>CM076464.1:17085469-18335469 GCA_038419695.1 Scomberomorus guttatus | reverse complement strand
GAGAGTGAGGGAGGATGAAATGGTTTGAAGTGTCTCAACTTTGCTCGCGTTCGCTTTAAATTAATGGGCTTAAATTGATCCAAAGCAAATGGGAGAGGCAGATCCGGAGCTCTGCACACTGAGAGAGGTGGAAACAAGTGTTGGAGAAGAAGTGGTGACAGTTGGAGCTAAAACAGAAACAGACGAGGTTGAACTCAAGTTATAAGACACAGTTACTGTAAAAGGGTCAGTAAAGAGATGAAACAATACAGTCAGTCGGCTAGAAACTGATGAGAAACTTATTGGATTAACTAAAAGTTTACCCTTCGTTAAGCCCCACCCCCTTAGTTACTGTTGCTATGTGTTGTATGTTTTAAATGGGGATAAAATAATTAAACGGTGCTGTTCTTCTAGACTTTCCAAATGTTATTGGACCAAATGGATCAAATTCTGATAATGAAATTTATCATTTTGCAGTGGTTGTGACTGTCAAACACAGCTGCTCCTTTTCTAATTATTGTGTGCGGGAAAAATGCTTTTTGGGCCAGTGTACATCATGTGATGGACCCAAAAGTTGTAATTACATATTTGGCCACTATGTCAAATTGGCTTCACAGCCTGGTGCTCTTCCTGGGGGCTTGATCTGGACAAGCAACACAGACGTTTGATTACACTTTGGTGTTAGCATTTTCAATTAATATTTTCACTTTTAGACGGGCTTTGAGGATGAGTAGTAACCGATTAGGTTTGGTAAATGTACCACTACATGGTATTAGTGTAATAAGTTTGGATGGGGTTGCTGGAGTGCAAACACTCTAAACACAAATAAAAAGCTGCTAACATTAGCCTAAACTCTGATATAGTAGCATCTTGGCTCCCACAGAGTGGATGTTCCAGTCCTGACTGGGGCTTTCTCTAGCCTGTAAACTGGACATGGAATGAATGAATGTTTTTCTGGGTTCCTCAAGTTTGCATTTGGATTTGTTCAAATGTTCTTTTCTGTGCACAAGTGAGCAAATGCAAGATACAAATGTATGTTTTTGAGACTCACTGGGTATCTGCTGGATCTTGTGGACCACCACAAAGGCATCAGACAGGCCCACCTTCACTGGGTGATTGACAGAGCTGATCTGTGACACTTCAATGGGGATCTGAAATAGAAGACGGGAAAATCAATTACCAGGACCTCGACGATCTGTCTGAGACAGGATGGAAAACAGGAGCAGGCCACTGCAGTCTGACAGCACTGACAATTCAACCAATTTATTACAGTCTCCCATAGGAATCTGCTGAGGCATTATGCAACTTCAGTGAGCATATGGCTATCTTTGGTGCATGGAATAAACATTTCAGAGAAAACAGACCAAAAATAGGCTCAAACTAGTTAGTTCTTAGGCAAATGATAGAAAGGGAAGACCAGACTGGTGAGATGCAACACTAAGAGCCCCTGACATTTAGGTTGATGCATCTTTGAATCTGGTGTTTTGGCATCATAGGAGAGCAGAAGAGGAGCTAAACTAGACAGAAGTACTGAGTGACTCAGGGATGAATTTTTAAAGGTAAAAAGACACTGATGGTGCTGCTCAGCTGCACAGGACACGCCTTGTAATAACTGACGTTCTTGTGAAAACTATTATATGTAGTCAGGTTGCTCTTTTCAGAACAATAATAGCAGCATAATGAGAAAACCTCCAGCAGCTTTTAGATCAGCTCGTCTAATATGTGAAAATAACAAAGTACATAATTGGTCTCAGTCATAATAGAAGCAGCATTGTGGTTGTAACGATTGCAATTATCACAGATCATTACTTAGTTATTGCAGTTTCACAGTCACAGTGTCTCTGCTGGAAATTATTTTTTTCATTTTCATACCTCTTTACTCTGTTCAATTGAGTTGTTTTTCTACTCATTTTTGACACCATCAGGACATCTAATAGACGGTTTATCTCACATGCAGTGAGCAAAATAATGTTAGATAATGTTACAACCAATTTAAGCATATGGAAACTGTTTATCAATGTGAAGCAATATATTTTTAGGCAGTGCCCACCATGAAACTTTTTTTGTCAGACGCAATGACTAAGACAACTTATAAAAGTCTTATAGAATTAGAAACAGGAGGAAAACAGATTGTGTGAGCTGTGTGATTTGGGAGAAGTGGAAGTTAGGGTCCCTTTTTTCTTTGTACTGTACATACTGTGATGATTAAAGACATTTTCGACAAAATGGCTCAACAAAACCCTGAAATATTCTGCTGTACAGATGATCAAAAATCCTAATGGTTGTTGATGTGTTTAAGTTAGCTAATTTTGTCTCAAATAGGGCTGAAACTAATGATTATTGGTGAAAAATCTCGATAACTTTTCCCAAAGCCCAAGATGCAACCTCAAATGTCTTTTTGTCCCGACCAACCCACAAGATATTCAGTTCACTATCATAGAGGACTAAAGAAACCAAAAAATATTCACATTTAAGAAGTTGGAACCAGAGAATTAACTCAAAGTAGTTGGTGATGCATTTTTGTGTCTATCGACTAATCGATTAATTGTTGCAGCTCTAGTCTCAAAAGTCTGGAAAAGAAGGCAAGATTGACTATTTAATTTCTCTGTATTAATTTTTTTCAATTTGATGTAGAAAATGAAGGTCTGAAGATCTGATTATGAAAGTTGTTTGAGTTGATTTTTTTTAAAATTTTGGACCTAATTTTGTAGTTTGAAATATATACACAGCAGTCTCGATCTGGCTTATATGAATTTGTGGTGTCTTGTTGCCCTGCTAATAAAAACTGCTTAATTCATTCATTTAAAACAATAAATAGAGTCAGAAAGAGCGCTAAAATCAGACAGAAAGGACACAAAGTAAGAAATACGCTGTCTACATAAATGACAGACTGAAGAAAAAATAGGAAAGCTGATTTTTTCAGTAGAGCTAAAGAAGACTGGCTGGATAAATCATCTCACCTCTTTGTATGCAAAGACAATCCTGCCAGTGTTGTGCAGTGTGGCCTGGAAAGTGAAGCTGCCCAGGTTGTAGTTGTCCTGTAGGTGAACGTGGTCCCACTGCACCACCAGAGCGGTACCTGAAGGGGACAAAAACACAAAGAAAACAGCAGCTCATAACTACACAGTCTGCACATAACTTAGACTTCTCATTTTTAAACACTGCCTTGTTTTTCCACTGTTCTTGAAATGCCATCTTTACCGTCTCACATCTAGCGTGAAATGAACCTCTGACCGGGCAAAGACTGTGAATAAGAAGACATCTATGTAACAATCGTGTTTGTAAGGCGATATGTTTTTGAGGGATTGTTTCCTCGCAGAGACCTCCGCTCCCCCTGCGGGTGTGAGGTGATTGACACTAAAGTAGCGTGAGCACTGATATGAAAACACTCCACTGGAGCTGGATGAAACAGCAATAAACTTGAAACTTTGAGAAAACCAAATCAAGGCGTGGTGGTTACTGTGATGGATTATGTAGCTGCGGCAATTCTCACAACAGTAAAAGTTTTTCATACCATGCAAGACTGAATGACAGCGCTGTAAATTACTTTTTCTTATGGTAGGAAAAGGAGACCTAATATATCCATTTGCACTACACTGGCTGAGAGCCGTCAGCAGAAGGGAAAAAGAAAAGAAGAAGGGCGACATTGGTACCAATTTAAAGGGTCAGTTCACCTAAATTACAATATATACTGTGACACATTTATGGTGCTCACAGCATTGAAAAATTAGGTATGAAAAACCTAGTAGCAACTTGTCCTGTCAGGAACAATGTCCTGGTTACACTACAGTAGATAAGCCAGATCTCCCAGTCAACAGTTTTTCACTACTACTTTCTGCTGAAGAAATGAGCAGCTCACAGCAAGGTGTGCAAAATATCTATAAAGAGACGTGCTGCTTTCACTGTTGTCAGCTGCACAAATTAAATTACAATCACCTCTTTTGTTTTGGGGTGGCGACAGAAGTTTTAGAGATAGATATCTCAAAACTTGGGCACATAAAATTTGAAGTACCGCAAATTGAGCTGAAACGATTCGTTGAATAATCTTTTGTTGATCAAAAGAAAAAGCGTTCGGGCAGACATTAGCCCTGCATGAAAAAAACGCAGCCCTCTTATTCATTTCCATGGAGCCAGGGTGATGACGCAGAGAGCTCCAGCAAAACGTCATCTGGCAAAGAAGTTGAACGTTGTCCTCCAGCAAGGTGCTGCGTTGGCCAAATACACACATGCAAGTGCACATTCCTGGCAGATTACATTGTAACGTGAACGCCATGTTTCTGCTGTTTACCTTTGCGATTGTCCCGACAAAAGATAAAACAACAGCTGCCGCGATAACTTTCCGGACTTGTAAAATCCTGTCTTTGGGTATTACAAACCGCTGTGCTGTGTTTTGGCATCTATGTCATCTACAAGTGTGAGACGCATTAATCTGTAGCTCCAACTGGACTTCCTGGATCATATTTCATTGTCTCATTGGTATCTAAACTACAGGTCCCCACCGGGTGGTGGAATTGGGTGAATTGACCCTTTAAAAAACATGGATGCCCAGCGTCAGAGACACAAAGTATCCTACACAGATCAGGACTGTTGGACTGATCCTGGTTCATTTTTTTTTAATCTGTAGACACTGTCAAGCCTCTTAAAGATCTGGAGAGGCAGACAGTCATACTATCATCATCAGGTGTTTAATTTGGGTGCACACTAAATTAGTACCAGACTCACGCGCTACTCAGCTCTACCGTCCAGACAGCGGCCCTCACATTACTTTTAACACTATTCTGATTTACTGTGGACTTTGGAGAACCTATTGACGTGAAAGCCACCCCCAACCCCCCTCCTCTGTGCTAGTCATTTGGCTGGGTGCCAGGGCAATAAAGGTTTGTTAACACAACTAATCAATTTTTCTGTCACACAGCCAGAGCTCTTCCATCCAAAGCAAAGACGAGTTTTAGCTTTTCTGCTAGATGAGACCGCAGGCGTCTACTTGTACAGGAAACCCCGTAATAATTTACATGTGCTGTACAGAGGGCCTGGTATTGGACAGGTATGTCGCATGTGTGACAATAAGGGGGGAAAAAAAGGGGACTTTGCTGTGTAATGCATTAAGGAAGTATAGGAGAATATCTCATCGCTGCTACATTGATGTAGTCAGCACAAGTTAAGCCTAATATAGGTCTGCTTGAAATGCATTGAGTTCAACAGGGGAGGCTGCCATGCTATCTGGGGCTTTCTAGCTAAAAATACAGAGTGGGTAAAAAGGCATGGGGGGAGCACACACTGGCCTTGTTATTAATTCCACTTACAAGCTTAACATGCTGTATGAACTCAAAACAAACAAAGCAAATCCAGCCCTATTACACCAGTCCGACCTCAGCATGGTGACATAATATTTGTCAAGAGGTTTAGACAGCATCAGTTTTCTATATTCTATTCTGTGCTATCTTAAGATTTACATTTTTACACTTTTTTTCATATTTGATCCCCTTTTTCTGATGTTTTTGTTACTATTGTTCCAGCTGGCTGTAACCACACCTTTGGGTGACTATCAGTATGCTTCAAATGAAGTGCTTGTCAGATGGTTGAACGGTCTCGTCAGACTTCTTCTTCAGTGGCACACACCCAGAGTCTGTTTGTTTCCTCCGGCCCTGATGAAGAGCCAATTTAGGCTCAAAACTTTGCACTTCTCTTAATGTAATAAAGAATAAATTTTAATAGGAGCAGATGACAGTGTTACGAGTTCTTTTTGGAAGAGTGTGGGCTTGAAATTCATCTATGAATAATGGGTTAATAAATACCCGCCAAGCGCTATAAATTTAGAGTTCTGGAGCTGAGGTAAAATCTCAAAGTGTCACACATGTTTTACAGCCTGGAAGTTTTATTTTCACCACAGTGCTGTCACAAGATGCTGCTGGCAACAACAGTCAGATTCTCCGTCTGTCAGGTGCTGAAACACTTGACTCCTCTATAATTGTGCACATTGCAAACTTCGGGATAGTTTTATATCTCTTGAGAAAGTTGAACCTTACCCAATGACGTTCTTTATTTAGCAGATTCCAATTAACAACTAGAAACTAGAAATACCGCCTCGCGGTTGTATGTCTCCGCCAACCAGTCAAGTTGCAGTTTACATCCATGTCTGTCCAGACTCATAAGATATTTGTAGTGAAGACTTTGAAGGAATTTAATAAAAGGTATAAGTTTGACCTTTGACCACCAAATTCTAATCAGTTCATCCTCGAGTCCAAGTGGACGTTTGTGCCAAATTTGAAGAAATTCCCTTAAGGTGTTCTTGAAAAATTGTGGGAAGAATGGGACAGACGGACAACCTGAAAACATAATGCTGCCGGCCAAGGCTGTTGCTGGCTCGGAGGCTTAAAAAGAAGTAAATGTTCTGCTATCATGTATATTGAACATCTGACACTGAAGCTTCACGCTGTCACTGTCAAGTTTCACACACCCACAATTCTGTTTGTGTATGAAGAACAAACAATATGTCTCTGAGGTGAACAAATTATCAAACTGTTCACAGTCTGATGGAAAGAAGATAACAGACCACGCAGTTCTTATGCTGTATTGGCAGGACATTGACTGATGGACAGTGTGTTGAGGAGCGGGCCGGCTGAGAATCGATCGGCTGCCAGTTTGGTTAAAGTCTGATGAGCTCCACTGCAGAAGGTCACACAGTTGGTCAGTTCACTCTGCTGCAGAGGGATTATACAGCGATGACTAACATGATGGATAACAACCGTCACAGATGGCAGAGGAAAGGTACAGAGAGCGAGCCGGGGCATCAATTTAGTTTGAAGTGAGTAAAGAGAATTTAGGGGAATGCTACAGAGGTCATGGAGGGTTTCATATAAATCATTTAATAATAAAGAAATGCTATTTTGTAAAAGAAAAGAAGATAGATCACACAGTGTTAGTAATGACAAATTATGCTCCTTAATTTTTAAGATAAAAACCTGTTTTCGAGCGACCTCTGCGGGGCCCCTGTAGACTCGAAGGGTGCACCCCAAACTCTAAGTCCCCAGCAAGTAATTAGCTCAGTTAAAGTATCTCATTAAGTATATTGTTGTTCATAAAAGTATATTTTCTGTACTTTGTATGTTAAAATGAGCCCACAGTAAATGTTTCTTTGACGATATTGGTTGTGTGTAATGTGTTTTCATGAGTCACGTGGCGTCAGAAGAAATCACCTTGGTGTAGTTTGGTCACCAGCAGTTAATGAGCTTCTTTGTTTTAGTATTTTCTGGAGCTTGTTACCACAATGTTGGCTGTGGGAGACCTTATTTCATTCTGTTGTTACCAGAATAAGCAGCTAGTTGAAGCTAAAAGTGCCTCATTCATCACACAACGCAAGAGAGAGCACACATTCATCCAGAAATAAGACGTTAGGAATAAATTACTGTTACCATTGTCAAAGTAGATGACAGTAGAGTTTCTGGAGACACTGGGGTCAAAGTTTGCCATCAGTGGAGCGATGTACTGTGTAGCTGTTAGCATCCGGTGGACGACGTCACCAGTATAGATGAACCCTGAGGGAGAAAAAGAGAAAACACACATATAACTGTCTGTGCTCTATTGAATGCACCCTTGATTGTAATATAGATGCAAGAACCACCAATGTGTGACGTTCAATGCATCTAATAGTGTTGTACATGTTTTGATTAAGTGTTTTAAGGTGGATTTGCCCTTTAGCCACTAATAATAACAGACCTTCTTTCCCTCCCTCTATAAATTTGTTATCAGCTACAGTATCTTTCAGGAAGACAACAAGACTGCCCTCCAGTCCAAAGTTAAAGCTCCTCATTAAACCACACCAATCACTTCTTTCTCTGTCTCTGGCCCTGTGCTGCAGGCTGCTTCAGCGAGCAATGGTGATTAATTAGCGCTATTATCTTCCATCAAAAACAGAAGGGCAAATCATAGGGGCTTTAGAGATAGATACGCTGAGTGAGCAGTTATATATTACCGTGGGGTTATGAGCCAGACTTTCTTATCCTCCACCTGTGTACTTCTTTCCCTCCTTGTGTGTGTTTTTTTACTCAAATCATCAATCATGGATGTTAACGAAGAGGCCATGACAACAAAAAGGAATTGTTAACTTTCCCAATTTATGTGCCCCTTCAACAAGGTGCAAAAAAGATCCCTCACAGAGAGGGACGTGCTCAGTCGACACAAACGAGAGCTGCATCATTTAGCAGCCTGTAAACATGGTTATTTATGGATTCCAGAAAAGGGAGAAAATGCCCACTATTCATCACAAGGGAACAGCCTTTACATAAAGAATTTGCACTGATGACAACAGAATCAAACAGCATCTTAATTTCCCTTCTGACAAAGTTTAGCAAAGTCAGCCACCATTTCTAGATTAATTCATAGCAAAAGCTTTTGTTTATCACTCTGGCTTTGACTGGATCGCAAAAATGTCCACCAAAAGTAACAGCAAGTTTTTTTGTCACAACAAAGGAAAAACATGGTGTCTGGGTAAGACAATGTCATGAATCCAGTATAATTTACCTTTGAAGAACAGTTTGATGAATTAAAAAAACACGTACAGTGACAGTATCTTAAAATAAGTGGACTCAAGGCGACTCTTGCAACAGACAAAGGGGCATTTATTTTTTCCCTAATGTTGCCACTTTTGTCATGTTGAATGTTGAGAAACTGCAGGATTTGTAGGATGGTGAAGAGGGTTGTTAAAACATTTTAGGCTGGTTGTTGTCTTCTAGTGTACCAGATAGACGAACCACAACAAAAAAATCCTGTCCAGAATTGGACACATTGGTGTTTTTATTGAATTGTTCTTGCTGTAATATTCTTTTCTTTTCTGTAAAGCTCTGGGTATGAAATGTGCTATATAAATAAAGTTGCCTTGCCTTAAAGGAAAAATCTGTGAGTATCAATATTTAAATTTTAACAAATAGTTAGATGAGAAGATTCATACCAAAGTTTCCGCCAGCAGCCTGTTAGCTTAGCTTAGCACAGCTAGCCTGACTCTGTCTGAACGTAACAAATTCCATCTACCAGCACAAATTAACACGTTATATCTCGTTTGTTTAATCTGTAAAAATCAAAAATGTAAAAACTACAAATTCTGGCTTGAAAGAGGATTAAGTGCCAGACTATTTCAATGCTTTCATTGCATTTCAATGATCAGTTGCCAAGGTCTTGTGTTTGTCTTGTCAATCAGTCTTTGTGCTAAGCTAAGCTAACTGGCTGCTGGTGGTAGCCTCATTTGTGACAGTGGTTTCGATCTTCTCATTTAATGTTTGGCAACAAAGTGAATAAGCGTATTTCCCAAAATTTCAAACTATTCCTTTAAGTCACTGTCAGCTCTCTAACTAAAGACCAGAACAACCCAGAAATTATTCTCTTGTGAATGGATCTCTTTGCTTTTTGGGTGAACTTCAAGAGAAATACAGTAGAAATGAAGTGGCTGCCTGAGGCATGTTGAGGGGGGAAAAAACCCTTGCTAAAAAAAAAAAAAAAAGATTTTCGGGAAAAATCCCATTGAGGCCAGACCTAAAAACTCCCATTTCATGTCACCATATGTCTTCTCATACAGTGGGAGGGCTATAAAAACACATCTATCACACTGGAAACCAGGAGCGGAGCATACCATGAGGGAAATCAATCTTTCCCCGAAGACCTACCTGCTCAGAATTACCTCTTTATAGAGCACTGTCAGCACACACAGTGAGGAGAGAAGGGAGTGAAGATGTGACTTTATTTAGCTGTGTGAAGTCCTGACTGTACAGAACTGTAAGAGTGAATGAAGTAAAACATGTGGTTTGTAGGGCTCGATGGGAGGAGCTGCCGTGGTTACAGTTAGTTTTACTCCCATCTATAATGTAAAACAAAACTATTCAAATATTCAAAGTGCAAAAAAAGATAGTAAATAAAAAGATAATGAAAATAATCGTTAGTTTTATCCCTATACTGCGTATAAATGCTCAATAGGGGTATTAAAGTAAAGTGATACCCATTTTTTTAGAGCAAATCCTGGTGATATCAAGTCTATAACAAAGTCAGCCTTCCAACATCTCAAAAACGTAGCCAGAATCAGAGGATTCATGTCCAAACAAGACCTAGAAAAACTCATCCATGCCTTTATCTTCAGCAGGTTAGACGACTGTAACCGTCTTTTTTACAAGTCTCCCATGAAAAGATATCAGACAGCTGCAGCTCATTCAGAAGGCAGCTGTTCTTACTAGAACCTAAACAAGCTGAACATATCACACCCATCCTCAGATCCCGACACTGGCTCCCAGTGAGTCACAGAATCGATTTCAAAATATTGCTGCTAGTTTATAAATCACTGAATGGTTTGGGGTCCAATAACGTCTCCAACCTGCTTTCACACCATGAACCCTCGAGATGTCTCAGGTCTTCCGGGACTGGTCTACTAACTGTTCCCAGAGTCAACACAAAACACAGTAAGGCAGCATTTAGTTATTACGCCGCTCATTGTTGGAATAAACTCCCTGAGAATCTGAGAAACGTGCCAACTCTACTTCTAAATCCAGGCCAAAAACGTGTTCTCTTCTAAACTGACGCTAAATGGCGAACGCTTAATTTTAGGTTGTGAATTCCCAATAATTTTAACCAGGCAGCGGTTTTATTTGCACTTTTTTAAATCTTTCCTATGCATATTGTGCTTTCTTATTTTTCTATTTATTTGTTGTTTTATGCCTTTAAATGCCCTTTTATTCCTTATGTAAAGCACCTTGAGTTGCTGTTGTGTATGAAATGTGCTACATAAATAAACTTGCCTTGCAAATGTTCATAATCTTTCAGAAAAATCAACAAATATTCAAAAGCTGTAGAACGGTATTCAGGTCGGGCCCTGCTTTTGGTACTTGCAGCACATACACACAGCACAGCAGATAAAGTCACACCCGCCCTATGTTATGTCATGGTATATGAATATAAAGTGAACACAAAATAGTGAGGCCGTGTTGTTGAGTCTACCTGTCTAAAATGAGGTAAACATAAACGCCATGGTCAAACAAAGAGCTGTATGCTCAGTCACTGCTGGTGACTTCATGGTTGTATGATGCTGCGTCGGCACTTTCACATCCTTTATCTGATTGCACGGCGCACGCTGGGCTCGACACAAGTGACTTCCTCTAAATCAGCCTCTATACATTCCATCTCATCTTATATTTACCCAACATTCACTCTTTTTTTTTTTTAAAAAAAGCTCTTTCTCTCAGCTTTTCTTTGTTCTGGCCGCTTCAGTATTTCTTTCCCTTTCAGCCTCCAGAAAGCTTTAGAAAGCTCCCAAACCAAACACACACACACACACACACTCGTCTGCACACACAATGCCGTGTGTCGAAGGGTGTTTTTATTTCTGATGCTGCTTTCTCCGCAGACCTTACCAGCAATCTCTTGAAAACACAATAAGACTTATTTGACAGTCTAAAGAAAATCAGACAGCCTCTCAATACACTAAAGAGGTGAGAGCCGCAGGGCGCTCGGTAGAGAGGCAATTCATTCATTATGGCCGTCACTTTTAGCAGAGGGAGACCGGACAGAAGACGGAGGAGGGACACCAGTGGGTATAACAGATATACAATGAGGGGAGAAAAGAAAAGAGAGGAGTTTGAGGCTGAGAAAGAGGGTTTAAGAAGGTGAGATGGAGTGAAAGCTTAAATAGGTAGGAGGGATACAAGACGGATAATTCTTTCCTTGACAGGCTATGTTTATGTGTGCTGCTGTCCAAAAGTACTGGGCTGTGTATGTCCAAGAAAAACATGAGCAGGAATTAGCAGTCCCACTAGACTAAAGCTTCACTTTATTGGACACTGTGTTTAGATAAGATCTTTGTTCCTTCGTACGGAGCTGTGTTTAATTTACAGGATATTTTCTGTTTATCAGAGCTGTTCTGAGCTGTGAAGAGCCAGGACTGGATCGCACGCACACCCACGTTTTATTTAGTCTTTTAAATAAGAAGCTATAAGGTTTTTTTATCTAAATTAAACGTCTGGTTTTTTTAGGCTCTTTATTGCTGATTGATACAAAACTATACTGAGTCAGCTTATGCTTAGTCAAGTATGTCTTACCTAGGAAAAATCCTCACATAGCACATTATGGTTTTATGTTTCACAACAGTGACGTCTTTGGAATATTTCTGAAACTGGCAATGATCGCCACCGTTACTGGACTGACCTAAAAAGGGAGAAGTCCTAACTTTTTTGGTCTTGGCCATGAAACAATGTCAAACCTGTGACCCCTTTTTTACAAACTAATCTCCTAGAAATTGAGTTTATATACATACAGCATTTTTATATACGTTCACCTCAAGTTTTGGAACTTTGATCGTGTTTAACATAGAGATCCGACATCATAACACTATATAAATAACTGAAAGTCACAAAAAGCATGTTATGTCCCCTTTAAGGATAGGGTGTTTACTCCAATATTTAACCAAGACGACGACCTTTCCCTAGCCTTAACCAAGCACTGTGGGAGCCTAAACATAACCATAAACATGTTTAAACATGCTTCAGTTGCTTTAAGTGTTTATTGTATTGCAAGAGCAGCTATAATAGAGAAACTAATGAAATATGTTGTCAGTGAATATTTTGCAACTTGGCAGATTCTGCAATAACCTGCCTTATTATGTTGATTACATGTAATTTAAGTGGCATTAGGTTTGCATATCTGCAGTTGTAGTAGTTAGTAGGATATAAGTGTAATTGTATAAGTGTAAGAGACAGTGTTGCTTATCATTGTTGCAAATGACATTCACTTCTCCGGTTGTGTAATTAAAGGCCTGAAGAGGTTGGGAGCCACTGTCCTATGGAATAAACTGTTGCACTGAAACATGATCTCCTGGTAGTGGAGCGAAGACAACATCACGCTGTCTGACCCAGTTTCCTTTCATGTGCTTTCATGTGCTTTAAGTTTCTGCCTCACACATGTTTTGTGTCTGGTTCCTCGTATGTAAATGCTTTTGATCACAAATGAGCTAGATAACAACACACAACACCTATAATTTGATTTTTTAAGCTCATGTGTTCATGTTCAGGTCTTAATGCACGTTGTTTGTGTTCTGGTTGTGAGGTGTGACAGCTGGCCTAGTCAACAGCATGCCACAGCTGGATATCCGTCGACACAGCTGTTGGTGGTCAGATCATATATCATCATATTCACAGTCTCTACATACCGAGCCCTCCACACACTCTTCAACACACACCGGACTTTCTCTGTCAACCACAACCAACCTGTCAGTTCACTACGAGAGCGACAGCACGCTGACAGTCACTGTAAACCCCTGCAAATCACAGTTACTGGAACATACTGTCACAACTGTGTGAATAATTTTTCTCTTTGTTGACATTTTTCATTTATTTTCACCGTATTCCTTTATATATTTTAATATATTCTGTCTATTTTTATTGTTAGAGCTTGTAAGCAGCTGCAGTCTGTTGCAGTGACTTTATTTCAACAGGCAATTGTACAAAAATGCAAAAAACTCAATTGTATGAAGATGTTTTTGTCTGTAATTGAGACCTAAAGCCTTGTTTGTTTTAAATAAAAAGAAGATATTGTTTAACCTGTTTTCAATACATATCAACTTTTTTCAAAAATCTTTGGAATCAAGTATCACTTTCCTTGATATTTGTGAAGTGATCATACATTATTTGATCTTGTTTGAAGTCCAAACAAATTTCTGGAAAACAGGTTAAAATAATCTTACCACATATTTGAACATTTAAGACTTATACAATGGAGACTTTTTGCAGTGTGAATATCAAATTACTGTATGCAAAAACCACAAAAGAGAACTTAGACCTCAAATGTTTGACGAGGCTGCATGCCATCCCCATCTCGTTGCCCACATCGTAAACGTGTTTGAATGCTGGCTGCCGCGCTGTTTAGAAAGTAACTGTAACTGCGAAAATAAAAAAACGAAAATGTAACTGTGACTCTGTAGCGGCTCTTTCGCCACGCAATCTCCCCCTGCAGAGTTTCGGCGCGGGTACCAAAAAGAATATTTGCTGGAGTAAAAACAGTGGCTTGCTGACAGTAATGAAACTGGGGAGAAAAGATGGTAGAGTGGGGAGAGGAGGACGAGCTGACTGATAGGCCCTGAAATAGAGGGATATGAGGAGGGCGTAGTGGAGACAAAGCCCCAGAGGCCTGCAGGCGGCAGATAGCTTCCTCCTCCTCCTGGGTCTCATCCCTCCATCTCTGTCTGGAATGCAAATTCTCATTATCTCCTCTGTGCTAGTAGCGAGCAGCGCCCGAGTCCGTCCATTTCTCCTCCCCAGCATCCAGAATGTTTTTAAAGCCAACTCAACGTTGCCAATGATCGAGGATCAAGTGGGAAAACGAGACAGTGATGATAATGATGATAAGAGACACGATGGATTTTTTTCTTTATTATTCCAGTGGCAGTTGAACGCAGCACAGCATCTCTGAAATAGCTGGGTAAGAGCTGGGCTTTAGTCTTTGATGTGATAATAGCTAGTTGGGGTGTTGTGGTTTCGCCGTCAAGACTCAAGTGGAAAATTGCTTCGCACACTCTGGCAAACACGTCTGCTTCGTCACGTGTTTAACCCACACATACACATCGATATCCACGTCTATCAGGGTGTGCTAGGCCACTTGGCTGATTTAATCCTGTTTCCCGGCCAAACCCATCGGTCTGGTTTCTCTTCCAGTTAAGTCTGGTGTGGAACTGGTGGTGCTGATTGTTGGGAGTGGTTTGTTTTTTTACCCCTCCAGTCTGGCACACTATCCTGCAGAGGTGAGCGCTGTAAGTGCTTTAGTATCAGGCCGACTGCTTGACTGGTGGTTTTGTACTGTGGTTTGTGCCAGACGAGGCTTTTTAACCCAGGATCTTCTGATTTAGTGCGGGATTTCCCAGAAACAACGTCTAAAGAAATAACTCATTGTTTGGTTCAGTATTCAGGGGTGGGATCTCTTTGTACAGCGGCCACATTGACAGGTACACCAAGTACCAGAGACACATGCAGACACACACTTTCTTTTCCTACTTCTCTATTTCATAAATGCCTAGACTCCAGACTCATTTTATAAATCTTACCACATTCCCTCCAAAACCCCAGAGCAATAAAAACTGTCTGTGTACAGCATATACAGTATATCCAATAATAACATTAATAGCTGCTATAGAGAGAACAAAGTCCATGAACAGTGTTCACTTACCACCAGTTGCCACGGTGATTTCACGCAGGAAATGTCCATAAAAAGGGAAATCGAAGGACAGATTAACTCTCTGTGAGGGGAGAAACAGACAGATGACCCCGGTCAGACAGATAAAGACAGGAGGAGGATCAGAGAAGAGACTGTTTCTTTTAAAAACAACAAGGATTTAGAACAGGAAGAAAACGTGGAAAGAAACACTGTGTGTTATATCTGCTCTGCTTCACGGGGAAATCGCTGGACATTTCAGATAAGAGATGTAAAATAGAGATCTGAAGAAGAATATAAAAGTATATATAAGGTAAATATGCACATGACCTTTATCACATATTAGTATGAGAGGAAAGAAAAGTCATATCCTCCTAAAAATGTCACAATTTCAGGAAAGTAATCATGTCCTCATTACAATATACAACACTAAAAGTATGTTGATTAATGAGGAGTAAAGCAATATTAGCACCTCATGGCTAAATACATATTTACATACTGCACAGTGTACTGTATATATAGAGCTCTATTTTATGGAAGCCCATTTCTGCCAAGACAAAAATAGATGAAAAGTTAGGAATGACAAAAATAAAAATAGTTGTCATAAGTCAGAATTATAAGATAATAAGTAAGTTAAAATATTATACAAGTTAAAAATATCATATCAAAACATCCTCCTTTTAATTGAATTATAAATTATGAAACTAAATCCAAAATTAGTAAAAAAAAAAAAAGAAATTAACAAAATTATAAGATAGCAAGTCAAAATTATAAAGTTTGTCTAAAATTATAATAAAGAATTTCAACCTTTATCTTTCAAACTTTTCGTTTTTTTCTTTATTCCTGTCAGAATTAGTCTTCCATACTATTTGCAAATATGTTTAGTGTTGACGGGAATTAACCGAAAATAATATAAAATTAATCTTGGTCAAAATGCTCAATCGCTCATGAACATTACCACAAAACATAGCTTTTGTATCCATTATTGGATTGAATATGCTACACTCACTTCGTACTACTGCCAGAAAACGTTATGGAGAAGGACAGTCCACAGTAAACAAGCTATTATACATGATCCTAGATTACGCCTGAGGGAATACGCCTGTGGGAAACCGCACTGAATCTCACAAACTGTATGGCCAATCCACAGCTTAACTTTTCCACAATGCTGTGATGAAGTTGACCTCTGCGGCTGTGTTTTGTTTTACGACCTCATTGGCCAATTTCTGTCAGTGTCGGGGGCCAGAGCGCTGGCCAGAGCAGTGCCAGGAAGCTCTCTGCAATTCCTGTTCCAGTACTCAGACTTTGATGCATTTTTTCAAGACTTTAACTGCCATCATAATAAACTGTATTTGTTTAATATGTTACTCTGCTGACACAGTGGCTGAATTTCAGCGCAGATGGTTTTCACCTCTTCTTGCACTACAATCTCACAATCAAATTATGCAGGCAAGATTTCCATATCTGCTCTTGACTCAACCGCTTGGCCGGCCATTGAATTGGGAGAGGCATTTATCGATTTTTACAGACAGAGCCAAAGCCAGAGAAACCTCCCACGTCCCTCCTATACTCTTTGGAAGAAAAGCCTTTGCCTCATAGCCAGGTTGCTCCGTGGCTAAAAAGAATAGCTTGCCTCCAATTGTATGGTCCAATCCATCATTACACGACAGAAGGTAGAGGAGCAGAATGCACAATGTGGGACTCTATTCTGTCTCCTCACCAGCTATTGTTCACCCTGGGTGCTTTCTTTCTTTTTTTTTTTTTTAAGTCTGTGACTGCCTTTGCTGGCATGCTGCTCTGTCTCTCCAGTCAGTCTGCTGCTGACTTGTGTGACTTCATCAGTATGCAGCTCACATGGGTCACCTGCCTGTGCAGAGGTGGAGGGAAGGGAGCTTTTAAACTTGCAGCTCCTTCACTGTGTTTCAACCTTATCTCCATGCCTTTAATGGGAGACATAAAAATAAAAATAAAAATACCGTAGGCCCACAGTGCAAAGTCCTTCAAATCATGTCTTTCAGATGAAATATTTTCAAACACTGACTGTGATTCTCCTTTCTGTAAATATACAGGCGGTGGTCAAGCTATCAGTTTGTGGCCACAGTCGAATTTTCCTCAATGCTGCTGTGCTGTAATTCAGATTTTAGCATGAAAACATTTGTGTTTACTGAGAAATATGCCCACATATACACCATACACAAAAGAAAATATACACAGGACTACTGAGACTGAGACTTATCTCTTTGTCTTGTAGCCACTGGTTTTATCTTTCTGTTTATCTTTAAGCCCACATCAGCAACTAAACTAACCGGCTAGGTCAGTACCAGTATCTGAACACTGATTGACATCGTGTGTGTAAACATGTGTGTGTATTCAAGGGGCTGGGATCTACAAACATAGATTGGTATTAGGTATTAGTAGGAATAGTTGGTAAGGTTCTTTATTAGCTGAACAATTCATAATATAATTTATATATGATTGGTTTTTACACACAGTTCAATGAACTAGTTAAAAAATCCCAAAAGCACAAAATTTTTTTCTCTCTCGCTGACAAATCCAGAATCTATGAAAATGCAAATATTGTTAATTTCAGAACTTTAACTGCTGATGTCTCCTACTTCTCTGAAAAGTCAGTTCTCAGTGTGTGCGCACTGGAGGTCTCCAATTTCTGCATCACACCTGTGTAAGGGCGTTTTCAAACCTGCCGGTTGAATTGGACTCTAGTTCATTTTCCTCTTGGTGCGATTCGTTTAGGCAGGTCTGAACACTGCAATCGTACTCGGATGTGGAACAAAACAACCGTACAGAAACCCAAAGGAAGTGGTCTCGGGCCCAAATTGTTTTTGGTGGGAACGTGATCCGTATTCGATCCGACCCAACTACAAGGCGTACTCTGCAAGTTTGAGCTACACGGCTACTGTAGCCAGGTACGCTTTACATACTGTGATGTGGATGAGCGTGATCAACAATTGCTAGCAACGAGCAGGAGAATGAATGATTGAATCAAGGCCAGAGGACCTTCTTCCTGTGTTTATGTTCTTGCTTCTGCCCCAGACACATCTAACCAATGAGCAGAGTGAACATTCACATGGCGTTTAGTGAAAAAACTCCCCCAGTTGCACACTGGACCACAACTGGCTCAAACTAGTTGCGATGTCACAAATCATGCTCATAAAATACACCCCTTTAACTCAGATTTAAGGTGAGCACAGAGAAACTTTCCACTTTCAGTAGATGGATGTGAAAACAGCCCTCTAGTGTCAAACTCTGCGCATACATCATTCTGCACAGTGAAGCTCAAACATCCAACTGTAGTAGAAATATATAAAACTCAGTTTTTAATGGAGAGGGCCTTTAAATTTGCCAAGACTAAACCATAAATCACCAGCTTAAACGCTTAATTCTTACATTCAACATCAAGTAAATCTCCTCTCACGTCATTGGTTGACTTACCGCTGCTTGTCTGTGTGTGTTGGACAGAATCCCGTGGATCTTCACTTTCTCCTTGTCCATCTGCTCGATATTTACCCACAAGTCCTTGCTCATCTGATCTGCTGGGCCGTATGTTTTTGATGTGTAGTAGTTGTGATCTGTATCCTCCTACGGAAATAAAAAAACAGAATATATTCTGTTAAAGACTGTAAATACGTGCAACGAAGGTAATTTAGACAAATGTGCTTGAAGGAATGCGTGGATATCACTGTTTTGCTCTGTGAATTAATCTCATGGACTGTATATAAAAACTGTATAAAAATAGTTCCTCTAAACTGCTATGAGCGCAAATTACATTGCAAGCTAATACACTGTTAGCTACAATTTCTCAAAACAATTTAAACTTTTACTCAAACAGAAAACCTATACGCAGAGCAACTCAATAATGTTAGAATACTTTTAATTTTCCTGCGGGAACAAATTACCTGCTAAATTAGATTATATGACAATTAAAATGCGTGTGTGTGCATTTTCTTGGTCTTTTCATTCCACTCTCTTTCATTAGCGCGCGATGAGCACACAAAGTGGTTTTAACGTGTACTAATCAAATTACAAAAACAAGAAACCAATCAAGCTAAACTTCTTCCACTCTTAAAAAAAGCCCCAAGCAGAATGCAAAGTCAGGACTGCCTTTTATAAGAGAAACATTTTTATGACTTTTATAAGCCATGCGGGAGAAGCTTGTCTGCTTTTATTGTTTCCTGTACAGAATTAGGAAGAATGCTCGTGTCGCGGGCTTCCCACTGCTTGTCTCTTTCCCTCTGGGTCTCATAAGATACCTTACAGCTGTGTCTTTTATCTAAAACATTGTTAAAGTCAATGTTTTGCTGGATGGGGAGTTGGGGATAGTATACACTACCTCTAACTGTGATCTCATTAATAGGAACTCAGACAGCATTGTGGATACTTTGATATATGGGAGGTATTATTCAGAGCTACTGCGTTTTGCTTGTCAAAAGGCCATGAGGCAAACATTAATTAAAGCACAATCCTTCCCTGTTCAGTTTATTTTGCTTCAAGGATTGATATTTACCTCAAAGAGTTGTAATCTAATACCTCTACACAATATTCAGCCTGGAATATAAAACAGAGATATAATGTTTCAAGCGTAGCAAAGCCTCTGCGGGATTGATAAATATCAAAATTCCAGTCATATAGGTGGTATTAATTTTGATTAATTTGTAGATTTAAACAAACATTGCCAGTAGCCTTTCATCACAGCTTAAAGTACAGACAAATCGTGTCAGGGAAACAGGCCCCTCCAGGCAGCCCCAGTCAGCACATTACTTTCATAATAGAAAACAAGGGCAGTTGTAAAAGGAGCAGACACAAATGCAAGGCTGTAAAGTTTCCTGTTAATCAGCACAAGATGGTTTTTTTTTGTCTTGAGGAGAAAGCCTAGGGAGATAGGAGCTCCTCAGGAGGTGAAAGGGGCCAGCTGGTGGTTCTTCCCCTCAGGGGGATAGAGGGAAGGCGGGCAGGGTGCCATCGCCCAGGTGGGTGTAGGTGGACATGAAGCTGTCCACCTACACAACGATTAATTGATTAATCGTTTAGATAGTGAAATGAGAAAAATTGACAGTCCAAAATCTGAAGATATTCACTTTATTCTCATGTATGACAAAGAAAAGTCACATTCGAGAAGCTGCAACCAGCAACTTTCTAGTGTTTTTGCTTTAAAAAAAAATGACTAAAATGATGATTCAATCATCAAAATAGTTGCTATCTTTTCAATCCATATGGGACACACACAAACACAAATCCACTGGGCTAAGTTACACTTGATCCTCACTCAGTGCAGGAATGGCAGAAGATGCCTGAGCGGCGCTGAAATGCTCAGAGGAGGTTAATGGAAGATAGATGGCCACATGATGAAAGGGTGAGAGCAGAGGGGGACTGTAACTCTGCCAGTCTGTAACAAAATGGGAGTAGAGAAAAAAAAAAAAAAAACGCTGTCGATAACTGCCTGCTGGTGATAAATGACTATTTTCTGGCTCTAGAATGCAAAACAAAACTGCAGAAAAGATTAAATCCCATCTCAGACAGAGAGCTGCCTACTTCATTAATACTTCATTATACTGAGACCTGGATATCTAGTGCCAACATGTTTTCACTCCTAAATGGCTCAATATTACAGGAGAGACCTTAAATAATGGAATTTATCGCTTCGCCTTTCCAAGATTATTCTGGATGTTTTGAAATGTTTCTTAAAGCTGGTACCGAAGAGAAAGTCGTGCCTGTGATTCACTTAGACAGGATAATAATGTTTGACAAGACAAATAAATAAAAGAAAAGTACACCGAAAACTGTAATCCCCTCAACTGCAACCATGTCTTTGCTCCTGAGAAAATACAATTTCATGTATGCACAAGGAGCATTTGAGCCTTAAATAAATGTTCCAATGTGTTGGGATTAAACTGCCTTCCTCCTATTTATTTTTCCCAAGACTGTATCATCCTGCACATACACACATGTGCATGCCGCGGCTAAATCAGACTGAGGCATGTTTGAAAGAGCTTTAAAAAGGACGCCTTCACTCATGTGTGCAGCTCTTCATCAGCTGATAATGCCTGTGATCCATTATTCATCGCTCCGTCTCCTGCCAGTTGTAGCAGCTTGATGGTATTGGCGGTGTGTGTGTGTGTGTGGTGAAACTCAACAATGTGAAACCACATACTGGTCTGTGCTGCACTAGAATATTTCTAATTCCTTTTAACTGTAGGATGGATACTCTGCTATGAGTTAGTTAGTTTTTACTTCCTTGTCTTGCCAAACTTTTGGCCCATCACATGGGATTACAAGATGCCTCTAGGACTGCAACTAACGATTATTTTCATCATCGATTAATCTTTTAGTCTATGAAACGCTAAAAAATTGTGAAAAACTCAGTCTGAATTCATACCTATGGAAAATAAAATGCAAAAAACAACAACAAAAAAAACAAACGGTGAATCAGTCTTGGCATTTGTGACAAATAGGCTCTGACAGCTTTTGAACTCGATAAATATTCATGTGTGGAAAGAAATGGATGTGGGAATGTTTGGGGAGAGTGAAAATATGGAGAGAATAAAGTAAATAAGCAGCCTGAGGTGATTCTAGGCACCTGATTTATAATTCAAGCCTTCCTCGGGTCAGTGGTTGTACGGCATATCTCGCAGAATTGGATTTGAAAACTGTCTGATGGGTTCAGACAGACTGTGTGTGTAAGGCTCTACTTTAAAGTGATGTTCAGGGACGTAGAGGTACACAGAGTGCACTGCACTACACTTTTTATCCACAAACTTTGCTGTCTTTCTTCATCTGAAAGAATGACTGTAAACCGACATGCTGGCTGACCCACTGAGACAACTCTACAGCACCAACACAAGAAGATGATTCAGTCCGAAAGTTAAAAATTGAAACAGACTGGACACAGACTGAAATTTAAACGACTACAGGTTCATCTGAAGAACAGCTGCTAGAGTGCTAGCATTGCAGAGATTAAACATAAAGGCAATAAACATCCCTCTCCAAACACATTATCCTTGAGGAATCTTTTAACAAACATGACAAACTGAGACAAAACAAACAAAGGAGGAAAAAAAAAAAACTAATCTTCATTCACTGCAGGTTTTGAATATGGATGTGGTAAGAGTAACAGTAGCTCTGGGAATCAAGTGAAGTAATGAAAATGAGCAGCTTGCTGTCTCGCCATGTGAATTCTCTCCCCTAAGAAATACGCAAATAAACAGTGAACGTACTGAAGCATGTAAGCCCCGAAGAGCCTCCCGAAGCAGCCACAGACATCCAATAACAGCTCCCCACCGTAAACCACACCCTTATTACAACACATCAAAATAAGCTCCACAAACAACACCAGCAGCAAGATAGATGGACCCACCAAACACCAATATACTGTATGCTTTTATTGGCAAACTGACATGTCTGACATTGATTAAATCATCAGGACAGGCTGTACTTTAGTGTAGATATGAACAGCCAGGCGTGAAACTGTACACATTCATTCCAGGGGAAACACGAGAAGAAATATGTCTCTGTTGGCTTCCTTTGAGGCGTCGACTGGTGTTGTAATATGATACCGGATTTGAAAAAGGAGCATTCTGTGCAGTTCAGACATCCAACTGGCTGCCACATGTCCTTTGTGTGTATTTGTGTGGTTTGTTTATTCTCCTCATAAAGACAGGATTTAAAATGGTGCCTCCTGACAGCTGTAAGCAACCTCTAAAGTTTCTCAAACTTCAGATCAGGACCTCATGTGGTCTCGCTTGGTTTGCAGGTGATTCCTCAGATTGAGGCCGAAAAGATCACTTTTTTTAAAAGAAAGTACGGACTTGCTTGGACATTTCGGGGATAGCTGATGAACCGGGTGGTGGGCTCGTTGTGGGAGGGACGGTAAAATTATAGATTACCTAAATGGCTTATTGCACTAATGTGTAATTTCTATGTTTTACATCTACATTTGTTTACGCTTGTAGATGCTCTGGGGTCTGGTTCACCAAATTCGCGGCTCACAACATGAGATCATTTCCTCTCGCATGACTTTTGACATGTTTAACTAATCAAAAGAAAAACCACACTTATGGCCCGTGCATGAGCATGGGACAGGACACACAAAATTATCTGCAATTTGCGAGAGACAAACATTTGTGAAACGGGACACTGGCACTTCTCTCGGATTCGCGTGTAAAGCAGCGCTTTTGTGAAACCGATCCCAGGATCTTACAACTCGCTGTGACTGGTGAAGGAACAGTTTTCACATTAAGAAAAATTGGAAATAGGACGTCCTGTTAGCCTAATGGTCTAGGATGGTGAATTTATTTTAAACTGTGGAAACTTGTGGTCTTACTTTGGGCCAAAGTGAAAAATCACAAAAACATCATGCAAATGTTAACGCTGCTACACCAAAATGGCAAAAAGAAAAAGTCTGTTTTTGATGTATTCTACGGGATTTATATGTGTTTGAATACTGAAAAGAAATCATATTTTTGGACTATATGACCACTTTTATATAAGCTTCTATCCATGCTTATGAAAGCAGAATACAAAAGCATGAACCTTTAATTACATAACAACCTAACAGCTGGGGTTATGAGAATGTTTGGGATGTAAAAACAAGGTCATAATCTAAGAAAAGGTCGAGGATCTGCCTTGAACCAGAGCTTTCAACTATAACAAACAAAAACATAACCGCTAAGTGCAGTGAGCCATTACTGACAGCATGTCTAGATTAGCACAAACTTTTATCTTGCTGAATAAAAGAAATGACTCCTGACTTGAATTCCGTGATACTGACTCATTCCCACAGTTTTTTTTCCCAACCTTGACTCTATCTCACAGTGACCTAAAGACACCTTCAGCAGAGAAGCTGTTAAGGATCCGGAGAGCCGATACAGTGACTCACAGTCACTCGGGGCGTCAGACAGTCTGCTGTTAAGGCCGCTGTTATAAACCTGCATGTCGAGGTGAGATGAGTCTATTGTTGGAGATTTGTGTTATGGCACCAGTTAACCCAAACACAGACTGACCTCAAAGCAAAGACAACGAAGGAGATGGAGAGATTTCATCTGTGGTATAAAGTGGAAGAATAAAATCATTTGTCTTTAAACCTCTCACCACTAAGATGCATCCAAGTCCACCCTTAAACAACTTAACACAGTTAAAGAACAACATAAGTGTCGGTTTCCCTGAGAGCTGAGAGCTCCAGAAAATAACTCCAACTAAGAAGAAAGTACCCGGCAATCTCCTTAAAAGTAACTTTCTTTAAAGGCTCATTTTTGAAATTATTGCCCACACACGTTAATGAGATTATAGTAGCTCTGAGGTCTGCCATGTGGGCTAGCTGTTTTCTCCTGTTTCAAGTCTTTACGCTAAGCTACGCTAACTGGCTCCTGGGTACAGCTTCATACACACAGATGTGAGGGTGGTGTCCGTCTTCTCATCTAATTCCCTGCAAGAAAGTGAATTTCCCAAAATGTCGAACTTCTTACGTCAGCCTCTCCAAAATCTTCCTGGACTCACTATTTTGCAACAGCAGGCTACAATCAACCAAAAATCTATCCTAAGAGAAGCAGAGACCAGATTATCCACAGGAAGTAGCCTCAATACACTAACGGCACAAAACAGGCACTAGACAAGCTGTATTTAAGGGCTGAAATTCTTCATTTTTCTGGACAGGAAAGTTGGTCGCAAATCACTAACTGAAGTAGAGGAAAGGAGGTGTGCCTAAAAAACGTAAATTATGACAGAAAATAGCTCATGGAATGTGTTGACCATCCCAGATTGATGATATATGACTCTGTGAAAGTAGATTCTGTCTTTGAGCGGGCACACAGTTCTTCCTCTGGGTTGTTTTCTCCTCCGTCAAAGCTCCGTCAGTGCAGAGGAGACTGTCTTTAAATCCATTCAGCTCACTGCTGGCTGCAGGATTTCAGCTCAGCGTCTACTGTTTCTGCCCTCTGAATATGAAGGCTTTTCTCATGTCAACAAAGTGTTGGTGGCAGGTGAGGGTGTGTGTTTGTGTGTGTTGGGTAACGACAGGAGGAATGACAGGGTGTTTGTGCTGTGGGCTGCTTTTCCATTTGGCAACAACAAATGAGCCTCAGAGAGTGAAAAAAAAAAAAAAAAAAAAAGAGGAACGACATGTTTGTGTGAGTGCGTGGACTTGACATCTGAAGCGGTGTGCTCGTGTTCATGCATTTCTCTGGGCCAATGTGTGCGTTTACAGTTGTGTACATACAATATATGCGTGTGTGTAGAGTTTTAAGTGTTTGCGTGTACATGAGTATGTGTGTGTGCGTGTTTACAGCTGACGATCAAAGCCCCTTCCCTCCTCGCTGGGAGTCATGGGGCTGTGAACCTGAGATGATTAGAAGCCACAGGAAAACTTAACGAGCTGTCTAAGCCCAGGCGGCCGCCATCATTATGACTGAACGGCTCGATGCTGTGCGCCGGCCAAGGCGCCATAACGGGGGACGCGGGCATTGCCTTTCATTTACATAGACACAAACACAAGCTGAACCCTGGCCATTAATCTCCAGCAGATACACCAACCCCTTCCAACTGTAGGAGGCTGGGTTAATTTCCTGTTCTGGTCTCTCTGAGGTCAAGTTTAAGAGGATTCAATTCCTCACAGAAGGTAGGTGAACACCTGAGGGCTGAGCTTAATTTGATATAAAATATTAATCCTTGAAGGCTCCTCCTAGTCTTCTTTTTCATTATCAAACATCCACTTTTCCAGGGAGATTTATAATTGCTCCAGGGGAGTAACCAAAGAGTATTTTTAGATACAGCTCACCAGTGGACTTATTGATTCATTCTCTTCATATTAGCTGCTTTCTTTACAAGACAGGAGGGTTTACTGTGTGAGCCGCATTGCTGCACTGATCTGACCTGAGTCACAATAAGAAAAATTGCAATAAAATAACATATTACAAATAAAGCATTCACGTCTTTCTAATAGTGTATTAGGAGACGATGATCCACTAACCGAAGTAAGTCCCGGGTCAAGAATGAACTCAACTTTCAAGCAAACAGACGAGAAGTCCTATATTGTCATGGGATTTACAGTTGCCATGACAACTGGTCAAGCGCCATCTGCTGATAAGGGTCATGTGATATGATCTAAAGCTCCAGAACAGCTACTAAATGGACCTTGAGGCGAGATTGTTTTGAACAAAATTAGCTATCTAATTAGACTTTACAAAGCTTCCTCCCCAAGCCGGGCAGACACTGGATGGATTTCATTTGATTTTCATTGGTCGACTAATTTTGGAATTGGGCCAAATTTCTGCCAGATTGTTCGCTGTTTGACGTTGAGTTTGAGGGGGGGGTCACGACGCCTGAACGATCAACAATCTGGCTCTTGGGCGATCTGTTGGATTACTGGCATGTCATGAAATTTTGGTCGGCTGTCTTGCACAGTTTGAGCAGTTCCTCGGTCCGATTTCCCACATGAATGGAGTTACTGGCGTAGTGTTTTACATGTTGCGGCTGAAACTTTACTGACTGAGACGGCTGTGATATTAAACTGAACTTCATAGCAGAGCAGAAACCATAATAACTACTGTGGCTCCGTATTTTTCGTTTTTTCTTCTTACTTTCTGTTCATAGAGTAGAATTGTACAAAGTAATGCTACGTTTCTCTCTTGTCACCATTGCTGAGGACACAGTTGTCACGTCTAAATTTTTTAAAAACAGACCGGAGGTTTCTGTGCAACTGCAACAACTGATCCGCACAGTGTGAGAATATAAGTCGCAGGTTCTGGCCGATTAAGACGTATAGTGTGAGTTAGCTAATAAAAAGCCTAATAAAAATGCTGTGTGCGCCCAGATTTATACAACTGCTTTAACAAGTAGGGCTGCAACTAATGATTATTTTCATTATCCATTAATCGGTTGACTATTTTCTCAATTAATCAATTAGTTGTTTCTGTCATTCCACTACCCAAAGACATCCAGTTTACTGTCATACAGGACTAAAGAAACTAGAAAATATTCACATTTAAGAAGCTGGAACCAGAGAATTTGGGCATTTTTTTCTTAAAAAATGACGATTTATCGTTGCAGCTCTAACTCCTGGTGATGAGTAAACTGGTCTTCATGTGTGAAATCAGTGGAGTACCACTTTTCAACCCACAAAATGCTGATTTTGGCGACATAAAAGATACAGTTATCTCTGCCCGACTGTGCAGCCATGTTGTGAATCATCCCCTACCTCTATCTGGGAGCTGTTGTCTGTTTCCTCTGCAGACAGCAGGCCTGGGAAGCCCTCGGGCTCCTCCTGTTCTGGCTCCTGGTCCTGCTCCTGACTGGCCCTGTTACTGTCCATGTTGTGAGGCTTTGGGGGAAGCCATCTCCTCCACCGGTGACTGTACAGCTTCACGTCCACTGCCACATCCTCGTCTCCCGCCTGCCCCTGCGCGTACGAGTAAGAGACCCCTGAGGAGACAGGAAAGGAAAGTGTGATTAACACCATTGGTAAAGGATAAAAGAAAACATCGGAGTAGCAAAGCCCACAGCCAAAGCACCTTAAAGTAGTAATTTTATGTCAGTATATTTACACAAGGTCACCACAAATATACTTTAATTGATGCAATGCTTAATATAATTTAACTATTGAACGTTGGAAAGAAAATCTGTTGCTGTGTATTGAAAATTGGTGGGTCGCACAAGCCAAATAATTACATGTGACAATAATATTTTTTGCTTTAATTAAGGCAACATTAAATCACAGAGGCGGGGACTGTTCGAGCCATTAAGCTTGTGCCGCTCCCTCATAACTCACTGTCTCTGCGGGACTTTCCTCGCTGCTTTGGGGAGAAATCTCCCACCGCCTGAAACAGATGCACATTAGCAGTGACTCAGCAGCCATCACACAGACCAGTGGGCCACAGTCATACCCAACCATCCCTATCCGAAATGAGTCTGAAATGAGACGCTGGTGACGGGTGAGAAATGGTAGACTGTTAATGTAAACAGAAGAGCTGAAATGATAAGTTGATTTATTGGTTAGTCGATCGTCAGAAAATGAATCGTTCCATCTTCTTTAAAACATAAGATTTTGCTGATTTTCCTCGTCTTACATTATAGTAAACTGAATTGGTTTTGGATTAAAAAAAAAGGAATTGGAAGACGTCACTTTGAATTCTGGGATATTGTGATCGTGACGACTGAGAAAATAATCAGCAGATGATATAAAATGATGAAAATAATCGTCGGTTGCAGCCCGATTAAACTTTGACTTGATTGGCCGAGCCTGAGACTGCTGAAATGTGCTGCGTCATGATGGAAGAAAGAAGGAAGAAAAAAGCTAAATTACACATGTTTGCAAAAACCTTTTTCTTTCTAGGGGTGGAAATTTTGAATCATTTTCCAGATTGGAATCATTTTGTTCCCTTTTGCATCACCTTTCAAACACGCATCAGTGAGACATCGTATCATCATAATGATCTTATGGCATTGCGTCAGACTGAATTCTAAGACAACACAAACTTTTTAATTTGTGGTAGGTTACCCTGCTGAGTCTCTCTCTCTATGGTCTGTGATTTCCACATAGATTTCCTATGTGATTTTCCCATTTGCATATTTTTCTGTTTCTGCTCCCAGACTACAGAACGAGCATTAAAAAGGGTTATGATCGCAGGTCATAAATACTTCCTGTTAACACTAATGCTGGTGCTGCCAAATCAATATTTCATTACCCATAAGTTGTCTGACAGAATAAACATGAAAAAAATGTAATAAGTGAACACAAAGGATTAAAGGTGACAAAAGGTCAACCATGTCTGAGTAGGCATGCATCATCTCCCAAAGGCTTTGTTTACCTTTATTTATAATTAAATGTAATGCCAGCGTTTAAAGAGTTATTCAATTTTTAAAAAGCTTCATTTTTGGGTTAAAAAATGCCAGCTTACTGTCAGCGAAAACAGTTTCTTTCACTTCAGTACAAAACTAGGCCAATAAAGGAACTGTTTATAAAGGTTAACAGCTCTTCCTGCAACACACTTATTGCATCATGATTGCTCCTGTGGACTTTGCTGGCTATTCAGTAAGATTTTAACTGGGCAGAAACATACTGTGTATCATGGCTGACCTGAAAATAGTGCTTTCCAACCCTGTCTCCTAGAAATTATGTTTATATAACTAAACTGTTTTCCCAATAACATAATCACTGCTTGGATTATGATTACAGGTATCGTTTTTTCATAAGAAAAGTATTACACTAAAGTCGTTTCACTCATATGTTCAGTATCAACATTTTTGCAACTTGCCAAATACGCCAATTAACCACATTTTGTCATTATGCTGAGAGAAAATTCTAGCAGAACATATTTGCTGCTGCAATTTAGTCGTTTATGAACGTAACTTCTAGGAGACAGGGTTGTGCTTTCAGTCACTAATGGCCACAAATTCATTCAGTGACGCTGATGATTCAGTACACTCAGTAGCACCTGAGGATTTAAACATTTATTGCAGTCCGTCTCTCTCGGGGTTTGTAACATGTATTAATAAATATGATAAACTTAAAGAATGCATGTTCTCCACTTGCTTACATGGGTTTCCCCAAATCACATGGATTAGGGATGCAAAATCGTCTCAAGGTATGAATGAGAGGAGGCGGAGATAGTGTGTTTATCTGTTAGTCCTGTGATGCGCTGCAGACTTGTTTCCCTGCCTTCAGGCTAAAGATTGGCATGCTTGGATAAGCTCCTGCGCCCCATGACCTTAATAGGATTAAGCGGTTAAAGACAATTAGTAATAAACTTCATTTTCATAGCACTCATCCAAACACAAACTTTACAAAGTGCTTGCACGCTGCTGGATCTATGCAAATTGTTTTGGCTCTATGACAGAAAACACTGCTGATTCTTCTGCTATTACTCTATGCTGCCTCTTTTTTATGAGACAGAGGTCATTGGGTTTAACTAGCAGTGTGCATTTTCCACTCCTTTCCTTTCTGTCTCTTTTCTCTCACACATTTCACATTTCGTTCTCCTTGTCGTTCTCCTCTCTCCTCCTCTCCCTGGGCCCCTCGACCAGTGGTTCTCAGGGGAGGAGGAGAGAGGCAGTGAGAGCAAGTGGAGGCGTTTAAGATGCTAATTCACCCAAAGTGGGAGCTGACAGATTCTCTTTATAATGAGCATCGGCAAAGCAGTACAGTGGCCCTGAGAGCTGAACGCGCCGCAACGTATGAAAACACATGCAAATTAAGAAAACATCTTCATCAGTTTGACAACACACGTGCAACATTTAGAAAACGTGCTGCAAATTCAGGCAACATAACACATTACAGAAACATGCTGCTGTTACACCGAGCGATATCGGACGTGTTACCAGAGGACATTTAAGTGATGAACACATCTGCTTGCATGCTTGTTGTTGCCACAGTTTGTGACTCATGACATTATTGACGTCAGTGGTTTTGCAAAATGAGCTAAAATGTGTTTTTGGTTTATTTTAACATTGTGATCGCATGATCCAGATGTTATTGCAGATATCTGCTGTTATCCTAGTGTTGGCCTTTTGTTTATTATTCGCCTGCCAATTCAAAAAACCTGACAAAATACACACAATTAACTGTGAAATACGCTATGTTAGCTGGCTGTAACGTTAATATTTACTTTCCGAACCTGTGATAGGGGTCAAGCAGGTTAAACTCCCAGTAGGTTTTGCTGACATGACTAATAAAATGAAACCTACCACTTTGATTTTTTTTTTTAATCAGTTAGCATAAGTAAACATAGCTGGTAATCCTTAAAGTTACTAATCTCCAATTGGAGGATACTAACACTGATTAAATAACTTTGCCTATGGAGCTGTAAAGAAAGAATTTGGGGTTTGATCTGGGCATAAAATTTACAGAAAAAATATCTCTGTCCTCATGACTTTTTCTTATGAGTGCTGGGCTTGATTTCCATTGCAGTGAAAAGCATGCAGGTTAAAACGTTTGTGTGGTACAAGCTGTTATCTTAAGCCAATCATAAGGGCTTCCCTTACACCTGTGTTTTTCCTGCCACGACAAGCCAAAATGTCTGCTGTAAACAAGCTCTATATCACAGGAATTCGTATGCTAAGGGAACATGTTAAAATGTTTTGAGCCGCATTTGCATTGTCCCTTGTCTCCAGGTAATGTATTGTCCTTACTGTGGAATCGAATTGACTGGACGTGTTGGATGTTTTTGTGGCTCATGTGGCAGCAACATATAATTTTTGGCACCTTTTCTAGAAGATGGTAAGCTCTTTCCTAAAAATCAAGTATTTCACAAGTGCTTGAGCCACACTCTCGCATGCTGAGGGGTATACTTATTGTTGATATCAACTGGTAGAGTGGAGTGCTTGGTCTGGTGAGTTACCTTTTCTGAACCTTTTGAATTGTTAACGGCTCTGCACACCATGGGTAAACCCACACAAGTGATTGTAATTACTGATTAGACATCTTCTTGTCAGGAGGTGTGTACAGACTGTGTTCAATTAACATCTCCCTGACTACTCTGTTAGCTTTGTTGCACTGGTCAGGGCAGACTAATTACGCCTTAATCATTTTTATTAGTGCAACTACACAAATTGAAATTAATATAGACAAAAGCATGCATGTAGGTTGCTGTGTTCCTAAGATAACAAAGGAGCAGAGTCATTTGATGTGTGTATGCACAAATACGAGCACTAAAAGGGCACAAAGAACATGAGAAAGGCTTGGACCGGCAGAGTTTTAAGCTTGCCGCTGCTCCTCAGGCAGCATCAAGTGGTTTATGCTGACATGTCCATAAAAATACAGTATGAAGTGACATGATTAATGCATAAACATGTTCCTAAATACAAAACAACAGTGGGATGCTTACATCATTTGTAAGGACAGTCATATTAAAGATAATATCATCTGGAGTCAGCCTAGAAAATAATTTATATACATGTGATTGAGTGCTTTTTTTTTTAGTCACGTCAACACTGACCTCTTGATGCTGCCTGAATGTTAAAGTGGTAAATCTTAAATGCCAGTCCAAGTTCTTCTTTTTGTTCTTCGTGCCTGGCACATTGAGCAGATTAAATACTTACACTCTTATGCACCAAACAGTTTTTTTTCTGTGTTGCTTCTGATACGTTTTGTATGTTTTTTCAATTAGATTTCTCTGTGGATTCCTGCATTCCTAATGACCCTGTTTTCCTTTTCCCTTCAGGCCCAGGACCAGTATCAGATGAAGTCACAAAGGCGGGCCTCATCCATAAATATTTCTGAGGGCCGCACATATGAAGTGATCCTTGAATTTCTTGGAACAAAAGAACAACATTCTTCTGACTCTGAGCACCTTAAAGAAAGCAGATCTAACTAGGAGGACAGACTATACTCCCGTTGGCACTGTGCGTGCAACTGCGAGGCTCCGGTCAGCTGTTAGGTTACAGAACTATGTGGCAGACATTGCAACTAAAGTATCTCCTGACAGTTAAAAGAGACGATGCAAGGCATACAATTGCCAGACTGGATCCATCTGGAGTACATCTTCGCTCAGACGCCGGTTTGTCCAAAGAGGATACTTCACAGTGGGACCAAACCAAGTTGGCATGCAGATGGGTATGATAAACTGAAACCCTTTGGTATTGCCATTAGTGGCTGCATCGATGGCTTTTTCGAGAAAAGTTATGTGGCTCAGGAGTGGCAGCACTAATAACGATCCAGGGTTCATTGCGCAGCATTATATTAAGTGTGTATCAGGGTTTGGACAACTTCCAGCCCGCCTTCACAAAGACTGTGACAGACAGACAGAACTGAAAATGGCACTGTGGCAGCCATTCACTGCGCATTAAGCTCACAAAATGCAGATGACTTTGCAGGAGCCCTCAGTCACATGCATGGCACCTCAGCTGCAAACCAACGTATCGAGAGTTGGCTTTCTTCAGAAAGCAGAGGTACAGGCCTTTTAGTGTCAAATCCAAGAACTTATAATATGTAATGCTGCTTTGTAGCTGTGAAAAAAAATGGAAAATTCGTGTCCATGTACATGAATCTATAGAGTAAATTTCGTGACTATTTCACAAACTGCTGTGGTACTGGGTTGTATGCAGTCTGTGTTTTTTTGTGTTTTTACATGCTAGAGGTTTTCAGCTGTGTCCACAATCTATATTATAAAAGAATAACAACACTAGAAAGACGGTAAAATACATAAATACTATATTAAAGGAGCAATCATGTTTACATCAGTGATGTTTAAATAGGAATACAGGGTTTTTGCTATAATCCTCCTCCTCCTGCAAAGAGACCAATCTGCTTGTAGAGGTGGGTGTTGATGTGCATTGGGGGAATTTAACTGAGCAGAAGACACAGCACAGAGTATGAAGGATGAGTGATTCGCAATTTGCAGCTAATTGTTTCCGGAGCCAAAGAACAATTAAATTAGTGCTCAAACAAAAAGACCACAGGCCAGACCAGAAATCTTGGTGTAGTTACGGACTCAGATCTAAATTTTAACATCCACATTAAGACAAAATCGGCTACTATCACATTAAGAATATATTACTAAATTAAAGGACTTCTTAAGTCTCAGCAAGACTTAGAAAAACTTGTGGTGCAGCCTGACGACTGTAATGATGCCTTTACGAGTCTGAAAGCTGCAGCTAGAGTTTTCAGTAAGACCAGGAAAATGGACCACTTCAGTTCAGTTGTCAGATCTTTGCACTGGCTTCTTGTGTGTCAAATAATTTGTTTTGAAAATGCTACTTTTTTTTTTACTGTCCAGACCCCTCAAATCATCTGGAACAGATCCGCTTTCCGTCCAAAACTAACCATGGAGAAGCAGCATTCAGTTTTGAACACATATCTCCAACAAACTCCCAGAAAACTGGAAGTCTGCTCCAAGTCTCAGTTGTTTTAAACTGAGGCTCAAATGTTTTGTTTGCTACAGCATTAAATTAAATTAAATTTGGGGTTATGGATTCATATCTGCACACACTGTAACTGCACTGTCATTTTCATTCTCCTGTTTAATGTGTTTTAATTAAATTTAGCATTTTTTTTTATATTTAATGCATGTGTCCTTTATAATGTGTTTATATATTGTCTTAAAGCTTTTTTTTATACAAGTAAACTTGCCTTTACTTACCTTACAACAGATCTGTCTTTCCTTTAGATTTGTTTAAGATTAAAGGCCCTGAAAACCTTTTTCTTAATCATCTTCATAATAAATGTGATGAGTTCCTACATGAACACACTATTATCTGCCAAAGTTACACAAGACATTTCCATATTTGTGTTTTGCCTGAGTCCTTCTCACTGGTTTTTGAAACTAAATCTTCAGGTGCTTTAAAGGTGCCTGTAGGAGATTTCTTGTAAACAAACGCAGAACAGTCTGTTTCTTACTGTGATGCTACGAGCTAACAGTGTGAAGTCTTCCGATAACAAGAGGCATAAAGGCTGATTTATGGCAGGTCGCTCCACACTTTTGATAAGTGTCACTTCACAGAAATTAAAGAGTCGTGCGACGTTTTCAATTTATGCTTCCGCAAGCTAGCTAAACTGATTAAACAAGGACGTTACAGGTTATCTAAAGTTAAAGACCAAAATGTCAATAAGGAAGTTCAGTGAAAACTAAAAACTCAATGGCGACGTTAGTAACACTACCCAATCTCATTGCCTGACAAAATATGACTGTGTCAAGGAAAGTTTAAATAAAGGTTGTAAAACATTTGCAAAGGAATATTTTAAAACCTGCAGTGTTTCCATGTTTGCTAGCTTTCCGTCTTCTTCTTCCATAGCTTTTATTAGCGCACTGATACGCCTCTTTGCACGTTATCGCCACCAAAAGATACAGATACAAAGGTAACCAGTCATCAAAAGATTGCTCCATTGCACTACTAGCTGTCGAAAACACTGATTCTTCACTTTAAATCAAGGTCTCTTTTTGTGTGCATCATCTCAGTCAGCAGCCGCTGACTCCTGGCCAACAATTCACTCACTGTCTAATTCTCACCATACCTTTAATACTTCCTGACACTTAATTGTCATTAGTCACATCCATACAGACAAAGAAAAGCCCAGCAAAACGTCCTGTCAACAGCAGTTATATACTCTAATCCAAGAGGCACCTACACATACCGTTCCTCTAACGCAACAACATCTATTTTCATCCTTTAAAAAAGATCTTTGTCAGTTCCTCAATATACGGTGGAAAACTGGCACACAGCGGATGCTTTAAAAACACACCATGACCACAACATAGGGGCTTTGAATAAATGGCTGCTCTTTTCCCAGCGGGTCCCTCTGTGAACAGCCATGATGAGTCACCCTTTAAAGGAGCACATGCACCTTCATTTCTCTTGTGTACAGCACCTCACTGATTCGGGGACAGCCAAATTTCTTACTATCCAGGGGGAACTCAGGGTCTTTTGTCAAGCGTTTGAGAGGGGACTGAGGGCAAACCCCTGAGGGACACCTAAAATGACCCCCCGGGGTTTCTCCTCAGTGAGAGACTGTTCCTCAGCTTTTGTCTGAAAGTAAATCTCTCCCCTGTACTTTTCTTTCAGTTCCCGTGAAAGCCCCCGCATACCTTCACCCTGACTCTGTCAGGCAGCCTTGTTGGCCTGTCAACACCTCTGATTCACAAACACCACAGGGACTGTAATTTGGTTCCACCTAAAACCTTTTCAAGGACGTTTAGAAGATCATAAAACCACAGAATGAAGGTGCTGTCTGCACCCCGTCTTTCATTCAGTTTCTGCTTGTCCCCCCCCCCTCATTTTCTCTTGCTTCCCACCTGAGTCAGTGTCAGGAAAGTGCCACACATGACTGGCAAGTAGAGGAGGAGGTGGAGGAGGAATGTTTTGTTGCATTTGTGCATGCTACTATGTATGTGGTGTGCATAATTTCAGCAGAAAATGGATAAAAAAGAAACATCCCTCACTGGTTTCTTAGCCTTTCTATCTCTGGGTGTCAGAATGCTTAATTTAGTGCCAACTGAAAGCTGCTTTATCAGTGTACCAGCAGACCCTGCCAAGCACTCTGGAGGATCGTCTCTCTCAGGGTTTGTAGGAGTGCTGACTCTGTGCAGATCAACTCACCAGGGTCAACACGGATTAAGTTGATGTAACTATTGCCGAACTGTGCTCATTTTAGCTTGAAAATAACAGGAAAAAAACTCTGTCACGGCTCAGAGAATCTGTGTGATGAAAGGTCTTGTTGTTAGAACGGCGCCCAACAAACTCTCACATAAAGAACAGACAACGTAGTCAACAGTATCGCTGCAGATCATGAGGGAGAACGTTGCAATTTCTCCTCCATTCAGCGTGTCTTGTTCTCTTCATTAGCAATGATTCATTGGGAGCGTTTGTCGGGAGAAGCACTACATCACTCTCTCACACACTTAGACACTTTTAGGAGCCTGCAGCAAACAATGAAGGTTTCAGCAAAACTTAAGCATCACATCGTTAAAGATGTATAATCACAAAATATCAATGATTCAGGTTCATTTCACCCAAACTACTTTCTCACTTATCCCTGGTGTTACAATATCTAGAAATTTATTTATTTATCCAGGTTTTGAGATATTTGTCGCTACCTGCACCACAATACAACGGGCGTGATTTTTGTTGGTGGTGATCAGGACATTGAAATATGATATTTAACTGCATTTCCAGAAAGATTGCAGTGAACTGACCTTTTAAAACATTTCTGCAAGAACTATCAACAGATCACATGCTTGGTTTTTCAAAGACTTTTAATCTCCTGAAATAAACACGCCGGCTGGCTCCACATGACGAGGTGAAAAAGTGAAAGACTGAGAAGTGAAAGGAAAAGTGGTTGCGCTTTCATTCAGTTGGGTGAACTCAGGAAAAACTAACAAAAAACAGTGACTGAGTTAAGGTTGAACTGATGGATACATGAGATAATATATTCATTATATTTTCCTCAGACCTAATATAAAATAAAGCATGAAACAGAGAAAAACATCAAAGAGAGAATGAACAAGTGCTTGATTGAAAAACCGATATCAGTCATCAAAATCAGTTAATTTTCTGCTAATTAATGCTATCAACTAAATAATTATCAGCACTAAAAAGAATCAGTGTTCTGCACAACCAAAATAAAATAAATCTACAGACAATCATCTTTAAGGTCTGATGAGCGCGTCGGTGCTCGGAAACGGTGTTTGACACTGACCCACCAACAAGCAGACAGGTTTCACTTTATGTGCAGGGTCATCTCAGAGCGAGAGAGACGGCACCACTCAACACTGAGGCTGCAAAACACGGAAAACCCTCACAGAGTGTTATCGGGCATGGCTGATGCTAAAACAAAGAGACAGTGACAGATAAGCTGAGACGTTCGATTTGACTGATGAGTTAATAAACTGGGTTTAATGGGAGATGGCTGCTGTGGTTTGATCCTCTGACAGACAAGACATGACTCCTTTCAGAGCTGGTTAAACAAGCCTCTATTTTCCTATCTCTATCTCCTGCTGTGTGAATAGATTATGGATTACATACTGTACAGTTAATACTGCACCGTGGCATGCTTCATTTTCATATTAATTGAATTAAAAAGCACAGTGTGTATAATACCAAGCAATGCGCCTGAGGTAAAGAGACACATGCGTCAAATTCCAGACATGCAAAAGTCTAAAATTTATACGCAGAGCAAAGCGTGCTTTTCTAACCTGCCGTAGCCTGCTTTAAAAAAAAAAAAAAAAAAGTTTTACACATCCTCTCTTAAAAACGCAGCCTGTCATTAAGCAAACACATAAAAGGGGGAAAAGCTGACTGCAGGAGAAAGTTAAACACAGGTAGACAGAGAGGCAGCATATGCACAGTCAAAACCTCAAAAGATCCAGTTTCAAACAGTGCTCATTAAGCGATAAGCAGCGTGATAGACGGGAGAATTTAAATAAGATTGAATGGGAGTTACATCCAGATAATCAGCACATGAGACAAGTTAGAGCGCGTGAACAAAACACCATTCTTCTCACAGAAAATTTGATAACAACTTAATTTTCCTTATAAAACGTATTGAGACGTTCCCCCCCAGAGAGAGGCAGGGACACATCAGCTTCCCGCCTGTTATGAACGCTCCATTACACCAGAGATTCTGTTTTGCCAACAATTAGCCGCATCTTTCCAAGTCAAAGCACTTACCCCACAAACCTCCCCCGAGGTTTGTGGTTGTTTTGGCTGTTTTCTGAAACATAATAACTTATTTGCTGAGGATATTACATTATCTTATTATATTATCTGGACCGAATAATGATTTAATCTGAAGGAGCGGGAACAACATTTAACCTCAACCTGACCCACACTGCTTTTGAGTGACACATCGCTATCACAACACCTCACCTGTCATCTTTTAACCGCCCACTAATCAGTTATCAAGGTCATCGTGGAATGTAGGAGCTCCGGCTGATGAAGTCAAATGGCTTGTTTAAAACTAGCCGATATGATAAGGAAGACTGGACTGAGAAATATGAGCTCATTTTGCCCGAGGGAGGTACGAGTCCATTGTGCTTGATTTGCAATGAGACAGTGGCCAAAATGAAGAGTGGGAACCCAAAATGCCACCAAGCATGCCTGTTTTGAACAAAACTATCCCAAAAACACGGAGGTAAGAACATCAAAACTGAACCAACTGAAGTCGTGATATCTAGACTCCAGAAATCAAACATTTTTTCAACAATGAATACAGTGACAAACTCATATCGCTGCAGACTCATTAACAAACACTAACACCAGCGTCTCCGGCTGGCCATCACACCTGACAATGAAGATGTCACATCTCCCATTAATTGCAAAAATGCTGTTCATGTACAGACTTCTGGAGCAGATATTACATTGCAAAGTGAAACTGGATTTTGATAAGAAACAAAGCAATAAACACGTGTCAGAATTTGAGCAAAACTGCTTCAGGACCTGCATTTTAATGTGCCACATATCATGCAAAGTAAACAATGACTTGTACTGCCCTTTAACCCTGTCTTGCTGATAGGGTCGTCATACCCAGCATGATTAACATTATCAGAACGATTCCTGGCAACAGCAGAGTCAGGAAACAAAGAACAAAATAATGTCTAATCTCTAAGGTTAACTAACACTGTGTGGTGAGCACCCGCTCTTGTATGTGGCCCACATTTGAAGAGAGGCAGGTGTGAAATGGGGGCAATAAATAAAAGCCAGAAGGAGGCTAATGTTGTGTTTGCTGTGCTCGGGGGAAACATGGCGTCCATGAAGAGGACAGGTGTCAGGACTGCATGTTAGGACAGAAGGAGGGAAAGAGACTGAAAGGGAGTTAGTAGGTAGAAAGTGTCCGACTTCAGGTCCAGTGATTTTTAATCAAGGCTTTAACCTTGAAGAACGTGATTGATTTTTAAGCAGGCTTTGTAGTAAATTGCTAATTTCCTTTCTGCTCAAAACAACTAAATACACTGGACACAAAATCCAAGCAGGCTGAGCCACAAAGCACCCAGTAACATAGTTGAGCACACAGTATCAAACCCCAAAACACAGGGTTTAAAGTGCTGGAGTAAACCAACATGGAGTCTGCTGTCACCGCCGCGGCTTTCTTTATGTAATTGGTGGTTGTCTTGGCTCTGCCGTTGGTCAGTACAGGAAGTGTATACAAAAATGCTTTGGCAAAGAGACAAACAGACAGGCAGGGAGAGCTGCAGGCAGCCAGGAGACAGCAGGATTACAAAAAGAGGGTTTTCAAGTGAGCTTCCTGACTGACACAGGCAGTTAGGAATTCAGGATTCCAGTCAGGCACAGTGTCTGTCTCATATTTCAGAGATTGAGTGATTGACTGCAGGACTATGAAGCGCTGCTGTTGGCTCTCATTCCTCTTTTCAACTTTGCAAATGAGCAGTGCGGCTAAGGAGCCCCGAGGCCTTGAATCGCTCCACCGTGATAGCGCCGGGGCCAGGCAGGCAATGTATCACTAGTCACTGGACCTCCTGTAACAGATTACTTCTGCTCCTTCCAGCGCAGACCATTACCTGTGGTAATATTACTGTATTCTTAAGGTCACAGGCTAAAACCGTCATTGAGTCTTTGCACAGAAAAAAGCTCAGCATCTCTCTCTCTCTGCCTTAAATCTCTCCATGAAAACACAAAAATCTGTCTTTCACCGTTCCCACAGTCCTCTTAGTGCTTGCTTAACAGACCTGAAAATTGAAAATGGTCACATCTGTATCAGTGAATAGAGAGGAATAGGCAGGACAAAAGCCTTCACTTTTGTTCTGATACGCCACATCACAAACAATAGCCTTGACTTTATCCGCCGGGTTCACACACTATTCAGCTAAGTGTGAGTTTCTGTGGTTAGAAAAACACCTACATGTCTAACATTTGAGACATAATCGGCCAGTTATCCCCTCGTCTTTTTTTTTTTTTTTTTTTGTCCACTAACTTCAAAACACTGCCCCCTAAGTTTCTTCCAAGACTTGATCTCTCCATCATTTTAGCCTCAGAGGGGTCATGAACTCAATGATTCACTTGTGTGTCTTGTATTTTGGGCCAGCTACACATCTGCTGCTGCACCTGGGACGAATAATATTTGTAAATAATCCTTGTAAAGCGCAGATGTTTTGGCAGGAATTTCACTCGGTGCAGTTCCAAAACACTTTCATGAAAACTATAAAATTTACCATTTGATTTAATACAGTATTTAAAAGCCAATAAAACGATATGATTTCAACATGCTTGCACACAACAAAATAATTATAACACTTTTTATATTGCCCTTTGCTCATAGGCATTTTTCACTCACTCTACTGTGACGTGTTAAAATGTCTTCTGTGAAAAAGGGGCCTATTGAACTCTCAAGATACTTGCAGTATCCTCTGCCCACCGACTCCTTTTTCAGCCGCTCAACATTAAAGCTCTGAAGGCTTACAGTAAGATCCCCATTCACTCAGTAAAAAATAATTCCCACTGGTAAGTGAAGGTCACTGGTAACCTGATGTATCTTTCATGACTCGCAGGACATAAACAGGTGATGTTAAAGGTGCAGGAACCGACTTTACTGTTTCACCCGACAGCACCAACAACGGCAACGTTAATGGATGAAAACACAGTTTAATGAATGAAAGTGAACCTGCAGCCAGATGGTGCAGCATACTGTACATACGTGTGCAGAAGGCGATGACACACCGAAGGGGTCATTAATTTGGTGTAATGCTCGTGATGCAAGGAAAGATAATTCCGCTTTTGCTTCACTGTATTTTTTTCTTGTGTGCTCTTATGGGCCAACGTCACAGAATATGCTGTAGAAGCTGTCAAAAAATTCAAATATACTAGTCCTTTGGTTGGAGACTCAGATGCTGCACCACTTATCTTCCTTTATCACACAACTACAATGGATAATATGAGCACCCGATGCTCATTTTTACTCTCAGCATCTGTCGAGTGTCAAGCTGATATTGTGTAGCCCAAATCTGGCATGAGACTCATGTCATGTTTCCATCACATCACATATCTGGATTCATTGCCAAACCAAATTGTGGTTCCAGCACTGAACAAATCCATCTAATTACAGCTTATGAATCACTGCTTTATAAAAAAAAAAAAAAAAAAAAAGAAAACTCAAGAAAGAAAAAGAAAAACACTCTTCACATCCGGAAGCTACTGCCACAACAACTTCTGGTGCTAAATTATAGTCATTTTAAACATATTGATCAGCATGGGTGCTTTAGGCTAATTGAACACCTCTACATTTCTGTCACTCTAAAAACAATCAATATGAGAGATGACTCAGAGACAAACAGCATGCATGTGAGAGAAATCGCACGCCTGTGCCAGGCAGCGCTGCTTTCTCTGAAGATTGATTCCCCGTTGTGTGGACAGGCTTGTTCTAAGTGTGTGCGTGTAGATGTACTGTATATACGTGTCGTCGCTGTGAGAAACTTTCAGTGTTTATGTGCATGTGGGTGAGTCATCCTACAGGTGGAGATTGATTGACTGAGTGCAAGTGTGAGTGTATTAAATGGGTTTTTTCCACTTTCCTTCTGGGCTGAGGGCTCCAGGCGAGGCCAGACGGGGCCCTTGGGCCTGTCCTCATCCTTCCTGCTAATCCATCAGCATCACGGAGCCTCTCACCCCTCCACCCTGCCAAACCTCTCCACACTCCAATGTTCTCTAAGTTAAGCGCTGTGTAAACACACTCAGACAGGTCCAACTCTTAGCCCAATGGACCAGCTATTTCCCACAGTTAAAAAAGAGAGTCCAGCTGTCTGAGGAGAAGTGTTCAGTGGCCAGGGACAATCATATGGTAATAATTTTACTTTTTTTCCAAGCAATACATCACAGATATATCAGTAACAATCTGTATCTGTGAAAAGAAATTCTACTAAAAACATGCAGGTACAACACCTTAGTTGAATTATGAGCCCCTGCAGCCAACATCTGAAGATGACAGGTACATTCAGTTACAGTAGCAGTTCATTAATCATCAAAAATTACATGTTTTAAAAAAGGTTTTTTCTGATTGAAGTTCAGTCTGGTGACAAATGTAATAGTTTGAAAAACAGCTCCTTCAGGAAGTAAAGTGCATTAAGTAGGGCTTTTATTTATTTTTAAAATTATTTTCTTGATTAAATGATAAATCGTTTGGTCTCTAAAAAGTAAAATCTTTTCTTGCTGGAACCATCAAATGTTTTGCTTTAAAAGTGATTAATACGAGTAATTGATCAAAATGGTTGAACAATTTTCTGTTGATCGACTAGATAATTAATCCACTATTTGCTTCAGTTCTGATTTTGTTTGAACTTTTACAGGCTGCATTTAACATTTATATATTTTTGTTGTTTTTTTTGTTAAAATTGTTACTGATACTACTTCCTACTTCCTGTAAAGTTTATTTAAAATTTCTTTTTCATCTGCAAAATGTTCGAACTCTTTACTAACCACATTCTCAAAAATACTGGTTTCTGTTATGTGTTTTTTTAACCCTCAGGTATTAATATTGCTATCACATTAAAAATCCAGTATGTTGGACTCTACTTGTTAGTAGCCTATACCTTCTCATGTAACTGTTGACATGAATCTTCCAAAGTTTAGTCAGTGATGCACCCTCCTTTATTAGTACAGCGTCTAATCCATCATGACAAATTCAACCCACAACACGTAGTATGGTTGTCAGACCCCACACTGCTGAAGGCAGCCTTTATATCCACTTATGAAATTCCTTATAATCAAGTTAATTTGCTCAAGCCCTAAATACTTAACATGTGAGAAATACAGAACCTCTTTAATAAAAGCGTGCATTACACGTTTTTCTCCAAAATCTGGGCCGTTTCCCAGTAAGCAGATGTAAACATATAACGCATATGTTCTCCAGAGCAAAATCTCCAAAAATATAGAGGTAAACATAAACATATATATATATATAAAATTTGCCAAATCCCCCTCCTACCTACAGCCTCAAGGTACCCACACACACAAACCAGCAACAACAAAGAAGGCTGAATATATCAAAAATCTACAGCAGCAGCATCCCACTGAAGCACACCGGGAAATATACATTTTCAGACTTTCTTCTCCTGCTACATACTGAACAGAAAGAGAGAGACAAAGAGAAAGAGGAGACCATTCCCCAGGCCTATAGCTGCTAAACCAAGCCCGTTTCATATATCTGTTGACAAACTGTGAGCCACATCCAAGTCACACAGAGTCTGTAATTGCTTCCACCTCAACCAATTCAGCGGTTAGAGACTTCAGCCACTCGCAGGATATCAATATTAAATATTGTGTGCAACACAACCTTCTCGCCTCGCCGGGAGTTTTGCCGCGCAGAATGAGACCTACAGAGCAACATGTCACAGAACAGATGGCTGATTCCCTCCAAAAATCCCATTACAGAGGGGATTGTGCATGTAGAAAAGTGTATCTCGTTAAGACGTGTCAACACACGAGAGACTCTCATACTTCCGCTCAATCACAAACGAACGCTGGCAAATGTTTGCTTTGTCAAATCACTAACAAGATTTCCTCTTTACCTCCTGTGAACATTTTTAATTATGCAGATAGCTGAGAAAATATGCCACATGAGCTGAGCTTCGTTTATTTTCTGACAGGACGAGTGAAAAGCACAAAAGGTTTCTCTACTTGTCAAAATATCCCGAGCAAGCTTAATTGCATTCATTAAGTACACCTTTCATCTGATTTCTCATTTTGTTGAAGTAATTATAATGGCACCTAAAATGAAACAGGCAACTGCAAGACAATATTCAACAGACTTATAATAAACAGTTCAGCTTTTTAATTCCTTTGGGCAGCATCTATGAGTGAGACTGGATTTCCTCAGGAAGTACTCTCCTCGTTTTGACTTAAATTGCTGTCTTGAAGATAAGATGTCTAACTATCTCATTAAATTCACTTATTGCCAAAGACAGAAATAGAGAGGCGGGCAGATCTTATTGTAATGTGGGAGAGGAGTTTATTGGTAAGGTCAGCGGGGTTGTAATAAAACGGTGAAAGAGAGAGCAGGTCGTTTCGGTTTTATCGCTCCTTGACACAGTTCCTGAACAGCTGTGCGGTGCAGCTGCAGGGGTCGGGGGCCCGGGGAGCAGGTTGTTAACAGGTATGAGTGCTTAGGTGAGTGCATCTGAAGAAGCAGCTCGGATAGGGAATAGCAGCAGAACGGTGGCACAGACTTTTGGAGGTTTACTTCTGCTGAGAGCTGCTGAATTTTGCAGCTAAATCTGTTAATTTCAATGGAATTCCTGCAATGAATGATAGCAGCTGCTGTAGTTTAGCTGAGCGGTCTTCGAATATGGAAAATAAACTTCGGGAACTGAGGCTAACCAGATGTGACGTCACGTATTTTGCGAGGGCTCGTGATAAACTTTGCTGTGGCTAGGTCTGTGCAATATATCGATATTATATCGATATCATGATATGAGACTAGATATTGTCTTCAATTTTGGATATCGTAATATCGTGATATGGCATAAGTGTTGTCTTTTCCTGGTTTTAAAGGCTGCATTACAGTAAAGTGATGTAATTTTCTGAACTTACCAGACTGTTGACCCACTTAGTTTTATCTATTTTATCTATTTATCAAAAATCTCATTATGTAAATATTTTGTGAAAGCACCAGTAGTCCTCCCTACAATATTGTCGCAATATCGATATCAAGGTATTTGGTCAAAAATATTGTGATATTTGATTTTGTCCATATCGCCCAGCCCTAGCTGTGGCACTTCCCAATGTGACCAGGCCTTTACAGAGACCCAGGTGAGGTGAGGCTGCATGCTGATGCTTGCCTTTTCACCCTCAGGTAACAAACACTCACCGGACAGCAGCTCATGTCGATCATGTCGGCTGCATGTTGACACGGCCAAGTCAGACTGCTGCATGTGCTGACATGCATGTTTGCGGTTAAAGCCCTCAGCGTTATTGAAGGGTGAAATGCATGTTTCTGCTTCTGTCTGTGGTTTGAGTCATTGATCCCTCAAATACGCCCATTGATTTAATCCAAACATATTTCTAACCCCTGTGGAGGACACAGGAGTATTGCACACTTCAGGATTGATGGCACCATTTGTCTTGTACAGCTGAGCATGGCTGCACTGAGTCTTTAATAGAAACAGACAGTTCAGTGCCCTTTGACAAACAGCCTGGGAGACACTGGGTTTGAATGCAAATGGGATACACTCTGTCCTTTTCTTTGTCCCTTTCTGCTTTTTGTTCCAAAGTAGTCAGTCTGGATGATGGTTAGTTTGCGCCTCCTTAGGTGATGATCAAGAGGGGAGGATGAAGAAGAGGAGTGTCTGTGTTGTTATTTGGGTAGAGAGATGGATGTACTTTGGCAGTCTCAACCTACACTTACAAACCCTCCTGATTTTCCCAGGAGGAGAACTACTAAGACTGCCTTTGTTTTGGCTTGGAGTCGGCGTGAGAGTCTCCTAATCAGTCAGTGAAACATTCATATTCACACCTATTTGAAGCCCCAGGCTTTCTTGATTCAGAGGAAAATGGTGCACAGTTGGCTGATGTTTAAGGGTAGTGTGAGAGTGAAAAACAACTTTGTTTAGCAGGTTTTCTACTTCTCTCATGTATAGCACGACATTACAAAAAAATCAGTTTGTTAAAAGCATGTGTGAGATTAATTCCTCCCTTTCTCTTGATTTTTAGTATCCATTAGTGATTTCTATAACCAAAGACATGTTTACAATAATTTTATTAATCTGTATATTGAGTAGAAATCACATTGTTGGTCATTTTATTTGAAAAATATATGCCTCCATGCACCTCTAAAGCTAATCCAATAAATGTGTTATGGCTTGTCCATATTTTTAAATACCTTTCTATAATAAAATAAAAGAAAGTAGAAAGTTGCAGTGCAGTTGCAGAATGTTAGCATTTTAAAGAAAAGCTAAGCCTCAAAGCCACTCTGGCTTGAAAATCTCCCTGTTTTCGGACTTTCAAGTGTGACAAGTATGCCTCAACCCCCCTCTCTCCATGCCATGCTTCTGGGCAGCCTGCCATCAGCGCTGGGCCCCATGTTCTGCCTCTCTGGGCTTCATTGATCAAACTTGGGGGCCCATACCACTGACAGACTCTTGGCTAGCTTCTCCAAGCAGCCAGAAGAAGGAGTGGAAAGGCAGCTGCCCTTTTCTCACAACTCTTAGGTGCTGCACAGGGGACATAGAGCCTTAAAGCAACTGGATCCTAACAAATCCACAAGTCCTGACAAGCTTGATCCTTACTTTCTCAAGTTAGCTATAGACTTTATAGCAGAACCTCTGACTTTGATTTTTAATCTTACCCTTTCCAACAATGAGATTCCTAACATATGGAAATCTGCCTGTGTTCTCCCTTTGCTGAAAGGAGGGGCTCCCTCTCTAAATTATGTGTTTTAGCTAAAGTCCTTGAAAAGTTTGGTAGTGAACAACTTAAAAGAATTTTTACAAACAAATGGTATTGTATCACATCAGTCATGTTTTAGAAAACAACACAACACCATAACTGCTGCTATTTAAATGGTGATTGACATTATTGAGGAAGAATATTGTGCAGCTCTTTTTATTGATTTGTCCAAGGCTTTTGACACAGTTGACCATGTCACCTTGATAGACTCTACAATATTGGCTTATCTGGGCATGCTGTAAGTTGGTTTTCAAATTACTTGTCAGCTAGAACACAATGTGTTTGCTTTGCTGGGTCTTCCTCTTCCTCCCTCCCTGTATCAGAAGGTGTGCCCCAGGGTTCCATACTAGGACCACTGCTGTTCTCCATATATTTAAATAATCTGTGATAATTTATCAAATGCTGTGTTACATTTTTATGCAGATGATACAGTTATCTATTGCTCATCCCCTTCAGTAGTACAAACCCTTGAATTCCTGCAGTCTGCCTTTGATGTTGTTCAGTCCCATTTGACTCAACTTAAGTTGGTGTTAAATGCAGACAAATGAAAATTCATGCTATTTTAAAATGGAAACTGCTCAAGGGGTTAAAATTGAAATGGTTACAACACGTATTTAGGTATTATTATTGATCAGAACTTGTCAATCAATTATCGATATTCTACAGATGTTGCTCCCCAGAGTTAGAAGAGAATTAGGCAAAAAAGCTTTTAAATGAAACTGTCAGAGCTGATTACTGTGGGGGAATTTAAGTACATTTTTAAAAGATTGAGAAAATAGTATTTTTGGTAAATGTGATTGTTCCTAAATTCTCACTGAAATGCTTCTCACTGAAAATTGCACCTGTTTATGCATCATAACGGGATTTTTGTCCTTGACCTTGTATTGCATATTAACTGGATATTGTGTTTACTCCTTTGTTGTGTGTGACAGTTGTATTTGTCTGTTTTGTATTGTTTGTGTTTATTGTTGTAACAATGTTTGTGCTGCTCTCTTGGCGAGGTCACTATCGGAAAAGATATTACTTTATGACTTTTACCTGGTTAAATAAAGGATATATATGTATATCAAAGGCAAATGCTTACAGACAAACACCAAAAAAAGTGACAAGACATGAATAAAACATGACAATCTCCCTGTGGTGATGGCCTAAAAACCCTCAGCTTTTTTCTAACACATCACATAGAATACATATAGCTCGGCTGGGCATTCTGTTTGAAGTTTTTGCCGATGATGTGTCGGGAGTGAGCCGCATTGTGAAAAGCAGGTACCAAAAACAAGGTGCCGTCAAAAGGTGTTTTTATAACTGGGGCCCTGCCTGCCACAGTTCAACATGCCACCAATAGGTTATGATGAAGAAGGGAAACAGCGAGTGGGGAGCTGTCAGAACCATGTGGGGTAGAGAAAAGCCCCGAGGGGGTTGAACTCTGGGCTGAGTCACTCTGTTACTCTGAGCTGCAGTACCTGGAGCTGCAGCCTGACACTATCCTCTAACTTCGCACCACCTGTCTCTGAGGATTCAACCACAGGAGACGGACTGCCAGCAGCTTTACAGGCACAAAACCCAGGGTCTATTACACAGAGACACACAGGAGAGCCTCTGCAGTAATATACCTGGCAGAGAGAGAAGGGTTCTGATGCTGCAATTAATCTTTTCATAAATAATTGGACAGTCTTAGAAATGAAAAGCCAAAATTAGTCAAGAGCCAATGATTAGCGCAAGGTAACGACGACAGCCATTTGGGCAGCAGTTTTAGCAATCCTTCATCTGCTCTAAAATGTCTCGTGTAATTCTGCCCTTGGAAACAGAAGACAAAGTTTGTTGTTTGACATGAAAAATAATTACAGCATTTGCATACCATTACTTGCTGCCAGGGAGACAATAGATCAACAAGACTTCTCTTTGGTCCTGCTCCAAACGTCACTATAATATTTGGCAGATCGTGATATTATATCCCTTTGTCTAATTGATTTCCCATCATACTCTGACGGGGTTTCAAAACTTAAAATTAAGAATTAAAAACTGTGGATTGAAAATGTTAAACAATATCATTTCGGAGTTGGAAGTATTTCATTTCCCAATGAGAGCAAGTCAAAACAAAACGGTTCAGGGCACGGTGAAATTGGCTTCGTCTGTCACACCAGGTTTCAAACCTGGTGGTGATTTATTTTGGATGAGAGCCTCTCTACAACCTATTCTCTGTAGGCTACTAGAATCTTCAGACAACGAGGCCGGGTAGGTTTTGTACAGGCCTGTCCCACAGTAGCACATGACTAACGCTGTGTAAAACTGCATAATGATGCCCCTGGCTCTTCTGTAGAGTCTATAAAGACAGTACAGTCGTGTGTTGGGCTGTTGTTCCCTCTAATCAATCGACTGCGCTGTGTTTATGACCCTATCAGCTGGGGAAGTGGGTCACCGCCCAGACACAAACCTGCAGAAACATGTCGGAGGCTGACACTGTCTCTTGATCTTGTCAGAGAAATGAAGTAAATGACCTTGAACTGAAGATACATTCACTCTAAAGCCTCATCAGACACTCATTAGAGTGTCTGCTCTTTGCTTCCTCTCGTGTGGGACAGCTGACACAGAGGGAAAATGGGTGTCATTTATTTCACGCTAATTATAATTAATCCAGACTGATATGCATCCAGTGTCATAAATTACATAATGACACAGATGTACACCTGCATAAACACACAAGGATTTCTGCAAACAAGCATAGACAGTTTCACTCATTCACACATGTAATAAAAAGCAGACAGGCATAAAAAACACACACATGCTTACACAAGACTGTTCGGTATTATTACCGTCTGTCATTTCAAGGTAATTGGCAGACACAATAAACACATGGAGACATCCAAATAATTTATTATCTGGACTGTCAACACATTTAAACATCATCTAGTGTTGGAAGAGGCAACAGCCGGAAAATCAAACAATTAGATGCCATCTGTGATGACAGTGTTTTTTTCTTTCTAACATTTAAGTGATTAGCACTGCTGTAATGGCTTAAACGTGAATACGTCTGGATAAAATCTACAAGAATTTGCACCTATGCGATCACAAGAATTGATGCAAATTCAACCAATTACCGATTTGTGAGTTTTAGGTTTTTACATCCCTGTAATTTTTCCATCAAATGATGGTAAAACTAGAAGAATCTTTGCAATTTTACCAATTACCACAATTTTCCACATTAAAATATAATCGAGCGGATATTGACAGAAACAGGAGCATTGCTGAGATTTTTTTCTGGAAACTTTTCGTAGCTAATTTGTAGTAATTTTTAAATACTACCGCAAGTTAATGAATTAGTTAGTTATAGATAGTTTTTCTGAAGACGTTTCTGCATATTCAGTCATTTTGATCACACAAAAAAACTCTCTGTGAGATCCTGAAAGGACTTAACTTATAGGAAAATCATTTTGTTTGACCACCTAAGCAGTTTTAGAGCTGGAAAAATCAGTGTTTTGCTCAGAGACACTCCAGCAAGACAGATGTTAATTGTCACCATGACTTTAATCCAGGCTTCCTACAATACATCCTTGGTGCAAGCGTGATGTTATCCTTTGAAAAACGTGTGTGAGTGCACCTTATTTATAATGAAACACCTACACTGTCTGTGCTATTCCATAAAAAATAAATGAACGCATTCCTGACCAACACAGCTGAAAGTATCCAGAGCTCAGGAAAGGCCAGGATGTTTAGTGACTAACAAAAGCCTTCACATCTGCAGGAGAGGAAAAGGGGAGTAGTGGAAAAATAAGGCTGGAAGAAAACAAAACATCTGCAAAAAATTCTGAGATTCATGACAACAGTGAAGGCTGTGGAGCGTGGGCTCAGTTTGCCTACGTGGGAGTGTGGGTGTCTCAAGTGTTTGTGTTTATTAGAGACAGAGCGAAGCAGTGAAAGCTAGCAGGAGAAGTGAGGGATAAATAGGTTAGAGGTTAGAGGATATTGCTGACACCTGAGAAAAAGTAACACTCTCGCTCTGTTAACAAGATCAAATCTTAACTTTGGCCTCTCCGACAGTCATTTCAGCGAGCGACTCGTACCTCACATTCCTGTAATGCAACATTTTGAGACGAAATGTTCTCTTCAGATGACCTTTCAAGAATAACAGCCATGAAACATTTATTTGACCAAAGTTGCTGCACTGCAGCGGCGCTTTCATGGTTCGTAAATTCGAGCCTTGCAGCTGAATCGAGGTTATGAATCTGCATGGTGGCTGAAAGGAAGCTGATGTCGCTCCAGCTGTTCAACCCCGAGGTCCATGAGATCAGATCCTGGTTTAGTTCCTCCACAGCTTGCCCTCGCATTCCCTCTCCAACCTCTATCTATCTCCTTCTCTGTTCATTGTCCTCTTTACAAGGCCAGACCTGTTTTTTTTTTTTCTTCGACACAGATGTGCAGTCCCACATGGCATTCCCATGGCTTTTTTCCTTCATCCCTCCGTTCTTTTATGGAGAATGCCAAGACTTTCACTGAGGCGAAATGGGAAGCTGAAACAGCTGACAGAAGGAAGCTTATCAACCACAAGATGCTGCAGAATCACAACAAAATATGGTGTTAAATTAATATATTACAATATCTGACAAATTCCAGATAGTTTCATTATCTAAAAGCTGCTAAATCTTCAGAAACCTGAAAATTTAAGGAGCCCGCTGTCATAAATATACACCATCTGACAGATTAAGCACATTTGCAATTTGAGCAGATAACCTGTGACCACTGAGACAATCAGGTCCTCGTAGTGTTACCACTCCATAAAGAAAGATGCCCTGACAGACAGGGTCAAATTATCACCGTCAATCAGTCCACAATCCACTTCAGCTTTGGCACCGAGTGGGACAGCGGAGGTGTCAGGGAGGCGGGGGCATTTCATTACCTTTCTGTCAGTGTGATTGTAGCCTCAAATCAAGCTGGATGTGTTGCGTGTCATGTCTAGGCAGCGGCCTGTCACTGCAAATCTGCCACAGAACACAAACACCCGGGTGATGCACCGAAATCTCTGTGTCACCTGAGCCAGAGGGAGTGATTTACCTGCTGGCATGTATGAGATAGAGTGACCTGAGGGGCTGCAGGGGCTGCAGTGTGCACAAACAACACAGAAGCATGCAAAGCAAAATGCTATCATCTCCAAGACCATGACCCTTTTTTTTTACAATCAATATAAAGCAACCAAAGGGGTGAACAACAAGCTGATGATTATAGTATATAAAAAAGACTTTAAGGGTGTAAAGTGAAAGGTTTTCTTTGTTTTCTACAAAATACACGTAGTCAAAGAAATCTTTTAGCTGCCAATTCATGCCAAAGCGAGGTATCAGGCGTTTTCTTGAACATGCTATAATTGAGCACGAAGCCATAAAACTACAAATCCAACATGGAGGAAAAGCTCGTCTGTGCAGTATATAAGTATATTTACTAGGGCTGGAGTGAAATCTGAATGCAATATTGAATCAGCTTATTGAAATCAAATCTCCTATCAAATCTATCTTGGTTAGATTTTTAATAAAAGTTATAAACAACTTAATATTTAACATTACAAATTATTGGCTATTTATAACCAAAACTCTATTTTTATCTTATTTTTTTTTTAATAATTGCCTGTATGTGTTGCACGTTGCTCTTTCTCACCTCACAAATCCAGGTATGACAAATGTATTAATATTGTTTTATTATTGAAAGGAAAAAAATGAGATGCATCAAAAATTAAAATTTAGTGTTCAAGCCTCTCAGTAGGCAGGCCAATGTACATGTGTCATTGACAGCTGAGCTGGTAGCAGCATGCAGACACAAAGTAAACAAACTTGTGCTGGTAACTCAATAGCTTACAAGCTACTGAAAGGCAGTTGTGTTGAAGAGTAAAGTCTAAACCATTTAGCCTCTAAAGTGACTGATCATGACATTTGCAGGTAAGTTTTTAAGCTGTTCAGTCTGCTACAGCTGACTAAATTTGTTTGTTATATCAGAAAAATATATTAAATTTCAGTTGGACTTTAAACTTGCACTGAGTGTCCTGCTTTTTTAAAAACAACCACACGTGACCTTAGTTATCTTTAATGAAGCACTTAGAGAGGGCAGCGGGGGAAGTATTTACTTGTCATATTGTCAGATTTATCTCTTCTGATAAAGCAGAGTCGTAAAATATTATGTGTTAGTTCTTACCAGCTCATTGTGTGGCAGATTTACATTGTAGTTTTTCTGGGGTTAAAGAGTTCAAACAAATCCAAACAGAAGCAGCAGGGGGGAAAAGTACTTTTTCCCCCGAAAAATGCCAAACTTTACGAGGCTCCACTGACCTCAACAACCCTAAAAGCCCACCGAAGCTTTTCTCTGTCAGTTGCATTCTGCTGTAAACAAAGATTTGTCACTGAATGTTCTGAAAGTGTTCCCTGCAAATGCCAAGACCAAAAGATAGACAACATCCTGCCGAAATTGCCAAACCAGGAGTTGACAAATGCAGCCAGCGACAATTGAAGAGCAAATTCATCTTTATAGCATTTATTCCCAGACTGACGCCTGGCAGAAAGTCACATCACACACAATAGAAATGTTCATCTTTTGTCCACTTGTCTGAACTGTGAGGTTAAGGGGTTATATTCCCATTGAAATCATGTATTTGCTCATTGATTAGAAACCGTTCCCAGTGTCTGCGTGCCTGTATTTATATTTGCCTACTAGTAGGGGTATTTGTCTAAGGTCTGCTTTATTTGGCCACAGGCCGACACCACAGTGTAATTGTGTTTGTCTCCCTCACGCCCAGACAGAAAGATGAATTTTAGCCAACGCGCTGTTGACTCAGGGAGTTGGACTGAGGTCTTTTCTTGCTGCAAGAGAAAGGTCAAGGGTCGAGCTGAGGGACATGCTATCATACAGACTGCCTGCACTGTCTCCTTCTGTTTTTACACCATCTGGCTCATCTGTATTCGAGAAGTGTTCTGCTTCTCAACCCCCACAACATACATTACAAGGCAGTATAGTGGATACTATCCTGTAAAGCCCTGAGCTGCACTGTATGACCGAAAGTATGTGAATACAGTGCCTAAGGACTGTTTTTCATGGTTTGGGCAAGCACGCTACAGCATACACTGATATTTTAGACAATAGTGTGCAATTAAACTGTGGGCCAATAGTCTGGGCAAGGCTGTTTCCTGTTTCAACATGATTATTGTTTTAAGACAGACTTGAAAAATTGTGAACCTATCCTTTAACAGATAAACTCTTTACTCGATGTTGGCGTTAACCTGTGGATTTGAATTTAATTGCTGCACTTTTCCATATTTATTATTATTGATTGTTGTCTGTAGACCAAATTACCCCTTACTCTACTCTAACCCGCTTTAGGAAAGACTTCCCAGAAGCGCGTCCACATACTTTTGGCCATGTAGTGTGCCTCCAAGGCGCTGCTGTTGTTAACACAATAATGTTGATTAAGTCCATTTACAACCAGAATCCTCATAAAACTGCTATTTTGAGTGTTTGTGACCCTGATGTCCTGGTGACTTGACTTCAGTACAATATTGATTAATATCCTCTTTCTTCAGGTACAAACTCAATGTTATCAGTGAAGTATTGATCTCCAGACTCTTCATCAGTGCGAGTTGGCAGCCGGTGAAGGACAGGCTACACAACTACACTCAGATGATGGATGACACAGCGAAACACTCCTACGACTGTTCTTCTTTTACTGAGCTCACATGTAAAAAGAAACTGGGGCAAGAAGAGAAATGAGAAAAAAGAAAGCGAGTGGGCGGGGGAGTAAGAGACAGAGAGAATGTGAGAAATGGACTTGCAGAAGCAAAGATGGACGTAAAAGGAAGGAACATGAGATAACGCATAAAAGATGTGTTTGAATGCTCCTAATGGAGTTTTTTCTTTCCCCACCAGGTACTCCAGGACGAGCTGTGTGAGGTGCGAGAAGAGAAGAGAAGCAGACCGGCCTCTGTTCTCAGCAGCAGATTACTGTGACCTCCAGCTTATTAAAAACACATCCTCAGGGTCTGCACTGAGCTGCTGTGTAGCTGCGCAGGCTGGCTGTCTAATCACATGAGACACAAGAACATTAACAGGAAGCTAGAAAATCAGCATCCTGATTGCATCCAGGTATGAAGAGTCTGAGACCCCCCATACTCTGTCTGTTTGGAGATCCCACTCATGTAAGCGTTCACATCTTTTCACGACAAAAAACTGACTAAACTGTACACAAGTCAAAACAAAACCACCTGATTTCTAAAAAAGAACCATCTTTTTTTGCTTCGAATGATCCCAAAATAACCCATCTGTTCCATCTGTTTACACATAATACACAATCAATAGCTGACAGCTGCCGATGGGTCGCTGTAAAGTGACTGCACTATAACCTCAAACAGAGGCAGGACACAAATACACACACACACATATGCACATGCACACACAGACACAGCAAGCATTTATTGGGCCTGACCTTTCAATAAACCCCCAAATTCATCTGTTCAGTCCTAATTGCTTGCAGAGATGATGTGCAAACAATAAAACGCAGTATTTCCATCAGCGGAGGATCTGATGATCGGATCTATTCCCCAAAATCTGAACTGATCCTCTGAACCACTGAGGAAAAACACTCCCACAAATTCTCTGCCTGTGGCTCAACATCCGCAAGGACAAAAAAAAAAAAGCAACGAAGCAGGGAAGCTTTCCACAGTAAACACATAAAAATCACTTTAACTTTCAAGACAATACTGAATTTTACCACTTTTTGGCTCATTTACTTCATCACAAACTCACTTTACATTCTTTGTAGATGATTTCTCTTGTTTTTGCTGTGCTCCTTTCACTTTAATTGGCACATTTTTCAAAATAATTTCCTATTTAGGTTGGCACTCCGGCAAGTTAAATATCTAATCTGTAATAAGCATCGAAATCTAATGTAAGTTACATTTATGTAGCATGAGAAGAACCATTGAAGCAGCTCCAAATTTAGCGCACGCAGCAGAACTGTGAGATATTTCAAATATATCTCAAAACATCGACTTGGCTTTAGCAGGGAAATGATAGATTATTGAAGAACCGAGTAACGAGTCAGAGCCTTCAAAGGAAAACGAGCATGTCTGCCAGCCATTTGGGACAGACTTGTGGCAAGAAAAGGACATCAAATAACTCATTTATATTCATATCGTCACCTCTCATTTTCAATTTTTGGCTCCTTTTTGATAGATGGGAGTTTCAGGGCATATATCATTGGTCTGGCAGCTCTGTGGAGACGGGGCGTTTCATATTTGACCCCCATTCAATATGTGCTGGGAAGCAGGTCTCTCATTTGATCAGGCCAAAAACAAAACAGAAAGAAAAATGTATCGCCTCACAGATGTCAAATTACATCCCCACGACTCTTTATTTATGGCTTAAATAAAAGGTGTTTAGATGAAGTTGAGCTGGCAGAGTTCAGGTCCCAGTTGTGATGATGCACAGTGCGTTGGCACCTTGACCACTGCCAGCGTTTGTGATACCAGAGGCGTGAACGGGGAGCCGGCCAGACGTTTAATCAATAGCTGGACCTCTTCTAGTTGAGACACATATCAGCTTTTGGTTGCCATGGGACACCAGTGCAATGATATACCCCGCAACACCGCCTCTGGCTTAAACAATAACACCTAAATGAGGCTGGATGTTTGGAAGAAAGGACATTTGTCAACTTCCTGTTATGACCCTCCAGGTGAATATCTGTCACCCCTCACTGGGATTTCTCCCTCACTCCCACTGATCGCATTGTTTTAAAGCAATGACTTATCATTCAGTCCCATCCCACCTGTTTCAGAGAAGGGCACATTTAATACCTTTTTGTAATGGTATGAATAACATATTCATAATTATACTGCTCACACTAATTTACTCACCATCTAATTAGCGCATTCTGGGGCACAAGAGACAAAGGCCTTTAAATGTGAGTCAATTACCACTTTATGATCCTCTCACCAGCTGATAAAAGAGCTCTCGCATAAACACCTTTTAATGGCCGCAAACGCTGAGACTTCCCTCCATAACAAACACCGTTCATCACATTCTTTGGACAGGACATCGTTAGCTGTTGAAAATGGATGTAATTCGCCATTTTTAATACGACGCCTCGCTGCTAGAAGTTTTCCCATTTTCTGAGGAGTGCAATGCATTTCTAAAACAGAGCGGCTATTCCCTGGACGAGGAGGAGAAAGTGGTTGCTCATACAGCTCTGTCTTGTTTGTCAAAAAAAAAAAAAAAGGGAAAGTAAATGCAAAATACTCCAGGCTCAAATAGGCTTTGAACAAGACATATTCATACCCAGTTATGTGTAACAAATACCTGCAGTTAATAGAGATGCCACAAGCATTCAGGCCAAGCCTCACAGACCAGCCAATTTACTGCTCACAAAGCCAAACTGCACCTATTGTGCCCATTAAATTGATGTGAGCCTCCTGGATCATAACGTGTACACTTCACCACACCCAGCCCAGTGAGAACAAGCAGCCTGACTGCTTGTTCTCACTGGGCTGTACAAGAAAACACCATTAACTCAAAGACTCAGTGCAGGACATACCACTGGATTAAGACTTGAGCATCTCTAGTTACCTGTGCAAAGCCTGAGAGCTGCCAAGTGCTACTAGTCTCTCTCACTTTCTCTGTCTCCCATACACACACATGCAGAGGCTGCTGTTACACCTTGCAATTCATCACCACAAAGACTCAAAGCAAGCCTTTGTTCCTGGCTCTGTGTTGGGCTGTGGGAGCAACTCTCAACTAGCAAAGCACTGGCGAGGAGACAGAAACCTGAACAACTTGGCAGAAACTAAACCTCATTTACCAGAATCACTTGTTGATTTTTTTTTTGTTTTTTTTTTTGGTTTGGCTCTCTTATGTTTAATCAAGCTCATATCTTCCAGCATGTTTGATCAAGTCACAAGAAGAAAAATAAGTGGTAAACAGGACAGAGACGAAAATGTGCTGCAAGTGCAACTCCCTCTATGAGCGAGCTGCCAAGTGGCCTCCTGTTTACAGCTTTCAGGATGAGCTCAGAGCAGAGTTAGGTGGTGGACAGCTGGGAGACACTGGAACAAGCCCGTCCAAAAACTGTATAAACACAAATCACCCTGACCTCCAGAAACCTCTGCTGGCTTCTGGGAAGAGTCCTTTATCCTCCTATTCCGGGCAGCCCTGGCTCCTGAAGGGTCAAGTGGTGAGCAGCAAAGCCTTACAAGAACTGAGTCGAATCTTCATGACTCAGAGCACTAAATTAGCAAAAACAAGGCGCAGAACAATGTTTGGCACTCTCTTTCCAACACATATGACGCTGTCCAAATATAATTCCCTGAGGCTGCATGACCAATAAATCTGAATCAGTTTAAATTTCTGCGGCATTAGTGTTTCAAGACATTAAGTAATTACAATAAACCCACCAAAAAATTACAAAAAACAATGAAATATTTACTGAAAAGTCAATGAAGTTCCAAGATTTTACATCTTCAAGATTTGTTCTGTCCATACAGTTTGCATTATAGACGTAAGGTGGCAAAAAAAAAAAAAAAACCCAACTTTGATGCTGATCAAAGACACAATATATTCTCTGTCTTCTTGTGCAGAAATACACTTGTGACTGTAAACCTTTTCATTTAAACCCCAAAATGATCTGGCTTGTCAAAGTTGCTGCCTGGGTTGCCCTGTGAAAAGCCGTTGCTGCGGGGTATACTTGTTCTTTGTCAGGATGAGTTTTGTGGGGAAACTTCTGGACAGAGGACGTTGGAGACACTTTCCGGGCAAAGTAACAAAGGCAGTGCTGTTAGACCTACAGCAAGGAAAACACATCAATCTCTGTGTGGAGTTCGCTTGGCACGCTTCAAAACACCGTTTGAACATAGTCAATTGTGTACAGCATTAGCAGGCTAATCATCGCAAAGGCTACATGTTACACCAGTAAGGTTTAATTTAGAAGGAGCAGCAACTCCATGTTATAAACCAGTAATTGATGGCTTTTGGAGTGAGGGTGCTATTAACATGATAAACAGACCAATAAACAGATCAATCTGAGCTCTGGTTAGGGGGTCAGGTTAAATGTGATTGCACTCACTGAAATAAATGAAGGTGTTTTGCATTTTGCTGACTCAGTCCACCTCAAAAAAACATAAGGAAATCAGTCACATGAGTACACCAGCTAGGGGGAGGTATTGCTCCGGATGACTGTACGTTAATAATTGCTCACCTTAGTTCCTACTACGGCTGCAAATGGCAATTATTTTACCGATTAAACTGCCGATTATTTTCTTGATTAATAGAATGATTGTTCATATTATTGACTATAAAAATTCAAAAAACAGTGATTAATGTCCAAGATGACCCAATGATCTTCTGTTAATGATTTAAAACAGTCATTGGTGTATTGAAAACTCCATCTCTGGCTGACTATTTAATGTTTCCAGCTTTTAAGATGCGAACCTTGTAAAATGGGTCTTAAAAGTGCACTTTATGGCTACATATTGTGCTAAAAGACTGAAGCTAAAGCTGAACATGATTCAGGCAAGAAGGGAGCATCATCACCAGCTGATAATCAATGCAGAAAACATAAAGGAGCACCATTCAGAGTTGCCAACTCTCATACAACTGACACTTTTCATACGCTCTCACGCCACACGTCCATTTTCTCACACAGTGAAAAACAAATTCATAACTGATAATGTTGCAGCGCGAAGAGGACACTGACAGCGCACAGACAGACTAGACAGAGCAGCACAGGAGCCGAATCCAAATCTGGTATTCGGAAAAGCACAAATAGCAGGTTTTTACAAATATTTATTTCATACAAATATTTTAGTTTTTTGTTTTCGGGAAGAAAAAAAAGACATGTCAAATAACAGCGTGCAGGTCAGGACTCGGTTACATTGCTGTCTCCTTCTCTCTCCTCTGCTCTGCTGTCTGTCTTTGTGTCAAGGATGTATAAATAGCTTAGGATTCGAGACAGTGTGGGACCCCTCCTTAGCTATATAGTTTTCAAATTATTTTTAATTATTTATTTTAAGACTTTGCTATCCTAAAATTAGAAGTGCAAACCACCGGTGGTTCAGACCAATTAGCGTCATGAATCCAGCTGCCTAGCAAGATAAGACGGTGATAGACAGATGTTTCATCCAATCGCCTGCCAAGTACTTTTTTTTGAAAGTGCCGGCCCTTTTCCAAAGAGTTTCCAGGACGACTTCTCAGATGGTTCTGTGTAACAAACCATCTGGCGCGTCAGGTTAACCTCTTATTACAGCCACATGTGTACCACTTCAACATGTGGACAAATCCAAAGCACAGTTAAGCAAATGGTCAGTTCAAAATTTCAAAATTACACACTGGTGCCAATACAGTTTTGGCAGAAACACCAAAACAAAACTTATTCGATAACTCAATTTGCAAGAAACCCTACAAAAGCCAGTTTTTCTTTTAACTTTTCATCCTTGATATTGAATGAGAGATGTAAACAAAACTAAGAATCTGACCAAGCCGTCGGTACCAAATTTCACACTGAACTCCAAAAGTATTAAGGTTTGACCCTCAGCCACATGCTGATCCTGCCTTAATCTGCTTCACCCGCTGCTGACTGAATTCCAAAATATGAACAGTAAAAGCAAGAAAACAACACCGAAAGCGACTCTATAGGAATTGACAGAGAGGCAGACACAAACAGAGCGAGGGAGAGAAGACTTTGACACACAGTTGCACATATAGGCAAAGGCATGTAGCAGCATGCCGTAAACCCCGTGAGTGACACTTGCTTTTGTGGGACAAAGCCAAGCCACCGCTCCTGCTAGGCTCAGGATATGAAGCCTGCTGCAGGGTGGGGTGACAGGCTCCTCTGCCGGGCGAGCATCTTATCTTCTTTCAGCATGCCTGGACGGCCTGCAACACCACGCTTCTCTCCTCTCCTTCATGATAGCGATGCATGTAACACTTTGTTCCCCTTTGGAGAGCTGCTTCTTTCAACTTTCTCCAGTGAGCGCATCAAATCTTTAGATTCTTTTCATCATTTCCGTGCAGGCGCAGCGTGAAAGAGCGGTACGGGCCGTACATAATTTCCACATTTGCAGAGGTTATTTTATGTTATGATGCACAGCTACAGTATGTGCACCTGCAGGGGCTTGGGTTTTAAGAAAACGACCCCAGTGAAGGTAAAAAAACCTCATCACTCCCCGTTTCTTAAATATGTTGAAAAGACTAATTCATTAAATAGCTCTTCTTGAACATCTGCAAGTAATTTACAAATTCCTGTTTTTCTTCTTGCTCTCCCATTAGACACAAATAACAGATTAAATGCCTCTCCAACAGGCCTGCTAAGCATGAAATCATTCCATCTAAGTCTCACATCATTACTTCTTCAGGGTGTTTTAACAAGTTTTAGCCAACCGGGACCCACGTCACAGACCCCACAGCTGAGTGTCAACCAGCCAGCCATTTTATTCTATGTTACCTATAAAATCCAGCACCGTGAACTTTTAAGTTACTGTCGTCAAATGCCAGGCACTTACTGGTGTGTATCATGCGTAAATCTGCCAGTATTTAACCCCTTTTAAGCCTGCTGTGGTTTAATGAGTCACTCATATTGGCAACGGTAGAGAAATCTTTAGCCATAATCCAACTGTCAGCACAGTCCTCAGCATATAAGAAAGACTGGACCGCAAGGTGGAAAGATATTCAATATTTTTCTTATTGTCAACAAATCTCATGTGCAGAGTGTGTATTTAAAGCCTGATATCATATTCGTCTGAGCGGTAGACCTCTTTTGTTGTCCAAAAACTATTATAAGCACATCAGTAACATGTTCCTTCAAACTAACGTGCCCATACTCCTTTAATGAAGGAGTATGGGCAGAGCTTCACTAGTTTGTATCACAACCTCTTGACTTTGTACTAAAATTCTTTACAATGTACAATGTACAAGGAACTACTCTCCAGGGACTGAAAATGAGAGAGTAAATCTATCTAGAAGAAGAGAAACTAAATATCAGATATTGGTTCCAACCCAGATCAACAAATTTACACTATTTTGCACTATGTATCATATATGTTTCCACCAACAGTAGCTCCAATAGCTAGATTTTAAACACACCAGCTGCATCATCAAAAAGCCTCCTTTAACTTTACAGACAGCCAATCCATCATCTTCTTTTTCTTTCAGTACAAGATATGATTAAAACGTCTCAGTGAGTCCTTTTCTTTTGGCATTTTTTTGCTGTTGCTGTACTGAAATCATAGCTCTACCACCACTATTTCCTGGCATGCCTGGTTCATCAGACCTCACTGGCAAGAAGTGTAAACAAACAAACACAATATAATCACGGAAAGGAATTCATGTGCAACGCCGTGTTCAACTGTTTTTCTATTTCAGGCATATTTGACATATTGCTATTTACACTGTACTGCCAAGTTATGTTGATTGTGAGAGGAAATAACTAAATGAGGCAGGCACAAAGAAAGTAGATAAACAAACCCTCTCATAAACTCTTCATCACAAAATTACTCCTAGATCTCCGTGTAAGAGTATCCAAGGGAGGAATTTTCTCAATTTCTCCTCTCACATGCTGTTAATCCTCACTCACTGTGGTGTAGTATTTTTGCAGTTATAATACTGCAATTCTTCTCTCTTACGCTGTGAAGCTGGACAGCACAGAAGGGGAATTGCCTATTTTCTAAATCTCCTCCCTCTCCTCGTTATCCTCGCATATGTACTCTCCCCCGCAGGCAGAGCAAAAAGGCAACTCCTCCCACCTAAATAAAAAAAACATTTCACTAATTTCACTCTCCAGCTGATGATCTAGCATCTCCTCTGGCAGCATCCCGCAGCAGGCGAGTCAACAGGAGGGGCAGATATCAGCCTGACTGTGGATGACGATGCGGTCTACTGGCAGCTTTGCAATCATCTGTGGAAAAGGGATATTTATCATGGATGGAAAATGCCTGTCATCTCTCGCTGAACTGCTGACATGCAGATCTGTATCGCATCATAACAAGTCTCCTGCTCGTGTCTTTGACCTTTTAAAATGGGCCTGATAGACAAGTCCGCAATTTGGCTGCTCTAAATAAACTTAACAAATCACACAGAAGAACGAATGCCAGGGTGTGCTTTCTGCAACCTCGAAGACTCCTAAAGGCATGATAACTCTGGCAGAGCCCTGCAACAATTGGAAGTGAAGGAGCTTTTGAGCCACATGAAAGACAATGAAGAAAACCTAAAGAGGAGCTTAACAGCACTGGGTTTCATTAACTAGTGGCCTCTTTGTTCTTTGTCTCTGAGCCTATTGAACTCTGTGCGCCGCTCCAGCCCTCTGAAGCCATCAGACTGAGCTTCTTTCCGGACTAAAGAGGGCGGAGAGCTGAGCGACAAGGGCCAGGCGTGACTAATGCAGGAGCCTGGTGCTGCTGTTGCATGCTGGTATGGGGGACGACCCTGCCTCTGCAAATGTATGGCATGGCCCGCTGTCGCCGCATACTGGGCAGCACAATAAACCCGCCACTGCCGCCCCTCCCTGTCTCTCACCCCCTCATACTGCCCCACCCCCGTCATCCATTCATGGCAGAGCCTTTCAGCAGGTCATTCAGAGGGCCAATAAAGAGGCAAGCTCATTCTGTCCACTCTGAAATGTGCAATGTCAGAAAGAAGGAGAGACGGGAGGGCGGGGATGAGATTCCAAAAAGGCTTATAATCTCCTCAGACTAAACTGGACCTCCCATTTTGTGGAAGGAACCTCCATGCAGACACTTTATGCAAGTGTGACAAAGAGAGGAGAGCAACATGGCAGCATTTGTCATGAAGGTCAAACTCTTTGCTTTGAGAGACGGTCTGCATGTTTCCCTGCCAGTCACACTCCTGTGTGCATCTGAGTGTGTGTTTGTATGATTGCAGAGGCAGCTGCTGGCAGTATGATGGATGAAGAGCGGCGCGTTGGAGCTGCAGATGTCCATATCGCTGCCTGTGAGCAGGTTAACCCTCTCTCAACTTCGCCGGCCTGCAAAGAAACACAACTCTGAGCATCCAGAGCTGAGCTGCCCCGGCCTCAAATGAAATTCCACATACGGCCACAATCTTAGCACATTAACAGCCTTCAGCGCAGGCTTTTAAATCAGACCACATCATTACACAAGGCAAGACTTTCTCTCTCACGCTCACACTCTCTCATTCCCCATATCGCAAACTCAGACACACTCCAGACTCTAGTGGAACATCTCTTTTTCCACTTGCAGAAAAGCACCCGAGTGAAAATTAACCCCTGAATCAGACCCAATTTTATGTGCCACTGGTGGGTGTATTACTGAGTGAGCCACGGACTGAAAGCTTTAAAAAAAAAAGATGCATTGAGCTCACAGGATGTTGTGTAATTTTGCCCAGATGTTCTCCACAGCTCATCTAACTAATAAATGCAAAGAGGGAAAATGAATGCCTCAATGTGACTTTACAACCAATCGTCACGTCTCTGATTCTGCTGGAGCCGAGACACATCCTGAGAGTCTTAAAAGCTATTCTCATAGTGAGTGGCGCATTACATCTTCCCAGTGGACTTGCAGAGAGTGGAGGAGTCCACCTGCGCTCTATTAATAAAAGCCTATCTAAGGAAGGACAGGGGCTGCTCTTTACAGCAGCAGAGGAGTTGAGGTCAGTCTACAGCAAGGGAAGCACCTCACCCAGATGTCTAAAAATACTGTCCTACATATTGAGGAACTCAGCTAAAGCAGGAGATGGAGGCAAATGTCCTTTTGTTTATGGATGACGATGTTTGAGTCAGGAATGTCTGAGTTACCTCTAAAACAAACCTTATGCTGATAGTTTTCTCATGAGAAACACAAAGTTCCAGGTCCTAAAAAAGGAAAACAAGCTGTTGCAAAGCACTGATGTCAAATGAGCCAGAGCACAAGCGCAGCCCAGGAGATTGATTGAATTCATAAATAAGACTGAGTAGAACTGTGTGAAACAGTAGAAAGTGTGTGTGTGTGTGTTTGCACGTGCCTCTGTGCGAACGGTCACACATGGCCGATAGCATCTCTCTCCCAAACAGAGCCATACATTCCAGTCACTCTGTGGTCTGCACACAAACACACACACACACACACACACACACACACGGGTTTAATTTACAGTCACTGTCAGCAGCCGAACATTTCTCTAACCACTATCTGATACGTGATGAAAATCTGCTGCCAGCAATAAAAGCCCCGGGAAACAAGAGCTCGCCTGTGTGAACAGAACCAACGTTGGCATGAACTTATTTCAGCCGGTCTGTCAGAGGGTGAGCTCTGTGTGTGTGCAGCGTATGGGATGGACTAGATGTGAGATTAGGGGACTTTACTGTAGGTGCACAGTACATAATGTAGCTTTACGGTAGGGATATTGTCCCCATCCTCCAGTATTGACTCTGTCTCCACAATCAAGGACGTCATGAGGGACAGGCCGTGCAGGTATTCAACATTTCCCCTGCAGGACTTCTTCAGAGAAAGCACCTGCACCCTGCTCCCTGTTTCTGGAGTAATGATCTCAAATATGCTAAAAGTTGCAGGAGAGATGATAGTTCCAGGTTACAGGATGTTCCAGGTCATAACAGAGAAAGAAGACAAAGCACTAATCTATCACATAAAGACGCCAGAAGACACAAAGAGGGAGAGCTGTGGATTGAATTCTTGATGTTTGACTGTACAATACTGTATAATATACTGTAATAATCAGCTCAGCCTGAAGCTAAGGCATGAGAAAAGGTAGGAAAGCAACCCAATTAACTCAACCTTGTTAACAATTGTGAATATATAAGTAGAATAAAACAAGGTCTTTGATCTAAACAGAAAAGAGAGGAAGTTAGTAGGTCACTGCAGCCATGCTGAATGATTCCTAAAAATAAAACAATGTAATAAAAGCAGCCTTGGGTTGTCTGGTTTTTTTCTGTTCCTTGCACACAGAGAGTCTCTGCTTTCATTTAAACCAGGTAAACAGAGGATTTCTGCAACAACAAGCGATGCAATTTAAACACAAATTATTCTTATGCACAAGAAAATCAGACTCCACCTGTGTCTGATTCAGTTCAGCTGAGCAGGACAAATCATTTCTCATGCGTGTTTTTGCAGACGCATTGGACTTCGGCAGGGACTTGAGTGATTAGAGCCACTCAGTGTGAACAGGTCTGCTAATGTTAGGGTGCTGCTTCTTACCGTTACTGGCTGTGAGCTCGCCTTGAGCATTTCCCAGACACTGCAAAACTAAAACAACTCCAACGAGAAGGTCGAACGTCTTCACAACCGCCATATCCAATTTCTTCTCAATATCCCGGCCGTTTAAGAGGTGTCCGTCTGTCTCGTGCACCGACACCGCTTCCCCCGTTGGACTCCGTAACTCTCCTGCCTCTCCTGCTGCTTTTAAAAACGGAAACCTGCCTGCGCTGCACTGAGCTTGTTTTGTTCCAGCGTGCGCCACACTGCGCGCTCCTGGGGAGTAAAAGCGCGCTCGTCCTAACAGGTCGCACCTCCGAAATAAACAAATAATAATAATGATAATGACAGAAAAAGAAAAAAGTTCACCACCACACACGGGGCATCCCAGTCCGACACACTGGTCTCATCCCACTGGTCGGAGGTGCAGAGTGCGAGTGGAGAAGACAGTGCGCTCCCCCCGTCATCAACTCCTCGCAGCCAATGGCTCCTCTTCTTCTGTTTTTTGATGCTCGGCGCAGAACCCGAGGAGGCAAAAACACAAAGCGTTTCTCCAGCTGCCGAGGAGACATCCAGAATTTGCCTTGGGGATATTATATACTGCTTGTCTGACAAGCAGCATTTGAGTGATGTCTAAATATATAGAGAGCAGAGAGGCCTTTGGAGCTTCAGGAGCTGCTGCTGTTGGCCGCCTGTTTGCCAGCAGAGAATAGATTTGAGCATCCTACCTACACCAAATCCTCAAAGAGCTTTGTTTTGATTTACAGTGCGGGCTATTTTAAAAGATAATAATAAGATTTTTAGAGTTAGAGTATGGTCCTAGTTTGGAGTTTTGTTCAGCTTCTTATCGAACTCTTTAAATGTCCAAATGCTTTTGTTAGGTTTGTCATTCTTCTACAGGCTACTGTGCAAAGATTCACTTCTATCCATCATGCAGTGCCATCAGGGAGGCATCTCATCGGTCCCAAATTTATCCTGCAGCATGACAGCAACCCCAATCATACAGCCAGAACTATATTCACCTACAAGAAGAACAAAGAGTCCTGCAGCAGATGGTTTGGCCCCCACAGAGTCCTGATCTCAACATCATAGAGTCAGTCTGGGATTACGTGAAGAGACAAAAGCAACTGAAATCCACAGAAGAACTGTGGCAACTTCTCAGAGATGCTTGCAACAACCTACCTGCTGAGTACCTTGATAAACTGTGCAAAAGTGTAGCCTACCGGAGGAGAACTGGTGCTGTTTTAAAGGCAGCGCATGCTCACACCAAATGTTGATTTGATGTTTTTTTTTGTTTACTGCACTTTGTATGAAGTTAATTAATAAATAAAAACGATTCATGGCATTATTTTTGAAAGCATCCTCACTTTACTTTTGCACAGTGATGTATAAATCAGGTGACTCTAAGACTCCTATCTCTGTCTCACCTTTACTGCTCAGCAGGTGACTGAACTGTGAGGGCGCCCTCTTCAGGTGAAAATCAGGTCATAATCTGGTAACATGGATCACAGAGTTTTGGAAATCCTCATGCAAAACACCTAATCTTCTAATAATGTGACAAAAGCCTAAAACATAATCTAGAAAGGTATGACCAGGGAATGTAGCACATGAGCAAAATGATGGATAATGATCTAAAAGTACAAAACATCATTCAATTCTCCTTCTTGGTTGTGTGTTCTCACTTTTCTCAGAAGCAGCCAGACATTATAGGGGGTGGGCCTTGGAAAACTCTCATGTGAGGGAACATTTCTTTTTTTTTTTTTTTCCGAGTCTGGTCTCTGTGCACTCAGAACGACTCTCACCATACTTTTTCTTCCTCATTGCCTGGCACTCATTTTGCACAGGAAGGATAACTTGGACCACATGCTTGTTCCAATTAAGACACTCACTGTGGGAATTCAGGAGCTGCACCACAGTCATGGAAAACCTTGGGGAGGAAACTATTGCATGAAGGAACTCTCTTATAATTTACTTGGCGGGTGTGCATGAAAACATAAGTACATGCGTGTTGAAGATTTTAAGTGTCGTTTTCCTGTGCTAAATGGATTTTCAAACTTTTTAGTGGTTTTTTAGCGGTTAAAGAGGTAATGAAAGTCATCAGGGTACAAATATTCTCTGAATGTCTCACCAAATGAAAACAGATCAATAAATAGCAATTACTTCCACAGCTTTGTCAGTAATTAGTCATTACCTTGATTATCAAAATCACTCATCTGTTACATTATCTTTACAGAGCGGTGACTGCCAACAAAGTAGGTGGTGCGGTAGTCGTAAAGGGATTTGTTTCTGGAGGACAGAAATTTGCACAAAATGGATGCAGCTGGTGCTTTGTGCCAGGCCCAGTAAAGTGTCAGATATGGTGCAAGAGCAGAGTAAACCTCACCCTGGATTTGCAGCCTGACCTGAGGAGGAGCACTTCAGTCTTGAGGATGAGGCGTTCAGGGATGGTTGGTGCTGGATTGGATCAGCCGGAAAGGACAATCGTTCTGTTTCTACCCTAACCTCAATCCTAACCCTAACCACATTCACAAGGGTTCAAGAGTTCCAACCTAGCATTTACCTTTAGGGATGTGTGAAAACTGCAGAATTCAGAAATAGTGGAAGCGAGTGGTCTGTTTTGATGTGCTTCCCCTCCACTTCCCTCCAAAACAGCTCTAGGAGACATTGTTATGATCATAAGACTTGAATAAATATCTGCTGACAGCGCCTGTCCATGATAGTTTCACATCCACTTTCTCGCATAAATCTGAATCACCCTCAGCGTGATTCTATCAACACACACCTCTTCTGCGCCCAAAAGGGTAAATATCATACATCTATACAGCAAACATCCCTCCCAGATAGGAGATTGTGGACACATGCAGTGTGGCCGTTTAAGTCATAAAGCGTCTCTCAATCAGATCATGAAATGTGATTTACTTCCCGACAAAGTGTCCGCCAAGACCGGGAGAGCAGCTCTGTCTCTACACCAGTTTCTTTCCTTTTTTTTCTCTTTTTTCTGCAACTCTTTCCAAGCAGTTTAATCATCACAGTAGTTGAGACTCAGCGGCCACAGCTCTCCATGCAGTCTGCTGCTCTAATCACCTTGTTCCACAACTCCAGCAAAAGGAAGCCAGGCAACTCTGAAAATCTCTCTCTTTATCCAGATTTTTTTTTCCCCCAAAGCCTCATCTTTCACTTTCTCTGTTGAAGCCTTTCTTTCTCTCTCTCAAACGTTCTCTCGCTCCCTTCCTGTGTAATGTTAAAACAGGATCAGTCACAGATGCCATGAACTTTTGCTTGGCTGGGGACCACACCGCGTTCAGTCTCCCTGGGGAGAACTTAAAGAGCATCAAAACGTCCGTAATGAAATTAATGTAATGAAATGGGAGGCTCCCAAAGACATCAAGGCCTTTATGTCTGAGGGTGGTGGCAAGTGTAAATTTTCCAAAGAGCGCTTATGTGTCAAAGTGGGTCCCACTCTTTGAGTTGCAGAGCAGAATGTCACAGCAGCATTTACGAAGCTCGGGCCGTTTAATAAACAGAGAACAAAGGAGCCAAGTGGCAGTCAGACTGCAGTAAAACATTTTAGCCACTGAGGAGAACAAGCTCAGCTCTGTTTCTCTCTTTCCATTAGAGCATTGCGGATTATTAGCTTTTCCGTCTCACAACAATATTAACAAGACCTGAAAGCACACAATCATTTAGTTTTGCTTTGAGTGTACACTTGGAAAAGGTTTGCTGTTTAGCCTTTTTGATCCTTTTTTTAAAAGGTGAATTAGGTTTGGATCTGCATAGAAAATCTCACAAAAAAAACTGAATCACATGAATCAGACGGACAGCCTCGCCTGCAGCGTAAACAAACTTCAAAATACAGAAATAAAGCTTTGGCAAAATAACTCTTTAAAGTGGCTACAGTCATTATTTTTACATGAACAATAGATCAAATGACAACATGTTTTGGTAGGGGTCACACGTCGTGATGAACCCACGGATAATTATTACCTGACGCTACAGTTTCCCTCAGCTCTATGGAGCATTTTAGTGACTTTCAGCTCATTGTTTTTGTTTTACATCCTGCAACTTTACTGTTCTGGTTCACTCTCATCACCACTGTATGCTACCTGCCTAGCACTAAACAGCAGACAGACAGAGTTAGCGATCTGTTGGTATTTAGAAGCTAAAAAGCCAGATATTTCACTCAGGAGTGAAGAGCAGAACAGAGCAAAAAATGTGAGTGAATATTGGACTTACACTCACCAGGTGGCCAGAAAAAAACCCTCTAAATGAATGCAAACGTTGCTGCTGGATGTGCAAATAAGCTATTTTTTGCTTAAAGCTCATGCACATTTCCAGGCCTATATTTATATTCTGCAGAATGCATTGCAGAATTTATCCAATAAGCTGACATTTTGGAAACAATGTGCCTTTTTCAGCCCCTCTGAAGTAGGCCTTGCTTCTGTCAAAGCTACTGAGCTACACAAGCTTCCCTACAATGGTGATATATTGATCAAACTCCCATGAGTAATGATGGTATTTCCAGTCCAAAGCAAAATAAACTACTCTGCAGCGGCCATTTCTCTCTACTCAATCATTCTTTGAGGCCTCATTTATGTATCACATGAAGCAAACAATAGATAATAAACTTAAAAATCTAATTAATTCAGCAATGTTTGATGATATATTGGCTTTACTGTCTCGTATTTGGAAACTTAATCAAGCATCAGCGGACAATGAGGGAACGCAGTGGAGCATGAGACAGGTCAATATTTACGGCACATCAGAATAGGGTGTAATTGGTTGTACAAGGTGCATAAAAAACCTCTGTCACAATTTCTTTCAAGTCATAATGAACCTTTACTGTGCAACACACTGAGGCAGTAAAACTGTGGATAAGATAGTTTTACCGCCCGAAACCCCCAGAGATGCAATCAGAGGCAGTCTGGCAGTTTCTTCCCTCCCAAGGTATTTTTCTGGAACGGTCAGAGGACAATCCCCCAGGCTGATCGCTATCCACTCTCACTGAATACAGAGGGGAGAGACAGGCATTTTCCTCTGCACTCACCCAGAGAGGATGAGAGAACCAATTCTGAACTATCATTACGGAAAGGGGGTACATTTCACCTTGACCTGACTAAGCTGGTTGGGTAACCCTGGTCCGCAGCACCTGTAGGAGAGGTAATTGGGCTGAATGCTGTGATAACAGGCTGCCAGCTCAAGATGAAAGGGCTCAGAAATAGTTGAATAGTTATGCAAATGATGTGAGACTCAACTTTTATTTCGACTGAGGGAGTCCTTAAGGGTTATCATTGGGGAACTCTACAGGAGCGTTTTCATTACAGGAGTCTCACAGAGCAGAGTGGTACACAAACAAAAGTGCGACCTTTTGATGGACGCTGCTCTGTGATTAACAAAACTGTGACAACAATAACTCTGGCAACCAAAGCTGACTAACTAACAAGGACAAAGGCCCGGCGGCTTGTACCAGCTCTCCTGTGTGCTATTCAACAGCATGAATAACGAAGCTACCAGAGAGATGTTCTCCCAGGACAAAAAAACATTGACGGCTTCACAGTCCCTGTCAGCAAGTGTGCAAGCTAGGCAAGGCGTGTAAGGTGGCATTGTTTGTGTGGGTGTGGTGGCATGTTAGTGGACAAGGTTTTTTTGTGTAAGCCATTGATTGTTGTTTTGTTAGGTCAAATGTCACTGGGTTGAGACAAACAAACACTGATGCTGCGAAAAGGCTGAGTTGGTGTTTTTGGTGATTTAGGCAGAGAGACAGAGGGTTTCCCTTGTATAGGATTGTTGGCCTAGCAATTATTATTAATGTTTACACCAGTAAAACCAAGTACACAGATAGAAAGAAGAATGACTATGAGTTTAGCTGTTTTTTCCAACATGATCAGATTTACTACCTTAGTTATTTTGAATAATACTCAGTTATCAAGATTTGGTTCATCAATTGACATTTTTCATTACAGATTACAGCTAAGGAAAAAGCAATCAGTAAATTTACTTTTAGCTTCTGCAAAGGCTCTGGCTACTTCATCTTGCTTTTGTTGTCTGCTGCCCCTGTGACAATTTACATACCGTTTTCACAGATATTATACATTTCTTTGGCAAATCATTTCTGTCTGTCTACAACTAATATTTACAGCGTCGGAGCTGCCAAGTCTCACGATCGCACACCACACATGCCTGTTCTCATGCAAACTTTTCATCTGCACTTCCTCTGATGTAAAATTGGTGATTTTTAAGCGAAGGAACAGCAGTTCAGACGGGCTGAGGCGCAGAGCGTGACAAGGTTAAGGCAGCACTTTTCACGGGTTGTCCGTGACCACACCAATCATTATCTGTTTGAACCGAAAACGTGCAACAACAAATCATCGTGATGTGCATTCTGGTGGCGCTGATAATTTATTCAGATATTACTTGTATTTGGATGGACCTGAGAGACCAAAGTGGGGAATGTTGGATGATGGGAGCGACTTGGTGAGGAGCACAGATCTTTCTTATCCTATGTTTTGAAGACAAATATGTGTAATATCTGGAGAGTAGTGGGTCAATTTACAATGAATAATGCTCACTTCATTATGAACAAAATATGTGATTTATAGCTAGCTTAACTGTGCTAGCTGCATGAATTCAAAAGCTGAGATGGCAGTTACTACTACTCTGCTAAACTCGTTAGCTTTAGCAGGAGTTTTTTCGCCACCATAATTACATTAAGCTACTGCCATTTATGTAATAACAAACTGATTGACCACAATGTTGATTCATTAAAATAGATATTTGTAAATTACTGATTATAACTAGGGAACAATCTTTATGTAACTTTCGTTTTAGCATTAGCTAGTTTATGTAGCCGTTTCCTCACTAGCTTTTGCTTGATATAGCTCTCCTAGCTTTCTAGTTGTCTGTCTCTCTGACAATTTCATATGCTTTTTTGACTACAATTATTGATTTTTACGGCATTATTATTATACATTTATGTGGCAAAATATATTTATACTATATAACAGATGCCAAGAAGACAGATTCCAGTCTCAATTTTGACCAAATCTGTAGTTACTGCAACAGTGGGAGAGGAAAAGGTAGTGAGCCAATTTAAGGCGAGGGCGCAAAACAATAAAAAAGTGAAGCAGCTGAAAGCCTGAAATTGATCCTGTGGCCTGCTGATAAATCTCTCTCCCAGAATCCTCCTCCAGACTCAGCAAAGTCTCTGCAGTGATGGAGAACGAGACTAAACAGCAACGACACTGGTGATTGTAGTTATCTAGAGTCTAAAAATTAAAGATTCATAACTTGAACTTGAACCAATATGAAGGAATGAGGGTGTTTTGATGTGTTTTGGACTAAGTGCAAGTGCTCTCAGAGGACTCAAAGGCTTGGAGCGAATATCTATTTATTATAAATTGGATGCTTGTATGTGTGCATCAACCTCCTATAAAGCCAGAAGTATAACTATATTCTTAAAAAACTGGCAAAAAAAGAAAACTTTTACTTAATAAAGTATGTTTTACTTAAAGTAAAACAAAAAAGAGCTAAGGATGTACTTTAGCACAAAATTGCTTGAGCTAAATGCTAACGTAATCATGTTAAAATTCCCACAGTCACAATGCTGTTTAGCACGTATAATGTATACAATGGTCATCATCCATTTGCAAAATGTCTTACTCCAAGAGAAGAGGGATATATTCAAGATCACACATTTAGCAAAGTATGAACAGACGCAACTCTGGATATCAGTGTATAACAAAATATGACTTTAATTGAAGTGAATTTAATCCTACGTACATATAGAATAACAGCCTTAAAGGAAGCTGCCTGCATGAAATATTCTCTTTAGAATACACAACACTATACTAATAAAGTACATAATTATTGTAAATCATCATGTTGAGTATCATGATATGATTGGGCCATTTATGATCGCATGTCTAATGAGACACAGCTGAAAAAAACCATGACTGAACGCTCATGAAATTTATAACAGACTGGTTTAACTGTGCTGTTTATGATCCATCTGGTCTTCACTGGTTGATAAAGAGACTTGGAGACTCTGTTCATGCCATTTACAAAACAGCTGGGATGCTAACTTGTAATGGATTTTAATGTGCAAATAAAACAGGGGCAAACTATTTTATTTGCACTTGTGAGGATTAAAAAGGATCACTAATGAAGTTGGGACTCCATTTGGAGGCTCAGTGTGTTCAGTGGAGCCTTTCAGTTCAATGAAGTGGATGTTTTCTGTTTTTGCCAGCACTAAAAAAAACCTTAATTACCATGCACAGCACCCACAACCATTTCTGTAAGTGAGAATATTGTAGCACTGTCAATAAACTGCTAAATTGACCATATTAAGTGTTCAAAATTGTTAAAATTAATTTTCTTGGGGTTTGTTCTCATGCCCGTTCTGGCTTGCTGTCTTCCCCATGGATATTGACGTTTGACTGTTGCGGGTAAATGTTTTTTTACTGTCTCCTAAATATCATCGAATATGTAAAGGTTTTACCCTCTAAAACAACTGTGTTTGCTGTTGTATGTTGAGTAATGTGTGTGTATGTTTTTTATATGAAAATGTTTATACCGACATAACTGCAATATATCAGATAATCATTTTGCACATGATCATGTTTTTCCAGTGCATGCTGTAGATAACTTGATTTTAACTTTCTAACTTTTTATCTTTAACTATACTGTGTATATATACACATAAATATATATATAAATATATATATATGGGTATCTATGTAAATACATACAGTACATAAATATATAAAGTGTATATGTGCATATTTGTATATAATTCCTTTATTTTTTGGAATTTTTTTTCTTTGTAATTTTTTTTATGACAAACAAGGAAAAACTCCATAAATCATTACTCACAAAAAAGTTAAATATTCAAAATAGCCAATATTTTATTTCTTTGCAGATTTGTTCTCATGCCCATTTTGAAACGTCTCCGACTCTTTAAAAAATCCATCTTAAAACTTACATTTTTACTCCCCAATATTGGACTATTTAAAGGAATAGTTTGACATTTTGGGAAATACACTTATTCACTTTCTTGCAGAAAGTTAGATGAGAAGATTGATACCACTCTTGTACCAGTCTGTTGAATATGAAAGCAGTAGCTAGCTGGCTAACTTGACTTAGCATAAAAACACAATTTGTCGTTTTACACTTTGTTTTTTGTACAGATTAAACAAACAATCTATAGCATGCTAATCAGTGGTCTTTAGAGGTGCTTGTAGGTGATTTTGTTGCCTTTGGACAAAGCCAGTCTAGCTGATTCCCCTTGCTTCCAATCTATATGCTAAGCTAAGCTAACCAGCTGCTGGCTGTAACAGACAGATTCTTCTCATCTAACTCACTGCAAGAAAGCAAATACGCTTAAATTCATATTTCCCAAAATGTTGAACTATACTTTTGAAGATTTTACCCTCCAAAACACATCTTTGCAGTTGCATAGAGCAGGTCTGCATATAAATCTACAACGCTGTTCATCTCTTTAATGTTTTTTTTTTTAACACAATTTATTGGTATTCATGTGGACATAATTTGTCTTGAATTCAACAATCATGGATAGTCTGTTGTCCTGACAAACAGCTTTTATCTTTTATTTCAACATCCAGGACCATATCGGTGGGGAGTATCACCTCAAAACAATTGAAATAATTCAGTTATCAATCACAGCGTTGTATTAGATTTGACTTTCAAATAACTCCTTGCAAAATATAACTTTAGTGCACTGTTTGCATTGTTTCCCCCGACTTGGCACCTCAGTGGCTCAAGACAAACCCATCAAGTATTTTCACACACTGTTTGACCCACATCTATTGCAGTGCACCATTAGCATCAGGGGGGTAATTGTACAACGGGTTGGCAAAGGACAGCTTGGCATCTTTCCAGGTCGAACCCTGCTGTGGATAGACACACACAAAGAGACATACATCACGTCTCTGACTTCTGCACAGATAATTAAAGTAAAGGCCGAAGGGCTGAGTTGAGACACCTTACCTCCACCTCCCTCCTCCAGGGGTAGACACTGATCGAAAGCCCCCTGCCATCACTCCTCCTGGGGTCAACACTGGGGTAACTGCCCGACTTTCCATCCAGAGATGGGAGCTGAGGGAAGGAAAATCATGTACATGGGCTTAAAATTAGATGAGCCTTAATGTGTGAGAGCGCATGAAATGCAGGCGCAATTAAATTCAAATTGACCCGTTATGCGTCCGTAATTACACCTCTAACCTCCATAAAACATTTCATCATTTTCCAGAGGTAAAATAATCACAGAGTGCTTCCGCTGCTCGGTTGTGTTGTGGAGATACCAGTTCACACCTACACCTCTCTATTAATAGCTGCGTCCTCTCTGACAGCCACATGAAAGCAAACATGTACAGACATGCCAATACAGATATAGAATATACTGAAATACATTTTTATGTGTTTTGTGTGTGTGTCAGATCATGGGAAAGAAGTCTGGTTTGGTTGCTGGCATTGGTAAAACATATTTCTCTAATATATGTGAACATGGCTCTCTTAAAAGAATATATATGATGATTCTGGTTTTCCTACTGCATTACACACACTCACACACACACTGCCATTAAATCTGATAATCCCCATCATCAGTCATGACAGTTGTGGCTCTCAACATCACTCTCACTTTTATTACAGGGTGACACTCGCTGTACACCCACGCAGATAAAAATGTGCACGTGTGCTCAGACATTAAGCTCACTCATTTTTATCTTTTTTTGGCACACATGCACTCATAAATGGACACACACACTCAGACAAGAGTCATTATCCAAATGGAATAGCTGTGATTGTAACATCTCTGGTGCTGGGATCTTTTTCGCTGATAGCAGGAATAATAGTGGAGCTCAAAATGGCAGGCAACAAAGCACACAGTGGGTGGACACAATAATAGAAACACCTGTGCAGTGGTGGACAGTAACTAAGTACATTTAGTCAGTTATTGTACTTACTGTAAGTAAGAATATGTAAGAGTATTTCTATGATATGCGTCTTTATACTTCTACTACACTACATTTCAGTGTAGCTTATCATGTTATCTTTTTGCTCAAACAATATCAGAAAAGCAATTGATTATATGGTTATTTTTGACGCTGTAGCTTGTGGTGTTGCATTTGATCAGATTTTTTAGTTATTGCTTTATGTGAACCACAGAAACACAAATATCCACAGCTGCACATGAACCGCAAAATCAATAACCCTAAATCAAAAATGTAATCTAGCAGAACGGCTTGGCGCTCACCTTCTGACCTCCTCTAATGTTAGATCCACTTATTGAATAAATGTGAGCAGAATGGTAGAAAAATTAGATTTGTATAGCTGAGAAACCGAATGTTGCCTGAACAGAATTCGCTGATGATTGATTGGACATTTCTGTGCGCTGACCTCTGCTCTCCAGTCAAAGGCTGCGTTATCCATCACCCCGTAGTCCATCGGGTCGGGTTTTCTGTGGAGCCAGCAAACGCACTCATCATCACTACTCATCTTCAACAACATCATCAGTTAAAAGAGCAACAGTGTGTTTGTCATTATTGTAGCCAGGACTCACATTAAGTAGCATTTTTTCCTGCACAAAGCCAGAACGCAGACAGAGACTCCAGCTACCAGCAGCAGCAATCCGATACCGATGCCAGCATACACAGCATCTAAACAAGAGAGAGGTAAATTTAATTCTCACAGTCTTTAGTGAACTGCAGAGACATTAACAGGGTAGGCAAGGATGCAGTGAATAAATTCAGGTGAGACGGCTGCATTTACACCAAATCCGGCAATGTGGGAAAAACAGCATTCATTTGAATTGGGGTAGTGTGTTTAGTCTTGAAGTTGAACCAGAATCAACTTTTGCCGAAACACAACCCGATGTCACGCTGTAGTGGCCAATCACATAAGCCGGCAAGCTGTACAACACTGCCATGAGGGTGTACAAAGACGTAACTAGGACGAGGGGAGGATATTTCTCTTCGTTTGATAACGTTAAAGGTAAAGTTAGACTTTGTTGTCAGCTTCCTGACTCATTCTTAAAAAGATGAGAGAAAGGAGAGAGAGGGCAAGTGAGGGAGCGGTGGTAGCGAGAACAAAGCAGTGAATCAGAGAAATAGAATGTTATTATCACGGCGGTTACGTTCTAAAGCACAAATAAACATGCCCACACACAACCCTGCGGGAAGATGCCACATTGCCGGATTTGGTGTGAATGCAGCGTATTAGAGACGAACAGCGAGTTTCTTTATTACCCAGCTGTGTGTCCTCTGGTGTTGGTGACGGGGTGGAGAGAGGCAGCTTCTCCCTCACATGGCAACGGTTGCCTGTCCATCCTGGATAACACCTGTGATCAGATACAAGCAAAACAAACTATAAGAGTAATTCTGTTACGATATTCTGCATCGTAGCATAAAGAAAAATGCCCTAATGATAATGTTGAATCAATCGTTATTTATGTTGCTCTGTTCAAATGAATGCAAAAGTGGTTTAAAGGGGACAAAGACAATTAATAGGGATGTGGAAATATCACCAGTAAAAATTTAGAGATTAAAGTAAATCGTTGATATTATTCTATAGTTTTTTTTATTGTAAACAAATCCCATGAATCCCATGAAGACCAAAACCAACAATGAGTTGATATTGATGTTATTCTTTATACAAAGAACACGAGCACTGTAGTTTATTTTGATTTATTTTATTTATTTGATAAAACCTACAGCATCCAGCTGTTTAAGAAAATTAAATTTACCTTTTTTGAAAATGAAACTATATATTTGTGACCTGTTTTAAAGATTTACGTCTTTAGTTGGAATGAATGGGCTTGGGGTTGAGAGCTTAAGGGAAGTCAGACAGACAGACACATTGTTGGTTTTGGTCTTTTAATGGGATTTGTTTGAGAAGAGTTTGAGAACAAAACAATAAAAGTAAAATAAAACATCATAAAATACTGAAATAGATCAAGAAAATCAATCTCTATTAAACTTGTTTTGACACATATTCTCTCACACCATTTTTGAAAACAAAAATCCCTATCTTGACAAGTAGTGGAATATGTCTCGGCTGGACATCCAGCTTGGAAACAGAGACTAATTGCAAATAGTTTGGCCCGTCTGGTAAGCTGCATCTCTGGGAAAGAAAGTAAGTCCCTCTCCTCCCAAACTAAGACTCAGCTCCAAGTCAACATCTGTTCAATATCAGCTTGATTTCTGAGCAACATTGACCTTCTAATGCGAAAAACAGCTCTCAGCGAAGCCAGAGTGTATCATTATCATTCAGAGGGGGTCAGGGTACATATTGTGTGACTGTCTGGCCACGGCAGTGGGCCGTCCCTGGCCTGGTTCCCTGGTGGATCCTGCTCAGCAGAGTGTAGGAACGTGATGCAAATACTGAGCCAGAGGTGCCCTCCAACGCTGGCCTCAGGTTCTGCTACAGAAGGGCTGTTATCAAGCCTGGAACAGCTACAGGAGCTCCTTACCACACCGTGGAGTGAATGACGGCGGTAAAGTCTTGTTACGTAATGAGAGGGGGCAGTGGTGGCGGCACTGCGTTAGGGAATGTTGGACAGGGGAATAAATAAGAGGAGGAATCAAACACAAGGAGGCTGAATGAGAGAATAAGAGAAAGGGTAGGCAACATTTCTCCAGGCAGCAGTGAAATATCTTCACATTCCAGAAAAGCAATTTTTTAATAAGTATTTTCCTGCTCCAGCTTTTGCTGGGATTGCATTTGCAATGATGTGACACTCTAATTGCACTTGTGGAAAACAAGTATCTTGCCTGCTGGACAATTCACATCCATTCTTCAGAATTCAGAATTGAACCTTCTGACATGAGGATGGAGAGAGGATTCACTGGCACATAATGAAGTTAGCAGATCTAGCAGCAAGGCTCATAATTGTATTCTTGCTTTCATAATGGAATATCTCATTGCAGACATTCCAAACTGCTGATGCAGAGAACTAGATTCATGAGCTTCCTAAAAAACCTCCAACAGAGCGGTTGCAGTGTCTGTCTCGAACGTGTTTTGCAAGTGAGGCTGTCCTGTGTGTCAGCCTAACGGCCTCTCAGCAGATTAATCCGATGCATTTGCAGTTTTTTGTGGTCTACCCACTAAGACCATTGGTAGTGAGGATCGTGTTTAAATATTGACCAGGAGAATCCATCAGCGATTCCCAGGAAACACTGTGCCGGTGGACAAATGAAGGCAGAACCACCCTGGTTAAGCTGTGGGGGATAAGCAGATTCCCACATGCTTCATGGAGCGTGTCTTTTCCAAGGAAAGAAACAAGACTGATGGGATTTCCATGTTTTAAGTCTCACAAAGAGAGATAAAGGATGGGAGGAGGAGTAGGAAGAGCAGACATGTTACTTATCTTTGTGCATGTTTATGAGTGCGACTGAGTGTGTAGGTGTGTGCATTTGCCTGCTTACAAATGCGTGTTTGTGTGTGTGCTGGTGCATGTCAACTTACACGCAAACAGGCCCGTGTTTCTCCACAATGCATGAGCCATGACCTAGGCAATACATCGGTGGACAGTCTGCAAATGACGCAAAAGAAACTGATCATGACTGCCAAAAAGCACACAGAAAATAAAATCCATCAATGTTTTCCTTTGCTCTCTTTCTCTGTCACCAGCTTTCATCCATTTCTCTCTTCACCTGAGAGGTAATAGACATGCTGTACACTCAAGCATGTTGCTGCTGTGACATCAGAACATGAAATGAGTGAATGATGTTGCCGGGGGAAATGGCACACCGTTGAGCGCCATCCATTAACCTCTGCAGAAACTGTTTCATCTTTTTTCCTCTCTCCAGTGCGTCCGCTGATGACTGTTCGTGCCTCTATAGGTTGTGTGAGGGTTATCGGGGTTACCATCATGTGTTAAACACCATTATGTATCCCTGATGTCCAGTAAAGTGACTGGGGGCCGGCAGGGAAGCAGACTAAATGGGAGGTTCAGTCTTTTTCCTGGAGGATTTACAGATTTCATGTTCTGGTGTCAGATGTCAGAGCAGCAACCTGCTTGAATCTGTTTCCTCTTGGGTGAAGAGAGAGAAAAAAGCAGAGGTTTTAATGGATTTTGGCAGCATGCAGTAAAGTGTGACTGTGTGATTTGAAGACTAAACAGCCACACTTGATGTCTTGAGAGTCACTGCTTAGACTGGAAATGAGCAGACATGAGTGACAGTTTGGCAACACTTGAGTATACTATAGAGAAAAGAAGGTATGGACTAAATTAAAATGCATATTTATGTATTTTAACACTTAAAACACATAAATATGCAAGATGAAAGGAAAACCTCGTGTCACCTTGGAGATGGAACGAAACATCACAATGACTGACATTTAAGTATTAAAAGTAGTTAATTAAAAAATATGGTCACTAATAAAAGTCAAAGCTATATGAAGAACTGTATAATCAATATAATTATATAATAATTATATAATAAAAGTAAATTACACAGATGGACACACTGAATTAGTGGATTCAGTGCCACTTGTGACATGTCTGTGATGGTTAATGGCAAAAAGCTTAAAAGTGGAAGGTATAGTTCTGTGCGTTACCATGGCAGCTGGACTCATCAGAGTGGAAAGGCAGACAGTCAGCAGAGTGGTCACAACGCTTCTGAAGTGGGATACAACCAGGCGATCCTTCACACACCAGTTCTCCCAGCTCACACTGCAGCAGAGCTGCTGGAAAAAATGAGAGGCCGATACAAAATGGAGAGAGGGGTAAACAGGGTGTTTGAGAGGTGCATCCACAGATCACTCAAGTATGTGCAGACCACAAGAACACTCAAAGTAAAAGCTGATGCTTTGACACTTAATATGTGTCCGTGTTTAATGTCCCTGCTGCACATTACTCATCTCACATTTAAGGGTTTTTAAGAAGACATACAGTTCAATGCACTTCTCAGGACAGAAAAAGAAAACGTGTTGCTAATCTCGGGAGCAGGGAGAAACAGCAACAAAGCTCAAAGGAGATGGACAAAGCCCGGTGCTCCACAACAACATCATGAACAGAGTAAAGAGTCAATTCTGCACAGTTCCAAGAACTACTGTAGGAAATGTTTGTGGGAATATACAAAAAGCCAACCATATTGGTAAATTTACAACTTCTCCATGCACCTTGGAAGTATGTGAAATTACGCCAGAAATCCCTATTCTGCTTCAAAATTTCTCCAACTTTCAACTTCTCATTCCTTAAACCTGCATTAACTGATTTTTTGGCCACTTGGGGGAATCGGAAAACAAGTTGTGAACACAACATTGACATATCGTCACCTTTTAAGTTGATATGGAAAACTTGTTAGCAAACACTTGCTTATTTACACATACGGTAGTTACGGAGCAACATAATCCTTCATTTGGAGTCTTATTTCTGTCCACCTGATGAATGTAAGTCCAATAATCCCTCTCTTTTAGCTCTGTTTTTGGTCTCTACCAACTCCTGAGAGAAATATCTTGCTCTTTAGCTGCTAAATGCTCCACTATGTTCACCAGCTAATCGCTAACTGTTTCTCTTTGTCATTTGGTGCTGAGCGGGTAGGGTACAGTGGGTTTTTAGATCTTTTTCTGTCAAAAAGAAAACAATGAGAGCGATGCCTCTCACATTACACATTGTCATTTGATACACTGTTGTTATAAAAAATATTGATTTTAGCCTCTTTAAAGACCCTGTTGGTATATCTGTTTGTGGACGCTTTTCAAATGGTGGACCTGTACTTCCAGAAGTGTGCAGTACACCTCAGTTGCTGTTGTGTGCCATAAATCCATATATTTGTTACAATTTATTATGTAACTGTCAGATTCCCAAAATGACTTGTCAAATTTGTTCTTTCCCATCTCTAAACTGGCACTAGTCCAGTCAAACAAAAACCTAGCTGACACACACACACACACATACTTACGGCAGCCGTACTCATCCTCTCCGTGAGGACAGTCTGGGACCTTGTCGCAGCGCAGTATGGCTGGGAGGCAGACATTGTTCAAACACTGGTAATGGCCAGTAGGACAGCGGTCTTGAGGAGGAAGAGTTCCAGGTACCACGGTGGGACAATCCTCTTCATCAGACTGGTCGGCACAGTCAAGCTCCTCGTCACACCGCCAGCTCTCCGGGATGCACTGAAAGGAGTGCGCGCACTGGAACTGGTCCACGCCACAGGTCAGAGGCTGGGGAGTTACTGGTTCTGGGGTGGCAAGGAAGACACATGCACATAATTACACATGCAGGAGTGAAAAACAGAGACGTCTGCTAATAGTCTGAACTGCTTCTTTGGAAAGTCAGCCAAAGAAGCAGTTCAGAGGTGAAGGGAGAATGGAGGGGAGGAAGTGAGGAAACAACACAATATAAATGTAATTGCTTTCCCCCCCATTGCCCTCTGTGCTGTCCCTCGGCGCTTGACCCACTCTCCACAGTGAATTTATATGGACCTACGGGGCAACAGGCTCCATTAAGTCACTACACTCTCCCCGAGGGTCCACACAATTTATATGAAAACAGAGGAGAGCAGCGTGGATATTGGTGGACAGAAAATGAGGAAACGGGAGAAGGTGAAATTTAATAAAAATGAGCCTAGTGCTGGAAGGACAAGAAATGTGAAGTGGGAGAGCAGAAAGGGACCATAGACGAGAGGAAAAAAAAACCTTAACTGGCTTTACCTCCTACCATACACTCCGCAGTGTAGGCGATGTCATCCAGGGCGATGTCTGTCCACATGTCTCCACCCACCTCTGCCTGGAAGGTCACCCTGAAAGGTGCTGGGTTGGACAGGATGACATTAGCGTATGTCCACTGGTTGCCATGGTTTCCCGTGGCTGCCCACATCAGCAGACGTGCGCCGCTGGGTCCGACGGTGTAGACCTATAAAGCAGAAAGAGGAAGCAGTATAGAACAAAGATGGAAACTTTTGATGACATACTAAAGTGGCATTTCCCTCGGCCGCTGTGGAAAATGCTGAGTGAGATTGTGGTTATTTGTCAAGTCATGTTAATTTTCTCTCATTTTTTGGTTTCAGGAAAACATTTACTTTTCACTTAATACATGATTTGTACAATTTTAAAATCTACCAAGTCTCTGAATTTGAAAGCTTTTCATTTAATAATTCACAAAGACTGTTCACAATTGTTATGTGTGTGTGCAGTTTAAGAAATCGTTTTTATACAGTGTTGTAACTGATGTTGACATTTTTGCTGTGACCTAAGGTGCATTAATTTATATTCCACTTCAAATGAGAATACTGGTGTCATTATGAGTTTCAGCTGCTTCTGAGCGCTTCGTCAGTGGCTAATTAGTTGTTTTTTTCTGAACATTTGCTTATTGTTTGTTGTTTTGAAATTAACCCGGCGTACAAAGACACCCAAAAAAGACATGAAAAATGGATATGATGACAAAGTTTGTAAGGTGATGTGCTTTGATGGATTATTTTCTGGCATTTCTTCCTGTGGGTATCAGGTGATTGACAGTAAGCAGAGCAGCGATGTAGCGAGAAGCTGAGTAAAACAGGAAAGAAATCTCTGACAAAACCAAATTAAGCCTTCGGGCTGACAGTGACGAATCATCTGACAGCAAAAACCATCTTTGGAAAGTCGATGCGTGACACAAACTACAGTAAAAACAAAAACACTTTGAATCATTTATGGAAATGTAGCTCAGATTAAATCACCTTCAGTGTTCCCATCCTGTCAGAGCCGTGCATGTAGAACCAGAAGCGCAGGTGACACAGGCCGATACTGGCTGGAAATGGACTCTTGGTTGTCACCTTGGCAATGTCACCCTCCCTCTGAATGGCTGAGTTTATATACAGGAATTTACCTCCACCACCTTTGGAGATACAATACAGAGCTGTGTAGCCGTTTCATTTGCGGTACATTTATGTAAGGTACAAGTAATACTTCAATGTGATGAATGACAAAGCTGATGCAGAAAAAGAAAATCCACAGGCTACACCCTGCTCAACCATCCAATCTCAGCTGCAGAAAAGAAATCCAATAACTTTGTTCTGTTGGTTTCAATATACATGATATTTGGACAGAAGGAAGCGTGTGTGCTGTTGTGAAATGCTGTAGCCTGCAGCCAAAAGCTGCACAGGGCATCATCTGCTCGGCTAGGTTCGGAGATGAGATTGTGTCTGTGCGATGCCAGAACAAAGTAGGAGTTTTCCACATGAGTTAAAGGGGATTTAAGGCCATCACAATCCACAGCGCACAGTAAACCCCTGCTCCCACCCACAACACTGCATTCTTTGTTTTCTGACTCAAGAAAATCAAAACAGAGATAGCATATTCATTCAGATAAAAGATGGTTGCTAAAGAATCCGTCATTCAGATGTTAACATCATCTGATGTCTGCAGAGTCACGAGCATCTTCTGCCCTTGTTCAGCTCGCGCACGCGCGCGCGTGTGTGTGTGTGTTACACATGGCCGGGTTTATCGATCTGCTCTGTAGTGAGATCATAAGTTCCTTCTATGACACAGCGCCCAGTGTCCAGATTCATCTCTGCGATCGATAATTTCAACTGGCCAATCAGAAGTGGGTGTGGACTCAATGACCCGCCAACAGCCAATACAGGGAGGAATTAGAGCCACACTGCAGAGTAGAACAGTACTGTCACCCATGAAAAACACTGCTTTGTCCTCACGGTCACAGCAATATTTTGGATGATTTGATGACTTAACTAGTCCAACAACAACTGCTCAGAAATTGAAAATTGCCTTGAAACATTACTGACAAGCCTGAGTGCTTGTAGATCACATTGTGTGTGGCGTATTTATGTGGCTGAAATAATTTCTTGATCAAAGATTGACAGGAAATGAGGAGAAAGAGGGAGAGAGAGGTGAGACATGCAACAAATGTCCCCTGGCTGGAATTAAACAGTGGATGTTGTGGTTACTATATATGGTGTTTGCCCTAAACATAGGCAACCAGGGCACTCCATGATTAGTGAATTAACTGATTAGTTGACTGGAAATTATTCAGCAAACATTGTGACAATCGATTAAAAGTGTTTTTAAAGCAGAAATGCAAAACATTCTCTTGTTCCAGCTTCTTAAATGTGAGGATTTCTTGCTTTTCTTTGGTATATATATCTATGACAATGTGTATATGTGACATATATCATTTGTTATCATATATGATAGTAAATCTTTAGGTTTCTGACTGTTGGTTGAAAACTAGAAAACGACACATTGGGCTCTGGAAAATTGTGATGCGCATGTATTATTTCAAATTTTTGGACATTTTATAGACTAAATGAATAACTGACAAGTGATCACTTAAAAAAAAAACTGGCAGATTAATCAAAAATGAAAATAATCATTAGTTGCATCTTTGCATATTTCAAAAATATGTAAAAATAAAATAATGTAATGTAAAAATGTTTATTTCTACTACTACTGCTAAAAGTTCAGGTGACTCTGTTTCCCTTGTTGTCTTTTTCTCTTTCTGAACTGAAGCAAACTGTGTGTACTAGAGGACAGTTCCCATTCATTAAACCACTGCTAATCAAAACTATAATTAGATTTTTCAGTATTTTCATGCCGCTGTCCTTTGTTGATCAAGGTTGTCACCTTGACATCAAGACTCAATTTTCCAGGCAGACAAAGAAAGCAGCATCAACAAACAGAGAAATTACAACATGCAGGTACAATACAGCAATTAATGAATGCAAATTACAGGTAAAACCTCATAGAAATGAAGGTTTGCATTTCCTTGTTTAGATGAGGGTAATTGCAGCCCGAGAACCAATGACAGTGATTAATAGTCAAGGATTTATTTTCAATTAATCAGAAGCAAAAACATGTTTTGCTACAGCAGCATCACTGTACACAACACAAACAACACGTCCACTGCTGTTAAGCTCAGTTTGACTCAGCCTGACACTGATCAGGATGTATTATTAACCCTGCCTTCACATGCCTGTCGGAAGCTCCTATTTCCCAGCTGTCAAGTTGTAATTACAAAGGCGCTGCTCTGAGCTGCCTGTGAGCTGAAAACACGGAGGATGTCAGGACACAGAGGTTGTTTGTTCTTAATTTTAGGAAATGTTATTTTGACAGCATTATTAATCTTTTTTTTTTTTAACAACGCAGAAAGCAAACACACGCAGTGAGTTTTGAACATATTTTTTGAGCATATTTACGGCTGTGTGTATGCTCATTCTGTCTTAAGGAAGAGGTCAAAAGTAGAAGAACTTTGGTTAAGGTTTCACTTAAGTGTTCATAAAGTATAAACACGTGCTCTCGTGCTTCATGTCACTGATGACTTTTCAATATTTATGAAATTAATATTTTGTTTAAAGCTTTAGTTGCTATGAGTGGATGCTTTATTGCAAAAGCAGATATTAAAGGGAAAAAAATTGAAATACGTTGTCAGTGAACATTTTGCAAATATATCCAGTTTGCAACATAGCAGATATGTTAATTAAAATGTTTTTGCTGTTGCAAATGAGTAGAATATAAACTGTAGGAAAGTGGTTCTCAAAGTGGGATCCGGGGACTTCCAGGGGTCCCCAGCAAAGAGGAGAATAATTAATTTTCACTATAATTCCATCTATAAGTAACACGATGACAGAATGTACGACTATTTTGGTTACGGGTTTCATACATTTTTCTATTAAAAGCAAAAATCTTATCAGTTGGTGGTCTAATTTGTGTCAGTTTAGGGAAAGTTTGAGAACCACTGCTGTAGGGGACAGGGACTGCAGCAGATGAGGTACTGACCTGGACTGTGGTCAGTAGGAGGTCCAGCTCCTGGCGTCTCACTCCAGTGACTGATCCTCCAATCAAAGTCATCATCATGCTCCTGAGAAAGCTTGCAGTTCTCTTCCCATTGGTCTTCCTCCATGTTGAAATTACAGGCGCCTGGCAAGCCGACTACGTGGTCTACGTGAGAGGCAGAGAGAGAGAGAGAGATGGAGGGAAAAGAAGGAGTCGAGAAATGTGGGTTGAAAAATGGATTCACTCCAATTCCAAAAAAAAAAAAAAAAAAGCTATTTCCCATCTCTACTCACTGCAGTCTATCTCATCTGATTCATCAGCACAGTCGGCCTTGTTGTCGCACACCAGGTGGGACTCAATGCAGTGGCCGCTTCGACAAACAAAGTCTGTGATTGCAGGACAGCTGACTGGCTCCACAGCATCTAAAACACACAGAGGAACAAACATAGGAGCCGATTTGAGGGGGAAACAATTGTCATTCATGTTCTTCATCAGGTAATCTTTATTTAGGACTGCGCCATTAGACACAAACCTATCCCTCCTTTTTCATTCAGATGGGTCAAACCTAGCATCAGAAAAAAAAAAAAAAACACTACAATGAACAGCTGCATTTCATTAAAGCGCAGCCTTCCTGTGCTCCACACTTAAGGATGCGAGCAGCGGAGAAGACTGTAAACAAAAGCAGACATGGGCCTGTCAGAGGAATCAAAGCCTCCATCCTTCTGCTCCGCCTTGTTTCAAACAGAAACAGAGAGGAAGGAAAGAGGATCAGGTGGATCAGAGACAGCACACAGTATAACTACATCATGTGCGTATGTGCGCTTCTATGTACGTGAAGCGACTGTTAAAGGCAAAGACATTAAATGATGACTGAGATGAGGAAACAGTTGAACTGCATTCCAGGAGGTCAGTGGGGTTCCTACCATCACTGAATAAACTGGAAATGCATTTGAAGCTGATGGAAGCTATGCGTAAGTGTCATTTGGTTTTGGACAGACAGTTTGTCTGCTTGTCAGTCCTTGCATGCAGTCTGCGTTGATGTAAGTTTCCACTTCTGTCTGTAGGTCAGATTTTATGTCTGCCTATGTAAGTGTGTTTATATTTGTGTGCTGGAGGGGGCCTTGGAAGAGACAGGAAACATCCCACATGGTGTCCAACCTTGTACCAGGTCTTGTTTAATGTGGAACATCTGTCTCGGACGTAAACATCAAGCAGCGTCTGTCAGCGACTGTCATCGCTGTGAAAATCGAACTCTCTCCCTGTCTGAGACACAAAGGCTCTTTCTTTTCTTTCTCTGTTTGTATCCCGAGTGAAGCAGTGGCAGAATCAATTTCATAGCCCAAACTATCAGTTGAAAAGATCATAAAATAATTTCACAGTGAAATTACACTTGCTTGTGAAGATTATTGGAAGTATACTTTGATAAAACAAGAATGGAGGAGAGCAAGAGAAAAGTTTATAATGTGGACTGAAATCTCTCTAAAGTGTGATGTATTTTCTTCACTATGATTACTTATTCAGGTGGTTGAAGAAGCCTGAGATTTAGAAGGGCATACATCAGTCGTTAGTATACTTTTGACATTTTATTCTTGCATTTACAAAGATAGAGTTAAATCACAGGCTCCCTTATCTTCAAAAACAAAGAAAAAAGGATATTCTCAAGATGTTTTAGCAAAAGTAAGATATGGGCTGGTATAAAAAGCTGGGCAACAATAAATGAGTTAATGATGGTTTCTGAACGCATTCCTATTTTATCTATCAAAAGTTTAGTCAAACTGAAGCTGCTTTTAAATAAAGGAGGCAAAAAAAGAGATTTTTACTGCCATTCAGCACAAAGCGACCATAATATGTGTGCAGAGACTCTGGGATTACTTTGCCAGGTGGTGAGATTTTTGGCTTTACAAAAGTTTCCACTCCAGTGTACCAATTTGGAACAATGACATTTCAAGACATCTTTTCTGCTTACCTACATGCATTTTTAACATCTCAACCACATTAATTTACAAAAGAATAACGAATGAAACGAAAACGGAATAAGCCTCGTTCTTCAACTAAGCTAACAAATCAGAAAACAAAGCAGTGGGCTATTCTTACTACAGTATTTTGCATTATGACATAGTACCACTTAGTACCACCTAGCTAACTTGTTACTATTGTGAATGAGTTTGAGATTCAGTCATTGTCTTAACGGATCCTTCTGGCTGCCAACAGACATCAGTCAAAAGCTCAGATTTTGTAATACGCCGTTGAAGGAAAACTCCTCAAGCTCATTTACTTTTTTTGTCGAGAGTTAAATGAGAAGATTGAAAACACTGTCAAGTCTGTTTGTTATCTAGAGCCAGGAGCTGGTTAGCTTAGCTAAGCATAAAAACTGGAAACTGGGGAAACAGCTAGCCTGGCTCACTCCAAAGCTCAAAAATCTGCCTACCAGCACCTTTAAAGCTCACTAATGAAAACGTTGTTTTTAATTTGTTTAATCTGTACAGAAACAGAAACGTGAAAATGACAAGTTGTGGTTTTATGGGGAGCTTATCTTAGCATAAAGACTGGAAACATCCCAGCTCTGTCATTATGTTCCAAAATATGCCTACAAGCACCTCTAAAACCCATTAATTAACACGTTATATCTCGTTTGTTTAATCTGTACAAAACAAGCCTCCAGGGAGTCAACATCCCATAAGACCACAACATGTCGTTTTTACATTTCTGTTTGTGTACGGATAAAACAAATGAGATATAACATGTTAATTAGTGAGCTTTAGAGGTGCTGGCAGATGCATTGTTGAGCTTTGGAGTGAGCCAGGCTAGCTGTTTCCCTCTGCTTCCAGTATTTATGCTAAGCTAACCTAATCAGCTGCCAGCTCTAGCTCCATAACACACATAAGAGTGGTAAGCAAATGAGCTTATTACACAAAATTTTAAAAAAAAATTAAATGAATTGATTATTGTCCCTGTCTGTTGCGTTAATTGCGATGGCAGTTCTTTGCTTTTTCCTCCAAGAAAATCAAGTAATGTCCTCAAGACCTCAAAATTCTGGGATAAAAATCAGCGATATTTCCTCGTACTCTGTGCCCCTAATAAGACATACTATAAAACCTGAAATTAACTGAGCCCCCAAAGTCTGTAAATATTACTTTTTGGCTGGACTGCAGCAGCGGGGCCAACCCTAAACCCCGAATGTCTGTCACTGACTGAGTGATGAAGTTACACCATTGGTCGGCCGAAGGCGGCTGAAGCTTGGGAAAGCCAAGTATCCCAGAATGCATTTTGCACCAAATCTCAGAAATGGCGGACATTTTGAGCCAGGCCAAAAGCTGTTGTAAATTTCGCTGTAGGACTGTTAATATGTCACTTTATTAAGTTTTAATGTGTTTTCAGACGACAAAATAACCATTTAGATTCCCAATATGTGGTCACTTTATCCAAATAACGTCTATTTGGAAATTTGCTCTGACGTTCTCTGAGATAAAAGGAGCTGCTGGCCTGGTGCCAGCCGGTTATCTCAGCAGTCAGCAGCCAGCAGCCTGACTCCAGAGATGATCAGCTGGTCAACGTCCGTCATCGTCCGTGTGGCCTTCTTGAGCAACCCATTATATAAAAACAAGAACCTCTTATGTCTTTTCCTCCCTTGATGTCAACATTTAAGCTCTTGTTTAGGCTTTTTAACTTTATTTGGAAAAATAAGCCACACAAAAGTAAAAAAGGAAGTTGTGTCTATGTCTCTAACAGAGGGAGGTCTTAATTTTTTATTAGTGTGCTCTCCAACTTTCGCAGACATGCTCTTATGTGTTGGTCTCTTCTATATAAGCAAAACTATTCTCCTCACAAATGTTTTTTATGGAATAATGTCAATATCATGTACAGAAACAAATCATTATTTTTTGATAATTGGTTTAACAACATTTTGCTTGTAAAACAGCTGTTTAACTGTGAAGTGCTTCTGTTTTCATGTGAAGATATTAAAGAGAAATATAGTGTTCCTGCCTCCCAAAGTGAGCATAGTACTGTAATTAATGTGCTGTCATTATATGCTTATCACGTTGCTTATCATGAATATCCCTAATATAGAAGCCGACTGCTCTTTTTGTAATTATATGGTGGAAATGCCAGAACATGTTATTCAGTGTGTACATGTGACTGGGCTGATTTTCAGTTGGATCTTAAAATATACTGTATTTATTTGTTAAGGAAATTTTACGTAAGGAACACGATTTGTTATTAATATTCAACAATCCTAATTTCTCCAGCAATGAACAATCTGTCATTAATTTGCTCATTAATTTAGCCAAATTTTACATTCATAAAATGAAATTCTTGAAGAAGTTACCATCTTATATTAGATTTAAACAAACAGATCTAAGCATATATCTTACATTTCATACAGCCATATACTAGGTTTTGACCCAATGTGGGCCCACAGTTCGGTTTTGATTTATCTTTTTGTTTTTTTATATATTTTATTTTGTTTTTTTATGTTATAGGCAGTCAGCACTTCTTCCAAAATGTGTGTACTGTTCATATACACCTACTTGGGGCACAGTCTATAAACTCCAGGTCATCCAAGGCGGCTCCTCCGCTGACGTCCTTCGAGCGGATCCCCTCAAATATCACCTTGAAGTTCCTCAGCTTCCTCAGGGGGATCTCAGCTCGATTCCATTCATTCCCCTGATGCCCCGTTTTATTCCACACCTCCCGCAAGTCGTTCTCCGTCTGTGGAGGAGAGCGCCGTTGACAAAGGACGATCATGCGGTGACATTTCTGTCAATTATTACATCATTTCAAACTGGATTCAAAAGCTACAGCATTAGCATCAGAAACATATAAACTTTGAGGATCACAGAGTGACATCACATTTCAAGAGTGAAGAACTTAGAAGTTAAATTGAGCTGAAATTAACTCTTAGATAGACTGCTGCTGCTGAGCTGCCATCTAAGAGGAGTCATTAAAGTGTCATTAACATAATATTGTAGTAATAAGTTCCCCCTGCCTTGAGACCTGCTATTCAGACTGAAACTGTGCTCTCCCTGAGTCATGGTAATGGCTTTCTCTCATACCACATATGGAACGTATTAAAAGACAGACCGATGTGTATTCCTCTGTAAGTCCTCTCTGTCTTTTCCCATGGCACTAGCCAGGCACTAAATCATGACTAATGCAGCTTTGAAGCAACAAATGTGACTTTGAAAGAGGTTTTTGTGGATGTATGTCAGACGAGCCAACATCTCACCAGCGGTTTTTAATGTCATGTCAAGAGCATGAATGAGATGTTTATAAAGTCATATCACATCATATTAAAGATACACTGTTTTGTCTCAACAATATGAGTGCAGAGTTATTGGTGAAGGCAGCAGAAATCGCTCATCGTGTCCTTCATTGATTTCGAATAATAGTACAGAGGAGATACACAGTCCCAGATTAAACACTGAATTTCAGAAAAAGGCGATCACAGGCTTGGCAGAACAAAAATGAAAGACAATTCAGACAAAAGAGAAAAGGAAAGAAAGAAAAGGAAAATCTATATACACATGGTTACACTTGAAATAAGCTATTTCACCCACTCTCTCTCTCCAGTGTTACTATAAAAGTCCTCAGTACTGCATGTTGTACAGCGGTTAGGTCTGTTTGAGTCTCATTCATTGTCTGGGATAGAGTGCTTCCCATTGAAAAGCTTAGAGAAGCTGCTCTTTATTGGAGGTGGGGACTTTAACCAGACCAACATTTGTCGAAACCACCAGTAAGTCCTCATCTTTGAAGTATTTTCTCTTGTAAAACCGAAAGAATTGAAGACATATGAAACTGGTAAAACATACTGTAAATCTCACCTTTGTGTCCAAGTTTGTTTTTGAGTGGGGAATGGGCTCATTGTTGCCCCTTATGGCCACTGGGGAAAAAAAAACAAAACAACTGGGGTCATTTTTTGACTGGAGTTGCAGCGGGTGTTTTCCGCCCCCAGCCTCAGGGGACAGTAATGAGCCCATTACGGTTTGGAACAAAGTCAAGAAGACACCGCACTCCAAAACTTACTTGGACAAGCCAAACAAAGTTGAGATTTGTGCTTTATCAGAAGTATTTTTGGTTTGGCAAATGCATGTCTGATTAACTTCTCCACCTCCAATAAAGAGCAGCACACAGTTGCTTCCCTACACTTCTCTGTGGGAAGCATCCGAGATTGTCTCCCATGCAGTAGACAAGACAGTCCTTAACGGGGTCACATCTATAAAAACATTAAAAATAAGCATGAAATGTGAAGTAAGCCTGGTGCTTTGCGTTGTTCTTGAAACAACCTGAAAGTTTTAGCAAGCGGAGAGGAGTTTATATGGATTGAAACGGCCTTATTGCATCTAAATGACGTGCAAACACACACACATGCACACTGTAGGTGCATCTCAATTCCCTTAAATTGCATCCACGTTTCCCTAACTTGCATCCATTCCCTCCTAGTCCCCTCCCACCAAGGATGCATGGGCAGACGCGAGGAAACCATGCGAGGAAACGAGGAAATACGTTTTTTAGAGAAATGAGACATCCTGTCCTGTGATGTGTCGTGTGAAGCGAAATCTGTTTCTGACGACGGCGGCAGCTGATCACAGCTGGATCAGCCGTCACTCGGCTTTAACAGCTGTAGACTTTTGATGGAGTTTGCGTCTGCACATATGTTCACTGTGCTGACACCAATAAAGGTGCACAGTTATCACTGCCAGAGCAGCTGTTTCCTCTCTGTGGCCTGTTACTTGTTTGACAAACACCTGCAGATGAATAAAAACCTGCATTCTGTATTTATACTGTGTCCTGCTCAGAGGCAGATGAACCATTTCTACTGGCAGAATGAGTTTAGATTATTTATTAATTATTCATATCTGTATTTATTGATATTCTGATTGTGAATTAATTATTGAACTGACACTGACTTTTAACTGATCCCTCCTCGCTCCTCAATCCTCGACTCCTCAGAGCAGAAATAAGAGCCTTGAGACGACTGGAATGATTTCTGGTTCAAGCGAGGAGCGAGGAGTGAGGAAAGATCAAATAAGAGACTTGAGATGCACTTTGTCTAACCTCATCCTCACTTGAGATGATTCAGGTGAATGTTAAAAATCCACCTCAGCTTCAGGTCAATATGGAGAAGCACTGCCTGGTTAAACTAGAGAGTGTATAATAGAGGAAAGTAAAGATTTCACTACCCATCAGAGTCAAATATTAAGACTGGTGTCAGCCGCAGTAATTCATAATAGCTTCCTCATGCTCTAGTCTTATTAAAGATGACAGAATGACTGGGGGTCTGTAACACCACATCATTAATTCAGTTTTAAGGTGGTGTCAAGGTGAAAATCAATCTCGGCAGTGTGAAACTTTTTGGACATTGTAGATGAACAACTGCGCGTCGCACACATAGTGTGAGGTCTGACAAAATAAGACATCAAAACTTGCTGTACTTGAAGTTGCAAGATGAGGCCAGAGGGCTGACTGCAGTGAAAGAGACCTGGTCTAATGTACTCAAAAACCAGAGGACAAGCAATGTCACACTCTACTCTGCAGTTTGAAAGCCTATTAAAATGCACCCTTGGGTGAGGCATGCACAGACTGTCTCCTCTGCTTTTCGCCAGTGGAGCCCTGGCTTGAAATAATCTTGTTACTGTGAGAGTAGAGCATAGATTAATAGGCAGCATTACAGCAAGACTTATCCAGCTTTATGTCATGGCGTAAAGGCTCAATCCATAAAACCAGCCTTAGAGCGACTGACGAGCGTATGATACCGGTATACATAGTTTGATGTCTCGGTGGCATATTCGTCGAGGCATTTATTTGATCAATTTAAAGGTTCATTTCCTGAGCTTGCAGTCAAGGCAACGCAGCGACAAATTCAGTTTGTTCAATGTGAAGAGTGGATGTACATTTGCATAATTTCATTCTATTATCCCTAGGTGACAGTCAAGAGGCCAGAAGAGAACAAAGAAAGCTGTAATTATAATAAAACGCTTTATTTTATTGAAATTTTGAAATCCCCAATGTCTTAACCATACACTGAAGGTTCCACTAAGCTGAAATCCAATTTGTATCCATGGCTTTTTCATTTTATGGAACTGCTGGCAGCTGTTGACTCACCTTCGATTCAAGAGTGCATCCGCTTTTTTTTTCATCTCAATCCCTGCTTAGTTAAATAATGTTACAACACCGAGGGGATATTAGCATTTTGTCTTCATGATAGAGTCGCTCTACAGCTATGCGTCAAGTCAAGAACATGTTCAAATGATTAGTCCTGCCATGCTTCGTTTTACTTGGGCATAACATCCTCTCTTGGGGTGACTGGCAGATGTTTAGCTCACCATAATGGCAGGCTACGTTTCAGACCAGTACACCGTATATAACTATATAAATGAGCAAATGGTAGGCTATGTATCAGCCGGTGTAAGGCATCCAGTCACTCACAACTCGACCTTTTTAAAAACATATGTTTACAGTACAATGTAGAGTTCCCCCGTGGCACCGAAAACCTCCAGGATACCCCGTCTGTCTTCGCACCAGTCACCCGTGATAGTGTTTTATTTAAATGTAATTATCGCAAGCAGCATGAGGTTCACTAATTATTTCCTATGTTATGCACAGTGTCCCACAGAGCTTTGTCTGATCTGTTGTGCCAGGATTTTTTTTTTATTCAGATTGATGTCAAGCAGAACTAAATAACTACATAATAGTTTTCAGGGGGAAAAAAAGTCTAAATTTTTATGACAGACATAAATCACATAGAGTGCTCCATAGGCTTCATATAATGTATGCAATCACATTACATGCGGTGGTCTGGCAGTCGGGAAAACGATTACTAAACCACCTTGCTTGTTCACTCAAGACCCTGCCTTTGTTCAGGTCCCAGCCTACATTTCCGGTCCACTGTGCCACAGAGGGCAGCTATCAGCGTGATGAATAACATCTCTTCGGAGCAGTTCGCATTTTGCAGCCCTGCGGATATAAATAGACAGGCCTGTTGATCCCCCTATGAACTTCACAGAGGGAAACACTTGCCAGGTAAATATAATCCCCTCACTCCTCCTCTGTGTCTCTGCCCATTGAAGTCTCTACAGTCATTACCATAGCTCCCTTTGTTCTTCAATCAACCTCTAAAGCCGGCTCGTGCTGTATTTACACTATGATGCTCACGAGTGTAAATGTGTGTGTTTCTAGTCATGCCTGTGCAAATGTGTGTGTATGTTTGTATTTATGTGGCCAGTTTGACTCAAGGCAACATCCAGGCTATAAAAATGCTATAATGTTGTAAATTATAGCACAAAGCAATAATGTATAAGTGCTGATATCTTTAAACCTTCTAAGTCATACACTTAACATCATTTATGTGTCATGGGAGACTATAAAGCTAAACTGAGATGGTTCTCTCTCTCTCTCTCACAAACACACACACACACACACAGACAGATAACACACACACACTTGAGTCAATGTCTAAAATCACATATGATGACCTCTGAACTCATCACCCTCTGTCTGTCTGTGTGTCTGTGTGTGTGTGAATGATTCCACCGCTTCATTTTCATGTCGAGAGCTGACCTTCTTTAAAAGGCCAAATTTTACATTTTCCATCCATATGTGAACAAGGAGGACACGTGAAATAGTCTGCTCACATACATCATCGCCTGCCTCTCACAGAGTCACATAATCAATCAAGTAGCCAGTGGGGTTGGCTGGAAAACTGGGCAAATCCCATCATTTGAATTTCTGAGAGCAGCATTATCCTGTCCGCACCAGGCCGTTAGGTACAATCAATAGCACGGTAAGGTGTTAGAGTATTTGTGTAATAATTAAATTCAAAACAGCATCGATAAATATAACATCTATATGCAGAGCAGTAAAAGAGAGTGGTCTAAGTATACTGCATAAAACTGAATTTTTTAAAAAAAGGCTAAATAACATCCTAAAACAGCTGGGAACTGTAGTTTTAGCAAACGGGAATAAGTAGATTTGTTGTGGACTATTTACAACTACAGATTAATACACTCTAGGGGAGAGTTTACAGCAGGAGGATGCTGCTTTTGGGACTGACTCAAACTACGCTGCTCGTGTTCATGGTAATAAAGGAACATGTCATCCAGAATAACAGCGTGGTTCATTTCTGGAAAGCAGTGGCACAGAGGAGTAAGCTACATTAGGCTTTGGATACACAGAGAATATGTGGGATCAATTTATTGTTGGTTTTGGTCTTTTCATGGGTTTAGTTTAAAGTGCTGTTGGAGTTTTTATCGACTGAATAAGTCAGATTTTCTCTCTTAAAAGGACTCGGCAGCTGCAGCATGAAAAAGGATCAGTGTCATTCTTTGCGAGAGTAATGAGCTCTTGTTGTTTGAAGAAAAGAAAAAAAAAGAAAAAGCTTTTTAAAATTGACAAGATAATTTGCTGACCTGTTTTGCAAATATAACAGTTTCTGCAGCGGACACAAGGACGCACTAACAATCATGCACGTGCTGCGCATACTTCATGTGAATATGTGAGAAAAATCTGCACAGGTGCACACACATTCACACATTCAGACTGAATCTACTCATACGCAAACGTCTGCACCTTGACCTTGAGTCGTAGCTGACAAAGTTAAATAAAGTTGAGAGTACACAGACCACAGGAAGGAGGCCGAGGACGTCACAGCAGAATTTCAATTGCAAAAAGCTGCAAGCAGAAATCTTAATCCCTGCAAGTCAACCATGCATACACAAAATACATGGCTGAAAGCCTGAGAAGCAAGATGCAATGAGAGCTGGCAGAGCTGCCGCTGCACACTGGTGTGGGCCCAGATGGTGAGGTGGGTCAGCTCTGGGCTGAGCGGTGACCATGACCCCCATCACTCACCTCCACCCCCTGACAGATACTCTATAGATCAAACACACTGGCGGAGAGATTGACAGCCACATGTCTCACTTCTATTTTTACCAATTTACTGAGACTGCTGCACTAATATGACACGATTACTGTCTACATTAACATGATTTAATATACTTACGCTTTATTTCTGACTGAGCGTAACCATGGTAACTAAGCTTGATGGACAGCAGTAGGTCTAAAAGGCTCTTTCTTATAAAAATTTTAATGGACTAGCATCAGTTGACTCGATCATTTCTCATCATGATTGTGTGCAAACAGAGTTAATCCATATCTGAATCAAAACAGATGGTTTACCTGAATCAGCAGACGGATTGTTCCTGAGGCCTTGTGGGAAATATAGTACCAGAAGGAGAGCTTGCAGATGGCGCTCGACTCTTTCCACACAGAGCTCCTGATATGAGCTTTATCACCTTTCAGTCCCACTGGTGTAGCTTCCAGATAGATAAAATGACCTGAAGAGAGGAGGAGGAGGAGGAGATGTGACAAAGGAGAAGGATAGCGCCGAGGTAGACGAGGTGGAGAGGAATTGATTAAGAAGACCCTCTTTATTGTCATTTCTCAGCACTCACATATATTGAAATGAAATTTATCCTCTGTTTGACCTATCCTGTACACTAGGAGCAGTGAGCAATTCTTTTTGCACCAGTGGTCAGGGGCACTGACAGGAGTATTAACCCTAACATACATGTCTTTGATGGTGGGAGGAAACCAGAGCACCTGGCGGTAACCCACACGAGGAGAACATGTCAACTCCACACAGAGAGGACCTGGGACATCCAGGGTTCGAATCCAGGACCTTCTTGCTGTGAGGCAACATTGCTGACCACTGAGCCACCGTGCCGCCATAACTATCCCTGTACGAGCAGCTCTTGCAGCCAGTGACAAATTACAGAAAGGTCACGAACAGTGTGGTGGGGGAGTGAGGGCTAGAGGTCACAGAGTAATCTCTGACATATCCACTAATGTCTCACAGCCTTTTGACCATACGTTTTTCAGTCAAGTCAAGCTCATGAAGAAAGCAGAAGACCTGGGAGGATGACTGAATACTAAACATTTCAGAGAGCTTTTTTTCATTGAATATATTGATTTTTATTGTGCATTTCCCTCAGATAAATGCATGGAGATGCCATATTCGGCTTGGAATGAGGAATAAAAATTGTGAAATATGTTTAATTTGATATAATATTATTGCTATAAGCAATCCTTCTTAAAGGTACCCTGTGGAGTTTCTGACCTCTAATAGCGCTAGATTGAATAAAATACTTAAAAATCGGATTTGCAAATGTTTTATAAGGAAGGAAATGCATTCAACACTTCTGTTAGACCTCAAGGATACACTCAATGCATTCTGATGAGTAACACTCAATGTAAACATTACTTTAATTTGTTTACAAGAAAACTCCACAGGGTGCCTTCAAGTGAGTTTCCTGACACCAGCGTTAAGCTGTCTTAGGTAAAAACTTCTTTTTTTAATGAAAGTAATCTATCAGTAAGATGCTGACAGTGAAATGTGTTTATAGTTCTACATTACCACCCAAATGTATTTGTTTACACCTGTCTCATGGCTTTAACATACATACATACATAAATGAACTGTACAGTAAATGTTATGCACCTGAATTATTGCTACCAATGCCTGCGGAATTGCATAGTGTTGTTGAGCTGGATTTGTTTTATGAATAAGTTGCCAGAGAAAAAAGCAAAGAGTAAAAGTTTTGTAAAAAATGTAAATAGTGTGTGTGAAAATATGAATGTAAGAAACAGAATTATGGAGCTTGTCTAATATGTAAAAAATCAATAAAAACACCTACAAAGTCTTATATTACAACAAAATTACATCATAGCAGCCATATTACAATGCAGTGAGAAAATAGAATGTACTCATATATATATAATATTTACAAAAGGTTGGTTCATCTTAAATGTTATATTGTAGTAACATTACTGTTACTGTCCATAAAAGATTAAGTGTTTTAGTATGAAAACCCTCATTTTTGATTCAACCGAGTATCCTATTTTATACATAAATGTATAAATGTGACATTTGTAGCAAGCCAAACCGCTGGAAAGTTGGTTGAAAATTCCTTTCTTAATACATGTGTTGGCACAGCTTCTCTGTTCCAATATGGCGACTGCACTGACGCACCAATGTGGTATGAATATGTGTATATATTTGTGGTTTTTGCCCTCAGTACTGATCATTCTAAACCAAACAAGCTCAGATTTTTGTCTGCGTTTGCATATGTGTTTTATTCATGTGTAACTCTTTTTTTACCATACACACTGTATTATTGTCCAGAGAGCCCTGCATCAATCACGCGAAAGCTCACCTGCTGTGCATTCACACACCAGCGAGTAACTCATTGATTTTGTCACTAAAGTAGCTGGGGCAGTGCATGAATTAAACATCGTGGAAAGCTACAACAGCACTTTGGGTTTAACAGGGCAGTTTAATTCATTCTGATTATACAAAACCCACCTAAAAGGGAAGGTACACTTATTCAATTAAACAATGGTAATTTCAGAGATGAGACTAGAACAGTTAGAGTCTTTTCTTTCAACTAGGAGTTTAAAAATTAGTTGAGGATTTCAGTGTGTATGACCTACTTACAATATGCACTACGGAAAATAATCAAACACATACCATTTTCGTCCATCAGAGTGTGATCATATGGAGGCCGAATGCTTTGGATGGATCCGGTACCCAGCGCCCAATCAAAATTATCGGCCAGCGAGCTTTTCCAGCCACAGCGACCGTTCTCAAAGGAGCAGGAAGTCCCGCAGTCCTTTTCATCAGTGCCATCACCACAGTCATCTGTGAAGTCACAGTTCTGCCCCGGAGAGAAACACCGGCCATTTTCACACGGCAGGAAGCCAGAAGGACAGGACGCTGGAGATAAGACATACACATAAAATATCATTAAATATAGCCAATATCAGCTATGTGTGTTATGAAGTTCCCCATGAAGGACAAGGTAGATTGATGTCACTGGGTCTGGTGGCAAACATGCTGACACATGTTGACAATGTTTTGTTGTACAGATAAGAGACCTAGGGGTCAGAGGTTATGACTATGAGGAGGAAAACAGGACTCAAATGACAGGTTACACCATTAAAGGAACAGCTCGACATTTTGGGACATACTCTTATTCACTACTCTGAATAAGCTAATTCACTACTCTTTATGCTAAGCTAAGCTACTGCCAGCAGCCAGTTAGCTTAGCTTAGCATAAAGACAGGAAGCAGCTAGTCTGGCTCTGCCGAAGGTAACAAAATCTGCCTTCCAGCACCTCTAAAAATCACAAATTAACATGTTATATCTTGTTTGTTTCGTCTATACAAAAAACCAAAGTTTAAAAACAAGAAATAGTCCGACACATGACCCCTTTAAAGCTGCAACTTGTTGTTTTTACACTGCGGTTTTTGTACAGATAAGATTTAAGATGAAAGATACTTTGGAGGTGCTGGGAGGCAGATTTTATTCTCTTTTGACAGAGGCAAGTTAGGTGCTTCACCCTATTTCCTGTATTTGTGCTAAGCTGAGCTAAGCTAACTGACTGCTAGCTGTAGCTTCATATTTATCTTACAGACAAAAGAGTGGATATTTAACTCATTTAACGCTTGGCAAGAAAAAAATAAGCATATTTCCCTAAATATCTAACTATTCCTTTAAGATGTGGATAGTGCAATAAAAATTATGTGTTAACACTGTTTTTTTTCTTTAGTAAAACATCTTCTGTGTGCTTAACCAAATTTAACAGCACCACAAGAGTTTACTATCAACTTCCGAGCAGCAAGAAGTCAACTCAGACCATCTGCATACAGCATCAGGGTCTCTTTAAGAGGCTTTGGAAGACAAAGGAGCATGGGGCCATAAGCCTAAATCAGTGTATCATTGGGTGGGGGTGCTGTGGGGGGCTGGAATCTGCTTCTTTTGGCGCCAGGCATTCCAGCAGGGTCAGTGCTTGGCTTTGCGGAGTGTTAGAGAAGGAGGTGAGGCGTGATGAAGAGGGGTGGTCGCTGTAATTAAAGGAGAGAAAGGGGTATAAGGCCTTCCTAATCCTTTGTTCCTCTTCAGATGCACAGGACCAGAAGCAATGTGCCCCAACAAAGCCACATAGGAAGCCAGGAAGCCACAGCTCCCAACTGTGAAGCCAGGCTGCCTCACTGCCTGGTGGGGAGCACACTGAAGCTGTAGGTGGATTCATTTCAAAGAAAAGTCCGTGCTTGAAGCTGTTACTGATAATGGGCAAAATATCTCTATTATTAGTCCTCATTAATTCCAGTACATATCCTGATCAGGTTACATGGAAAACTTAAGGGCTGCGTACAACATGACCTTCACACCACACTGTACTCACATACTGTATGCCGCTCGGTCACACTGGGTGGCACACTGCCACCTGGTGCAAGCATTTTAACAATTCACACAGTTTTACCCTCAAGAGACATAGACTTACTTAATTCTGACAGATAAAATTAAGCCTCTCCTCTCTGACATGTTATCTTTCCTTTTCTATTCAATTTCCACGTTTTGATCCGGTTTTGCTCTCATTTTCTTCATTTATCATCATCCCTCCATGATAAATGAAACTGAAGCCTCACTGTTTTCTCTCTGTCCTTCTCGCCCGACCTCCCTTCGTCCTGGCAGATGAAACACAGTGATGGCACAGTGTTTTTACAGTATATCTGATAAAAGATATAAAGAATCCTCATAAAGAATCCAGCCTGTGATGCTTTCAAATTCATAGCGGATTAAAATCATATTATGATATCAGAGGCCAGTGATAAGAAGAGGACATGCTGCTAACCAAATTGCACTTGCACTGTGTTTAAACCATGTACAGTAGTAGGGGCTCTGAATGTGTTAAGCCTGTGATAACAGTGTATTGTTCAAACCAAGATAAAATGCTCTGACATATGTATAAAACGTGTGTGTCCTGAGCTTGCGTGCAGTGTGTATTGGGTCTCGCTCTATCATGTAATGAGATGGGATTATAGAATGAACCAGTGGAGGAAAATGCCCCTGGGGGCTTCAGTATATAATTACAGTACCCGCTGTCTTTGGCCTCATCAGTATTACTGTACGTCCTCCGCAGCCCGCAGCTGCTAAAAAGACAGAGAGAGCAGGTTAAGATCTCTTAATGGTGGGATGAACTTTACTTCACTGTCAGGGCAGTCGTGTTAGTCCCCGTCTTCACCTTTAAGAAACACTTCAAATCCCTCAATTTTCTCCATCTCACATCCGCCTTCTATTTCCATCCTGCTTTATTTGCTCTGCGTTCACTTGTTCTGAAAATGATCATGTTTTGAAAAAGAAAAGAACACAACACAACTCAACTAGACAGCTGCTGCCAGCTGCTTTGCTTAAATTAACCACTATAAAATTATTCATGCTGTTGCACTTTTGGGGTCAGCCTGGGTGGAGGTGTAGCTTACTTGGGCTACTTTAGCTAAATTTAACTGACAGGGCAGGTATCATAATCAAGTAACATTAATCTTACCGAAATATTGCGACAATATTCTGACTCCGGGGAGCCGGGGAGAGCAGCAGGTGAGCCAACTGTCAACACAGCTGTCAATCAACGCCCACTCATCAGACACAGCTACTAGAGGTCTATTAACGGAGCAAAAACTTCCAAAATGACCACTGTCACACTTATTAGAGGGCCCAAATTTAACGATTGAGACCATAATGAGTCGTTGAAAAGTTGACGCTTTTTGAATGGGAGTCTACTGGAGCCAAGGGCTTCTTGGAGCCAGCATCTAGCAGCCGTCAGTGGTTTTGCACTTTAAGATACTTCCGCATTGGCTTCAGCCTCAAATAATTGCCACATGGTGTAGGCAAGCTAAATTCATAAAACATAAAATGTATATAAAGTAAGTTACAGGCACATATTTAATTATTAGATGACATCTGCATTTAAATTAAAGGTTCAATTCACCTAAATTACAAAAGAAACCATATTTTCTCACTCGTCTTTTGTGGTATTTAGCCATGCATCAGTTTTTGAGATATTGGCATCTGAGATTCTTGGCTTTACTTCAACACAATAGAGGTGATTTTTTTTTTTTTTTTTTTTGCCAAGCTCACAGCATGTTTAAAAAAACATTTAACACCACCATCTCTTTCCAAACAGTGTCCCTGCTACTCTGAATAATCCACAGAACACACTGTCAGCAGTTTTCACAGGAAGAAAGCAGTTTCAGGGTAAACTCTTCACAGTCAGGTCTGTCAATTATCCAGAGTAAAAAGGGCTTTGTTTCTGACACATTGTTGTTGATTATTAAAATTGTTATCTTTTACAGCACCACAAACAAAATCCCATTCACCTCCACTTTGCTGGCATAAATCTCACTTACTGATATCGCAAAACCAGGACAAATAAAGCTAAAACTATCTGTATGGCTAGATGCTGTGAGAAAATATATATTTTTTGTAATTTGGGTGAACTGACTCTTTAAGAATAGACACTTTATTCAATGCCGTCATGCTGCTTAAGACATAAATTACTTTTCAGTATCAGTGAAAGCAGCAGGCAGAGCAGGAGAGTAACATATTAAACTGTCCATGAGATGCTAAATAGCATTTAAAAGCATTAACACGGAGGCATCATTAGCACACAAACCTGTTTTAGATCTCAGCGAGACTGCACTACCTCAGAGCTCTCTAGTGACTGATTAACGCTCCTGCTCTGTGGGAGTCCAGCTCTTCACTGTAGGCACTAATACAGACAAATGCAGAGAGACATTCATACAGTGGAACAAGTGAGAGAAAGAGACAGCTGTAAGGAAAACCATACACATCACACTGCTGCTGCCGCTGCTGCTGCTGCTGCTGCTGCTGCTGCTGCTGCTGCTGCTGCTGCACAGAAGCTCTTCCAGCTCAGCCTCAAAATGAAATGACAAGGAGACTCTTGCAGGTGCCACACAGCTTGTTTCATCCCTTTCCGAGCACATCCGATGTAGAAACCCTCTCCTCTCCCCAGCATCCAATACAAGAGAAAGCCAATACATTTAATAGGCCAATTATAGCCGCAGTGACATTGGCAATAAATCAGCTCTTGTTTTCTCTCGCCTCTTAAAGAGTTCCCTCATAAAGAATGTAAGGGATGCAGAGGAACTTCTAATAGTGGAATAGTTCTCAAGTCCGAGATAAAGACGATGATGTGGCTCATTTCAGTCAGTACTCAAATAGACAGTGACAAACACTCTGCGAGATAGTTACCTCAGTAAGTCAAGCAAACGTTTCAGACACTATTTTCCCTTTCCGTCTCTAATTTTGTATTTGTGTTTTGTATTTGTATCTTGTCAGGTCTGTATATATTGTGCTTATAGTTTAAATTTTCATAGTTTTATATTAGATTGTCAACTCTGTTTCATTATTGATGGCGGCTGGAAGGGAAGCAAAGTGAGAATTTCATTGGACACTGCAAATGACTGTTCTCTGTGCAAATGACAAAAATTTGATTTGTTTGATCATAAAATATACAGAAGGGACTTTGTCTTTTCCTGAAACCTTAATTTCATATGTTTTTATATTTAATAAAGACACATCCTTGGTAGAAGCTTTAGGATTTTCAAAGATTACCCCGAGACATTTTGGTCATGCCCGCAAGATAGTTTTATTTTCATTTTTATGATAAATATTGCATTGGTTTCTGAAACTGCAAGTTTTTTTGCCTTGAAGACAATATTATAATATCCCAGCAGACAATAATTCTCTGATTGCCCATATGAGCACACAGCTACAGTGAAAGTCATCAAAACTGCAATCATCTACATCTCAGTAATGTAATATTGTTGCTAAATAAAAAGATATTTTAATTTTAGCACTTGGAGCTTTACAGCCAAGATCTGCTCACACTGACGGTCTTTTGTTTTACTCTCGTATATAAAAACAGCCCTACAGGGATACAGTTGTACAGTTACAGTAAAAGTAAGAAAAAGAGTGCAGCCCAAAGCACTCTTCCTGTCACCACAGAATTAAAAAGCTGCTATTTGATGGCTCCTCTTTCAGGAAAAATATTATAATATATTATGTTCCAGCTACAGACTGGCCTTCAACAGGACATCCAGTCTTTGGCAGAAATATTTTTTTTTTCATTATTAGGGCAGTTTGAACAAGCCAAATTTTTAAATTCTTGTTTGGCAAGGACAGTGTCTTGTTGAAGTGTAGTCTTTATATTGTAGGATTGAACTGCTAACTATTAAATTTTTGCACTTGAGTTTATGTTGCACTGAAGCTGTCAAAGGTCACTGTTGTTATCTAGCAACAGTGCAGGAACACTGTAATGTCTCATTGGGCTGTACTGTACAGGCCCGTGTAAAGAAAACAGTTTCTGAGCTAGCCAAGGCTCTGCACAAAGACAAGGAAATGCTCGTCCCCAAAAAACTTAGCACAAACTGTAAGAGAAGAAATGAGAGAAACCTTGGGAGAGGCAATTAAAAGAGAGATCCCCCTCCGCCCTCTTTGGACGAATGGGGAAACAACTGGTAGCAATTACAAAAAGTTAACAGAAAAAGCAGCATTATAGTGAATTCAGTTTTGATATATATATAAGACCGATGTAGGCTCAGCCTAATATAATAGGTCCAAAGAGATAAGGTGGTCTGGGACACAAGAAGGAGGATGCAGCTGCATCGTGAGAAAAAAACGAAACAGCAAACACCCACAACATGTTAGCTCAGCAAAAATGAAACAGGGGAAATGAGTGTGTACCTGCGGGAGGCGGAGGGGTGTTGTCCTCTACTCCAGCTGAGGAGGCGAGCAGACACTCCGGAGAAAAGGTGATGTCATCCAGGCAGATGTCACCCTTTGGACTCCGGCCCACCTTGCCCTCAAACATGACCTGGAAGTCTCTCGCGTAGCTCAGCGGGATCTCCCTCATCTGCCAGTAGTTGCCCTGGTCTCCCGTCAGGTTCAGCAGCAGATGAAGATGCCCTTCGCTTTTCCTGAACACACTGAGGGTCCCGATGCCGTCTCCAGACATGTGAAAGTAGAAACGCATCTAGACAAAGGACAGAAAACGAAAAATCTGTCAAAAGAAGGTGCTGGCTTACAGAGTGTGCAGATGGTACAAATTTTTCCCACTTTGATATTCATTTTCCTCTCAGTTACATTACAACAGTGTGGAAATCTGACATAGTAACTGATTTTGTAGCTACCAGTCTGTCTTACAGTTGAAGAAAAATATATTTTACAATTTGGGTGTTGTAAATAAAGGTTTTTTATTTACATAACTGCTTCTAAATAAATTATTCAAGTCTTCTTTGGCTGCTTTCCTTTGCATTTTGGACACACACATGCGCAATCAGTTGAAATTTGTTTTAAAAAAAAGTGTTAAATTTAGCTTTGCATGCCAATTTCCTTAATGAAGCATTGATCTCTACTGAAAAGGACAGACATTTTATGCCTGTCTGTGTTCAGTTTTGTTATTTCTTAACTTAAAATTAAATTGGAATTAATCTATAAGTTTTACGGCTGATTGTAACTCAGTTTTCACTTCCTCTGGGGTCATTAGAGCACAGAATAAGACTTTTACTGTAAAATAAATGTATCCAGTATGTTTATTTGGGTTGAATTATGCCATGGTAGCACAATACATCTTTGCTTTTTTGTCCCTTCAAAAAGGAGACAAACTTTCAAAGCTTTCAAATTAGACCAAATACAGTTCAGCATTTGTGTCCGGGAAGTCAGAGGAGTGTTAATATTTTACTACATTTTTTAGTCTTTGTTTTATTCCATCTGTTTTGCATCCATTTTTGAAATGCATTGCATTTCCATTTTTACTACAGCACATTTTTATTAGATTGTATTTGTTTATGTGTACGCAGAACCCCATGAAAAAGTTACCTTACATATTCTTAAGGGGACCAAAATAAAATAAATTCTCAATATACCGACCCGTTTCTTCAAGGACTTATATTAAAGTAATGTTATCACGTTAAATTGTTCACATATTCGAAGTATTAAGTAAAACTAACATTTCATCTTCAGTGTAAACTTGGAAATCAAGGCATGCTTAAGCTGTAAACCCTCACTGATCTACACAAAACCTCACAGTATCGATCAAACGACTGCTCCTAAATCTATAATTCATAACCTGCATGTAAGTGCCACCTGACCAGTTGTCATCTGCACTTTGACCTTGACCTGACCTTGCACTGTGAGTTCCTGCGGCTCAGCAAGGGTCCTGAAATGCGGGCGGTGTTTCCAGCTGCCTGAGGGAAAGAGCTCTCCAGGTAGAGATAATGCCCAGAGGGGTCTCTCAGAGTGTGGTCACTTGATGGCCCGGTGCCAACTGTTGGAGTGCTGCCGGCTTTGATCAACCAATCAAAGTCATCCTCTCGGCACTGGCGCCAGGAACAGAGGTCAAACTCGAAACTGCAGCGTCCGCTAAAGCCCTCTGAAAGAGAGCAATAAAAAAAAATCAATCCAGGTTAGCCAGTTATCTCAAAATTAATCTTTCACCAGGTGTCATCAGTCAGACATTAGAGGAGGCCTCACTGCAGATGTAGGGGTCCTCATCGGAGTTGTCCCCGCAGTGGTTGATGAAGTCACACAGGTTGTCCTGGGTGATGCAGTGGCCATTGGCGCAGGCGTACTGCTCAGGTGTACACGGCTGGTCTGAAGGCAGCGGAGGGGAGCAGTCCAGGAAGCTGACATCATCTATCACCACATCGCCCATGTAGCTGATCCCTCGCTTAGCTCTGAAAACCACCTGACAAACAACAAGATCAGCTTTTAGTCCTGACTGTCATAGGAACATAATCCCATTTTTTAAAAGGTGACACCAGCATCAGACAAAGCATTGAAACAAAGGAGCCGATAGCTACTGTCCTAATGAGTCATGTTACAGCGCGTGTTGGGGGAGACAGTTGATGAAGAGCTCAGTTAGAGAGGGAAAAGGGCACTTGGAATCTCTCCGAGGCTAAAAAGGGGCTCTTAGCGGCTCTGTGTGAAAAGGCCCTTCAGCTGCTGATTATACCATCAGCGCGCATCTGACTCCATCTGGTCTGACAAAGGTTAACGTGCGTCAGTGAAAATGTGCAAAGGCCGTGGTATTTGGTCAAAGTGATGACTGCTCCCGTGCAATCAAGCCACCGGGGTCTCTGTTTGTGTGTGGTCATACTGACCTGGAGTAACCTCAGCGGGCAGGCACCATTAACGGATTGCGACTCTGATTACTGTCACAATCACAACGTTAAGACTCATTAGACCCAATTAGACTCAATCAATTCATCACTGATCATCATGTCCAATTAAGCCTGCCTTCACTGATATTAGGCCATATTACACTGATGTGCACAGCCACATAAGAGGCTGTCCTTTAGTTCAAACTGACTGTCTGAATGATTGTAAGAATAACAATAGAACTGATATATTATCTCACATAAATCCCAAAATGTAAAGAGTGTTAAGCTAATTTGTTCAAGAGTAGAGAAATGAAAAGTATTGAATAATCATTTTTCAAGCATTTTATGTGATACTCACACATTCCTGCTGACACCTCTGTCAATAATAGCAACAATTATGTTCCCTGATAATTACATGGGTCACTGATACTACAATACAAGTTATTATGGCATTTAGACGCTGGAAAAAGGTATCATCTAAGTTGCAGCTCATATAAATGATGCATTACAACCAAGGAGACATTGATAAAAATCTTTGTGACAGACATTTAATACAATAATATTGATTAAACAAACATTTTACATTAACCATTTCATTGCTTTTAGCACTCCTGGAAGTCATTTTCAGAGACAAAATCATTTACAGACCTGGAAGTTATTTGATAACCCTATAAAAACTTCTCCTCGTCTCCATTTGTTGCCTTGGTTACCAGTCTGAGACCAAACCTCATGAGTGACGTTTCCGTACTTCAGCAACACCTGCAAATAACGCATAAGCAATAGACGTGAAGATGCTGTTGAAACCCTTTTACACAGAGTGCTAAATTATTCTCCCGCTGAATATGCACGCTCTTCTCACTTGCAGCGATCCCACAGTGAATCCGCTCATGTGGTACCAGAAGACCAGGGTGCACTGTGGCCCAGTGGAGGAGATGACGGGTGTCTGGAAGTCACTGGTATGACCATAACCACCGTTTGAACTGTCCGCACACATATACCAACCTTCACGGCTGCCTCTGTAACAGGAAAGACAGTAAGTACAGAACAATGTCATAACTGTGTCCTCAACTTTGTTTTGTTGTAAACTTAGACTGTGTGAATTTAGGTTTCATTGTCTTGATTTTCTTGTGTATAAGTGACCTGCTTTTAAAGACTACTCATGTTCTGAGGTTGAACCCTGTCAGCAAGCAGATACAGACTCTAATTGCTGTGATGTGCGCCACCTTTTTCTACTTTGAGGTAGAGTTCAGCATCCTGACCCGAACCTAACGGGTTGTTTTTTTGCGTAAAGCTTCAGACTCAGGTCTGGCTCGGGTTAGAGTATTTTCAAATGTAATTTAATAAGAAAATGATTATTCTCTCTGCCGACCATCTGTGCCAATGCGTTGAAAGTAGATATGCATTGCCCGCTGGGAAGCGGGAACTGAGACAGAGTGGTCAGTAATGCATGAAATGAAGCAAATACTTGCAAAAGGGGAGCTTCTTAAAATCCCAAAAGATTGGAGGGGAAGGCCATTGCATTGTGGAAACATAATGATTGTGGTGACAGCAGATCATCATCATGATCGCCTGTACACTTCTGTTCTGGATTATAACTGTTTGTCGAGCTCAGCTGGGACGGACGTTTTGGGTTTAACAGCCATGTTCATCTGGCCGATATTCAGAAAAGCCCATGTTGATGTACTAACCAGTGAGGCAGATCATTTATTATTTTGACATGCTGCAGTGTTACATGCTGGTAGTTGACTGCAGTGTGTGTATCGCTGCTAAACCTGTGGCTAATCAGCTGGTAGAAGCACCCTTTTTTCTGGAATGTATACATGTTTTCTTTTTTGTGAATCTTTGAATGAAGCCTGCTCTATCTTGTATTATTAAAATTCACTAAAATGTATATTAAACTCATGCATTTTGTTCCAGACACTATCCTCAGCATATTGTCCCTGCACTGACTTCTTGTAAGTCTGAAGAAAAAATGTAAGTTTTCACAACTTGTTGTGTTTTTGTCTCATAGCTCTGGCCACCTCTTCTTTCAGTTACGACAACATCTTACTTACCATTATTGATACTCGTCCATCTCTGTTCACTAGTTCATAAGCCAGCCAGCTATAAACAGTCAATCACAAAGCTGCCCACCAACAACAGTCTCTACGAGCTGTTTAAGATGAGTAGTGCTGTAATTTCCTTCGCTGACCTCATCTGGATCCTCACACTCTCGCCTATATCTGCTCCAACCTCTTCACTTTATTAAATTCCCATAAGACATGTGACTCCACTTGGGTTAAATAAGACACAGCTCCCCCTCTCCGTTTTACTCGCGCCTTATCGACTGAGGGGCAGTCAAAGCTGCTGCAGGAGTGAGGAGTTGCAGGCAGACGCAGAGGTTATGAAAGAAGATAGTGGCTGCTGTTCTGGCTGAGGGAAGAAATTACCAAAATGTAGTGGTCAAAGTGCACTGCCGTTTTCTGCTCTCACCGTCCACTCAATAAAACATAGATAAGGACAATCGGGTCACCGTCTATCTGCGTACTCACTCAGCCTCACAGTCAATTTTTTCCACCTAACGTCTTTGCTTTTAGTGAAGTAAAAAATGATAACGCATAAAAAAAGGGAACAATTTGCCCTGAAGTTTGCAAGGCAAGACACTAATTACATGAATTTCAACTTTCTACCCTCTGTGCTAGTTATCTCTTCTGCATTTTTTATCATTTCAGGGACAGAGGGATAGTTGCTATATTTTAAGATTATCCAAGAATTTGAGTTTAATCTCAGTAAATCAGTCATTTTTTTTTATTTGATTAACTGTAACCTTTTTTATATAAAATGTCAAAAATTAAAGAAAAGGTTTTTTTATCAGAGAATATTAAGATTCATTAATACAAATGATTATAATGATAATGATATCAGTGAATCTTCCAATTATTTTCTATTTAGAAATCTATCTTTTTGTCTATAAAATGTTAAAAATAGTAAAAAGTGCTTGTTTTATCCAACAGTCAAAAACCTAAATACTATATTCATTTCACTAGCATTTAGCATTTTTCCTTTTCCTAGTTGCAGATACATTTTTTGTCAATCGACCACTCAATTGATTGACTAATTGTTTCAGCTTTAAAGATATTACTGCAACATAAATGATGGTACTCACAGGGTGTGGTCATAAATTGGACGATGGTACTGCTCTCCATCATGAATGCTTTCTCCTTGGTCAGGTGACCAGCGAAATGCATGTTTGGGGATCGAAGAGGGATCGATGTCCTTCCAACCACAAGTGTCCCTGCCTTCAAAACCGCACCTCTCCTTCACTGGAGAAAGAGAACAGTAAATTAATAGAAACGGTTTGAAAACAGTGATATGCAATAATGAAAGAATTGTGATTGTTTGACTATGCAGCCATTCTGAGAGAAGAAAAGACAACGCTTTACCACAGTTCATCTCATCAGAGCCATCAGAGCAATCCTGTCTGAAGTCACACACTTTGGTGTTGGGGACGCACTCTCCGTATGCCCCACATGCAAACTCTCCATCAGGGCAGCTGTGGGGCTGGACTGTGGGGGCTGTGGTGGTCACTCCAGGGGTTGTGACATTCGCTGTGGGGAGCTCTCCTACAACGAGGTAAAGTAGGAAACACAAATTCTCAGCAAGAGAATGATGCAATGATGCAAGATCATCTTTTGTGTAATGGCATAATAATTTACCTTCGTATGGGACACAGTCCAGGAAGGAAAGGTCATCGATGGCGATATCTCCATTGAAATCATCTCCAACAGTACCTTCAATCAAAATCTGGCAACAAGCAAAGTGAAAAAAAACACAAAAACATTTCAGACTAATTATTCAAGGCTGGGTTGCACCAGCTGTTCATTAATCCATTTCCAAATTTGTGTGTCAACTATATAAGTAGGGATTCACTGTAGCATCTCAAATGCTAACAGAACTAAAATCACTTTACTCACAACATATATGGAGAAAAATGTGTGTTTAAAAATAGTAGTCGTACAGTTTAGTAAAATGTTTTGTAATTTGATTCATATTGTGTCATTTTTGTTAAATTTAATGCAATCTTGCCAGTTTACATCATTAAAAACAGCATTTCAATCAAAGTGTCAGCTGACTGCAGCTCTACTGAGCTTTTGGTTTTAAGGTAGATTTACTGAATGGTTCAGTCTCATTGCTCTCATTAAAACCCAGTTGGCAGCAAAAAAAAAGCTCAAATAAACCCAGTGTATACTACCTGCCCAGCACCAAACAACAAGCTAGGTGGATGGCTACTGTTTGCTAACACATTAGCCATAACAACTTAATAAGGCCAGTGGTGTGTGTCTGCCAGCTTGTTTTGATGTTTTAGCAAAGCCTGGTGGTCAGAAATTGATTAATGCAGCTTTAATATATCACAATTTTGCAAAAGCTTCCTTATCCATAACTGTTGAACCTCTGGGGCCTTCACATTCAATTTGTACTTTTTTGAATTTTTCATTTAGTTATTTTTTTATTATTTACTGATTGAATGTCAAGTAGATACCTGTATGACACATCCTTTGGGTTTATAAACTGAGCAACTGACTCACTGTCATCTGTATATGAGCCAAACTGCTCAATAAAAACATCTTTGACAATATACCTGTAACAAAACACAAAAATAAATACCTCTAAAAGTTTTATCACTGTCTTCCAAAGCAGCAAATCATTAGCTAAAAGATTATTGCTTCAGATAAGTTGTGTCAGCAAACACCTGACTTGCTGACTTTGTGTCATCGCTGCGGAAAGGAACTTAATTTGGAAATATAGGATGAGGAGTCTGATATGAGGTTGCAAACAAAACAGCTTGAACCTGAAAAGTGAAAGAAATGTTTTTTTTGCTGATAGTGCTGTTACTGTAGTAATCAGCACAGCACACATGTGCAGTGCAGAGTTAGGCCTATTTAACAAACAAGGCTATCTGGAAGAGGCACTCGGTGAGTGTTTACTGCACATTAGCATGATTCAAGCAGCAGTGTTTTGCAAATATGGTTTGAAATATTTTTTCCACTTGCTGCCTCGGCAAACAAGTTGTCTTGGAAACAAGTATATTAACTTTAATGCTCCTCAGCTCGTTGTTGTTTCCATTTTGCATGAATCTATTTTTCTTTAGTTGCTCTTTAAGCTGGTACGTTGTTGTTTTCACATGGGAGATGTGCATTAGTTTTGATTACAGTGGCCACATTAAATCTCGGTACAAATTCAGAACAAACTCAGAACACATCAGCATGTTTTGTCATTTCGTGCCACTGTGCGAGCAAATTGATCAGTCTGACTCTGAATTTAAGTCATCAGTCTCTTTTTTTTCCCCCCACTTTTACCCTTTCTGCAGTCAATTAACTTGACAAATAGAGCTCCTGTTTTCAATGCCATAATGGAGGAAAAGTCTTTAACTGCCTGTCAAGTTATACTAACTCATGAGTAATGACAACAGAACATCCATCTTGAGGTATCGATGTCTTGCAGTGAAGCTTTTAAATAGATCTTCATCGTGCAATGCTGGAGTGCTCTCTTAAATACAGACTCTGTGCTTCACTAGACTTTCACTGCTGCCTGTCAGGGAACTGTGTTTACCTTCAGCTCATGGCTGCATGTCTATCTTTGATTACACAAAGGGGCCTGAATGCAAATGACTCTGAGCGGGGTGTGATGTGACTACAACAGACTTTATAGTATTTAAACTAAAAGTAACCTATAGTGTAAAGTAACTAAGTACATTTTCTCATGTACTGAACCTACAGTAAGTGGGACTTTGAGGCATTTTACTTTACTGTATTTCAATTTTATGATTCTTGCAATATACTTAATAATGCCTTATTACACATTAAACTCCACTTTAAACAGCTACATCATTAAAATACTGCTTAACGGCTACAGCATCAGTAATAATAATCCAATAATGAAATATATATACTATAAAATACAATAAAAAGACTTTTTACTTGTAATGGAGTATTTTTACATTGTAGTATTTCTACCTTTAAGTAAAGGATCAGAAATGCAAGGGAGGTGAAAATGAATATGATTGATATCTTTTTGCAAAATCAATTTCATCAGTTTCTGGGGCATTAAATCCTCAGATTAGTTACCTGAAAAGGCCGAGCGCTGGTGAGGTAGAGAGTCTTCCTGTGCCATAAGTTGCCTTGGTCTCCATATCGTACCCACAGCATGTGACCACGGCCTGTGTCGGTGGTCCTGAGGTACACAGCCAGGCAGAACACATGTGAGCCAAACATGTGGTAGTGGAAGCGGAAAACACACCGGTGGCGTGACCTGGACGGGTCCTTGCCGTGCCGGTGAGTGGGTTGGAAGACTCGGCTCAGTAGCACAGCTGTGTCCTTAAACTCTTGAGGCACAGAGGACTCGATGTAGAGGTAGTGACCATAGCTGGTGCCCATTGTGTGGTCCTTCCAGGGCCCCGTGTTAAAGGACGGAGTGGGGCCTTGGATGCGGGTCCAGTCAAACACATCTCCTCCGCTCTGCTCCTGTTTCCAGCTGCACAGTCCGTGCTCAAAGTTACACTGCAGCTCTGGAGCTATGAGATATGACAGGAGAGTGAATTTCACCGGAGCCAAGAAATAACACAAAGCCACACTGACAGCCAAGTTACAACAGAAATACATCATCCACAAGCAGAAATATACAAACAACTTCAATATTTTCAGTGGTGGAAAGTAACTAAATACATTTACTGAGGTACTGTACTTAAGTACAGTTTGGGAGAACTGTCTGTGGGTTGTTAGACAGTTTCATTTAAATGTCAGTACCTTTATCTTTGATACTTCAAGTACATACAGCTGATAATACTTGAGTAGGACTTTGAATGTGTAATGGAGTATACATTGTTGTGTGGTACTTTCAGATAACTAAAGGGTCTGAATATTTGTAACCAAAACTCTTAAGAGGGACAAAAAAGACTCTTACAGCATCCCTCCTCATCTGATCCATCCCCGCAGTCATCCACGAGGTCACACAGCTGCAAGTGCTCCACACATGCCTTGGTATGCACACAGTGGAAATGTGTGTGCGGGGGGCACTCCGCTACGGCGGGGGGCAACGAACAGTTCTTGAAGGTGACATCGTCCAAAGCGGAGATGCCATCGAACACACCGAGGCTGATTTTAGCCAGAGCGATCTGGAAGGGCCGGGTGATGCGTCCCAGCTGCACGGTGACCTGGTTCCAGCTTGTACCCTGGTCGTACAAAGTCCTCCATATGATGGTGTTGTTTTGAACTCCGTTGATGCGAAGGTACATGTCAGCAGCCCCCACAGATATGCCTGAGTTATAATGCCTGAAAGAGATGAGAGGCGAAGGCTTTACATTTTTTACTAACAGTAATATTCTAGCACTGCAATGTGTGTATTCTGCATATGCTTGCTTGACATAATACGTGAGAGCTTTTGCTTACTCTACTCTACTGGAGAAAAAATAAAATTTCTAAACCTCCAGCATTTTCCTGCCAAGAGTGCCTCTCCAATCACCCAGTGGAAAAATATAATCTGACATTTGACATAAACCTTTAGGGGCCATAAAATTGTCAAAACATGACAGATTCAGATACACATGTTGTGTTATTGTGAAATAAAAGAAATGCGGAGAAAGCAGAGCGGAGACAGGTGAAATGATGGGCGGCGGAAAGAGAGAAAGATACAGAGGGGAGGGGGAAACAGCCGCTGGAAGAAGTCTAAAAATTGCACATTTACAGAGGATAATTCTGGTTATGATGATCAAGAGTCGTGTTTGAACAGCTTTATAGAGAGGAGAGGGAAGCTACAGTGTGACTCTCACCAGAAGGTCATGGTGCACCCGGAGGCCGACTGTTGGAACCACGGTCCTCGGAGAACAGCCCTTGGATAAAGACTGCTGCTGTTCTTCAATATAAACATAAAGTGGCCTGCGGTGAGTGAGAAAACAATCAGTATTCAAACCATATGCAGCGCCCACTTTCATATAAGCACACCTCCGCAATCAACTTGTTCTGCCAGACAATGAGTCATCTGTAGAAAAGCTAAAACTGTTATGGATGCAGACTGACGAGATTTTCATTTATGATTCAACTAAACGCCTTCCCACATTGTTGTTGTTTTGTCAGATGGGTCAATTTCATCTACTCAGAAATACCTCTCTCCCTGTGGGATTTTTGTGCTCTACAATGTCTAGTCTATTAAAAATTGAGAGATAAACAAAGCGTATCCAGTAGACTGCAGTCACCTCGGCAACAGTGCCGTGTTGATGAGACAGGTCAGGGGACAACGGCAAGCTGAGCTGCAAATGTGCAAATAGCAGCTCGGTACAGCAGTAATGTGCAGGAGGCCATTTAATTTAACACAACGCATAAAAACATCCACCCAACAACATTACACAGCCCTACGAATGAAGTTGAGAAAAAAGGATTTTTTAGGCTGGCAAACTGCCAACCACATGATGTTGTAATGTCATACTGCCTTTTTAAGGGGGGTTCAGACTCCCCCAGGTTACCAAACCAGTGATGGATTGCACCAACTGGTTTTAACTAAACCTGGTCTTATGGACTTCGTTGGTTAACGCCGATTGTCTCCGATCTCCCACTGCCTTGCTGATTTGTAGCTAATCATCTAATTTGTGGCAACGTTATGGAGGATCAAAGAAAAAGAAAAGGCCAAATTAATAGATAGCACAAAAAAACACTGACTGCTAAGAAGTCCAATCCAATAAGAAATAAGAAGAAGCAGTCGACTTTAAGAGAAATAACGGAGGCCATAAATTATTGTTCAGACTCGGGCAGCCATAGTTCAGAAAACAAGGTACGGAAAAAGTGGAAAGACCTCCTGAGTAAGGAAAAGATTTTGACTCTATGCCTGCTCCTGACTAGGCGTAAGATTTACACCCGGTCTTGGCCTTACGGGCAGCGATACAAACCCAGAATGTACTTTGTGGTTTGGTTTAGTTTTTAGCTCCATTTTGTAGTTACTGCAAATTTATAGTATAGTAAAGTGTAGTAGTAGTAGTAGTAGTAGTAGTAGTAGTAGTAGTAGTAGTAGTAGTAGTAGTAGTATAGTAAGATACAGTTCAGATTCCTGTTTTTAGCTAAATGTTTACCTAATATGTACAGTGGTTCCTGCCTTTTGGCTTTGTAAGGCAGTACAGTGGTCCTGCATTTATTAAAACTAATGAAAAAGATGAATAAAATGACACCTGGTCCATTGCAGGGTATAAACAGCATGAATCCATTCCGCCTGATGCTGTACAGCAGTGGTTTGCAAATAGCTGCCTGTGGGCCAAACTTCGTCCTTTGACGAAAAAATGTAGCCCCCTGATGAAATCTGAAGTTCTGACTTTTATCATTTTCCACAAAACTACTGTAGATAACAAAATAAACAAAAAAAGGCTCATTGTGAATCTCAATGAATCACAAATAGGTTGTAGTCAGACAGAAATGGTGTGTTGATGACATTTTGAAGAACTTTCAATCAACCATAAATGAAGCCAGCCGCTGTTTATCATGTGTGGATAACCAATAAAGTACATCACAACATATATTGACTTTTGAGTCATTTTTAGCCAAATGAGTAATAAAATAAGCTGTAACTCTGTCAGCCCTCATTTACTAATGAGAAAAATGACATCTGCCCTCAGATATAATCCTAAACAGCGTTCATAAATCCATTTTATTCTTACATGAATTAAAAGAAATGAATAAAACATACAGATCTGCGTTTCCACTGCACCAGTTAACAGCCCCCGAATGAAAAACCCTGAAAAAACTGGCCCATGGTTGAACTTAATTGCTGAACCCTGCTGTACAGTATGAGGTGGTGTGAGGGAGTTGGAATGTTTTCTTGGCTCTTATTTGGTGCTTTGCTGCCAAATAAACACTAAATACGTCGTTGCAGACTACAGCAGATAAGTCTTTGAATGGTCATATTTCTTAAATCTTCAAACATATGCTCCCACCAGGGTACGTCACCAGTCGCAAAGCTTGCAGCACATCAAGAAGCTTCCGGGACCGAAACACAGACTTTAGTTTTACTGCCTGCACAGTCTCCAAATCTGAACCTAACAGAGCATGTTTTCACAGCATGTTCATACAATGTACTTTACAAAAACAACAGATGGTGCCGCTAAAAAATCTGCATGACATTATCAAGTCAACCTGCAACAAATCCAGGCCTTCAAAGGTGTTAAATCTTTTTTGGAGGGTAGATGTGGGGAAAAGAGTAGCCTGTAGAGATGCAATGATACACAGTGACAGTAACATATTGTGGTACATGAACCCAAGGAGAGACTGATGGTGGTTCAGAGTGAGTGTAGTATGGTGTGTTTTAGTGAAGGATGTGGTGTTAATATGCAGAATGGGTACAGCTTATGTCGGTTTCCTTTCTATTATTCAGATGGCTGAGAAAGCATTTCCCCATGAAATGCTTATCTCTCAAAAACACACAGACAAGGGATTTTCTCTTTTTTTCACAAAAACTTGATTTAATATGTAGATAATATTATCTTTTAGCAGTTATTTCTGACCAAACACCCTGGACACAGTGAAATAATCTTATCAGATTGCCACATTTCTATTCTTATTCCACAGCCTCATGATGGCAACTGCTCTTAGCAAATGGCGGCGTTGATACTGCACATATGTGGTGTGTTTGTTACTCTACCTTCGGTGCTGTTCGTAGAGTGGTCCAAGGGCGGCGGATGGCCATAGTACTCTGGAGGTACCTCCATAGATGAGCCCCTCACCCAGTCGAAGCCATCGCCAAGGGTGAGCTCATACCAGCCACAAGACCCGCCCTCAAAGTCACACTCAGAGGCTGAAGGAGTAGATAGAGTAAATGAAATTATTTATTATTTAAATAAATCTGAGAGTGAAGGTTAATTTGCACCACAATCTCACCACAAGGTCCATAAGTAGCTGTTCTGGAGCTTTCAATCGTATCATATGATCTTCCTCAGCAGATGGAGACGGATTTGTAGATGTCCGAATTTCCATTTTCCCTGCGCACAAAGTTTATTCTTTCGTGTGAATCTAACTGAAAGCTGAAGAACAGCCACTAATGGACCTTGTGGTGATTTTGTGAACTACTGTTTTCATGGTCAGAAATTAGTTTAGTCTCAATTTTTAAGCCAACGTGAACAAGAGGTCCTTAAAGGGCAACTTGCAGGTTGAATTTCTTAGTGGATTAACAGTTTATGTATAATGAAAATTATCCTGTGAAAGGTTAATGTGTGATTTTATTAGTCTAACAAGACATAAAGGAAGAAATTCAGACAGAAAAGTAATCATTTTGAGCAGTGCCTTTTTTTCAACAATGTGTCATATTATGTCACATAAGGGAGTCGGTGTCCCTGTCCCTGCTACAGTGCAGTCTGAGCAGTTGATTATTTAATGAATCTGTGTTTTTTTCTCTACTTTTGTTTTGCATTTTATCATTTTTCGTGAATAATTGTGGAGTCCACTTTCCTAGCAGGACAAGGATCATGTTAGTTTTCGTGCCTGGCTGTGTTTTGTGCAGGTGAATAAACAGGACTTCACTGCTGCCTCTGTAACAGAAAAACACACTTGTGTGCATTCATTTTAGACAGGAGGGTTATGTAGACAGTTGTAGTCTGTCCTATTCATATGAATATATATTTTCAACTTCAGCAGTGTAAAAAAATTAGCGCTGCAATCCAGATTTCTTATTGTTAAACTGGAACTAGCTGCACTGGACCTAGCTGACTGTACAACCAATATCTCGTTTTGAGGTGGAAATGAAAACGGCCAGATTGTCAACATGCAAGTTGCTCTTTAAAGTGTCCAGAAAAAAATGGAAATTCGATCAATTCCAGGACAAATGACTCCATATGCTGAAGAAAAGCACCAGAGCAGCTTCTAATGGACCTTGTGGTGAGCTTGTTGTGTCACTTATCTAAATAAAGTTTTTACATTCTGGATAAACTTACTTGTTGGGTTCCATTGATTAGGCCACACTGATCAAATTTAAAAATAACAGCAAAAAGGATGTAACTCTTTATACTAGTAAAGGAAATCCAAAACAGGTAACAGTCAATGTCAGATGAATATAAATACTAAGCTGCTCTCAGTCATGTGTACAAATAGGATGGGGATTATTTTAATGTGTTACATGGCAACAAGGTTCTTACGGCAGTTGGCTTCATCCTCTCCATGGGGACAATGTGGGGTGAAATCACACACTTTGCTGTCCTCTATACACACCCCACTGCCGCAGGAAAACCACGAGGGAGGGCAAACAGGAGGAGTGGGCACACTGCTCTCTGGCACAGGAATCAAAAATGTAAGAGAAACACAATCAATAGTTTCATGGAAATCAAATCCACAATATAAGCATGCTTAAAATTCAGTTCAAGAAGCACTTAGAAAACCAAAAGGTATGTAATCAGATGGAGCTCCACCACATACAAGGAGTTACAGTCGTTATCAGTGACTCCCATCCTGTGATTTTATCATTAAAAAGCACTTATGGGAGATCATAGTGGATTAATATAGATGAGTTCAGCTTCACCCAGCGTGAGTACATTAACTGTGTTATGAAAGATTAGATTCAACTGTGAAGTAATGAATGAATGAAGGTATTTTTGATCAATAGTGCGTCCGAGACCTCATCTCTTAAATGAAGTCAATTTCATTCCGCTTTATGAGGAGTACTGGAAACGAGTGAAAAATAGCTCAATTTTTAAATGACATTTGGCTGGCCGTTGAAAGAAGACTCCAAATGGTTTCCTATTTTTAGATTTCTGAAGTAATTAATTTCAAAACAAAAAGGCTTCTAACACTGGTCTGTTTAAAACAGTAGAGATAACAGAAAGGGTGTTGTTGTTATTCTGGCTACGAAGACATTTGCTTAGCTTGAACTTAAGCAGAACCATGCTGGCAATTGCAGTACATGAGGTCATCAAACTTCCTTCATTTATAATGTAATAATGATGAAAGAACCAAAAACTCCCTTTTACACCCAAATAATCACTTGTAATCACTTTTCTTTAACTATGTTTAGGTCCTCAGACCTTCAGGTGATCGACTAATGTTTGATTGTTACTTATCACCACTCTGACAGATATAAAATTAGAGGGATACCAATAGGGCTTGAAAAGAGAAACATATCATGAGACTGTAGGTGTTTGAAAGCAGCGGAACGAGTCTATAAAGTTGTTATGGTCAATGTGTTTAGTGAGCATTTGCCCGTTTACACAGCTTTATTAGCATTCATTTGTCATGTTTCTGACAAATTTAAGTCTAATATTCACTCCACTCTTAGCTTTGTTTTGGTCTCCACCAACTCCTGAGGGAAAGATCTGGCTCTTAAGCTGCTAAATGTGCTATGTTCAGTAGCTTTGCTAATTTTGTCGTTCTGTCGTTCGGTGCTGGGCAGGTTGTGAACAGTTGTTTTTTAGAAATTTCTTGTTTCAGTTTTCAATTCAAGTTTCTGCTGCTGCTGGAAATGAGGTTGGGAGAGAGCCAAAACAGTAAAGTGGGGAGGCTTCAAACCAAAACACTTAGCTAAAAAACGCTAAAACGCCATAGCTGCTAACTAGAGTCAGTAGATAAAACTCTGTGGATTAAACACTACAAGCAACACTTGTCAAATTACACGTAGTTATATTATCCATTGTTAATATAAAAATGTTGATTAGTGCAGCTGTAATGAGTATACCCTGTTTTGTGCTTCTGTGGAGTCTAGGAATATATTACACCTCTGAAGAGTGTCTCCTAAGCTGATTCATCGGAGCACGATAAAATATCTGATAAAATGATTAAGGTTGACTAAAGAGTCTCAAGAGTAGATCAGACTGGGAATATCAGTTAGGCATATAAAAGGATTGTCGTAATAAATTATATGGTGGCCAGCTCATTCCCAAAAAAATGCACAGACACGCAAACACCCTTGGAGACACTCACACATGCAAAGAGTGTGATTTATGATGGCAGGATGTAAAAGAGGTGACAAACTTCAGCTGAAAATACAATTTACAATAATGTGTTTCTGTCTTATTTTCAGCCTCCATCCATTTAATTATAGGCCTATATTTAATAGTTATAATGCCATTATTTATAACAGTGCACTTAATCTGAATTCATTGCTGCTGCGAACCCATAATTCAGTACGACTAATTTATTGGCTGTGCAGGAGATAGGATGAATAATAAAGGACATAAAGAATTCCCTGTAAGTGATCGTAATAGCATGTTGTGTTAGCAATATTAGATGTGAGGCACATATCAAAACAATATCCATGTCTTCCTTCACATATAGCTCAGACTATACAGATGTGTACATATTAAACCTTGCCTGTGTAGTAAAGAGTTGCTTACTACACTTTAAAAAAAGAGTAGTAGTAGTGCAGAACTGCTAGAAGAAAGAGGACAGATGGAAGTAAGGGACCAAGTGCCAAGGTGACACTGACCTGTCTCAGCCACTTAGACATGCTAAACTAAACATTGTGACAGTCCAGCAGACTAATTCACCACACCGGTGTCTGTTGCTATTGTATAATGTAGTTTACTCAACTTAAGCCTGCATTAATTAATCTTTTGGAGCTGAAGTGCACAAACCAGAAACACAACAATAACAAAGTTGATATAGGCAGAATATGTTGGTGAACAGTTACCTTATTAAACATCCAGCAGACCTGCAGCAACATTAGCATTCATGATGAATGTAAGTCCAATATTCACTCTGTTTTGGTCTCCACCAACTCCTGAGGGAAGTATCTGAGTCGTGAGCTGCTAATTGCTTCACCGCTAGCTTTACCTGTATGTCTTTTCATGCTGAGCTAGTAACGGACACTGGGTCTAGCAAAGCTTTTGAGAGCTGATGAGAGCAGTGAGACTGAACCAAAACTGTAAAGAAAACCAAAACAGTGAGCTGAAAGATGTTAAAATGCTCATTAGAGCTGAGGGGAACTACAGACTCAGGTGATAATACTGTGGTTTTCGTCACTAAGAGCAACTTCTGTCACATACACATCATGTCATTTGATTCATCAACATGAAAATATACATTTTAGTTGCTTTAATCTTTAGATAAAGAAATATTTGTGTCTGTAAAAGTAGTAGTAGCAGTTAAACCTTAGTCATACTGAGTGATGGATAAGCTAGCCAACGTGATCTTAACCTGGAGTGATCAAGGCTCAACATGTTGCCAAGGATTGTGGCCTTACAGTATCTTCCACAAAGTTTTAAGTACAGGGACTGAAGTTTAGTGAAAAAAAGATAACAACAAACAAAAAGGCATCAGATACAGAGCACTCTTGCTGCTAAGAAAAATACAATCTAGCCTAAATAAATTAGTTAGACAGCATGCAGGCCCGTTTTCGTTATGAATGTAGCAAACATTTTTAAAAATGTATATATTCAACAATTCAGGATTATTATTTGACAACCTTGACAGAACTTTGGCTCCAATCATTGACATCAAACTCAAACTACTAACTAATTTTGCCTCCAGAGCAGCTCTGCGTCCACTCTATAATCATTACAGCCTTGATGCTCTACCAGGAAAAAGAGATCTGAAGAAGCTGAAGGCCACAGGTTGTTGCTTGGAAGAGCCGATCCATAAAGAAAGCTGGGGTCTTGTTTGTTTTACAGGCAGAGAGCAGGAACATCATCCCATATTGGATCAATAACAGCAGATATAAAGATGATATAGTTTGTGCTTGCAGCTGAAATACCTGTATATCACCCAGGCGACATGTTAAAATTCTGCTCAAAACGCCAAGTGGACAGTGCTTTATCAAATGCTCCCAGCCAGGAAGTTCAGCTGTGTCATATTCATCACTGAGCTACAGGCAGCACACTATAGCGAACATAAATAAAGCCATAGATTGTGGCACCGACTGTGCTCCATATTCAGGGAAACGTGTAGTAAGCGATATTTTAATGGTTCGGTTATTGTGTTATGAATCCCATCCTGGGTGCTTTAGTGTCTTCCCCTGTTATCAGTATTCAAAACAAGTTTGATGTGGTCTGTTTATGTGTGGCTATATTTCAAAATGTCAAGGTCTGAACTTGTCCTGTCTTTGTAGTGAGATGTTATTAATGATAGCAGTACCAGGCACAGTCACACAGCGGGGATTGAAGGATAGGTCGTCGATGGCCAGGACCTCAGAGGCTTCGCTGTCAGCTGAAAGCTCCCCTCGAATCACCACCTGGAACAGTATACACAGAAAAACTACTAAGACATCACTTAGTCATCTTTATTACCTACGCAATGTGTTTGTGCTTATGTATTTAGCCTGTGTGCAATTACAATATATTTGTATGTATACTGTTTGTCATGGCTACAATAATAACCACAGGGTTTAAGGACCAGTGTGTAAGATTTAGTGGCATCTAACGGAACAGGCTTGGCAGAAATGTCTACATAGGGAGCGGGTCCCCTTCCACAGAGGCTGCCATGGTGCACCGCCGTGTTTCTACAGTAGCCCAGAATGGACAAACCAAACACTGGCTCTAGAGAGGACTAGTAAACTATAGTTTCGCGGCCACTGTGGGTTCTCTACACACTTGGAAGGGAAGGGTGAGGGGAGGTGTATTCATTTGGTTGCAATCTGCAACCTCACCACTAGATGGCACTAAATCTTACACACTGGTCCTTTAAGGTTAGGGGATGATTGTAGTTACGCTTTTTAAAGAACTGTCCCAGTTAGAAATGGGAAACGAACAACGGTCTCCTGTGGCAAAGTCCATTGTTGGGTTATAGCCTCCCACCTCCCCTGAATGAGGAAATTTGTCAACCTATATAGACATAATCTGAACTGCGCCACTGCTCCGGTCATAATTACTATGGCCACTAGATGGCGTCTGTCACTCAAACATAACTACTGTACATGTCATTTTTGGGCGACTGACATAACCACCTATTGTGTCGCAAACTTTTGTGCCATCTAATCTATTTGCTGTAGTAGATGTTGAGATATTTGACTGTAAAAGTGAATTTTTGTGACCATGAATGTACGTGTAAACTTTCATAGCAATCCATCCAGCAGTTGTTGAGATATTTCAGATATTTCAGTGGCTAAAAACAACACATTATTTCTGTTTGTCATAGCCCAATTAGTGCAGCCCAGAGCTGCACTGATCAAAGTCCACTGAACAGCTTTATCTAAACATTAAGAGTTTTTATTACCCCTTATTTATGACTGATCTAAAAAAAATGGTGGCTTGTTTCATCATGGGTGATGGGAAATACAAAATTTTCATACTCATCAGCTTATTTCTCCTAAAACTGGAACTAGAGGCCATTAAAGCAATGCAATGTATGGGACGATAGCTTTGAATATACATAACTGTTTATTAAGGATTTGACAGCCAAACCATATATCTGATCCAGACAATGTACCCTTGTTCTCTGAAAATCCTGGGTATTTTTATCTACAGTCACTTTAACTTTGTTTCTGTTTCTAGTTCTTGGCCAAATGTTTATATATCCACATTATATTTTATCTGCACAAATCTTAATAAAGCTGTCCAAAGGAGTAACTTTTAGGAAGTGTTTTCTGCTACACACTTGGAGAAGGACAACAAAACTCTGGCGAATTTAAGGAGGTAAAAGAGTGCAGATCATTAAGCAAACAGGCTGAAATTGAAATCACCCGAATCACAGTGGTAAATAAAAACCCTATTAACTCAACTGCCTTTGAAACAGGAAGTGGTTTAATGGAGGGGAAAGTGAATTTTAGCAGAGAGTTGACCTCTCTTTACCCCTGGCGCTGGGCAGACATGTTATGAAACTGAGTGGGCTGTAGTCAGAGACAGATGGTGGAGGCAGAGATGGAGAGAAGGGTGACACACTGACTTTGTCTGAGGATATAGGAAGGACATAAACAGCAGGCTTCATAGGACTCCAGATGGCCTCTGAAGAGTCCAGGTGGGTCAGCACCCCCTCACTGCACATAAACGGCTTCTGTCCAGCAGCTCATCTCTGCTGTGATGACTTTATCACTTTGAAGGAACCTTGTACTGTACAGTATATCTTACAATGGGTACCTCAACACCTATGATACTGACCAATATGTCAGCTTTTATGATACCATACCATACAGAATGACACAATCTGGTACAATCACATATATCCAAGCATCTCCCAATAATCAATACAACTCTATACTGTATATCTGGATAAAATATTGATAAATGATGGTAAAGCTTCATATTAGCTTCATATTATATACAGTAACATTTCGATTTAAAAACCTAAATATGATGAAAGCTTTATAGAGAAAATATTATACCAGTCCCGTCCCTCTAGACCACTGGTTCCCAGCCATATGACCCCCTTAAAACAGGGGTTTGTTTACATGGGCCTCCTCGATATATGTAGCATATATCAACGGGTTATGACCAGTTAAACCAAAACATGATTCTTCTCTCTAAGATTGGTTTATTTGAATCATTTTTATGGACCTTAAAAAGGTAAAATTGTCCAGTAATTCCTGATAAAAAAAACAATAAAGAAGAGGGAAAAGGTTTTCTTTTGCAGAAACATGTTTGTTTTCTATATTTCTATCATGTTATACTATCTCGCAACCCCTCAAATGTATCTTGCAACCCTTGCTCTAGACCACAGTAAGAAAAATGGGGCAGATGCACCTGTATACCATCAAACTGTCTATGGTTTGATTCTGGCTTGGGACTTTTGTAGTATATCACAACATCCCTGCTTTCTTTTCATGTTTCCTGCCTATCTGTACTGCCAATTGTCAAATAAAGGTTTTTTGTCTGTTTAAAGGGTCCCAGCTAGTCATTTTTTACATACCTCATAGCTCATGTTCTGAATTTCTGGCATTTGCTATGGATTATGACTACAAATGCATCAGTTCTCTAGATTTATGGATCATTAGAAAGAATAATTACTTGTTCAGATCTGTTAAGAAAGCCAGCTGCTAGAAATACTTTACTAAGGGCAAAGTATTTGCCCTTAGTAAAGTACTAAGGGCAGTACTCTGATCATCCCTAACTGTTAAAATAAGACAGATCTAAGTCTGATCTTTTAAAAAATAAACCTACAGTGAAATCAAATGACCGTATAATGTTTACAACAGAGTATTCTAAAGCTGCCGAACAGGAATAATAACGGGAATATAAAGGGAATAATAACAAAACACTGCCATATATTTGACTCTGACTGTCAACTCAATGGTGTATTCAAAGAATGACCTCTCATGGTATATAAAAGAAAACCTGAGAGACCACCTGGTACACTCATATTTATCTCCTCTTCAATCAGTTCCAGCCCGAGCTACTTTAACACCTCTCCCTGAGGGCAACTGTGTAACTGTACTTACTGTTGTAACAGTTTTAAACATCCTCACACAGGTAAAGAGATCCCTATAAAAGTTATTAAGAGTTATTTAATGTTTCCCTAAGTCGGTCATTTATCTTATCACTTGCCCTTGTGGAAAGTCATATGCTGGAAAGACAGTTAAAAAAAAGTGCTGAACAAAGAAGCAAACGCATGAATTATCCATTATTGGTATTGAGGAGGTATCACTCCCCCCAAGAGGAGGCAACTTGAGTGTATTACTTTCCAGGAGGGAACACTATTTGATCCACCATCTGAGAACACTGTCACCTCATGGACTGAATATAGATTATGACTTGAAGTGTTTTCTGTAATGTACCTGTCTTTATTGGATATTTAGATTAAGTTGTTTATGAAGTTCATTTAAAGCTGAGGTTTAACTTTTTCTGTACATCTATTAGAAATCTACTCAAAATAAATGTATTTAATATGTTTGAATATACTTAATCAAAAAATTGTAATGTAAAATTTAAATCTGTATATGTGGTATGAGACACAATGTTTCTTGTCACTTTACTTGTTTCCTTACTATTGGATTTGATTGGCTGTCACTGTTTGCTCAGAGTTTTGATTCACTTAATAATCTAATCTGATCCACAATATAAAAACAACAATATAAAACTCTATCATAGTATAATGAGAGTGTTACACACCTGAAAACTGTGATTACTGGACAACTGAATCACAGTCCGCAGCCATGTTTCCATTTGTGAGGAGTGTTTCCACACCACTGTGCTCTGACCCACTGGATGGGTTTCAATCAGGACCTGAAGATCTCCATGTTTTGCTCCAACATAATGATAGAAGCTCATCTGTTGAATGAAAATAGAAGGAAGCTATTACCACTTGTCGTGTGATTGTTGATGGTTTGGTCTGTGTTTATGTCAAAGACAGTGATACCTGGCAGGTCTGATCAGGCGTGAATACAGGACTCTTCACATCTGCTGTGGTTGTGTTTCCTCCGGCAGGAAAAAGGGACAGAAAATGTGCTGAAGGAGAAAGAGAATTGTGAGGGTGCATATATGGAAAAACATAAATAAAACATGTTTGGTAAAGCTTGTGTATTCACAGTGGATGTACAGTACAGTATAGTCCCATATGGCAAATGTCACAAGCGCTAACCTGATTGGTTGTTGGCGTGGTCATGGTTGAGTCCTGGGACCTCAGTTGTTCTGATCCATTCAGAGAACGACTGTGAGCTTTGGATCAGGTCACAGAGCCCCTCCTCAAAGTCACACCTCTTATATCTGGAGCCTTCGAGAGAAAACAACATTTTTTTTCTGTAGTGCTGTTTTCAATTATGTTTTTTTGTGTTTCACACATTATTCTGTGTATTGGGATTAAGCTGTCAGCTGCACGCACAATAAAGATTCATCAACTCAGCATAAGCTCAGAAACTCATTTTAAGCAGGGGTTTGTATTTGACTTTATGGCCAAATCTGCAACAAGGGAAAACTATATGAAGCATTAGTGTTAATACTGAAGTATTTTCAAAGGACGGGATCAGCAATGATGCAACAAGATGCAAGAATTACATTATATCTGAAGAATATTAAAAATTGATTTTTTTTACAGGAGCATGTTGCATTTTAATTTACTTGCCTTTCTTTTGCCTTTCTTTTGATGTATGTGTGATGTATGATGAAGGCACCATTGAACTATTATTTCCATGCAGATATATTAGTATATCAGTATATTTCTTGTGATGTAAACAGTAAGAAGAGCTGCCAATTTTTTTATCAATTTGTTGTGGTTGATGATTTGGATTTAACTAAAGTATTCACTGGGGTAATAACAAACTATTAACTGTAGCCTCAAAAAACAAGGTATAAGGATACTTGTACTTGTAGGATACTTTAGGCATTTGTACAATATGTACCTCAAATTGATAAAGAGTGTTTTCATAGATAAATGTGTTGCTGTAGGGGCCCATTAGACATCATTTTGTTACAAAAAGTACATCTGTTATTCTGTCCAGTAACAGCGCTGTGTGGTTCTTTTAGATCAGACAATGTTATTTTGTGTGGAGCACATGTTTTTCATTTCAGCTTGAAATAGGCTAAATACTGTTTCCAGTGAAATGACATAACAGCACATCACGGATATGTTGTAGCCCATTTATCCACTTTGGACATCCCTGCTCAGACGAGAGGCAATTCGCTCATCATGGCAGCGACAATCCCCTGAAAACGTTGCTTTCATTCACATTTTCAAAACCAATAACGTCAGCTTTAGCGGGATGACTTCCTGTTTTACTCTCATCCAAAGTACACGTCAGATACCGTCTCAGCTCCTCTTATACGTCTTATCTGCCTTCATATCATTCAGATTTCGATTCTTGTTTTACTCACAGTCTTCCTCATCGCTGCCATCCTCACAGTTGTTGAAGTCACACACACAGTCCTCAGGCACACATGAACCCTGAGTGCAGTTAAACTCCTCAGTTAAACAGGCTCCAACAGACACAGGGTTCAACACCAGAGACAAGGCCAACAGCAGCCGCACCGAGTCCAGCAGCAACGTCATCAGCCTGGTATTATTTGTCCTTAAACTAAAACACCTTCTCACAGTTTGCCTCCAAGTAAAACATTTTGTTAGGGCACGAAGGAGAACTCCTGTCGAGGAAGAGCTTTTCTTCTTTCTTCACCATGTGCAGTTTACTTGGATCTTGGATTGATCCTGTACTGTAGCTCTTAGCATGTTGTAAAGGGTAATAAATGGCTTTTATGGCTGTTACTCAATAAGGTCACTTTGCTGGCTTGTCTGTTCCTGTATTTCACATGAACACATGTCATTACAAGAAAAGCAAAATGCTCCAAAGTGAGGACATTTAGGTTGTTACATATCTTGCTAAAACTGTGTTTTGGGGCTAAAGGTTTAAGCTTAGGTTAGGACTTACTTGAAATTAAGATAAGAGTATAAATTGGGAATGGGAAATACACATTTGTTTTCTTGCTGAAAGTTAGATAAGAAGATCGAAACCACTCACAAGATCAAGTGGTATCAATCTTCCCGTCTAACTCTCGGCATAAAAGCGCTCTTCCCAAAATGTCAAACAGTTCCTTTAAGATTGGAAATGAGTTGAGTTTTACAGTTATGATTAGCTTTATATTAATGGTTTAAATTAGGGGTTAAAGTAGTAAAGAGTGAATGAATGTCTGTAAAGGTCTTTGCAGCTCTATAAGGATTCTTATTTAAATGTTTGTCTGTGAGCTGCATCCTTGCCGACATACAAGAATGTACACGTCCTATTCTCAAAAAAACACAGGGCTAACAAGTCTGTCTGTGCAGGTAGAAGAGCCTGCAGAGAGCCCGCTGTTTTCAACCAGATTAAACACATTAGCTGTAACTAATTACAAACTGATGGATTGAATACATAACAAAAAGGAGCTGAGGTTGGGAATATGAAGTGCTATAAGAGGATCATTAACTGTGTCCAACAGGGCTCAGCCCCACTTTACAGTGAAGCATAATTTAATTTCGCAGCAATCAATAAAGACAGGACCTTAAAACAGACAAGCAGCAAGCCAATACATGAGCTGGCATAGTTCAAATGAAATTAACCTTGAGAGAAAAGGCAAGTTCGATGGCTCCATGGGGGATGAGGGACCAGTGGAACAAGAAAAGATCCTGTCTCTATTGACCTCTATTGGCAGTGGTAGTGAGGGTGTGCACGGTGCAGGCAGCAGCATGTTGAGACTATGCCACATATAGATTGTTGTTCCAAAACACCAAACAGCAATCTGTCACTTTGAATACAGTGTCATGATGCAAAAAAACATGTGATGGGAGGCAATTCGTGGTTAGGATGATAAGGACAGGCTAATCCTTTTAGTCCAATTTTATCATGTGATGAAGGTGCAAGAGTGCAGAACAGCAACGTGGTCCATAACGGAGACTCATAACCGTAATTAACTGATCACAACGAGGGCGTGATTCACATTAGAGTCGAGCCAACAGGGCAGCACAAAGCTGACCTCATTGTTCAGTAAATAAAAGTTAATTAAAAATAATTACTTTTTATACAGACACGTAATAGTCAGAGCAGTTAGATATGAAAGGAGTCTAGAGAACATTAAGATCAGAATATAGAAATGTAGCTCAAGAAGTGAAGATTATGGTGACTAAGAGCTGTGCTTACTTGCACAGCAGTGTTTTTAGCTAAATGCTAACATGCTCACAATGACAATGTAATGTTTGCCAGCTATAATGTTCACCATTTTCACAATCTTAGCTTAGGTAATGTGTTTATATGCCAACGTTTGCTGCTGAGTTGATGGGAATGTCATTTGTTTTGCAGGTATTTTATCATCAACCAAAGTTTGATTGAAATTTTGACCTGATGATGGCGCTAGACAAAAAGAAAAACTGTTTAATTCATCCTGCAGGAGACATGAATGTGTGTACCAAATTTCACTCATTTCACTCAAAACCACAATGTTCACATAATGGTAACACGTGAGGAAACGGGACATCAGTACATCATCTGCGGATTTGTCTGTACAAGGTTTGTGTCAATCTAGTAGATGTTGAAATATTTAAGTTAAAAAACGTTTGACCTGCTGGTGCTAAAGGAAAAGTCAGGGGATCACCAAAGTCAGCAGAATTCATAGTTACCATTGATGTCTGTAGAATATTTACAGCCTTGACGCTGGTTAAAAATGCATTTTAGAAATAATTTGGCATATTTTCAATAGAGTTTGCCTGCACAGCCCAGCTCAACTTGTTAATTTGAGACCATTCATGTATTTCCTTTCCTTTCTGCCTTACAGCTTATGAATTTTAACAAGAACTCTTGTGATTCAATTCACCTTCATGAGTAAAACAGAGGTCATAGCAAAGCACCACTATAAGACTTAAATGGGAGAAATATATCATTGAAGCCCCTGGAGCTGCTGTGACCAACGCAACCATTTGTCAAAGATTTAAACCTGAATCTGTTAAACACACACTGTCTTGTACATATTAAAACAAAGATGTGATTAAATCCTGTTCCCATTTGTAAGCAGACTGATTGCCTCTGACCTCAGATTTTGCCCCTTTGTTGATGTTTTATCTCAGTAATGGCGAGTGGGAGGTTTACTTCACACTCTAGCACATAATCCACAAAGGAAATTGTTCTATTATCTCACAAGATTAAAAACAATACAGAGGGATTGTGCTGAATAGGAAGTCAGTATGTACAAAAAAATTCTGTAACGCAGAGCTGTAATAAATCAAGTTCTGTCCTGCTAAAGCAAAGACACAAACAGGTAAGTTTGCAAAGAAGTAAAAACAGTTAAATCGCTGCGAATGCCAATAAAGTATGGCTATTAAAAGTACCTATTTCCATTCAGCAACAGTGGGAAAGCTGATGAAGATTTTATATGTGACTACAGACAATCTCTCAGAATTTAAGTTGTGTTGCCTCATCGTTCGTCTTCATAATTGCTTTTTCTCTGCCCCGGTGCCTCTCAACAGTTTAATAATTAGGACATATTGACAATGCAGACAATCTGGTTTCACAGTCTGGTTTCAAGCTATGCCGATGTGCAGCACCTGCTCATTTTCTTGCAACCTGAATCTTGTGGTTCACTGCTGAGTGAAGTGATCAAAACAGTTGGGGTTTAATCTTCATAGTGTACCTGTAGGAGATGCTTCAATAAGCTCCTCCAATCAACACAGTGTGAGGCGGAAGGGCCTGCGGTGTTCGGTGATGTGTGGTTGCGTGGTCTGCAAAGCCGGGGCCAAACAAAGTGTTGACAAATGAGCTATGTAAGAGGAATAAGAGACATAAATCCGGACTGCATTTAACATGTATGCATCCCATTTGCCAGATCCTTGTCCTGCCACAATGCTGCCACCTGTCAGTAATCAAGAGGCAGGAAAAATGTCATACAGGATTCAAGGTAACTTACATGAAGCCAGTCAACTTTTTATTACTGAAAATGCATCATCAGTCAAGCTATTAATCTTAAGCCCCTGCAGGCTGTACCCCAAATCAACAATAAATCTGCCTGTACAGTAAGTTACCTCATTATTAATTGACTTGTTGTGGATGATCGGCTCTAGATCAGCATGACAGATTCTGTAAATAAGGATTTGAGAGCAAAGAACCTGTCTTTTTTTCCCCTGGTCTTTAGCCCTCAGAAGTAAATCACCTGAATAATTACAGCTTGATTAATGACTAACGGGAGGGGAGGTTCATTAGTTTTATAATGGTAATCCAGAATGATGCCAAAGATTTAAAAAAAATTGACTTGAATTAACAGGGATTTATTTAAACCTCCTTCACAAAACATTCAACTGTTACTACAATCTCAGTGTTTTCTACTTCAGCCTGAAAAGTATGATTCTATGGCTCAAACCTTTTTCATATTCAACGGCTGCAACGTATAAATTATAAAGGGAAATCGGCAGAATCCTTGACCATGACAGCCCTGTGTATGTGTGTGTGAATAATGAGCTGACATGAGGGCAGGAATTCATTGAGCATTTGCTGTAATTGAGGCATTTACATGCATCCATCAGGGCAGCAGAGGCACTGAGTGTGTGTGGTTATAAACATCTGCAGGTCAACATGCAGGCAGGTGTTTCCTGCTCAACACAAGTGATTTCTTTAAATGAAAAAATACAATACAGATAGGAAATTATAAATGCTGCCTTAATAGAACTAAATGTCAAGGCTGATATGTGAGGTAATAAACCATGTCTGCAGTTCAGGCTGATAGCTGATTGATGTGGGTTCACGGCTGCCATGTTAAGCTCATGTTAATCTTGTCCATCCATGAGCAACAGTGATACCCACGTGCTCACAATATCAGCCAGGAGGAACAGCCAGGTATCCTTTAATGATAAATAATAACGTATGGTGTGCCTCAGGGCTCGATACTTGGTCCAGTGTTGTTCCCTGTGTACATGCTCCCTGGAGAGAATGGTTGATGATGATACAAATTAAGTATATCTCTAATTTAATTGCAGCTGCTAGGAAGTTACTGGTCCCAGCCAAAGAAAGCAAATAAGCCGTTCCCTTGCCGAATAATTTTTAAAATGTCACTTTTGACTTACAAGACATTTACTTGCTGCACTTTAAATTTCAAGCCTCAGTTCATCAGAGCAGGGACATTTGAATGTTCCAAGGTGCCGTAATTTTATTGCCTGGGTCCAGACCTTTGAATCCATAGTCAACATTTACAAGAGAAAACAAGAAACAGGAAAAAAAACAGTCAAAAGAAACAGTTAATCATAACTCTAAGCTGAGTGCCTACAGGGTTTTATTGCTGCATCTGGATGTCTTTTTTTTTTACCACTGAGCACAGAAAAATTGTGGCAATAGACTGTAATGCTTCTCACTCAGGGCACAGTTTAGACAAAATGTCTCAGTATCATAGATCTGTCTTTGCTCAACTGGTTTGGATGATTTGGGTGATGTACTCTACTCAGCCCGTAAAAAAAGAGTCTGGTGTGGATAAAGAGTTCAAAAGATGCAGGGCTTTTGGTAGGACGCTCCCTGTTGCATGTGAAGTTCATGGGGCCAGATTCAAGGAGCCTCCGGCAGATTCAGGCGGAGGTGGCGCTTCCTCTCCTTGATGTGCCCAACCAGGAGGAGGTGCTTTTAACTTGTCAAAGTCAATATATCACTTCTGTTACTGGCTCATTTCAGGGGCAGTGCTCAAGATACAAATAGACACCTCTAACATGAGGTTGAGGATTATTCATTGTGTTTTTAAGGGTTACTTAAAAATGTTCTTTTTTTTTTTACAAAATCATCAATCAATTGTACTTCTTCAATGCAAACTGTTAAAAAAAGCCTGTACAGTAGGCTATTTGAGCTTGTTGAGAAGTGTTGTATTATTTGCCAGTTTACTCCAAAGTGAGAGGTAATGCTAAGGACACGTATCAAACTTATTATTATTATGCTGAAGTATAAACTTTCTGCCATGTTGTTTCGCACATACAGGAAACACCTCCGCCAGACCAGATCAGCCACGACATGCTGCCACTTACACCTCCTCCAGTCACAAGTGTTGCCCTGCATTGGATGCAATATGCTTAAAACTCCCTGCCATTCGCAAGGAAAGTAAAGTTTGGAGAGTTTTTTGCAGACGATGGCTGATAAAGCTGCTGTTATGATGAATATATATTGTCTTAAAGGACCTTTAAACTGGGTACAAATGTTTTATTCATTTATTAGAGATGATAATTATCTTTTCAGTTTCACTGCACTACACTATATTTCTCTTTAACTGTACCACCCCTGTTTCCTCTTTATTCGCTTTATTCTCTTCTTCGCCATTATAAAGGAATCAATGGCACTTGGAGGCAGGGAGCCAATTAGTAGATTTGGCATTTACATGTTTTGATTTATTGTAATATCTAAATATCATCATATCTAAAACCACCAGAGGGAGCGCCAGACTTTACTTTTCCACACATACACAGAGTAATAATTTGTGTAACAAGACAGCAATGCCAATACAACATTTAAAATAAAATACAGTTAAAAATAGTTTTAGTAACAGTTTAAGCGGCTGGATGAGATTTGAAGTAAAGCTGGGAGAATTGATGTGCACTTAATGGGTTTTAGTGAGAAAGTGAAGAACAAATTCAGCCTCTATCTTTTACTTTGCTTCCAACAAACAAAAAAAGCAGACTCAGAAAGTGACATTTAATGTTATTCTCTATCACTGGTAGCCTACTGGTTGGGACACGTGCCGTATGACCACAGCGTCCGCGGTTCAAGTCTGGCTTCAGACCTTTGTTGCATGTCACCCCACCCACATCACACCCTCCCTTCAATTCCTGTCATTTCTCCACTGTCCCTATAATAAAGGCATAAAAATAAAAGAAAGCAATTCATACTTTATGTCAAAACAACCTACCCATAAATAACAGGCATTAATTCTGTTTAGGAGAGTAACAGCTATTGTTTCTGGGAACAAATAGAAGATATCTGGCCTTTCTCCAGGACTGCAAGTGAAATATTACACACAGACAAAATCTGAAAACAAAAGGCAAATTGATGAGAAATTTGGCTTTAGAACTTATAATGCTATAAATATAGCTACATTGACTAAATTTCATTGTAAGTGATTAAATATCATATAATATGAGCTGAATCTTTGAGTGAAATGTGGGATGTTTGGAGGCTTAACACATCTCACGTGACTCACTATATGTCTGATACAAGCGTTATATGCTGGATGGGATAGGAGTGGAGGGGGTTGGGGAAGTAATGGTTCAGTGGAGAAGCATCCTTGTAAAATGTAAATTCAACAGCTGAATGTATAAGAAGACAGGCTTAAACTGATGCTTATGTGACAGGGAAAATGTCATGAGAGCGGTGGCTGCACTGCACAACACATCTAGGAAATTGAATTTTTCTGTGAATTAATCAGCAACCCGGGCATTGCAATTATCTCTGCACGGAGAATAGTGAACATCAGTTTTAATAGGAATGCATAATTCTGATTCTGACTGACAGACTGGTGGGGAAGCAGGAAGATACTGGATCCCAGAGTGTGGATAAATCTATTTTAAGGATTAAATGACTACAGTAGGGATTGTACGTCAAATTAAATTAGATGAGATTAGCAACAAATGCTGCAGGGATCAAAATATGTTTAGTCAGCAACACAAAAAAGATTAGAAATGAACTGAAATGTTGACTGTGAGGAGAGGCCACAGAGTGCAGAGGGCTGCCGACCCATCATAGCTCTCTAATAGCATACAGCTGCATAGTTATTGATAAATTACAGGCTCAACAAGTCAAGGCTGCCGGACTATTCACGAAAGGATAGGAAAACATTTTGAAATGTCACAGGAGAAAAAGTACAGGTGTAAATAATAAAATGAATGATGACTGAATTCCATTTAGCTGCTTCAGATTCAGGGTCCTGGTATTGTGAATGCTGTCTCACTGGTTTACTGGGAGAGAATATGTTATTAGTAAGCTTTTCCTACTATGACAAATCAAAAAACTGAAAAACGCCTCTGGAGCATATATTAGTTCATACATGGATTTGTTAGTTGAAGGAGAGTGATTATACGCACATTATGTAGGTGCAAGGCTATTAGAAAGCAGTATCAATGAAAAAAGGTAACGCCTGAACACTTACTCCAAGCCACAAAAGTTTAATCTGGACAACATTTCGATCCTACTTGGATCTTCGTCAGGTCAGAATGGTTTTGTGCCACTGTGCTCTACGGATTGCCAGAAATTGCGGAAAAAACCGTGTAATGCTACAGTAGACTGGCATTATTGCTTATTTAACTAAAATGTTGACTTTTATACTCATAACTGTTCTTACCGCCACTGTTTTTTTTTCTGATTTTACTTCTTGTGTGAACTCTGCTCATGTCAGCAGTTAGTTTCAGCTAGGTGTTGCTATAGTAACCCCTACTGGCACAGTTCAGGCAGATGGTTTAGCTGACATTGTTACATCTGCCATTTTGTCAGATCTGAGACCAAGCAAATACTGACAAAAATCTTTTATGTACTCCCAAAATTCCCCTGTATTCCCCCCTAAATTCTGTTGGTACTCTGAATTTGATTTGTAATTTATTTTATTTTATTTAGTTTATTTTACTTTTTAGTTTTATTTCATTATCTCTTTATGTGTTATTTTTTATGTATTATGATCTGTGCACTACCTCGAGCATCTGTTGAAGTTCCATGATGTAAAAAAGTAAAAAAAAACAACTGTTAGCTAGTTGATTTACTTTCGGGCTAACCATTATGTAGCGTTATTTTACTCTTTCACTTTTACTGTTTGCTACTAGATGAATTACTGTTTTCCTTCACTTTCTATGAGGACTTAATGTTTGGCATGAGGGGCAATGTAACTATTGACAGCTAGCTGTTAGTCTAAACTTCTGTGAATCCAGTTTCCATTTCACTGTACGCTAACTCACTTTTACAGTTCCTTTGGTCTAATGCTAACTCTTGTTTAGCTAGCTGTTATGGTATCTCATCTTTTTCTAATTTCTAATCACTATCATTGAATTAAATACAGTTTCACAACTGCTTAAAAACTTCAAAAGCTAACTGCTGTCTTCAACCGTTATTGGAATTGTATTTAGCTCACTACATTAGCTTGCTAGCTACACGCATTGCTCTCAGCATTTTAATTGTATTAAATAAAGATATTCAACAAATTCCAATTCTACCTCTAATGAATATTTTACTTGAAATATACATGTCATGATTGTGGCAAAAATCCATGTATACATTTTTAGGGTAAACATGCATAAATATCAGTCTGGTAGTTTTCTCCTTTCACCTTAAAATCTTCTAAATCTTAATCTAATAAAAGAAAAACTGAGATAATACAGCAGAGACCATAACATCATCAGAACAGGAGGGTTCACTCCTGCCCCTGCTTATATTTCATATGGTGTTATAATATGATGATGGAAGTTTTAAATCAAAGACAGATGTAATGAGATGGACCAAGATCTGAAAGGTTTGCAGCAGTAAATTAAGTAAAATTTGTGTTGTGCAGTTTGTATATTGTGTGTCTGTGTTCGTGTATTAATAGCAGTGTACACCTGTGCCCTCTTTGAAATGAGTCCTTCAGCCTCTCTAAATAATGGAAAGTGATTACATTCACAAACAAAGCATCAATTACCGCTATGACATAAATTTAAAGCCTGAGTGAGCAGCACAAAATTTAAATTTCTTGCGTGATATGAATCTAGTTATTAACAGTATTCATCATCATCATCATAATCAGACTCAACAGTGCCAAACAAAAACACTTCTAAGGTCAGGCATGATGATGGATTGTTTTTGTTTCACACTTTCATCTGAACCAACAGCTGCTTGGCCTTGAAGTGTTTTAATATCAGTAACAGCTCACAAAGTACAAAGAGGCTATAGTAAACATGCAGCAAAAAAAAGTCAAATGGAGATTAGTAGGAATAATAGGCAAACAAACTAAGACTGTAATCACCTACAAACTTGCAGTTCATTGACCTGCTCGATGACAAAAGCCTTTAACACCTGCTTCCTGACATGTAATCACTAATATCTGTCTCATTTGTTACATTTGACAAAGAACTAGGATGAACTAGGCTGTGCATTTCCTGAAGAAAATGCGTGTGATTGCTTGCCAGCTGCTGCTGCTGCTGCAACAAGCTGCAATTTCTCTTAATATTGTAGAGCCACCTACAAGGTTGTGGGATCAAAGCCACATCCTTGTAATCTCATAGGGGAACTGACCATGAGAACAGTGCTTAAACCACTGAGGAGGAGACTAGCCCTGACATGTTAAGAAAAAGTTCCCATTTTGTTGAGGAGAAATTGATTTGCTTAAAACTAAAGCTTGTAGCCCAGAGATTTGTACATCATTAGTGGCAGCAGGATTACACATAATAACACTGTATAATATATCTGTACACATAACACTGTGTACAGATATATAATATCTGTGTGTTTGAAGGAAGAGACAATCTGTAAGTTTAAGAAACAGGAGGGAAACCTGCAATTTGTACTGCAGTCAATGAGCTGGACAGCGTGCTACCTATTAATTAAGGTTTAGATCTCAAAAACTGTTACTCCTATGGGAAATATATTTACATGGGAGGACACTTGTGGCAAGGCTTGTGAGTTAAAACTGTGAGAGTGACACATGTTTAGCTTTTTTTTTTCTGGTCTAAAGAAATGGCTGCTTCAGCCTGTGATGATGTCACACACTGATAAGATCTGAAAACTGCTGTAAAAGCCCTCACTTTGGACTACTGCTCCAAAAGTACAAAAGGTATCACAACACAGAACACAACTTTGAATAATGAAAGTTAGCTCAACATTTTAAAGTTTGAACTGAATATACCAACCAACATACATCTGAGCATGTGAGTTTCTAAGTTACAAAGAGTTTCCTACTTTCCAACTGAGGTCTATTATTCCTTCCATAGACTACTATTATTAATTTTAATATTTTAAATGTCAGTATGCCACAAAAAGTAATAGCACCTGCAGCAATCACACAATGAGAATGTTCTCTTTGGGGATGTAATAGGATAGATGGGGGGTTTCAGACTGCCATCAGCTTGCATGATCCTTTAGTGCCATCTAGTGATTCATATGCTTAGGCTTGTTTGAGGACATTACACATTGAGAACAACCCAAATTTTGTACTTATAATGTAACATATTTCAGTTCTGCTTATCAGTCCTGTTAAGTCTTCACAAGATGTATCTTGAGTATGTTTTTAAGATAAATTCTTCACATATATGAACCACAGACTTGCAAGTGAGTGTGACTTACAGTTGGGTACATGCATATCAGCTTATTTATTTTCCAGTTAGTCCATGTAGTACTAAAATTGGTAAGGGTGCAAGTTGTCCCATTTTCCCCCTATATACTCAATCTAATGCTTACATCTTTTTGTTTTTTATGGCTTTTTGTTCAGTCTGTCATACTGAATAGGTGAAGAAACGCTATGTAAAGCTGCAACAAATCACACTGGTTAGATCTTGGACATGTTTGTCTGTCTTGCTGGAGGTCACCTTACTCCATAAAACAGAAGTTCACTAGTGTGACTCAATTTAAATTTATGATGTACAGACCTTATGATGTATCCTCGGCCCCATCAGCAGCACAATGCAGTGGTTTGTTCCAGTCCTCTTTCATCATTGGTCCAGCAAACTATTTTTCAGTTGGTACACATTTTTGGACACCTCTGCAGAAAGAGAAATTAACATGATTAATCAAATCCACAGATCTGTACTTACTTTACTGAAAAACATGTTATAATAGATAATAATAGATTCAACTTCCCACCCAAAACAAAACCAATTGCTATGCTATTTACACATTAATCCATCAATAATATAATATTATAACTTACAAATATTTTTATTTAAGTACATTTTGCTGGTAATGCTTCCATACGTTTTGATGCAGGATGTTTACTATGTAGTATTTTTACTCTGTGGTATTGCTACCTTTACTTAAGCAAAGGGAATACTTCTTTCTAAACAGCATAGTCAGCATAGTCGTAATGTTGTCACAGAATAACCATGCTGAAATCTACTGTAGGTTAAGGTTCATTCTGCTAAACTTGGCGGTGTTGACAGTGCTTCGTTGACATGTCTGATAAATTGATTTGAATTCCATGTTCATGTTTTTGCATAAGTCAAGAGCATTTCTTAGTATGACCTCCCTAAACAGGTGCATCGTTTGGAAGGATGTAGAGCTTGGTGTTTAGTATTGTAAGGCCCTGAATCTGAGCAGTACTGGGTGTAAAAAAACCTGGACAGTTATATGGACAGTCAGCTCTGAAAAGTTTGTCTTTTTGCATAAACAATTATTTAACACATTCTATTTTATCACAGTCCAAATGTTTAACATTATGAATTGAAATTATAATCAAGTCTTGTAACAGGAAACACCAAATAGACAGGCACGGACAATGACAGTAAAATAGTAATAATAATAATAATAATCAAAGTACAGCAAATAGATATATTAAAATAAAATAAAGGGAATTCTATGTTTTCGAAAATGTAATTATAATAATTGATTGTACATATACTGTTTTTGTTTTAAAGAGATTATAGAGAGCTCAAAAAATATGTGAAATCATGAAGGAACAGAGAAAATAATGGTAATATCTTTGAACATTTGTGAATAAAAAATGTACCCATTATAATCATCCCATTAACAATAAAATCAATATTAAGGGTCTTTACATTGAAAAGATATTATAACATATTTAACAGAAAGTTTTAAATTATGTTTATGATAGAAATGACATATCATGCTCTCTCTCTCTGCATATGTATAAATATTTTTTATATTTCTAGACCCTGACACACATATGTAGGTATCATTTTCCTTATTGTTTGATCTAGTTCTTGATGTAGATTCTCGATCTAGATAAGTTAAGTTAGATAAGATTAGTTAGTTAATTATTAGATCAGTTAAGATAGATAAGTTCTTGATCTAAATCTTCTCTCTTTTTTCTAAATTATATTTCTAAAGCATATTTTTGAACATAGGTGATGTAGATTCTGATATGATGAATCTGATATAATGTTTATATATAAGATGTATGTTTGATATTTGTGATGTTTTTTGAAGTATCGCTTTTGTATTACTGCTCTTTTTCTATGTACTTTTTAAAATTGCTATTTGTTTTTGTTTCATTCCAATTAATATTCTCAATTAAGTGCTTTCAAAAGAACTTTCCTGCGAAGGACCCAATCTATGCTTTAAATGCTACAGTCGTGACGTCTCCCCAATACGTGCTACGTCACGGGCATGCGTCAGTGTAAAGTGTAAACACTTCTGCTCCAACAGCAGCTTCCTCAGTTTGTGGAGCTAGCTAACATGAAGTGCCAGCGTTTAATATTTCAACCGCGAAAGTTTCCAGTGGTCGCTGCATAGGTTATCACTGTTAATAATAATCCAAGTAGGTATCAGATGATGTTATAAACTCTTTTTTGGGTTTTACAACAGCGCGTCGAATTACTATCATAAAGCCAGTCTCAGCTAGCTAATACCTCTCAGATGTGTGTAGTTATTTTGTAAAGGAGTTAGACGCGAACATCACTTCGGCTCTTCAGCTAAAAGCTTCAATGGTGATGTCCTTGGTGAGCCTGTGTGCCAGGGAGGTGGTGAGTGACCACAGCTCGTCGCCCTGCTGGCTGAGGTGGGTGCCCAGGGAGCTGTACAGACCGCTGCTGGAGGCCGCCTTCACCGGCTGCAGACCGCTGGCTGTGGGCGAGCTGGTGCAGAGATGGCCTGAACGCACCCTACGTGTCGGAGGACGGAGGAAACAGGGGCAAACAGCCCCAAACCGACTCTGTATCCAGTCTCTGTTACTTGCAGTTGTCAGAGGACTCTCGGATCAAAGGTGAGGAGTAGTTTAAGCTATCTATTGTGTTTGGATCATATAGTTTTTCTTTGTTAGATAATCAGAATCAGATTTATTCGCCAACAGAAAAAGCAATATGTGCTATGTGCTTGCAACTGTGTGTGTGCAAAAAAGCAGAATATAGATAGAAGTATGAATACCAATAAATTTGCTAATAATTAAACTATGTGTGTGTTAACAGAATATACAGTATATGTACAGTTAACAATAAAAAAAACAAATCAGTGCAGACTTTTACTGTCCTTGTTAAAGATGGCTATTGCCTGAGGAAAGCACCAGGTGGTCCTGGTTTGGGGGCCTCTCGGTCTGTTTTTCTTCTGAGAGGGGAGTGTTTGTAACATCTCAGGCCTATTCTTCTTTCCTAGGTGTGCACTGCAAGTTCTGGACCTCTGTGGACTGCAAGGAGATGAGGGAGGGATGGGAGACTCGATGGGTGGCTGGTCTCTGACTGTAGCTCTCTGCACCATGGTTGTTCAGGCCAGGGCTGGAGCACAGAGGGCACAGAGGAGAGAAGGAGAGCGGGAGAGGAAAAGGTTTTCGGCTTTGGAGAGAGAAAAGGACGTGAAAAGAGAGAGAGGGCAGAGGAAGAGGGGAAAGGAACCAAATGGCGAAGAGGCAGACACAGAAAATAAGGAGCTGGTCATAAACGACAGGGAGAGGAGGCAATCATCGGGGGTTCTGGGTGAAGAGGAGTTGATTAAGGGAGTGAGGAGGAGGATGGAGATAGAGAGGAAAAGAGGAGGCACAGTGATGGGTGTAGCAGGCAGCAGAAAGGACAGTGAGGAAAAAGATGTGGATAGTGATGTGTTTGTGCATGTGAGAGCTGATCTTTTTGTCAACGCTCGCTCTTGGGAGCGTGTCCGCGTGGCTCTGAGCACAATGGGACCCCTCAAGCTTCAGTGCAGGTACCTCCGTGTGGAGGAGATATCGGTTTCAAGCATCAGGAGCCTGCTAGAGCTTCTGCCTCACCAGGGTCTTCTGGGGGTCGATGTTCGCTACAGCAGTCTCGGGGTTGCTGGCTTGGCTGAGCTGCTGCCTCTGATCTCCACCTTCCCTGCACTGAACTCCCTCCGCCTGCACTACTGTAATTTGGATTTTCGCAGAGACCACCCTGGCCAAGAAGAGGCACTAAGGGACCTGTCACAGGGTTTGGCGCAGCTGCAACAGCTGCGACGCCTCAGTCTCACTGCACTGCGCTTACCTGGACAACTTCGTGTGCTGCTCAGGTATGGCATGGAATCCCCATTACATGACCAAACAATGTCAGATTTTTTCTTGACTCATACACCATCAAAATATTATTTTATCTTTTAAAATAGTGTCTGACTTAATCCATTCTTAGACTACAAGCTCATTAGTATACAGCATTTAATTTTGGTCCAACCTTAGATGTAGGAAACACTAGATTTGAATAATAATTTAAATGTTCTTCCTTTTCTTCTGTCTTTTGTTACAGCTCACTGCCTCAGCCTCTAGAGATACTGGAGCTGCCCTATTTGAGCCTGAGTCCAGCCGACCTCGCTTATCTGTCCTGCAGCCATCATGCTTCCACGCTGCAGCAGCTGGACCTAAGTGAAAACCGTCTGGATGAAATCACCCTGCCCTCTATTCGCCGCCTCCTCTCCCAGGCCTCTAGCAGCCTGCAGCACCTCTCTTTGAGTGGCTGTGGCCTGACTGACGGCCTGCTGGGGCTCTTGCTGCCTTCACTGGGGGTGTGCTCGGCCCTCAAGAGCTTAGCTTTCGCCCTGAACCCGCTCTCCATGGCTGGCCTCTTGGACCTGGTGAGGACAGCGGCGAGAATGCCCTCCCTCCGGCATTTGCTGTATCCCAACCCCCTGGAGGACTACCAGCCGGGCCTTCCTGACCTGCCCTCCAGTGCTCAACTCTTAGACTGGCCGCTGGATGAAGCCACAGACATCAACACGACAAGCAGCCAACTCAACAAGGTGCTGATGGACAGCGGGCGCTCTGACCTCTTCCTGACGTGTGACCTGCTCAATTATGATAAAGATTTGCTGGACTAGAGCAGATGCCAAGACAATAACACAGGTGCTTTTTGAATTTGCTCATGGACACACAGCAGAACAATGTACAGTTGCCTGACAATCAAATTGTCATGCTAAATACCGTGTATTCTTTTAAAAGTACTTATCCAATTTTTACCTTTTCTTAATCACCATCTGTCTCATGTGAATGAATTGTTTATTTATGCTTTTTCTGTTAGAAACATATAAATGGAACAAAGTAGCAAGACAGCACTCAGCCAAAGCTCCATAATATCCCTGTTACCACGGCATTAGTGAAAAGGTCATTGGGTCATCAAATTAAAGGGTTAATTTGATGACCAGATATTGTGTGTTTATGACTACTGGGTTAGAGGCTAATTTTAAAAATGGATTTCAAGGTTTGGCTGACTGATGGCAGAGCGCGAGATAAGGTTTCTTCTTCGTGGGAATATGGGAATGTGCAGTTTTCAAGATTTATTGGTCACACACACTCAGACTAATGCAGGTGATCACATAACCTTTATTTCTGGCATGCACAACACTTCAATCAAAAGGTGCCATACTACTTTAATAAGCTGACTTGATGACTGTATGAATTTAATTTTTAACATATGAATTACTGCTGGTTTTGTACCAAAAATGAGTTCATGCTTTACAATCAGGTTAGCAAGATAATTAGGAGGTTTGCAGCCTGTCTGCCTACTTTTCGACATATGAGGCAATTATCCAAATATCTGACGAGCTACTGCGTGTGTCTACTGCACAGTAACCATTGTTTCAGTATGTTTGACAGTGGCTAACTTTATAGTGAATGTTTGCTAAATATTTGCATCATTTTTCCTTAAATAGGAAATGATTGTAACTGCAAAATATTTAGGTTCCTCTGACTTGCGTACCAATCCACCACCAATCTACCAAAACTGCGTCTTGTTTTTTGTTTCATTCACTGAGTAATGTATTCATGTTTGTGCTGTTTTATTTTACAAACTTATACTATATCTTTTCAATATTTGTTCAAAAATGGTCAGGATTATGATTTTTGTATGTCATTCAACTTGTTTAATGAATCCTACGTATCACCTGTCATCATCAGGAAATGATTGTACCAAATCACTCTTGTACCACATGAATGCATTTACATGCCGAGTCAGACAATAAATCAATCCTAAAGCAAAGTTTAATGAGTCATTTTAATTGTCAAAAATAACATTGCAAATTAATGTTTGTTAGAGCTCATCCGGTGTTAATGGGAATGTTACAGAAGGCAACAGAAGGTAAAAGGCATCATCTGTAGTACTCCACATAAGACTGCTGTTGAATGAAGTAGCGGCGAGGTGAAGCCTTCAGCCAGTCCTTGTCTGAGTAGATGTGAAAGGGGCTCAGAGTGACTCGAGGTAACGGCAACGAGATGAAATTGGGAAAGTGCATGAGAAAGGGGCGACTTCGCAGGGGAGGCAGAATTATATCTGCAAGTCAAAATGTATTTGACCTTATAAAACATATATTTATTCCACAAGCTAACAGCTGTATATAAATAGTAGTCTTTGCCGAAGTGAAGTGAAATCTTACCCGGGGGTCTGCGTATCCTGGCCATGCTGTAAGTCTCTCCTAGACGAAGGATTGGTTGGAAGCTACTACACAAATAGATACAACAGTAAAAGATTTGTAGCATCTACTGTATACAGAAGAAACTTCTATATAAGACTTTCACATACCGGTCATATAAGGGCAGAAGCACTGTGTTTTTCTGACCAGCGGGTGCAACATATTGGGCCTTTTTGTAGTCCTCTTTTTGGACAGAGCAGAAGTAATTCAGCACTTCCACGACAGTGAAGGTTGGCGGCTTACACTTTCCTGTACTCTTCAGGAACCGACACTTGTTATGTGCCTAGTGGCATGGTGAGAGAGCAAAGAGAGAGGAGACCAGAGGGAAAACAGTTAATCACTTACAGTAGTAAGCTCAAACCAGTCAACAACACTGTATGTGACAAGTTCTCATGTACTCCTATTTACAGGAGTTAAGGTCACAGTAAAGGACATCAGACAGCAGGGGAGAGCTAATTGACAGATGGAGAACCTCTCAGTTTTCAACACCTGTTCCACCTTTTTGTCACACTCAAAAATGCTTAAATGGATAGTGATAATGTATAGCTAATATGTTTTTTCCAGATGTAAAACAAACATTAAGATAGACAGATTAAGAGTTAGACAAAACATGTCTTGATTACTTTGTATTTAGAGATCCATAACTCCAGCCAACAATCCGCTCTGCCATGGAGGCTCTTCCAGATGTCAGACTGGTCCTGTAGCTTGGAGTCCCAGCTCTCCAGCTCTGGCCACAGCCACTCCTCAGCCTCATCCACACCTAATGCCGTCAGCATGCGCACGATTGTTTCCCTATTGATGAGAAAATAAGATGATACAAACTTCCAGTAAGAAAGTTTCAATTACACTTAAGAAGTGTTGGTATCATCGTTGATTGTTATTTTGACATTGATGGATTCACCGGAGACGCAGTTTTTTATAGGCCAGGAGAGTGAGAAGCTTTATCATAAGATTGTAGCTGGCAGATTTCAGGCACACCAACAGATTCAACATTTCACAAAGCGTGGCCCGCTCCACAGGTGACTGAAACACACAAGGAAAAAATAGGTCACAACCTACTGTAATAATGCATCTTTTAAAATAAACTTGAAAGTCTTGGGCATACGATACCATGTGAGGTCTCACAAATTTGGGCACCAAGTCAATGAGGCCTTGGTAAAGCTTGTCTGTATTCGGTATGAGACCCTGGCTGTGCAGTGCCTGCAGTGCAGCGAGGATCTTAATCTTGGACGGAGCACTGCAGGTGTTTAGATACTGGAGAAGTCGCAAGGAGAAATCCTCTGGAGACAGGCTGCTTGGGATACTCTACACACACACATATACAAACATCAAGATCAAACATAACCGCTGTGCGTGATGGTGGATTGTAGATATAATTGCCGTAGGCTACCTTATTATCAGGGTATAAGTCTTTAAACCAGCCCGCCTCTGAAAACTGTTTGAGGAACGCCGGCACCTCAGGGGCTCTTTGAGGACGAGCAGGTGGAGTAGGAGGTTTTAGTTTCGGTTTAGGTTGCTCTTTTGAAGGAATGATCTCCTGAGGCTACAGGGACAAGTTACGTTAAAGTGCAGATGTACACATAGATGCACACACAGATTATGTGTTCTTTTGTCTCCAATACATGACCTTACCTCTTCCTCCTTCTCCACTATGACAGGTTTCTCTGGGATAACTTTGTCAACCAATAAAACAGGCTGTGGCTTGACTTTCATCGGGGTCTTTGGTTTAGAGTTTATTACTGGAGCCATTTTCTCCTGCGGTTGCAGAAACAGACCAAAACGTATATTCTTCACATACTTGTTTCTAGACAATAGAAGACTTTGCATGCAAAGTAATAAGGGAAAGCAAGAAGCCTAGGATATCCTGCTAACACACTTTACCTCGCACTTCTTCTTTTCCAAATTCAGTGGAATGTTCAATTTAGGGCGGACGACCTTCTCTAATGTAGGGAGTTTGCAGGGCTCGTTGTTATGTGGTTGAGTATAAAATGAAAGTTTATTTGGGTCAAATGTGTCCTCCAACTCAACCTGAAAACACAGCAACATACCATGAATGATATTGCTTTCTAACTCTGACAAATAAAATGTGCAAAACATTTATATATAAAATAGTTGATTTCTGAGAGCTGAAACAGAATTTTAAGCACATTCCACATTGCAGATCATCCTTTAAGATATGTGCAGATTTTTGGACAAAGAAGCTTTTACATTAATGTTGTGTCTCGAGAAATTCGTGTCCTATAAGATCTTTGAGCTAACGGTCATAGTAGCAAGCTTCAAACACAGTGTATTAAAGGAAAGGTCAATGGTGAGTTGATCATTAAGCTTATTTACCAAAAGTCTGCATATTCTCGAAACTATTGAAAAGAAAAGTGCGTTTAAGGAGTGAAAGGAACCTTAGTATTGGGAGGCAACCTATATATTATTTTCATGTAGCGATCAAAGGCCTCTTTCTTGGTTTCCTTTGTACTGGCAGGCTTTTCTTTTTTGCACTTTACTGTGCCCAGTAGAAGTGCAGCAAGGTCCATGTTCAAGGTCAATAAGCTCTCATCCTCCTGGAAGGACACAAATAGAAAAGATATTCATATAGGTGTTTAGGTAAACTTTTCAGTGTGTCATTGACGTGGCATTTCACACACCTTCTGCCTGCATATGTCTTCAGTCATCAATAGATTGCTGGCGATTGCTTCCTCTTCCTCATCTTTGGCTCTGCTAGCAGTTCTGTTTACAGCGATACTGTTCAGAGCTTATTAGGTCACTACTTAAGGGTTATTCTTTGCAAGTAATATGAATGAATCTTACTTTCTTTTGTTGTCTTTCTCTTCATTCTCGAGGATAGGCAAGTCAGGAAGAGGCTCAGTACTATAGGTGTAAAGGAGCTGTGAATACAAAATGAGAACATTTTGTTTACATTTTGCAGCTTCGATTAATGTCCCAACCATCCATACATCCATCAGCCACACGGCCAACTGATGAGCTACGCCATCCAGCTGAGCAAGTCACCATTTGCTGGTAGTTGTGTGGCAGAAAGTTTGCACAGCTCATCTTGTGCAGGTCCCCTCTGATGCCCAGGAACATTTCTCCTCCAAACCCACTGTAAGCCACACACTCAGGCACTGCATTCAGCTGGAACGTCCTGGAAAGGTCACAAAAATAGACCTACACTATGTGTACATACTATATGACATTATACTGGACATGAACTGAAAGGCTACTTTTCATATCTGCAGTAGAAATGAGCTCCAACCTGATGAGGCGATTCTCCTCATTCCAAATGCGCACTGTCCCATCTAGACTGCTGGACACAAACACCTCCAGATCAGGACACACACACAATCCTGCAAGAAAACATGCAAACAATGCGCTCACATACATGCAAACAACACAACATCATCCACAGCAGATAATCAGTTCATGTTGGACGCAAACACTGCAGTTAGTTGTCTCTGTGACCTGTGAAGTGGTCTAAATGTCCCTCCCTGGGCGGGTGATCAGTCCGGCTCTGGTTGAGCAGGTTGACGTACATCAGGCTGTAGGTGCCACTGTTGGGCTCTTGAAAGGTCAGGGCCAGCTGGGGCCCCAGCGCTGCCACATAGACTTGAGGCTGGCCACATTGCAGGCTCAGTTGTTTGCTGAGACACTCCTGGACGTACGGGTTCACCCTCCACACTGCCACTGTCATGTCTTCACCTTGGGGATGTGTGTGGGGGTAAAGTTAAATGAACACTGACAAGCATTAAAAAAAGCCATAAATTTACAATGAAAAATACCTGAGGAGAGTAGGCAGCCATTCTCAGGGTACGCCTGCAGTGCAGTGATTCTCTTGCCACTGTGTGCCGGCGTCCTGTACAACACCTTCCCATTATCCAGTTTCAGAACGCTCACACAGCCTCCACTTTGGCCAAGCATTATCAAAAACCTGTATCAAGCACAGAAATATAATCAAATTTGCTGACATAAAAATCATTTGGCACCATGCAATATTTTATTTGAAATGTACTCAAACCTAAAAAAAAAAAAGCTCACTTATTCTTGGCATCATCCAGAGCTGCCTTGTTTCTGTGACTGCATCCTCTTCTCTCCTGCAAACTCCTCCACTCCTCGAGGGCTCCCTGTGTTTCAGCCACATAACTGTAGAGTGCCAGGCAGCAAGCCAGACCAGGGATTGGCAGATTCTGGGCATCATTTTCTGTCACATGGTCTCTCTGCTGCCAGGGGCCCTGGCCTCTCCCCTGCCACTCTTGCATCAAAGTGATTGGATTAGTTAGTGTGTTGGCCTGGAGCACTGTACCTGCCTCAGTCAGGGCCAACAGAATCTCTTTGTGCAGGCAGTAATCAGCACACAAAATCCTCTGCTTTGCCTTGAAAGAAGTTAACACTGCTCCTGTTCCTGCAGCCACCAGAGCGATATCACTGTCCCCGCTGACACAGAGGACTCGTGTAGGGAAAGGAGCAGGGAAGGGTGAGACTAGGATTTGTCTCAATGGGACTCCTTTGCCACCTCCAAGTTTACAGTGGAGAGTGTACAAGCTTCTGATGGTCCAGAAGTCCACTCCCTGGTGAGAGAAGGAGAAGAAGGTATCTCCCTTTCTAGTGCTGCCAATGCACAACGGAGGGTTTTTCTGCTCCGTGTGTACGCACTCGACCACATCAGCCTCCTCCAAATCCCAGCAACGGATTGTGCAATCCACAGAGGCTGATAGCAGCATGCTTAATTCAGAGCAGTAAAACAGTGAGTTCACCACACCTGGACACAAAAAAAGAAACAGAAAGCAGAAAAAAATCAACACTGAGGCCAATTACAAAGAATGGGAGAATTAATGTGGATAGATATATGGATTACTTTTACCATTATGTCCTACAAAAGCCACATATAGCTCCCAGTTTGGACCCCAGACTCTGATGGACAGCTCTTGAGATGCAATGATCAAATAGTCCAGGTGAGAGCAATACACCATTGCAGTGATATCCCTGTAAAACACGTCTTAATCTTAATGCTCAAAAATTCAAATTCCACCACTCACAGTCTGAAAGGTATCACCCGCCACTAATTATATCACATGCACTGTTACACACACACCGTGAACAAAGATCCTTCTTGTGCTCTAAAACCTTCCCTGCGTCGAGGTCGACCGCCGTCACGACTCGCCCACTCACAACGAAGGCTCTGTGGGGCCTGTCAGATCGAGGGGGAGCCAGGGCCATTTGAGTGAAAGTGCTCTGCTGCAGCCCCTCCGTTATCTTCACCTTACACCTCATGAGCATCGCCGACCACACGCACACGTTCCCCACACCTGCCGTCACCAGCTCTGTAGAGTGCTCCGCAGCCTGACACACACGTATGTCCAGGGCATCATGAGCAGCATCCAGGGGGTGTAAATCCTTGTCCAGAAATGTGAAGACAGACCCCGGGCCCCAGCCCACCAGACAGCCAGACACCTTTGTATCAGTCAGGCCCATGAATGAGAAATGTGTTGAGTGGAGTAAAGAAGACTGTTTGTGGCCATCAGCTTTGTAGAGGCAGACTGTGTTGTCTGAGTGGAGGCTAATGAATGCTGCTGCGGACTCAGAATACATCATGTAACGCACAGGGCTGTCACAAGAGAAATGCTGACGGCGGTGGAGGCCGTGAGTGAACACATGCTGCTTGCTCTTATAGTGTATTACCTAGAGGGACAGATAAAGAGTATGAGAGGTCTGAAAGTGCACACAGCAGGTCAGCTGTATAATGAACTAAAGCCACAGCTCTACCTTGCCTGTAGCTTCCTTCACGTCACAGCTGAGCAAATTCTGCTTTCCCAGCTTCCTCCCATTTGATGTCCCACTCCCTTGAGACGGCAGCCTCAGGCATGGACCGGGAAAGAGTACTGTTGTTGTTCTGCTCTCCTCTCCTGGGGACACCATCTCCACAACTTCCTACAAAGGACTCTTTTACACTTTCTCAATAAAAATGTGCTTTTTGCTCGTGGCTGCTGTATGTGGAATTTACTTGTCCATGGCACTACAGAAAGAAAAAAACAGTTTATTGTAATGTATTGCAACCACAGGTGTCTATACAGTGAAATTCTTGTACCAAAGCACTCTCAATTTAAAAACAAACTTTATATGACTGCATGGTGGTGGTTTAATGTTATTTTCTTGCCTGCTTTAATATATGAAAATGTATCATAATAAAAACAAGGATAATATGTAAGATAAGCTAATTAAAAAGCTGAAAAGCCTCAAATAATCATCATAAGACAATTAAATCACTCACCTTTCAGCTACGTCTTGGGCTAAATACGCATCCTCATATTCACTAACCTACTGTAAATCACTACTACGAAGGTTTATACTGCAGGTATCAATCTAAAACTAAGTTAAACTTTCTGTTTACCTTCCACTAACTAGTAGTTATTTAGCAAGTGCAGCTGCTGGTCTGTATTTTATAGATAATTTAGCTAAAAATATTTAACTAAACCAACATAAAGCGCGTTAAAAGTTTAGTTTTCTCAGCTCTCAGCGTCGCAGAGGTCAGGCTTTGTTGCCTGGCAACGCGTCGCTCGGCAACATCCATGGCTGCAGGTCGCACAACTTCACGACTTCAAGCCGTAAAATGGTCTCTCAGAAAGTCCTTTCTCACTTTATTTGAAATGAAATAACATTTAAAAAGTGTCCCTGTGGTTCTAAACAGGGTCGCAGCTACCACTGAATTCATGTCGTCAGTAGTTTTTTTTTTAGGATTTGGGGGCTCATGAAACCACTTTACTGGATATATTAAATAAAATACAATATTTCATTGGCTGATTCCAGTATATTTTACACTTGAAACATTACATTTTGACAACTTTTAGGCCTATAATTAAATTCCTATATTCCTGCAGAATCTACTGTAGGTCCAGTAAAAACGATCTGTCTCCAAGTTGGTGAGTTAAAATATTTCTGATAAACTTGCTGATGAAATAAAAGTGTCCATGTATCACTAATTCTCCTACTTCTTAGGCTAGTAAGTAATCCATTTATCTGAAGACCAAACTTTCATATTTGGTTAATAAAATTTATAGACAATATAACTTAACAGTTGACTGAATAAGTCAATTCCAAATAATCAAAACATGTTGAACTTACCTTTGTAAATCAGGTTAAATTTTTCTGGGGCAGGAAGGACTTGGACTAACGACCACAGTATTTCCTGGCTATGGCCCTGGTTAAACATACTGTAAACTCTATTAGGTATATAGTTTTAAAACTTGTATAATTGATAATGAACAATTCAGAAACTTCAAAAAGTTACAGTATATAAAATCGACACACAAGTAAAATTGTGATTAAATTTAACAACACAATGACAAATATGCTCAGTTTATTATATAAAAATTGTTAACACTGTACAAATACTTCATATTTGTCAAAAAGTATAAATATTTACATCTGACACATCTATGCTATACACATTATAAACTATTTATGCAGGGTACTAAAAGCATTGTGGCCCCTGTAGAGGATCTTTGGTCTTTAGCCACATTCTTGTAAAATGTTAATGTTACATTTTTTAACCGTGTGTTAACAAATTAGAAGAAAATATACGTATAACATACAAATTGTCAGACAGCATTAGGCTGTGACAAAAACAGATTTATAAATTGATCTTGATGCTCATCCAGAGTTTAAATACACTGTAAATTTGGAGTTAACAGTCTAAATGCAGCCGTATCAGATGCAGGCTTTCAGAAGGCCTCAGTCATCATTCTCTCCAACTTTTCCTCTTCTGCAGAACTTGGTGTAGTAAAATTCCTTGTGAAATAGTGCATTTCTATTTTTCCTGACTCATGAGCCAGTGCTATTCCTGAATATGTGTTTTGTTGCCCTGAGTCTCCAAACACAGCCATGGCTGCCACCCTAAGAAGGGAAAGGAAAATGTACGCCACATATTAATAAAACATTGTTAAAAAAATATTAAATAGTCAAGAAAATTCATCACTCTTGTCTTATGTCACCTGTCGGCATTCATCCTTTCAGTGACCACAGGCTCTGTGTCATTTTTCAGCAGGTCCCATATGTGGAGGTTAGAAGCCGCATCAAGCACACAGAAGACTGTCGGCCTGGTTTGGGCCCACTGCAGTGAGACCACCGCTTCACCAGCTGTGCCGTTCTTCCACTCCGCCACAGGCTGCTCGCAGCTGACTGCATGTAGCCTGATGCTGCCATCCCCACAACCCACCTGGCACAGAGGAAAAGAAAAGCCTCATACAATACATATTATCTTTTAAATGTACGGTACCTTGTGTATTTTAATGTTTTTATTTACTGTATATGATGGTTTTATTAGTATGTTGTGTTGAATCAACAAAAAGATGATTTTCTTTCTTTCTTTTTATGGAGGATACCACAAAAATCATTTTAATGTCAAAAAGCTGCACTCTCACCAAGAAAAAGTGTTGGCTGAAGGGAGAAAAATGAATTGAGCTGACATCAGCAGGTCGGACTCCAACCTCCTGAAAGCTGTAGAATTTCGGAGGAGCCTTCAAACCGTGGCTGGTTCCATGATTGACCAAACCCTTGGACAGAAATTATATTTAGTATTAGCATTTTTAGGACATTGGGGTGCATTATTGTCTGAAAAAGAAAAGCATCATACTGTGGCGGACAAGAAAATCCTCACCATATTGGTGCCAATAAAGAAATGATTGGAGTCAGTTGGGAGGAATTTTAAATGAAGTGTCTGTAACGGCCCTGTTTTCACTGCATCTCGCGGTGAGACCCTGAGAGGCAGAGCAGAACAAGACAGGGAGAAAACACCAAAACCGGGAGTTCAAAGGTTACAAATTTCCTATCCAAAAACAAACCAACCCGTGGAACATGACACTGCATTACATTCACACCACACATATATGTTCCCATCAAATGTTGAGGTGACAAAAACAACAGCCCACGGTACATAACAAACAAGATCGTATGACCACGACAGAGCAGCTGTGTTCCAATGGGCAAAGACATTGTGGGGTATTTTGAGCCCACTTGCTGGCAGTGACGGATGATCATCACAAGCTATTTATCAACCTCACCTCTCAGCAGTGAGGAGGGAGGAGCTGTGAAGCAACTTTACTTTGCCACCAGGCCTGAGCCCTGCAAGAGAGAAAGAGAGAGAAGCTGGTACCACATGTGTGAGAAAGATGAGTATGTTCTTGGAAAAAGAGGGAGCGCTCTAAAACGTGACTGCCAGCTTACCTAAATCTGTTTGAGAGCCTGCCTCATCAGTTTTTGGGAGTTCCACCACCACCTAAAGGACACAGATAGAAAAATCACGCAAAATTCATCATGGCATAACTTTGCTGTTTCTGTAGAGAAAAAAAATCTAGTATCTACTTTTTTTAAAAAATCCAACCTACCCAGAAATTTAAAACCCCGCTTTCATCCAGAGAAGCCAACTGGAATGACAATCCTGATGACTCTGGGTTTTGAAACAGGAATAACAATAATTAAAATTTAAAACCAGCTATGAACCATACATTGATACGACACATTTTTACACAAGATATTCAATCAAAGTGTTAACCATCCCTATACCATTCCATACCTTCCTCAGATGCCAAAAGTAGGACCTCTGCCCTCACCCCCCCTGCTATAGCTGAGGGTACAACTTCCACAGACGTCACAGATGAGAAATGGCCAGAGCCAGCCATCACTGCATCTATGTTGACAAGGTGACAAAGGAGAGGATATCAGCACATACTGAATCACCGCTACTCTCATGTAAGAAGAACAGCCTCTGAACTTTAAATGAGAGAAGGGCAGAGGCAGTCCTGAGACTCTATATGTTGTAACTAAGTATGTTTGCCACTTATTGCCTGCTGACATTCATCAAGAGGGGAGTACACAACAAACAACAAGACTGTGTGAAAGATCAAGCTGCTTTATAATCTCAAAATGAAGACAGACGAAAACACGTGTAAACACATGCTTGGTGTAGGGTTGCGGAAAATCAGCATGACCAATGACATGGTATATTTGCAGGTAAATCAGCACCTTCTTTATATTATGATAAGATTTGATGTATAACAGAAGAAAATGCAGAGTTGGTACTATCCTCTGAACCTGTCAACCAGCCTGAGAATAAATGGAATTCTGATGTAGCCTGTCATCTGTGACACACCAGTGGAGAATGTAGGCTGTCTGAAGGTCCACTCTTCATCCCCTATCTTCAGGCGATAGTGATTACTAGTGTGCTCCCTCAGGTCCCACAGCACCACAGAGCCAACTGAAGTGCCTGCAAACACCAATATGGCCTTTCCAGGGCTGAAGCAGCAACACTGCACCTGAGACAGAGAGCATTAAAAGGGCTTAACTGTCTTGAGTTTTTGTAGATATTAGAGGTGATGTGACTTTGTTCTCACTGGCTGTTAGTGGCCATTTTGTTCGTGAGTCAGTTCCACAGTTGTTTTCAGTACATGTTGCATTTTAAAACCTGGCTTTGTTTTATTTATATCATGAAATATGGGGTATTAGAATGCAGTCTTTATTGTAATGAAACAAAATATTGTTTACATTATTAAATATCCTCTGGCACATGCACATCCATACATTTTTGCAGGTGCTGGGTAACAAAAAATACACAAAAGAATAAAAGAGTACCTACACGCTGCTAAATTGTTCCCACATCATCTTTAATTCCACATGGACATGACAACATTTCGACCACTATGGGTCTTCTTTAGGTGAAGAAACGTTGTCATGTCCACTTGTAATTTGGGAACAATGTGTGCAGGCACTCTTTTGTTGAATTGCACCTGAACAACATGTAGATCTCTTTTCAATGCAATTTACTGACAATGAGCAAATAAATAGTAGCCTTGCTCATGTCAAGTTTTGAAGTTTATCATTTATCACAACCCACTTTGCTAGAACTTGAAAATATCACCTCAGATTCATAAACAAGGATCTTCTGAGGTCTGGACGGCTCCCAAATATTCCAGATGCAGATGAGGGTGCAACTGTCAAGACGAACAGCGCTGGGCTTAGTTGTAGGCTTGTGGACTGACATCATGGTTTGCCTCTGGACCTGAGAGAAGTGCACCAGGCTGATTTGGCGACCTGCAGTTGACAAAAATAAAAAAATGGAGCAACCAATTGTAAGGACTTTCTGAGTGGTGAAGTCGCATGCATGTACTGGTTTATACAGCATATTCAGAGCAACAATTTAAATGGTTAGATAAAACCACAATGAGCATACAGTGGTTTGGACAATAATTAGTGCAAAATTCATTTTCCTCTGGTTGTGGTGTGTACCATAAAGAAAAGGCAACTTAGTGTTCAGCTGTAAACTTCCATCGCTGAAAGACAGCATGTCCGTTTGAGTCCTCAGCTTCTTCAGGGATTTCCTCTCAGCTTGATCCTCTTCCAACAGTACAACCATGACCTTTAAGTCACAACAGACAACAGGAGTCAGTACTGGTGACAGGCCCGCAAAAGCTCCTCATGCAGAAAGTCAACAACTACCAACAACAACAACCTGTGAGGCTGAATGAAGAAATGCTGTCAGGCGCTGTGAATCAAAATTCATTTCACTCATGGTTTTGTCTCGTGCTTCATAAGAGAGGTTCGGATCTGTAAAATCATGGGACACATCATTATTGAAATCTGCATGCAGACACTAATGATCAGAGAATGCGCTTGGTGTTTTCTTACCGCCACAGGCTCCATTGTGCTCTGGAGGATGCTGCGTCCACTTCTCACACACTTCTATCTCTTCTGTCTGGATGTCTCGGTCTGTATTATCTTCATTACACTGAACATAAGCCTTACAAAAAAGAATGTCTCATGTTATTTAGACAAGGACTACAGCTAAGAAAAGAGTGGCATCATTGTTTTTTTTTTCTATTTTACAATTTGGTTAAAGTTGACTATACTATAAGTACTGACCTGTTTGGTGTTTGCAGTCCCAAAGCTTCTAATATACATGTCATATTCATTAACAGGTGGCAGATCCAAAAGGGAGAATGTCATTGAGAAATCCAGATCAATTAAGCGGAGCAGCTCTGTACTGCGTTTCCTGTAGTCAGGAAAGACACAAAAGGTTAGATACTGTAGACTGTATAACATTACTTTTCTACATGATTACATAGCAAACATGCCCTAATCTATTTCTAAATGTTTCCAATATGAATTGCTCCATAAATATCCAATCCCATTACAAGATTCAATTCTCCATGCTGCTAACCTACTTTTGTTTTGTGGCAACTTTTTTGCTGACTTCGCGCTGCTTTGCCGCCACAAAGTCGATAAACTTCCCACGCTGGGAGCTTCTACTCTGGTTCTTTTCAGAGCCTGTAAACAGTACAAACAGAAGAAGCGTTATATCCCTTAACTGCATTAACTGATTTTCTACCACGCCAAAATACAAATCATGGTAGACTGTCTCATGTGCATTAGTTAAAGGGTACAGTATGTCTCAGGAAGATAACACAGAAGCTACAAACTGTACCTCTGGACCATTTTCCCCTGTCTTCCTCCTCTCTGCTCGTACTTTCTCTGGAGTGAGCTGTTCCGATTCTTTCATTCTCTTCATCCATGGCTCTCCGAATTGCCTTAATCTCCTCTCTCCTTTGCGGTGTAAGTTCCTCAATCTCTTCTCCTACCTCTGGATGCTCTGGCTCTTCCTGCTCCTCACCTTCATCACCTTCATTTGCGCTCTCATCCATCTCCTCAAAATCCTCCTCATAATCCTTTGAAGAGAGAAATCACATCTGTCATTTATTACATACAATATAATTAACACAAAATAACAAACACTCTAAAATGCTATCGGCACAAACTTCACGTTATGAAAGCTCTGAACACTCACCGCTTTCTTGGACAGTAAATCGATTACAGCATGCAAAAGTAACATAAAAATAAAAAAATGTAAACAAAATATTTGTTTTATTAGCCAACAGAAAAAGTACCACAGTGTGTATAATTAGAAAGTTGTATTATTTTACCTCAAAGTCATCTTCATACTCCTGGTCTGCCAAATTCTCATCATTGACAACCTGCAAATATAATTTAAATGCATGAAGTAGGAAATACTTTACATACTTTAGTAAAGTGTGCAGAGACTCCTTGGGTTGATGCTGCACTCTAGTGGAGCTGAAGTGGAACGTAGAAGAAAAAGACTGCACGACATGCAGTACACAGCAAACAAAGAGACAGATTTCCCCAAAACTGCAGTAAAAACAAGCGTTTTTGTTACAAGCAGCTGCAGTAGGAGCTGAAACATGCTTTGCTTTCACACAAGCAGAGGAAAGTATAGCAGGGAGATCAAACTCCATTGTAACTGGCTGGCAGGATGTTATATTGTCTGCCAGTTATCAATGGGAAGAAGAAAACCACATCACAAAGCTAAAAAAAATAAATAAAAACGTCTTCTGAAATGCAAGAGCAGATTTTTGAGTTAGGTTTCACAGCTGGGTAACCACATTTAGCATCTTACAGGCTCTTCTGTGTCTCCTGCATCTTTCACACTAGCTGTCCAGTGCTCAGATAGCATCTCTACCTCCTGGATCACAAAAAAATGAAAGTCATAAATTCCATCAGGGAAACAAAAAAGTAATGGATAAGTGTTATGAAGGCTATGAAGGCAACTTATAGTTCTACTAACCTGTGTTTTCGCAGTCTTAGTCTCATGGCTCTTGTCAGAGGATGATTTCTTGGAGCTGGTCCTGTCTCTGTGATTTCTCTCTGGGTCTTCATCCTCTCTGTGCCTTCTCTCTTTGTGTTTGTCCCCCTCTGCTCGCTGATGCCTGACCTCTTCACCTGACCCCCTCAAGGCTCGAAGCTCCCTGGAGTCACTGTCATGTTTCCGTTTTTCATCCTGGAGAGCAGAAAAATCCACGAGAAATAAGGATTTTGACACAACTGCAAACCCACAGATTTACCCCAAATAGTATCGAAATGCAATCAATATTTCTGCAGATGCTTACTTACATGATATTCTTTCTCTCTATGTCTCCTTTCTCTATCCTCTTTATGTTTTCTATGTTCTTCTTTGTACACTGAAATCAGAAATATTGAAATTATGACTCCATATGGAATACTGTTATCCTGTGAATATGGAAAACTAAAATATAGGAAGCTCTTGCTTTACCTCTTTCCTCCTTTAGCTCTGAATGCTTTCTGTCTTCATGTCTCTCTCGTCTTTCTTTGTCATTCCTCATCACTTCATATTCATCTTTGTGTCTGTCTCTTTCCCGATGCCGATCTCTGTGCTCTCTATCATGCTTTTCTACCCGATCTCTTCCTCCTTCTCTACTCTCTTCACGTCTCCTTCTCTCCCTCTCAGTCCTGTGTTCTCTATCCCGTTCTTCTCTCCTTCTTTCCTTGTCTCTTTCTTCTCTCCTTTTATTCCTGTCCTCCTCGCTGTATCTCTCTCTATCCTTTACTCGCTCTTTCTCCTTATCTCTGTCTCTTTCCTTGTCTCTCTCCCTTTCATACTTTTCCTCTTTATCCCGCCTCCTGTCTCTGTTCTCTCTAGAATCATTGCTGTAGTACTTGTTTGCATCTACCAACCTCTCTCTTTCCCTTCTTTTTTCCCTATCCTCTCTTTTATCCCTTTCCTTATCGCCTCTCCTGTCACGTGAGCCCTCTTTCCTCCGGTCTACATATCTGTCTTTTTCATCTTCATCTCGTCTCTCTCTTGTACTCTCCCTTTCCCCGTGCTTGTCTCTCTCCCTTCTGGACTCCTTCTCTGGGTCCCTGCGGCGTCTCTCTGTGGATTCCCCACCACGGTGCTTTCTCCCAGTCTCATCTCGCCTCCTGCCATATTCATCACCATGTCCTTCCTCCTAAAAAACAAAACAAACAAAACTCATTGGTATTATCTGGCTTCTGTGATAGAAATCCATCTACTCACTGCTTTTCTTAAATAAAAAACTTACCCCAAGATGTCTTCTCAGGTCAGCTGGTTTCCATGTGTCTTCCTTAGTTATTTTCTAAATAAACAGATGTTTCTAAGTTCATTGAATGGCCATTATAACGTATATTCAAAGACAACATAAATATATATATATGACAAAAGGCTAAACCCCTAAAAATCAGCAAGACAACGTTCATTTGATAACGTTTTTTCAACTACCACCACGACACGACACATTTTCTACTGACAAAATATCCCCCAGCTTTAGTCCGCATGCGGTAAAGACAAAACCGAAACACTTACCTTATCACTATACATGTTCTCATCTGTTTTGTTGTATTTTTGAAGTCTTTCAATCGCTGAAAACGACCTTATATTTTTGTTGTGACTCCGCCATCATGGCAAATCTCTCGTGCGCAGGCGCAGTTAGCTGAAACCAAGGAGAGCGCGTCACTTCGGCTTGACAACAGGCATACTAATCGACAGCAGAGCAATCTGTGGCATCAACAGCCAGGTGTCATGGCAACCGTCTATAACGATATATTTTTGTTTTTGACAAAGCTTATTTGAATTTTCGCGTTTTATACAATTGTAACTATTGACACCAATACATTGTTGTTGCTATACGGTTCACTCTGATGTCTGCTATAACTACATAAAACCTTGTTGTCTGTTGATCGATGTCTTTGTGCTCGTCACTAATAGCTCATTGGTAGCTTGTTAGCTGGGCTAGCTAGATAGAACTGTAAGTATTTGTTTGAAATACAGTCACTCTAGTGGGTTTTTTCTAATGTTAAAAGGAATTTGTCAAGTGCTTTGACGTTAAATATAGCCTACTGTGTGCAATATTACCGCCACAGCTCAATTAAGGTGTGTTTACCGCTAGTGAGCAGAAGATGGCGGTATGTTTTACTTTTTAGCTAATAGCTGTACTGGGAGCGCAGAGTACAGGGTCTCTGTGCGTATTTGGAAATGATCATTCTCACCCAGTGTACAGGCAGAGTGAGTGGAGCTGTAGACTGGACAGGCTCAGACTAGAGACTAATTCATTCAAAGGAATGCCGTCCTCAGCTTTTAGTGTAAACTAAAGTGGTCAATGCCAACGACTCCTCTGAAGGCGATGGGCTGGTGTGCAGGTGAGCCAACGTGAGGATATCCGCGTTTTACCAGTTTGAAGACGGACTCCGGGGCGCAGAGCCATGTCAAGAGACGGCATGACAGCTACACGGGGAGCCCATTCACACAACGCGAGCCCCACGGCGCCTAAGGAGAATGGACACACTGCGCCGATCGCCCCTCCGCTCTGCGCCAACTTCCCCCATCCCTCAGGGGGGTACACACCCGATGACACCCCGGTGTCCGCGACCAGCGAGCTGACCCATACCTGGGTGCACTTCGCTAAAACATTTGTGCTCATTTTCCCCATTTATGCACTGGGCTATTTTGAGTTCAGCTTCAGCTGGCTGTTGATTGGACTTGTTATGTTTTTCTGGTGGAGGAGAAACACAGGAGGGAAGTACAGCCGACTGAGCCGAGCACTGGCTTTCTTTGAGCAAGAGGAGAGAAGTGTCAAGCAAAGTCTTACGACCTCTGATTTGCCATCATGGGTAAGACACTGTGAAAACCCCAGTTGATGAAATAATATCCTGAGCTGTTTCTCTGAAGAGCATGTGGTATTTTTGTAAACAATATTCTTGAGTTTCCAGGAAAACAGTCAGCTGACAAGAGCAGGAGGAACAGGAGTTGAGCTGTAAAGCTGTGATGGAGCAGCTGTCCCCACCAGCAGTGACATTAGACTGAGCCCCAGTCTAAATACAGCAGGGTACAATGGTAAACCAGACACCACGCTGGAAAGGAAACATGCCCACAGGGTCCCTGTTATTTTGGGATGCAGACTGCTATCTCTCCTGTAGTAACTCACTCTGTTACTGCAACACTTTGTCTTGATAAAATTGTCAGATAACACTGGGGTTCTTTACCTTTTCCTTGTCAGGGTTAGCAGTTTAGTGGTTAGGGTTTTGTTGGGAATCTCCTGAAGCTTCCTCAAGGATCCTCAGAAAGCCCCAGTTTGTAAATCAGTAGGATAACTTGAACTGCATTTTATGAAGAGCTATCCAAACACATAATGCAACTCAGATGAACATCAAATTGAGGCATGCCACCATTTGATTGTTTCATATCCAGCAGACAACATTTGTGAGTGCATACTACTAAATGATAACACTTTAAGAGATAAACTGTGGCCAGTGTTTTACCCCCCTTAAAATTAAATTGTGGCTTTGTTAACTGGCGTCTGGGGGAGTCAGATCGTATCATAAAGGGGAAACATTTCAGAGTGGGTCGGCTTCTTTTTTACGGTGTAATAATAGATTCATGCAGTTATTTTCCTTAATGAATGTTATACAGGGTTGATATAGTAGTCAATTATGTTCCATATTCATTGATTCAGCCTCAGACTACCTGCAGGCTCATGCAACATAACACATCCACAACTTTAGACAGACATAAACTTACTTTAGAAGCCCTATAAATTCATCAGTGCACTATGTACCTTCTGTAGTAGAAATAACAGTGAAATTAAGAGATTTCTGTTTACTAAAGCCTTTTTATGGGGCAGAGATGGTCTCTGGGGTTGGATTTGGGAATCAGTGAAAATTAGATTGCATTAAATCGAGTGCCGTCCAGGCACAAATTACAACTTACCCTAAGGATCATGTTTTGAGAACAGTTAAAAGCCAGATCTGCTGACACATGGCTGAGAATGCATTGAGGCCATTAAACAGGGGTGGGGGAGTGAGATGGGGGTAGAGTGAGAGCATCCCTCTTAAAGTGGAAAAAAAGGCATTATGGAGTGACTTCACCATCCCCTGCCTCCAGTCTGTGGTTTATAAAAGAAACAGCAAGTCAAGCATGTACAGTACATGCAACCCCCTGATTGTACCTGCGCATAGTCATCACAGGAAGTCATGATTGATTAACGTGCTACAGACTGACAAGCTGAGCACATCTCAGTGCATCAATACTGTGCCGTGCTCAGAGGTGGTGATTTTCACCAGACAGTGGCTCTTAAATCTGGGCTAGAGCCAGTTCCTCCTCACTAAGCAGAACTGAATCTTAATAGAGATGGCGCTGCTTTCACAAAGCCCTTTTTTAGCGGAGTGGCCCCATTCCCAAATGTCTGTCACTAAAATGCACTCCTCCTTGCTCCAGTTTATATCCTTAGCTGTATTCATCCAGGGTGAGTCATTGGCTGGCTGGTGTTGCAGCTTTTTACACTGCAAGTAATGCGCTGGATCTTAGTTTAACGTCACGTGGGACACAAGCAGCAGCAAAGACAGAAACTCAGCTCAAGTTCAGTTTCCCGATAGGTGTGCTATTTATAGGAGATCTAGCAGACCTCTAGTAGATGCACTTATGTCAGCGTGACTTATAAGAGGTTAGCATTATGTGTGTGACATCATTAGGAGATAAAACTACTGTATATGTCAGCTGAATCAAATACTTCTGTATCCTGAATGTGGTGGTTTTGTACTTTTTCAGGATGTAAATGTAATATCTCATTAATTAATTCATGTCTAATTAATAACAGGTTTGTATTTTGAGTTTATTTTCAGGTCCTGAGCACCTCCCAGACCCCTTGTCCTCGTTTTAGGCAGTTTAAATTCAAGGAGAAAAACATCAGATGTCTTATAAGTTAATTCCACTATCACAACTCAGCTGAGTCCCCTCTGCCAGCACTCAAAAACATGTGTCTTTGAGTGAATTAACTATGGCTTCACCCAGATTTTCTGAATAAGGTCACTGTGTCAAATGTAATAATGAAGCCTTGGCAGTGTTTCTTCCAATTGATTTTATTATTTCCACCTCATAACGAAACAGTGTGTCTGAATCTGTCATTTAAACTAGAACTTTCTGTTCCTGCTTTGTCACTGCTTTATCCAACTTTTTACGTAAACGCCGGATAAGCACTTTTGTTGCCTCCATGAGGAATAGTGCTATCCATTGTAGCTGTCGCACCGCATGTCATATCTCACCAACACTCCAGCCGGTAGCGTCACTTCATCTTGCTGTTTGCGATTAGGGAATAAACCTAAATTCAATGTGATGAAGCAGAGGCAGAGTGGTTTATCTGTTATTTATAAAGACGGTGTGTGCAAACGTAGCACACCTTTGTGCACAATAGGCATTTCTTTTACTCCATGTTAAATCAATGTCTTATTTGCTTTGGTTGTTCAAGAAGATTAGTCAAACAGCGGTTCAGGCTCAAAGCACAAATGAAGTGTGGAAATGTGAGACTCACTGAGGCCTTGTGCAGGATTAAGTGCTATTGAATGTGGTGTTGGATTTTATTTTGATGCTCAGTATAATTACACATGCACAGTATTAATTATGTTTTCTAATTCACCTGTAAATCTAATACAGTATCTATCTATAGTGTTGGTCTATCTAACGTTTGCACTGACTTTATTCATCTCATACCAGCACAAAAAATGATGACAAAAGAAGAAAGGTCATACAATCAATCCATTCCTGAAGTAGAAGAGTGTTTTGAAACTCTCTTCCATCTTTCCATCAAGCAATAACTCCAAACCAAGAAGCCCTAACATCAAGTTATCATGCATCAAAACGCAATAGAACACACAGTTTGCTTTTAATCATTTTCATACAGGTGGTGCAATTAAACTGTTGTTTGCTTATCTGAATTAGCACAATCAAAATCTTACAATTTGAGACAACCACAAATTAATTAATTAGTTTGAACTGGAAGAGGACGGCTCTTGCCAAGTTCTCGTTCCTGATATAGATTCCGACACCTCGACTCAGGGTATTTTCAGATACAAAGTATTGATCCAGTCCCAGTGCTCTCTTTTTCTCATTGTAATCATTTTGATGTAAGGTAACATCATGGATTGCTGTAGCACAAAAAACTGAGTTGGTGGCCTGTCTGCCTGACTGAATCATGTCATAGCTGATACCTGCTCCGCTTGAGTTTTTAGGCTAATACCAATCCCAAGTATCAGATCGGTGCATTCCTCATTTAAAGATACTGCCAAACTTTCTGTCTGTAGACCATATTCAGAATAAATGTGATAATACCAGGAAATAGTGGAAAATGTCTATCACAATTACCTAGACCCCAAGGTGATGTCATCAAATGTCTTGTTTTATTCAAGCAATTCAAAACCCAAAGATATTCAATTTACTATAATGTGAGTCCAGGAAAAGCAGCAAATCACATTTGACAACGTACATTTAGTCATTTGGCAGATGCTTTTTTTCAAAATGTCTTACAAGCAAGGCAAGATAATTTAGAGGAGCTGGAACTAGGGGTTGCTTGTAATTTTTGTTTGAAAATTAACTAAAAGATGATTAGTTATCAAAATAATTGATTAATCAAATCATTGTTGCAGCTCTAAATTTAATATAAAAAATGTCATTTTCAAACAAGTAAATACATGCTCACTTTATTTAAAAGTCAGATTTTTAGTGGCACAAATCTCTCCCCAGAGCTAAATGTGAAATCTGCTTTCAAAATGTTGCATTAGCAGGCTTATTGAAACCAACCAAGAGATTATCTGCTCTGTTTTCTCCATTGTAGGTCCATTTCCCAGATGTGGAGCGTGTGGAGTGGCTAAACAAGGTAACAAATCGAGCAGCTGTCTCTTAAATTTGTTTGCTTGAGTGAAGCCCTCCTCCTTGCTTTGTGCAGATCAGAGGAAATGGGATGTCTGTCGCTCTTCTGCACTCTCCCCCTTCCCACTGGGCCTGTGAATGTTGCCACACTCTACACTGCAGCACATTTGACTTAACATACAGCCCTGTTTCTGCGGCACTGTGAAATGCAATAACCCCTGTGAATCCCCATGGCAACAACCTGGATGTAAATAAAGGAAAGCACTCATGAGTATACATCAAAATGATCCAGATGCAGCCATCAAAATTTCATTTGTTGGTGTCCATGCTTGATGTGTATGAGTCTGACAAGACTCTACCTAAATAGAACTACAGTTTGAATATTTTAAAGTAACTATATTATTCACAATATGAGCCATGTACCTGTATGAAGCAGCAAGAACAGCCTAAAGAAGATTAAGTTAATGTAATGAAAGTAATATTTCACAATGTGTCTGTATGTCTTTTAGGATAATAATGTGATGGAGAAAAGACTCAAATTTTTGATTTTTTCCCATCAAGTTCAGTCCCTATTCTCTCCCTGTACCCTGTCAGACGGTGAAACAGATGTGGCCCTACATCTGCAAGTTCGTGGAGAAACTGTTCCGCGAGACGATCGAGCCGGCGGTGAAGGAGTCCAGCGCCCACCTCAGCACCTTCTGCTTCAGCAAGATCGACATCGGAGACAAAGTGAGCGTCTCTCAGAGTTCACGCATGGTTCTGATCATGTGCTGTTGCAGCGGTGACAAAACAGACTACTAGCAGCAGGTGCCATACATGCATGTCGCTGACACATGTGGGCATGCTTGTTTCTTAAATAGTTTCCATGTGGGGGTCAGGGGAGGGGTCGACCTTGTGCTAACCACGCGGAGGTTGGGAGGGGTGTTGATGGACTCAAGTGATCATAATGGTTTCCCTCTGTTGCGGTGTAGCCCCTGAGGGTCAACGGGGTCAAGGTTTACACAGAGAATGTGGATAAGCGACAGATCATCATGGACCTACAGATCAGGTGAGCTAACCAGATCTGTTTAAATCATTATTCTTTTACATTTGTAGCTTCTTTCATTTTCACAGACCTTGAACATTCTTAAGGGATTGTTGATTTGAGAGAAATAAAGTAATGCAGTTAAAGTTGTAATCCTTAAAGATCACCTCCAGACATGTATCAACACATATAAAAAATACTCTGCTTGGAACAATAATGCGTGTCTAATATGGTTTTTCCACCAAAAAAAGTATAATTACCCCTTTAAAAGCCTTAAAATGGCATCTACTCCTTCTCCCTCATTAAAAATTCCAGAATCTATGAATATGCAAATATATTCAAGTCTGTCAGGTGCCCATATAAACACTAAAAGAGGTTATATGAGGCTTCAGCAGTCTGAGTTAATCATATCAAGTGGATATCTGCCACATTTACAGTCTTTTTAGCATCAATTTTCCTCTTTTCCTCGGACAGTGTTTCAACAAAAAGAGGGACTTTGCCACTAAAAAGACTGTAACATTCAAAGACTTGATTTGACTCATCTGGACGGCTGAAGCTTCATATTAGCTTCAGATAAACTTTAAATACATTGTTGCACAGAAGGAGGCTTGTGGATTTTAGCCCCATCACTTACAGTTTAAGTGTATTATGAAGGGAAGTATGAACAGGAGGAATGATTATGGCACGAAAAACCCTTTTCATTGTTCACTTGGGCACCTGACTGTTGTTTTAAGACTGACTTGAAAAATTGTGAACCCGTCCTTTAATACTGCAGAAAACACGCCTCGAGCAGCCACTTCACTGAACACAACCGTTTACAGTGCAGCCAAACAAACATGTTGTTTTTATAAAGAAGTCCGTCAGTAAATTACCTTTTTACATCCTGCCATTAGCAACAGTCAGTAACGCTGGATTACCTGCTGCATTGTGTGAATGGCAGACTCCGCCACTAATAATGAAAACTGCTGTATGGAGAGGTAAGGCTTAAGGGTTTGATTTCATGAACATCTTAAGGATTATAACGTTAAAGGTCTGGCTTTTAAAAATCTAAATAAAACTCAATAAGCTCAATGATTTCAGTCATGTCACATTTGCACAAGCAAAACACTCAGCAGGAGTTTCAAAAACATCGCCATGAAGTGAATGAATAAAACATGGGAATCTGCATGGGGTCTAAATTTAACCAGTGTCACTTCTTATCCCACCAAACAAGACCATGAAAGTCCTTTTGAGACTGATAAAAAAGTGAAAGAACCTTGGTCCTGGTACAGGTTTTTAACCAGACACACTATTGTTTTTGTCAGCTTTGTAGGCAATACAGAGATTGACGTGGACATCAAACGCTACTACTGCAAAGCTGGCATCAAGAGCATCCAGGTAAGGAAATTCCTTTTTGTCTGATTTGGTTTCTGTCTTTCTAACACATCCTCTCAGAGGTACTTTCCTTTTGCCATGAGTTTTGGCCTCTGCAGTGGTTGTCAGACAAGGAGCATGATGGTGTTATGATGATGTTGGGGTGGTGGTGGAGTTCAGTGATGGCTCTGGGGTACAAGCTGTTTTTGAGAGAGTCTGGAAGTGTCTTTAGTGGAAGTGGCAGGGTCTTTAAGGCCCTGTAGCGCCTTCCAGATGGCAGCAGAGAGAAGAGATGATGATAGGGGTGAGTTGCATCCTTCAGAATGCTGCTGGCTCTGTGGAGGCAGCGTGATCTGAAGGTGTCTTCCAGTGAGGGCAGGGGGAGTCCATAATAAAGTGACTCAGTGACTTGAGGTAAAGGTCTGCGCTGTCGGCTCTAATTTGAGAGGCTTCTCCAGTGCTGGCTGAGTAGTTAAAGAAAAACTTTCTTCTTTGTGCAGCATATAAGAACAGGATGCTTAAGATATTTGGACAGTAGCCGTTTCCCCTTCAGTTGAAAATTATTTCTGTGCAGTGACTTTTAATTGCCTACATAAAGAAAGCTTTCAGGGTTCTAAGTGTATAATTTCATCATACTCTGGTATGAAAGCACAAATTAGTAGCACAAGTCTGTACTCATAGTGATGTACAACAACAAAATAATAAGGTATTGCATTTGTAAACAGACATTATGAAATGCTCCACAGCACAGATTCCCAACCTTTTTTGGCTTGAGACCTCTTCAAATGAAGCAATGTCTGCAGTTCAACCAAAGAGTGATTTTCTCCTTTTAGATTTTTCAATTTGAATCATATTTAGAGGCCTCAATAGATATTCAGTATAAGTCTGAAAAATAAACATTTTTAATTGTGGAAATGTTATTTTAAATTCCTTCCCATCCCATTTATTGTCAGATTTATTATGCAACCCCTCGGGTGGGTGTTGACCTGAGGTTGGGTATTACTTCTCTATAGAACTGTTAAGATAGTAAGTGAAATAGTACAGAGAGGTAAAAGTAACATTATTAAAAAATTGAAAATTGAAAGAAATAAACTTTAGAAAATGAAATATTCATATAATACAAAATGTAACCTCTTCATTTGCAGTGTGATCCTTGAAAAGATTTATTTTCTCTGTAGTGCCTGACTCCATTAGTGTGTGTGTGTGTGTTTTGTTGTTCTTTTATGTCCTTGACCCTTTTTTGTGTTGCCGCAGTGGAACATAGCAGAAAAAAAACAATCAGTGTGCCTCCTTGGAGATCGAGTGCTATTAAGTCGTTCCCTGGGAGTCATTTGTTGCTCGCTGCCCCTATTATGTAAGTCAGGCAGACCTACATATCTCTCCAGCTCATTATCAACAGCTAATACATTAGTCCCATCTCACTCCTTGAGCTGGTTTATGTTACACAGAGCAGGTGTGTTTGACTCAATGATGACACTGGGATTACGGATGGCTTTGTGAGGAGTATGGTTCAACGCTGGCTGATGTCTTTTATTCATCAGACTGTCATGTGGTCCCACCACTATGATGGAGGTCCACTTCTCGTCACAGCTATTGTACTTGTTAAATCTGTAAATAAATGACTTCACACATACAATAATTTTTAGCTATGCTGGTGGTCGGTCAGTCCACCACGACAACTATTGGATGTATGACCATGAAATTCGGTACAGACACTTCTTGTGCCCAGATGATGAATCCTAATGACTTTGGTTATCCCCTGAGTTTTCCTGCAGTGCCACCATGAGGCTGACATTTGTGGTTTGGAGTGAAATGTAGATAGATAGACAAAAAAACCTGACATAAATCAAATGAAAATACAGGCTAAATTATATACACTCAAATTCTGTAGATGTCTCAAACCATCGAATAGGATGCAATAGAATTTGGTACAGATGAATTTTAGCAACATTGGTGATCGATCCCTTTGTTTTACATTTAGCAGTTCAAAGTTTTAATTTCTCCAATAGTTAATGACTAAAAACCTGCTAAACTAAAAACATTCCCATCAGCTTCAGCTGTACTTTGCGTTTATTGCTAATTAGCAAGTGTTAGCTAATACGCTAAACTAAGATGGTGAACATGGTAAACATTATACAGTACTATGGATGTATAAAGAGAACATATGTGCTAAACATCAGCATGTTAGCATTGCCGTTAGCATGCTGATGTTAGCGTTTAGCTCAAATCACAGCTGTGCTTATAATTGCAGCCTCACAGACCATGGCCATAGACTCTTAGTGTTGTTCATTTATAAATGAATCAATTATTTAAGATCTATTCATTTTGGTGTTTGACTGCTAGCCAGTTGCTGTAGGTCACCTTGCCATAAAGACATTATTATTCCTGAAGACACTTACATCAATACTACTATAAATATACAGTATACCACTGTTTTCTTGAGCTAGAAACAAGAAAAATGACACATGTGAGGGAGCTTTTTGTGCGAATTCTTGCACCCAAATGAAATTTGAACATTGTCATTGTCTAAGGAGCAGATCTTGCAGACGACAAACTGAAGGATCATTTTTCTTGTTTCTATCTTAGGAAATAATGTAAATAAATCACTAATTGAACTTTCCTTGGCCACAGAAATGATGTGAAGTCTTAAAATTACTGTGGTGGCATTTCCTCCGAAGAGCTCCATTCAAACACTAAAAGAGTTTTACTAGTGTTGGTTTCAAGGGTGTTATTGGTATTGGTTTCACTGGTGCTTTATTAGTACTGGGTTCACATGTGTATTTGCTGTTTCAGATGCTATTCTACAAGCTACAAGCAGGATTCACTTACCTTTATTCCTGAAAACACAAATATAGCTTCAAAACAAATACAAACACATTGGTGCTAGAATTTAAACATCCTATGTTGCCTGGTGTGGATTATAGCAGCTGGTGAGATCCACATGACAAGTCTAAAGCAGTTCCAATACTATAATCCTTGTAATTGTCATAACATGTTATGGAGAAGGTGGAGGATGACACAGGGCAGGTGTGAAGTCAGGCTGAGATCGAGTTTCCAACCTGTCATGTGCTACAGCTAACGGCTCCACCGCTGAGGAATGTCAAGGGCCGGCGGGCTGTGAGCTCCCTTTAGCTCTCCCTTTGTGTACTGTGTGTGTGTGTGTGTGTGTGTGTGTGTGTGTTAATGTGCTCCTCTTGTGTTTCCACAGATCCACGGCGTGTTGAGAGTGGTGATGGAGCCGTTGCTGGGCGATATGCCTCTTGTTGGAGCTCTGTCTCTGTTCTTCCTCAAGAAACCAGTAAGTCCAGACACTGATACACTGGTGACGACACTGATGAATTCGATTAAACCTGTTCAATAGAGCAGCAGTGGGATTTATAATGACACTGCAGTCTGAACAGATGCAATATGATTAGAGTAGAAGCTATTAAACTGTGCTTTGTATGTCGGAATACAAGACCAAGTATCTCCCTAATCTTTTCCAGCATGGTGCAGCACATTACCGGTTTAGTTCTATGCTATTATTTGACTTGACATTTGAGAAGAAAAGAAAACTTTTGCTCTGTACTGTATTCTTTCTGTTCTCTGTACTCACTATTTTGCCAAGACTGGCCTCACTCCTGTGAATATCATAAAATGCCAGTGTCAGTCCTGATTATCTGTTTGTACAGCAGTTTGGTTCTCAGTATATTTTATATCCTCACTAAATTTTATAATATGCTAATACTGCACCTCAAAATGAACAGGTTTTCAATTTCAGGCTGACATAAACTGCGTTTTAAACGATAATATTATAAATTAGATTACAGCTGAATCATAGTGTAATGATTTTCTTACATTTCACAGCCTCGGATTCCAGTTTAATTTCAGTTTGTTCTTTTACAGCACAGATTCTACATCGCTTTACATCATTTGCGTTTCACATTTCCCCTCGCTGGCATATCCAATATTTTCCAGTGCGCACTCCATCAATCTCGCTCTCAACCCCTGTGCAGAGCCACTGCTGCACAGTTAAAAAATGTTTGACCGATTTATACCAAATGGGAGGACCCAGTGGAACTATAGCAGCGCTTTAAATAGCTGCAGATCAAGCCAGCCCTACTTTGGCAGATTTCTCTACCCCAGGCACTCAGCTAAAGCTCAAGGTGGATATACTGGGAGGCTGAAGGGTGAAGGCAGCAGCTCAGTCAGTAAATCTTGGTGCACATGTATGCACATGCATCTCAATCTACTCTTGCTTGTCGATGAGGAATATTATATTGGTAAACTGAAGGACAGAGAAAATCAATTGTAAAAGCAATTTCCTATGTGTACCTTGGACTTCAAATAACTCATTGTCCTTCTTCCAACTTGCCATAAAAGGCCTGAACCCGAGTGCCAAATGAAATAGAAACATTTCCAGACCATAAGAGGTCTTGGCCATGTCGGACCATACTGACTGATCACACCAATATGACTCAGAGCAGCGCAATATAAATAACAAAGATGCACTACATTCTGCAGTGAGACCTCTAAAGAGATTTTATTGCTCCGTCTCAGTTGAACAAACCGTCTTGCACTTCATATAATGACTTATGAAACAGCATAAGTCCAACAGTGGACAATATCTATTCTGTTTGTGATATAATGAGTCTTTACATTATTCACTAATCTACTGATTAATTCATGTAATGAATCTATAGATAAAGCTATTTTTGATTAATCACTAATCTTTTTGTTGTAAATTGTCCAAAATAATGACAAAGAAGCTCCCATAGCCATAATTGATTGATGTCACTGTCATGTCTGTCCATTTAATATGAAGCTGACTCAGCTCAGAGAGGAGCCTAGCTTAGCATAGAGACTGGAAACGGGGGGGGGGACAGCTAGCCTAAACTAAGATAAGCTAACCAGCTTCTGGCAGTAGCTTCATATTTAGCGTGGAGACATGAGAGTGACATCAGTCTTCAGTTATAGCTATGGAAACTAATTTGTCATTATTTTGGACATTTTACAGCCTATAGATCATTGATTAATCATTTTTTTAGGCTTAATCAATTATCAAATTTATTTTTTATCAGTTAGTTTTTGTTGGACTGATGGATTTAGTGAGCTGTGACTATAACAAGCCGTAACAGTTAGCTGTTTTTCTTAGTGAACCAAATACAACAAGAGTCTTTTGTCCACTTAAGTGAATGGGAGCACAGGCGGGAGTGTGTCCTCCTGCGCCATGTTCCCACAACACACAGACAACCATCCACATCATTCACAGCCCTGCAGTGCTCCCCTCTTCCCCGCAGCGCTCAGTGCATCTGCTGCAGTGTGAGCAACACAGGGGAGAAAAGTAGGGTGGGAAAGGCTCATTAAGAAAACGCATCGAGACCAGCTCCTTCAGCTTGGAGGCAGAAACAGATCAAAGCTAACTAGGAGGCAGTATCTGCCTGATCTCAGGTTTCAGCTGATGCTTTTCACACCTCTCTTTGACATACTGCCTTTTTCCCTGCCTTCCTTAATCCAAATTTCACATCACTGGTGCCAGCTTTTCTTAGAGAGAGAATGAAATAGGTGTATAATTGTATCAGCTTTTGACTCCTGAATGTGTTTGTAAAGGTACTTAAGACCATGAAAAACTACATTGGACCTGACCTCATTATACCCTGAAAACTAATGAGACCCTAGAGGGCCGTCGCTGCTTTTTTAAATATTTCAGTAAGCCAGGTGTTTTTGTCTTCTTTTCCATACATGGATCTGTGTTTTCAGTCTTCCTGTTGCGGCTCATAAACTGTTGCTAATTGTGCACCTTTTAAACACTAAGAAGGTGAGGTGAACTTAAATGGAAAAAATAAAAACATAAAAACAATGAACATACACACCTGTTGCCAAGAGGTTTGTTGTTATATATATATATATAGTAGATATTTTAGAACTGGTGTGTGGTCTAAAGCCTTTACAATGTTTGAAGACCTTTGTTCCAAAGTGAGGAATAAGTCACAATTTTTCCTTAAATAACTAATAGTGCATACAAACATACAGTAGGTAACATAGTGCTTTGCTTTCAGAACGGACCAAAACTGAAGCAACAAAACTTTTGATTTATTTTAGTTTAGCTGCAACTTGTGTAGGACTCTCTGTCTCTGCTGTTATTAATCTACAGCCCGAAAACAAGTAGCCAAGTGGTAAGTGCTGCTGAGGGGGCAGGAAACAATAAAGTTAAGTGTTTGGATAAATTTAAAGTCATTCACACTTTCCACTCTTCCATTCTGAACAACTGGTATGCTCTCCTTTTCTTTTCTTTTTTTAGCTTCTCGACATAAACTGGACAGGCCTCACCAATATACTGGACATTCCTGGGCTCAAGTAAGTCAGTCCAAAACTTGCTTGTCTTGCTTCTTGAAAAAAATGTCTTTGTTGTCCGTGAGATATGAAAAGGAGATAAAAGCTGAGATTTCAAAGAATTTTAGAACAGCATTCCTGTGAATAGACAGATTAACTGCACCAACTGGACAGAAACAGGTCATAGCGGGAAATGTGCTGTTTGTAGACTGTTTTCTCATTCTTGCTTCTTTTGTCTTTTCTCTTTACTCCGAGCTGTGTGAGCCGAGCAGAAAGGAAATGAATGTCGATTAAGAGTTGCTAACAGCCCAACACAATTACTCGCTGCTGTCTTAAGCGGTTCATATATAATTTACACCCCAAAATAAAGTGACGCATGTACTGTATGCTGCATGTGATTTTCTGGGATTACAGCTGCTTGTCATATACCCTGCTGATGTCGACAGACATGTTGACACAGGCAGAGCTCAGTGGCCGGTGTCTCTCAGCCCATCTGTTGAGTCCTCCGTGGGGGTGAAATGGATCCGTGTAGCTTGTGCAATGCAATATGTGTGTGTGTATGTGGGTCGCAAAGGAGGGTGGGGGGGCACGTGAAAAGAGTGGCTAGCTGGTGTATGAGAGCCCCAGATGGTGAAATCATAGTGGCAGCTACAGAGTTCCTCACAGTGTCAGACAGACAGTGTCAGCTGGTTGCTTGAGGGCTTGCCCAGTGTGTCTCTCTTAAACCTTGTTGTTATTATTATTATTATGCAACAAATCTTAGAATCAGAATCAAAACAAGACTGAGTCTACAGCCATGCTAGCGGCTCTGTGAGGCTATACTTAGGCACATTAGTTCGTAGGTATTTCGTCATAAACAATGCAGCGATGGTTGTGCTAGACGAAAAGCGAAGGGATCACCAAAGTGATTACGATTTATCTTTAGGCGGGCATGCATGTCTGTAAACTGTATGTCCAATAGTTGTTGAGATATTTCACCAAGATCATCAGGGTTCCTCCTCTGGGGATCCTGAATGTCCGTACAAAGTTTTGTACTAATCCATCCAGTAGATGTCGAGATATTTGACCTACTGGTGGTGCTAGAGGAGAAGCCAGAGGAACACCAAAGATTGATTTTCTTGGGATCATAGTCTGTACAAAATCTCGTGGCGATCCATCAAATCCATCAAATAGTTGTTGAGATATTTCAGTCTGAACCCACCCTGTCTTTCAGAGAATGATGGATATTTGTCTTTGACAGAACACACAAGTGAGTAAAAAAAAAAACAGTACCATACTGTACGTTGTATGGTATGAGTCAGCAGTGTTGTCCGAAAGTGAATGAATAAACTGTCTCACTTTTGTTAGTGTGCAAGCAGAAACACAAGCAGGTATGTGGGGGTGGCCCATTGTTTATGCCAGGGTAGCAACAGAAATGTGGCAATAAGCACCGATGCAGCAGGAAACCCTTTACAGTCTCAGTCCTCAGCTGGAGAGGAGCTCTGCCTGTGATCAGCCCCACACCAGAGAATCATAATGTCTCTAATCGGCTCAGAGAAGAGCTGTAGCCTGCCGTTTCATTGGAAGATAAACCGAGGATTGATCAAATGAATGTTTCCCCCCTGGCTCCAGAGAAACACAGGTGGCTATATTGAGTTTATTTCATTAGAGTTTTTGTCAACCCTCTATGCTGCTTCAGTATTGTTTCACAGTTTCTATTTTTAAAGCAATTTAACTTGTTTAGCAGGAAAGTGCTGCAGAAAGTTGTCAGTTGCATAAAGAAGTTATTGTCCCTTGTCAGCTCTTTAAGGAAGTTTTGACACAACCATAATGAATAAGTTGCCTTTATGACAGGTTGCACTATTAATAAATAACAGAATAAATATTTGGCAACCGATTCACAACCAACAACTCTGTAATTTTGAACAACACCAACATTAAATTCCAACCAAGTCAGAACTACTCTTTGCTCTGAAATGTCAAATAGCTGCTAGCAATTTATTAAATACTGACATTTGGGTGGTTTGACATTTAGAAAATATTGCTTGTTAGAATTTCAATTCTTTGCCAAATCAATGCCTGGTTAAAAAAAAAAAAATACATATTAAGATCACTTTTGGTGAATGACATGCTTAAGGATCAGATGATATTTAGCCTGTGTTTGTAAGGATCAGGTGTGCCGTGACCTATTTTCTGCAGGGGTTGGCAGCAGAGAGGAAATCATTGTGTGTGTAGAGTGAGTGTGAGCATAATAATTATAAGAATTAAATATCAGAGGCAGAGAGCATTAACTACCGAAACAGTGAAGTCGAGAAAAAGGTTTCGGAGTTCAAAGGCTCTTAACCAACTGTGTTACATGTTACTGATTATTAGTCATTCAAAAAAACATTTAGATACTACTTTACATTAGACTGATAATGTTTGGACCATCCAAAGGGCGCCAGGAAAACGAAGTATCTACAAACAAAATATGTTCTTCTTCACCTTTCATGTCATTTGAAACTAATGAGCTACTTGTTAAATTAATCTTTAATTAAATACATTTAAACATGTGATTTAGCTTAGCTTAACCACATTAAATCATGTGGATTCCACTAAAGGAAGAGGCTACAGAGCTGGTCACTACTGCTACTCTGCTAAGCTAGACTGTAGTGACCTTTATAGCAGGACTAGTTTATCTGGTGTTACTCTGGTGTTACTTTTTTTCTCCATTATGATTGGATATAGCTACTGAGTTATTTATGTGGTGTAACAAACTAAATTACCAAGATGTTGGAGCATCAAAATAGATTTGTGACAGGAAAGTGGGTAAATTAGCTTTAGCTATGGCTATCTCACATGTAATTGCAGTTTGGTTTTTACCTCGGTTTCCCAGTTCTTGCAAATTTTACATGTTGTTTTTAAATTACACATTTCTATGGTATAATCATTTTAAATGTTAAAACAGAAAGTAGATTCTGGCTTTAACACCCTCAACTTTGACCAAATATGAAGTTACTGCATTTTAGGGAAGTACAGTAGGGCTAATCTGTGTTGCAAGTGAATATTCTTGTTTTGGGGCCGTGACTCTTAGTGACAGTTGATCCATCCGAAAGCATCCTGGGCCTAATTCAACAAGACATCCGGGATGGGAGTTCTCTTTATGTATAACATCAATTACATACAGGCTATCATATGGCTACTTTAAGTTTCTACACTGGTGGGCAACTAGAAACAGGGGAAAGGTACATCAGCTCTTGTGTAATGGTAAATGGCCAATTTCTTAGGCTACCTGTCAACTGACTATGTTGTAGTCCAAATTTCAAGATCACTTCCCTGGAGTAACTCAGGAGGTCGGATTAGGATATGCAGTACACACCATGATGTATGTATGGACAGATGTTCTGTAATCATAGCTGTTTCTCTTCGAGGGACAAGCTGAGCAATAACACTGGAAGATGATTTTTTCGCAATTCCATTTTTTCTAATTATGATTTGATTTTCCAGCTGTTCTGCAGCGGCTAAATGAACATGAAGGCAAGCCTGGTGATAAAGCCATTCCCTACCCTCACTGTCATTGCTATCATGCAGCGTTGGATCATTAGTGGATCAGATAGACATTCAGCAGTTTGGCTGGCAGCAGCAACATGCTTGAACTGACTCCAATATTCGTACTATCTTCAACATGTGAAGCAGAAATGTACTAAGCTGAGATTAAAGGAGAATATTTATAACCCAAGGGCACCCTTACTGTCTTCTAAATAATTCATTGCTTCATTCTGTTTATCTTCCTTTCCTCCCCTCTCTCAACCCCATCCTCCCTCCCTCCTGTCCCCACAGTGGCTTCTCTGACAGTCTGATTCAAGACATTATCTACAGTTATCTGGTATTACCCAACCGTATCACCATCCCACTGGTTGGGGATGTGGAACTGGCCCAGCTTCGCTTCCCCATGCCAAAGGTACCAGTGCAGTTTCAAACTGCATCAAGTAAAACATGCATTGGTTTAATATGCCTCTTCTAATTGACTGCTTTCATGGCCAGTAGATTCAAGTCTGTGATAGTCACACATCTCATGGGATGTTGTGTGATATGTGTTTAATGATTCTTTCTGTAATAAAATAAAGTAATAATCAGGGTTTTTTTTGTACAAAGCTTGCAGCAATAAAAGACAATGAAACAAAAACAACCAAAGCTGCAAAATAGTATTTCAAGGCTTTGCTGCTTGTATGTATCCATGGCAACAAGATAAACATGTTTCTCTGCAGGCAGAAACTTTGTTGAGGGTTTACTATTTTGTGATAGTCAATGATATTTTAGGCTGCAAGCAATGTATAGATAGACGCTCCTTTCTCATAGTGATGTGGACTGACAGTTGATTGATTGATTAGCGGATCTAAAGTAAATCAATCATCAATCATTTTTATAATCAATTCATCATTTACGTCATTTATCATGCAACAGTGATTTATCACTGTAATTATATCACCGTAAATTCAAAACTGATAGTTGAAAAAACTAAAAGTCAACAGATCAATTTAAAATAAGTGTTAATTGCAGCCCCAGTTCACAGTTTATATATACACACACAGAATCTAGTTTTTAGAGGAAGTATCGTAGTCTTGTAAAGAAAAAAAGAAAGTGAAAGTAGTTTCATTAGTTGTCTTGTATTTCAAGTTTGCATGCAAACAAATATTGACACACACATTTACATTTTATTATGATGTACGACACCTATTACCATACAGATTGCCTTTTGCATTTCTTGTTCCCACAATCATTAATTAATTTATAGAACCATTGTAGGAAATCCAATAAAATATGAATAAAATATGCAGCCATTACAAATACTTTGTTGCTTCCTAACTCCGGGAATAAGCCACAGTTTTCTCTTGCACTGCCTCGTAAAATAACCAGTAGTCACATCTCATCTACTCTAACTCCTCTGTGGCCTTGAAGTGTCAGATACTGCTATTTCAGAGCTGATCTCCCCCTAACACTCTGATCTGCATGTCTCCACAGGGAGTCCTGAGGATTCACTTCTTGGAGGCTCAGGATCTGGAAGGGAAAGATAAATTTCTAGGAGGGCTGATCAAGGGCAAGTCTGACCCCTATGGCATCCTGCAGATCGGCAACCAGCTGTTTCAGAGCAAGACGGTCAAAGAGAGCCTCCATCCCAAATGGAATGAAGTTTACGAGGTGACAAGTTTGGGGGGGGAGGGTGAACATTTACAACATTATTATTTGTTAACAATAAAAATGAGTAAGTTTCTTTAACAAAGGTATGTGTCTGTTGACTGGCCTGTTTGAACAAGCATCAACGTGTCCATGTCTTCATCAGGCACTGGTGTACGAGCACTCAGGTCAACACCTTGAGATTGAACTGTTTGATGAGGATCCAGACAAGGATGATTTCCTGGGAAGGTGAGCCTTTCTCATTTCCTGCTCTGCTCTGATCTTATCACACATACTTCATGAGCAGGTCTGTTGCACCTCAGCAATGTGACTGACAGATTGGAACAAGCTTTTTATGTAACTGTGGCAAGCTACGTATACACATACATCTAAAACTACAAAGATCTAGTTTGGTATTGCATATTGTATCCCAGACACAATGCTGAAACCTTGGGGGACGGTGTGAAGAAAAGGATCTGAGCTAGTAGACATCAGTTAAAGTGAAGAAGAGGTTTTATCTCGCAGTTCTGAACCCAAGAGGACAGTCAATTGATTTTGCCTCAAGGCTGTAACACTACACCTCAGCGCTGACACCAGATAGCAGCCGGGTCAATAATTGGACCCCCTCTATTCAGATTAATTGGTTTGATTTCTCTGCTTGTTGTTTGCCGACCAAATTTGGGTAATTATTTGTCATTGCTGGCAGCCTGATGATCGATATGACTGAGTTGCACAAAGAACAGAAGGTTGATGAGGTAAGACACTCTGTGTGCTCATTCCTATTATCCATTTAATTTGAATTTGTTTAGAGTTTATACATGATATATTAGTTCATACTAATATATCATGTAAAAATTTGTTCAACAATATTGAGAAATGGGCTTATTTGCTTTCTTGTTGAGAGTTAGATGAGAAGATTGATACCACACTCATGTTTGTATGGAAAATATGAAGCCACCACCAGTAGCTGGTTACCCTAGCTTAGCTTAGCTTAGCTTAGCTTAGTGTGGCTCTGTCCAAACGTAACAAAATCGCAAACAAAATTAGCGTTAGAGTCTCTGCTAGTTGCCTGGCAACCTCATAGTGATGACAAGACTCAAAGAAGTTTACCTGGCCATGAAATAGTCTGGCACGTAACCCCCTGTAAAACCACAACATGATGTTTTTTCACCTCGTTTTTGCACAGATTAAACAAACAACATATAATGTGTTATTTGGTGAGCTTTAGAGGAGCAGGCAGGCTGATTTTGTTATCCTTGAACTGTTTCAGGACTTTGTGCTAAGCTAAGCTAACCAGCTTCTGGCTGTAGTTTCACATTTACCTTTTTTTTAATTAACTTTATTTGTGAACATAAACATGTACATACAGGTGTACAACAAAATATAGTATTAGTACCAACATAATGCTCTCAAAGGTTAGAGTTATACAAACAAACAAGAAAACTATAAGACAGGCTGGCAAAACACATTAACATATTTAATGAAAGTATCAACTACATAAAAACACTAAAGAACAAACAGACACAATATAGATTTATAGCTTTTCTCCTTCCACTGTGAGCAACAATAGCCATATAATTTCACTTTAGCTTGCAAGCTTTATTATTTGAAAATATACATTTATGAATATAAAATTTGGCAATGATTATAATAAAGTTTATCAGGTAAAATGTGTTATTATCATTCCTGCTGTGGTCATTAAAACCAAACCTAACCTTTTTTTTCATTTGAGAGAGAAAACATGATTGATTCTGTATTTCACAGGCACATAGATCCTTCCAAAAGCTTTTACAATGATGACAGTCCCATAATAAATGAGTGACAGTTTTATTAGGGTCCCAAGCTTCTTATTTACAGTACAGACATGAGAGTGGTATCGATCTTCTCATCTCTCAACAAGACAGTGAGTAAGCATTTTTCCAAAAATGTCAACCTATTCCTTTAAAAAATTTTAGTATGTACTCTTTTAGGTTTTTGAAAATATTTTATATTTGAAATATTTTAAGCCAGTTGTCGCAAAAATGAATAGTTAGCCTTCAATGACTTAACTTAATGACTTAACTTTGATGTTTTGGCGCATTGTTGCAGTGGTTTGACCTGGAGGAGGCTCCTACTGGGAAACTCCACTTAAAACTGGAGTGGCTGTCTCTGCTTTCCACTCCCACGAAGCTGGACCAGGTACATGACTGAAAAAATAATAACCACAATAGCAATAACAGTGTTCGTGTATTGGCTGTCAGCGGAGGTTTGATACTTTTTAGCCATCTTCCTGTGTTTTCTGTCCCAATCAGGTGCTGCGGAGCGTGCGTGCAGACAGAAGCCTGGCCAATGACGGGCTATCGTCAGCGCTGCTGGTGGTGTATCTGGACTCAGCAAAGAACCTGCCAGTAAGATGCTTACTTTATTTTGATGCTGGCAGGTGCTATTGTTCTGCTGCTATGTCTTGTGCTAAAATATAGCATTAAGCAGGCTTCTTGTTCTCCACCCAAAGCATACGCACCATATTTAGCAATACCCTGAATCAGTTTAGTAAGAGATGCCAGTGCAGCACTCTTTTGCGTGCAGCAATGTTCCACTTATCTGTTCTCATAAGGCTTAATGCTTTGTGACACTTCAGTGACTCCATCAGTTTGCTTTCTATGTTCTTTGAAATTTGGTTTCCATGTCCTCTGAATTCTAGGTGAAACAGCCATGGCAGGTATTTTTATTATTATCCTATTTATCCTTATTACTCCAAGCCTGGCCACGAAAAATACAACTTTACATTATGGATTTAGCCTACAGCTCCACGCGAGTCAACATGTTAGCAAATTGTATGATCAAGTCGTTACCGCTCAAGAATTCTTACAAACGAAATGTCGCTGTTGAGCCTCCAAAATGTCCGCTTTTCAGATGCCTAGTAAAACACGTAAAGAACTGAATTTACTTACAACATGACAGTTGTCTTTTTTAGCCATCTCAGTCTTAACTATTGTCTTTCCTCTTTACCCAAGAGCGTCTTCACAGGCAGCTTAGGCTGTGGAAACTTAAGTGAGAGGAGAGCGTCTGGCCTAATCTTTTGTGAGAGCAATACCTCAGAGTATAAGACAATATGTGTGAGTCCACCTTTGCATCCTGATAGCGTTAGCATTAGCGGTGTGCAATGATGTGGGTTGAACAGTAACAGGAGCCTTTAAATCCGGCATCTTAAAGCATGTCAGGTGTGTTAGTTGCACGGTTTCATCGTAATGACTAATGAGATTTATTCAGAGTGCGCAATAACCATTAACATGAAGCAGATACTTCAAAACAGAGGACCCAACCATGCAAGCAGCAATATGGCGGCTTGTTAGTCAGATTCGTATTCTAAGTCAGGCTCTTAGTTCAAGGCTGACGTAGAATATCTACAATACAAAGAGCTCGTTGGCAGAGCTCATCATAATCTCTGACAGTATTAGTGAGCCAATTAGTGTGTAGCTGTACAGACAGATAGACTGGCTTGTTTAAAAAAAAAGTCAATGTCTCAAACTAGCTCCCTGAAGGAAATACTCTGATTATTCTGACCTGTGTTTTCATTGCTAGCTCCCTGCAGTGTCCACAATAGCAGCTCTCGTGCTAATTTTCTGGTCCATATCATTCATGTATCAGTACATAATTTAATTCCATTTTTCTGGGTTTTTCTCATGCCTCGCAACCATACTGAATCACTCCCGTCCTACTAACTGTGGGTGTGATTTTCTCCCCCAAATCTCGTTTTGGCTTAAAGAGTAACCTGTCAGATTTCAACTATGAAGGGTTGAAGCAAGTCTCAGTCTTTAAGGCCTTGAAGGTAATGTGGGAAAAATGGATTTGCATGTACAGATCACACACACATGTGTTCCAAGTGCACCATCCAATGTGTTTGTGCTGGATATTAAAACAAGCAGAGTGAATTGTGTTTTTGAAAAGAATGTGCATGAAGATGGATGACTGATGCATTGTCTGTTTTATGCCTTGGTTGTGCTGTACACTTTTTTCTCCTTATTTGTAATGATAAAACTATTTTTCATACTATCCAATTCATGTGATCTTGCATGCAAGTCTAATATTGCACTCAAATATTTCCAAAGTGAAAGGAAAATGTTGCCTCTCTTGCAGTATTCATATTAAAATAGAAATTTTCACTTGTGCCTATCCAATGGTCATATACTTGTTTTTATGGCATTGCAATTTAATTGAGCACAACAGAAAGTCTGCTGAGCAACCCAGTTTGGTGATCAGCATGTTGTTTCTGTGCTACCTGAAGTGTTACCAGGAACCAAAACCAACGTATGATCAGGAATTCAGAATGAGGAACTCTTCCTTGTCAGGCAAACATTCTGCATTTCCTCTGCTCGTGCACACACACAGTTGGCACTAAATGCAGCATTACAACATGAAAAACATTTCATTAATGCAACTATAATTGCCCTGTTTAGAAGTCACAACATCAGCAAGCGACAACATGTATATACAACATGGCTGTTTATAACCAAGCACAGTTTCGGGTTACAAAAGCGTTGCTCGGAAATCAACTGCTGCATTATTCCAGATAGCACAAACTGGAAGTTGAAAGGATTCCATTGTCACACACAGTGGCACGCCCTCAAATCAACAATCAGTCAACAGTTTTATTTGACATTACAGGGTAACTGAAGCACAGATACTTTTGGTTTGCTCCTGGCAGTTTGCCCCTGAGTGAGGCGCTGCCAACAAGCCTCTGACTCTTTTTGTTACATTCCCGTCAATGGATAAAAACCTGCTTTGACCCTCACAACATTTAATAAAATATGCAGCAAACTTCAAATTGCTTTAATGTCTATCCTGTGTACTGTTTATGTTTGTCTAAAATGCTGCTTCTTGTTGGTCTTTCGTCAGCAATTGACATCAGAATAGTGATTCAAAGAACTTAAAAATGCACACAGTGAGTTGAAAACATGTTGCACAACTCCTCTCCAACCATATAAAGCTTAGTGAAAGTTAAATCAGTAAGACTGTCTTCATGCTAACTCTTTCTATCAAAACTTTTTTAAAAATTGCACCAGTGTCTAGACTCCATCAGGGGGATATTCCTGTATGGCTCATTGAGTGACTACCCCTGTGAAATGATGGTTTCATAATGGAGTCTAATCGCCAAAGACTCCTCATAAACTTGCAACTTTTCCTGTTGTTCACCCACCATATCAAATAAATAAAAAGTTTATTATTAACTCTGTAAGCCCTTCTTTCAATTAATCTCTGCTGACTGAAATACAGCAGTGCTTAATTACCCGAATAAGTCCGTCTAACAAGTCTTCCCCACTCTGATTAAGACAAGATCCAAAAAGTTTGGGGAATAAAGCACGGTATGTTTAAAAAGAAGAAGAAAACAATCTAAAAGCAAAATATGCCACAATACGCGCCCATGCCTAGTGACAACCCCAGTTGCAGATGTGAAATTAAGACAAGTCAGTTTTGTTTAAATAGCTCACAATGACAGATTTGTTTCAGGGGGTTTGATAATATGAACAACATCCATATATGACACTCTCTATTCATCAATTTCAGATAAGAAGAATCTAAAAAAAAACATTTAACTTAAAAAAAAAGAGGGAGAAACCTTGGAAAGAGCAACAGAGGACACACATGCATTAGGTGTCATTTACACACTTACACGAGTATTAGTTAATATAGATGTAATTAATGTATGGATGAACAAATTGATTGTTAATTTAAATATACATTATTAAGACAAGAAAGAACAAGCATATTATTAATGTGAAACTTTTTAATTTTTTCTGTGTTAAGAGGCTTTTCAGATCAAGTCGTAGCATGACTTGATCTGAATCAAAAAACTTGATCTGAGATTGTGTTAATGAGCCTGCATGTATAATGTGGAGTTTAATCCTGTTGAGAAATACAGTAGATCAAATTTAAGCGCCATCCTTGAGAGAAAGGATGGGTTAACGAGTAAGCCCTCAGCTTGTAGATACAGAATGTAGGGTATTATTTTTCTGTAAGGGATACTGAATAATACTTAGCTGTCACAACCCAGCATGCTAAAATTAGAATCCAGAGGAGACAAAGCTTGGCAGTCTCCTTGGTAGCCTCTCTGCCTGCAGCCCTGCTTGTCAAATCGTGTGGTGACATGTCTTCCTTTCTGAACTACAGACTCTCTCACCATCGTGTGCTGGATGCAGAGTCTCAAGTAACTAATTGTTTGAGTTCTGGTGTAATCACTGTATGTTGACATTTGTGCATTGTGTGTCATGTAGTGAGGATAATTATCTCACGTCCATCTCTCTGATTCTTTCATAGTCTGCAAAGAAGAGCAGCAGTGAGCCCAGTCCTTACGTCCAATTAACAGTTGGACACAAAACACTTGAGAGTAAGGTGAGTCATAACTATCCATTAGTGTTTGTATATTGTCTGATTTTGTTCTGGCTTTATTTTCCTAAAATGATGCATTGATTTGTGATTTGAAGTTACATCTTTCATCCTTTAAGAGAAGAAAAATTGCATCTTATGCACAAGTTTCCTATTTTAAGTTGGTAAAAGCATTCTGACAACTAAAGATTGAATACAGTAGTTATTGCTATCAGAATATCTCTCACATTCTTAAACACAATGACACACTGAAGTCTTAACAGCCAACACCTCTAATGCTTAAGCTGTCTCTTCCTATATAATATTTGGTTGCAAATCCTGAGGTCAGTGACTGGCGGAAACCTACAAACCAAAGACATTAGCAGACACTTGGGATGTTGCCTGACAGGCCTGTACTGCAGCCATCTTCTCTTCTTTCTTTCTGTCTTCATTCTGGTCTTATGCAAGAGTCCTTGGTTACCTTGTTACAGTATATGTTCAAGTCCACATCCAAGTGCCTTCTTTTCTACTACAGCATACATATTTGCTCTGTAAGTTGTCTCACTTGTCCTTAGAGAAAAAATCTAAAACCCAAAGGGAGAAATTTATATTTTAAAGGACCGGTGTGCAGGATTTAGTGGCATCTAGCGGTGAGGTTGCAGATAGCAACCAAGTGAATACACCTCCTCTTCCCCTCCCCACGAAAAATGCTAAAGGCCCTCACAGGAGCCAGTGTTTAGTTTGTCCATTCTGGGCTACTGTAGATACATGGCAGTGCAACATGGCGGGCTCTGTGGATGGTTATGTAGATATAAAGGGCTCATTCTAAGGTAACAAAAACACAACAATTCTTTTTTTCTGGTGATTATACACTAATTAAAACAAACTTATGGATATTATATTCCATTTATGCCAAGTCTGTTCCGTTAGATGCCACTAAATTCTACACACTGCACCTTTAAATTCCAGCAAATCAAATCTTGAATTAAAACGTGGTGTTCTAACATAGAGCAGAGCAGACGGTCACACTGAGCCTGATAGCATCCTGCTACACAACACAGGAGCCACAGACTCTGAACAACAACCCACATTAGCTTTCCTGCTAAAGTCTCCTTCTTATCTAACTTACAAATAAGCTAATGTGTCCTGCACATTAGCTTGTTGAATGAGCCACCAGACAAACATTCACCAAGGAAAGGTGCACCGCTAATGTCAGTTAGCAGGCTAGATAGCCAATTAGCTGCTCAGCTGCAACACCTTAAACAGCATGTGAACATACCTAAAAATGTCACTTTGGACCCGTTAGATGCTGGTTTGGACAGCTAATGTCAATCAAACAAACCTCTGACGGAAAGAAGCTTTTCTGATATTTGCTCAATAAGACCAACTCATGCAATATGAAATATATACTGTCTGAAGTGACAAAAACTTCAGGACATATGCTCATTTTGAGTTAATAATATCATGTCCACAGTTGTTGTATTTTATTGATGATATTAGGATTCTAAACTCAAAAAAGGAGGAGAATGTGTTAATTAGCTACTCTCAAGTGTCTTTTAATTACCAACTGACCAACGACTACCTGTCTGCCCATAAAGATCCGGTACAAGACCAAGGAGCCTTTGTGGGAAGATTCTTTCTCATTCCTCGTTCACAATCCCAGGAGGCAGGAGCTGGAGGTGGAGGTAACAACTCATTAAAAATTTCACTGATAACATCTATTTTTGATAAGATCATGCACCAAATGGTGCAACTAGCTGACATGTCTTAAAAGCAGACCTTCTTTCTTCATGCACAGGTGAAAGATGACAAGCGGAAATGCACCCTGGGTAATCTGACGGTGCCTTTGAGTGGCCTGTTGGCGGAGGAGGACATGACGCTGACTCAGTGCTTTCCTCTCAAGAACTCCGGGCCCAGCTCCACCATCAAACTCAAGATGGCCCTGAGGGTAAAAATGGACTGCATCATTTTTCACTGGTCCTCTATGCTATTAGTTATGTAAGAGTTATTCATTTCAGGCTGAGGAAACAAGAATAGATGTTGAAAATCTGCTGATTCAAACAGATAAGCTGTTTATTGAATCATACAGCACATCTGAATTTATCTTGTATAGCAAAGCAAGTATTGCAGTGTCAACATAAACAAAAAAATTGATGACAACCTTAACATTTAATGCTCTCACTGCAATTCTATTCTGAACGTTTGCTAATCCCCCTTAGTTACTGTTGCTACACCTGTTAAGATTCACAGAAATTTTGAGTCCTGGTTATGATCGGGTTTTTGGAGTATCCTGGTAATGTTTTGCACATGTAATCACCTAATCCTGGTTTTGAGAAACCAGGAGGCTACCTGGAGTACTCCAATAGAAACCAGGCTGACTTTTTAATGTTTTGTGAAGACTAATTTTAAAAATGAAAATCTTATTAAAGGGGTCTTAAATATGCGCTTGATGGCTACCGTTATATTGTGCTAAAATACTGAGGCTTAACATGCATGTCCTAGGCAAAAAGTCTGCGTCTTCAACAGCTGATGAATTCTATGTAGACATGGAAAGGAAGAAACAGCATTGTTCGTGTAGTGTAGAGGTAGTTAGCTCACATACTTCTTCTTATATCCTGTATGTTTTCACTTTTAACGTAGAGAAAAGGCAACAATTTAGCGAATGTTAAAGGTGCAGTGTGTAGAATTTAGTGGCATCTAGTGAAACAGACTTGGCAGAAATAGAATATAATATTCATAAGTATGTTCTAATTAGTGTATAATCACCTGAAAATAAGAATTGTTGTGTTTTCGTTAGCTTAGAATGAGCCCTTTTTATTTACATAGGGAGTGGGTCTCTTTCCATGGAGGCCACCATGTTGCACCACCATGTTTCTGCAGTAGCCCAGAACGGACAAACTGGCTCTAGAGAGGGCCTTTCGTGTTTTTTGCGAGTTTCGCAGCTCCCTGTAAGTTTTCCTACATGCTTGGAAGGGGAGGGGAGGGGTATTCAGTTGGTTGCAATCTGCAACCTCACCGCTAGATGCCACTAAATCCTGCACACTGCACCGTTAATGTTATCTCAGGTAATGTTGGCTTAGGGGCATCATGCAGTCAAATTTTTTGAGGGGGCGCAGTTTCACAATGCATATGTTAATGTTTACTCCAAACCAAGCTGTCATTCACTATCTAGAACTATAATTGAATGACACTTACTAACATAGGCTTTAAACTCGGGGGTAACATTAGCTGGTTAGCTAGCCAGCACCGTTGATTATTTAGCGTAAAGTAAAGAAAGCTCACAAAAATGAAGCTACTGTTTTTACTGACTCTATTTAGCTCTCGACTCTATAAAAAATGTCCTTGTGACCATTTCGTTTTGAAGGATGCATTTCAGTGCTGCAAACTTGTTTTGATAAAAATAATAATTTAGCTACTAATAACTGTAAAGGACAACAAACTAACACTAATGTTAATTAGTCGTGCTTTAAAGTGGGGAGGCTGTGTGTAAAGTTAAATATGAATAAAAACATACAGTAATTGTTTTTGTTTATGTACTATATTATTAAGGATAATTAAAAACACGCTGCTGCTAATGTTACCCTAAACTCTGGTTACCACACATGGGGGAAATACAACAGTGGATCTGCTATTACTGAACGGGGTTTCATTTACATAACCTGTATTTAATAATGTGCTCCTCAGTCTTGGAAGTAACACTCATTCACTACATTACTGTAAATACGAACGTGCTTGAAGTTAGAGCAGATAAACACATCGTTTAAATCATTTCTTACACCTTTTCCACAATTCTTTTGGTTTTAGAAAGGCTATAAAAAAGAGACACCACCCTCCAAGATCTTTCTTCAGCCCCATGCTCCAATATGTGGAGAAATCCAAAGCTTGATTGGGCTGCCGTGCCTGGTTACGGTTGCTAAGCTATGACTGGACAATTGATTTTCGGGGGAGGGGTTTTGAGAACAAGTGGGCTGTATTTTTGTATTTCCTATTTTTGCTATGAGATGTTAAAATTGATAGTTTTTAATGTATGTGGTATGCTAATATTGACATTTCTTTTCATACCAGTTTTCAGACTAAAAAAAAAACAACTACACCATAGCAAGTAAATTGCATTGTCCCCAGTGACTCTGAAACAAATCTCATCGTCTTTATTGAGTCATACTTTATTCAATCCAACAAAATGAATGCAGCGGTATCAAAATATTGACCTGTTCTGAAAGAGTTTTTGAATTGGATCACAAACAACATATCAAGATACATAATGGATGTTCAAGAGGGGAATGGTTATACAGGCTCATATCAGAGCGGAGACCTTTTTGGAACCCAGACAGATTTGATTAAGGTGACGTAAAAACACCCTTGAAAATATCTTTTTTTTTCTTCATGTGAGCAGTATTAAGACCACTTTACAAGAAAGGATTAGTCACTTTGAATATACAGTTTTTATTCTAATATTTTGTGTCTTTTCAAATAAAGCACTACAACTTCAGCTGTCATTTATTACACCCAGTAACGTCCTCCTCCTGTCTTGCTGTAGATCCTGTTGCTGGAGAAGCAGGGATCCTCAGACCAGCCTTCCTCCGTCCAGGTCAGGAAGTCCAGTGTGCCGCAGCCAACCGCAGCCCCCTCCCTGAGGCCGTCAATCTCAGAATCCCCGCTGCCTTCGCCCACACCTCCGCCACCTATAGACGCCTCCACTCTCACTCTCCAACAAAGGGATGGCGAGCCGTACTCAGCCAGCCCTCTCCGCAGTACTTCCAACCTGAGCACCTGCATCTCCAGCTCCCAGAAACACCTGCCTCATAAGGAGTCCACACCCAGCCTGGCCTCGGATATCTCCCTGCCCTTTGCAACCTTGGAGCTTCAGCAGAGGCTACGACAGCTGCAGAAGTAAATGGCAGATATGATTATTTTTATATCTGCTTCCCACCTACAGTACTCTTCCTGTCCCAGTTGTTGTATTGCTCTCTGTTTCTTAATTTCCTTTCCTGCTTTTGATTTTCTTTTCAATAAGGGACCTTATTGTTTTCTATTTCCTCCATTTTAATTCTGCTCTTGCATCTGATAGATTTCCATCTTGAATTCTGAATATTTATTTTTGTAAATATTTTATCAGCCTACCTGTCAAGTTATATCCATCTATCCTCCACTCATAGACATACATGTGCAATATAACTTCTGCTGGAACCTCTAGAAGTGACACTGACTGACTCTGGTTTGTTTATAGTGGCTCGGCCCCCAGCCAGTACCCCCTGGGCGAGGTCCAGCTGACTGTTCGACACAGCTCGCAGAGAAACAAACTCATTGTGGTGGTGCACGCCTGCCGGTGAGGCCCACAACTGCCAACATCAAACACTGCATTTTAATGTTTTTGTCTTGTTTGGAGGCGATAAGGAAGGACTTCTCCACACACATTTGTCCTTGTTTATTTTGGCTCAAGTCTCCGTCATTAATCGTAATTTGTGGGAAGAGATTCTTTAGTATGCAGATCACATTGCTTCCTGTGAAACATTTAAGAGTGAATAGGCACCGGTAACATAAACAACATGTGCCTGGCAACATGTGAGTGAAACAATTTTGTCCTGTGTGTCCTCAGTAACTTGATAGCCTTCACCAAAGACGGCTCAGATCCCTTCATCCGTCTCTATTTGCTGCCTGACAAGAGCCGGACAGGGAGAAGGAAGACCGGCACAATGAAAAGGACCCTTAACCCTGTTTATGATCAAACGTTAGTGAGGATATTATTACTATCTGATGCTTGAAATGCCTATCAGTGTCATGTGTCATATAATCTAAAAATGAATCCTTATTTCACAGTTGTGTGCTATAGTTTTGGCTTTACATATGTGCCCTGCGCTTAATTTATAGGTTTAGAGATGCTTAATGTAAATCTTTAATTTAACCTGACTGTAGTTATATCATCATCATATTAATGTGATAGCTGACTCTGTTTTTAAGAGTCCTTTGGAGCTACATTTATGGCCAGTTTTCATTATTCCCTTTTCAAATTCTACAAGGATGTGAACATTAAAAAGTAATTTAAAAAACTGTAAATCTCGAGCCTAATAAAGGTAGAATGATGTGTCATATTTTAAAGGATAGGTTCACAATTTTTCAAGTCTGTCTTAACACAATAGTCAGGTGCCCAAATAAACATTGACAGGTTTTTCTTGCTGCCTCCTGTTCGATGGACAGTGTTTTCCTGTTCAGCTGCAGTGGAGGATAACTAGTTATTGACTTGATTTGACTAATTTGGATGGCTTCATATTAGCTTCAGATAAACTTTTAAATGCTTGAGACTTGAGAAACTGTGAACTGAGATTTTTAATTTGAGCAATTATTCCATTGTAGATCTGTATCATAAATGCGATTTCATGTGTGCGTTTGCAGGTTTGAGTTTAGTGTATCTATGGTGGAGCTCCACAGGAGAACTCTGGATGTAGCAGTGAAGAACGGAGGGAGCATCCTGTCCAAACACAAAGGGCTCTTGGGAAAGGTAACTCTTTTGTTTCTGGCTGAGTATTTTCCAATTTCAGCTCCAGTCCCAAGTACTCCATCGATTTTAAGGCTCAATTTCTTTTTCCTTTTTGTTCAAAATGTCAGGTGCTGGTGGATTTAAGTGGGGATGATATATCAAAAGGATGGACACAATGGTGAACTTGCATTTTATCTTTACTCTGTGCATTGTTTAATGATTTCTTAAGGAAAAAACAGCCAGTGTTAGTGCTTAAATTTCTTTTTAAAATCATTTTCTCTTGCAGGTATGATCTGAGTGAAGATGGTTTGTCGTCTCAATGCATGAGAAGTATTCAAGACCCCCTCCTCACATAGTGACACCACCTCTGCTGTAATATAGTGATCTTGTTCATCTAAGGGCACATCATTTTGTTGTATTCATGTACATTTGTCATATAGTTTACAGGAATAATTTCAGCATGTTCTTTTCAAACATTTCCTTTCATTTCATTAATGATCATGATTGGAAGATATTGTAACATATTGTAATAAAACACACCAACTGCCTTGTCTCTGTTTTCAGTGTTTTATGTAAATATCAAGTTGCTAGTTATGATAATTTGCAGGGGATTTCATTGCATTATATTTCCTTAAAGGAAATTATATTGATATTCTGTTAGAACTGTCCAATTTGTTAAAATGTGACAAATTCTGTTTTGTCGTCTGAGAAAACTCTTACCAAAGGAGCAGATAAAATCACAAGAATAGGCTTAAGTAGCAGTTTTGACTTTAATATTTTTTGTTATGCAGTGTTATCTGATTGTTTACCTCTTATTGTTCTTTAGGCTCGATTACAAACATGAAATGCACATATGCAAAGAATAAAATAATTTGCTCTGTATATTTTAGAAGGACTTTGTGCAATATTGGTTGTTCTGAACATTGGCTCGGAGACTGAAGACCGTGGGCACATTTTAGGGCTACGAACAAGTGCTGTGTAATGTGAAAAGTGTAAAGGATACTTGAACAAGGGTTCAAACCAAATGTGAGATGAACAAATTGAATAATATGAACTGACACGACAGTTATTGCATTTTATGAGCAGGGGCTGCCAGAGAATGTTGTTAAGAGGACACAGCTTGTACACGTTTTGCCAAGCAGTTATAACTGTTTGTTGGAGCTTTTAAGTACTTTTCTTGTTATCTATCCTGTGCCTTAAAAAACTCACTATGTAATTTTGCCTTCTTAATGTTATAATTTTGAATGACAAGATGCCTCTTCTTGGCTTTTGATGAATAAATGGTTTCTCTTGTGAAAATCGTCTGGCTTGTTTTTAAAATTAGTCCCTGTGTCCGGTAACAAAAGATGAACTGATTTAAATTGCAGGTTCATAATTTTTCAAGTCTGTCCTAAAACACTGTTCATATGTGCGCATATGAACAGTGAAAGAGGTTTTCCTCGCTGTAATCATTCCTCCTGTTCATACTGGTTATTAAAAGATCCCCTTCAAATGTGATTTCAATGAAAGTGATGGACAAAATCAACAGTGTGTCCACACAGTCATTTTGTGCAAAAATGCATTTAAAAGTTTATCTGAAGCTTATATGAGGCTTCAGCAGTCTGAGTTAGTCATATCAAGTGGATATCTGCCACATTTACAGTCGTTTTAGCATCAAATTCCCTCTTTGTGTTTCCTCAGACAGTGTTTCCCTGTTGAGCTGTGGTTGAAATATAGTAACAAAAAGAGGGACTTTGGCACTAAAAAGACTGTAATGTTGAAAGACATGATTCGACTCATTTGGAAAGTGAAGCTTCATATTAGCTTCAGATAAACTTTTAAATACATTTTTGCACAGAAGGAGGACTGTGGATTTTGCCTCCCATCACTTACATTGTTAATTAATTATGAAGGGATCTTCTAATGGCCACTATGAACAGGAGGAATGATTACAGCAAGAAAAAGCTATTTCAATCTTCATTTGGGCACCTGACTATTGTTATAAGACAGACTTGAAAAATTGTGAACCTATCCTTTAACTTTGGATGAAAATATGATAATATAATGTGTGGGTTGGTAGGCGGTGTGTGTAGTAAGTAACCATCCTCCAATTCGACTTTGAAGTATAATTTCCCTGAATTATTTAACCGATAAAAGAGATTTCCTACAGCATGAATAAAATCACGTGTGCAACTGTAACCACGGTACTAGCAAAAACACCACAGTGCCCATGATCTATGCTGTGATTCGTCGCCATCAAGTGGCAGAAGATGAAAACTACTATTATGCGTAAGCGTCAGAGTTGACGCACGACGTCATGACGCAGCTTATCCAAATTTGCGCGGGTTTACTGTTGTTATGGGTCTGCTGTCATTCGGCTCTTACTAGTTCGCGAAATTATCAATAAAAAGGTAAGAAAAGGAGCTATTGTTGCATATTTTATAATTTCATGATTAGAAGTCATTATACTACTAGCACCAACCGACGGAGAAGGATTAACGTTTGGAAATAACACTTTTAACGCTAAGAACAAACTGGCTGCCATATTTGTTTTGGTCTTTTTTTTCCTTTTACAGTAACGTTACGTTAATGCATTTTTTGTCAGCTAGGCTAAAACTAAACTAAACTTAACACTATCGCAGGTTTTTCTGGAAATCTTCACATCGCCTGGAAAACCGAAAACATGTCGAAACGAGAGGCGTTTTTATCAGCCGCCTGTAAAGAAAATGTGGAGGACTTCCTTCGTTTTATCCAGCTTCATGTAAGTAACTTCTCTCAACGTTAAACTACACCTAATCAGGAAACCCTCACATCCTTTAGAAATGAAGATGCAGGATTAATCTAATCTGTTTAATGTATTATTTGTGTCTTAGAATATGTCGTGGCTCTAAATAATACATGTCTAAACGTTACGTAATATCGGATACAGTTAGTGGTTGTAAACTGTAGTACGGGTGGCATCTTAAGTGTAAAATGTAGTGTTAAAATTGTTATTTGATGTTAAAGATCGTCCCCAGTCACGCAGTTGTAGTTTAAGCATGTTTTAACATGTTAAACTGATCATCATCTGGCAACTGTTGCTATTATTATGCGTTAACATTAATCTGACTTGATGTTTTTCAGTAATTGATTGAGTTGGTTTATAAGCACAAACACTAATGCCACCAGATCCCAAAGTTATGTATTTGATTTACTTACTGTGACGGAAAAACAAAGCATTTAACTTATGAATTCAGTAGGGCTGCAACTAACGATTATTTTCATTATAGATTAATCTGTAGATTATTTTTGCGATTAATCGATTACTCATTTGGACTATAAAATATCAAAAAATGGTGAAAAATATTGATCATGGTTTCCCAAAACCAAAAATGCAACCTAAAATGTCTTGTTTTGTCCTGACCAACAGTCCACAACCCAAAGATATTCAGTTTATTATCATGGAGGACTAAAGAAACCAGAAAATGACTCAATGACAGCATGATTAATTGATTATCAAAATAGTTGCAGATTAATTATCTGTCAAACGACTCGTTGCAGCTCTAGAAATATAGAAATATAAGCAACATTTTGCATTTGTAAAGTAGTTTATTTAATAACTAGTTATCATAAGCGAAGCCAATACATTTTTTTGTTGATCATATACTACTAGCAATGAAAATGCCCTACAGAGTCACAAATGAAAAGTGGATTTGTAGCTGTCATCTCTTTTATCGGTTAAGTGGTATGTGTCTCAAATTCCTCTTGTCCCTCTTGTCTCTCCTGTCTGTGTTGTTGAGCAGAAGGACAAAACGGAGCCTTTCGATGTGGAGGAGGTGGTGCAGGAGATGCCCAGGGACCAGAGGGAGGCTCTGTGGGGGAAACTGGCCTCACTCCTTCAGGACGTCCTGCTGGAGTTACCTCCTGATCGCTGGGAGCAGGGCAGGGAGGAGGGCATGGAAGTGGAGTCCAATGCAGACCCTGTGAGTTGACCACTAGTCATGTTCCTATTATTGCTATATTTATAATTTAATATTTAGACTATGTACATGAAAAAAATCACTCATTATAATTTGATAACCAAGTGCTTTCAGATTTGTTTTTGTGCTGTAGGATATTGATGTCATTGTAAACATACTTACTTTTCCTTCAGAAACATGTCATGGCTGTTGTGGACGGCGTGACACTAGTGGCTATAGTGTCTTTAAAGGTCCTACAAGATGGTGACACCTACAAAGCCCTTCTGGAAATTGCCCATCAGCTTCATGGTGGGTGTACTTGCCAATTTTTTTCTCTCTGCTAAAATAATGTCAGTTTTAAAATGACTGATGTCTGATTTCTTTTTGCATTTTCCCCTCAGACGTTCTGGCGTCGCTGCCTGTGTCAGAGGCTCCTCTGCACCTCCATATACACGCACTCTGTGAGGCCTGGTGGAAAAAAGGCCTGCAGGAGAGAGAAAAGTTTGGTCGCTCTGCTTTCCTCATCTCTCTGCAGAAGAGCTTCATTTTGAAGAAACCAGTCAGTATATGAACTCAGTTATACGTCAAATCAATCAGTATTGAGCCTTTTGCTGTGGCTATGAGGTTATGTTTTCATTGTTTAGCTCTGTTTTTAGTTCTAGTAGTTTAGTTGCATTTTTTTGCATAATTATATAGTTGTAACACATTCTCACCATGTCTCTGTGTTGCGTATGTTGTCAGGGTGTTGAGATTCAAAGAGTTTGGGGTCTCCATGATGTGCTTTTGAGTCTGGACTACACATCAGAGGACAACAAGCAGATAATCGACTTGTTGCTTCAATGCTTTCACCGTCCTATTTACATTAGGAACGACGACGTGAGTAGAGTGATATCCAGAAGCTGTGTGTGTGTGTTTGCATGAGTCACTGTCACTGTTTTTTGCACTTATTGTTGTGGCTTTGAGCTGTCAGCCTCATAATGTGTATATTGTTGCAGGGAAAGCGATTCCTGGTGTTTCTTTTCAGCTGGAATGTCAACTTCATCTGGGTTATTCATGGCACCATAAAAAATCAGCTAGAGTTCTTCAGCAAGTAATAAGCCTTTTTTCACTCTAATTAACATTAGTCACATTTATTCTTCATGTTACTAACTATTTGTTTTTTTTAAAGGACCATGACCTCTAATATTACGGAGATCTACTTCAGAGCATGGAAGAAGGCTAGCGGGGACTTCTTGGAGACGATTGAGAGCTCATGTATACAGGATTTTATGCAGAATGCGATCTTGCTCCATAGAGCATCTCCTGTCCACGCCAAAGTCAGACAGGTAGACTTATTATGTGTAGAACCAACTGACTTCAGCTGCTCTGAGTTTCTACAGCGTGTATTTATTCTCTGATCTCTCACTTGCAGATTGTGAGCTATTTCCACACAAGGAAGGGCTGCAACAGAGTGGACAAGATGCTCTATAACCTCTACAAGCCCATTCTCTGGAAAGCTTTGAGTGTACGCAGACTGATTTCTTATTGAATGTCATATTAAAATTGGATTTAAGTACTTTCTATACATAGTCTAATGTCTTCCTGCTTGATTTCCCCAGGCTCCTAACTTTGAGGTTCGTGCAAATGCCACTTTGCTTTTCACTGAGGCCTTCCCCATCCACGACCCGGATCAAAACAACCAGCATATAGATGAGACCATTCAAAAACAGCTGGACAGAGCAATGGTGAGACAACCATTCAAACCTTTCAGTCAGTTTTTGTTTTGTGTTTTAAGAACCTGAAAGGCAACAATAATCTAAAATTATCCAGTATATTATTATCTTTGGGCTTAATAATGGTCCCAATGTGGGGCACGCCTACAACCACCTGTCTGTCATCCTCAGGGCCTTCTCGATGACCCTCATCCCACTGTGCGCTCCAATGCTACCCTTGGGGTCTGTAAGATCCTGGCCAAGTGCTGGGAGCTCCTCCCTCCAACAGTCATCACAGACTTCATGAAGAAGCTGCTGGTGGAGCTAGCGGCTGACACCAGCTCCCCGGATGTCCGTTGCTCTGTCTTCAAGGTGGGGAATGCAGTTTCTCTCTTGTTCCTGGTGTATTTTCTCTTGGAAAATGTTGCTACAGCAAGCCTATGTTATCCAGGATGCACTGTGAGCTGCAAAGATGTTTAACAAACTGACAGTATGACATAGGAATTAAAATAATCACATTCTTGTCCAAATTTTGTGATGGAAATTACAGGAGATTCTTGTCAGTGCAGAGTGAATAAGCATTACTTGTCCTGTTGGCAGTAGACAAGATATAGGATGACTTGAAGTAATGTTTTCCTCAGTGTCTGACCATCGTCCTGGACAACGCTCTCAGCCATCCACTGTTGGAAAAACTTCTACCTACGCTGAAGTACAGCCTTCATGACAACTCAGAGAAAGTCCGCACAGCTTTCCTTGATATGCTTATTAAGGTGAAAGCAGTTCGTGCTGCCAAGGTACGTGCAGGGTTTCTTTTCGCTAAAAAGTCATCAGGCTCTTATTAGTGCTGGTTTCGTATGTGTGTTGAGATGTTTTCTTGAATATTAGAAAGACAATATAGCAGATTACTGCGCAAATTATTCAGTTACATGCAGTTATTATAAGGAAGTAGTAAAATGTCTGTCTCATAAAGATGCATTTTAGTGTCTGGTACAAATCCAAGTGTGATTCAACCAAATTACACCGAGACACGATTCAGTTACAGGGTGTGACTTGTAACCTTTTCTCCTCATCCTCCCTCCTCGTGAACCACTCTCCAGTTTTGGGACATTTGCAACATGGACCACCTGCTGGCTCGCCTGGCTATTGACTCCCAGTCAGTCTCCAAGCGCATTGTCGATCTGCTCTTCAAGTCCTTCCTTCCTGTCAACGAGTCGGAGAGGGAGTGGTGCTGTAGGTGCATCACCCTCGTTCAGATGAACCCCATGGCTGCCAGAAAGTTCTACCAGTTTGCCCACAAACACACAGCCCCCACTAACATCAGTAAGTGTTTTGTAACCCTCATTAAAGACTAGCCAGAGATTAGTATCAATGAAAATTATTTTGCTCATTGCACAAATTTAATGTCCAATTTAAAAACTAAGTATTGTTTTTCTCTTGTCTTCCAGTAAAGCTGATGTTGGCCATTCGGCGCGTTCTGAACAGCTGCATCCAGAGCGACTGCGACCTGTCGGAGCTTAATGACAGCAACAAGGAGAACAGCGCTGTAAGAGAAAAACAATTCTGCCAAAATAACAGTTTGACTGAACATATTTGATGTTAGCGCTTAAATTTTTTCTCTTGAGTTTTAACATGCAGATCAAAAACAACCATAGCGGTTATTTCTCTCTCTCTTGTCTCTCAATCTAATGAGATATGAAAGTATGTTGATAGTAAAGTGAAGTAAGTTCATATTGTGTGTCGTTTGTGTCTGAGTTGATGGAGATCCAATGTAGAGTTTGATCTCAGCAGGCTGAACCTGTTCTGCTGGGGAAAGACATGGCCGTCATGTCGAGTCTGCTGGAGATCGTGGTCATCCTGTGGAGAAGTGTCGAGAAGGCCCTGAAACAAAACGAGGAGGCCCAGAAGTACACGTTTGCCAAGTTTGGCAATGTTATATCCAAATATTTCAGCACCTTTCAGGTACATCCACCTCCACATGATGTGGTGTTTGTATTTTTCTACTGTTAAATTTATTCTTTCATGAGCTAATTTTGTCTGTTTTTAACTGTAAAACCTTGTTGATTTGTTTCTGTAGGATGAGCGATGCACTGTTGCTCTCATACAGCTGGCCTCATTTATGCCCCCAAGTGCAGTTCCCACATTCAGGTGAGCAGTAATGCCTCATTTTGTCTTACTCTTGCTGTTTGTGTCCATCTGTCTTCATCTGATTTTTTCACTTTTTTATAAACTTTTACACCCATCCTACTTTTGTCTTTCGCTGACTTTCTTATCTAACTTGTTCCCCAGCTGCAGCGTCTTGTCCAGGCTGAGGAAGATGGAGTCAGGAGTTGTGCCAGCACAATACAGCCAGCTGTTAGACTGCATGTGCAGCTGGGGCCAGGCCGCTAACATCCTCGAGCTCATCACTGACTGGCTCACCGAGGCCCTGCCCAAGCAAGGGGTCAGTCAGTGCAACCAAAACAAAAAACACAACCTTGAGTTAGACATGAAAGGCTGAACATGTATCCAGTTGTTGCTCTTAGTAAAGTCATCTTCCTGTCATCTTCAGGACAAGACTAACACCAGTCGAAAGGTGCGTATCCAGGAGATGGTGGAGGCCAAACCAGACCTGGCACTGGCTTACTTGGAGTACCTGTTCAGCAGCACATCATCGCGGGAGAAAGTGCTGGCTCTTGGTCCGGGTCCACTGAAGCAGCTCCATACAGTTCTGGGAAACTGGAAGGTATGTTGGATGTATTTCATTTCAATAGAGCTGAGACATATTTTTATTGAGAGAATAAGTCACCTACCCCACTTTGGGCAACTGTAGCTGCTGAAATATTGTACATGATACAGCAGTATACTAAAGTAAGACAGGCATACACAGGCAAGCAGATCTGTACTTTTTTTTAAAATAAAATATCTGTTAATTTATACAAAGTAGGGGGAGGGACTGTAAAAAGGAACCACATTTCTGTACATCTATAGTATAAAAAGAGAAAGGAAAGACAAACTGTTCAGGAAAGGGTGGTAACAGTGTAATGGAACAGCCTATAGCACATAGTATGTTTGAAATATGATCAGAAGTTTTAGGTCAGTCTGAGAAAGAGTCAGTAACAACTAGATATTTAAGGGTCTAAACTTAAAGTATCTCCATCCATTACTCAGCAAGTGTTTGTAGCCTTTGAAAAAAATCTTAAGAAGGGTTCCCATTTTGAGAAGAACTTACTGACTGATCCTCTAATTGTGTGTTTAATCTTCCCGATCTTAAGGAAAAACACGACCTCCTGCAACCAGTCTCTGCTTGTCAATTTCACATAATTCTCCGGTGGGCGAGCAGTGATGTAATGGCGATAATATGTGATTGGTTGCTATTTGCGGCCGGGTTTTCATTTAGAATGCCAAATAACACAACCAAAAGGGCAGGGTGACAGATTGATGTTGAGGATGTCTATGTGATTTGAAAACTTTCATCCAAAAGCTTTGAAGCAGAGGACCTGAACACAGTCTTTTTTTTTTTTTGTAGAAACATACAGTCTGTCAGTCTGTGTATCCCTGCTTGAATACATTTAGCATGTATACATACAGTAGATGAACAGTATTTGAGATAGTTCCTCTGTGAGGAGTGTGTTTCCTCAGACGAGTGATTTTGTGTGATATTTGTCTCAACAGTCAGTGCTGTATACACACCTCAGCTCCACCTCCGATGATCCTAGAAGTCCCAGTGTGGACGTTGCACTGAAAGCCTTCATGTACCACGGCCGCCTGGGTGCACACCTGCAACATAACGTGAGTCCATCTAATTAATGTTTCCTTTATCTTTCCCTCTCATTTCACTTTTTTTTTTAATTTATCCAGGGCATGCAGCAGCTCTATGCTTTATGTTACACTTAATGGTGTTCACATCTGTGAGCTGCTGAGAGCAAAGACAGTTTTTATGTAATTTTTTATTACCCATATTTTCAAAATGGCCCATGTTTTTTTAGCTAGTTACCCTCAGGCGACAAGGCTGAGTGGGATAATTGTTTTGTGTGTCCAAATTTAAACGTTTTTCCCTTCTTAAACTACAAAAATAAAATTCTACCATTTGCTTCTAGTCGTCTGATAGCCGTGACTACCTGCTCTCTGTGGAGCATGTGGCAGCGTGGGTAGCTGAGAGGGTGCTGCCCTTCCTGGCAAAACGTACCGATGGAGACGCTGAGGATTCGGAGAAGTCGCAACTGGCCGCACAGATAACTGAGGTGAGCTCCCCTGTTGATGTAACACAACCTACATCTCATGAGCTCGCATCAACTTCCTCTGATTGAGCCCAACCAGATGAGCGTTGGATGTATTATATGTACATATTCAGCCTTGACAGAGCACATTAGGTGAAGTGAAAATGGCCGGCTGGATTTGCAGTAAACACCAGTGTCTCTTTTGGGCAAATAGAGGAAAAACCTCTCTGGGGGCTCTTGTGATTTCAGCTCAAAATTGTAGGTGTTGCAGCTCTACATAAAAAGTGCATTTTATTTTTTGATCAAGTACATGAATGTTTGATCATGATGCTCTCAGCGGTGAAGCTTTCAGACGCCTGTTGATGCCAAACATAATAGCCGGTTGTATTATGTTCGAGTGCATGTGCATTTCCTAAAATATCTTTGCTGTAAGATCATTTATGCGTGTTGTAAAGTCAGTCCAAGCAAGATGATTTCTCTGCTGGCAAATCTAGACTTTTGGCCAACTAAATCACATCTCCTTGTTAATAAATTGCCTGTTCAGATTTGTGTCTTGTACTTGCGAAAGCTCATTTTCACCTTGACACAGCCTGTACCAAGGCTATCGATGAAAATACACAGTTCAGTTGTTACCCAGGACATTAAGTTTTGTGGAGTCCTGCTTTCAGGACTTTCAGTTCTGCTCAGTAAATTTAGACTTCTCATAGATTGTTCTGCTCCGGTCCGCACACACTCCTGTACATGCCCCCTCCTGCTCGTACTGCCACACTCAAATGGGTTTATTTCCTTATTTGTGCAATTACTCTCCAGCCTGTCACCACATGGCTGCTGCGAACAGATACTGAAAACACCCCCTGTGTTTGTGTCAGTCCTCTCTTCATCGTAGAAAGCTTTTAGAGGATACACTCAAATTCTACGTATTTCCAGTAAGACGGGCCATCGCCACAATTTGTGCACACTTGTTGATTTTAATAAGTGTCCTTTTTTTGGGGGGGGGTCTGAAACGTTCTTCCTGCAATGTGATGGGGATGCATTTCACCAGAGCTTCCTGACAGTGTGCCGAGACGTTTTGCTCGTGGGTTTGGGCGACGAGACGTTCAAGGGTCAAATCCTCCACCTGTGCTCGCTCATCCTCCTCTCAGGTGAGTGTTTTAAACAGGGCTCGCAACGAACAGTTATTTTTATTATTGATTTATCTGACTGTTATTTTGATTAATCGTTTTGTCTGGAAAATGTCAGTAAAAGTTTTAATTTCCCACATCCCAAGGTAACTTCTTCAGTTTCTCTCTTTTTTTTTTTGTCCGACTAACATATTCAGTTTAGTATCATGTATGAGAAAGAAAAGCATCTATTTGGCAAATATTTGTTTTTTGTTTTTTAAATAAAACAAACAATTATTCAATTATCAAGATAGTTTCTAATCAACTGCATTTAAGGAAAGACCCAGTTTTTAAGTACATTTTACAGAAACACCCAAAATAGTGCTGTTGTATCATTTTGTTTTACTTGCATTAAGGCCTCACAGAGAGTGTTTTCCTTTGCAGAGGCAGGCTATCTGTGTATTCCTACACTCCTGCTGATTTTGAAGGAGGTGGCAGACAGTTATGCACCTGACGATGACAAGCTGGCTCAGGAAGGTCAGGAGGATGCAACCACTGTCATTCTGGGCGTGGTGGCCAACATCTTCCAGAAGATTATTGAGCTCTTAGCTCGCCGACTTAGGAAGGAACCAGAGGAGGGAAAACTGGTACGCTGACATTTTTTGTATTTTTTCTACATAAACCTCGCTTGTTTCTTACTTTCCTTAATAATGGATTTTTTTAGTTTGTATACGGGCTGTTTTCTTACCCTTTTTGTGTTATGATTATCTTCCTCGGCTTAGCTGTGTCAGTCAGCTGTGCCCGGCCTGACAGACTTCCTCCAAGTGGCACAAACCTGGAAAACAGCCCCTCTCAGCGGGGTCTTCTCTACTCTTTTCGCCATCATCATCGTGGAGAAGAGACACGCGCTCCAGAAGGTGAGCTGACAGAGCACTGTAGAAATGAAAGAGACACAGCATTTGTCTTTTACCAATATCCTGCCATACCCCAGACATGATAAGGGACATGATTGATTATATTTTTGATCAGTTTCGATCAATTAAGGGCATGATGAATGCTGCTGTGCTCTGGTTTTTTTAAAGATTACTCATCCTGAAGAGGTGATCACCCCGGAGTCAGCAGAGGACATGCCTCCTCTGTCCAGCGTCCTGCTGTCTGTCATCCTCAAATCACCTTCTGTTACCAGGTAAATCTCTCTAACTTGGGCTGAAGCCTAACAGGGTCAACTGAAACATGCTGCCATCTTTTGTACTCTTTTTAAAGGGGTTGGCTTATTCACTTCCTCTCCTATCCTCCTCTGATTTATTTACTTTTGCTTTTATTAAGACCCACATTTAATTACCATTGAAGAGTATAACACTGTCTGTTGTTTTGGGATCAATTCTTGTGTGTTCTAGAGTATTTTTGACAGAGGTCAGCTCATCTCTGGACTCCGAGGCCATCAGCAGTCTGTCTGAAGTGGCTGCCGTGCTGCACGTCTTGGCCGTCATCAGACACAGTGAGTTTTCATGAGCAGAATTTGAGTTAAAGCAGGCCAGAAAAACTCAAAGATTAAGGGAGATTGCTGATAAAGACACGTGTTGGTTATATTTAACACTTTTTTTTCATTCTGCAGCGGGGCAGTCTAAAGCAGGCTTGAAGAGTGCAGCCGTATCTGTCCAGCAGCAGCTTCACAAACACGCCGTCACAACCGCAGACAGCAGAGACATCCAGAGGTAGGTGGAGGGAAATGAGATGGTTGAGATTTTTTTTTTTTCTTGAGATAATCTGTGGATAAATAACTGTTTTTGTAAATTAGTATTTGGTTTGTGAACTGTAACGACTATTTTATCCTTTCCCCTACAGGGTTTTTTATGAATCTTCAGTGAAGACCTTGAATGAAATTCTGGATTTATAAGTTTTCTTCTTAGAAAAAAAAAATAGAGCTAAGTGATATGTAATTTCTGCTCTACCATGTATTTTATGAAGCAGAGGAAAGCAGTATAATATCTGCTGTTTGCATGACAGACTTTCAGTTGCTCCGTGAGAAATTACACAATAAATATTTCCTGGTTTAAAAAAAAAAATGGTTTAGATTAAAATCTAAAGTGCTGCTCTGCTACCTTGTATTCCCAGATTGGCTCCACTTTTCTGGGTTTATTTATTTCTTGATGGCACACATTACTAAAGTCTTGTCTCACAGGCTTTGCACAATGAAAAAGTGGAATTTGTCTTTAAAAGCTTGTGTTTTTTTAAGACACTTCATATAAAATGCATATATTTTTTCATGTTTCAGCATCTTGGTGTTTTTATATCTGTTGGTCTGTCAGCATTTGGTTGTAGTGCGCTAATAAGAATAAAACAAACTGTATCAATCAACATAAACGTGATCTTTATTTCTTCTTCAGATGGTTTTCTTGTCTGTACAGCAGTTTGCAAAGTAATGACCCCAAACAAACCAACAAGCAATAAATCATCCTCCCACTTCTCTTCATTCTTAAAGGAGAAAGGCGCCATTTTAAAGGCGATGAAAACAAATGTTCTCGGTCAGCTTCTTATTAAATAACGGCGACATTTCTGGTTATTTCACATGAGAGATTTCTGTATTTGTGGTGTTTTCTCTGCTCTTCTTGCTGCTTTGAAGTCAGCGCGACTCAGTTGGAAACGGGTGATGTGATGTACTTCGGAGCACCAATCAGGATTTAGCAGTTTGAATCGAAATTATCACAGGTATGTTTTTGTTTTTTTACTTTAACTTTGATTGTTGCTCATTTAATCATAGATATTTCAATGGTGGAAAAAGCATTCAGACCTTTTACTTAAAAGTACCAAAACATTAATGAAATTATAAATGTCCTGAATTCATAAGTAACAGGACACAAGTGTTATCATGCAGGAAGTAAGTTGTTAATACCGATGCATCAATGTGCAAACACTTTTTGCTGTTGTAGCTGGTTGAAGTAATTGAATTGATTAATTAATTATTTGATTTTCTTAGGTAGTTTGGACCAGTGTTTCCCAACGTGCCCTCCCAAGCATCACGAGGTAAATCTGAGGGGTTGTGAGATGATTAGTGAGGAAGGAAAGAAGAAAACAAATCTGTATTTATTTTTTCAGCTTTTCTATAATCTTGTTGGGTTTTATTTTTTGTGAAATAATAATTTTACCTGTTTGGCCTCCAACAGTTATTTATGGGAAATGTCTGTGATGGAACTGCTGACAATTCAGACGCTTTTTTATAAGGGGTCACAAACCAAAAAGGCTGGAAACAACTGGTTTAATATAACAAAGCACTGTGTTTTATAAGCTTATCATGTTTTTTTTTTTATTGAAAACCTTAATCTTGAAAGATAGATACATTTAGTGGAGTAAAAATGACACATTGTTCCTCTGAAATGTAGTGGAGTAGAAGTATGGAGGTACAAATACCTCAAAATCATACTTAATTTAATGTATTTATTTATTAGACAGGGACAATGCTCATTAATCAACAGAAAAAAAGAAGTGGCTTTTTTCATCTTGTCCTTGGCCAGATGTTCAAAGAGCCAACCTAAAATTAGATTAAAATAACATCTTGGTAAAATTCTTGGTACACAACATAATAAATACTCAGACTGAAAACGGTACACAACCACCAATCAATCAGTGTCACAACACAATATAGTTAACAATACATATTAAGTAACTTCAGAAAAAAAAAGTTAAAAAGACGTACAGTACTTTCCACCACAAGTATTTTTAATCCTTAATAATAAAACTATACATTTCCTATAATGTAATTTTGCTGTGATGTGTCATGTGTCAATCATAAATTACATTAGGAACAGTGTGTTTATCCTCCTGTATTATTTCACAGTTTTCATGTTGTCTTCATGACTCCCAAGTGGCAATCAGTAGTCCTGTCTCCTCTGCCACCCATCCACCCATTCATCCATCCATCTCTCCATCCACCCATCCAAGGCGCTGTTGCATGCTGCGCGCGTCCCTCCTCACCATGTGTGTTTGACGTCAGAAACTTAGGAGGGGCTCCTGCGTGAAGCTGGTTGCTGTTTGTGGTGCTGAAACAACGCCTGTGTTGTGCGCCGTTTAGCGCTATTTCCTTTTTAAATTTTCTTTTTTTTTTTGGGCTGAACCGCGTCTCTCCTCTGCTCTCTTCGAGTCAAACATGCCTCTTTAGTCCGGGTCTCGTCCGAGCAGCGAACACCTGAGTTGGCGTTAAACATGCTGTTTTAGCGGTAGGTGTGCGATGGATTAGTAGTTCTGTTTAGGTATGGATCCGCTGTGGTGTCCCATCCTCATCGCTGCACTGGCTGTCAGCCTCTGCTCCTCACCTGCCGTCGCTGACAGGAAATTTGGTAAGCTGTTGTGTTTTATTATTATTATTTTTCTCGAAATAGCTCCAGCTCTTTCGCTTTATTGCTTTTTTTAGACTCTGTCCGCGGTGCTAAAGCCACCTGACTGTCTCGGTTTGTCAGGGTCGAATTAGTAAGATTTGCTCTGTTTGCAAAAGTTGAGCAAATGTGACTATTGAGCCTGATATTGTAGCATTTGTAAATGCATGCTGCCTTATGGCAATTTACACAACTTATGTTTAATAGTTTAGTGTGTGTGCAATCAAAAAATCTGCTAAATGAAATGTTACATAATCTGTCAGGCCCGATGGGTAACATGTTTGTCATGATACAGTTCTCTGGTTCAGCAGCCAACAATACAGCCAATTTGATACAGCACAACTATAATAATGCACTAAATTTAATATGGGTTTAATGGTTTCTGTATTCATAAGAATTCCCCTTAAGGAGCATGCAATTTTAAATCCACTTAAATATTTAATAATATCCTATGCCTCCTCAGGAAAGGGCATCTTTCATATAGCCCTTTTTCATTTAGTATTTTCATTATCCTTGATTTGTTCCTCCAGCCATGTCTCAGACACTACACTGTAATTATCATGGCACATGTCCAAAGTATGAAAAAATATAGAAGCCATCAGGATGCTTGTGCCCTTCTGTTCAAATAGAGACGCAGATTGAAGGATGTTTAGACTCATCGTACTGTTTCCTCACTTCCCGCCTGCTATTTACACCTCTAATCACACCTACGGATCCGGGATCAGCAGTCGGAGCACATGATAGAATCAACTTTATTATGAGCAAAGAGGCAAATATAGGTCTCAGGCTGGCACTCCTGCTCGGTGATGATTCACACAGGCTTCGGAAACTGCATCATATTCTGTATATTTAGAACAAGAGGGTGTCCATCCTTTTTTTTTTTTAAATACTGTGTAATCTGCACGTAAACACCAACCAGCACACAGTTTTCTTATTCTTTTATTAGACATACATATAATCATTGCTGTCGCAGGCTATTAGGTTGGCAAAAATAATATAGAAACCTCACAACTTGCCATTTGCTTTATGGGTTTTTTTTCCCTCTCTGCAAGTTGGCTAATTTATGCTTAAAATACTTGTGAATGAGTCAGTGCTTATTCGCCGAGTGCGTTCCTCTCATTGTATTCTCAGTATGTTTTTCCTCTCTGTGTGTGGAAGAGGTCTCCATTGTCAGAGTGTGGCTGGGAGTTAGAGATGGTTATTGTTTTTAATGAGTCCCACTGCGGATTACGCTGTGTCATTGGAAAGCTTTGGATCAAGGTGACGTAGCCGCCTATATATATATATACATACAGTATAATAAACTGTGTGCGTCTATATGTGTTGGATGGGTGGGTGTGTTTGTGTGGGAGAGGCAGAGAAAGCGCGTGCTCGTGTGTGGGTGGGTGGGTGTGTGTGCGTCCTTCCTCGTCTGAGAGCACATGAAAGCCAGACGGGGGGGTGGGGGGGGGGATAAGTCTGCGGCTGCACACTCTGATTATGAAATTAAGTGCTGTAAAATTTAACGAGTGGTGCGCATTTGGTCCTGCGCATGAGACTAAAAACATGAACTTTTCAAATTCATTTAAAGTAGTGTTTTTGAAGCACTTAATGCCCAAATCCATTATGAGTTCGCAGAATTTGACTTTTTAATGCATGAGCTTTTGGAGGTGCGAAGCAGAGGTGGTAAGCACACAAACAGCAGAAATAAAGATAACTTAAAGATCACTTATATGAGAGAAGCTCTGCTATAGTGTAATTTACATCAGCCTTGCATCGGTTTAGATTCACCCAAGCCCCTAGGGGATGAGATAAACAGCAATAAAACACTAAGACATGCTGTTCAGTCACCTTGATTCCAACGTGACGTCTGAGTGGTCTCCTCCAGGATGAAGCTCTGGTCTTCCAGAGAACAGCCAGAGGTCACGGACTGGTTAACATAATGTACTTTTCCTGTGCTTCCCTGTTGAGGTGGCTCGCTAATCAGCCTTGAGTCCGCTGCCTTCGAGCAATTCCAACGCATGCTTGAGAATTAACCCAAGATTGTTATTGCCACCAGTGGGAGGCTTCTGACAAACTTTACAGCCCTGTTACGCGTTATAAACGGCACCCTGGAAGGCTGTTCGACTTAAATAAAAGAGAAACAAGGTGGAATTTTATCTATTTCTCCAACTTAGATTCAGACATCTTAATTAATCTTTATTTTAAGAGTGCAGAAAGGTCTGTGCCTTGTTTACAATAAGTTAAGAATAGCTTCATTTGAATAATGAGCTCATTGACTTCTGAGGAAAGTCCTGCCAGTGGAAAATTTGCAGAAATTGATCGTGTTGCCTCACAATCAGCTAACGTGTTGCTACTGTACAAGGCCTCTTGTTGAAATTCTGCTCAGCATCTTTTTTCTGTTCGCAGTGGTTTGCCAGTGTCCTGCATCCCAATAACAACCACTGAAAATCCCATATTAACTAGACAGCCGTTCTGGAGCTGCAAGGTCATGTTTTGTTAGCATGATAAATGTACTCTCAGCAAGTTTTTTCGGAACAGATACTGAATCAATTAAATAGAGAAATATTAAGTGAAAAATAAGCTATTTGGAATTGAATGAAAGGCAAATATACACCGAGGTGTTAGCCCTACTCTTTTGGATATGTAGCAGGAACACGGAGATCAGACTGAGTGGGGAGTTCAACATTTCACAAAAGTGAGAAAGCATGAAAAGAAAAAAGAAAAAATCACACTTTAATCACAGCTTATCAGTTGTGTCTACTATAATACCTTGTGTTGTATTTCCAACAGACTTTCAGGAATAAACCCATTTTACAGAGGTTACAAGTAAAGGAGTGTTACAGTATGTATTGATGGACTGAGATATGAGCCAGTCTTATCTCCAGCATGTACATGTAGACATTCTCCTTCGAGGCTGCGCTGCTGGGTCTTTTCATTACGGCTGGCTATCAGCAGCCATCGCCTAATATACCCAGACAAGTTAGATTTGATTCATAGGCTGCTGAGCTCTATCTACTCCACCACGGGCCTCTGTCATCCCATAGATATCAGGACTGAGCGGTGATATCAAATATCTTATAGTGGTTGTAAATCATCTGGGAGGATTGAAATGTGCTGTGATATGAGGGTAGATATTTTACTACATCGTGGATGAGTATGGTGTATATATATATATGTCCAGGTGAGGCTGCGCATCTTGCTTCATTGGAAGTGGTTTGTTTTCATCCTATATGTTTGTGTTGTCTTATTATTTCCTGAGTTGCTAGGACACTCCCTGGATCTCCCGAGGTACCAGTTATTTCAATGTGGTTTATCCTGGGAGCAAGCATACTTCACAGAAAATGTTACACTGAGCATTTTAAAACATTTCAATCCAATTTTTTTGTGAAATGAAGGGAATAAAAGAGGTAACTGCAACTCTCCTTCAAATCCAAGATAAATAAATCATCATCAAGTCTCACATTTAGTCTTTGATGCCATAACAGCATAAGTATGGAGAATACGACAGCTAGCGGCTCTGTGAGGCTGTACCATTGACTGTATATAAATATAGACGTCATAGCTCCCCAAAAATGAAGCCAAAACATCTGTATCGCCCCCTGGTGGCTGGCTGCAGTATATGTTATAAATCCGGGAGAGTCGGTTGATATATTCTCTGTAGGTTCTTCACTATGAGCGACATAATTTGATACATTGTTATTATAAAAATATCAATTATAGCTGCTTTAAGGGATTACCAAACTTATTACAGCTCATCCTGAGGGGGACATGACTGTCTGTACAAAGTTTCATGGCAATTCATCCGAAAGTTTTTGAGACATTTAGCTAAAAAACAAAAAAACCTTATGGTGGCGCTAGAGGAAAAGTCAGGGGATCTCCAAAGTCAGTCAGTATAAATCATCCTCTGGGGACCACGAATGTCTGCACAAAATTTCATGGCAATCCATCCAATAGTTGTTGAGATATTTATGTCTGAATCAAAGCGGTGCACTGAATGACCAACACACCACAACATTGCTGCTAGTGTGGCTAAAAACTTTCAATCGACTGTCTGAAAACATAATACGTCCATCTAGACATCATATCAATATGCTTCACCACCAACTCCAGCACCACACTGCTCACAATGGCTCATATTAGATAGAAGTTTTTTTTTTTTTCTGAATAATGAAAACTCCATTTCCAAAACGCTGCCTGAATGTCCCCCGAAACCAAATCTTAATTAAAATAAAAATTGAACCAAGGATAAAAACTAATAGGATTGCCAAAACTAATATAACCCTGCAGCGGTTTGTCTCACACACTCAGTAAAGGTTTCTGATCTCTTAGGTTGTCTGAGTCATCTCGTCTGAACTGGTAAAGGGTCAGCTTCAGTTCAGACTTTATTGACACTTTGGATATGGAGCCTTTTTAGAATTCACTAAAGGCTTTGACTCATCCAATAAATGCCGAACTATTTATTGGATGAGATTTTATTATAGCCTACAATACATCCCTTCTTTGTGCACATGGCTGCGCAGGATGGTTAAATGAACATTTGGTGTGTTATTTGGAGAGCCTGTTTTTCTAAATTAATAATCTCAACAGCTGCAGCACTCAATGTGAGTGTAATTGATCTAATGTTAAGATTTTCTGCTATCATCTGTTGTTGAATGCAATATATGCCTATTGATTCAAAATGAGTTTAACTGATCGAACATTAAGATTTTCTGCCTATTGATTCTAACTAATGGCGCACAGTTGTCACAAATGACCTCTTCTCGTCTGCAGCGATCCGACATACAGCTATTTTTAGGGGTTCAGGAAGTCAAACTGATAAGCCATTCATTTTGGATTTCTCTGGAAATATGGGGATTTTTTTTTTTTTTTAGTTAATTTCAAAGTTGCTGCCTTCAAAGTGTAAGCGCTGAATTTCAGAAAAAACCACACAAAGCAGGCTGTATATTCCTGGCTTGGGATGTAGCCACGGCTGGTGTGATCACAGACGAAGTGCGATGTTTCTTTGACTCAACAGATGCTCGGAGGAGTGTGTTGGCTTTGAGTGGTTATTGAGACGAGGGAGTGGGAGCAAAGCGGCTGGCTGTGCGTCTGTGTCTTTCCCGAGAAATGTCAGCGGCTCTTGAGAGGAAGGAAGTCAGAATTGTGTCAAGCAGACGTGTCGAGGCAATCCATCTTGTTATTCCCTTTCCTGCCTCTGTTCAGGGCGAAGCCAGAAGATATTCTAGGTCAAGGAGGAAGTGTGCCACCAGAAAGGCAAGGAAGGTTATGTTACATTTTTCTGGGGAGGACTGCTCTTCTTTTGCACTCTAAAATGAAATTACATTTAAATAGAAGCTTTTCACTCTTTTGAGACTTGTCAGGTGTTAAAATATGACATGTTCACATTACTATGTTGGCAAAACCGTTTCCCCTCTTGCATATCTTTATCTATGCCTCCAAGGAGAAAGTGCAAAGAGCATCCTTCTTCTTGTACTTTCTCACCTCGCCATATACCTGGGCTCCTGAGCCTCGTGACACAGAGAGTGTGAAAACATCCTCGGGTATTAAAAGGAGAATTGGATGGCTCTGTTATACCTTTTCACAAGCATTTCATTCGGTTCAAATTAAACGGTGTCGGCAAAGGGGTCAGTCTGAAGGTCACCTCTGTGTTGCAGAGCAAGATTTATAATGAGGACAATAACACGGTAATGAGGATTCTGAAGGCAGCAAGTTGAGCAGAGGAATAAATCTATAGTATCTCAGCTGTGATTAAAGCAGTAATGTGTCTGCTTCGTCTTAGGGTGATGCTGATTAATACTCCAGACCATTTCTCAGTGCAGCAGGGAAACTAAGGCAAGGCAAGGGAGACGTTTCTAGTCGCGGTTGCAAACCTAAAAGGGGGGATATTGTGACAAATTGGTATGACTGCTGTTGTCTGTCGAGTACATTAGTGACATTTTTCCAGCAAATTTGGCTGTAATCCATCAACATTTATATGGTGTGCAGCTCTTCACACCCAGCTCTAATGAAACAGGATGTCTGCAGCATTATTATATGACAATACTTCTGGAGCCTGCCCCATCCCTTATTTTTTTCCTGCTGTAACATTATATTGGGGGAACAGCTCAGAATGGCTTGTTCAAATGGTGCAATTTCATCACATCAGAAATTTGGTGAATCATTCCCCATCCATCTTAGAAGTCGGTGAATTTGTGCCAGAAATGCCTTCTCGAAACCACCGAGGAGCACCAGCTTCATGTTTTAATGAACCTTTAAAGCTGCACTAATCAATATTTTGGATCAAATGACTAGGTTTACTATGTGAAAGGTTTTGCTCGTAGTGACGAACCATCAGATGATTATCTCCCAACTCTGCAGTTCAGTTCCCCTCAGCTTTATGGAGCTTTTTAGTGTCTCTCAGCTCATTATTTTGGTTTTCCTGCCTCCAACGCTGTTTTGATTCAGTCTCACTGCTCTCATCAAACTCATTTGAGCAGAAAAGCTCTGATAAACCCATTGTATGCTACCTGCCCAGCACCAAACTGCAGACATACAGTTAGTGACGGTAGCTGGTGAACACAAAGTCTACACAAATGTAATTTTCTAGAATGCCTCCTTTTAAAGATATATTTGATACTGTAACTACTTTTCAGTTTTTCCAAATACACAGTACACTTTATTTTGCACATTTGAATAGCCTAATGCTTACAATCAGTGCTGATAATCAGCTTACCGCTGGGTGATTATCATATGTCAGAAAAATAGTTCAATCAGGGAAGACGCACGTTAACATGAATGCAGAAGCTTTATTTGATAGACTTTGGTGTTGACTCCATTGATTAGATGGATGTCTAGGGATAGAGTCCTATAAATAGCAGCCAATTGGAGATCCCTCCCAAGAGGCTTTGATACGAGTGGAGGTGGGGTGGGGGAGGACAATGACAGCAGAGAGAGACAAAACGTTGTTTAGATATTCTTGAGCTAACATGATCGTTGGATGATAGGAAAGCCGTCGCACAGAACCAGGTGAAATAATTGGATAATATTTGAAAGGTGGCGCTCAGGGCGATGGCTTTGTTTTTGCAGGGAAGTAGCCCGAAGACTGTAGTGCTGTGATGACCTGCGCTTCAAACGAACAAGGTCCAACTGGCACTCATAAGAGTTAAACCTTTACTTCATCTGGATGACTAGAGATTTCCCTTGAGGCCAGGTTGTGTTGGTTCACTTTGAGCTCCTCAGTACATGAGATGGACGCTTAGCTGTTTGACTTGCTCTGGTTCTGCACTTCAGCACCCAATCACACCTCAGAAGAGGGGAGAAAATCAAATGTCTGAATCATTCAGTGTGGGTCAGGGAAAAAGGTCAAGCCGGCCTATTTCTGGGTCCTCTGTTGCCGCAGTGATGCTGCCATCTTTAATTCATGGCCGTTGTCTGGGCTGTCGCCTGGAGCTGGCAGCTGAGTGACTGAGAGTGACCTGCCTGTCTGGGAATTTGAGAGAAATTCTCTGGAAAGTCAGTGAGAAATGTGTTTTGTTACACTCTTCTGGATGTCAGGTGGTCTCACGTCAGGTTCACTCTTCAATCAAAGTGACCTCCAAGCCTCCCCTGCTCCTACCTCGTCCTAATTATTCATGTTGTTAAATAACTATATTTATTCTCTGATGCGAAAAGGACATTTTCCTGTAAAATAATATTTAAAAAAGAAGAAGTATTTTTGTAAATGGACTACACTTATATAGTGCCTTTCTACCTTGATGGTCAAAACGCTTTACATTTTTTGCCTCTCATTCACACTCACACACCGATGGCGGCGGAGCTGCCATGCAAGGCGCTGGCCTGACTATCAGGAGCAACCTGGGGTTCAATGTCTTGCTCAAGGACACTACGACACATGGACAGGAAGAGCCGAGGGTCGAACCTCCAGCCCTGCGGTTAGTGGACGACCTGCTCTACCTCCTGAGCCACAGCCGCCCCTTGTGCCCCCTTGTGGTGTGAAAATAAATAGTTCACAGTGTGATTCACCACTGAAAAAAGGTTTCCTCATGAAATATAGATGCACAGAATCTCATAGTGTTATTCAAGCACAGTCATGTGAAGTATGAAAATGTTGCGGATAATGATAACTTACCACAGCTGAATTGCTGACATGTGACACGCAGCTTCTGACAAGAACAGACCTTCCAGAGAAAAGCTTGAAGCCATCTTTAATTTTAGCAGGAGAGCGCCTTAATGACACAAGCTGTTTAAATCTGCGGACATGGTGTCAAGCTGATGCTAATTTGCTTGCAGGTGATGTTCTTCTGTGCTGTCCCCGCTCCAGCCAACGCTCTCTTTTCAATTCACTTGCACTTTTATTGCAGCTGTCACCCGCTGCACTGTTCTAAAATGGCTTTTTTGGCTGACAGTACAGGTGTTCGTGTGTGTGTGCACGAGTAAAAACGAGTCAGGTGTCCTTGGTCGAAGCCTGTAATTATAATAAAAGATATGTTGGTGGCCCCAGAGAGTGAATGAAATATGTCCTAAACTGCAGCAGGCTCTGAGAGTGGCTGTCCTCGCTGCCAGAGTCCCAGCATCCTCCTTGGCCCCTCAGACATCACAGATGGTATCCCGGCACCGGCCAACCACCTGTGAGGGAAAGTGAACGATCAAGTCGCTGACTTCTTGTTCAGCCTTGGGTTTTGCCTCATCGGGACACATTTAATGTCCCTGGCAAGGTCAGCTCAGCCACGGCCAAATGTTTGAGACGCAGCTCCTCCACACCTGCTCTGAGATCTGTAATGAATGTCTCATTCGAATTCACTTAATAACACAGATGAAGATTAGTTTGGAGATTAATTTGATTATATTATTTTCTAATGAGAAAATCCCAGTCATTCCTATGTAATTGTTTTCCCCTAAATTACCTTAAACAAGCGTTTCCCTTTGAACACGCTCCTCTGATTTCACGCCCCCGAGGGGAGACACCCATGCTGTTATGTCCCTGACACGCTGCGTAACTGAGATTTAAGCTGAAGGTGAACTGTTTTTTTGTTTGTGTGTTGCTCCTTGCTTACCTATACGGAAGAGGCACTTGATGCCTTTAGTAGCAGTTAGTTGTAATAAGGCAGGCAGGGGGCATCATGGGAAAGTGTCTCTCTGCTACACAGAGGTCAAAGACACAGATAATTCCCTTTTCTGCATGCTAACATCAGATCCTGGAAGAGCTTTTACGCAAAACCTATTACATTTTGCATGTAATATCTTGTAATATCGGAGGTCTTTCTTCTATTTCACAACCTCCTCAGACTACAGGCCTACTACCTATATACATATATATACACACTATACTACCCTCCACTGACCTTCTGGATTCTCCATGCATACTGTAGTAAATGGACTGCATTTATATAACACCTTTCTAGTCTTCTGACCACTCACTACATGTCAACATTCACCCATTCACACACACATTCACTGATGACAGAGGCTGCCCTGCAGGGTGCCAACCTGCCCATCAGGATCTAATCTAATACACACACACACACTCACACACCGCTGGCACAGCCATCGGGAGCAATTTGGGGTTCAGTATCTTGCCCAAGGACATGTTGACGTGTGGACTGGAGGAGCCGGGGATCGAACCGCTGATCTTCCGATTAGTGGACGACCCGTTCTACCTCCTGCGCCGCAGCCGCCCCATAGTAGTTATAAATTAGGTCACACAGTGTCTATTTTGGGAGGGGAAGCTTCTGCACATTTAGAGCGCCTGTAGTGCTCTCCTATCTAGTGCTTCTGCTAATGATTATTTTCATTATTGATTCATGCTGCAATTATTTTTAGGATTAATTAATTGTTTACATAGTGAACGATCACAATTTCCCTGAGCTCCGAAAGATCCAAAAATATTACAATGATGATGAAAAATCAGCATATCCTCACATTTGAGAACCTGGAAACTCTCAATGTTTAAATAAATGACTTAAACCACTATTTGATTATCAAGATTGTTGTCAATAAAAGCACTAATAGGCAACTATATTGATAATCAGGTAATCGTTGCAGTCATCTTTTAAGCAAAAAACGCAAAAAATTAGCTGGTGGCAGCTTCTCAAATGTGAGGATTTGAAGCTTTTCTGTGTCGTATGTGATAGTAAAGTGAATATCTTTGGTTTTTGAACTGTCGATCAGATAAAACAAGACATTTGAAGACATCACCATGAGCTCTAAGACATTATAAGGGGTATTTTTAACTATTTTATAGACAACACGATTAATTGATGAAATAATCGGCAGATTAATCAATAGTGAAAATAGTAGTTGCAGCCTTATAATACTACTCACATAAAATCTAACCATGATTGGGTTACACTTAACTTAATATGTAGCATGTATACATACAGCACTATATAAACATTAAAAATTGTTTATAACACATAATGTAGTTGTACGCCGAAGTAAGTACATTTTTAAGTGTTTATTAATGTACAGTATTTGTCAACAAATATAACTTCTCCTATGATGACATATTTTATATGATTACAACAGTTTTTTTTCCCTATATTGTCATGTATTGTCATTATAGTGTGTTAAAGATGACATTAAACAGTTTGAGGTTTAAGAATAAGTTACAGCATCAGAAAATAAAACACTTGGGTTTGTTTAAGTCATAAACAAATTAAAAAGCACAATCAAATCATCGCTGTCGATCCTCTGAATCCCACTGGGGCTGCGCTTACTCGACTTGACTGACAGTCAGTTTCCAATTGATGAGCTACTGAGACTGATTTGTGATTAGGTTGATATGGCAACAGAGCGAGTATAGCGCCTTTTTTGGAAAGGTCATTTTGATTGTGAAATTATCTTGTACACCTAGAGTTACAAGAGACAGTGTGGCCACTTTTTGTCTGGATGTTTCATTAAGATATAGCCTGGACACCTTTTTTTACCCACCTGATTTCCTCCTCAGCCATGAGTCGCATCCTTCTTTTTTTTTTTTTTTTCCGCCTGAGGTTATCAGCAGCATCCACTGTGATTGCATTTTAATTAAAAGGCACCATTTTAATCATCTCTGGCATGGTGTCGGAGAAAGGGGGTGCGGCGTTATCAGTCGAATGTCCCTGCCTATCACACACACACGCACGCACAGACACACACAGGCGCACACGCAATGTCTGACAAACCATGCTCGGCTGGATGCTTCATTAAATGGAAGGTTGTAATTAATATTGAGAGCTGACAAGGCCTCCCAGAGAACCCAATGAATTAAGCAGGGAAGTGATGAGGAGGTAAAGTTGAATGGACTGACACTAATTGCACAGCGGTGAGATGCATGGTCAAGAGGGATTGTGTGGCTCCTCCATCTCCAAGTGACTATAAGTTTGGTCTCGGATACTTTTGTATTCTTCTTTAGGGTAAATCTAAATTCTTGGTAAAATGTAAGCACAAAGGGAAAGTCGAACACGCTTAACAGTTATGGGACTCGGAGACAGTAAAATTACTGTTATTAACAAGAGCTGAAACAATTAGTAGATTAATCAATTAGTCAATTGAATGAAAATTAACCAGCATCAGTTTTGATAATGAATTTATCATTGCTGTCCTTTTTTTTTTTAAAAACAAAAATGTTCAAAATTCTCTGGTTCCACATTTTTAAATGTGAATATGTGTTTCTGCCTTATATGTAAATTGATACCTTTATGATGTGAAATAGACAAAATAAGTAAATCGTATATGAAAGTCTTGGCTCTGGGAAATTGTTTTGGGGGCATTTTTTCACTATTTTCAGACATTTTATAGACCAAAATCAATTAATGGAGAAAATATGCTGAAATTCAATTGAAATTGTTGTTTCGTTGCATCCCTGTTTTTACCATTTCTCTTTGGAAAGTCAGTTTCCATACTAATTACCTGCAAATTACAAAGTCTCTATTTATTTTTTCATTATATCTTTGTTGTATTGTTTCTATTTAATACAGCTGCACAGACCATACGTAGACTACAGGAAGCATACAAAGATTTTTTTGGGCCACTCCGGGGCAGCGCAACGAGCTATAAACACAATGCTGACATGTTATCACCTCATAAAGCTGACAAATGTGATTGCCTATTTACACACCCAGCAGGAGCAACATTGAAGTTGTGTTTCTTGCCACTTGAAGAATGTAAATCCACCATTCAGTCTCCTTTCAGCTGTGTTTTTGGTCTGCACCAACTCTGAGGGAAATGTTTGGCTCTTTAGCTGCTAAAAGCTTCACTACGTTCACCAGCTAGTTGCTAACTTTGTCTTGTCTGCTGTTTGGTGCTTGGCAGGTAGTGCGCAGTGGGTTTATTTGAGCTTTTTCACTTACAACAGCTTCCTCTGGACATGATATTGTTGAGAGTGGCGAGAGGGAACCAAAACAGTAAAGTTGCGGGCCATAAAACCAAAGCAATGAGCCGAAAGACGCTAAAACTCCCTGCAGACCTGAAGACATCATTGTCAGGTTACAATTATCTGTGGGTTCACACAACAAATGACTCCTTTCACATTACACTTTGAAATTTCATCAGTTGCTGATATCAATTAGAGCAGCTTTAAGACTTTGTAAAGAAGTTAGATGAGATTAAAAACAAAATACTGAAGTTCAGATGCAGTTTTCAACCAATAACAGCACTTTAGAGGCGTGGTAACAGTTTAACCTACAAAATATAGCTAAAAAATGTGGGATAACTTCTTTGCCTCCTTCCATTAAAATTAGTCTTATATTCTGAGAGGTATTCTGCAGAATAACAGCCAGGTATGAGTTGCTGAAACACCCATTTGAGGTCTTTGCAAGTTGTTTCTTTTCAGTTGAGGACATTCTGTCTTTTAGTTTTGTTGTAGACAACTGAATGACCTTACAGTTCTGTGATAATGCCTCGCTCTCGACATCATTAAATAACCATTTTGCTGACATATGGAAGCCATTACCTCCAAAAGGTGTAATTTCATAAAATGTTCCCTCAACTCTCAAGCAAAATAGCTGCATATTGTGTGTATAATCAAGTTTTCACACAGATTAGCCTCAAATATTTTTAACTGAATAATGATTCAAATGATGGATCGGAAATGAATAAACTTGGAACAAGTGAGGCCTGAAAACTTCTTCTCTCTGCACCTGTCCTGATTATGTCCTTTCTGTGTGAATTGATTAACAGACTTCCCGCACCTATCTCTTCTCATTATTAAAGAAGGCCTCTCCTCCTACTCAGCCTGTTCTTTATTCACGGTCACGAGCTGCTGATTGCTGTCCATCGAGGCCACCAGGCCAAAAGGGCGCATCCAATTTCTCTCACTCCTACTGATGAGCAGAAGGGGGGAAATAACAAAGATAAAAGACTTGAAGGAAGAGGGCTGAGGCTTGGCCTAGCTGTTTACAGACTGTCTCTATGTTGCCAACAGTGCAAATATAATCCTGTCAGGAGCTTATTGAAGAAACCCAAATGCTACGTATGTTCTCAGTAGGTCTGAAAGTCTGTCTGGGCTCGTTTTGACACCGAATGAGCCACTGCGGTCAGCTTCCAAGACAGAAAATAACATTTCAAGAGGAGTTTTTACCCTACAAACTCTTTTCTTTTCATATTCTCTGTCCGGGAAACGTGGAGGATCACCTGCGCAGAGCGCTGAGCAGAACAATCAGTCCTCTGCAACTCCCACGTGTGAAATATGAACACAGGGAACAGCTACCCATAATGCTTCTGCCATCTGTTCATTTATTAGTCTGGAACACCTAGCCCTAGTCCAAGCGTTAAAGTTCATTAATATTCATACAACATTCATATGTGGAAACGTTGCCCATGGAGTTGGGGTATTAGTGTCAGAGACAGGATAGGACACGTCGCACTAATTGATGATTGATGGCTCTGCCATTAGCAGCAAGGCCTGCGGCCAGCGTTAATGCAGTACTAAGCTGTTCTTTTATAGAGCAGTAACATATTCAGAACTTATGACATTGGGCTAATTTTGTTCTGCAATTTAGTACATTTTCTGTACATTTATTCCTCTTTTGCATATTCATGTTTTCCATCTCCATTGTCTCCATCTTGTAACCTGAGTCTTCAAGTCTACTTGCTAGAGCCGTTTACAATTTCCTCCTTTTTCCATCTTAAGTTGATTTATATTATTAAAGCAAGGCTGCAGCTCTTTTCCATTTTTGATTAACAGTTCAACGTTTTGGGAAATATGCTAGTTCACTTTTTTGCAGAGAGTGTCATGAAAAGATTGATACCTCTCCCATGCCTGCACATTAAATATACAAGCTGTAGCCAGTGGCTTGTTAGCTTATCTTTGCATAACAACTGAAAGCAGGGAGAAACAGCTAACCTGACTCTACCTGAAGGTAACAAAACCCCACATTTTTACGCTTTTGTACAGATGAAACAAACAAAGATATATTGTGCTAATTAGTGAGCTTTAGAGGCGCTGATTGGTTTTTTCCTATTTTGTTACCTATGGGCAGAGCCAGGGTAACAAATAGACAACACTAGACAAATACTGTATGAAAGTGGTGTTGGTCTTTTCATTTAACTGCCTGCAAGTACTCTGTCATTCTGTTAACAGCCCGTTAGCCTAGATTAGCATAATGACTGGAAACAAAGGTAAACAGCTAGCCTGTCTCAGTCCGGGGTAACAAAATACACCGACCAGCACTTCTAAAGCTCACTAATTACTATGTTATGTTTATCCATACAACAATGGAAGTGTAAAAACTACAATTCACCATGTCATGGGTGGTTATGTACTGGACTCTTTCTTGGCTGGGACTTCCTGTATTCTCCTTTGGTTGCCTGGCAACTGCTTAAGGCCAAGAAATACAAATAGGAGAGTGGTATTGATCTTCTCGTTAGCAAGAAAGTGAATAAGCGTACTTCCAAGATGTTGAACTATTTCTTAAATCTGTCAGTAGATTTTTTTTTTCAATTAATGTATTCATTGTTCAGACTATAAAATATCAAAAAATTGTGAAAAATGCCAATTACAGTGTCCCAGAGCTAAAGATGTTCAAAATGTTTGTTTTGCTTGGACCAGCAGTCCAAAACCCAGAAGTATTCAACTTATATAAAACAGAGAAAAGCAGCAAATTCTCAGATTTTTGGTCATTTTTGCTTGATAAATGACTAAGATTAACCTTCTGTAGGGCTGCAACTAATGATTATTTTCATTATCGTTGATCTATATATTTACTTGTGTCTCTTCTTCTTCTCTCCTTCCTCTTTCACCTTCTCTTAACTGCAGGTTGCCTGTTTGAAGACGAGCTCTGTACGCCGTATGAGTTCTGTGTCAACGGTAAGTCAGGCTTAGACGGTCATGTCCGCTCACCACACCTCATTATATTATATTATACATCATCCCTGTGGTTTCAAAGGCGCCATGGCTATTTTTAATCATTGAGGGATTTATAGATAGATAGATGGTGACTGGAGAGCATATGTTCCAGCTAAGTTTAGACATATGAGTCATGTATAAAAAAAGCATTAAAACATCTGGCAGCAAAGATGAGACACAGTACCACACAATCATGCACCACAGCAGTTGTCTCATCTGACTAACTACGACCCTCAGGAATCGATACCAATAGCATGTTTTCCCTTTCACATGCCGAGTTTTCCCCAAACCACAAACGGTCACGACCTCACACAAAGCCATCTTGTCGTGGAGGATGCATGTGTCTGTGTCAGCGGTTGCCGTGACAACGTGTCACTGGATGAATAGAGGGGAAATGATGATGGGCTTTTCACTGTGCGGCATACAGCACAGCAAACAGACAGCAGGCTTTAATTTTGAAGAGGATTGATAGCGCATCAATATCGAGGATCATCGTCTCGTGAAAGGTTAATGTATTCTCCCATATTGGAATGTTTCGACAAAGCAGTAGCTGGTCACGATACAGTATCGTTCTTACATGTGTACCAGGGATCTACGTCTTATCCTAGTGCATGTTTGGTTTTGTCCTCTTGAGCGTAATGATTAAATGCCCGTGCTTTGAGGTTGTTGTTTTGTTTCACTGAGTTTTGCTCACTTCATTTACTTTCTGTAGATTCATCATAAAATCAGTTTCACAAACAACATGAAGCCGGCAAAGGGAACACTCGCTTGCTTACAGACAATAGAAGTTTGAATACTAATATGTTGATAAGAGGAGGAGGATGAGAATGAGCTGAGGTAACATTAGATTTTGTCTCTGTGTTATTTAGCCCCTAATTGTGTGGATAACTTTGTATAAATGTTTGTTTTTATGTTGTTTTGTTTATTACTCTAATTCCCTGTCCTACAACTTCAGTAAAGATATCAATATTAATGTTTTAATTCTCATACAGTATTCAAGTCAACTTATCAGAGCTGTAACTAACTATTATTTTTAATGTCGATTAATCTGTCGATAAATTGACGTCGGATAATAGTGATAAATACCAACTACAGTTTCCCAGATTTCAAGGTGACATTCATAAATTGCCATCCAAAAACCCAAACATATTAAACATATTAAATGTACTATACTATATACAGATTAAATTTACATATATATATATACACACACACACCTATATATATATATATATATATATATATATATATATAGCAGATGCCAGATTGATTTCCTGTATCTACTGCAGTCAGACAATATGCTTTGCAAATAGAGATGACACCTACAATCAAATAAAAACACTAAAACAATTATAAAAATCAATTAAAAAAGGAATAATTAAAGTCATGAAAATCAGTAATTATGGATAAAAGTATAAAAACACTGTCTTCATAATGACTGTTTGCCTTCTTGCCAAGAGTTAGATGAGAAAATTAATGTCTGTGCGCTAAATCAGCACATTTGGTGCCCTTGGCGAGCTTCACCCTGGGAGTATGTTAACGGCAGCTCATTCTGGCACATAGTGAAATTGGCTCATTATATTGGCGCCCCCCATTATATGGCGCCCTAGGCAGTTACCTAGGTCACCTATAGCTAGGACTGGGCCTGCGCTAAATGTGAAGCTACATCTAGCAGCTGGCTAGCTTATGTTAGCAGGAAACCGTTAGCCAGGTTCTGTCAAAAGGCTAAAAAAAAATTTAAAAATCTGCCTACCATACCACATAAATCACTGTAAAACCAAATAGTGTCATCTTTTTGTATGAATTCAACAAACAATATAGGCTAACATGTTAATTAATGAGCTTTAGAAGTGCTGGTAGGGGGATTTTGTTAGCTTCGGACAGCGTCAGGCTACACTGTGAATTATTTCCAGGATTTCACAAGATTTAACTGTAATATTTCACAACAACTCACAATATTACAACTTTACAGGCGTTAACTGTAATATTTCACAATATAATACTGTATTCTGAAATGTAGCTGTTAGCTGTTTCTACGCTAAGCTAACTGGAAACTGGCTGTAGCCGCATGTGTATCGTACAGACACGAGAGAGATATCAATCTTCTTATCTAACTCTCAGCAAGAAAACAAGTAAACCCAAAATGTTGAGCTATTGCTCTGAGATGGGTTTTAAAGATATCTGTGGGAGGGGAAGATCTAATAGTGAGTGGTAGTCAGTAATCTTTAGGTCTGCAGCATGTTAGAGAAGCAAATTTGGAGATCCTTATTTCCATATTAACCCAGTTTAGGAGGAAACAGAGAAGGAGATGGTAATACAGTGAGGAAAAGGGAATATAAAAAACTGACTTTAATTACACACACTGCATTGGTACAGAGGGGAGCTACATGTAGCCTAATAGGAGGAAATTGCTGACACCTCGATAGAAGAATACCCAGAGGCAGAGAGGAGGGTCGTGGAGGCTTCATATTACATTATAGACTATCATGCAAGGATATTTAGTGGATGGTCATTCTTTTTGAACTTTTGATGCGTCTTTTCTTCTACATGTTTCATCTTCTTTGGCGTCTCTTTTATCTTTCACCGCCCTTTGGCCCAACAGAGCCGCACTCACATTGAGAAACCTCATTCCTCTCACATTTAAATGTAATTACAGGCTCACCAAAGGCAAATATATACAGGCAAAAAAGACTAATGTTGAATTAATGTTGCACCTAATATGCAAATAATGAGATGTTATTTAGTTTCCTCATAACCCTCTACGCATACTCAATCTATGCTCTGTCACTCTCCATTGGACTCCTGATAAGCAGCAGCCACGGCACAGACAGAGGATGAGTGGGAGTAACTAGGTCTGCCACTTCAACTCTTCCCCAGGTCCCTGAAGGAGTAACCTGGTTTATTCTGGGCTGGGTCAGCCATGCTCTTCCTCACCCGAGCTGTTGCCATGCAAGGTAGCTGAGGGGAGGGAAGGGTTGTGAGAAGGAGTGGCTCTGTGATGTCAATCAACACCATTTTATATACTGTTGACTCTCATTTACAGTGCCTATAAAGGTATTATACCTTTAGGTATTTATTTTCCACTCCGGAACGACACATAGGAGCGTTTTCTAATCTGGCACTTCTATCAGCAGTAATCGGCAGGACAACATATCTGTGCTTTCTGAAACTGTGACAAATTACTGTTAAAAAATAATTATGTTTTATGATGTGACAACGCTGTGGTCAAGTTTTGATGAGGTTTAGGCACAAAAACCACTTGGTTAGGTTTAGGGAAAGATCAAGGTTTGGTTTAAGATGATCGCTTTGTTAATGTTAGAGAAACATGTGGTGTGGGTTAAAGTTAACACTTTCTTAAAGTTAGCCAGGGTTAAGGTTAGGGGATGATCAATCATAGTTATGGTTTTTAAAAAATGGGAAAAGAACGGCGGTCTCCTGTGGCAAAGTCCACTGTTGGGTTATAGCCTCCATCCACCCCTCGTCCTCCAAATGAGGAAATTTGCCGACTTATATAGACGTCATCTAAACTGCTCCGGGTCATAAATACTACGGCCGCTAGATGTCATCTGTCACTCAGATGTAACTATATGTCGTTTTTGGACAACTGACAGTATGACCTTGTCTTTGTTTCTCTTGGGAGGACAGTCTCAGATCTCTACAGAGTGATCTAAATCACTGGTTCCCAACCTGGGGATCCTGACCCCCATCAGGGATCACCAAAGATCACGGGGAGGTCGGGAGGCCCTCTTGGTTTTAAGGGGTGTAAGAAAAAAAAATTCTTAAATATATGTCTCAGAATTCATTTCTGTGAAGAAAACTGAGAACTGTTTTAAAGTTTATATCTTTATTTATTCAGAAAAATAAATAAAAACACCCCAAGAAACTCTGCGAGATGGTGATTGAAAAGCACAAGTCAGGGAATGGATACAAGAAAATTTCCAAGTCACTGAACATCCCTTGGAGTACAGTTCAATCAACTGTCAAGAGATAGAAAGAGTATGGCACAGCTGTAAATCTGAGGGCGTCATCAAAAACTGAGAGACAGTGCAAGAGGGAGGTACGTGGGAGACAAAGCTACACAGAAATGGCTTAAAAACAACTGTTTTAATGATGCATGTGGATTTTATATTTGCAATTAATTTAGATAATTGAAGGGTCCTTTTTTTGTTGTCCATGTTAAAAAGGCCACATTAAATCTACTTTGATTCAGTGTTGTAAAACAATAAAACAACTGTTTTACAATAAAATCTACAGTAGATGTCATTGTGTTATTGATTAAATAGACCAGTTACCATCCTCCATTATATTATTTGATTTTGTGCTGTTGTGTCCCACTTTGGAACCAACCTGTTCAAATCTTTATTTGCATCTTCAGGGGAATACTGCCCCAGAGGGTCTTCTAAAAGGATATGTGATTAACCTGGAGACCGGAAATGCATTTTAATTTGATGCAGCTCTCCAGAGTCTTTGGCTTACTGGTATGATAAGCTAAAGTATGGCGGATAAGTGCTACATGTTTCCCTGAGGGCACCGGTTGGCTCCTATTAAACACTTAACCAACAGTGTTTTATCGATCGGTGGTTATCTTGCCTCCACTTGGGCCAATATTGTCTGAAACGTCCGCACTGTATTTTAGATTTAAACGATTCGGGTGATGCTTCTATCGATCGAACAAGTGCAACTGCAGCATAAGCACCGACACTTTAAGTAACCACTAAAAAAAATCTATAATCCCAAACAATCGGCTTGGGCCACAGAAACAGCGCCAAGACAATAGGTGCAAATCCAAGAGTAATCAAACATGAAGTGCTAAGTGTAGAAACAGTTAAGGATAAAAGCGTCTACTGGAGGCAAAGGCAGACATGTTTATAAAAATAAAGATGTAATAATGGAGCTAATTTATACTCCATAGCCAAATTCAGTGTTTTGATGTTGGACTGAATGTCTGGTTTATCTTTATTATTATTTTTAATTTACATGTAGATTACAGTGCATGCATAAATGCAATTATCATTTCAAGGACACATTAAAAAACCACTGAATAATCTGTAAACACTTCATTAATCATATCCTCATCACTTTAGCTTTTGTCTCTCTCTGCTCTTTTCTTTATTAGCAGACTACATCTGGCCGGTCTCGCTGCATTGATTTGGGCCCATTCATTTTCATGACACATGAGTTGCACAGCTAATACACCTGTTCCAATACGTCTTAATTTGTCTCCTGGGTCCTGTCCTCCCCTCCTTCCGACGTACAGTCTTTTTAGAAATGCTTTGCTGACTGTCAGCTTTAGTGTTTGCTCCTGTTATCCCAAAGCATTAAGCTTTCACAGTTTAAATAGCTTTAGCAGCAGCCGGGTGTCGCGCTGTCTGTCACAGTGAGAGAAGAGACGGCGTTTGGATTTAGAGCTCTTTACCTTTTTTGGCTGAAAATCTTCTCCTTTATTCCCTGTCAACATGCTACTTATCCAGACATAGCCGCTCTGCAGTGAGAAATGTCACAGATTTATAGGATTGTGCATGTAAGGATTGATTGATTCATTGATTCTGTGGTCTGTTTTTTTAATGCATTATGGGTTCTATTGATCAAGGTTCATTTGCATTGCTTTTGTGCATCACATTGACAGCATTAGCCTTGTCTTGCAACAAGGCACAAATTGATCTAATGTGAGCTTAATATTTCCTTAACCCAGACAGATAATCATTAGAAAATCACTGTGTTCTGCTCTGCTTGATAGACTTTGCTTCACTCCCAAATGGATTTGAATGTGTTAGGCCTATATAGATCTCTTGCTCTAATGCTGTCTGTTATCTGCTGACATATTTTAGGAAGATATTTGATCGCACTGCGTTTCTGTGTGTTATTTTCTGCTTTGGACAACCCCTGCACGCACACACAACGACACACGCTGTGCTCCTTTAAGCCTGAAATTGAAAATTTCTTTTTAGCTGTCAAAAAACAAAACAAAAAAACCAAAAACAAAGCAGCAGTGTTTCCTGCAAACTGTCAACTACAATGAACCATTGTAGCTTGTTTTGATAATCTCAGTATTGTGAATACACACAATAAAGTGACAGAACAGTGCTGTGTGATTTATCGTGCAAGTGGCTTTGAGAGTTGCAGCTCCACCACCTCGATAAATCAATCAACTGTTATGTTTGCCAAACAAGGATTTCTTTGTTGTAAAATACCTCCATCATTCTATTTTTAATGTACTAAATCCCTTTTGTGTGTGTGTCTGCTTGTCTGTCTGTGTGTCTGGTCTCTATCGGGAATGTCCCTGACAACGGAGAAGGAAATAACATGTTTAATAGTGGCCATTGCCATGGAAACCAATGAGGGATGTGGCGCATCAAACATTTAACAGTTTAACTGTCACTTGTTATGTCACCAGTCTCCTTTCATTTCTTACGTAATGATAATAAACTTTATCTATACAGCACCTTTCATACATAAAATGCAGCTCAAAGTGCTTTACAGGAGAAAATAAAATGAAAGACACAGGTATTAAAAAGAAGACACGAAGGGCAATTCTATAAATAAAAAAAGAGCAATAAAAAAGAGCAATAAAACAAATAAAAAAGCATAAAACAGGTATAAAGGTATAAAAGTCGACAATACAGTGATGTTAAAAAAGAAAATAAAATTAATTAAAAGCAAGATCATAAAAATAGGTCTTGAGCTGTTTCTTAATACTATTTAACAGAAGTTGCTTGTCTAATTTGTGGTGGGAGTGTGTTCCAAACCTTTGGAGCATAAAAACAGAAGGCTGCCTCATCACACTTTTTGTAGTTCATTTTTGGAACATTTAGCAAGCCTGCACTACACGACCTGAGGGGACGGTTTGGAACATACTCGGATGAGCAATCAGAAATGTATGAAGGTGCTGTTAAGAGCCTTATAAACAAGTAAAATAATTTTAAAATCAATCCACAGCGACACAGGCAGCCAGTGTAATGATGCTAAAACTGGAGTAATGTCATCTCTTTTCCTTGTTCTTGTTAAAACCCTGGCTGCTGAATTCTGTACGAGCTGCAGCCTATCAATTGTTTTTTTTTTCGGTAATCCTGAATGGAGTATACAATAATCCAGGCGAGAAAATACAAAAGCATGAGTCATCTTTTTGGCATCTTCCAGTGTGAGGAAGGGTCTAACTTTAGCAATATTTCTTAGGTGATAAAAGGTAATCTTTGTAACATTGTTTATGTGTGGATTAAAATCTAACTCAGAATCAAGAATAACACCCAGTTATTTTTACTTCTAACTGGTTTTGTGGTGCCAGACTTCCAAGTTTGCTAAAAATCTTTTGTCTCTGTTCACTTGTACCAATTATGAGAATTTCTGTTTTGTCTTCATTTAATTTAAGAAAATTATTGCTCATCTACTGATCTACGCTGGAGAGGCAATTTATAATGGGAGTCAATGCATCAGAGTCATCTGGCGCTACAGATAAATACAACTAAGTGTCATCAGCATAACAATGATAATTCACGCCATGAACACCAATAATTTTACCAAGTGGTAGCATATATAAACAAAATAATAAAGGACCAAGAATTGAACCCTGCGGGATACCAAAAAGGCTATCATGCTTTCCAGAGACATGGTTACTGAGGCTAACAAAATATCTTCTGCCAGCGAGGTATGTGTTAAACCAATTTAGAGTTGTACTGTACCTTTTAGACCAATTTTCAAGTTCGATACATTTTTGTTATCTGTGCTCATTATGTGATCATTAGTTATTTTTTACCAGTTTGGGTGCTGTGCTCCCCTCTAAAGCCAGACTGAAATTGTCAAGTAGGAACTCATCCAACTGTTTAAACACTGCCTTTTTTTTCTTTTTTTTTTTTACAGTATTTTACTCAGGAAAGGCAGGATGGAAATGGGTCTGTAATTGCTCAGTTGAGAAGAGTCAAGGTTGTGTTTTTTAAGGAGGGGCTTTACTAAAGCTGTTTTAAGTGCATCTGGGAAAATGCCTGTCTCCAGAGAGCAATTTGCAATGTCCAATAGATCAAGAATAAAAGTATCTAAAAACTCTTCACCCTTCACTAATTTTAGAAAAAGAATTTAGATTTAATATGTGTTGTTAGCGTCTAACTGGGAAAAATTAATCAATCATACCAGAAGCAAACCTTATAGAGAATGAAACCTTATTATATTAACCATGTCATCAGTTTTAATATCATTCTTTAGAGAAGATGGGTCGATGGCAACTAAGGAGACAGATGACATCTTGTGATTCAGAGTTGTCTGTGATGAACTGTGCGTCTGCAAGTGGGAAGTTTTCCACTGCACAATCTGAGATCTCAAAATAACTCCTGATTGTTGTACTGTGTTGTCTATGCTAATTCAACACCTCCCACGGGCTTTTTCCTGTACAGAGCTGTCATTTAACGGGTCACAAGCGAGGGGTGGGGGGCTGGCGGTGGGGCGGGGGGAGTCAGGAAAACACCCGCTTCTCGTTTAGAATAAGAATTCAATTTAGAGCCTCATCTGACATCACATTATTATCTTTATAATTATCAGTCACTGAGTTATACACTGAACATGGCAGTGTAATTAATTTTTTTTTAATGGAACGTGAAAAATTATGCTTAGTGATGTTTAAAAATAGAAAAAAAGTGAAAATTTCCGTTCACTCTTGATTCAAAGCTGCAGCTCAGTGCGCTCCTGCCTGTGTCAAAATGTTACATCACATAGATGCTTTCTTGCCGTTTACCAGTGAGATATTATTGATCATATATCTTTGGATTTGTGCGCATCTATTTTTATCTCCTTGGTGTAAAAATGGCATTGGGGGAAAAAACATAAAATTGAAGCATGTAATGGACATCGGTGTTTTTGTGTTGTACTGTGCCCGACGTGTCAGTGAGCATCAATCGTACCATTGATGTTTGCTGTCATTGTCCAACATCTTGGGGCTAATTAATGAGACGCTGCGGTGCATGACAAAGTGTTGATTCACATCATTAGATCCCATCTAATCACAGTGGCATCCTCGCACATGCTCTCACACGGTAGCGCACATGATTGCACACACACACACACACACACACACACAGAAGAGATGGCTCAGATCGAATCTGCACGATTCATCTCCTGAGATCATCCGTGAGGTGGACTTTCATTTAGTGAGTTTAGCCAACAAGATGCATGGATTCATCTCCCCAGCTGAGAGAAGGTGACAACGCGGGTCATTCATATTCCAGACGTTACATCTACACACTGCATCCTGACCCCCTGAGCCTCAGCATCCTTCAAAGGTCTAGACCAGTCATTGAATTATGGGGCTGATAGGGACTCTGTGGCGTGGGTTGCCTAGCAACCTGTATTGAGTGAGGCGGGAGGCCTGCTGATAGGGAGATTACCAGAGCCCCTGATAAAGTCCTTCCTGCCATGAACGGCTGCTTATCGTAGTGCTGTCAGAGGAAAAATGTCAGCTATTAGCTCCCCCCGAAAACAGGAAGTCAGAGGTACAGACACATTGCAGGTACCACACACCATTAAAGCTTTTCTGCTGGGCTAGTAGACATCATTTTACTTTGTCAGAGCCACAATGCATGTGTGGGAAATGTTGTTAAATCTATCTTGTGTTTGTTGCTCACTCTGAGCTATTAAAAACATTTCCCTCATGAACATGTGAGCAACCTGTTTTCACCATTTTTCCTCTTTTCTTTTTTTGTAGACGGAGTGTTTGGAAGGTGCCAGGAGTTGGCTGGTGCAGACCTGTACACATACGATATTTCTTCCTCTGCTCTGCAACACCTCAGGATCCTCCTACAGAAATTGGCTCACAGAGGTACACACTGCCTGTTTGCCTGTCTGTCTTTGTCCGAGTGTCTTTTCTTTATCAGTCATGTTCAGGGCTTACAGCAAACGCTTGTCAACTGCCATTGTGTGAACCAAGCCAAATAAGCCAAGCTGTCTCTTTGGCTAGCATAGCACAACGCCATTGAGCTCGAGCAGGTCATTTGACTCATATCAGGCCATTGTTCTGCCATCATCGCCTAACTCCAGCAGCCAATCTAATTGGCTTGTATGCCTTTAGGACATTAAGAGCTAATTTTGTGGATGAGTAACTGTGAGGTGTGCAGTGTAATCACATTAGACAGTCTCTCCTACTCAATCAATGGCAGCAGTTAATGTGCTCGTTTTAACAGGTTACATCTTTTTTTTTGGGGGGGGGGGGGGGGGGGGGTGCATTTACAAAAAGATGTCTTCATAATAGAATAGAAGTAACTATTTAGATGTTAGAAGTTAGAAGCAGGAATTTAGTGGTTCCAGTTTCCCAGCCTGGAGTTTCAGATTTTAAGACTCTCATCAGAACATTTCATCAGTGCTGTCATGTTATTTTGGCAGAATTGATATTAATGTCATGTTCTTGTTTGCGGGGAACAGAGATTTCTCTTGTGGATAGTGTGAACGACAGCCTCCAGGCAGTCCACTATCACGGATCCATCACAGTAACTGCTAAACAAATGTCTCAAGTGCTCTTACAGTAATTTGGTATTTTCTGGCTATGAGATGGCACCAATTCAGTAAATAAAACAGCTTGGATGTCTGTATGTATGTGGGAATATATGAAGTTTCCCTGTGAGAAAATGATTTCTTTCAACATATTTTCTGACAGCTTGTAACTGCAGCTTTAACCCACCAGGGGGCAGTAGACACCTTTACCACAGACCGTGACCACAAACATCAGCCCTCCAAACATAATTGGCTTTGCAGGCCACTCTGAGCTTAATATCTTTTAACAGGCGTGAACCAGTGTTGAAAATCATTAAGAGCAAGCAGTTGGCCAGAAGAAATCAAAAAAAAAAAAAAAGAGGGGAGAAAAAAATGCAGTGATGAATATTAAGCCAAGCGAGACCACACATTTATTCTAATTACTGCTTAGAAATAAACAAATGAGAGCGAGGAGGATGAGAAGAGATCCGGTGTGTAATTTTTCCCTGCTCCGTTTTAAGAGGTGTTTAATTCTTTAGATGCTTTTTTTTTTCATCATGAGACTTGTTCTCTGACCTTGTGTTTTTTAGACACCCGTTTACCGACGCTGCAGACATGACATCATCACTTTGAATCATGTTCCCCTCTCTGTCTTGTAGAATCACATCCACAGACACAGAGCTTTATCTTCGGATGAGTGCCGCCGTTAATGCTCGGCAGCACGTTATTCTTATCAGCTCAACAGCTATTGAAGTGTCATCTTTTGAGACGTGGGGGACCTTTTTTTTTTTTTTTTGAGCCCAGACAGGGTTATTGAGACCATTGTACTGTAACCTAAATTGAAGAGATGAAACGGGGGGGAAAAACGGGGAGGAACATCAATGGAATCGATTTACAATCCTCTTTATCTTGCATCAGAGATGCAGGTTGAAATCGCACAAATCTCTGCTCACTGCACAACACCAATGTCATTCAGATCAATAGAAATTGACCCTTATACAAAAGGGCTTGGTTTGTCTGGATGTGTCCCCATTGGCAGAACACACTGTCTGGTATTACATTTTCACCACAATACCTTTTGAATGCAAGGCACTATCACCCAACTGCAAATGACTTTTATATTACATAGCACCCAAAGCCGAGCAACTTTGGTATTCACCGTGTGCAGCCACAGTGTGTCTACACATTTCATAGTCAGGCTGCTGTCTTTATGCAGACTGGGAGTGTGTGAAGATACACACAGGAGCTAATTCAGAAACTGCAGAGTAGAGCTGCAAGGATTAGTTAATCGACAGGAAATTAATCAGCAACGATTTTGATAATCGAAATCGAAAGATGACAAACATTTACTTGCTTTAGCTTCTCAAACGTGAGGATTTGAAGCTTTTCTGTGTCATACATGATAGTAAACGTAATATTTTTGGATTTTGGACTGTTGATCAGACATAAATAGACATCAGAAGACATCACCATGTTCTCTAAGAATTTATAACAGGCATCTTTCCTCTATTTTCTGACATTTTATAGACAAAAAACGGTTAATTGAGAAAATAATCGTCAGATTAATCGATCATGAAAATAATCGTTAGTTGCAGCCCTACTGCAGTGTATTAAACAATGTATTTAATGTTTTATGTATATGAACAACTATAGCATGAACTAATGCCACATACCACAGCATTTATAGCCCAAGCTAGTTTGCAGTGCCCGTCCCTATATGAGTGTTTAAACTACATAAAGCTCACCAAGAAAATACATACAAAACAGCACAAGATGACAATGAAAGTAGCATAAAACGACAAGCACCAGATAACTCATACACACATTTGATGTACAATATCTTAAAATGATGGAGCACTTGATTGGCCTGCAGGACAGATGAAGGTTAATTCTGCATTTTCAAACTGATTTATGTCATATTTGTCTATTGTGGGTCAGTATTTATACTGTTAAGCTCACAAGATCAAATGTCAAAAAACAACTAAGCTGACTAACTGGATAAATTGTCTTTATTCCATCAACATGTTTCAGCACAGGTGATTTTCAGCCTACATATACTCACACTTACAAGAGGGCTGAGTCTATCAGTTATCTAATGAAAGTTAGACGCACAGATGGCCTCTGACACAGAAACTTCAAATAAAAGTACACAACAAAATTAAACAGCAAAAAAAACACATTCACAAAATACCATCATAAAAATAAAGATGGAACCTGGGTGCTAATAGATTTAAAAAACCTGTATTAAAAAGCTGTAAAAGTATAAAAACTCTCTAATGCTAAAATCTTCATTCATTCATCTTTGGATGTAATCCAGAAAGACTCTTTATGTTTCCTCAGGAAGGTAACCCTATCTGGGCCCCAAATTAATCATATCTATACCAATAAAAGAAAAATCCATCATTAAATGTTTGGCCTCCAAAGAATTTCTGGCTACTGGCTGTTTTATGTCTCTTCTTTTGTTGGAGCTCCTGTATTTATCGGCTGTGTTTTTACAAGAAGTTGCTGAAATAAAGAAGATTCTTCCGGTTAGTCAGCTAGTGTTGTAGTAGTATTTTCACATTTCATCCTTTGTTACTTGAGCACCTACTTGGCTGCACACTTCTAGAAGCTCACAAGATCACAAAGAATCATGTCAGAGTGCAGCGCCGCTGCTGTCGGTGCAGCACGTTAAACTACACTAATCTGCAGTCGATTGACCTCCTGACCCTGCGCAGAGCGGCGGATACTCTCATAGTGCAGACAAGTGAAATAAGATGATGCATTTTGACATCTACATTAGCTCCATTGACAAGAATAGTCAGTCAGGGAAAGCCAGTGACCATAAACTGACATGATGTCACCTCCAGTACCACTGAATCCACATGTTAGTCACGGTCCTACAATACTTTGCTTTGTGCGCAAACATGTTTTCTTTGACAGACAAGCAACAAAACCTGTTGTTCCTCCTCATATTCTGCTCGGTCTGTTCTTTGACAACCTTGCTGGATGGTACCGGAGAGAACAGATACACTCACACACGTGAAAACTGGGTTTTTACAAGGAAAACAAGAGTGCTTTTATTTATTGAATCACTCAGAGTGAGTCCATGGCTGTGTACAGTAGACGGGCAGGATTATTTTTAAAGAAACCTGCTGCAGATTTGAGCAAAATGATTCTAAGTGTTTATAGACGGGCAAATAATAAATGACCTCAGTAGAGGTGGTCAGTTACATAATAATATATATTTGCTCGGCCTTAGTAGACCTCCACTGGCACTCAACAGAGAATGAAATAACCGTCTAAACCTCACTGACCTGATGACAGTCCGGTCATTACAAACTCATGCTGTGCCAACCCTGTCTCCTAGAAAGGTGCAACAGCAAATACAGTTGGCTAGAAACATAATGCTGGCTGAATTATGTTTTCTCTCAACTTAATGATGCGGTTTTGTTAATTAACATATTTGGCAAGTTGCAAAAATGTACTGATACTGAACGTATGAGGGAAATGTTCAGAGACAACGTTCCTAGTTGGGTTTTTTTTCCCCACCAAACTATCTGATCTTGCAGTACAATATCCAGCAGCAGTATTTATTAGCAGGCTTTTTATGGTTGTGTTTAGGCACTGGAAGCACTTGGTTAAGGTTAGTGAAAGATCAGACTTGAATCATAAGCATTTATTAATATTTAAGCGACACCAAAATCTTTCGCCAACCTTAACCAAAGTGCTTTTGTTGCCTAAACATAACCACACACAGGACTCATAATTGGGAAAACAATGTGGTAGTATATGAGTGTAATTTCTATGAGACGGGGTTGGTTATGCAGTCAAGCATTGTTTAAACTCACTGAACTTTATTTTAAGTTCTACTGGAGCTCACAAAGTTTTCTAAAATACCAAATATGTCAGGTTATATCTTGGTGAAATGTGTATAAAATAATGCAGGAGACATGCAAGATACTTCCCTTTGAGGGAATGGTGCAGCCATAAAAACACAGAGTATCTGGTTTGAGTTTTTCTCTCAGTATAAACATCATTTAACTTCACGAAGAGTTGGAACAAGCTGATACAAGCTGGTAGAAGGGTGTGAAATGGGAACACTGTGTGTTAAGAGGATAACAAGACTGTGAGTGAATCTGAATTTGTGCGTCTTTGCATTTTTGTTCGGAATATCGACACAAAACTCAGCAAATGAAATGCTACAAGCAAATTCAGATTTTTGGTTTTGCAACGCCAGTGCACTGCTGGTTTAATCTATGTGTCAAATTTGGATTGACACATTTCATTTTGACTAATTAGGTAGAACTTGCTGCTAAATTATTCACACTCTTTCCCATTAATGCCTTTAAAATCAGTCGGTAGACAGAAGTAAAGGAAAGGGGAAAATCTGCATTTCAAAAACACCAGATGAAACAACAAGACGTGTAGACAGGATCCCATCTAATAGGCTTTGAATATTTAGGAGCCCCCCTCTCTCTCCGTCTTTCTCTCTGTCACACAGAAAACAGACAGGAGGCCAACAGAAATATCTTGCTTGTTTGAAAGCTGTTGCGCTAATGGCAAGGCGTTAATTAACCAAGGCATTTGCCTGAGACGGCATGCTATCCTTAACAGGCAAAAACCAGCAGCACTTGGTGATAGAACCTGCTCTTTCTCTGGACTTCCAGATGAATTTGCATGACATTTAGCTCCTCAGTGCCAGGATAATCAGCTGAGAGGTTGATTGAGAGGAATCCAACCGTAAAGGCCCCGCCACTTTTCTTCCTGACTTTTTCTTTTCACGAAATGGCTCATTTTGATTCTGTAATTTGCGCCGGCATACCTTTTCCCTCAAGTGTGCCCATCTCAGACACACAAAAGATGGTATGTATGGAAATGAGCGCATCCCCAAGGAGACAGAGGGGATAGAGGTGTCACAGTCAATGAAGCCAGCGTCAGCCTCATCCTGTTGTGGCGCCATCACACGTTCACTCTGAACCCATTTAACCAGCTGCAGTTAACCGCAGGTACCATATGGATCTTTTAGGGTGCAAGCCAGCCCCGATTTCCACATCGCGACTGATGATAGCATAAATGATCATCGCCGTGCTAATATATAGCAAGTACTGTATTCACCGCATCGGGTAAGCCACGGGTAGTTAACTGTCATTGTTGTACGGATGGATGGCTGAGCTGCGTTCCAGAACAGTGACAACATACGCTGCTTTGTGCTCCATTCAGTGCTGCCAAGAATGACTGGAGGCATCTGTAGCTGCTCTGCATTGCTCAGATCCTCATCTGGTGCTTATGAATATCTATGAGAATACCCAGTGTCTATGGGTGAGAAACCAGACTAATGAAGACATTCTGCAGCGTTGATACTTTCATTTTTTCGCATATTCCTACCCAGGGTGTTAGTTTATTACTATTAAATATGTCCACATCATTGAGAGGGGCATTGTTTCTTTAGATGAGCCTGGTAAAAGGTTAGGTATGCGGCAGCAGGGAATCTAAGCCCACGCCACAACATAATTACTTCTCTCTCATTAAAAAATGCTTCTGCACTGGAATGGAAGTGTCATCAGTCAACATCTTGGCTCCTTTAAAAGAATTATAATATCTTTGGTATTTCTACGCTCTTTGCCGAAGGAATGCTGTGCCTCTTGGCTCATTGGGAATGGGGCCATGTTTTGAGTATCTTTTTTGCTTGGGTAGCTCCATCTGGTCCTGGCACCAGTGCGCTTTGCCCCTGCCCAGGAGTTCTGCATCCCAACTATGTGTTGGCAATTAGCAGAGATGTTGGCAAGGCGTCAGGCCGCAGTGTGACATTCTCCCCGGGCTTGTTGACTGGCAGTGGTGTGTGTGTGTGTGTGTGTGTGTGTGTGTGTGTGTGTGTGTGTGTGTGTACATGTCTGTGTATACATCTGTCGGTACATGTGTGCCCGAGTGTGTAGTCATGGCTTCCTTTTTTGTGTGTCATCATTTTATTCTGATTCATCTTTATTGGTTTGTTTTGTACTCTGATCCAATATTTCCAATGTAGGTGGGAGATTGTTCTAAGACTGGCGATTTTCTATATTTTTCTTAATGTCAACAAATGTCATGTGCAGAGCCAAACCAACAATGAATTGATCAACTTCCAAGTATTGCATGTGTATCCAAAGCCTGATATAACTTATTCCTCTGTGCCATAGATCTCCAATTTTGTCCTAAAACTATTAAAAACACGCCAATGAGCCACACTGCTGCACTGGGTGACATGTTCTTTCAACAACGACAAAGATTTTGGTTTAGAGTTTGTTTAGAAACAGCTCCAAATAACAGTGATCACGTTTTCAGCCTTCAGGGAGTAGTTTCATGTTTCTTGCTAGATATTCAATCTGTGCCATAGGTTTATCCAGGATTTTGCCCTGGTATAATGTAACAGTGATCATGATCTCTTAAGCAATTCCCTGTCAATATGAAAAAAATGGAGTCACAAAATATCATATAATTTTCTGCCAACAGAACTCTTTCCAGGACTTTGAGTTGGTGGTCTTATTCTAGTTTTCCCATATTTTATTCCAGTTATCCTTAGTTATCTCCAGGCCCAATTCTCTGTCTCACTTCTGTTTGACATGGACAGTCCACTAGTTTTTGGAGTTTTGTATTCTGTGGTATATTCGTGATATTAGATGTTTGATTTCTTTAATCTTACAAGCATCAATTAATATGTTTGCAATCTACTGCTTATTTGATTTCTTTGCCAAACTTATCTCTGACCTGGAGATATCTGAAGAAATCTTTTTTAGGTCATGAATTCTAGTTATTATCACAAGTTATAGAGAAATGAGCCACAGATTTCTAACTAGGGCTGCAACTAACAATTATTTTCATTATCCATTAATCTGTCCATTATTTTCTGGATTGACTTGATTGGTTTATAAAATGTCAGAAAATGGTGACGAATTTCGATCCCTGTTTCCCAAAGCTCAAGGTGATGTCCTCAAACTCAAAGATATTCAGTTTACTATCATAGAAACCAGAAAATATTCACATTTGAGAAGCTGGAACCAGAGAATTTGGACATTTTTCTCTTAAATAATGACTCCAAACAATTAATCAATGATCAAAATTGTTGGCAACTAAATGATTAATCATTGCAGCTCTAAATCTAACCTCTTTGTCACCAGGTTTGACATGGCAGGATGACATCACCCAACAGGTCATCTCTAGAGAGCTCTCCAAACTAAGGAACGTCCCACTCCGCCATCAGGCAACGCCCCCGAGCCCCCTGACCTCCTACAGCAGCTCCAGAGACAGGAAACAGAGGCCTGCGCACGCAGAGCTGAGCAGAAACCTTCAGCAGTACCTGAGCGGTCTGGGCTTCCTGCCGCAGTCAGAGATAGCTGGACAGCCAGGAGTCCAACGAGTAGGAGCTAGTGCTCAGGTAAGACTAATATCAGATGCTGACATGTCAGTGGATTGGCAGGTGTGACCAATAAAACAAACAAACACAAACATCATCAGTGGTGGAAAATACTTTTACTCAAGTAGCACCAGTTTTGATGTACTTTACGTTACTTAAGTATTTTCATTACTTTATACTTCTATTCCACTACATACCAGAGGGGAATATTGTGCTTCTTACTCCACTACATTTATTTAACAGATATAGTTACTATTTTCTTTTCAGATTAAGATTTTACATTAAAAATTACTTCTCTGTTTGAGACCAAAAGAGATGAAATTGTGCAATATCTCATAACAGAAAAACAAAGATTTAATAAAAGTCTAAAACATGAATGCAAATGTGTGTCGAAAAACTTTACTAACCCACCTAACTATAAATAAAGTAGTTAAAACTAGCTCCACCTCGACCAGCTACAGCAGTAAAATCATGCATTGATGATTATCAGTATTAACAATCTAATAATATCATATATAATAATATGTCACTCAGTATTTTTGTTGAACTGGCTATAAATATTGGCACATACTGCATAAGTAAACATAAAAACTGCTCGTTTTCAATAGCTAAATTATGGAAGAGCCTCTTCCTTTTCCTTTTGAAAAGAGTGTCTGTCTTTGCTGGGGGTCGCCCTCTCGTCCCTTCGCTGCTTTTGTTTCTCGCTCTCTGTCTTCTCACCCGGCTCCCACTGAGCAGGGACCCTTTTACACAAAGCTCTTCCATCACCTCTTTACATTATTCAGTCCTCATATTTAGGGTGGAACCCCAGCTTTGTGTGAAATGTGCTCGGCACCCTTCATAGCCGAGCTGCATCCTGCTGCTGTGTCAGTACAGCCATAATGCAAAGTTGAAGAGTTCAGGACCTTCCTTATTGATGAGATGAGGTCTTTTGTTGTGTAGTGTGATGGAAAAAGGCAAACATGGTTAGCATGAATGGCAGAGCACCCCCGTCTTGCTGTGCTAATGCCATTATGGCCTCTCAGTATGCTCGGCTTGGAGAGACTGACATTTTCTCTATATACATTTGAAGGACAGAAAATGGCACCAGGGGAGATAGCTAGTATTAGTGCGGCAGCGACATGGATAATAATGCTGCTCAGTGGATCAGATATACTATATGCTGTAGGGAATTTCTCCTCCTCACAAAGCAAAGAAAAGGACAAAATTGCATATTTTGAAGCCAATATTAATGCATGACACCATGTGGTTTAAAGGCCTCTAAATGTCTATCAGTGTGTCACAGTGTAAACACATAATTCATCATGTGTCAAATATAAACTCATATGGCTAACTTTGAAATCAGATGACTAGTCATTTTTTTGTTCTCAGATAAGAGATTGCAGCTACTTCTATGACAGAGGGGATATGCTTTTAAGGTTGTTGTGCTATGTGGAAATGCATGAAATTACATTTGAGTGACACTATCTCATCTATGATTTCCATAATGCAATTTTCAAGGGCAGTTGTCTTTGATCTGCAATCCCTATTCATATCCTATTCTGTCTAGTTGAGCCCGGGTTGCTTCTTTTTTTTTTATACTAAAAGCTGTCACAACAATGCTGACCCAGTACAACCCATCTTATGTTCTCATGGGGGAAAAATGATCGCAGAGCAGAAGCCAGGTTGAAGATTTATCATATAAATGTTGTCGCTTTAAGCTTCACAGAAATTATGTTTGACATTTTTAACAATGCGTTAAATATGCATTTTGTGTTGTAGAGTGAAGATATCAAGTCTGATGGCCTTTTGGAGCCCAGCCGCCCAAAATCCCAGCAGGGCTGGAAGGAGACCACTATCTACAGCCTTCAGAATGGAGCTGGCCAAACTCCAGTCACCAAAGTCTTCACTCAGAGCGGCGAGGGCAGGCACCCCAAGCTTAGTGCAACCTATCCTAACCGGGACGCAGGAAGGAGCAAGCTCCTTTCCAGCCACCTGGACCGGCTTCTTGCGGGGGCACCAGGCACTCAGCAGGTGGCCCCAGGTGGTGAGGCTGGGTGGCCCAAAGGAAAGCTCCACTACCTCAGCTACATCTGGCCAGCTCCCAGTGACCATACAGAGCCGCAGCCTCAGGTGGCTTTTGGCTCCAAAACCTCGAGGCCTAATCTAGACAGACTGCTGTTCAAGGCCGGCTCAAACCGACTGAACGCCAAGGAGCCTCTTAGTGTCATGGATGGTAAGATCCATGGTGTGTTTTTTAATACATTGACTGCACTTAGTTTGATATTTTGGGCTCATTATTCTCTCTTTCCTCTCTAGAGCGATTCATCCAGAATGTGGTGAACCAGCTGGGAAGGCACAGCATCAACATGGACACTTTCATGGGCAAAGACCTGGACCATTTGGCCGAGGTCATCTCCGGAGCTCTGCAGGAGGTGGACGAGAAGCGGCCAGTGGCTGTGGCCCAGCCAGGACCAGGAGCCGCCGACCCCAGTGGGGTCATGAAGGGTAACAAGGAGCCATTAGCCGGCGTGGAACTCATTCAAAACCAGGACCTGAAATCAGATAAATTGCAGGATCTAAACCAGAAAGACACACTGAGATTGCAAGGTGGGTGTTTCTTCTGTTGAGAAAAAGGATTATAGCTGGATATGTTCTGAGTGTGCTTATTTTCTGTCATACATTGTAGAGTGTAAGGCACTTACTGTAAGGCACCTGTGACTTTATAAACGCTTTAATAAGGCTTTGTTTATATAGTCCTCATAGAAAGTACTGTCAAATGTATTTTCCTTCAGTTTAAGTCATAACAGTTTTTTTCTTTGCTAAATACAAAAGAAATCTTCAGTCTTCACACAATCTCCTGACATAAATTGTTTTTGTTTCCAGGCCAACAAATGGATGGTGCAGACAGAGAGCCTGTTGACGAGGTGAATTTAAAATTACTCTCCTCAACCAACAAATTGGTTTCTGAGGGAGCGAGACATGTCCAAACTTAGACTTTATTCACTTTTGAATGCTACTTCAAGTAGGAATCATTTGAAAGTTGTGCAGACTAGCATGTACTATTAGACTATTAGTATTTGAAGGCAAAATTGCAGTATCTATAGTGTGTGTGTTTGTTGTCTAACGTCAACATTTTCAGTAAACTAAACTTTAGAAGTAATGCGAACTAAAATTGTTTTGCATAATGCCATGCATCTTTTGTTTAACCTTTAAAAAGTAAAGCCACTGAACACATCTTTCAATAATTTGTAAGGAAAAAGGACATTAGACCTTGGACCAGCACTCAGACATGAAAACGTCAGTGAATGCAACTCAAAGTCACACGTTTTCATTGACTGACATTTATAATAGAAACGACTCTATTGAAGGTAGTAATTAGTTTTTCTTCAGAACTCTCCTCAGAACAGAAACTGCGAAAAATGTGGTTAAACTAAGTAGAAAATTCACTTCACTATTCTAAATCTTCCTTGATTCAACACAGCATGCAGCTTTCTTCTCCAAGCTGCTCGACTACCTAAACCTGGAGCCCTTCGGTGATGGTCCGGAGGTCAAAAGTGGGCCACCAGCTCCCAGTGGCCTCCAAAAAACGGTCGGACTGGAGAACGTCCAGAGCCGGACAACGCAGGGCCAAGTTCCCGTAGCCCATCGCTGGGAGGAGAAAACCATGTCCGCGCATGCGAAGGAAGGCTCCACCCTGCGTTTAACCAGCGCTGCACAGGGGCCTGACGCGCAGGTGGACTCAGAGATCGAGAGGTTGATGCAGGGGATTCAGGCCCCAGCGGGGAAGAAGCAGCTGGAGGAGCCGCAGAAGAAGGACATGAGAATCAAAACTCAGCTGGTCCACGTGGGAGTGAAGGAGTTTTCCAGCAGAGGGAAGGACAGACACTTTGGCTACATTATAACTGGCTCAGAGTGAGTAAGACTGAGATCATAATATGATTTCTCAATAAGTAAGTCTAGTTTATGAAAAATAAGATTATGGAGGAGTTAGTATATAGGAGTATAGGTATCTTAATATGTATTATAACAACAAATTTTGATTTAAGATAAAGTATTCTTATCTATTAATATGGGAAGATTTGCTATATGAACCTGACCGATTACAGATGAGAATCTGGAATTCATTAAAGGAATAGTTCGACATAAAAATATGAAGCTGCCGCCAGCAGTCGGTTATCTTGGCTTAGCATAAAGACTGGAAACAGGGAAACAGCCTGGTTCTGTCCTAAAATAACAAAAAACACCTACCAGCACCTCTAAAGGTCACAAATCAACAACATTAAATCTCATTTCTTTTAATCCACACAAAAGACGAAGAAAACGACACGTTGTGGTTTTACCGGGGGTTATGTGCTGGACTATTTCTTGGCCAGGAGCAGTGACTTTCTGGTTGCCTGGCAACCTCACTGTGACATCAAGACTCAAGTTTGTTGTTTTTACACTTTACATTTTGTGCAGGTTAAACAAATGAAAGATTTAGTGTTAGTGAATTATTCCTCTTCCTAGTTTTTAAAGAGGGATCAAGCTGGTAGTTGTGAGTGATCAGGTGTCTTTTAATGAGGATTCCAAGATAATTTTATTACCTTATTACTGTTTGTGTTGTGTGGCAAGTGTTTTCCTATTGAGGCACATGTGTGTGGTCAATAATATCTACTTATCCCTATAAAAATAAACTTGAAATAAACAAATAAAAAGCAGAACATTTAGAGTGTATAATAGAGATGCACTAAAGCAGCCGCCCTTCATAATAATATAGATATAAACTTACAGTATATGTAACTTTTAACTGTATTTCTTTATTATACTGTGCAGTATCAGTGCAGATACTTTAAATATATTGGTCTTCTGAATGTCAATAGCCTTGTTTGCTTTAGTTGTTGTCCTCAAAAATATATGCAAAAAGCAATACCAGCAACCTTCATATAATAGTTTATTGCTGCACTCACCAGTTGTTACTGTACTGTTGGACCTGTTTCAAGGCAGTCTCCCTTTATATACCTTAACACCACGCATATGTCTGCTTTGTTCAGTTACTTAAAACTGCCTGTAAAGGACACAATTTCTGTCAAAGCCGCCCACACGTTCACGTCTTAATGGAAAAGGATACAGTAGTTTGAAATCCTGAGTGTGTGCTGTACCTGATTACAATAGCGGAGATGATAAATCCCTCAGTGTGTGGGTATTACTGCGCTGTATTACGGCTTTAATGATGATACTTTGTCAGGAAGGGTTGCCAAGTTCTCTCTCTCTCTCCTCTCTCACCTCTCACACAGCTCAGGCTCAGCAAAGATAAGTTCCTATCGACTTTCTTCGCCCCTGGCCCCTTCTCAAATCCCTTTATGGCGTTATCAAGTCCAGTGTCAGTGGGTTGTCCTTCACCTGTTCAACAGACGTAGGCTCATATCTTTTCAATCTTTGTCACCTTATTGCTGCACATATAGAAATACAGATTAAGATGTAAACACAGTATAGCCGAGTATGTGCCAGAGAGAAGAAACGGGTCACCTTCTGAGTGAAATATCTTCACCTCCTCCGACTGTTCGTCCCCGCCTATCCCCAGCCCACCTACAGTCGGCCTATAGAGGCGTCTGCATTTGCTGCAGACCTCATGATTGCACGGTTGTTATCCCGAGCTCCTTCGCACCCTGCAGTGAGGCTACGCAAACCTGCTTATCTGACAGCTCCTGACATTGTGGTGTTGGTAGTGGGGGGTTTGGGGAATTGGAGGCAGGTGGGGTGTTATGTGAAGGGGTGGGGGGGTGGGGGGGTGGAAGGTATGGATAGAAGAGAAAGAGACAGAGAGAAACCCAAGGGGAAAAGTGCTAGCATCAACAACCAAGTCACTCCTGGAGCTCTCCAGTTGAATTACCGCAGAGGGATGCAAACGTGCCTGGAATTGCTTCGGCGAATCTTTAACTTTCAAAAACCCCCTCAAAAAAAGTGGAGGGGAAAAAAAAAAAAGAGCCACCTACTCTCTCAAAGGTGGAGTGAATCAACCACTCATGCACAGTACACCGCTCTGTGTTGTGCCGCTGTTGAAAAAAAGCTGCTGTAATGTGCTGTCAAATGCAGGCTAAACAAAACAATATCTCAGCATGATTTTTAAGTTGAATATGTCCAATAATTGTAAAAATGTATTTTTTTTTTCCAAGAGGATGATGAGTATCTAAAACCTCTATAGGACATAAATAAAAATACTCAGGGCTACATGAAATTTGTTCACATTTCTCTGCCGTGGAGTGGTAACAAAACTTCTGCCGCCTTCTGCTGCCTCGCATTGTACAATGTCTCGTTATGATCCATGACTTTTTGGTGCATGTCACCTTGCAGTCACATGGCAGTCACAGTGATTCCAGGTTAAGCTGTCAGCAATAAAGTAGCTTTCTGTATGTGTTTGTGTGTGCATGCCCTTCTCATTTCCTCCATCCAGCGCGTTGGCCTGCAGATTGCCTTTGTTTGGTCTATTTCCTTGGCGATTTACTCTCCGAGTGAGAGAGCAGCCGCGGACTGAGCTGAGATGAGGCATGGCTTTATCAGACCACCATTACACTTCACCTCCATTCCATTTGCACCTTATTATTCTCATCTCACCGCGAGGGCGCGTGCGTGCCCCGGGTGTTTGTGTACTCTGCGTTATCATGTTTTACTTTGAGCGTGCGCGCGCGTGAGGGGAAGAAAGTGAATGTGGGCGAAGAAAAAGAAAGATGAGAGGAGGAAAGGGAGAGAGAGGCGCGTCCATATGATACAGCCATTACACCTCATGCAGGTTCCATTTGCACCTTATTGTTTGTCTCATTGCTGGAAAAAAGCAGGTGATTTACCAAGCCTGAAGAGGCAGCTGATCCCTTTTCCCTTGGCATGGCGCTTTGTGTGTGTGTTTGTGTTTGTGCATGCCTGTGTGTCTGTCTTCGGGTGTGTACATGTGTGCAGTACATCCATTCAGACAACCGTAGCTTTTGCTTGTGTGCAATGACCCATTTGTGGGTATGAATTGTTGCAGTATCTCCCTAAAAAAATAGCATTTTAACGGCTGAATGGCCGCGTGTATCTCGTGTGGGTATGGACCTCCAAACGTGATGCCCGGCTGTCTGTGTGTTTCTCCCCCAGCTCCCTCACCACTGACCAGGGCTTGGACCTGATGGAGCGACTGACACAGAGGCTGAACCTCCACGCCGCAGACCTCTCCCAGCTCTCGTACGTACAGACACAGACATCCTGCACACACCCACATTGTCACAAACAATGATTTACCTTGCAGTTTACAAGCCACACATAGCACACAGGATAATTGGACACGTTTAAAGCATTTGAAACGCTTTTGTTTTGTGCCTTTGAGCCCGGGGAAAGAGAGTGAAGGTTGTCCAGACGCTGCAAAGACTGTTTGTGTGAAAATACTGTGCCACACTGCCAGAGACTATAGGCGTTTGTTGTGTTTTCTGACCTTTTGGAGTATTTGACTTCTCACAGGGGGAGAAATCAGGCCTAATTACCTCCAGACACATACTGATGTCTCCATTGTATTCAAAACACTGCCTCGCCACTATTGTCACCGTACGTCTCGTCAAAAAGAGAGCAGTCAAGCCATCAAACGAAAAAGAGAAAAAGAGGGAGAAAGGAAAGCAGCAGAGGATGTACAGTGGATAGTGAGCTGGAAATAGAGAAAGTTGTCCTGCAGGAGGCGGTTAATGTATTAATGAGTGGGCGAACTGTCCTTGAACCCGGACTGGTTTGTGCTTGTACCGTGGTTCTGCTGTACATTTGGTGTCAGACCATGTAGGAGGTAGAGATGTGTTCGCCTAAGATCTGACAAGCCTTTCAAGACGCTCCTGCAGGAGAAGTGAAGTCTGGGTGGTTCAGTAACACCCGCAGCATATGAACACCAAAGCCAATGCACTGCAGTCTGCGGCTGCACTGCACTGTAGATACAGAGTATTCTGGCTTGGATATTAGGTACTGACAGGGGGAAACTGTCAGACAGCATTCTGTATCTGGTATTCAACACTGAAAATACGCACTATGACCTCAGAATAAATGCAACCAAGGAGACATTCTGATCTCCATCTTTACATTCAAGCTCTGGGTTTAGTTTTGACGAGCAAGAACACCAGGATATGTCATCATTGCTGGCGCTAATTGAGTTTATCTTGTTATTACACCTGTCATTTCATATCATTCATAATCAACTCCTGATGCACATAATGATGAATGTCGTTATGTGGGTGCTGATGAATAGTCAGTGACATTATAACACTGTCCAATCACTCAGATATCCTTGATCACAGTGCATTAAAGCTGTTAAGCCAGTGTAAAAGCCACAGAGAAATGCCTGAAATGAAGCTTCCACACTGTATTACGCCTCATATTGATAACAGTATTCTCTACAGAAGACAAACAGAGAAAATGTCCTCTTTGTCGGGCTTGTTTATCCCCGTTCTTTTTCCTTTTACAAAGTAATGAAAGCGCATTGGTGTAGAAATAGCCGAGACGGAGGACGTGACACAAGTTCATTGTGCCTCTTGCTGCGCGGCTGCGGCAGGTGAGTGTTTGAAAGCCTCTGTCTGAATATGAGTCGGCTCGAGTACGAGAGCCAGGTCAGAGCACACCGCCCTGCTTCGGGCCGCTCTTTCTCGCTCGCTCTGATGAGCCCTGATAGGAAGACGGGAGAAGAGATACTCAAATATGACAACAGGCAGGCAGAGAAGGGGTTTTTCAGACAGAGAGCATGAGAAGAGGAGGCGGAAGGTTTCGGTGTTAAACTAAAATTTTCAGACACTGAACACAATTATGTTGGAGGCTGCTACTACAGTAATCAGCACAAAATCTCCCATTTTCAAAAGAGATTTGAAATAGTGGTTTTGGGTGATGATGGGCTGTGGGAAGTGTTAGGGAGGAACTAATTACATGTATCAGCATTACGTAATTACATAAATTTAATTGTAATCTGTTACAGTTACTGAGAAAAAAACTATGTTGATTACAAAGGGGTTACATACAAATATATTCTTTTTGGTAAAAAGCTTATATATATAGAATATAACATCATGCCTTCTTTTAGCGTATTTCTGGACAACATGGCTCAGCAAAGCTTTTGGGACAAATCTGAGTGCAACACCATCAAGGACAGGATGGCTTACAAAGAGCTGTCTCTACGTCTAGACAGGCTCCATTCATTCGGCAGTATGCGCTCAAATTTTGAGCATTGTTTTTGATTGGTTCTCTTGTTTGAATTCGCACTGCCTCGTCTGCCAATCAAATCAATGCGCAATTGCTCTAAGCAACCTGAGTCCGCCATACCTGCGGCCAGCCGACTACGTCAAGGTGGGTGACCATGTCGTCGTCGAGGTTTACACTGCCTGGTTTAAATGTATGTTTTTAGGACTTTTCAGCTTTATTGCCCAGTTTAAAACATGTGTTAGAAAAATACTCAAAAAGTAATCAAACGGTTACATTACTTTGATGAAGTAACTAAAATAGTAACATTACTTATTAAATTTTCAACATGGTAACTAGTAATCTGTAATCTATTACATTTCAAAAGTAACCTTCCCAGCACTGGCTGTGGGGATAATATGTGCCTTTCTCAGATGACGTAAGTGTTTTACTCATCAGAGGCACTAGGGGGAGTGGGACACACACTCACAGGTCCATCCTCACACAGTCTGTGCAGACACACATGCACCCCTCTGCCAATATCCCGCCAACCCGTCTGCACACACACACTCATCATGTCCCACCAGCAGAGCTAATATGAAGTCCAAGCTTACACATCCGATAACACAGGAGACAGTGTGAAGTCCTCTAGATAGCTTATCTACCATAACTTCATCTTACAACTGTGGTAGTGTTTTCCCGAGTATATTTAAATAAGGTTTTGGGGGGGGGGGGGGGGGTAAATCACGTCAGTTCAATTTGAGATGCATCGAGATCTCTGGCAGGATTCCTTCGGACAGGGAGAATGGAGGCAGGCAGGGGTAAAGATTGTGGAAATATTGACATTTACAAGAGCAAACAGAGCCCAGGTGAAGGCATTAGAGAAGGACATACGGTATTTCTTTTAGAGCCGTGTGGGTGTATGTGTGCGTGCGAGCATGTGTGTGATCATGTTCACAAATGCATTGGTGCATGGCTGGGTCCGTCTGTCCGGCAGTATCGGCTCATATATTGCTCCCGGCTGAGCGAGTGTCCCTGCCTCTGTAGCGGGCTGAGTGATGGTGAGTGGGTCGGGGTCACAGCACTCTGGCAGTCTGATTAATCTCACTCACTGTCACACAGTCTGTCAGAAAGTACACTAAAAATGTACGTATAATTTCCAGGATACAGCAGCGGAGATATGATTATGTACTGTAATGGCTTGGTGATTTAGGTCTGGTGGAAAGACATCTCAACTTGCCGTATATGTTCACAGTCACATATTATTGTCTCCTGTTAAGAAATTACAGTGTTACAAGTGTTGGTGTTTCCATCCATCCATTTATATGTTTGTTATTTTATCCATTAAATACAATATTTCATACTGTGTTGAAACTAAACCAGTGTTTGGGTAAAAAGGAATAGTCTGACATTTTGGGAAATACGCTTATTTGCTTTCTTGCCAAGAATTAGATGAGAAGATTGATACCACTCGTGTCTGAGAGCGATATCTTCTCATCTAACTCTGGGCAAATAAGAGTTTTGTGAATATTGTATTGAGTATTTCCAACTATTCCTTTATCAACAAATCAAACTATGTATATTTACCAAGGCTGTCAATCGATTATAATATTTAATCACAATTAATTGCATGACTGTCCGTAGTTAATCGCCATTAATCGCAAATTAATCACACATTTTTTATCTGTTCAAAATTTACCATAAAGGGACATTTTTCCAGTGTTAAATACTCTTATCAACATGGGAGTGGACAAGATATGCTTATTGTTGGAAATCAATTAACAACACAAAACACTGACAATGATTGTCAGAAATCCTCACAGGTACAGCATTTAGCTTTTTAAAAATATGCACATATCATAACTTATGGCAAACTCAAGCTCAAGGTAACAGATGGACACATTGGCCAGCTAAATTTTCCTTTACTTCAGTACTGATTAAAGATCACTCAGTGGATTCCTCACTTCAAAAACAAATGACACAATCTAATTGTGTTCAACCTCACATGGGAAAAATAAAGGATCACAAAAACATCCCCTTGTGCTGTGGGAGAAAACGGGATACTACAAAATAAAACAAACAATAAACAAAGTGAGCAGGACACAGTGCAAAGGGAGTATAAGAAAGAAAATGACTTTTGTTCTCTGGTCATCATAAAGGATGTGCAGGCTGAGTGGCAGAGCCATGGATGTATAATAAGAGCTGGATACTGAACCAGAAATGGTGCCCATTCAATCCAATGAGAATTGCTCTGCTGGCGCATATGACAACAAAAGTTTCTCGCTTCTGGGTTTGCTTCCACGTTGTGCGGCCCACTGACTTTGTACAGTAGTGTTTCCCCCGCTGGTCCACTCGGCCCGTAGACTTTACTTTTATTGTGATGATGTCACAGCTTTTTAAATCGTTTTTCTCGGCTCGAGGAAAGTTTTACAAATATAAAACCTCCATGGATCAAAAATTCATATAGAAATAGTCATAATTGACTTTGTTTGAAGTTCAAGGTGTCCTGTCAGCAGTTTTACAGACGTCTCTTTTACAATGGTGGTCTATGTGGAAAATGCTTTTTGGGCCACAAGAGGATTTTTCGCTGCAATACCACAAGTGACCACTGGGAAAAATTGCCTGCAAGGCCGAGCAGCGGCACCCTACCCAGCCCTTATATTATATCCACGAGTTAAGGCAAGAACAGAACCTTCTTCTTCTTCTTCTTCTAGTTTTACGGCGGTTGGCAGCTTATTTGTACATTACAGCCACCTTCTGCTCTGGAGTGTGGATCAGACAATAGACGTACAATCTAAATCCTATATAACAGAACCTGCGTTAATGGCATCAAAAAAATTAATCGCATTAAAAGAAATTAGCGTTAACGTTTTATTATCACGTTCATTTTGACAGCCCTAATATTTACAAAGATTTTACAAATGCGTGCAATAGTTTTATAATTTTTTTATGTTTTTTTCCCCCTTTGTTCCAACCATTAGTTTCCATGAATTTCTCTAATATGTGAAAATCACTTAGCAGACTCTTGAAGCATTCTGAGTGATGCAATACAAAACAGTCTACATTCATTTATTATCAGAGTTACATTATCATTGCATCTCAGATAACATAAGATGCAGATTTTTCAAATCAATGGACACTTACAATGTATTACCAAGATATAAAAAATGTAACTTAAGTTTCAAGAGCCTGCTAATTTAATTTTGTACTGTACAGAGATGAATGGAGGTCAGTGGCTGCCTGGGATGTTTGGAAAACAAGTAGAAAATCTCAAATATAGCAGCACAGTTTGTAAAATAGTTAGCTGTGATATGAAGTATGTCTTATTTGTAGTAAATGGAGTAAAACATGCAAAAAAAAAGCTCAATTTAGTTTGTTTTAAATACAAAATTAGCAAATTTAACATTTAGTTTTTGATAAATCAGTGACTGTTTCTTAAAAAGAAGACAGAATAAAAGGGAATCAAGAAAAAATACTCAAGCAAGTTGATTTGAGACAGGTTAAGATTATCTCACCACAATGGCAGAGCAGTTCACTTCTTTTAGGAAAATCAGATATTTGAGAGTACATAACAGACAAAAGGTACTTGATAAGGTGTGGATCTCATTGCTTAGTTCTTGTATTCTTAAATTTGGTGACCTTTGTTTGTTTTTTTCCAGAACTTAGGGGAATGATGCATCTGACCCCTACATTTCTCCTTTCTTCACCTGTGTTCATCATCAGTATCCCAGAAATCACTGATTTAACTTTGACTCCGACAAAACTTGAAGAACGTGAGCTCACTGCCACATTCCAGCATTGAGAATTACTGTGATTGTCCCATTGGGGAACTACAATTACAGCTCAAAACAAGATGCTATATTTGTTACTGATTGGCCCAGACGGGGTCTTCATCGTTCGTGGGGGATGACATGCTAATTGTTGACTTGTTCAACCCTGCTTTTGAAAGACAGCCCTCCCCGGGACTATGAAGTCACAGTTTATTTGTTCTTCCAGCCGTTAAATAGACTCTGCTTTTAGCCTCTTTGAAAATGTGCTTTCATTTGGGATTTTAAGAGGTTTCAATAGAAATGGGTATGATTTTTTTTTCTTTACTCACTGCTTCAAGATACACCTTTTATTCTCTGACCACAGCCTTTACAGAGCCTGGTGGGATTGTTAGATTTTATTTCATGGCCAACCTCAGGGACCTTAAACATTTATTCTGCTCCAGGGAGAGAAGTCTTTTTGCTGACTCCTGACCAGACAGAGGAGAACAAGAGCAGGGAGTACTGTAGGTGAAAAGAAAACAAGGTGCTCAGCTGATGACTGTACTTTGGTCTTTGGCCAAATTCAAACTGAAAAGGAAAACGGGATTTGTGATGATTCACCTCTTTTTCAGATATGTAGCATTTGGTCCCATTTACAGCTTCTCTTCTCATCATTCACACCTTTTATTTGTGATTTAAACAAGGCAAAAAAAAAAACCTCAAATACAAATGCACATTTTGCTCCTTTTCTGCTGTTTTTCTGCAGTGTCCTGGGCCCTGCGTTGACTTTCAGAGTCGGCCCCAACCCGAAGAACGTGACCACTGCGGATCTGGTTCAAGTTGCAGGTAAGAGCGGTCAATATATATATTTTTGTATGTCACACACACACACACAATGATCCTGTTGACAACCTCCATTGCAATTCATCTCATTTTTACCAGCCAGACCACTCTGTCACCATGTGTGCTTCAGTAAATGAGAACACAGATTAGTCTCTCCAGATACAGTAGATAGGCCAGTGTTCATCTTGTTCAGACAAACCCCTGTCCCAAAGAAGATTATCAACACTGTGCAATGACAGATGACCATCAATTACTGAGATGATGAGTTTGGCGTGCACACCTCCTCCTTCCACACACACACACTCATATACAGTGTACAGGAGGGTTTATTTGGTCTTCTGTTATGTCCAATAGGCTGACAGGTTGAAACAGGCTTGCGCCAGCCAATCATTTTGAATACAGTATGTACTTCTGTGTGTGTGTGTGTGTGCCTGCATGTATGCACTTGTTTGATGTAGGCTGATGGAGAGCTGTCACCCGCAGAAGGGAGGTTGTCAGTATGCACTACCTCCACTCCCCCTCTGCACCCCGATCAGCCCAGCGTCGCTGTTCATGCGCACGTTTGTCGGATGTGTGTCGATGTCCTTGCTTTGGTTGGGAATGACTTTGAGAAGCACAGCAATACTCCCAACAGTCAATATCATCCAATATCACCCCACTGGAATCAACATGGTGGTGTTGTTATTGGCTGAAATGTGTTGCTGCTCCAGTTTTTCCTGCGCGGCGACATTTTTTGTTTTTGGCACCGACTCGTTTCCTATTAGGGATGTGCTGGGTGATGGCTGATGATACAGATTTACCGCAAGAAAGGTTGGGCCGGGGGGGTTGAGCTTTGGTTCAGTGGTTTGGAGTGTGTGTTTTTGCACACGCATGTATCTGTTGGATTAGAGTGTGTATCTGTATTTATCCCTCACCGTCATCCCACTTTTGTAATGTTTGTTGAACAAAATGATCAAATGAGCAAACAGTGCAGCCGCCGTAGATTTGTCTCTTCCGCATGAGGTGTAATAATTATACTGTATCATAATATCCTGTCTCCCCCCCCCCCCACATTTCTTCCCTTTTCTACTTCTTCATCTCCTTTTTTTTCCCCCTCCTCCTCTTGTGTGACTGACTTTGATGAGGTGGCGTGTGGCGAGAGCTAATGACAGGCGTGAGCATGGCTGAAATGTCAGACCAAATGTTAAGTCAACATGATCATCAGCCTGACCCATGTTGATGAATTATGAATACAGCCTACCTGAATAGTGATTAGCGAATGGTGAGACAGAAGGAGCTTATCAAACTCCTTCGGTTTGGATGGTTTGGACGCGTCGTCTTCGTCGCTCATCCCGACCGACTGAGGGTTGCAGCTCTGAGAAGTATTAAAAATGTAAAAATGGCGGGTCAGAGATAGCGGAGTGGTTAAATCCTCTGTCTTTGGAGCAACACGTGGGCCCCCACTGACCTTAAATCAAATCCTGCTAGAGCTTTATCTCCTGTGCCCCCCTCCTACCTTGTTGCCCCCCTCTATTTCCACCACAGTGGGAAGTGGAGTGGACTTCCCACTCTCTCTTTCTCTGATATTAAAACCAATGTGAAGTGAGTGCAGAAACTGTAAGTTACCCCTCTAGTGTTTCAAATCCTTTTTCAGTTGCATCACAGCTCCGAATATCTGCATGACATTGACTTCAATACAATATGGCAACGCCGTGGTGATTTCAAAGTGGTTACTAGGTTGTGGAGCAACAGCATGGTTTAAGTGGAATCTGAAAATCAAACTGACACCCACATGCAGTGGCCACCTGGGTAATCCTGGGTGACCTTTGCCTTATGTGTGACTGTGCATAAACGACGTGGCCTCCTAATGAACTCATCAAAACCCCTGCTGTATTCTGTGCTCAACCTGCTGCTGAGAGCCTGCACAGCATGTTTTATGGCAGCTCATGAAACTAGAAAACAAAAAAAAAGTATAGAGGGCTGCAGCAGAATGATGCAACAAACCTATTCTTCTTTATAGCCGCTTAATAACCCTTAAAACAGGTATAATCAGTCGTTTATCATAAACATGAGAATGCACAGTCATGCTCAACCTGTATATACATTTGTACTTATTATTCTCGGGAATTGGGATACAACTTATGACAACTGACTATTTTTTTTTCTGACCAAATTTGCATATTTGAGAAGCTGGAAGCAACAAATGTTCAGAATATCTGCTCGAACGGATTATCAGAATTGTAGTTTTCCTTTTGGCTACATGACTGAATATTTAAGCACTATTTGGGATATTGTATTTATACTGTTAGGGCTGCTAATGTTAAAAAAAAAAGAAAGAAAAATGCCTGTCACAACTTCTGAGAGCCTGAGGTAACATTTTCAAATGTCTGTCTGACCAACAGCCCAAAGATATTCTGCATAAAATTATATATAACACAGTAAACCTTCACATTTGAGGGGCTTAAACCAGAGAATATTTGCCATTTCTGCTTTATTAAACAACTGTGAAATGTTATCAATTTTTAAAATCACTGCTGATTAATTTTCTGCTGGTCAACTAATTGATTCATTGACTTTTTTGAGCTTTATTTATTGTGAATTGCTGTGTTTACATTTAGGATTTTATACTACATGTACATTCAGATGCGACAACGTATTTTTATCGGTGTAAACCTTTTACGGGCGTTACCTTGACTGTACTCTGCAGTGTCTGAAGGAGGTTAATATGGCTCTGCTACATTCTGCTGTCCATCTATCTGCCCATCAGTTCTATTTGATGTGTTCAATGCTCCATTGAAAAGAATAGACAAAGAGACTCGGTTGAAAGGCATGGACAGTATAGAGGAGATTTGATAACTCATTGAAAAGCATCTTTTGGGCAGCAGGTTCTTAGCGGCTGTGTGGTGAAAGGCCTGCTGGGAGGTCTGACTGTATTAGTGGAGGTAGAGGCTCTTGTGTTCTGCTCAACTGGAAAACCGCAGGACAAAGACCCGCACTGCCTAATCCCTGCTCGGCTGCAAAACAAAAGAGAAAGCTGCTGCTTTATCAAAACTACAAGGGATTCTGTGTGTCCGCGTGTTTGTGTGTGCGTGTGCGGATGTGTGCGTGCCTATGCGTTTGTGTGTGTGTGTGTGTGTGTGTGTTTTTTGCAGCTGTGTTCATACTGTGCCAAGAAAATGATTTATTCAATATTTGATGAAGTGGCAGCCAAGCTGTTAAAACCAATGTTGAAATGTGTTGTTTAGGACTCTACTTTTTGCCTTCTTGCCTCCTCTCAATCTCACTGTGATTTCTAGACATGTAAATCACCTTCAGTTGGGGAAATTGGATCTGCCAGGATTGCTTTTGCTCACTGTAAAGCAACATTTTGTAGCTGATGATGGATTTGATCCACTCCTTGTTTTCACTGACATCTTTTGCAAACTGCACAGTGAGTAGGCGGATTTACAGGATGGGTGTTTTTCAATTAAAGCGTCTTTAACTTATATTTGATGATAAAGATGTGTTTTAATGGATCATCTTATCTATCTCATCATATTGGTCAGCAAGTTCTGTTTGTGTTTGATATAAAAATTGATGCCTGGTGACTTGGCCACTATTGACCAACTGTGGTCAAGGATAATCAGGCCAAACATCAGGGTGTGTGCGTGGATATGTGTGTGTTAAGAGAGGCTGGTAGGTGGTGGGTGGGAGCTGGGTGAGGACACTCCTATTGTCTCGGCTGTCACGGCTGGGCGACCCCGGAGCCCCTCGGAGGCCCCAAAGGCCCCAGAGGCCAGGCCACAGCAATGAGTCAACGGGCCCCCAGGCCGTGAGAACCCCGGCCCTGGTCAATGAACGCTGGGAGCCTGGGGACACTGAGAGCAACTGGCTGGGCCATCTGGAGCAGAGAGCAGAGACCCTGACACACGGCTGTCACCCCAGGGAGACATGCAGAGACATGGACGCAGACAATGTCTGCGCCCATGTTTCTGCCTCTGCCTCTCACACACACACACACACACACACACACTCACTCACATGTAAGTGACAGCAGAAAGGAGATCGGGGGAGAGTGAGAAAGAAAATGTTGGTGAGAAAATTCCAGAGTATTTTGAGGCATAAAGACAATGAGAAGTTTGCCCTAAAAGCCAAGAGGGCGGATGTAAAATGTACTCCACCCACATGTTTGTCTTTTGTTTTGTTCTAAAAACATAAGAGAGCCAGTCTAAATATAACATTTCTATCTTACTCCATTTGTCTGTGTCTGTCTGCCTGATTCTGTCTGTCTCTTCTCTCTTCTCTGTGGGAAGGCCTGGTGCTCTCTCTGATCTGCTTGCAGACGCACTAACACAGACACACACATACCTTTGCAGACAGTAAAGTGAAAACACGTTAGCTGCGGCTGCATAATGGTGGTAGCTACCATTTGAGTGGTGAGTGGTAGTCTTTTCCAGCTGAGCAGATTAGCATAGATCTCCCACGCAGACAGAGTTGACCTTCACTCTGGCAAACACTTGTCAAAATGCCAGTGATAATTAACTGCTCTCTTCGCAAACAGCACAATGGTTTATCCACCTGCATCTCAGGCGTGGAGGATGGCTCTGTAGCGTTCCTATAGCTGCCTGTTTTCGGACGTACGCTGTTTGTAAAGGTAATATAAGCCGCGGGGGATTCCAATGCGACACAGGTGTGTGGTTGAGTCTGCGGCTTCTGCTGGATACTGTAATATTTACCATTCAGAAGCCAGCAAGCCGCCAGAGGCCAAAGAAATAAGTGTGAATTAAATTTTTCTGAATGTTGCATTCAATATGCTCATGTCCAGACAAAAGTGTTCATACGGCTGAAATGAAATTAGTTTTGTCAGCATGGGATCAAGAAACGCGTCAAGAAAACCTGTAGTGTGGGTTTTTTTGTTTTTTTTTAATATAACAGAGCTCGGCGGTGTCTGTGTCGGATGCCTGATTGTCTGTGTGTTCATGCTTTAACATCTGTATCAATGAGCATAGAGGTCAGAAAACAACCCGATTCCTCTCCCTTTCCTCCCTCTTTCCCTCTCTCCCTAGGCACTCTGCTCTCTCCTGCTCATCACTGACTGCCCTCTCTGGTTGAGTGCTTGAATGTGCTCAGTTCGGTGATCAAAGTCTTCCTCGGTCTCTTCTCCTCCATTGCCCCTGGCTGTGTATGTGTGAGAAAGTGTACGTGTGTGTGTCATCCAGCTTCAAACCCAGCTCTCAGTCGTCGAAACTGTCAGTCTCACTATCTCCTTTCAGTCTCAGTAGTACTCTGCCAGGCTCCTTTGCATCATCTTTCCGTCTGCTAGAGGGCACACACACACACACACACACACACACACACACACACACACACACCTATATATATATATACACACAAAAACATAAACGCACAGTGATGCTTATGTGATATGACACATCTCACTTTTCTGTCTTACTTTAACGTTTATGCATTGTTGATCTCAGAAACTTTCACTGTCTGTTGCAATAGGTAAACCGCAATTTATTTTCTCCACACATGCATGCGTTCGTGTGTGTGTGTGTGTGTGTGTGTGTGTGCAAGTGTCGTGCATGTTCGCTTGCTGCAGGGTGCTAGATAACCAGAGTTGTATGAGTCGACTGCTAAATATTTTTGCTTCATTTTGTTGGAAACTTATTTTATATCAGGGTGTCAGATGTCTTTTTAATTCCAAGGTCATGATGCTTCATCCTCATTGGATTTTTTAATTTTTTTTTTTTTTTTTTTTTTACTTCTCTTGAATGTTCCAGTGCCTCCAGGAGCAGCAATATCTCAAATTGTTAAAGACAGTTATTAAAAATTCTCTTACAGGGCATATTGGCAACATCTAGTTTTTATCCTTGTCCCTGGCCCAGAGAGCGAGCTTTCATCAGCCACAGAAATAGTGTGGAAATGTTTTCTATTGTGTTTAGAAGCCAAGAATGCTCCAACCGATGAATTGGGCTGTGTCTTAAACTCATCTTTATCCTGTTTATCCTTGTCAGTCGTGGTCTTTGCCATTCTTGCTCTTTCTCTGTGCTCTCCTACTCTTAGTTATTCCTCTCTCCTTTCCTTGGTGTGGGGTCAGGGCTACACTGCTCCTGTAAACATATTTACTGTGTCAACATTGCTGTTGCGAAGCAGCTGAAGACAGTAACAGGTGCCTGTCAACAGCCGGCCAGATCTCCAGTGCATTAAAGGATCTTTGCTGTAGACGAGGATTAGTGTCGCCTGGCATTGTTTGTTTGCTAATTCCATCTCCAAGGTATTTGTGGAAAATAGGCATGAATAATTGAAAGCGATTTCTAGTGGACGAAAACGAAGCTATCAGCGAATGGAGGGAGATTAATGAGTAGGGGGTGAAACACAACGCAAATTGGAACAGCGGAGCAACCTTTCTCAGACACCCGGAGAGACCCTGAGTTCGTAAACAAAAATTGAATATGCATTGTTTCATTGGAGAGAAGGAAAAAAAGCATTGAAATGAGAAAGACATGGATCAAGAAATGAATACAGCAATATGTTCAAATGTGGAGTGTGTCAAAGCATCATGCTGAGGTATTAAAATACCTCTCAAAAAACTGAGAATTTTTAAAATTGAAGTAGTTTGATAAGTCTGTCCTATAGTAAAATGCATTTTGATAAAAATCCAGCTCTGTGACAAGGTTATGAATACATTTACTCTGATAGAGGAGCTAAACTCGTTTGTGGTTGTAGGAGAATTACAGCTAGAACTCATTTTAAGTCTCATTTTTAACTTTAAAGGCGCAGTGTGTAGAATTTAGTGGCATCTAGCAGAACAGACGTGGCAGAAATGGAATATAATATTCATAATTATGTTTTAATTAGTGTATAATCACCTGAAAATAAGAATTGTTGTGTTTTCGTTAGCTTAGAATGAGCCTTTTATATCTACATAGGGAGCAGGTCCCTTTCCACAGAGCCTGCCATGTTGCTCCGCCATGCCGTGTTCCAGGCTAAAAACACATGTTTTTCTGCTATAATGGTCTTTCATTTTAAAGGGTCCAATGTGAACCATCACTAGGCAGCAACCTGAGCTGCCTTATATGCCATCTTCTCATGACAACAATGTGATAATAGTAGGTTTGGGCAATATGACGTTGTACCGTATGCCATGATAACAATATAAATGTGTCAACCGTTTATACATAGCTATCCCTTCAATATCTCTGGTTGTATTGGACAGTGTTGCTAATCAATAAGTAGAACTGCCTTGTGGCATCAGTAGACTTTTACTCACACTAGCAGCATGGCTCTGGGGATGCCATTGTTCGTCAGTCTTCCACTTTAGACTGATATATCTCAACAACTATAGAGTGGATTGCCATGAAATTTGGCACAGACATTCATGTTCCCCTCAGGATGAATTGTAATAATGCTTCTGATCCCTTAACTTTTCATCTAGGGCCACTAACAGGTCAAAATTTCACTTTTTTGTGCTGAGCTAAATGTTAACATTTAGCTCAGGGCACAACTAAAGCTTCATGGAGCCCCTAATGTGTCTTGTTCTATGATTGTTGGATCAATGTGATAAAGTATCTTGATTGGTTTAGTATTTAATTCACTGGATTAGTTAAAAACAGATATTTTTTAATCTTTAAATTGTTTCTTAATTGATTTTCAAGAACATGATCTATATCACAATAGATATTGATATTTGAATATATAAATTACATATACCTTTATGGAGGACACACATTGCTCACTTCTGATCTGCAGTGTAATTGATAGATAGAAGTTATTTCTTCTCATTATTCCCAGTTTTAAAGATAATATCAGACCCAAGAAATTCTCTAAAGATGCCCTTAAAGCTAATTAATGTGTTTTCTGTGTGTCTGTTTGGTACAAACAGCTTCAGCTTTCAGGGACTTGTCATTATGTGACTCCAAATTTTGTGATTGATCTTCTCTGGATTTGAGCCAGAGCACTGATGATGCGATCTCTATCTGACCAAGGACTTTTACCCTGATCTAATTTCCAGCTGAGCCACGCAGGACGGCTGGCAACAACACATTTCCTCACACATGGTGGTGAACTTAATAACACAACGGCTCACTAGCTTCAAGTTTTTATGAACTGATACAACTGCACATTTTGCCTCAAAGTCATAATGATGATTAGCTGTGTCTGAATCACACATCAGAGTTTTCTCTTTGCATCCGTTCTCAAACAGCGTTGCTCAAAAAGACCAAAAAAATCTCTCCAGAACTCAGTATCTGAAGCCTCCTCTGGGGCCTCTATGTTTTCTATTCTCTTAGAGGTTTTGTCACTGCTCCATAAACTGCAGGAGCTGTAGGCACACTGGCAATCTGACCACAGAGATGGTGGATACATGTTCAACGCTACGGGTTCGAGCACCAACCTCCTCTTCGGTCCCGCCACCACCAGTCCTCTCCCTCATTCCTCTTTTGCTCCATCCCCAACTCCTCCACCCGTCATCTCTATATTCCCTCGCCCCTTCATCTTCCATGCCTGCACCCGCAGCGAACGCTACTCCGAGTGGGAGACCATGTGCTGATGGCTCTCATGATGTCGAGAACAGCAGGTACTCGTACATCGTGTTTGTTGTATGCACAGTGGTTTGTACACTTGATGGGTGCTACTTTATGAGGCAGCTGATACAAACAGCTATGTAAATGAGCTTCCTTCCATCTCCTGCTATGAGTCATAATTCACTAAAAGGAAATCAAAATTTGAAACATTCCCCATTAGACTGTGCTGAAAATTTGCGAAGTGTTGACTTCGGCGGTAGGCTTTATATTCCTGTTTGTCAGTCAATGATGCACTCATCTAAAGTAGTAGGAGGGACAGAGATGCTGACCAAAACGGAAACACCCACCGGGAGCCACACTGTGACATGTGCAACCAGAGCGCATTACACTTTACACTGCCAAAATGAGTCATCTTAAGTCATTTAGTCGCATACTCAACCTTTAAACCTGATTTTTATTCCTTCCTGCACTAAAGATTCTTGGAAAAAGACAAATGGATGCAGGTGACTGTAATATATAAAAAGTTAGGATTGATTTTTACGGATTTGTTGAAACATGTGAAATTGTCACCCCACACCCCACTACCAGATTGCTTGCTTAAGAAAATCATTTCTGATGCATTTACAGTCCAAAGTAAGGTGAAATAATATGTCTCACAGGCAAAACCTCTTACTTTTCTACATGTGCAACCTTTCGGGCTCATTAAAGCTACTAAGTGTAGAATTTTCAGGTAATTTTCATCCATTTTTCACCAGGATTGTCTTGGGTTTCTACAAACAAAACATCAGAATAATTTGAAAGTCTACACATAGTGGTGCTGGTGGCACGTTTAGAAACGAGTAAGCTGGTTAATAAGAGCAGAAATCCAAAAGAAAAAATCAACCGAAGAGATAATCGGTATTGATCAACAACCCTAAAAAACAGTGAAGTATTACAGTCATTTTCTTTTTTTCTCAGTAAAGTTTGTTTGCTGCCGCAGTCTTGAGTTTTTCCTCACTGCACAAATTAGCGAAGCCATTCAACCTGTCGCAGTAACTGCTCAGATGTTATAAAATAATTGGTTCCTAAATACTTTTTTGGCCCGAATATAAGGCGACCCTGATTATAAGACAACCCCACCTTTTAACCAACACCTGTTTTTGGAAAAATACTTTTTGAGTATAACTTACATCACAGTGTTACATACTCACACACTCTCCTACCAGGCTCTTGGAAGCGGACCCTACTTTTTCAGACGTATTTCCAGGAAATATTCGGACCAATACAGTAAACTTTTCGAATGCATTTATTCCTGTAGTCTATTCTTCATAGCCTCTACAGTCACGAATGTCTATCTTTATTCCAGTGTTGTCATTATGAGGCCGACTTTGCAGCAGGAATATTGGCTGGCATTCGACTTTTAAATATACTTTATTACATTTTTGCACAGGGAGAAATTATATATACAAAAAAAAAGGCATTCAGCAGGCACGTCATTCTTTATGTCAAGCCTGAGAAAATAACTAATGTCCCATCACTTAGCTTGACTCTGCGGTGGGCGTGACTTGATTGCGTTACCGCGGTAATGCGGCAACCGCGACAGCTCTAATCACAACCTCTGTCAGTCTACTTAAGCCGGCTATAAAACTTTCAAAACTGAATCAAGAGTGACAAATCTAAAGTTACAACAACCTAAATATAGAAGTTAAGGACATATACTGAAGTTTTTTCAGTAGAAGCATTGTTTTCTGTTGTTGGGTATGACTGTTAATGGACGAACAACACCGCATGTTTGTATCAAAGAGGCACCAGATGACACTCGGTGCTTGAAACCACAAAGGGTAGGTACAAAACAAAGGGAGATGGCCATACATTTACTGCACACTGTAGCCTTTTCAGGTATGCGTGCGTTTGTGTGGGCTTGTTTGTATTTTTACACTGTCTGAGCTCATGCGCATGTGTTTGTATGTGTGTGTGTTTTTTCTCTTAATGGTGCATCCGCACTAAATTGGCCCCTGAATGCGGCGCGCTCTGCCAGTGGTTTTGTGAGCTACAAGTGTAGAGAAACAAAGAGAGCCGGGGAGCTTCAAAGCGGGTGGGTGACATTTCGGGCTTTCCATCTTCAAAGCGCTATTTGCTTTTGTAGTTCCTCTTTGAGTATAATTATATATTTTTTTCTAAAGGATTACAGCTGTCTGAAAACATAGCGTCGAATTTTAAGGCCATTTCATAACATTTTCAATAAAGGATACACAATGAGCTGTCTGTTTTTATGTCATTATTTTTAAATATATTTACTCCGCCATTATTTGCTATTATGCACATTTAATATGACTTTTTATGCAGTATACAGTACACTATGTCACAGTTTTATTCCTTATTGGCAGCTATTGGCATTGAATTGATCACTGACCCCATAGAACCCCCCAGTGAGTGTCTCCAGATGGGGGAGACACTCACATCCACCCTGTCCCCTCATTTTCATTCACCTCTCTTCCTCTTTTCTCTTTCTTCCATCAGCCTCTTCCAAGTGCCTCTCTATAATTCATGTCCAGGTGCGGCACCAGCTTTCTTTGGCATGGAGCTTGAAAGAAAAAAAGGCAGATGTTCAATTTTTCGCTTCCTTTTGTGCGTCTCTCTATATTTGTTTGTGTGTGTGTGTGTGTGTGTGTGTGTCTGCCACTCTTGCCCCCTTTAACCTGTGATGCAGCTTGTGGTGTTCCAGTAGTTCAGCGTAAGCAGTAATTAAGGCGAGTCACGGCCATGACTAATCTCTGGCTCCTTCTTCATGTGGATTTAGATGTTATGGTTTGCATATGGTCAGAGCGATGTGTTAGTTGTCTTGCCTTTGAGTTGAGAAACCTTCATCCAGGATTGACACAAAAAAAACCAGTAAATAATGACAGATAATGACGTTTGCTTTCTTGATGTTGGTTGTTAAGACCTGATTCTTCAGTCCCGTGGTCTTTATGAAAAGCGGGAGAAGCGTGAATGCCAAGACATGCCCACAGCACAGCTGTATTTACATGGGGCTTCTGTGCATCTTGTCATACAAAACGCACGAAACCCCCGCTGACTGCAAAGCTGTGGGAGTGACTGAACTCTGCAGGTGAATATCTATATTGCAAAGTGACATGAACAGTATAACACACAGTTGTACCCTGGAGAGGTCCTTGATTGAACTGAAGATAATGATTTATTTAAGGACAAATGTCGAAAGTCATCAACATCTTTACCTTTATCAGATGGCGCATGCTGCATATTTGTATATAATAAATTTCTCTTGTCTTTGGTTTGGGTTGTAAAAGTTTATTTTTTTTTTCACTTTATTTTAACCCCCACTATTTAGCATTTATAAGCACTATATATATAATTTCATGTAGGGCTGAACAGTTTGGGGAAAATATATAGATCAGCAAGACATATATATCTATATCATTTAAATTGTGACTTCATTCAGCCTTAATTACAACTACAATTACACTTTTTAATTTTTTTTATGAATACATTAATTTTAAATAAACACTGCTGTTATATCTGCTTACAGCTACATAATAGTTTATGTAGCTTATAACTGCTAAATTGGAGGTTACAATAACTTGTTACACCATTTTGTGGGCACACCACTTCCTGCATTTAAACCGAACGTCTTCACTAGATTTTAAATTGTGAAGTGTGGAATGATCCAATATAGATGTAAATCTTAGGGAAAATCATAATTATTGTGTTAATGTAGGTTGAAAATATGTGGTTGCAATGTAAAGAATCTGTGTTTTCACACCAAAGCAAAATTGGTTTGGGGGCGGAAGAAAAGAATAATGTGTTTTTGATTCTTCTTTTACAGCACTTTATGAACTTATCATGTACATTTTCATAAGTAAGATGTCTTTGACCACTATGTCTGTCTAAAGGAGCAAAAGTGACAAGTTGTTCGAAGTTCATCACTCCCTGCTGTACAGAAACAGCTTCATTTTCAGAGGCACAATGATTCGCTTTTGGCAGTAACATTCCTATTATGTCTGATATTATTATTATAATATATGTTTTACATTATGAATATTAAAACCTGTAATAATGGCTTCACCTTATTGTAATTTCAAATAGCAAGAAACAGGAAATAATAATTTCTCTAACATCCAAATGGTTCCTGTTGGGCACATTTCCATCTTTCCCACTATAGGACCACAGCTGTACGTTCCTGGCTGCAAGTGTGTATAATTGTTGTGTGTGTGTGTGTGTGTGTGTGTGAGAAACAAGTACCACAGGGATGCATTTCAAAATAGGTTGTTGCTAATCCCCCTGCCCTGCACCCATCTGAAAGTGAAAGAAAGTACAGAAGGAAGAAAGAAAGAAAAGACGATGAATAATGGATACGTTTTAAGAGGGATATTGCTCCCTGGCCTCCTTACTGTTTTTCTTTTTTTTTCTTCCTCCTCTCTCTTCCCCCTGTTTCTCTGTCTCTGACTCTTTTCCCCTCTGTCCTCTGTCTCCTCTTAAATCGATACGGGCTGACTGTCATGGGTCAGTGGCCTGTATGCATCAGGCTGGACTGCTACAGAGGAGCGTTGTGTCTCCCAGGGCTCTCTGTGGAGGCGATAACTCGTTGCTATCTCAAAACTCTCTTTAAGGGACAACCGCTTTCAATTTAACTCCAATATCCTCCCCAGATTGACTTGGGATGGCACAAAGGAAAGGAATATATATATCATCACCATTTCTCCAGGAATAGGGATGGGTATGGTTAGGATTTTAATCGATACTACTATTCTTATCAGTTTGGTTCTTTATCAATACTCTTATCGGTTCTTTTTCATTAATAAAGAATTGCTTTTTTAAAAATATATTAATTAAAAAAAGAATAAATTCAGAACAGGATTAGAATTGATTTATATTTTAAATATAACTAAATATTGTTTCTAGAGCAGCAACAGTAATGTTTACAAAAGCAAAGTCACCATATAAACTTAAATACTAGCCAGCAGCTAAGAATTTGGCTAGTTTAAATATATATTTTACAAACTAAGATAAACATTTCAGCTACAGATAGCTTTGGTTTTAGCTTGTTGGACCTGCGGACAAAGCTACTGACAAAATATCGCTTTTCTACATGTTTATGCTTGTTGAACAAGTGGTTTGATTAAGTACTTTTTGGCTTTTTACTCGCAAAGCATTTATTGCACTTAGAGTAACGAGCGTCGTTGTCGTCAACTTGAGTAAAATGTTATCTTTCACTTCACCTTGCCCACTGTGTCCACCTCTCTGCTCTACAGATAAAAGAACCAACCTTAAAAATACCCTGGATTCTTAATATTTTAGAAGTTCCAGGGGGCACCCCTAGTGTCCTGACTTAATAACTACAGTGTTACGTTGCCTTGATGAGGTCGACAGTCGCATTTTTTAGTTTTTAGGCACATCCCATCAGCATCGGAGCCAGGAGGCCTCACTGACGACGTACTGCAGGTGCAGCAGCCATGCGAGAAACCGGCCTTTTGTTTTTCCAAGATAACAAGATGAATTAACTCATGATCTTGAGATAATGGCGTTAAAAAAATAATTGCAAGCATGGTTGTTCTCGTCTTCCGTATGATAAGGAAAAATGTAAGATCAGACTTATTTTGTTCCAGCATGCCCCTGCTAGCTGCTTAGATTACATTCTAGGACAAGCATAGACATGTATTGTTTATTTGTATCTTCAACAGTATTTTTTAAAACATTTTTTACGTTACAAGAGAAAAGGCTTTTAGGATGAGGACTAACCATTGTGTTTGGTGAACATAACACTATCTGGGATAATGAGTTTGACTGGGGTTGCTGGAGTGTAACTTCCCCAAATCCAATTAAGAGCAGGACGGAGCGGCTAACGTTAGCTGACACTCTGATAAAATGAAATGCTACAACGCTGGGTTACAACCATAGATTGTATATAAAGATGGACGTAGCGAGGTGTGACGTCCCCCATTGGTTTGCATTGGAGCCGGTTTAAATGGGAGTCAGTTGGAGCCAAGGATTTTTTGGAGCTGTTGGTGGCATTGCACTTGTACTTGTACTTCCACATTGGCTTCGGCCTCAAGCTGTGGTAGTTGCCTCTTGGTCACAACTGTAGGTAGTAATCTAGTTAGCTGGACATGCTATCATTTGAAGCCTATGGTAGAGCAGACAAACACACACAGGTCATAGCACACCACTTCGACATTCAGAGAAATTCAAAGCTCGAGTGAAATCAGTGTAAAATCACAAACAACGCAGCTTTACTTCATAAACAAACAGAACAAAAGTGACCTGCTATCTTTCTTGAGAATATGAGCAATTCTTTTCTTATTCGCAGTCTGCGTGTTTCACAGTGGTGTGTGTGTGTGTGTGTCTAGCCACAGGCTTCCTCACACTCCAAGTCCAATTACCTGTGTTAAGGCCACATCTGAGACGGGGGGATTACAACATATTATTCTAGCACAAACAACAGTCTCTCTGCCCACCAACCTGCAGGCAGCCAGACCCAGGCACCCGAGGAAGGTGTGAGGAGTGTTACATTAGCACCTGGATGTGCGAACAGCAGACTAATGACCTTTTACCGGTGACTGATACACTACCTGAAAAACTTGTCCGCCTCCTGTAGATTCTTCCTTTGTCCTTAACTCTTCTCAATATCTCCCCCGCCCCGCCTCTCACTTTTTTGCCCTTCCTCTCTTGTCTTTCTTTGTCTGGTGTTTTTTCTGCGTTAAATCGTGCTTTTATCCCATCCTCCGTTTCCTCTGCTGTATCTATTAAAGCACTACTCCTCACAGAGCCATAGCCTGTCTCAATTTTTCTCTCATTTCATGACAGTTGATACTCTTACCAGAGGATGTTAGTCAAGATGTCGCCTCTTTCTCGTGACTTGTCACCACTTGAAATTTTCTTTGAAAAACGGTGCGATGCAAAATAATCTATTAATCCTCCTTAAGGCACCTCCTGTTCCCCAGAAAGGCCTTGAAAATATATCCCCCACGCAGAAACCCTTTACTAAGAGTGATCTGTCACCACAATTCTCAAGCCATCATTTTATATTCTTCTATTTTCTTCATTTACGATTGCATTTTTGTCTTGTCTTCTCCCGTGTAACATGGCACAGCTACCATGCCAGTACAAATCGCTGTGCCTGAATATCCGTGAGACGCACAACTTCCTTCAAGTCACCTGCCAGGGGCTCTAATTAGACTGATAAGCAGTGCAACTGGAATCAGCTCTTCCTGGTAATCAGCCCCACGGAGCCCAGACAGACGGCTAAATGAGGAGGAGATGAGCCGTGCAGCCCAACAGGTGTCCTTAAAAAGACAGGGAGGTGTGCTTATACAGTCTCTCCCCTCTCTAACTGCTCGAGAGTTCAATCACAGGAGAGTTTGGAACATATAGCGAGACTCCGCAGTTATTTAGGAAATTATCTGTGGTGTGTAAGTTTAATCATCGTGCTGTGATTCTGAATTGCTGCCTCACTTTTTAAAAGGAATTGTTTGAGAAACTCTGCAGCAGGATGATTGATTCAGAGTGGTGGGACTCATACAATAGCAAACACGCCAGTCAAACTGTGTATTTTGATTTAGCGATTTTCGAATTGCACCCCTTCCTGAATACATTTCTTGCTTTTCTCTTTGCAGCCGCAGCTGCTCTGCTTTAGACATATAATGATGATTATCACATTTTGTCCTGGAGCAAAATAGTAATAAAAAAAGAGCCCAGTGACACATCAGGCAGGCAGAATACAAAATGATATCAGAACTAATAAAGTCTCAGAAGGGAAATGTCATATTTCTCATTTTGACACCTGCGTGAGACTGTTGTGTTACACTTTCATTTTACACCCACCACTCCCAGCTGTACACAGGAAAGCAACGCGGCGAGATTAACACTGTGATCTGAGGAGCAGCCAGGATGCTTCGCAGAGACGCAGAGAGGAAGGCAGAGAGGACGCAGCTACGGGTTACTTGATCCACTCTCTCTGGGAAAGCTGTCCACTGTACTAACATCTGTAGACGTGGTCGGAGGTTCAGTGGTAAGGATAGGCTTCGCTTAAGGCCGCTGACAGCAAACATGCTCACTTTGACATTAACCTCCTCTAGCTGAAAGCACTATGAATACCTCAGTGCAAAAAAAAAGCCTTGGAGATTTAATCTAGATGCTGAGACGGTGCATTAGTCGGAACCGGGAGGCTGAAAATGTTTGACAAGGGACATATCAAGAGCTTTGCAATCAAGTGCATTTTTACACTGTTTCTTTGATGAATTTACACTCTACTGCAGGTTTGATTTAGGATCCATTTTGAATTGTTGCTGTTTTCCTTTCAAAACTAAATTCCCTCCGACATTTGTTACAAAATGGTGGCGTCTTTCTGATTCACACCGTCACATTTATCCAGTAAGCCTGCGGCCCTTTATCCTTGAATGAAGCAAGAATAGCAATTTCACATAGAACTGAAATGATTAATCGATGAATGAATTAGTTTGACAGAAAATTAATCAGCTACCATTTTGAAAATCCAAAAAACATTTTGGCGCAAAAATGCCAAACATACCTCGGTCCCAGCTTCTCAAATGGAAGGATTTTCTATATTTCTTCGTCTTTTGTGACAGTAAACTGAATCTCTTTGGGTTTTGGTCTGTTGGTCGGTCAAAACAAGCAATTTGAAGACATCACCTTGGGCTTTGTGATGGACATTTCTCACTATTGTCTGACACTTTAAATGATTCATCGACAATAATGGAAATAATCGTTTGTTGCAGCCCCAATTTCAAACACTTTAATGACAGTGGTGGCAAATATGTGAATATAGATTTTCACTAATTTGTGATGACAGAAAACATGATGATGTTTGATAAACATTGAGCTACTATTGGTCCATTTTATATTAAAAGTATTCCTGATTAAATCGCTGTTGGCCTGATCATATTTACCACACCGTAACTGCTAAAAGGCCTCTAACATTTTTTTAAGTTATAGTCAGTGCATTATTTTTACGTTTGTGCAGATTTCTGTGTTAGATAAAAGCAAGAGTTGGTATTTATGGATCCCATTGTTTCCTTATTTCCTTTAAAGGAACTGATATGTAAATGTATAGTGTTACATTCAAGTTTGATATGAAGGTTGTGTTATGTGATTCATGACTAATAAAGATTTGTAAGCAGTTGTGAAGAAGTTGCCAATCACGGTAACATCATATTTATTTGTAATTTGCTTTGGTTAAACAGCTGGAGATCCTGTTTTGGTAGCTTCAGCATATTAATGATTTAATGTGCGATGGTGATAATTGTCAGCCGAGAGTACGCTCAGGAAAACATACTGCCTCTGTACGTGTTCTCCGTGTTCCCTGTACTGTTTGATGAAAGATCTTGTTTTCAGATCAAGATACTTGATTACTGTCAGAGCCCAGCCAACCCCTCCCAACCCTGCTTACTCCACCCTGTCTCTCATCCTCTCCCTCATATTCCTGACTTGAGTGATGGCGTTTGTGATTCCTAATGACAGTCGGAACAAATCTACAGTAATGAGGTCACATTGGATTCTTTTTTTTTTTTTTTCCTTTCTCTGAAATCACCCTTCACAGCTCTGTACAATCAACCTGTTTCAGAAACTCGGAGTGGGCCCTGGATCCAAGCTCCAGTGAACCAGCGTGAAACAGATCAATTCCTTCCTCAGGAAGACCTTCCTGCAGCCAAAATGGAAACCCTGTCCTTCTGAGCATGTCTGTTTTTTTTCTTCCCAATATCCAAGACTTATTATCTCTTGACTCACTGGAGCTCATATCCTGGTCTCATGTTAATGCTGCCTGCTATGTTTCCAAACTCTGCCTTATGACGGCTTTAGCATATTTATTGATTTATTTAGGGTTTCTAGTGTGTGTATTTGTGGACTTCTTAGCTGTCTCATCTATGATAATGCATTTATCTATAACAGAAGAGGTATGTGTGCATCCTTGCATGAGCACTCGCATCCACATAATGATGTGTGTTTCTCCTGGCTTGAGCAGGATGTCTGCACCAACACATCATTACGATTCGTTCAAGCCATTAGCTTGTGGAGAGCGAATTGTGGATGAAAAGCACATCCGAGCTTGAAGGCTTGTGTGTGTGTGTGTGTGTGTGTGTGTGTGTGTGTGTCTGTGAATATGTACAGTATGTGTACTTGTGGGTGTGTAGTGTGTGCCCTCCTGTGCGTCAGTGTGCATACTCAGTATGTGTGTGCTCAGTGATGTGGTTAGTAATGTGGAGACCTGCAGGAGACGGTCTGTGGAGAGAGCCTGCAGGATAATTGCTGCCACAGTGACAGGTAGGGCTGCCTCTGTCAGAGTTCCCTCAGTGGGGAAGCAGTGGAAGAGTGTGTGTGTGTGTGTGTGTGTGTGTGTGTGTGTGTGTGTGTGTGTGTGCAGCTCTGTGTGTCAGCTTCACCATCCTTTCCTCCAGTAAGCGTTTCCCCAGTAGGCTCCCTTCAGACGGTGGCAAGCTTCCAGATGTTTTCATCTTGTATCACACACACACACATCCAGGAAAAAAAATGAAGCATCTTATACACAGAGCAAGAATTGTTAATCGTTTGGATATACATTTTACCCAAGAAAAGACTTCTGAGTGATATTTTTCAACTAGCTTTAGAGTATCATGATACTGTACAGGACTTAAAGACATAGACATGATGACAAAGACATGTTGAAGTTTCCCTGAAAACTGCAGTAAATGGTTTTTATCTCAGAAACATAGAGTCTGCTCTGTAATGTTCCACTGACAACAAGGCTGTCAGCTTGTGTTATTGGTAAAGGTCACCCAAAGATCCAGCAGCATGGCTCTGCATCATGCTGGACTCCTGATGAACGCGATCATTTGAGATGTGCATTGTTTACCTCATCACTCACTGTAATCCGCAAAACCTCTCCGTTCTTTTTTGAGTGATTGTCAGATGCGATTCACGTCGCATATGTCACACATCTGCAGATTGTCATCTCTGAAAAGGGAGCGTAAACCATGTAAACGTGTCCCGGTGAGAATGCAGAGTGACATCCGTGGGGTTTCTCCCACATCTGGAGGTGCCTGCCATCCAAGTCATTTGCCGGTGCTGCTTCTGTTTCCCCGATCTCCTGCAGTCCGTGAAGAATTGGTGTCAGCACCTATCAAAGGCAAAATGCCTATTCTACACAGAGTGTCAGAGCAGCCACAATCTATTAATCAACCAGGCGGGAAAGAAACAGATAGTATGTGTGTGTGTGTCTGAGTCTGTGTTTGTGTGTGCGCACTTTGCATCTGGACATGTGCAGCACAGGCAAGGAGTCATCCAGGTGTATTATTCAGCCATCTTTGAAAAGGCCCTCTAATAAGGGAGGGCGCAATTATAAAAGCGTCATGTGGGTTCTGTTTGAAAGAGGATGGGGCCTCTAATGTGTTTGATACCAAAGGCCGTGACAGGGTCTGCAGTGGACACAAGGCGCATGCTGATTGCATGACTAGAGCCATTAGAGGAGCTGAAACCAGGCAATAGACTTCATCTCCTGTCTGCTTCCTCCACTTTGTTGCCTTTAACACTGTCCAAAGACACGCCAAAAAAAAAACATCTTAAAAGAAACATTTTGCAGCAGAGTTTAGGAGCTGCGTTCAGTTAGATATCAAAGGTTTGTATAAGTGTTGATTTAGGCTGAATAACAGCAGTTGGTTTGTTGGGGAGCACTGTTGGCTTATCCACAGGAAACGATCGATCAGGGTGAATAAACAGTGAGCCAGCCAGGACCCCTGCTGTTAACAGCATGGTCCGGCCATGTGACAGACATGGTGGTCTATGATTGGCACCGCTGATTGGATATTAGAGTTTAATGATGTCATGAGTATCGTCATGTAGGGTAAACTGAGAAAGAGAAGAGGGCTTGTTTTCTATTCGGTTGAGCAAATTGGTTTAATGTAACTCCATATTTAGTTTTTAGGGATTAAGTTCAATTATGTCTAATCACATTAGATTTCTAGATAATCAGTATTATAAGCAAGCAGTATTAAACAGTTTATGACTAAAGAGCCACTGCAAGATATATTAATCTGTGCAGAAATTATTAGTGATTGACAGAAAATGAATGAACTAAAATTTGCTGAATGACTAATCTTTTAAAATTCATTTGTCAATGAAAAATGGCAAACATTTGCTGTTTCCAGCTTCTTAATGTGTGGGTTTGTTGCGTTTCTGTTTGATATAATTGAGTTTACTATCATAGAAAACTAGGAAACTGACAAATATTCTTATTTGAGAAGCAACAACCCATGAATTTTTGACATTTTTGCTTTGCAGATTACATAACCAATTAAACAATTACCAAAGTATTTGCTGATGATTTTTTTTTTTTTTGTCAGTTGACAAATTGATTAATCAGCGATGAAAGAGAATGTTAAAGGATCTTGTTTACACCTTTACACTGTTTCATTCTCCTGCGGCTCAGCTCCACCTTGTCCCTCTGTTTCATTTGTAGGTTTTCTCAGAGGTGCAGGTCCTTTGATTTATATAAGCAAATGAGCAGAATAACAATTGATACGTAGGAACAAGAAGAGACAGAGGAGAGAGGAGGTCCGTGGGATTGTTTCGGGAACAAACGTGTGTGTGTGTGTGTGTGTGAGCTAAAACTATAGTATATATTAAGTTATTTACAAGATGTTTGTTTGAGCTTATGTGAAAGTCATTTTATATTTGCATCTCCTGTAGAATATCTTTTCTCCATTGTATTTCCTTGAAGCTATACTGAAGGTAAAATAAAAAAAAAAAAAGCACGAACAAATAAGCCTTATGAAAGTGACAACAATATCTGTGAACTGATTTACATTTTGATAAGCATCAGCGCGCAGAAGTCAGATCTAAAGGGGTCACATCCATGTTATATATCATACATGTAATGAATATGCTGCTGCAGTGTCACGATGCTCGGAAGTCAGCGCTGTGGCTCCTTATACGCCGAGCTACGAAGGAATATTATTGTTTTTGTTTCCCGCCTAGGATTTTGACTGAAAAATGAGTTGCCTTGCATCTTATCTGTCAGGGGGATCAGGTGCATCTCCCTCTCCTTCCCCCCCCTCCCCTCCCTCCTCCTCCTCTCTCCACTCTGATAGGTAGAGACAGCCATCATATGTGCAAGGGGAAAGTGATGGGCGGAATGGCAGCTTTAATATCGGAGCGATTGCCTGCTGATAAGCCTAACGGCTGTGGAGAGGCGTGAGCGTCAGCCCTCCTCCGCAATAAACACTTTCATTTTGTTTGGTTGGAGTGACGGATGGTGAGATGGAAGTGGTGAATAGACGACCTGAGGATCCGGGGAGGGAGGGGGGGAGATAGATAGATGGAATGGATGTGGATGTTATTCAATATTAACAGATCAATCAGAGGGTGGTGAAATATGCATTTTGTCAACTATATACCCCCATTTGGCCAAAGAGGCAACATTACGATCATGTGACAGCTCTGGCTGCTGTGCCATGTTGAAATACAAAATACTTACAGCCAACAGTAGGTGATTTGTCTCCCAATACTGAATTTATATTGCCTCTAACAATAACAACCCTGTGTCGTATATCAGAAAAATGAATATATATATTCATGACTTTAAGCTCTGATGACTTCATGATAATCATTTCTGAATCGCTGTTGGAATCAATGATGAGGAGTGCACAATCGCTTCAGTTTGCAGCATATGGTGGAGAAAAAGCAACATTTTAATCAAATTATATTTTGCCACTAGATAATTTGCAGTGAGCACATATGCTACAGAGGAATTTAAAGGTCACATAAAATCAAGCTTAAATGTGTTTTTTGTTGTTGTTTTTTTTACTCATTAGTGTGCATGTCAAAGAGTCATTTCTCAGACTGATGATTGAAATGGCCTTTTCGTCTTCTTCAACAAGTCCTTGATGAGTTTTTGGAGTATTCTTCAGTTCTTCCTGTTTACCTGGCTGAACAGAGACAGGGTGATTATGGTTTTTTATAGTTTAGTCAGTGCAGTCATAATAATAACGCAAGTATACAGTCTATACTCAACAAGAACTTTATTAGGAAAGCCTGTGTAGTCTAATGCAATCCAATACAACAGTTCTGCCATAAGTTCTACTTTTCCGAAGCTTATACATTTTCAGTTTTCATTGGCGTTGTCAGAAAGGTGAAAGGAAGTCTTAGTGGAGTGCATCATATTAAAAGGTTTCCTTATATTTTTTCCATCCCATTAACAAACATGAGGGGGACAAAATATTAGAAACACTTTTCATATTCAGAAGTGAAGGCTGCAGTGCTATGTGGCAGGTGTAACGTTTTGAGCAGCAACCAGTGTGATGAGGCCAACTTTGAAAATCGAATTAAATAGTTTGACATTTAGGGAAATATGCTAATTTATTGCTGAGAATTAAATGAGAGGAATGATACCACACTCGTGCCTGTAAGGTGAATATGAAGCTACAGCTGGCAGCCAGTTAGCTTAGCTTAGCATAAAGACTGAAAGCAGGTGGAAACAGCTAGCCTGACTCTGTCCAAAAGTAAAGCTTACTAATGAACACGTTATATTTTGTTTGTTCAAACCGAAGCGCAAAAATGAATGGTTTTTACCATGGTAAATGGAATGGTTGAGACGTGATGGATCCATTTTACCAACCTGCATGGCGGCTAGCAGCTAGTTAGCATGGCTAGCATCGTTAGCACAGCTGTGCCGTGCTGTGTGTAGCCCATAGACTGTATAAAAATAAGGTGTAGCTGCGTTGTCTCTGGTTTAACAGCATCATGCTGGGCAGGTGACAGGTGTGTTTACGGTGTTTGTGTGCTCTGAAAGACTTCACGGTGCAGACAGCCGACGGACTGTTAGCCTAGCATGCTAATCCTGCAGTCTATCTGTATTAAAAACATCTGTGTTACTTATTTATTAGGCCATCACCCAGTTGGTGCGCCAAATGATTAAGACCGATATGCTGCCAATCACTGTAGTGGGCAAGGGATTGAAAGAGCCAGTTCAGTACCTCAAGCCAGAGTACGTTATGCCATCGAGAGCTACTGTGACTGGACACATTGATAACACTTTGAGGTAAGGAAGGATGAGCTAAAAGACAAGCTAACCAGGGCAGACAAGCTAGCTCTGACCACCAACTGCTGGACAGCTCTCACAAACGAAAGCTACATCACCACTTTTCTTAAAAATTAACCGTATAGTTATCTATCAAAAGCAAAATTAACCAAAGCTTACAACCCTACTTCTTACCATACAGACATGAGAGTGGTATCAATCTATTCATCTTACTCTCGGAAAGAAAGCGCACAAGAGTATTTCCCAAAATATATATATTTTATATTTCTTTAAGAATTTATATTGGAGATTCAGCAACCAGTATTTCAAAAACTCTCTTTCTCCTGCAGAATGATTGCTTGTTTTTTGATAATATTAGTTCTATTATTTTTCGATTTTTTAATAAAAAATCTTCCAGGTCCAACTGATGCTGTTGTCCAGATTGATACCTTTATTCACACAATAGTAATATTAGTAGTAATAATCCACATTCATTAAATTTGGATTGAATATGCATGTCCTTCAGGCAATTCTCAGTTTTCTATTCTCCATTAAAACTATTGCACGTGTATGTTATTTCAATTGAAAGCACATGAAAATGGAGCACATTTGAACACAAATGGAAAACCTTTTGGCTTTTACTGTGCTTTTTTGACTGCCGAACATCAGATGATTTGGCTCAATATGACTCGGAAGCTGAAAAGATCAAATGAGCAGCAAAGATCAGATCTCGATATTAGAGATGAGACTAGATAGATTCAGACAATGACTATTAAAATGGCTGGAGGAGCTCCTTTGAAATGAGACCTGACATCTCTTTTTCACAGTCTGTCAGGAGTATTTGGTGGCTAATTTGAAGCTTTGTGTGCGTGTGTGTGTGTGTGTCTTTGAGAAAAAGAGAAAGAGAGTGAGTTCCAGTGGGAGGTTAATATAAGGGGTGACCAGAAAGAGATGCTGGAGGCTGTTATCTGTACAGTCAGTAACAGAACTAGCAATAGATTGGCTGGATTCTCACTAAAGCCCAGATCCATCACGTTGCCAGCTAATGAGCTCTGCAAGTACATTGTATTTACATTTAAAGTGGCTGTTGTGGGACTGTCCTCTCCCTCAGGTTGATTGGAGAGTCCTCAGCTTTGATTCACGAGTAAATACTGACCTTCAGGCTTCTTTGGTTTCGCCATAAGACGGTTAATGTCAGCTTGTCAGTCAAACCCTGAGCTGCAGTTGCCGTGACGTGTATATGTGTGTGTTGATTCCAGGCTAATCTTTCGTAGTTTGACTCATGATGTGGTGCCACCCCAGAGGGGTCCTCATTAGGACCAAAACGTTGTGTGACCTTTTAGCAGCTTCGCTCTCCCCACCACCTACGCCCTAACCCAGCTGGGTCCAATTACCTTGCTCATTACCCCCCTCCTAAATAGCACCAGGACCAAGCAGGTACTGTAGCTATATATGGAGAGGCAATATGTCTGTGACTAAATACAGGGGTGGCAACATGAAATGAAAATGAGTTTCATCTTGGCGACATGCCATTTGAAGACTTTTCTCCTCTCACTAATGGCAGAAGATCTTTTTCTCTCTACTTCTCTTATGTGCCATTCTAATTTAGCTGTTCAACAGACTTTGAGTGTATACTGTATTTGACCTTTCCTGCTCTCTCGCAGCCTCCTTTATCCTCCTTTTAGCCGTCTTTTAGAAACCCGTGGCTGACACCTAAAATATAAGATGTCCCCTTTGCTGCCATGTTGATGAGATGATAGGATGATCAATGTTTCCTTAATAACCATAAAGAGAAAAGGGGAGAGAGGAAGAGAAAGGGAGATGAATGATTATCCTAAAAGTAGCGTGCTTAATTAGATGGAATGCTGCATACATTGTGGACTGAGTGGAATCATTGGGATAGATTAAAACACTAATTAAACAGGCCCTTGCCGAATTGTGCGAGGTGGGGTTCAGCTCTTCAGGGTCATTTGCATAACCTTCATCTGGGGAAATGGGATTTAAAGGACCTGCGCTCTTTCTCTGTCTCTTTAACTCTCACTTTTTTTTTTCTTTTTCCCCATTACCAATCACATTCACATGCTAACAAACCCAATTAAAATTATGCTCCATTTTTTCCTTTCACTCTATAATTTGGCATAATCTATTAAGGCCCCTTTGATTTTGTTTTCAATATAAATGTTTCCATCAAAGTGAGGAAGGGGCATTAAGCACAGGAGGGGGAAAAAAGTCGGCAAAATGTGTGATCTTGGACGATGGATATTTAACATTGCCTCACTTTGGTATGATTTGCATAAGAATATCTTTCGTGAACAAAGCTTTGGAAATAGCATGCCATATTTGATTAGATCAATAGATCTGAGGATCAAACTCGGGTGGTGTATTAATTACTGCAAGAACAAAGGCAGGAACTCAAGTTATTGTGTGCTCTGAATCTACAAGCACTTCATCTGCTTTCTGGTAATCTTCAGTAGGTCTGACTCAACGTTGAGGAGGGTATCAATGAATTTTTATTGGTAAACCTTTTTTTTTTGCATTTTCTGGGGTTGGCAATGTCAGTCTGTCAGTCAGTCTCTTTGTTCCGGACTGAAATATTTTAGCAAGTATTTGATGGATTGCAAGGAAATTTTGTGCAGACAGTCAAGGTTCCCAGACAATGAAGCCTGATGATTTTGGTGATCTCCTGACTTCTCCTCTAGTGCCGCAATGAGGTTTTGAGTGAAATGTCTCAAAAACTATTGAATGGATTGCTATAAGCATGCTAATAAGCTAAACTATGATGGTGAACATGGTGAAGATTATATCCGCTAAATCTTCACCTAAGGTTCCATAAGGTGGAAAATGTAACTACACGTTGGGGCTGTGGCGGATCAGGAAATACCCAACAAGTCTTTCTAATTAAAGGAAAAAATGCGTCATTGGACAAAAAGAGCTTGGTTAGGTTTGGTCATGATTTTTAAAAAATGGTTGGAAATGGGAAACAAACAATGATCCCCCCATGTTAAAGTCTGATGTCTTATTGACCCTGCCCTCCTCCCTACACAGACTTAGCCACTAACTATTAACGTCACCTGATTTACTCCTTCGAATCACTCATAATTACCTCATCTGCTAGAGGACTTCTGTCACTTAAATATATGTCATTTTGGGGCACTTATATAAATGACTGACCATGAGGTTTTTCTTGAGTGGACAGTCTCGAAATACTACGTGACCACCACAAGAACTGTAATTGGTCAGCACAGACTGCTTTTGTTGTCTCCTACAGGTTTCTGGTGCTGGTAGAAATTGCTGATGGTGAAAACAATGTTACAGAAGTTGAAAAAATGTATAGTTATCTTCTCCTTTTCAGTCACACACATCTAACAAAAACCTTTCCACTTCAAACCTTCTACTCAGACCCTCTATCACATTGAGTGTAACAACATAAATCCAGCAAACGGACAGACAAGTCCCATATTCAGTCATGAAACAAGACAGTTCTTCACACTGTCACTTGATGTCACAAAATGACATGATCATGTAGGATACATCCATCAGGTGTTGCGATGATGATGGTAAAATCCAACACTGAACTATAAATCTAAACCTGAATATTTTGCTGTGAGTATCTACAGAGGGACAATAGTTGACTCTTGTGTAAAACATAGAAACAGCTTAAATATTAGCATATTAACACTGTCATTGCAAGCATGTTAGTATTTAGCCCAAAGCACCGCTGTGCCTACCACATAACATATCTTTCTTCCAGGTGTCACCACAGACTCCTGTCAGCTAGCGAGCTGCTGTCTGACCGTGAAGTTTTGTTTTGCTTCTCTTCATTTTCTGTGTGTGTGTGTGTGTGTGTGGGTCATTCTCTATGACCAGTTTGACATCTGACTCACACTGTTACATCCATTGCATCATTCTCAGTTTCACTGACCACTTGTTCTGCATCAGGAACTGAAAAATCTGCTACTTTGTCATCCACTGCTCATACTCAACACCTCCTCTGCTTTTGTCTCCTCGTGCAGTCCAACAGAAGCAGCAGCTGGAGAAGGAGTCAGGCCTGAAGATAGTGGAGGCCGGAGTTAGTGATGTAAGTTATACTCACTAAATATATCTGTTATCCTGCTGTGTGTCTAAAAAAAACAAAAAAACAAAAGAGTGTGAGTGGGCATGCTTGTGATTGTGTGCGTCTTCTGTGTTTGGGCTCACGGGACAGGAATAACTGAGTGATTTCAACTTATCTTGGCATCTGTATCACACCTGCAGCTTCAGTTGTGCAGCCAAACACTAATCTTTAGCAGCAGTGAATTCCAAACACATATCCATGGGCGTAGATTTGAGTATGGAGGGTAGAGACTTGGATTGTCCCTACCAATATTTTTACCGATCTCAAACAATCTAGCCGCTTTAAATCCATGTAATGTTCACGGTAAGATCTCTGCAGAGTTGCCAGGTTTGTGTGTGTATTCTGCAAAAAAAAGTGTGCTATTATGATAAAGAGTGAAAGAGCAGGATGTGGGGGATAATTGACCTAATGATCTGGCAACCCTCAACTTCAAGCTGTACGTCATTGTTGACTAGCAGCAGCCCGGCGGCGGCAGCAGCAGCAGCAGTGGAGTCGGTGAGGTGGAGAATCTGAAGCGGTTAGTATTTATAGTTTAAACGTTCCAAACGTGACAGAATTGAAAACAACTTCACTAGACAAAACTAAGATCATTTGATATTATATTTAATTTCAGGCGTTAGGTGTTGTTAGTTCATTTGTGGTTGTTACTCAGACATGCTGTTTAATTAAGCAAGTTTATTACTGTTGGAGAAAATTCTTCCCAAAAGCAAATTAAGACATTTGGTTTTTAAAGAAGAACCAAAGTGTCAGTAACAGTTGAGCTTAGTTAATAAGAATGTTCTGTAATCAATCTTTGAAATTAGTGGGAGAAATATTTACTATTTAATGCCGTCTCTCCCCTTTTCCATGAGTGGATCAAGAGCATTTGTATCATTAAAAACTTGAACGTTATTTATAAGCTAAATTAGCCACAGCTTGTCCAACTGATTTGTTTGTGACTGTCAGGCATCGTTTTATTAAGAAAATCCTGTCAGCAGCAGCCTGAGCAGCACAGAGACACACAGACGCTCAGGTGAGCTCTGATGTCATAGTGAAATATCTCGCCATAAGTTCAGGAGTTGAATGAAAAATAATACAAATAGAAGTTTTTGAGATGATTTAAAAATAGGTTTGAGCATCACTGCGGCTCTGTCATGAAACTCTTGAGTTGTGTCGCCCAAATCCACAAACTGAAAGGACAGAATCGCAGGTGAGGTTTGAAAACCTTACAGCAGCTAGTTACACATTACCTACAGGTTATTATGCATTTATTTTATTGTAAGATTTATTGTTAGAGTCTATGATGTGTTATTTTTGAATATATAGATTTATAGTTAAGTATATCAATAAAATAAAATGTAGAAATCAGTCAAAAAAATCACGATGCAAGTCCAGTTTCAGGCAAGTCAGCAAATGCATATTCAGTAAAGTAAACATTTTGCAGTCAGGCTCTCTATGTGTGTATGTGTGTGCACAAGTACACACAAACAATTATTTACGCCGTCCGACAAAAAACCTCCAGAGTTAAAACCAAACCTTCGCCCTTGCACATATCCTTTTAAGTGTTTTGCTTTGATTACCGTCCCTGCATATTCATTTTTCTTTAGGTCTCTAAGAGCTGTTGTCACCATGGGAAACAAAACACAACAAGACAAAAGCCCCGCTGCATTTTGTAAAACTTAAAGCAAGTGTTGATCATCGCCGCGGAGCAACAATAAGCAGATTATCTTGAGTGCTGTCACTTTGTAGGGGAGCACTGATGCTCTTGTGACATATTCATTGGAAAAAATTAAGAGGAGAACAGGAGGACACTCAGGATGATCCAGATGAAAGGAGAGTAAATGTGTATTCATTCAACACTGATAAATATTCATATGTATCAGAGGTAAGGATCTAATCAAGCACCCATTGATGCGTCATAGCCCTCCATGCTTGCCTGGTAAATGAGTTTCTCTATTTAAATGAGACAGACAGCCTTAGACCCCTGAGCTGCCCTGATCATGAGGCATGCTGGGAGCTAAATAGATGTGGCCTGTGCATCGCAGGACAGTTGCCATTGGCAACAACCGTCACACACTGTATAGACAAGATCATTTTCCTGTGTTAGTCCTGTTCTATGCCGTCTCCCTTTTGGTGTCACTGCCTTTCTTCGCCCATCTGCCTCCCACTTATATCTTTTTTAACACCACATTTTCTCTCATCTTACTCCACATTGTGTCTTTATCACGTTCTTCTCAATTATCTCTGATTCACATTTTTCCTTTTTTCTCTTCACGGTGACTTTTGTCCTGTTCTTTGTCTGCCTCTCCTCGCCTCCTTTTCATTCTTTTATTCCCACTCCGACTGATTCCTGCGCTTAGCCAGCACTGGTACAGGGCTGTGTTTGTCATATTGGGCCTATTTGTAGATAATTAGCTGCAATAATAGCCTCTCTGCAGGAGCCAGGGTGAGGGAGGGATGGATGGAAAGAGGGAGGGAGGAAAGGAAGAATCTGTCTTCCACCTCATGGGGAGAAAATCTGCGCCAGACTGTTTGTAGAAATGCATGTTAAGGAAGCACGGCATTTACTGTACTACAAAGAGAGAGTTGGCAAAGTATAAGCCCTGAAAACTCTCAGAGAGCATTTATTAGCAACAGCTCTAATGTGGATGTGTTGATCTCACCAGTTTGTATCCAAGAAGTGGAGAGTTGAGGGTAAGTTGGGGAAAATAGAAGCTTTTGACAGGAGAGCCTGTGGAGTGGGCTCTTCAAATACATTAGTTTAAAAGGTGTTAAACCAAAAGCCTGCTTTCAGTAAATTTGCAGTAAATTGACCACAGTTGTGAGTGACTGCATGCTGGAGGTTGCAGAATGGGTCTTCTTTACCCTGCTTATTAGTGGCAAAAATAGAAATATGCTGGGTAAATTGTTCAGTGGATCCATAAGAGGTATAAAGTGAGAAATTAAGCAAAGCACGGTAGGCACTATGCCTCAGTGCAGACAGGATACTTTCCCCGAGCATGAATAAAACCATCACTGTGGTTGGTATCATTAAGTCTTATCACTGACAACTCCCCCCTTCCTCCATTTTTATTTAAGAGGTGACAAATGACAAAACAGCTTAGGAAGATGTCCAGATAGAGCGAACGTCAATAGCAGTAGATGCGGGCGAGGATAAGCAAATGTCAAAGTGGGGGGAAGGAGACATCAATCAATAGGCTGAGCAATATCTACTCCATTATAGATCGCTGGGAAGTCGGCTTCCTAAAGAGAAAAAAAAAAAAACAACAACAAAAAATGACTACTTTGTTTTAACGTATGTATGTGTGAGGCGTAAACAATGTATTTTCTGAGTATCATTGTTATTAACAGCCGAGTCCCAAGTGGGACCTGAACGCCCGTGGAGACCCAAAAGGCAAATGGAGGTCTTCTCACAGCAATTTATGAGTCCTGCAAATGTGTGAAAAACTGTGAGGGGGGGGGGTGAAGGGAAGTGAAGCGGATAGAAATTCATGGTTGATGTGGCCTCTTTGCGGATTTAGCAGTCACTGGCCCCACTCACTGTTCTTCCCTTTCTGTATTCATAGTGCATTGAAACCATACATAGATTACATATATCCATGCTATTATCAGACACTTAAAGTGTGGAAAATAGGAGGGGGGTCGGTGAGTCACCCTCCACGCTGGAGACTAGCGACTAGGCACCAGGCAAAAGGGTTGCTTTCGCTGGCAGCCATAGACACCGCGTAGCTGGTACCAGCGGGGAGCATGGAGAGGAGAAACGAGGGAATAAAGGGAGGCTCAGAGAGATATTTTGGAAAGGGAGGGGCATGTCGGTCAGATGGGGTTTTTTTTTTTTTTTTTTTGGAAGTGATTTCTATGGTTAGAACTGACAAAAATACACACAGAATATTATAAAAAAAAACCTTTGACAAACCTCATAATGTATGTAAAGCCTGAGGAGAGAAATAAAGCATATTTAAAGCTTGGAAATAGTAGCCTCTAGCGCACTGCAATTTTGAGTTATCCACTTGTTAATGACCTTTAAATATTGCTTAATACTTGTGCGGTGATATTTAATCTCAAAATTATTTTCTCAGGTTAAATATTTCTCCGCCAATACGGCCCTGATTAAGGTCTTAATGACCAAAAGCAGCAAAGATTCACACTGATATGAGTGCGCAGAAGCTTTCCGCTGGATGAGAAATTCAATATTTAAAAAATAGAAAGTATACAACAGTTCTGACAGCTGAGACGACAAAACTCCACCTTCACTGAAGCTGGAAAAATATTGCCTTATGTAGCACAGGCTCTATATCAACATTTTCCTTACTGAAATAGTTTCGAATATACCTGCTGAATTAGATATAGCTTTGAACAGTTAGCATTAATGCCTAATGACTCATAAAACATTTTAAGATGCACGTGTGTAAATGAGGAATGTTTTCCCAGTTTTCTCTTTTCTTCATAGCGATGTTTTTAAATGCGTGGACACATCAGCCCTCCTGTATGAGATGGTCCCTATGTGATTAAGTTGGTAGTTAAATTGAGATTCATTGACATTTTGACAGCGGTCTCATGTTCAAGATATCTCTGGCAAACTGCTTATGTGAAGAGGCACTCATTAAGCACAAAATCCCCTGAGCTGCATGTCAACTGATAATTCAACCACTAAATGTAAATCATATATAGCTGGCAGGGAGTCTCTGCACTGTGCACGAGTGTGTTGTTTGTGTGTACGCATGCATAAACATACAGTAGATGTGCAAAGTGTTAATGTTTGACTGTCCTTCACACATAATTTCTATTAATAAGGGTTAAGTGTGTTTTTCTTGCTTTTTGTATGCGTCTGTTCATGGGTGTGAGCATGTTTTCTTACCAAAGTTGCTGCAGCAAAACTACATTATCTCAGTTGATCCCTGTCGCCACGTAATTGAAGTGGATGCAGGTGAAATAAACATGAGTTTATAATCCCGTCGTGTGTCAAGTTGGAGGAACTGTTGGAGAATGCCACCATCTTACGATGGTCGAAATCTCACGTTATACTTCTAATCAAAGAAATAAGCGCAGAGGCACAGAGGCAAAACTCATCTCAGAGAAAGGTCACATGTAATGATGACCCCTCACAATGGATTTGAAGGCTTTCTTTCCAATATCCTGTGCCATAATTAATGCAGGAGCACATCTATTCGAAGATGTCCTGATAGGCTTTCTCAGGAAAATACGATCGTACATTAAGTTTGAATTTATTACAGTGTGCATTTTACAATTTGAACTATTAAATATACAATATACAGTTCACATTAGGCCAACCTGTTTTTCACCGAGTTTCAACTTGACAGCCGCAAACTGATGTACAGTAATACTGCGTCCTAAATAAACACAGCAGAGAGACCTTGTGAAATTGTGACTGTATGTCACTGTAAGTGATATGGATTTTGTTGGTGTTGTTTGTGTTTAAAAACACATTTAAATGTAATATACCTTCGATTTAATATCCCTTCATCTTATCATCATGTGTCATTTATATGTCAGGATAAAATACAATTGAAACTTGAGCAACAAAAACAAAATTTGTGCATCATCCTCAATGGGATCAAATTTGTTTTTCATTTTGTTTTTCACATGAATATTTATTTCCAAATTTATTATATTATGCGCATGGTTATCAGGCAATATCAGTGCATTTTGCTTTCCTTTAATCTAACAAAGCCTGAAAATTGTAGCATATACCACTTAATAACAAATACCATGTGCAACCATCAGCAAATGCAATTCCTCCGAGCGAATGGGACAAATAATTTCAGCGGGGACTTCAAAGGAAAACCGCATTGACCATTTCCTACTAGAGAGAACAGACAGGAATAAATTAATAACTGTGATATAAGAGTTGTACAAATTGATCTTGTAACGGCATGGGTATATGCTTTACTTCAAAACATATTTTCCCATGTTGGTTTTTCAAGCTGTGTTTTTTTTTGTTTTTTTTTAAGAATCGGAAGATGAGAAAAATACATTTTTATGTTAATTTCTAGATCTCTCATTTAAGCGTGAGCATTGCTGAATGTAGCTCCTCAGTGGAAATTAAAGTGGCTTGGCTGCACTGCAGGGCAAAGTATATTCTATCCATCCTTGTGTTGTTTACAACAGCATGTGCGTGTTCGTCTATAGCATGTGTATTTGTATCAGCCAATCAATTCCACATTGGCCCTCAATTGCCTTTTTCACACATTGACAACCTATCCAATCTCCTTCAGACACTGTAATAAACCCAAACAATAAAAAAAATTGCCACCTACAAAATTTCAACAGTGCAGGAAGGCCAATCTGGCTGTTTTAAAAGTGGCTAAAATGCCATTACTGTGGCAGATCTGGATGTGAAATGTCATATTGGAGCAGCCCCACTGTGCCTGCAGCCCTGAGTAACACTGCCTCTTTGGAGACTCCAGCTGCCTCCCACTGATGAAAGACCGTCCAGCAGCTCCGTTTCTCAGCAACCTTTTACCATCACCTGACCTTTGGACTGCAGAAATGCCTTTGATACCATGCCATGCAGTTTGGTATTTGCCTCCCTCTATATCATGACGTGTGCTCTCTCCCGGGTAAGGGTGGACTTGTCTGTTTTTAATGAGTGCCAGATTGTAAAGTGTTTACTCTCCTACCTTTTGCTTCTTTTATGTTGTGCTGCCTTTGTTAAAGATAGGTACGGTTACTGTGTATAGTTGACAGTGGTATTTTTACTCAGCATGTTGAAGGGCATTTCTTCTGCCTTTTGTAAGGTATTAAATAAGGGAATTTTTTTTCCCTTCATGTGTACTCATCTCTTCCTGAAAAAAAAACCCATCAAGGCCAAGGTGGCCTTGCAGGTGGGATGGAGGTTTAGATCAAATTAAATCAAAAATCCACTGATGAAAACTCTTACATTGTTATAAATCATCAATCTGTGATGTTCAGGGCTTTCAAACATTTATTTTAGGATTCTTCCTCAGTGTATTCCTGCATTTTTCCACAAATGCTCAGTGGTTCAGTGGTTAGCAGTGTTGCCGTCGATGTAATGAGGGTGAAGCCTTGTGCTTGCGAAGGACAGCTTTACAATTACATGCTACTGGTAAATTCTTTTAGGGCTTGGTAGACTATACAATGAAAACTACATGGAAAACAAAGCGTATGGAATGAGTGAAAATATGTCAGATATGGACTTGTATTTGTGGGTGGGACCTGCTATCTTAATTATTCTGTTAGCTGAGATTTTGTTCTTGTGTTTTTTTGTTTACTCGTACAGTACACATTCATGTCCAAAATGCTGTGGTCCGTCTGGTCTTCAACCAGGCGTGAACAACTCATATCACTCCCCCTTTTCATCACTCTTCACCGGCTCCCTGTCGCTCTCACTTTTACTCACTCATTCAGGTTTATGAGGCTTCTCGTTCGCGACAATCTGCAAATCGACAATGACAAGTCCGGAAATCTCAATCCAAACTCTTCTCTTGTGTGGTCCCTCTGTGGTTTAACGAGTTATCTCACACTGTCACAGTTCAGTCAGCAAAATCCCTCTCGGGCTTCAAAAATTGCTTAAAGACGTACTTAACCTAATATATGCTCTTTCTCTATCTCTACATCCTTCTTTATCTATCTATCTTTCAAAAAATGCAATTTGGTATGCACTTATGTGTGACTTTATGCACCTACAACCTTGTGGCATTTGTCTCAAGCGGAACATGGAACTAAGTGTTACGTCACTTATCCTCAAAGGTTTCTCTTTGATCAACTGCTGCTTGGATTGTACCTCTTTTGTACGTCGCTTTGGACAGAAGCGACTACCAAATTAATACATGTTAAAGGGTACATCATGCACATTTACAGGTCTATATTTATATTCTGGGGCTCTACTGGAATATCTTTGCATGATTTACAGTTCAAAAAACTCCTTATTTAAGTTATACTGTCCCTTTATGCAGCCTCTGTCTGAAAGGCTGTTTTAGGTCCTGTCTCTTTAAGACCCCACTCACGATGAGCCCAATCTGTTCTGATTGGCGACTTGGAAGGCTACGTAAACAAACAATAGTTGTCGGATTTCACGTATTTTTTCTTGGTCTGTAATCGAAATGGAAACTTCTCAAATACATCCATACATGTTGGAAACGTTTTGGAATATGGACCATGTTTAACAAAGACATCCAACATCATAACAGTACAAAAATAACAAAAAGCATATGTCTCCTTTAATGTAAAGGTATGACATGGTCCACCATCAGCAGTCCTGCACTTTCATTGTAAACAATGCATTGCCACACGTTTTGAACAAAAGCGCTGGCTGCTTATGGTAATTTGTTGACTGGTGTCTGGCAGTGGCAGCAGTGGGTTACAGCTGGATAGCATGGCAGAGGTTTTAAATGTCAGCGTTGAAGGGGGATACGGCTGCCATTTGGCCTGACAAGCTGCATGCCAAGGGACTGGCAGCGGGATGCAGGGGCAGGGTGCTCCCAGCCCCGGCCGTGGAGCTCTCACCTTCTGCCATTTATCATGCAGCTACTTGCCTAGCATATCTGGCACCTTAGCACTGACAGCAGCAGGAAAAGCCCTTGCTGCAGGCTAACCAGTGGCCCATGGTAGTCTTTTTGACATCACAACAAAATTAGGGCGGTTGCATTTGTTTGACTAAATTCAGATTTGTATGTCTTATAGTTTAGTAGTCAGAAAAGCATTAATATTTTGACGAAAAGAAGTTCATTTAAGAAGAGTGTTGACAGTGAATGTACACCCAAAAATTATGATTCCAAAATACTTCCATGATCATTTTATTGTAGTAATAAGGCGAAGGTTGTAAAACAGCATGTAATCCTAAATACTAATCAATTATCATCATGGGTTTGATATTTAATTACACATCTAAGAATAAAATCACTCTTTTATCTTGATGTTTATATTAGTCATAATTGAACACCTAAATCAGTCTTTTTAGCAAACACCAAATTTGGAGTTTGTGGTTGATTTAAAACAGTAGATTAATTATTGTTCAGTGAGCGCACAATACAGAAAGCACTTTGCTCTTAGTAAATTAAATGTAATAAACTGTCATATCATCTTTTATTGACTTTAATTGACTGTAATTGTGAAACCTGCTGTAACTGCTAGTTACTTTCTGCATCGCAAGGTCAACTAAATTGTTTGATGAGCTGTTATGGTCTTTTATATGATGACCTTGACTTGGGTGCGTGTGTGAATATCTCCCATCTGTGGTGATAAAGCATGAAATGAAACTAGACCACTCTGCTGCTAAGTGGCTCCACTACATCTGCTGGTTGTGTTCACTGCTTGAAAATATTATTTTGTGATGGCCTGGCAGCGTCTGTAGTCTTAAGACTTAAAATTAACATTTTAAATGGCAAATATATTCTATGTGTTGCCTGCTATGTTAGTTTAGACAACTACTCATCTATCAGATCCCCTCAGACGATATCTTTCTCAAAATAGGTGTTTAAATAAGTGTATATAAAAGTTTATATTGAATTTAAAAATATTGAGTAAACGTGCAGAAATTTGATCTTAATTTTAGCTAATAACCATTAGTCTGACAGCATTCAATAACTGAGACTAATTAGCCCCTTTAGCCATGAACTGAAGACATTTCTTTAATGTGTTTGCTGTAATATATGTTTTCTTTCATCCTAATATATGATGCAATCATTGCAAATGTGACATACATGAGAAGGTAAAAAGCAGTGTCAAAGATCAGACACTGATAGTGTGCTGTGAACCTGCTGTGGTGGGATTTCCACTTTACATATCACAGTCCATGTCCGTGTGTATATGGTTGCCATCGTGCCTATTTACATTCACAGGCATGCCTGTCATGTTGGGTGTTAGCGGCGAATGCACAGATGCAGCTAACACCTGACGCGGAGCAGGTGGATACCTGTATAAAAATAGGATTATCTGCTCATAAACAGAAGCTGAAGTACACCAAGCCTGCAACATACAGACAGGAAAAGCAGCGTACATGTATGCAGCTTAAAAACATACACAACAGTAATGTCAGTCAGTTATGATGCAGTCGTATCACCTTGATTTGTCTCCTACAGTTTCATTCATTTTATCTAAAACATACAAAAACATCTCCCACTTTTGGACCAATCCGTATGATGTTGAGGAAAAAGAACACATGAGATGTGTCGTGTTTTTTATAGTTTCATCAACATCAAGAACTAAGAGATAGAATTACATTCAATTGTTGAAAACAACAAAAGGCAAAAAGATCCTGGCAAGCCGTTTCTATGAACACATGCAATCACATGTCAGTCACAATTACATTATTCACTTTGAAGAAGGAGAAAAAAAAAAGACATCATCATCATCACAGCTTCACAAAAAGGCATACAGTGTAATTATGTTTGTGGGTGAAAATAGGCTAGATTGATTATATGCATTTACAATAATGAGCCGTCAATGTATTATTATGTTACAGAGCCATCAAAATCTTGACATAAATCATAATAAATTCTGCCTTCAGAATTACTGATCAGCCATACTTTGCATTGTTGTCAGAGGTTGTGGTGCGAAGCGATTGGAGATGTGAGCGGCAAACGGGCGGCTGATACCGTACTACAGCTGTGGCAGCAGTCTCATTAGGGATTCACAGAGGTTTCTCTCTACGAGCTGCTTGGTTTGGCTCGGGGGCAGACCACTCTTATAAAGCTGGAGCTGCGAGACAGACAAACAGCGAGACACGCGGGGAGGCTGCGGCGCTGGGCAGGCAGAGTGTCAGCTCGTGTTCGTGCGGTGGATTGTTTTGCAGCGCGAGGCCCCTGACTCTCCCCCAGCTGATTGGTGTGGCTTCATTAGCATGGGCTTCGGCTCCTCCGATTAGCAGTAATTAAAGAGAGAAATCAGAGCGCTTGCCTCCAGTCCAGACACAGCCAGTGCCTGTCAAGTGAGATCGCTGTGGAACAGATCTAGCGTTCCTGGCCGCTTGCCACTTCACAATGCCCCCCCCCCCCCCCCCCCCCTCCCACCCCCACCCGTCCCTATAGTAAGAGTGAGTCTGGAGGAGAGGTATGGGGTGTCAGCGCCTGTGCCAAGTTACCCCCTAAGTAACCCCCGGGGTTACACAGGCACACACGCCTCTCCCCGCAGGCGCACGCTGAGCCAGCGTTGTCATGGTGATAACAGGGGAAAATGTTTAATGAAGACACTGATGAGAATTTATGAGGCTGTGGCTGCGTGCATTTACAGGGATATGACCCCTAGCCTATCACACACTGCCTCCTGTGGTTCTACATCTATATCTTCACTTACACAAGCCATAGCTGATCATCGGGGCGTATGCTCAGGCAGGCGGCCTCAATATGCTGCGAGTCCAGCAACACCCAGGTACAGTTGGAGACACATGGCGCTGGTTGTCCAATAACAGTTAATCAAGTCTGATCAGAAATGTACATCGTATTAATTGAGTCTTAACTGGCAGAATCAGTATCTTCCAGTCTCTAGAGAGTCATTCTCATGGGAGCAATTTAAATAAGAATTATATTTCAGAGGCTGTATGCTCCAAACAAAATTGAATTTGTTGTTGTCACACAGGCAAAATAGCAGAAATGTGACCACAAAGAAGCTTTGATTGCCAAACATTTGCACAGGCTGGATAGCCAAACTCGCCCACTGCCCATCAATACAGCCCTTAGCTGCAAGTGACCAGTAGTGTCATGTGATTAGCTTTTCATTTTGGGATGCTTGTTTCTGGTTTGCTTCTTGTTTTGAGGAGCTTTCAGGTTTGCTCCCATCATGACTTGCAAGCCCTTGTTTCACCAGCAGTTCAACAGGCCATGAGAACATGCCAGATTTGATTTATTTTAAGTGCACTGATGACTGCGTAGACGTTGACGAACAAGGCAATAGAAGGCAAAAAAATCATGACTAGCATGTCATGATTTTGTTGATTATCTGTTGATTATTTGTTTGGTCACAAAATGGTGAAACATGTCAATCACTGTTTCCCAAGGCCCAAGATGCAACCTCAAGAGTCCACAACCTAAAAATATTCAGTGTACCATCATAGAGGACTTAAAGAAAGCAGTAAATATTCACATTTGAGAAGCTGGAAAAGTCTCAAAACGATTAATCGATTATCAAAATAGTTTGGGATTCCTTTTTCTGTTGATCGCTTAATCGACTAATTGTTGCAGCTCTTGTAGTCTCGTCCTGCCATCGCTGAAATCAGTTAAAGTGGCAACACTAATTCGACTGCGTGGATAATGCTGGGGAAAAGCACTCATCCAACATTAATTCAACTCCCAACAGCAGTGCTTCTGGTTTCGCCCCATCAATCACAATTGCCAGTGGGAAGCTGGTGAGGGATCATTTCCTTCTCACAGCAGTAGCAACTCCTAATTGTTGTTTCGTTTTGTCCATTGTTTACGGTTGGTTCTTATTACTTAGGGTAAATAATTGTACTTTTTATGGTAGAAAAGGTGGAAATTTACATTGACTTGTAAAAAATTGGTACCAAAGTTTTAGTACTCTAAAAAAAAGTACAATTAATCTCAGCCTTATTCTGAGTGTGGTGGGATTTTAACTCTTTGGACAACTTAATTCAGCGCTGCTATGCTCAAGCAGCCGTACAGAAATACTGTGTTCCCGAGGCTTTCAGATGTAGACCCAGGTGTGGAGAGGACACATCCTATTGAACCCATGAAGTCACTCTGTGCTCTCCTCTGAACATTTCTCTTTGTCCCTTTACTGTCAGTCTCAATATCAGAGTCTCCCAGCCCACTAAGTCTCTTGTGACTGGGGTTTCAATTATGAATGCTACCTTTGACTACCTCTGTTATTCTGCGGCAGCCCACATATCCCTGCCTGCCACCACTCATGTGTGACTTGATGTATTGTCTCACTGTTTTCCCCCCTTTCAAAATTAATTGCAGTTTTATCTCTCCCTAAGATAAAAAAGCCTGCTGAGAACGTAATAGTCTAAAAGTAGTGCGGATTCTATTCAAACAAAACAATTAAAACCTTGGTGTTTTCCTCGCTGTTTTTGACTGTGGACGTGTCGGATGAGATTTTTAGTGGCTGTTCTTCTTTTATCTTTTCAAACAATAGAATGAGGTATTACCTTCAATTACCTTTCAGATTGGGTTGTGTTTTAGTAAACTCGGATCACATCCTGGACCTGGCCATCTCATTTGGTGTCTAATGACTTTTTTACCAACAGTATCGTAATATCCCTCATCAAAAACTAATTACATCTTGAAAATAATTCTTGTCATTGTGATTAATGCAAATCTGAGTGTAATTTGCACTGTCTCAAGCAACAGTGCAAACATCATCACTGATATTGAGTTGATTTCACTTCAATTTTTTAGGCGTGAGTGCCATTTGGTAACTTGGTTTAATTAAATTTGGCTGGCATTTTAGCAAACATGAACATTATCCTTGTCAGACATATTGCTATTATCAACACAGCTGCAGGTAGAAGGGATCATTACTGTCAACCTAAACCAGTTGGGAACTCAGGCTGCACCTTAAGCAAAGAAAGGAAAAGAAGTTTAAGTAAATCAACTCAACTTTCACAAATGTAGTTGACGGCTTGGTTTTTGTCTGGAATTAACCATTTCAGTATTAAAAAGGAATATCAGATCTTAAATTTAAAGCAGCTTAAATAAACGTGATCTATCCTTTGATAGATAGATTTGAGTTATTTAAAATTTGTTCTGTATTAAAAGCGATACTCTGCATTCAAAGAGTTTGGTTGGCGGGTGGTGTGTTTGTTCTCGCCAAAACCGAAAACACAAGCAAAAGTGTAAGGAATGGATTCGATCTTTTTAAGCTGTAATCATGAACATGTCTAGATATATCTTACAGTAGGCCAAAGAAACGTTATTATCTAATCTACATTATTTTGTGGGGTTACAGGTTCCTGTAGCACTTCCACCGTGGAGGCCAGTACTGGGTGCTATCAGATTTAAGGCAATGCTAGCAGCGTTGTTCGACTCTTTATTGAATTTGTTTTGTAACTCCAGCAACCCTAGCCAACATTACCCAAGACAGCATTATGTTATTAAACGCATCAGTTAGTCCTCATCCTAAAAGCCTCTTCTCTTGTTAGGTTACAAGTGAAAACATAATCTATTTAAAACACCCGGTTGGAACAAAATTAGCTTTTACATTACTTACTATACATGCTAGGACTAACTAGCTCTACACTGCAATACAAAGACGGTGCTTTTTCTCTATTTAACGCTGTACATGTCTTCTACAACGATCATCAGCTGGTGAGGGTGCTGACTTTTAGCTGTAGTCTATGATGATATCATATATGTAGCAAACAAGTACACATTGAAGACTCCTTTCGCAGGGTTATCATTTTAAAAACAAGTCAGCTGGAAACATTAGAAAGTCAGCTGAACATCCCACTAATGGAGCTAATTATCTATTTATGTTTCCCGCTGTTTCAAAAATTACCAAGAATTTAGATTCGGAAGTTTGCATATGTGCAAAAACAAAGCTGCAACAGAAAGTTAAGGAGTCAGCTGAATCGAGGCTTTGGCTGTATTGACCATTTAGCACCATTACATCCAGATTAGTCTATTTTTTTGTCGCTTAATCTATACATCATAAATAATCAGTAAAACTGCAGTACTCACTGTTCATGTAGAGTGATTTAAATGAGCACTAAATATGTTTCACTTCGTTGTCATCCCCATAGATTACAACTAAATTTTAATCATTTTACAGATACGGTGTGATTTCCTACTCCAGGCAATGATGCCACAACACAGTTTCTTTTTGAAGTGCACATTGTTGTGCATGTGTGTGGGTTGCCTCTCTGCTTTAAATATAGTTAAGATGACAGGCATAGCATTTACCTTGATGTTTACTGCTTTGAACTACTTGGCATGGGCAATGCCTGGGCTGGGGTTCACATAAGAAAGAGGCCTATTTGAACAAGCTCATCTGGGGAAAATACCAGAATACCAGAATGACATGGCTGACACGCACACAGGCTTTGAATGGTTCCTCTCTGAGCAAGTGATGAGCATGAGACACAACAATTCAAGTCAAACCCAGAAATGGGACCTTTTTGTGTCTTTGAACATCATCCATTAGGAAACATGGCGTTTCTTTCTCACCCTCTAACACACACTGAGACACAATGCATTTAAGACATTCAGCTCACTGTCAAGTTTTTGCACCTTTATTGATGTTTAAAAGGGAGTTTAGATGGGAGAGCAGAGTGCCATCTTATATTTTACCTCTATATAAGTGCTATTTTATGCCTGGCAGCAAAATCAATTTACACTATACCAACTAATAATATGTCAAAAGTACATCACTGTAATGTGAATCCAGCCTAACTTTGGCTTCAAATCACTGCTTTTGCCTTTATGAGAGCTTTGTTTCATTATACAGGTTAAAAGATGGAAATAGAGCATTTAAAAAAGACTAAAAATCTTTTTCCTCTCATACACATCCAGTAATATAACTTCAGCATTAACAATAACAGCTGGTGGATCTGATAAAAAGAAAAAAAAGAAAAACACCCAAATGTGTTTTGTTTTGCATATATTTCTCTCTGCATTACAGTTCGAGGCTAATCCTCCCAACACCTTCCCAAATGGAGCCGCAGCAACAGTCTTGCTCAGATATTATTATGAATAATTTATTGCACCCTATTTCAAAGAGCCAAGCAGAAATCCCAACTATTTTTGGTGTACACGGTATCACATGTTTGGTTGAGTCTGCAGGTACACATTGCAGCTGTTGGTTTCATGTGCAGCACTGTAAATGGCATTAGCCTCTCAGTGATATCATTATAGCACGATTGGTATGTGGACCACTACAGCTACAGATCGGCACGCCTGCCTCTCCTCTGCAGGCTGGTGTTCTCTTCTGTTTGCTCAAATATATTGCAATCTCTGACTTCTCTGCGTCCTGGCGAAGGTGTCCAAACTCGTGCAAAACAACCCTACGTGGATTGTGTATGTATATTTTGTAAGCAGTATATATTTTATGTGCATGTATATTCACAAACAGGGACGTAGATGTAAATAAAGTCCAAATCGTGCAGCCTGCAGGTGCGAGCAAGCGAGTTATTATCTGTTTGTCCCTTTTCTCAACTCGCACACAAATGCACCATCTCAGGTAATGCACTTGATCCTGACATTTGTTTAACATTCCTCATATCCCCTCACCCAGCGACACCGAGAAGTGCAGTATACCTCCTGCTGCCGTTGTTTAAACACGCTTGCTGCTTTTCCATCTTTTTTTTAAATTTTTTTATTAGAAATATGAAATGTGTCATGGAGGCAAACACCGGAGCAGCGCAGGAGAGGACAGATAAGCCTTGCAGGACTCACGGCAACTGTTCGAACATGTGTTACCCGGAGGAAGTACTTACTGCCGGAACACACAGGTGTGACAGCGGATATCGCCAGTGACCATAAGAGTGTCTGCAGTATGTTTCTGAATTTGACTGCTTGTAGGGTTTTTTTTTTTTCCTCATGAGAGTGAATCGATGCACGTCAAAACTCCCTGGTGTGATAACCATTAGCACCGGCCTCGCTGGAGGATGCGACATGAGTTGTGAAATCGTACTGTGAAGCGCGTAGTGGTTGAAATGTGTGAAAAATGTGTCCATTTACGCAGAGTTCAAGTGAAGGAAAACAACAGGTGCCAAAGTCAGGCTTTCCTTCAAAGAGCAGGTAAAGATAGTGTCTGGTTAGACATTTTCTTCCCTTATATCATCCACTGTGCTCTCAAAATACCCTTGTTTGAATGAGTGTGGATTTAGATAGGGCTGACAGGTGGATGACCAGGATATCTTGTATAAAAAAAAAAAGTGAACAGTTCACCAGCGAACCGGATATATCTGATTGTGTGGTTGACTTCATGTAGGGACTGATTTGGGGATTAACTTCAGCCACTATTTCTTTCTTTCCAGTAATAAAAACCACTCACTGGCAGTCATGATAAAAGTCTCCCACCATGCATTACTCTCGCATCCATCCTGAATTAGTGCAACAGCGAGCTCTGCAGAAAGAATTCTCTCTTTTGCTCAAACTGAGTGCTGCGAGATAAAAATTTGCCCCTCGAACGACGGGTGGCCGGACCATTTTTGTGCCCTCTGGCAGGCAGAGTGAAATTTTTGGGTTCTGAATAATTCCTGATAAATGAGGACGCAAGTGTGCAGAGAGCATGACGTGAAAAGTGTCACGCCTGGGGTGACTAAATGACATATAAGGAAGGAACAAAGTTTACTGGTTATTTTTAAGAAAACATTATTTTATGCTGTAACAGATTTTGATGTGATGCCGCATTTTACAGCCTAAAATAACAAAATTCACTGACAATTCCAGTTTTGCAGCAGCATCATATATGAGGTTGAGTATTTAAGGATGTTGGGGATGCTTTAAAAAAAATGTGTTGAGTCAGTTTGAGTGTGTTCTAGTAGAGATTTTGTCCCTGAGGGCCGCCTGGTTGGCTCTCCGTTTGAAGGTGGGTTTGGCGTCCGACGCGGCCACGGACCCAGGCTGGACAGCGAGCTCCTTTTTGTTCTCCCCTTCACATTGCCAACTCCAGCTGTCACACAGAGGGACAATAGAGAAGAGGAGGGGGTGCTCTCTGAATGGAAAAAATAAACTGTAGAGCCCCCCGTCACACAGCCCCCCTCCCCAAGACTCGTCATCTGCATTTGACAGGACCCCCGTTCTCCTCTCTTCACCGCCCCTTTTCTTTTTCTTTCTCCTTTTCTCTCCCAGTGCTCTCCATAATCCCCCTTTCTCTCTCTCTCTCTGCTAAGTGCAGCTGTTGCTCTCCATTGGATCTTTTTTTTTCAGACTGATTGCTAATTAGGATAGCATTTTAGTGAGTTTTATCTTTAAAACTTGTTAAACTTGCAATTTTCCTCTCTTTTTTTCTTTATTCCGGCAGATCTTTGAGCAGAGCAGAGAAAAGACTTAGCCAATTATGCACAATTTACTTTAGGCTGAGCGTTTTTAGACAGAACCCAATCTCCCATGCAGCATTCATATAGTTTACAACTACTGTACTGTGCGGTAGCCTCTTATTATAGTGCTCACTTCAGCTTTGAATGCAAAAGCCTACTTTGAAGAATAGACTGCCCCATCTCCCTTATTCTGCTCACATAACTGAATCCCTGGGAGAGGGAGCAGAGGAAAAGGAGAGCCTGAGAAAACAGCAATTCACACACCAAACACAGAGACCCCTAGTAGCTCAACAAATGAGTGACTAGCCCTATGTCCATTCATATCGCCCCTCGGCCCGCAAGCCTATTAGCCAGGCATCGCTCCTTGAACATTCACTGTCGACAACATGTGGAGGCATCGCTATAGCAACCAGTGGATATGACATGTGCAATGGACGGGGACTCCTGAGCTGCTGAATATAAGGAGGGGCTCAGCCTTAACTAAATGATCGCAAAAAACCCAACCCCACCACCTCCCCATCTCTTTTCATTGGCACAGAGGCGCTGAAAGGACTCACTAGTAGGGCTTCTGCACATTCTTCCGAGGCTCGGAAAATCAGGCGGGCATATCCCACATTCTTCTCCCTTTTCTTATTCTCTCCGACTCTCCCTTTTTTTTTCCTCCTTCTTTTTCTTCATCTTCGTGTTGAAGCCGCGGTCTTTTGTTGGCGCTGGGGGACGCATGAGACCCTCGCAGGGGAACTTTTTTTTTTTTTTTTTTTTTTTTTTTTTTTTTTTTTTTGGAGAAGCGGACTCAGTGGGCGGCCGGGACGCACAAACGCTTCTTGGAGCTGCGGCGGGCGTCAGTGGTTAACCATGCTCTCTGGAATACAAGACACAGCCTCCTCCGTTTACTGCAAAGTGTGCGCTCTGCCCCGCGACATGGATTTGGGTAATTATCTCCTGGCTTTAACGTGTATCCGTCCTGTTTTGTGCCGTATTCAGTGTGCAAGTTTTAATGCGTCAAATGCGTAAATTGCGCCTCAAAGGACCTGCCTTGAAAACTTGTGAGCATCACGTAGAAAGCTGGTTTTTGTAGCCGATGTGACTGAAAATGATTTAGTGTGTGTGTGTGTGTGTTGCCGAATATTTTTAGCATCATTTTGTTAGTATCATCCTTTCTGCTGCGAAGGGCTGCTGGAAATCCAGTCTAATGGGGAAAAATATGATGTATCATCGGAAAATTACGCAAGCAAATATAGTTAATCTCTGTGTGAGCTGATCGACGAATTCCTAATGAAACTTGATCTTGAGCCCGGTGGTTCTCTGTAAGCACATCTGGCTGCAGGGGACAAAGTTTCTGTGCAGGTTCATCCTGCAACTCATGAACCCTGAGAACTGAGCTCTGCTTAACCCGCTCTGTGTTTGCATGATTTATCCTATTTTAATTCATGTTTCCTTCAAAGATTTACGCAATTCTCATGATTTAAAATTAAAATATAATGCAGCAGCTCTTTCTGTTCTATTCTACTATTTATTAATAGAAATGTAGAGTGTACTGACTGAATAGAAAATGAAATTTCATGTTATAGTTTTAATGGTAATATAAGTTGGCCTATATCAAATTGCTTTATTTCTTTTTCTCTCAAATTAATTATTATTTCCTGGTGTTTTAGAGTTTACAGATTTCTCTGAAAAATAGGCTTAAATTTTTCCATCAGTATTGTATTTACAAAATTCAAACAGCTTTATAGAGCATGTGTAGCTACTATTTTCCTATATCTAAAAAAAAATTGCTTGTAAAATGTTGCAGCAAGGCTAAATTTTGAATTTCGTGTCTAATCTTTTTTTGTTAATCGCAGGGCTCTCAGTCCCATTTTATTGCAAGGAAACCTGAACTGGATTTAGGGCTGGTGAGGGTTGGCAGTTGTGTGTTTGGGAGGATTTTCCTCTTGTACTTCCTAAAGGTATTGTGATGTGAGTGAATGGATAGCCAGCCGCCCCAACAACACCTCTCTGCCTGACCTTTCCTCTATCATTTGAATAATCCAGAGCACCGAAATCCATCTGCCCCTTGTCTCCTCTCAGATTGGCTAATTCACCAGACCGGGGCAGCATGAATAGAAGAGAGAAACAGAAGGGGAAAGTCTGTTAGAGGCAGAGAGTAATAACTTCACTGAGTTTGGATATATACTCACAAGAGACATGAGCAGACGTGTTGAATATGATTTTGAAGGAATCAATAAAAAAAAGACATTTTTTAAGTAAATTTTGATTAGAAGCAGAATTCAGGGGCTAAAAAAATCAAATTCTTTGACATGCCGATATTAAATTTCAATGCAAACATTTTAGCAATAGATAAAAATCACGTTAAATAGTAAAATATTTTTGCAATTCTTATTATGGTAATAATTAATCTGGTGTATTTAGGTTTTGATTTTTAAATATTGATATTTGAAATTTCAGCCATTTTCACTCAAAAATGGTTAAATTTAGCTAAAAGTGTTTTTGACTGCTTGATTGCTACTATTACATGTTGTATTTAGTCTAGTTAAATCTGTTTTTTTAAGACAGACTCAAATCAAATGAAATTAGTACAAAAGTAATAAATAAAAAAAGCTAACAGACAGAACTCTAAAGGCCCACAATGGTAATTCGTAGCCTCACATCTCCTCCTTCTCCCTCCTCTTTTTTTCTTTCTCTCTCTTTCTGTATCTCCTCTGGTTTCTTTCTCCCAACAACATAACACGATTACCGCCTTCAAACACTCTTTTATGCTTGCAGTGCATTTCAAGCCTGTTTCCCCCTCCACACTGGAAATGCTTTTTATTCCTTTTAAGGTGTTTACCTGAATATTTTCAAGAGTAGCCACAGATTGTAGAGGGCGACATATCTGATTAATCTCGATAAGATTTGTTTGTTGTTGTTTTTTTTGTTTTTTTTAAGAATAAAGACAACATTGCATGAAAAGGGAATATCTTTGGATTGTCAGCACTGCAAATAGATTGAAGCAGGTTTGAACCAATAGGTCCGCAGGGGGCACTTTGGCTTCAGAGGCAACAGACTTGAACCACTACTCCGATGTGACGTGCTGTGTCGACCGTGTTAAATATGTTGAATACTAAGTGAGTTTTTCAGGTGCTATATGTTGTTTTTTATTGTGTCAGAGAGGATAATACTACATAGATGATTTGCATTCTCAACAAGTACTCCAGCAAAGGAAAAATAACAATATTACATCTAAATGTCATTCCTGCTGTCTGTATGTCCATTTGATCACTCAACGATGCAGGCGAGTCATTGGATCGAGGCCATTTCTCCCCTCTGTACCCGTATATGAGACTCTTCAAACCTCTCAGTTGTTGTCTAACCTCTTAATGGTTGATTGAAACTACATGCTCGAGCCACAGCAATTGCAATCAACAGCAACTGTTGTAAGGCCCAACACACTAATCGAAAAGACTTGGGCATCCAACACAACCGATAAAAACATTGGCAATTACGAGCCACAAGGTCAAACCACATTGTGTACTGGTCTGAGGTGAAGTGTCTTGTTTCGAAAAATGGTATAACAAGATGTAGCCCTCCTCCCAGCCGGGCCCATTAGATCCCTCAGGCTAAATGTCAGAGCTCTGCCATTTATTTATTTATTTTTCCATGTTGTAGATTTGATTCACTTCAACCATCAATCTTTCAATATCGCATGCAGACAATTAGGAGCCTGCGGATGTATTTGTGCACTGTTATTGATATTGCCCTTTAACAGATGTATAGCGTTTGGCATGTATGAGGCGGATAAAAGTAGACCAAAAACTGTGGAGAGCTGCCTTTTTTTAAAAACCTCATGTTTTTGTGTCAATCGTGCAGCAAGGATGTTTATTTGTTCTCTGTTTTTTTGTTTTCGGTTGGTAAGATGTCTATTTTATGCAATCAGCAAAGGAAATCTATAACAGTACATTTCAGGTATCATTAATTATCCTTTCCAATTATTGCTCCTAATTATCGCTGTTATGCTCTCAAAATATTCTGTATCAGTGGGGCCCACGGGGAATTTATCATTACAGTAAATGGCCATGAGTGGACCAATCAGGGTGGGAAATTAGTACCAGCCACCAGCCAAATGCTGGTAAAATATGAAAGTGGCTGGTAGATTTCAGACACAAAATAATGATTTACTATTGAGTGGCTGGTGAATTTGGACATTTATCTGTCAGTGGCTGGTAGATGTTCACATTTTGAAAAGTTAATTTCCCACCCTGGGACCAATTATCAACACATAGGCCAGTTCTTTAACCTGCACTGATAACAGTCTCTCTATGATGATATTACAACACATTAAAAACAAATCTGCTGTGCTGAGACAAATGTTTTACCTCCCTGTTTGAATTAACGTGCAACGTGGGTGTGAATATTTGAAAAGTCTTGTTCTATTCAACTGGTGGTGGATATATGAAGGTCCAGTCTGGGCCCGCCTGTGTCTCTCTCCAGTCCTGGTAGCCATTAGCTGTGCGGCTTGGGCCAGGGCCTAATCCAGCCAAACTCAGGACCAGAGGAGCTAATTAAGCACAAGCTTTTAGTATCCCAACCTCCTGTAGCTGCACAGTGCCAGCCCACCCCATGCCAGCACTAAATGGGGTTGTAAATATCTATAGCGGGGCTCCGTGTGGACACAGCGCTGGACAGGCTGGTAATAGGGGTTGACTGAGTCTGAATGCATTATAAGGCCAGTATTAGAGCTGGCTAATGAGTGGGGCTGGTCAGACAGTGGTAGTGGGTGGAAAGAGCGGGGGAGGAAGTGGAGGCAGGTGAGGAAGCACTCGCAGTGCTTTCTTTTTTTTTTTTCCACTTTTTTCTTTTCCCCTGGAAAGCCAAGACAAGCTTTCAAGTGAAAATTGATGTACTGCAGATTTGCTGTAAATCAAAAACGACAACATTAATCAGGAAAAAAGAGACAGAGTGGCATCCTTTACCGCTCTGACAGTGTGTTCTCTCCTTGTTTGTGTGTGTCCTCCAGAGGGGCAGCCTGACCCAGATCCCCATGGTGAAGGAGACCAGGGTGGAGTCGGGCCAGTTCCTGCTGCTCTCCGTCCTCTGCATGCTCTTCATCCTGGTGGCGCTGGCCGTGTCCGCCACTTTCTTCTGCGTGCGCCAGCGCTCCCACCTCCACATGAAGGAGAAGCTGGCCAGCCTGGGGACTGACACCAGTACTGATGCCACCGCAACCTATCAGGTTAGACCAACCCCTTTGCTATGAGCCAATCAGGAGCCAGGACGCTTAGCCTGCTCTCTGCTATTGGAAGAACACACACTCTGTTCGGTTACAGTTGATTATCTGATTGGTTTGTGAATTTGTATGTTTGAGTGATTCTCTTCGACTTCCTCTTATGATGGTTTATGGCTGCTGTATGACAGTGACTTGCTTTTTCTTTTTGTGCAGTGCAGTAATTAAATACCAAAGTCACTTTTGGGGTTTATTTGATCATTTTTAAGCTCTTTATTTCTTGCATTTTCTACTGATTACTCCAATAGATATTCGATGCATCCAATTATTCAATGCTCACCCTTGCCTTGAGTTGTGTGTGCGCGCGTGTGTTTGTGCGAGACAGGGGAACGGGCCGCCACTGTGACCTATTCCCTCTGTTCCTCCAGGGCCATGGGCAGCCTGGGCTGTATTGATTTTCAGTGTTGGGGCTCAGCTGTGCCCAGCGTGGCACTCAGAACACATTTATCTGCATGTCGCGTTAACATTTTCAATATTTAATCAGGTTTTCACAGGGCTGCTTTGCTGTCAAAAGCTGAAGCGTGTTACAGTGTCATAACAATGGCCACAGAGAAGCAAAAATAAACAAATGCATTTTTACTTAAATGTTAAAACTACAGCCAGTAGAGTTTATATTATTTTGTCTCTTCAAAATCTTTGTATCGTGTTGTTGCTACTGTGCAAATTTAAGGTTATATACGACATCTGTTCTCTCTACGGTATACCTTTAGGGACGGGATAACTGCTCTGTCAGGCGTTCATGTGGGTGTGTTCTCTATGTTTGACAGATATTGTGGGAGAGCTGCGTGCAGTGAGAGAGAGATACTGTATTAGACGGCAGCACACACTGTAGACGTTTCCTCTTGGTTTGTTTTCATTCTTATTATCCATAGTCTGAGAGAGGGAGCGCAGACAAACTCTAATCCCACAACCTGTGCTTCTGGGCTCCATGTGTCTCTCCTCTGGCCCCTTCTGGTGCTTACTGCATCACCCTGCCCGCCTCTGGAACGATTTCTCAGCTCCAGTACAGCGTGGTGCTTTCCAGAGATGTTGAGAAGTAGGATGAATTATGAGGTGGACCTGGATATTGCCCCAAGGCCAAGGCCCAGGGCACCGCTTCATGGCTCTAATCATTAAAGTCTGACGGCGGCAAAGCTGATCCAAGACCAGGGCTTAGAGGGGCCTGCGCTCCAGAGGGAAATATCACTATGATAGATCATGAGATAGCATGTGCTTTCACAAGGCATTTTCCCTGGCCTGCCCTGCCCTCGCTGTTATTAATTGAGTATGGTAATGAATTCTGTAGAAATGACTGGCTTTGCCTCCCAAAAACCAAACATAATGGGGTTTACAGATTATGTTGAATTTAACAGAGAAACCCAGATATAATAATGACCAAACCTAAGAGGGGGGAACCAGGTAAAGTGTGTGTTACCATGTATTTGTTTGTTTATACATGTATAAGATCACACAAATTGGGCAATATGGGTTTTTTTCTTTCACTTTTTCTATTTTTTTCCATTTTGTATATAATAATGCTAGAGTAGATAATGCCTAGTCTTCACATTTTTGATGCACTGAGGCATGACAGAAGAAAAGCTGAGTCATTGAGAGAGGTTTAATCTTTGTAGCAGTGCAATCTTTTTTAGCAAGTTTCAGAAACCTGGAGATATCAATCAAAATACAAAATTATACTTTACAATTGGGTTAATGCATTTCTATGTCCATTGGTTATTTGAGTGATGGATAGAGTCTACTCTTATGTTTCTATTTTGGGGAAGTGGTCCCAGATTCTTCTTGTATAGAAAATATTTTTTGCTCTGTTGGGTGTGTGGTGATTGTGTGCAGGGTTTGAATGTAAAAGATCATGTTTTGTCTCAACTAAGAGATCTTCTCTTAAACAATGAAGACAGTGGCTGTGTGGCAGCCAGGTGTGACAATAGTGAATTTATTCTGTAAATCGTGTAGGGTTTCTCAGCCATGTATTTTTGACATAATTAGTATAAGCTCCATAATCCACCAGGATAAGCCATTAATCTACAGACAAGTGAGGACAGATCAAGTCAGCCGAGATACAGGATTTTACAAGGTGCGTTTACAGAACTCAGCCCCTAACAGCAAGGATAAGCACATAACATACATAAAACTATTATTATGTGCATGAGAAGAAGATAAATACATGAAACCTTTCGAGGGGGCCTGTGTAAGAAAAAAATACCCTGCATTTATGATGATCCAGGGCTTCACCATCATCTCCTGTAATCCCCAGGAGCTGTGTCGCCAGCGCATGGCGATCCGGACGTCAGAACGTGTCGAGCGGCCGGAGACACTGCGCCACTCGAGGCTCAACAGTGTGTCATCCCAGTTCAGCGATGGCCCTGCAGCCAGCCCGTCGACCCGCAGCAGCACCTCCTCCTGGTGCGAAGAGCCAGTGCCGTCCAACATGGACATCTCCACTGGTCACATGATACTGGTAAGGATCACAGAAACAATGTGAGGGATGATTTATGTGGTAGAAAAAGTGTCAAAAGAGGAGAAAAGATGAATAAATGGAAGTGGGTTGAGGTGTGGTTTGTTGTCACGCCCTTGGAGAGCATTTGTGGTTCTTAGCATCTGATTGTTACATGCTAACTGCAACATCTCATCATGTCTTACTCACTATGGATGGGTTTATTGTAGTTTGAGAAACTGCACTGCTTTTCTTAAGAATTATATTTGGTCAAGCTTGTGTACAAGGTTATAGATCTGTGATTCTCAACCACAGGTACTCACAGTTGCTGAGTGATTAGAAATAAATTTAAAAAACACACATATTGAGTCACCTTTAACATCTTCACACCACATGTTGCAATTGTGTGTGCATGTTAATTACTTAGGAAGCAAGAAGAGAAGTTGAAACAGTTAGCTAAAGTTGAAATAGTTAGATAAAAGTAATGGATTAGGACCAGTGTGTAGGATTTAGTGGCATCTAGTGGTGAGGTTGCAGATTGCAACAAACTGAATACCCCTTCCCTTCCCCCCTTTCAAGCATGTAGGAGAACCTACGGTGGCTGCGAAACTTGCAAAAAACACAAAAGGTCCTCTCTATAGCCAGTGTTTGGTTTGTCCATTCTGAGCTACTGTAGAAACATGCCGGTCAACACGGCGGGCTCTGTGGAAGAGGACCTGCTCCCTATGTAGATATAAAGGGCTCATTCTAAGCTACGATTCCTATTTTCATGGGATTATACTCTAATTAAAACACAATTATGAATATTATATTCCATTTCTGCCAAGTCCGTTCCGCTAGATGACACTAAATTCTACACACTGCCCCTTTAACAGTTGAAACAGCTAAAAGTAATGGATAAACGGTTGAAATAGTTAACTAAAGGTGATAGATAAACAACTGAAATAGTTAGCTAGCTTAAAGTAATGGATGGTTTAAAAAGTTAATATCTAAAAGTAATGAATAAACGGTTGAAGTAGATAGCTAAAAAATAATGGATAGCGTAAAACTTGAAATGGATAAATAGTTGAAATAGTCCAGCTTCTGCTAGTACGAATGCAAATAACTGTTCAATTGTACGAAAAGATAATATTTAATTATATTTAAATGTAATAGTATGCACTTTTATATAATTAACGATGTTCACATCCATCTTATAATAAATTCAAATGAACACATTTGGAACATGACGGGTCATGTGGATGTAGGGGTACTTGAGTTCATCTGTAAGGGCCTGTGGGGATAAATCAGAAAAAGCTACAAGAACATGCTATTTAAATATTTCAAGTGAGCTCAGATTATAGTGTATGCTTTAAAAACTCCCTGTGTCTATGGCTATGCTAAGCCCTGTGCTGAAAACCAACAGCTTGATTTCTCCCTGTTTATCAGGAGGTGTCTCTTTTTCATCTCTCTCTCTCTCACCTCATTCCCTTCAGAATCCTGTTATCTTTGGGATTTTTTCCATCATTCTTACCGCTGTTTTCTCCCTTTTGCTTCATCTCGGCTCTGTTGTCTTCATTTTTTCCCTCCAACTTTTTTCTCCATCTACTGTGTCATTTTCTCTCTTTATCATCCCGTCCTGCTTCTCCCCCCTCTGTCATTTTCATCTTTTACCCACTCCGTCTCTTTTACTGCTGCTGCAAAATAAGGCAGACATTGTTTTGCGTGATGAGAGCTGCTGAAAACTGAAATATCATTACCCATCTGATTGTCATTTGGATGTTTTAGAAATTTTGTTCGGGTTATTTTTTTGGGGCGGGGGGGGGGGGGGGGGGGGGGGGGGGGGTTGAAAAGCTTTTGGTTCCTTCCACACACAAACACACAATGGATTGTTTTAATTTCGCACAACTTTCGCTTCATTCATTTGAGACAAGCTTGATAAAAGAGATGGATAGATGCCTTGCAGTGTTTCCATTAATGGAGAGAGCATTCATCACACTGCATGTCTAGCTTTTATATTGGGAGGCTATAATGAATGAGAGTGAATCTGAGTAATGCCTTGTATTGGTGGTAATAGATGGGTTTTGTTGCACTCGTCAAGGCTTGTTTGTGAAGCCCCTTTTGAAAACATTGACAATAGAAAAGCATTTAGCCCTGCAATAACAAAAGAGGCACAGTGAATCATTTCTCGGAGCAGTTATTATTAGCCCTAGTTTCTTCACAGCAGCAATGCAGGCATTACAATGTAGAAAGGTAAAACACACAGGGACCTTTACTTCTCTTTCAAGCCGTGATTGACATGGAGATGTCCTATAGGGGTTCTTCTTTAAAATTCCAATGCCATCTCGCATGAAACCATGTGTGAGATTGCCTTGTTATCACTGATCTCAGACCTATATTTTCCCATCTCTGCTCTCCTCTCCTCTCATCTCCCCTCTCTCGCTCTTTGGAGCTCACACCGTGTGGAGAAGGATGATGAATAAACCGGCTTTCCAATAGCACACATGCTGGGGGTCCTTTTTTGAGGCCCGATCACCTCACACACACACACACATTCTCACTCACGCTCACGTAGACGCTACACTACAGCACGAGTTTGGTGCTGTCAGGATAAATGAACTACAATGTTGCGCCCCGTCGTGCGGCCCACCTCCAGACTTAAAAAGTCTTGCATAACGACTTCCAACTTCAAAACCTGAAATTGGATGACTGTGTATGCTGAGTCATCGGCGGAGTTTTTTTTTTTTTCAGCGCTTTGACACACCTCTGCTGCTTTCCTATCCTCTCTCTTCACCCTCTTCAGCTACAGTATGGTGCCTCACCCTGCAAACGTTACCCACTAAATGATTAAAAACGTCAAAAATGATTACCGGATATAATGCAGAAACGTGATCCTTATGTGGCCGTATTTCTGTGCTTATTGCTGCAGTGCTGGGTCCTTTCAGCACCATGGACAGCACTGTGCAGTCACCAAACTTGTTTTTCCTCACGAACACAGCAAAATATCTTCTGTGTCTGCTCTCCCGCTGTCCAGGAACAGGGTCAAAATGATGATGCAGTTGCTGTTGTTGTAGTGTTCCCTTGGCTTAATCACTTCTCCCCTGAAAAAAAGAAAAATCAATAATTATGTAGCTTGAGGCACTTTTTCATAATTTTGAGTAGTTATTGTTCAATTTTTAGAAATGATGAATTATTTGATCAAAAGGAAAATAGACTCAGGCAAAAGAAATTAGCCATGCAGCATGTACTACCCTCAGTGACTTTTACTCACAATTTTAAATGTAGTTTGTGAGCACAAAAGCAGTGCTGCCCCATTTAACGCAAAACAATATGTTCTTTTCATTTAGCTTTTATTAGTCACACAAAAACATACATATTAATACCTTTTTTTTTTCACCTCTCGCAGCTGTTTATCATATCATAAAGCTCCCTGTACAAACTGTTACCAGTATTGTTCCTTTTAATTTGACAGTGGGGCTTGACAGTAATGTGTTACCTGTTTTGTCTGGCTCCCCTGGTTGTCCCTTCATCCTGATTTCACCCAGCACCCTCTGCTGCCGAGGAGACTGCTTAGGAAGGATTAGACATTGTTTCCCTGACACCCAGGCCTCCCATCCCAACCCCCTGATTGGCAGACATAATCCCCCCATTCACTAAACCTTCGTTACCCTGTCTCTGGAATACGCCATGGTCCACTGCCTCCCCCTAGAAACAGGAGGGCTTGATAAGGGGCTGCTGGCTGCATTGTATTAAGCAGCGAAAATATGAATTTGGAATGCAATCGATTCAGGGCATCGTTTGAATAGAATGGAATGCAATTCAGAGTGGATGTATCAAGTACATGGAGATGTAATATTGGTAGGGGAGGTGGAATGCTGTCAGCCTGGCAAGCAGAGAGTACTTGTACAGGGTGACAAGAGCATAGTGGTGACAGGCTCTGTCAAGTGGCCATAATGGCATGCTGTCATTTTCCTGGGAAGACAGCGATGTGTGTTTGCGTGGGCGATGCACAACAACACACATGCAAATACATGTGTGTTGCCTGCTATTAGAATTGACATTAACTATTTTTTTCTTCTTCTTCTTTTTTTGAGATTTTTGCATGCATAAAATTAAAAGTTCCTGACAGGGATGGTTCAAAGTACAACAGCAGAAGTCTGCTGTTATATTTCAGAAGCATCACTTTATGTCATTTATAGTGCAGATAGAACACACTGCGCTCTCTCATTATGCAGCTGCATTAATCACAAGAGTTGCTTCTTCTGTTCTCCATGTGGCTTTTAAGGCCTAAGTGGCACCTTTGGTACCATATCTAACAATAAACTTTGATTTCCATCGTCAGTTGGATTTCTAACGTTCTTATAAGTCACCTAATATCCTTTGCGTGCATGCAGGAGACATCTGAATTCTCGAGCCATCAAAGGGTAATTGCCTATTATGTGTTGGGCAAGCTTATTTGTGATTATCATCTAAGTAGGAATTGTGTATATTGTGCAAAGACTTGGATTTGCCTCTTGACAGACAGCAGTGAATAACTCGGTTGTAACAATGGTGTGTCACCTCTCCGCTCAGCCTACCTATACTGCCTTTAATATGGGATAAAACCCGGCACATCTGGGTATCACTTTCATTGTATTAGCCAGCTGATCCCTGACATCAGTTTATGAGTCTGTAATCTTCTGCCTCGCACAATAGCGGACTAAACCATTTAACCCCGTCGGGAGGGGAGCCATGATACAGGACAGAAAAGCGAAACACGGCGCTCGCTAAAAAAGACTCGTCTTGCCAGCTACAACCTCTAAGCTCTCTAAGACTTGCCCTGGTTTGGGAGAATACACACACACACACACACACACAGGCCTCTACCCCTCCCCCTTCTCTTTTTCCATCTTTGTCTCTCTAGCGAATTCAATTTTGTCTTCTCCAAGTGACGGCTTAAATGCAGACAATCTTATCAGTGGCTGTGCAAGCAGTGAGGGACATGATTGAAACACCCCTGAAGTATTTCCAATGCAGACAAACCTTTCAGGAGTTTTAATTGTGGATTTTTCCCCCCCTTCCTCTCAGTCAAACGCACATGCACAAACACACAAAGACGCAAACATTAGCACACCTTCCCCACCTAGATCTCCAGCAGCCTCCTCCTCACCCAGTTGTTACGCTACACAGCAGCTTAGGACAATAATGCTCCATGACACCTGATCATAGCTTTAAAAGGAAAGGTTGTCAAGGCTTTACTGTTGCTGCTGCAGTTTATTCATTGGTTGACTCTCGGTGAGGAAAATACAACGAAAAAGAAAAAACAAGCTATCTCCAACCAGCTCTGATATAATGAAGCTTCTTGTTCAAGTAATCCAAATTTGCTTCAAAAACAAACATGGAGTTTTGTTTTTACGACCATATTTTGTGATAAATGCAGCTTCCCTCCGCATGATTTTGGCTTGTTGTGTGAAATGGCAGCTAAGGTGGTGTCTGTGTTTCCTCCAGTCATACATGGAGGACCACTTGAAGAACAAGAACCGTCTGGAGCGTGAGTGGGAGGCCCTGTGCTCCTACCAGGCAGAGCCCGGCGCCTGCAGTGTGGGTCAGGGCGAGCAGAACTCCAAGAGGAACCGCTCAGACGCCGTCGTCGTATGTGAGTCAATTTTTTGTGGAAGCATGCTTCAAAGAGGAACTCGGAGGTCCACTTACTAGCTTTTTTGGAGCTTTTCAGCCATATCTCACAGTCCTCATCAGCATATGAAATCATATTGTTATACTGTATACTTACATATATACAGCCTGTGTGTAAGAAAGGACTTCCATGCTCATGTAACATAAAGCTTAGTGTTTCTTATTTTACTGAAAACCAGTAAAAACCTGTCATTATGGTGAGAAAATGTTCTTTTCAATTCAAATGAAGACTGCTCTTGGATAAAATTACTATTAAAGTCTTCATACTAGAAGAGTAATATCCCTTTAACCCTGAAAACTCATTTTTTAATCAGCTTCTACAGTTCTGTGTTTGTGTTTTCCTCTGTGCTCCTCTCACTGGTTTTAGTGGGCAGGGCTCGGTTAGAGAAAGGTGACGTCACATATTTCCCTGCACGAATCAGGATTCAGCAACATTTGAATTACTATCTAATGACAGTTGGTGGGTTGTTTGGTCATTATAAATCACATCTGATCAAACCACACCCGCACAGTCCTGAGTTTTTGACTCTTGATTAATAACACATGAATTTTTTTTTTTTTTTTAACTTTCATTTCTGCTTAATTACACAGAACTATCCTTAACATTTGAAGCCAAGTTTTCAGGGGCTTTAATTTAAAGCAAATGTGTTTAAGTGGGTTCAACGACATTGGCAACACATCATATGATTCTTGAAACAGTTTCACTTGTCTAAGAAAAACAGGATTTGAAGACTCAGGCTTCTTAAGATAACATTTTTTTATGGTTATGTCACTTGGAACACTCCTTATTGAAGGTGGAGTAATTCAGGACTTCAGAATAGTGTGTGTGTGTGTGTGTGTGTGTGTGTGTGTGATGAAAGTCTGATGAAATTGCAGTCCCCCCTAGCCTTTTCAGTTTCATATCCCTCCATTGCTGCTCAAAATTCTGTTGTTATTGTGCAGGGATGAAAACAGTGGAAAACTGTGTTGATGAATTATGCATCTCTATTACAGATGATCATTCCAGGATCACCTTGAAAGCGGAGAATAACCACGGCAACTCAGATTACATCAATGCCAGTCCAATAGTGAGTATTGTTTATTCATTATGACTCTACGTTACAGCTAATATCTGTTGTCTCTGAAGCCTTTTTTTTTTTTTGTACAAGGAGCACCTGTTGTGGTTGGATTTTACTTTGAGATAAAAGATGTTTCAAAGGACTTGTCATCAATCCAAGTGCATTGATCTTTTTTTTTTTTAAAAACTTTGTTCTCCATGCTGGGAGTCTCAGTGGATTCGTTGTTTCTTGTTGAATCACATTGTTACTTTCACTGCTTTCAAAATGGCCGCACCCCTTTTTTTGCACTAAAAAGAATTATACATTATCTTTGACTAAAGAAATGTATCCCCACAAATCCAGGAAGACCTCAGTGTTGCAGAGGGCTAAGGTTATTTTTTTTTTATTTCTCCCCAAAAACATTGCCAGTCATGATTTCCCCTGAGGCTGCTGAAAAGGGATTACATCAAAGGGAACAGGAAACTATGCATTTCAAATACAGTGCCAAAATTTCTGAGGAGATAGATGAGGGGGGCACACACAGCTGCACTAAAAGCCTATTACTCTTCAGAAACAAACAATGAAGACTTTTAGAAGCTCTATTTATGCCTCAATTTTCTCTAATGGCATATTCATAGAGGTTTTTAGCTCATTTAAACAGCGCTGTAGTGTGGCATTTGCCATCTTACAGCATACGTTTATAACACTAACTAAAGTTAATGTGTCAAGGGAAGAAAAATTGTTTGGTGCAATCAAAAGAGGAATAAAATAAAGTTATCCAAGGCTGTTTGGTGCAGTTTTTTTTAAAAAAAATGGATCTAGAAACACAAATGGATGTTGGAGATGGGTGAAGTAATGGCAGATGCAGTGGTGTGCGGATGAAAGGACATTAATTACACCACAAAAGGGACCCCTGGCTGGGCCCAGCAAAACTGTGATAATTATGTCTGTCAATGCCGCTTCTTCCTCCTCATTAGCTTCAGGCAGTGGCCTACGAGTAAATAATCTGTCGCTTCATTCTGGGTATCCTGGGTCAAAGAAGCAATGGGAAGGGGCGATCTGAGCATCCCTGCAAAGCAAAGGGTGACATAGCGGTTAATGCTTGACCACAAGTGATGCAAGCGCTCCCAGACGTACGGCATCATTAGCATGAGGGATGGTTCAGAGGAATGTGCAAAATGTGGTCAAAGCCTGGTTGCCTTTGTCTTGTCTGGCCTTTTTACAAAGTCCAACGCCATGTGGCTTTTCTATTTCCCACCTGTTCTCCATTCTTTTGTTTTCAGGCTATCTGGAATGAGCTCAATCCGCCATTTAGCTTCCGAGGTCTCTTTTCTTATATAAACACAGGATGAAGGTGCTACAGCAAGGTGTTGAAAGTTGAGTCGCTTCTCCAGGAGCTATTTTAGTACAAGCTATTTTACTTCAAACCAAAGAGGGCTTCTTTGCTTCTTTTTTTTTTGTTGTCGTTGTAGTCTATCTTCTCCCCACAATGGCGAGGGGGAGGACAGCTGAAACGCAGGACTACTCTTTCATGTTTGCGCTTTAGTATTCATGCAGGGATGTCAGCACACAGCTACAGCATGTCTGTGTCCTTGAGATTGGCTAAACGGAGTGGCAGCACTAGCATTCGGCACCACCCTTTCATTTCAGCGGGAGAGTTTCTTTTTTTTCTTCTTCTTCTTACAAAACCACGTGAGGAATTTCAACCAGGAAGGATGAAGAGAAAATTGGACAGCATGGTTGTACCTAACTGAAGTGTAACACAGTGTAATGAACATTTCTGCATTTATAATATAATTGCTGTGTAGATCACTTAAAGTATGAACCTGAGGAGTCTGTATCATTACATTTTTCACTACTAAACACACAAACAAAAAATCTCTAAATGATCAAAATGAACACCAACCAACATTAGCCTTATCACTGGTTGGAAGTAAACAATTTGACACTTTTAATCCACCATAATAAAAATAAATTCCAAACACAGACATGAGAGGAGTAATAATTAAAAAAAAAAAATTTTAATTTGTCATTTTGGATTGAAGTTCCTCATGGCTGTTGCAGCCATTTAAAGCATTAAGAATTAATCCTGTTGTTGTGGATAATAAACATGAGGAGAGAAAAGTATTATGGTAATATTAAAGCCATGAAGAAATGCTCCATAATTATTTTCCTTTTAAGGGCGAATGTCAAGGTCCATGAGCGAGACAAAAGAGTCCGTGTAGTTGAAAAAGAAAAAACACAATATGAATAAAGAAATACATGTTGAAAAGCTAGATGTTAGATGTCCTTGACATATTGCTCTTTATCATAAAAACTCAAGTACATAAAGAAAGTCATTAAATATGACCCTGTGACTTGCTGTCGTGGTGTTTCTTCGTGTTATGCTCTGTGATGTCTCCCTCCTGAAATAGCTCTCTGTTATAATTGGGCTGCACAAATGCCTCCATTTCCATTGTGGATGTCCCTCAACGGCAGGTTAATATGCCAAGAAATGAGACAGGCACACCTTAATTTTATAAATATTCTTCTTATATCAGCCTATCTGTTGTAGGTCTGCCATAAATTATAGTACATGTACCCAAACTAACACAAATAATACACTCCTTTGATGTGTCTGTCATTATATGCCAAAAATATGTCAATAATGCTACTACTTTATACCATTATTACTGTGTATATGCAGCCATTTCTCATCAACATCCTTTCACTGATGCATCTCGCACTCCAGGGTCCGCATATAAAAATTCACTCAATAAAATGTGATCATTGATTTCGGAGGCGACCCAGCCAACACCTACTCAATCAAGTCTCAATCACATCCCTCAAATCGAGTCGCCCCGTGTCATTACGTCCCACCTCAACACTCAGCTCGCTCACGTCAAGTGCCTCCAGGCTTTAAGTCCCACCACAATCTCATGTTTCATGCAGAAACATGTCAAACCATGGGGGGGGGGGGGGAATTGAGATGTGAAGGCAATTTGAAGAAGTATATTGGTATGAAGACATTGTAGTGAAAAAAAAAAATCCTGAACGATGAGATGATGAATGGGCAAGTTGAGTTATTGAAGGTTTATTTTGAATATTCAATAGGTTGGAAGTTTAGTCTCTACGGTCCAATTAGGTGCCGACACAAGAATATTTTCAAACAGCTACAGTCTCCTTTAAAGAGAGACATTCATCTTTCCATTTGCAATGAGAAGTATGAATATCAGTTGGCTGTCTGGCATTCTTCTCATAAACACCAGAGGTTCCTTTTTTGCTTTTACTAGATAGACAGAAAATACAGCAAAGTTCAAGGCCCTCTTCAGACTGATCTTTAACATTTTTTCACAAAAACAAGATAAAATGAAACCCTGTCCTTCAAATTTGTGTTCATCCTCTACTGTGGGCCTGCATGACCAACAAATAGTGTTTCAGTCTCTTTTGTATTTTCAAATTTACTCCAGTCAGATCCATTAAAACATAATCTTGAGGACAGAAAGGAAGTGACAAGACGGACAGGAAGGAAAAAAAAGATTTTGGAGAGAATGAATGAACGACGATAGAAGAAGACACACAGCAGAGAAAAGAAGTTTGTTTTCTCCATCCAGACGGAGGCTTTGATGGAAGTTGCATCCAAACAGTATGTTTTCATCCGCCAGTCCCCGCCCAAACACTGTGTCACACTCTGTTCTCTCTCTCCCAGATGGACCATGACCCTCGCAACCCTACTTACATCGCCTCGCAGGGCCCACTTCCTTCCACCGTGGCGGACTTCTGGCAGGTAAAAACTCCTCCTTATTCTCTGTCCATCTTTCATCTTTTGCTGTTTTGTTTCTACAGCGATGAGGGGTTTGGAATAACTACAGTAGAGCTGCACCTGCTGCACGTGTCTGTTTTATGTGATTGTGATGTGTGATTGTGATGTCTCCTTCTTGGTCCAAAAAAGAAAAAAAGGTCTAGATTACTCTCTCTCTCTCTTTGGTGTTTCAGCAATGGTGGAATTCCTCAAAGTGGAAGTAATGTAGCTCCAGTTTGTGCCTCTCATGTATCACCATTACCCTTTATTATTCCAACCACAGAGCTAAGCATCCTATTTTCCTAAAAATATTTACCCAGCGATATTTGAAAAACCCAGAAGCTCGTTTAACAACACTTATCGCTGTTCTGAAGGTATTTACAGAATCCTGAAAGACTCCTCCAACCATCTGGACAGAAAAATATTTCATCTGTAGCATGAAAAAAGGATTTTTTTTTAAACCTATTTCTCAAAGTTAATTCAGGTAGCTGTAAAGGACATATTTTCCCGCTCTTTTTCAAAACACAAGCAAAATATGAATGTTATTTTGTATGAAAATATCAGATATATTAAAAAGAATCATCAGTATATACCAATATATCTGATAATATTTCATTTTGGTTCACATTGTACGAGCAGGAAGATATGTCATTTCCGGCGACCATTTTTGTTTGCATTAAGGAAAAAGCCACAACTTGAGCGGCTGGTTAAAATATCGTGTTCATCGTGCAACAGATGAACTATTTTTTCATCCAGAGAGTTGGAAGAGTCTTTGAGGATTCTGGAAATACGTTTAGAACAGCTGTAAATGTCGTCAAATTCAAAGATTACTGGGTTTTTATTTTTAGGAATAACTGACGCTTAAGCTCTGTGACTCAAATGTAATGGCAAAACACTGATAAAACAGCTGAATATGTACTACAAAGCTGCAGCTTTTCATTGTGTATATAGTAGTCTAGTTATAAACACCCACAGGAAGTCTAATATTATTCATAATAATGCTGATGTTTGCTCATATTTGCATTTTCTCAGCGCTATTTACATTCCCTCCCTTGTCCATAAATGTCAGACGAGCTCACCATTAATCACTGGATATAGGCTATTGTAAAACATGGCGACTTGTGTGGAGGTATGCCTTAAATGATGCATGGTTGCCAAATGGCGTTCTTATGCGCTAATAGGACAGCACTGAAGTAATTAGTGGGCCCATAACCTCCATATGGTGAAGTAACTTCGCTAGCCGTGACCAGGATGTAGAAGTGTGAAGCATAAATCCTGGCAGACCAGCTGGCCCTGCACTCTGCACTCTGCACTCTGCATCTTGTACTTAACGGGTACTCATTTCGAATCATTATGATAGTGCTGACTTTGTGTTAGCACAGACAGTCGGAGCCCATTTGTGACTGGGGATGGAAGGACGTTACAGCCAAGTTCAGTCTGGTCTGGAATGACGTTTTTGTTGTAAATTGCTTTTTAAACTCCAAAAAACAAACACTGTCCCAATTAATTAAAAACATAAAAACTCAGTAGCTATTATCGAAAAAGTGGACCTTAATTGAGTACATCAGTTCAAATGGGAATGAAAGGTGTTTTCTGTATTTAATTTGTAAATTTGAAAGTGCCTCAAATGAAACAGTTGATAATTATCTTTTTGGATCTCTTTCTTTATTTTGGTTATTTGTTTGTTTGCCTTTTTTTCTGTGCTAGGTGAATTAAATGGGCTATTTAGCCAGGAACTCAACTCTAAATCTTTCCAATTAAGCAGAAAATAATGGAAAGTCAGACACAGATTGACTGACACACTGAACATCAGTTCTGTGTCTGGGAATAAGTAGTAGCCATTCATTATTCAATATGGTTAACCTTGGATTGTGGCAGGGGAAAAAACACACTCTTTCCCCCCATTAAAAGTAAACAAACAGGGGAAACACTGGCACTCTCATGCAAATGGGCCGTGCAGGAGGCAAATCTTTTTGCTCTGTCCTATCTAATCCACACCGGCCCCAGGCAGCGCTCTGAAAGGCGGCTCTGCTCTAATCCTCCACTTCTCATTCCTCCATCCCTTCATCCTTCACTCCTCCATCCAACTCCCCTTCCCTCCCTCCATCACTGGCTATTACCTTGCTCCCTGCTCCCTCAGAATTCAATGCAAAAAAGCCAATCAGCATGAGTTCACAGAGCAGCAACCTCGGTCATTTCAGGCTTTTTGTATTCTGCCTTCCTCTTTTATACAAGTGATGGATAGTAGGTGTTTCTTTTTGGGAGCCTGGAAATTGTTTATGGCATTAAAAAAGAGCAGTTGGCTGTCTTTTTCACTAGTTGAAGATTAAAAATAAGAACACAGCTTTTTCACGCTACCTACAAATATTTGTCAAACCTTACAAGACTAAATGGATAATATTCCCCCACATTATCACCTTGCCTAATCTCATCATATCCTGGCACAGTTGGCACAGTTAGCGTGTAATGTGTCCACTGGGCTGGATCACAGAAGCTTGTGATTAGTGTATAGTCAAGGCCATTGTGTTTTTATAGCAATCATAAAACCTGCGTTTCCTCCTCATTTTCCTAATAGCTGCCGTGGGCCTATATTTTTTCCCAAGGACACATTAGATCGTGATAAGATGAAATGGAGCAGCGGCGCTGTAGATGTTGTGATCTAGCTCAGACGACTGAGAGAGGGCGACACATGACGCGCCCTCCTGCTGGTCGACCCAACATTTATCATTTGTCACACGCGGAGAGGTGACATTTATTCATACTTCCTGGATCGAGATTAAGAAATCAATTTCACTCTAATACAAAGCTGCCTGTACTGCTAATGTGCAATATGCTGCTCCTAGTGGCATAGTTCAGCTACATATTAGTGCTTCTGTAATGCCATAAAGACGCATATGAGTGTTGTCTCGGGATGTGTTGGAGGGTTGTCTGACGTCTCTCCGCCGGTGTGTAGATGGTGTGGGAGAGCGGCTGCGTCGTCATCGTGATGCTGACCCCGCTCTCTGAAAATGGAGTGAAGCAGTGTCACCACTACTGGCCAGACGAGGGATCTGATGTCTACCATATCTACGAGGTATTTAAAGAGATTAAGCAGGAGCCACAAAGTTTTGGATGCTGTAAAGTTTGAAGGATCGGCTCACCTGAATTACAGAAACATCATATTTTCTCACTTTGCTCAAGTGGTATCTAGCCATGTAGATACGTCTGCCTCCATCCCAATACAACAGAGGTGAATTTAGTTTGTGGTGCTCACAGCATTGAAAAATTATGTTTAAAAAATTCAACAGCAACATGTTTTTCCAGCAACGTTGTCTCTGAATGATTTTCAGACCTCACTGTGAATGGTTTTTCAGTGGGACTACTTTATACCGAATAAAATAGTCCCCCGTGGAAACTGTTGAGTAACAAGGACACTGTTTTTGCAAAGATGTGTTGTTGTTGGGTTTTTCAAATGCAATATCTCAATGCTTTGGGCACCACAAATGAAATTTATTCAAGTTACTTTTATTCAGGTGACGGAAGAAATCTCAGACTCATACCTGGGTGAAGAGGATATCAAGGGTTTTGGAAAAATAGGCAGCCATTTATTTGCAATCTCTAAAAATAAGAAATAAAAGAAAAACCTGCAGGGAAAACCTTTCAGTATGACTCTCTGAAAAAAAGAGAAACATGTCAATTCTGTTTCGGTGCAGTTCAGTTTTATTAGGCTCTGCCTGACTCCATTGTGCAACTGTATGACTTCAATCTAAAGTTTGCATGGAAACTAAAAATTGTGTCCACCTTTCTCCTCGCAGTTTCATTTTAAACAAAAAGTCTTAGTATGTGGATATAAACAGAATGAACTATCTATCTACATGGCTAGATATCACAAGGGGTAAGTCAGAAAATATAGTTTTTGTAATTTGAGTGAACCAAACCTTAAGCTAAAGCTACCTCAAGTTTATTCCCCTTGGTTATGATTGCTGATATGAAGATATAGTTGAATAAACTGAACGGCATTCTTTGCATATTTTATTGTCTATATTAAGGTGAACTTGGTGTCTGAGCACATCTGGTGTGAGGACTTCCTGGTGCGGAGCTTCTACTTGAAGAACCTGCAGACCAATGAGACCCGCACCGTCACACAGTTCCACTTCCTGTCCTGGATGGACCGCGGGATCCCCAATTCGGCCAGGACCCTGTTAGACTTCCGCAGGTATAGTAGAGATCCCCGTCTGCTGGCAGATTTCACAGACAGACCACCTTTTATGACTGGCCTTTATCCTGAGCTTGTTCTTAATCACCTTCCCTTATATTCTGTATTCTGTCAGCGCCTTTCTGGTCCATCTCCCTTTTGACCCTCTGCCTTTTGGTGTCCTAGCGAATGGTTGTTCTAATAAGGACTGTGTTTCTGTACTATCCCTTTCATCCTGGGCCTATTTCCCTCACCTCCCTCCAGCACATGTGATGCAGCAAATTAACAGTCCCGCACTGCCTGGCTTGGCTTGGGAAGAAAAGAAAAGAAAAAAAAAAACACCTAATTCAAACACCCAATTAAATGAGAGCTGTCTCACTAAAAACATGGGAGAGGGGGAACGCTAGTGACTGAATAACCTCACTCTGTTCTCCATATAATGTGTTCTGGCAGAAGAGCAGCAATAGCCCCTCTGGGAAAACCCAGGAGGGGTAGGAAAAGCCCTCCAAATGAGAATAGATGCATCTGATTTGTGGATGGAAGTCTGTCCCTCTGGTTTGTAATGCAGATGAGAGGAAAAAAAAGAGGATGTACAGTGTTATCATGTCATCCTTTGGTGCTATTTCTTCAAATTAAACTGGGTGTAGCATGTTTTGGTCGGTTCTATTTATTTATGACATTGCTGTGCAAGTTTTTCCCGTGTTTTGATTACATACAAAAGGTTTTGCTCTGCTGTTGCGATCCCCCGAACTGTTGCTAAGACATCCACGTTGCCTCAATGTAACTTTATTGGGAATGTAATGCTCCAAAGCTACTGTACACTCACGGTTTCATGGTTTCGGCCAACTCGGTATTTTGCGGTTGCCAGTGTCATTTTTGTGATGTTGCAGCTAGTAATATGAGCCCAGTTGCATAGTCACAAAAGTGATCATTGGAAACTGTGTCTCCTCAGCCAGGCCTGTGCACAAACTGTCTTTCTCTCACTCCTGACTCTCTTTCTCCCTCCTCCTCTCACTGCTCCTTCCTCTGGCTTGCATGGGAACTCCAACCATCTCTGTATGCGCTTTGACTAAGAACATATTCTAATTTTACTCATGCATTTGAAATTCAACAACCTTGAAATACAAAAAATGCAATGTAGCCGGTGTAAAAAAAGAAAACATGAAATACACAAAAAAAAAACATTTCTACTGCAAAATAAGCTTCATCATAAGATATTCAAATCAAAACTGCTAGTTGTGTTACATTCTAATATTTAGCAATATAGAGAAAATAAGACTCTACAGAATTAAGTCCAATGCAAGTATTTAAATGATAAAGCCAAGCTCTCAGTCACACTTTCAAGGCAAATGTTTGACAAAGGAGAATCTCAGAGCTTGTAATGATATCAAATACAGCATGTCTTTGTCATGCAAGTACACATGGGAAATGCAGTTCACAGTTGTAGTTCCCATAGTCCAATTACACTGGAAAATCCACAAATACAACCCAGAAAATGCAAAAAAAAGTGAGGACAAATCACTACAGAAAGCAAAAGAAATGGAAAAACATAACAGAAATAATGAAAAAGAAAGAAAATATTTCACAAACTAGCAATATTTCATATAAAATATTTGTAAAAGGAGAATATATTTTAGTATATTTTGCAGTATGATTATAATAATAAAATGTAATTGTAAGATACAACACATTATTATTGCAATGAGTGCAATAGTACTAGCAATTGCAAATTGACACATTATATTATAGTATATTACAGTATACTGTTATATACTGTATATATTGTTTTATTTACATATTATAATAATAATAAATATAAGTATTGGTGATTGGTGAAAATTGTACAAAGAAACAGTGAACAAACTAGATAAAGCAGAGATATGATGAAATATTTAAGCATTAAATTTTGTCATTGAAAGGTAAAGAACGAAGGAATGGAAAGACGCGGAAGCTCTCAGTGTAGTCAGTTTCCATGGCAACAGTGGGGTGTGAAAAGGCTTGTTGGCCTTCACCGTGCCTGTGGTGTATAACATTCATAATTGGCCGGGGTTAATGCGTCGGCGGTCGGCAATCACAACATCACACCACCACATCCATCACCCATCATGTCATAATAATGCTGTTTGAAATGATGCTCAATTTATTTAGGTGCTGTGACACGGATTTCTCTCTCCGTCCTCAAATTAAAGTGATTGATTGACGGGAGGGTGCATCTCTCACGATCGTGTTTGTTCCTTTGATTATTGCTTGCCATTAATTTCATCCGGACCTCAGCGCAGAAGTCCCTCATTTGCTTTAATTGTCGCTGTTGTTATTATCCAGCTAAAAGAATCTGTCTTGTTTTCAGAATGTGATTTAGCAGCCTGTGTGCATTCAAAGCAGTCAAGCTAACAATAACATCCAATCTTCTCTTTTCTTATTTCAGAAAGGTTAACAAGTGCTACCGGGGTCGATCTTGCCCGATAATTGTTCACTGCAGGCAAGTATAACTATTTGAACCCTGTGACAGTGGCTCGCCCTGCTGAATTGGGGGAGCGAGTGTTTGTCGTGGCCTGTGTGTTGGAGGGGAGAGGCTGTTTATTTAAACCAGCTCAGTCCATTTACTCTATCTGGGTCCAGTGGAGCTGCTGTTTATTCCACTGGCTGTGTCCTTATGGAAATAGTGTGGCACAAAGACACTCAGCCAAAGACACTTCCATTTCCCATTTGGTTGAGTTAGTTAACTGGCCTTGATTGGTTTGCATTAAACACCAGGTATCTGTCTGACCACTTTTAATAGTCACATCCTGTTAAGTCATGCGTGGGGCAAGGCAGCCCGCTCCCCCTCTGAGGGAGCTGTACGGACTGAGTGTCTAGCAGTGGATTAATGAAGCAGTGGTGCTCAGGCCGCTCTCCTGTTTTATTGGCCTTGCCTTTATTAGAGAGATGTGCACGCCTTGTTTGCAATTAACATGCAGAGCCGTTGAATGGCCGGCGGGCACAAAGGGAGGCTTTTCATAAGACTATCTCTGGAGTAATGGAAAAGCAAGGCTCTCCAAAAGCTGTTCTCGAACCGCCCATGGCCTCTCAACCTCTCCTCTGCTCCTGAGGTGCATGCATTTAAAAGCCTTTGTCCCCAGTGTGCCTCAGAAACCGTTCCCCCCCCTCTCCCCAATAGGCGAGCAAGTCTCAAGACCACACATGCACTCGTGTGCAAAGGTTTAACATAATCACATTTATTGGAGCATCAAATATTCAGATCTGTTCAGGTATTTTCTCAAGAATATTAAGGATTATTATTGATTTTTTTTTTTTTTTTTTGCTCTTTAAGTATTCTATCTTATCTGTGATGTCAGGTTTGAAGCAGATGGAGCAATGTGTGTCTCTCTGCATAGACTAATTTGTGTTTAAATATACTCCACAGTCTCTCAGCAGATGCAGATGTAAATGAGCAATTTGTTTCCTTATAAGAAAAACACTCTCAGATTAAAGCATCTAGAGCTTTACTCTGCCACCTTAATGATCTCTCTCTCTCTCTCTCTCTCTCTCTCTGACTCTCTGCAGTGATGGAGCTGGCAGGAGTGGGACTTACATTCTGATTGACATGGTCCTCAATAGGATGGCTAAAGGTAACGATCAATGGCTTCCCTTTCACTCTTTCTGCTTGTGTTGAAGTGTTGCCCTGGCAACGCTAAAGCCTCTCATTTTCCACCGAGGGTCTTGGGGATGCATTAGAGGGTGACTTCTCTGAGGCCTGGAAAGGCGGCGAAGACAGAGACAGACATGGAGGGAGCTGCTAGGAGTGGAGGAGAGTGGAACAAAGAGAAAACAGAGCAGAGAAAATGAAAAAAGAAACCTACACCAACATTAGTAATTATCTATTTAAGCTACCGTCACGCCATATTGACCTGAATCACAATTGCAACATGAATTTAGATAGCACATGCATGGAAATGAAATGTTTAAAGGGAGAATCCATTTAAAATCTGAATTTGCAAAAGTTGCTCCAATGGTTTTCAACACTTGAATCAATATTTAATATTTATGGAAGCAATGTGTTTATTTTATTATTGATTTATTCTTAATAATCCACAGTTAGCATCCTACTTTCACCCTGAATATTGTCTTCTGTTTTTCCTGTTCTACACAAGTATAAACTAAACTGCCCGAGATCGCCAGTATGTTAAAAATCTGGACTTCCAGGTGCATTTACAGTTTATTTTTCTGTAATTTTGAGTCGAGTTAGTCCCTAGTTAGCTTAGTATAATCAAAAAACACAGTCAAAAATGGCAATATGCAGTTAGTCCCAAATCACAGTAACTTGGCACCATCACAGAGGCCTGTTTGGAGAAATCATTATGCACAAGTCGAAATAAATATAAAACAACTGTGCAAGAAAAGCTGCAAACCTGCAAAGGATCTTTGTGGCACACGTGTATCGTTATCACAAAACAGAAACCGTCTGTAGGTATATTTGTTTCTAAATTTTAGGCTCCTCTGATGAGGAAACCCATGTTTTTCGCCACTGAAGAGGTATTTTTTGTTAGCTGGCTTACAAAAATATCCGTGAAGTTTGTCTATTGAATTATTTTTAGATATCCAAGTCATACACATGTGGATATGCACAGCTATTGTTGCACAGGAGCTGGCGTTCTTGCACAGTGCCTTACATCACTTTAAAGCCCTGCATAGCTTAGCCTACACTCTGCCCTTTGCCCTTTGCCCTCCGCCCTTTGCTCCACACTCTCTGCATGCCCTCCTCCTGCAATCCCAGCCCGTCAGAGCAGGTTAGGACGCTCTGATGCAGACCTTACCTTCACTGTCTGTAAAACAGTAATAAGATTGACCCATCCTGACGGAGTTCATCTAGTTCAGTGACAAATGCAGTGTTGCCCGCGGTGATGAAAGGTGCTACCCGCTCTCTTTTTAACCTTTTGTTTTCGGCTCCAGAGCAGAATGCATAAAATGAACATAATCTCACTCTCCAAAGCTTTTTTCTTTGGTCGAAGAGCCTCTCTTCAGCTTAACTTTGGAATCCAGCCCTTCTGAGACATGAAAGTCTTGTCGGAGCACTAGAGTACTTTGAGTACTAAGTCCAGCTGCATTAAATCCCCCTTTTTCTCCCTCTCACCCACACACATACATGCACTTTCACTCTTGCTCTATCTCTTTTTGCTTCCTTTCTCTGCCTCACTTTCAAAAACATCTTGAGAGTTCAGGGGCTCTCTCTCCGGTTTTCTCCCCACTTTATACTTTTCTCAAATGAGCTCCGGCATGCTGCTTCAAATCCGTAAATCTGAAAGTAGAATAAGATTTCCAGATTAACATCACACACACTTTCGAAGCCAAAACAGATTTAACTCAACAGCACTGTTGAAGGCGAGCAACTGTTGCATAGGTTAATCATCAGTATGGCTGCTGGAAAGGCTATAAATCATTTTAATTAGAGCTTGTTGATTCTCTACACATTACACACACACACACAGTCAGATATTGTTGTATCAAAAAGCTCTTAGTGGACTTTATAGTTGGACATAATCTAAACCAATTTTTGAACAAGATTCTCACAGAGAAACCAGCACTTAGCATTTTTGAATGTATTATTGCACATTTCCCAGACCCCAAAAATATCCTCTTGCATATTTTATCGAGAAACAGTCTGTGGCTCTCGTCCAAGTCTTTCGAGGGATGAATGTAATAATTTTCAATCGCTGCGCTGTTCCAAAGGGAGCCCAGTATAAAGAGAGATTGACAGATGTGAGCTGGATTACTCTGCTGCTTTGAACTCAGTCCAATTTTCGGTCTGTTGCAGGTGCTAAAGAGATTGATATTGCCGCTACCCTGGAGCACTTGAGAGACCAGAGAGCTGGCATGGTCCAGACAAAGGTAAGGTCCCTGGCTTTGAGTTAGAGAGGTGGGGGGGGGGGGGGGGGGGGGGACGGGAGGCGGGAGGCGGGGGGAGCAGAGGGGGGGGAGCAGGGAGGGAGGCGGGGCTGCAGTCATTCAAACAGACGATTGTCTACTTCATGTGCACGGGATCAGGGGAAATGATGAGGTAATTGATAACTGCTTCAGGATTAGAAAAACATTGTCTTGGAAGATAATAACTCACTGTTCCACATTTATCACAAGACACAGAGACACTGACCAGGATCCTCTCTCACTGAAATATTTTGCCTTTGATTGTGCAGCATTATAACATTTTCTCTTAATTTCACGTCACATAAACACATTTTATAGACAGATTTTAATCAACATAAAGTAAAATGTAAATTACGTCAAAGAGAGCATTAAGTAGATGTAACTGGAGCTGCAACTAACAGTTATTTATCATTATCTGTTAATCTACTGATTATTCTCTCTATTAATCCTTTAGTCCATGAAAGTAGAGTTGATTAATCAATTAGTCGATTGACAGAAAATTAATTGGCAGTTATTTTGATACTCGATTCATCGTTTTAGCCATTTTTTTAAGCAAATATGCCAAAAAATGTTGCTGCTTTTAGCTTCTCATTCTCTTGGGTTTTGTATTGTTGTTCAGACAAACTAAGAAATTTAAAGACGTAACCTTTGACTCGGGCATTTTCACCTTTTCTCTGACATCGATTAATTGAGAAAATAATCGTCTGACTGATCGATAATGAAAGTAATCCTTACTTGCAGCCCTGCATTTTAAAAAAAATGTGAAAAAATGCCCATCACAATTTCTCAGGGCTCAATGCGATGCCTTCAAATGTCTTGTGTTGTCCAGCTAACTCTCCAAAACCCAAAGATTTACAATTTACAAGAATATGAAACAGAAAAAAGCTGCAAATACTCACATTCGAGAAGCTAAAACCAAAAACAGTTTGGCATATTGAAAAATGTTGTCACACTTGTGTCTAATCCATGCTAGTACTTCAATTCTTTAGTCTCAACAGTTTATGTCATAGCGGCCCCTCAACCTCACACCATTTTGGAGAACTGTTTAGAGTGTGCACAAAGCATTTCCTCCCACCAACTAATGCAAACAATAGGAAGGAAGTCTCTTTTGTTTCACTCTTGTAATTGGAAGGAATAATAATAATAATAAAGGCAATCCTCACGCAGGGTCGGGTGATAATATTTATGGTAGTTGCTTGCTAATAGACTCCAGTGTTTCTAGATGGTTCATTAATGCTGCTTTTACAGCCCCACGTCTGTTCAGCAGGGAAAAGCTTTTCAAGCAGACTCACTCTCTCTTTTTCTTTCCGACAAGACTAAGTGAAATTATATCGTAATATTGTTGATTCCACTTTGCGGCTCCATGCTGGGACTACACAGAAATTAGATTGGAATTAGGTATGAAATTTAGAGTTTCCAGGATTGGACAAGCAGTTATCTTTTTTTTTTTTTTTAGTTCGTGATGTTGCCACTTTATTTTTTTGATAGAACTTGTAAAAAAAAGACAAAAAAAAAACATTTATTTCCCCTCTTTTTCTGGTTACTCTTTTTGACAGACATCAACATGCAGTACTAACAGCATGTGTGACTGTTTTTCTTCCTTACACTAACCATCCGTCTCTAATCCGTTGAACAGAGATTGATCTCCCCCCAGTGGTGTAAATGTGTACAGCATGGCTCTCTTTGCTTCTCAGCAGGCAAAAAACTGATTTTAAAAGTTATCTTTTTTTTTTTAATACAAAGAAGTTGAGACCCAACTTGGGATTAGATATAGGCGCATATAACAGCCGCGCAGATATAGATGGGTGTACTCGTGTATTTTCTGGCCCCATCACAACATCAGAAGACATATAAAAATAGAAAACCTGAACACTCCAGGTAATCTCCACTGCAAAGAGAAAGGCACGGCCACCAGTGACTCCTCCGTATTGATTTAGCTTATCCTCAGGCCAGACTATGGCAGGCTGTGTGTTGACACATCTAAAGACTGTTCCCTCCAAACTCCTACGTACCTTTTCTGTGTGAGTGGACCCCGTGGCCTGCAGCCTAGGGAGAGGAGAGGAATATAAAAACACCAGGTCCATGGGGCAAACATCAATCTGCCCCTTCTGCGCTCCTCGGGGAACACTATGAGTCGGATTCACAAACAAATGCACAGACACACACACACACACAGAGAGAGCTGAGAGACAGCTTGACTCAAAAGCTCCATTTTAAGACACACCTGGTTGGATCGATGGCGGTGCCGGCTGTGTGTGTACCCTGAGTTGAAAGCCCAGAGAGTGGTTCACCTTCACCTGGAGTCTGTGGCCAAACACATTCTAGGCAGGGTCAGGAGAGATGGAGGAAGAGGAGGAGGTGGAGGAGGAGGTACCAGTCATTCCGAAATAGCTTTCCTGAGCCACTTGTACACACACACACACACACACACACACACCACACGCAGTAACCTCAAAGCTAACCAGCTAAAACTTTCTCCCTTCTTCCCTTCCTTCTCTCCCTGCATCCTTTCCTCCCCCCCCCCCCCCTCCTCCACCACCTCCTCCTCCACAGGAGCAGTTTGAGTTTGCGCTGACAGCCGTGGCAGAGGAGGTGAACGCCATCCTGAAAGCGCTTCCTCAGTGAAGGCGTCCTAACCCTCCCCCTCCCCCCTCCTCCCTGCACCTTCTTCTCGCTCGCTGAGCACCGGTTCCTCTGCCCACTCAAGACTGACATCTCTCTTCTGCCCTTCCTTCTCCTCACTCTGTTTCTCTCCTCTGTCTCTCCCTCCTCTTCACCTCTATATATACTGTATACTTATGAATGTTGTGCCAGATATCTCACCTGGATCCATATTCGACCATTTTTGCCTTAGAGTACGACTGTTGATCTAGGATCTGTGTAATTTTGGGGGATTCGGGAGACTGTGCAGACAAGCGGGGGCCTGATCTGATCTGATCTGATGTGGGAACTTAGATCAGCACTCCTACTATGAGACCCTTTTGTCGATATGAACCCTGGTCCTCTATAACTGTGACGTACGAAGTTGTCCCTGAACCTACCGTTCTAGTGCCACTGACGAGCTGTTTACGTGATGACAAGTGAAGATTTTTGTTCCAAAATGTCGGGAAAAAGTGATACAAATGCTTACAAAATGACTATTGACACATTTAAAACAAACTTTAAGATGAATAATATGTAAAGTAAATTAACTTCTTGCCTGTATAAATCATAATATTGTACAGATTATATCCCCTAAATGAATTGATGTGTTCAAATTCGATATGCAGCATTTTGGAAATAAACTCCTCACATGTTTTTCCTTCTCTGTGATCTGAATCAACTACTATATGCTCAGCATCACATGTATAGATGTTGAAGTGTGTGTGTATTGTATTTTGGGTCCAGACATCTCACTCCTGTATTAAAAACCCCCTGCAGATGCTCTGACTCTTAAAAATGCCTCACAGATCATGATACTTCTATCAACATATCAGGTGTTTTCTATTCCTCATTGCATTGATGATTTTACACCATGAATTGTTTATAACATAAACATCTCTGTTAATATTAAATGTAATAGAAATATACCAACTGAGATAGTTACGCTTCTATTTAAAGATACTGTCATGTCATCTCATATAGATAGTAACAATATAATACACTGAAACAGACATTATATTGGAATTGTTGCTGCATTTCTTTGTCCATTCATCACTGGTATATTGTGATATTTTGTGCAACATGACAGTTTATTCCCTCTGTGTATAAACGACGAATGACTTTATGAATCCATATATAGTGCTATCTGAAATGTATACTGAGAGCCTCAACGAGAACTATATATTTTGTGTGAACAAAGTAACATTCAGATTGATAATAAACCAAAACAGATTATACTACTTTGCTATCTGGTGTTTAATGTTATTTCTGATACACACACACACACACACACACACACAAAGGAGGGAGACTGTTCTTACATTGAATGACATTTGATTGAACGTTAGCCTTAGTAAAGTCACAAAGAAAAGCTGATTCACGCTCCCTGAGGGTTTGTATCTGGGAGAGACTCGCAGGTTTGAACAGATGAAATGTTTGGTTCACCAGCTCTGTCAGTGGAGAAAGTGGCTGGGATTTGAAATGAGATCAGTCATGTATTTCACCCACTGAGGTCTTTTCGCAGTATTACAGAGAGAAGAGGAATCTATCAGTCTAAAGGTTCAGAGTCCTATTCGAGCATGATAAAAATAAACCACTTTATAATAAGGCACCCTTTATAAATGGTTTATAATGTGTAGCTAATGGCTAATAAATCATTTATTAATGCTTTATAGATCATTTATAAGCCACTGAAACTTTTTTTTTTGCATTTGCTCCCGCGTGACATTTGCTTTTACATTAATAAGTCCTTAATGAAGAATAATGGGTCTAATTTTCTAATACACCCCAAAGTCCACAATAATAAATGTTAAAATATCATTAATAAAAGTTCCTCACAATAATTACTAACATAGATAAATATAATCACCAACCAAAGTTTTTTACAACCTGGAAACACAAATGTTCTCATTGATGGCTTATAACTGATCTATAAAGCATATGGTCCAATTATTTATTAAATGTTAATAAAGCCATTACTGACAGCCATAATAGTCATTTATATATGAGATGCAGATTTAGTGTTCTTAGGGCTGTTTATTTTGAAATATGTACTTATGTTGTGAGGGGAGGCGATAAATGAGATATGTTTGTCGGTATGTGGCTTCATACGCTCGATTTTCTTTGTTTTTGTCTGGTTTTGTGTGATTTTTTTGTCGCTGTTTGTTTTCCGCACGTGTTTTTGTGTCATTACTTTGTTCATTTTTGATGTGCTTTTGTCTCTTAATCTAAAAAAAAAAAATGTAAAAAGCCATTACACAAAGCTTATAAACCATTTATAAAGGGTGCCTTATTGTAAAATAAATAAATATTAGAATTAAACTAAAAGTATCCTTATTGGCATTAGTATTGACCATATATATTGGCCACAACTATGGATAGTAATGGTTGTCAGTAAAGATTTAAATATGATGTATCCCTAATTGAAAGTAAAATAAACTGTGTGATTGGGTGCCTCTGACAGAGAGTATAATAGGGATAATAGGGATGTTACCAGAGAATAAAGAAGTGCAAACACTTGAACATGAAGTCACATGTAATATGTATAGAGAATATATAATTTCCTACCTTTTAACAATGTGTGTGTGCTTCTTGTGTGAATGCATATTCATGCGTGTGTGCTGCCCGTTGACATGTCCCTCCCTCCCCTGACAGTTCTAATAGCCGGGAATGAGGCTTCATGCACTTCCTGAGGCCTCATTTGCATATGATTCACTGATGAGCTGCCACCGCTAACCAGCAACACCAAACCAAAGCCCTATTAATATTCTCCCATTCAGGTTGTAAAGCACACAAACCTAATCAGCTTAGAAATTACTGTATGGAAACCATAATTACGCATGTTTAATTGCTTATCATCTGATGGGTACAAGTTTATTAGAAAATGTATTCATGGTAATTGCTTCCTGAGGTATCTAGTGTGCTACGATACCATGTGATATCCTGTCAGCTCCCATTTGGGAGGATTAATGCGTTCTGAAAAAGTCACAAAATGAGATACTGTGTATTGCCTCTTTGGATACTTGGTTTAACTCAAGGTGATTTTTAATTTAGGGACTTCTAAATTACTGCTTAAGCTCGAATAAGTCTTTGGAGTAAGATCCGTCAAAATCAGCATATCTCGCTGTTTTTTAAGGAGCGCTGGCGTATCACAGGGATATAAATGACTGTAAAGTAGGCAAATGTCTGTGTAATCACGATGCCGCCAGAAAATACTCGCAAATCTGTCTGCCATCGTGGAGACTACATTTCTACCCCACTAAAAAAAAAAAAAAGCTGTAAGAACTCAGGAGCAACACAAAAGTGAAAAGTCACAGACATGAAATGAGGAAACAGGTCTTATAAAGAAAGTGTTTTGAAGTTAAGCCATCTCAAAGCCGATGAATCATTCAGTCTTGAAACAAGCAGATTAAAACGCACACAGTGCAGGTCCCTCAGAGGGTCCTCCACGCAGCCAAGAACGTCGAGTGGGCCTTTTCAGACATGGACCTCAGTGAGTCTTACAGCTCCTGCCCACTCTTTGATGATCTCTCTATGGTTTATTGTAATCACTGTTGGCTCTCAGTGCCTCTGACACACTTGTAAATTCATGCGATCTTATGAGAAAATGCATCGCAGGTCCAGCCAGTATAGTTCCTCTATGAATAATACTTTCTTTAGTTTTAAGTTGGTCTCGATCAAACAGTTTCTGTTTAGCTTCACACAAAACAGATTGCTTGATCTTTTACTTGTAGAAGATGCTTAAATGAATATCTTCATTTTTTTTTACCTTTATACCAACTATTGTGATCAATAGCGTATGAAAAGTAGCTAACTTAAATGTTTAAATGGATTTATCACTACCACTTAGTTGGGTAACTACTGCAAATTTGGCCGAACCTGAGAAGAAGACACCGGGCTTCAACACCAACATGTTTATGATGAGCATGGATCAATATTCCATGAGGACGTATCAAAAGGATATGATGAATGAGCCCATCTCATAAGGCTGTGCGGGGAAGTCAGACAGAAAAGAGTGTGAGCCACTACATTAAATGTGCTTCATTTGGCTTCAGCCAAAGTTTGGACTTGTTGTGAAGTATTTATGGATGAAATATCTCTGTAAGATATTCTGGACAAAAATAATACATTTGGTATATTAAAACATGTCCTGTTGAGTTATGGGGTAGAACTTGACTTTAGCTTTAATCAGATTACTTGGTTGCTTAAAAAATAATTGCTGAGTACATTAAAAAAAAACAAAAAAAAAACAGCTTCTTTTGTGGGCAGAGGAACCGGTGCTCAGCTTCTGTTCCTAGTCCGAGAGGTGCTTTTGTTTTTTTCACCTGAGGAAAAAAAAAAACCACCTGCGAATCAACTTTTAAATGATAATACACAACATGCTGACAAACATGTCATTTCCCCATGGAGAGGGTTGGGAGATCCCACAGTGTTTGCTTGTTGGAAAAACTGTCTGGGATGCTTTCCAGGATTTCCCAAAGAGAAAAGCCTTGTTTTTCTTTGCTGGTGTTGTTAGGAGTGAATGGAGAGCAGATTGCAGAGGCTGTGCCTCTCATGTCTGTCCAAGGCCTTGATCTTCTTAAGAAACAAACAAGCTTTTAAACTTGGCACTCCCGGCATGTGTCTCTCTTCTTCTTCTTCTGTCTCTGTTTGTCAAAACGCTGATCCTGAGAAAATTGATCTCGCCTGAATAGTTAACGCACCCATGCTTATGCAATGACTTGTGGTTTAAAATGTGGACTCCCACCATGTTGTAACAAAAACTTTGCACATTTTTAAGTCTGAACATGAAAGCCAGATGAAATGTGATGTGTGACTGTACTGCAGTACACACAAAGTGAGCATAGCTAAGATAAAAACAGATGTGATTTTACCGTCTTAACGCAGCACAACAGTATGTAGCTTTGGGATAAATCCTTGCAAAAGCTCCTGTTTTATTTTCTTATCTTTGATCAAACTACTGAGCCCACAACCAAAACGTTTTAATCAGCTTCAAACAAGATTTCAAGCACCAAATTTTGCCTCTCCAAAATGTGTTCTGCTTTTTATAAAGGGCATTAAAATTATGCTATGAAATTTTGATACAATTTTGTGAAAACAGGTATGATTCCTAGTTATAACATAAATATGTACAAATTAAAACATGTTGCACCACACAAACTAGTTACTTCTTAGAGATAACCAAGGTGTTACCAAACACTCACCCAGTGCTTGATGTAACTGTGTTTGCTAAGTGAACTAGCTAGCTGACCGTCTAACGTTAGCTTGCTATGAACCGTGAGTGAACAGTAAAAGAGATGTATGGTATATGGTTAAGTAATGCACCCCTTAACACTCAGTAATGACAATGAAATTAAGCCTGTGAAACGTGTACTGTACAGAGTCGGGAGAAAATATAAGACAGACTTAAGTTGATAGTTTATGATTGTTTTGACAGTCAAAATTACAGTTGTGAAATGAAATGAATGAATAAGCTACAATACAGCACAGCGAATCCCGCACCAGCTCAAAAAGGTTCCTAGTAAACAACCATTCTCGTGACATCAGCCCTGGTGAAAACAAAGATGGCGGCGCGCTAGGTTACAAATACAACGTAAATGCATATTAATAAATGTTTTTTTTTTTTAGAAAAGGTTTACTTTTATAATGTAGTTTTTATTGTGGTAGATCTAAATAATTCATTGATGCTATAAATAGGTGTCTATTTCACAATTTCATTTAGCTTTTTGTTAGCTGGTTAGCTAGACAGCACCGCTGATTATTTAAAGTTAAGTAAAGAAAGCTCACAAACATGTAGCTACGGTTTTTACTTACTTTACTCTTGACACTTTGTTAAAAATCTCTTCACATCCCCTGTTCTGAAGGACTCATTTCAGTTCTGCAAATTTGTTTTCACAAAAACAATAATTTAGCTACTATTAATAGCAAAGGACAACAAGCAAACACATCAGTCCCTCCTGGAAACTTGGATTTTGCGATTGCAATAATTAACACAAATTCACGAAATCTTTACAATATTTGCGAGAGCTTTTAATGTGATTAATAGCTTATGAAAAGTAGTTAACTAACTGAAACGTTGAAATGGATTTATCACTACCACTTGGTTAGGTAACTACTGCAAAATCGGCCAAACCTGAATAGAAAAAGAGACCAGGCTTCAACACCAACATGTTTATAATGGGCATGAATTCACGTGTGCCATGGATCAGTTTTCCAAGAAGACATATCAAAAGGATATGATGAATGCAATTTTGCTAAATTACCGACACTTTTCTGCATGAAATTGCCGCTTGTGATTTGGATCAATTGTCACATTTCATGTCGTGGTAACTTATGTCATTGCAGCGGATTCAGCTGCGCATTCAGGTGGAAGATGGACAAATCTCACCTGCCAATAAAAATTACTGCCATACACTCAAGTACAGTATTCTTTTTTATGTAACTTGATTCTCATGTTCAAATACTTTTCAAAAATTAGCACTGAAATACAGTCAATTTTATCGCAGTTTTTGAAAAAAGCCGCTGTAAAGTCAAGCATTTTTTGCCACAAAAATCACAACAAAACTCTGTGAAATCCTGGAGGGACTGACCAGGTCACTTTAAATAGAGAAATTCTGAAGCTAATTAAAAACACTTGTGAAAATAGAATTTAACAATTTCTAAAGCTATCAAATCTAAGATATTTGTTGGGCTCAAGCTCACTGAACCAAGAAGTTGTGTGTTACTAAGGACACAAACTTAGTGAAGGATTTGCGAATATCTGTTCCAACCAAATCCAGATGTAGAACTACAGGGTCAGGTGTAAAATCTGGTATTGGTATTACTCATGGGATTCAAGGACCAGTCATGATAGTTGAAGAGTTTTGGTCAAAGGTTCAGAGATGTTGAGCAGCTGAAGGTAAGAAGTCGCAACAAAGTCCAACATCTGGCTGAGCAGAAAAGCCAAAGCCTTCAATCAAAAAGCAAATCTCCTCTCATTACCCCCCTTTACTTCCTCCCCTCTGGTTATTAATGAGTGCACAGCAGCCACAATGACATTTTACACCGTCTCATCCCTGTCCCATCATGCATCTGGGGATACCCTGGCATTTGGCTGCTGTGTTTTTATCAGTGTCTACGGCGGCGCTGACCAGCACAACTTCAATCCTGCTCACTGTCACTCATCATAAGTGAGTTTATCAACACATATCTAATTGCCACACTCCTCGGGGACCGTAACCATTTGCATACTAAGATTGCTTTCTTTTGCTCGGCTGAGAACGAACCTCCTTTGCATAATTATTAATGATAAAGAGCCAGTGAACAAATGTGTCAGGAGGTATTAGCATCGGGTATACAACTAGATTCTAAAGGATCCATTTAGTGACGTGCCAGGAGGAAAGATGAGGGCAAAGGGTAGGAAAACTGAGTCTGGAGAGCAAGATTGTCAGGGGATGCACTTTTGCATTAAGAGAAGGGGTTAATTAAAGGGCCAGAGATGGAAAACAGAGAAGTGTAATATATATTTTTTTATTTTTAAATCATTGTTTGCTCAGGAAGCCCCATTGAGATTAAGAGCGTCTGTCAACAAGAACTCAAAACCAAGAAAAAAAGCATAATTGTTGCAGACAAGCAGCAGAAATATTAAGCAAAAAAAACAAAAAATCACATAAGCACTCAAAGGACTTAAGTCGAGTAGAAGAACAGCAGGATGTAGGATGAGGAGCCAAGCCTGAAATATAACATATAATTACATCAAAGGAAATATTGCTCCAGTAGAAGGAAAACCCACAGTGGTGAACAACACAAGATGTTTACATACAGCAGAGTCACTGTAGCTGCTCATTTCAGTATTTCTGCTGTGTACCATTAAAGCAGCAGGCCCATATTGTCTGTCATCTGTTGTCGGTAATTACCACTTTTTACACTGTCTTACCCTCTGTGGATAATGTTCAGCATCTATACGAGAAGTGTTTCGTATGAATAGTTTAACTGTTTGCCACTTTATATGAAACAGCTGCACTCTTTTTTACAGGACAGGAATAAATAAGTCATGCACACTATGGTTCAATTGGGGGTTGAAATGCCCTCCCTGTGTTCTCCACTAAACACAGGCCTGGTATAGCCCACCGCAGTATAATAGCATGATATTAAAAATGCCCACAGCGATTGTTAAGTCACGGCGGCACATTTGCACCACGATGGATGACCTTTTGTGATTCCTAATGAGGCTTTTTCATGAGTTTCAAAAGCAAAACATACTGTAGCATGTAGCATAATAACAGCTGTGTGTTAACTCTCCGCAGTTAAATGCTTTTGTGAGCAGCAGAAAATTAAATCACAGTTTTCTCTATAGTGTGTGGTACGCATATCTTGCACAGACAGCTATTAGCTTTCTTCTTTCCTGACTGCAATTAAAAACTGTTAAAGTATATCCAAACGTAGCCTATTATGAATTCTAGTTTAAATATCAGCTGTAGTTGTTCACGTATCTCCCCTTTCAGGAGGTGTGAGGCTGACCAAACTTCATAAGTCACATGATTAAGAATAATCTCAGGGGTCAGGAGGGGTCACCGCCGGGCTCCCTCTGGCTCTCCTTCAACAAATAACTGATAATGACCTTTGACCTCCTCATTTTTGCATGAGAATTGACATCAGTATTCCACCCCCACCTCTATAGCGACCCCAGGAACATTTGAAATGCCAAACCTCCAAATACAAACTTGATTTTTTTTTTTTTTTCATGAACCCATCCAGAGGTGGGGGTGGGTGGGTTGCGTTTGGGAAGAGGAGGAGGAGGAGGAGGAGGGTGGAGACGGGGGAGGCGAGCTTTTGAGCTCATCTGCATCACAGATTAGGGTGCTTGGAGAAAAATCAACCATCCATGATTCATTACATGTTTCCTGCTGAGCCTCTGAGATGGCAACCATCCTAGCAACAGGATCCTAGCAACAGCAACAACTCTCCACCGCAGCGGCAGCCTATCAGAAACTTTGATGCCTGATCAAAATTTAGCCAATCAAGAGGGGAGGACGTGCGGAAAACGTGATGATGTGTTTCCTCATGCAGTTGGTCAGCATGGTGTGTGTTTAGGGCTCTGAACTCTGTGGAATCACAAGTTTGAATCCATCTGTAAGTGTTTGTGTGTAAATCTAAAATTAATTTGTGTCTTCCCTTCCCTTTATGAAACTAAAGTACACTTTAAGGTCCTTTAGAAGCGTTTTTGCTGTGTAGTAAAGAGCAATGTGACATGTTTCATGAAATGCTGCATTATATTACATTTATGATGGCATCTTATGTAGGGCAGTTTTCAATAAATGGTAATTTTTCACCTGTTTTAGAAATATATACTGATAGTAGTAAAGTTAAAGCAGCATACTTCTGATGCACACATACTGTACAACACGTCTAACTATAAATGAAGACTCAGTCTGTATGTCCTTCGCTTTTCTCAACAACCGTTCATCCAATTGACTTCACACTTGGCGGGTGTATTACTGAGGACCACAGGAAGTGCAGTGTCAAGTGTGAAGTTGTTTGGCTGAGAAATGTTAAAGATATTAAAAGAAAGCATTTAGTGCGACCTCTCCAATATGGCAGCCGCTAATACCAGCGTAAATACCGGTGCTGCATTTGTTTACTAGCGGATCTTGACCTCTACAATACGGCGGCCGCGCAGACGCATAGCTGCAACATACAGCAGTCACACAGGTGTCGTTTCTGCATTTATACAGAAACAGCAACATCATAATCTTTTACATGTTCTAACATGTTCTCATCACTGTTAAAAAGGTTATTGCTTTGGCTGTCTTGCTGTCCAGGCTATGCTCTCTCTCTCTCTCTCTCTACCTCTACCTCTACCTCTCTACCTCAGCCGGCAGCCAATATTCGATTTTCTTGACAACCATTCATCTGATTGACTTCACACTTGGCAAGTGTATTGCTGGGGACCCAAGGAACTGCTGTGTCGAGTGTGAGCTCGTGAGAGACTACAGTCAGAGAAATAAGAGAGTCAGAGAAAAGTAATTTCACATGGCGTGCTCTAAAAATAATGGACAGACTTTTACATGTTCATTCTTCCCACGGGCAAAACCAATATGTCTCATATGTTCCGAGACTGTGGCGATTATTAAGCAACCACTACGAGACCAAGCACAAATCTTTTGAGCAAACATACCCACTCAAATCCGAACTGAAGCCACAGAAAATAAACGATCTAAGAGCCCAATATGATCAATCCACTTTATTTTAAGATGCACATTTTTTCAAGAGCTCTCTGTTATGTATTTTATTTTTAAATGCGACCCTTATTTTACTTAAAATGAGAAAAGGACATTTATCTACTATTAGAGTACATATTATTTATAACATCTGTGTATAATAGAACGTTAGTTACTGGAAGACATTGTGTGTAAATAGAAAGTATTAAATATGTGTATTATATGTGCATATATATATATAGAAGAATAAGGCCGGCATTATCCTGTGTTTTTCTTATTGTTTACAGATCCAATGAAAAGGCCAAAACCAACAATGTGTTAGTCGCAGTACTTTACAATTTTGCTACCTTGTCTTTGGATTTCAACCCTAAGCCCTTTGGTAACTACAGAAGATGTAAATCTCTAAAGAATGGGTCGCAAATATATAGTTTCATTTTTAAATAAAAGTTTCCTTAAATAATTTCCTAAAACAGCTGGGCACTATAGCTTTTAGTAAAATTTACTCAAAGAGGAGTAAATAGTACGTTTCTTGGGGACTATTTTAAGCAGAGGATGAATACACATTTGGTGCACTAGTGAGTGCAAAACAGTGTATGTGGGATTGATTAAAAATAAACTACAGTGCCTATGTTCATTATAATGATGTGACATGTCACCCAGTGCAGTGGTATCGATTATTTATATGTTTTTGAACAACGAAGGAGCTCTTTAGCACAGAGGACTAAGATACACTCACTGAGCACTTTATTAGGAACACCTGTGTAATCTAATGTAATCCAATACAAAAGCTCTGCCATAAATTCTACTTTTACAAAGCTTATACAGTTTCAGCTTTTGTTGACATTGTCAGAAAAGTGATAATTCTACTTTATGTTTATTATTGAGGTCGTAGTGGGTGGTGGTGGTGTACTGGAGTGCATTATATTGAAAAGTGTTCCTAATATTTTGTCCACCCCGTTAAGATACATGAGGGGGGCAAAATATTTGGAATGATTGTTATCATTGTCATATCAATAACAGATGTTGGACACAATAACAGCAACACCTTTACAATATACTTCAGTCCGATGTAGCAGCGCTGCATCACATAAAAAATGCTGTTTATGCTTTTCATGTACTTCCTCTCTGGGGAACAAATTATTAGAATTTCTTTGGTTAAATTTTGAATAATCTAACAATGCAGCGCTATGAGGTGAAGCTACTTTATTTCCATTTAACCAATGATGACCATTTAACCAATGAAATGCGTATTTTTTCATAAAAATTCTCACTTTTTCTCAGGACAGACTTTCTGTACTTTAGTGTATTCCTCAGCAGCCTAAATACAGCATAATGATGATAGTTTTGATTTACATCATACTCCTCTCACATGGAAATGATCCAAAAGTGTGGGATGTTTGTTCACCTGCTTCTCTGTAATCATACATCATTATTCAAAGAGTACTTTGACCGTCATCTGATGTCAGATAGGCCTGATCTTCACTTCAAAGGGATACTATGTTCTGTGCCGGTGCAAATGGTCTGATAATATTGTGTGATGTATTATCACACTGATGTCTTTCTCTCCACTTTGGAGTAATCTTGCTCTTTCAGCTGTGTGTTGTACAGAGGCAGGGATCTCCCTGTACAACCAGAAAATGAAGAAAACTACTCACAACTGCTGTTCAAAACGTACATGTACAGTTTTTCCTGTCATTTTGGATCCAGGGATGAGTAAAGAGTTAAACAAACTTCAAGCTGAACGCAGGTAAACTTTACATACTTCTTCTGTACAACATTTTGTCAAACGCCCCTAAGCAGATATCAATTATTGCTTAATGCTTTACATTTAGACTTCCTGGGCACATTTTCAAAAGCAAATACTGTATCTGTCCAAACAGGACTTTAAATAGCAGCAGTTGTTTTGAAATCATGTTCAGGGCTCGAAAAAGTAATTAAATTACTTTATTATTACTTGTTCTTTTAAAGTAAAAAACACTGAAAATACTTCATTTAAATATTATTAAAGAATAAGTCTTTTTTTCCTCATTGTCATCAAATGAAAACCCATGAAAAGACCAAAACATGTACTGTCTACTGTAACTGTGCCATTGACTTCCATTTAAAAAACTACTAAAAAACACAAAGCATCAAATGTGCACTAATCCGCCACAAATGTACTATTTTCTCCTGTTTAAGTAACATTGAAAAACTACATCACCGTGCTATTTTAGGAAGTTACTGAGCCTTTTTAAAGATTAAAGTATTTATTAGCCATTTTTAAAAGATTTATATCTGCAGTAGGAACAAATGGGCTTTGCACTGAGAGTCACAGACAAGCTGGGGAAGTCTGAAAGTACCGAGAGACGGACTAATGGATTGTATTTTAACTTTTTCACTAGATTTGTTGACAACAATAAAAATATAGAATATCACCGGCCATAACCTGTAGAGGGTCAGTTCATTTAAATTACCAAAAAATAAAAGACCTGTAGTGTTTCATGTCCCGGTTTGAGATATGTGCCTCCACAACAATACAAGTGAGGTGAACAGGAATTAGCTTTAGGTGCAAACAGCCTTGAAAAATAAGTTTACAAAGATTTAACAGGACCATCTTTTTGTAGAGACAGTGTCCCCATCACTCTACAGAAGACGCTGTCAACAGTTTTTATATGGAGTATATTTCTGTGGTAGGAAGTAGTTCCAATGAAAACTGTTGAGGGACACCTGGTTTAGGCACAAATAAAGGCAAAATGCCAAAAAAAAGTAATGGGGAAAGGGAAAAAATGTTTTGTTTTTGTTGGGTTTTTTTTTGCTTTTGGACTTTAAAAAAGCAGTTTGCCTTGAATTTTGAAGTCTGCTTTCTTTGTTGTGGACAGAAACAAGATTTTTAAAATTAGTTACATGCTGTCAGGTTTATTATATGAACTAGGAGCCAAAAACTATAAATAATTCCACAAAAAGTTTTAATTTTTCTTCACAACAACTCCCAACAAAAGCTTCCACATATGCTTTTTTCAAAAGCAACTCAAAGTGATTTACGCATTGTTTTCCCCTCATTTGTATGTATGTGTGTTTTTCTTACAAGTGTGTGCTGATTGCACACAGCAGGAGAGGGCTGTTTTTGTCATTAAAGCTGTCTGTAGATTATTCCTCTGTATTTTTTTGAACCTACATTTTTCTTTTTTTTTTTGGCGGAGGACTCGGCTCAATCAGGAGACTGTTGTTTCACTTGTAGATTGTCGGCTCTGAAACAAGTTCCAGATTGTTTCATTCCAAAATAACATCCAACATTTTGAGAAAAGTGACTGCTTCTCTTTGCTGGCATGACAGTAAAAGCAACAAGAGCTGCATGAGCTGTTAATATTTTGACGGTATTTCCTTTTTGAATGACTTTTCTCATACCTTGAGCTGCAGGATTTCATTTTAAGCCTGTGCACTTCTCTTGTGATGGCCTTGAGTGAAACGTTTCTGGAAATCCATCAAACAAGAACTGATAGAGGGAAAGAAGGAGAGGAGGTGGAGATGACTTGGGGAAGGAGGGTGGGATTGGGGGGGGTCACACACTAGGAGAAGAACGAACAATGTCATCACCAAACAGACGCTATCATGGAGCCCCTGGGGAAACAGAAAGGTAGATACATCCAAGACAAGCTGGAGAAGGAGCACAGAAAATAAAAAAACAGCCTGAAAGCTGAAGGAGATGCTTTGCAAGGAATATAAAAGGCAGAAAGTGAGTAATAATTTGATTTACTGATCAGATTGAAATATTTCAAAAGTTATTAAATGGATTGTCTTGAAATTTTCTACAGATATTTAAGCTCCCTGGGGGATGCATTGTAATAATTTTGGTTATTTCCTAACTTTTCCTCCAGTTTCAAAAGCAACCTTAGTTCTTATAATACATCCATGGTCCTGGCTCCAAATGGAAAAGATGGTACCGACCATAAGCAGCAACTCACAACTGACATCACACCTCGCTACGTCCATCTTTACATTACATGGTCTTTTAGCTGCTAAAAGTTAGCATAGTAGCGTTGTTGCTGTGAGCATGTTAGCATGCTGATGTTAGCTAGCTTGTTTAAACACAGATATTGTGTCTCTGTATCCTGCTTTCAGAAAGTGATTCTCCGAGCTTTAACCCACCTACAGTACATACTGTACATCCTGCTCCTGTCAGAAAACAGCCACCAGTCTGACGAGAACTTAACTTACTCTTACTGTCACCGAGTTCCTAGCAGTTTGGTGTCATTCTAACAGTCAAACAGCCTTAACAACACCGGATCTGTAGGTTTTGTGCTTACGATCCAACTTGTACACAAACACAAAACTCGAGGCTTTTGTTCAGACTCACATAAATCCTTTCTCCATCCCCAAGACAAAGCAGCATTAAAACCTCTAATGCATTAATAAGCAGCACACGTAAGTACACAAACAGGGCACGAAGAATCAATCAGTGAAGAATTTGCAGCTTTACTATGTTTCAGTTGGATGAGAGTCAAGAACAGGCAACAGGCCAAAATGTACTCCTAAAAATAAACCCTCAAATGTCCACAGATTTATGCTGAATTATGTTCCACAGTTATTCATTTGACATTTAGAGAAACTGTTTCATGCTATACCACCGTGTGCAAAGCCATTATTTGTAGGTGACAGTGTGAATCTCTCTGCTCCCTTTGCCAGTTTAAAAAGGAAACTTGCCATGATGGCTCCTCTCTCCTAATCTGCTTGAGTGCACCACTAGAAAAAATCTCATTCCAATTTACAGTAGCTCCACCTAAATCCCTGTCTGATAGCCGTTCCGAAATAAAGCACACCCAGGTGGCTTTTTGTTTCACTTTGTATGTCCTGGTCCTACCTCCTTTCACTGTTATTAGGTAGAACAATCGTTCTGCAAAAATGTTTTTTAAAAATCTCCTTGCATCAAGCTTCTTTGACCCTAACTTATTCAGTGAAAGTCTTATGTCCTTGAGCGCAACAAAAGCCCTTTGACGAACGGATGAGTAACAAATTCTCTCTGCAGCGACGACTGTTCAAAGCTTGTTTGATATACAAGGGATTTATGAGCAATTTCTGCACCAAACCAATTAGGCTGCTGGTGGAAAAAAAAACATCTGTGTTTCAGGGCTTGTTCTGTTTCATGTTGATTTAATCCAATCAGGAGAAGTTATAAACACAATTATGTTTATTAATTTTAACAGCACTATACATTTGTTTCGGTCATGACCTCCTGTTTGATTGACTGCAGCACTTTTTATTATAATACCAATAAAGAGGCCGGCTGTGTTGATCTGGCTGAACAATACCCACTTCTCTGCTTTTTGCATGATATGAATAAAACATGTATGATGCAGTTTGTGACATTACAGACGACAAAGTTTGTCTGTTCGGGCCTTTGTCCCATCCAAGATGGTGACTGAGACAGCATGTTCTGTCTTCTAAAAGGAACAGAGGAAGCTGTTGAACTCAGTCTCCCAGAATTCTTCATGTTCTCACAATCCTCCAGGTATTTCACACCTGGATGTTAACTCCGCCCATGGATACAATGTCCAGTAATTGCTAGTTTACAACCAGTTGAATTTTTCTGCAAGTTCTGCAGTTGTTGTTTTTTTTTTAATTAAAAGGTGATTAAATCCCTTTTAGTTCTTCTTTTCAATGACAACATCTCTGCTCTTCCTCCATCGTTGCACACGTTGGATTCATAGAGACATGCTCCCGACCAGCTGACAAGCCAGGACAAACGGGATCATACACTCTGCCACATTGCTGTATTTGCTCAACACCATTCAGTGGAAAGGACGGACACACACACACACATCTGGTCGCTTACTAAGACAATCATCACGTAAGGCTGACATCTGGGCAGAGTTAGCTATGAAATTGTGTGTTATTAGATGCTAAATGTTGTGTTTTAACTGTATACTTTGCAGAATTTTTATTGTTTCAAATTCTCCCGCCTAGTCGTCATTTCCTTTTGATCTCCTCACTTCCACACATGCACAGTCTCCTCTCCGCCATTTTGGATCGGAGTCCACCATTTTCCCTTTGTCTACTTCCTCACACACGGTCTTATCCACCATTTTGGGTCAGAGCTCGCCATTTTTCTTTTTACACACATATCAGATCATGGTCACTTCTGGGAGCATTACATAGACTTACATTAATTTCCTGGAGACTTAACCTAACCATAACCATAACCACTGACCCAAAAAACATCTTTTTCCCAATTTCCCAGACCACACACACCTGTATATAGCCACACCACGAAGCAAGATTTATCCCGTTTGCCTTGTGTTTGTTATATTTAAATAGTATTGGCTGTTGAGCTACTGCTGTTAAGTATAATGAACCCTGTTATATTAGAACAAGAAGTTGTATTGGTGGTTCTTGCCTGAATACTGTTGAAGCCTCTTCCATACAAAGTTCTCCAAATTGCCTTCATTGTGTTTGTTATTTCATCGGTGCTACAAACTCAACTCCTGAGGTGGATTTAATGTAAATTAAATCCTACTGTTCTAATTAATTATAATTATTTCTGATAACCAAAGTTAATCTGAGTAACCCTGTGATCCCTGCATTGCTATCAAACAGTTGCCTAAAAACTGCCTACTGTGCTTATTTTGTGCATTTTCTGTTGTTTTTTTTTGTGTACACACATAACACATATTAGACTGTTATTTTGCACGCTGCTCATTATATAGAAATTGTTTTTGCTGAATACACTCATTTACATACTGTTTCCACATCTCCCTCTAGTTATAAAATATCTTCTGTCCTTTGAAACATTAATTCTTTTGCTGAACATTATGTTTCACTGTTTTAATAGCGAGGCGCTCCTCAGCGTTATTAATACTTTCTTTGGGCCCTACGCAAAAATTGCAACAGACAATATCTTAAAGTAATATAACAATTTAAGACGGTGTACTCAAAAACAACACAACAGGAGTGGAATTAGCACAAAATGATGCGTCCTGTTTACTGAATATTCCAGCCATTCTTTATTTTTGAGCCAAGAGCAATCACTATGACTTCATGTGACACATTTACATGTTTTGGACACATTTTTTTACTTTACTGCAGTCATGCTTTCTGTTAAAATGCAAAATAAAGTGAAGGTGGGAGCTATTGTAAGATACTGACAAAGGACGTGCTCTCTGGAGAGATGACGCTCTGTCACTAAAGACCCTCCCCCCTCTCTCTCGCTCCCAAAAAATTCAGACTACCCTCCCTTCAGCAAAAATAAAAATACATAACCTTCCCCCCTAATAATTTTCATACAGTCCCTAACTTTTAATGTTTTATCCTGTGTCATTCTTCAGTTTTATGCATAACACCTAATTTGTGTTTTATGCCGTTTATCATCTATTTTTCACTTTCTTCCTGTCAGACAGGGTCGTGTCTTTCTTTGTACTCTCATTGTACACTCAATATTGAGTGTACATGCTTACATTTAACATCATTTCTCTCCGTGTGGTGATGGGTGTCAATAGGTGCTGCGCTTCAATCGGGTGAAAGTGGGTGATTTTTCTTTTAAAAGGAGGCAGACAGCGGCTGACAGGGAGCTTGACAGTGAGCTGTCGCTCTGCTCTTCACTCCTCAGGAGGTAGATGTCCTCAGAGTGGAAGTCAATAGGAGGATTTCACAGTTTTTTTCCCCAGTCAGAAACAGTTGTGTAATGACTTTGGGAGAAGGAGGGCTGTAAAAAAAAAGTAAGGCAATGGAGGGAGATGGGCCACTGCCTCGACACTGTTTAATTAAACCCTTAGAGACTACTGGCTGCATTGGAACAACGACCAAATGAGTTGCTGGGTCATGTGCATGCGTTCTGCCACATGAATAATACAAAGCACTGCAGGCTCATTGAAAATAATCTGAGAATTCGGCTCCTTCTAGGGCTCTGCCCATGTGACAGAAAAAACCAGGGTGTTTTATCCCTGCTTCTATTCAATTACTGTGTTTAGGAGAGCAGTTGGTAAAGAAACACATACAGAGACAAAGCAGCTCAGGTGACCTGGCTATATGGGAAAAAATTGTTTATGTTGTTTGTATTTATTGTTGTGACAACGTTTATGCTGCGTTTATGCTGCTCTCTTGGCCAGTTCACTCTTGAAAAAGAGATTTTAATCTTAATGAGACTTTTACCTGGTTAAATAAAGGACAAGAAGAAAAAGAAGAAATTAAAACATGAGTTGATTAAAGATATTATGTTGAGGTGTTTATATTTTGTGTAAGAGGTATTTTTTATGCTGTAGCCAGGGAGCAATTTTAGCTTCAATTTAGTTAAAGCTGCTAGTCAATATTTTTTACATGGACAATGGATCAAGTGACTATATGTGATAAATATGACGTGTTGCTTGTAGGGAGCATTTTTAGCTCATTGTTTTAGTTTTACTGCCTGCAGCTTTAATGTTTTGATTTGCAGCAACATTTTCAGGCCCAGCAGGCAGCTGGGAAAAAGCTGTAAAACCACTGTACAGGTACGTTATCTGGTCAGCACTAAACAACAGACAAATTAAAGTTAGGAACTAGCTGGTGGAGCATTTAGCAGCTAAAAAAAACAGACTTTTCCCAGAGCTAAAAGAAGAGTGAATATTAGGACTTTTTATTCAACAGATGGCCAGAAACACGACTCCAAATGCTAATGTTGCTCCGTGCCTGTAAAGCCACTGTTAGCTAACATGTTTTCCAGTGCTGATGTTTCAATGTAGTATAAGAGCTGGATACCAGACCAAAAATGGCGCCCATTCAGCCCAAATAAGAATGGCTCGGCTGGTGCGAACACCAAAAAAAGTTTCCAGCTTCCAGGTTTGCTTCCGTGTTGTGCGGCACGAGTTCCCTCTCGGCCCATAGATTTTACATTTTGATGACGTCACAGATTCTTAAATCGCTTTTCTCGGCTTGAGGAAAGTTTTACAAATATAAAACCTCCATGTATCAAAAATACATAATAGAAAGAGTCATAATTGACCTTGTTTGCAGTTCGAGGTGTCCTGTCAACAGTTTTACAGACGTTTCTTTTACAATGGTGGTCTATGAGGAAAGCAGGATTTTTCAATAACTTAAGTGGCCACTGGGAAAAATTGTCTGCAAGGCTGAGCGGCAGCGCTCCATCCATGGCCAGTGCGTGTTGCACTGCCCCCAGGTGGCCAAAAAATGAATGCAGGTTTAAATGTATTTATTCCATCTTTTATGATAAAGCTAGAATATATGTATATATACAGTACCAGTCAAAAGTTTGGACATATTTTCTCATTCAAGGGAATGGGAAGGTTGTCCAACCTTTTGACTGTATATATAAAGCTGTTTTTCCTCAGGAAACTAACATCCTTCGAGATCAGAGGGAGGCGTTTAAATGTATTCTTTGGGTAGGAGAATTACAGTCAAAGGTAGAAAAAGAGATGTGCAAGTTTATGAAAAAGTCTGGTTTAAATTGGTTTGACTTCTGATTTATTAGAAAAGGTTCTGAAGGAAAGAAGGAGAGTTGAAACTATATTTAGATGAGTTGTACTTTTCACAATTCTTTAAGGTTTCATTTCATATGTATGGCCTATTTATCTGTGTTGCTTTTAGGTGTGTGAGTAATGATCGGCCTTTTATTTATTAATTGATTAATTGCACTCACATTGTTTTTTTGTGTAGTAGCCTGAGTTACACTAATGTCCTCTTATTTATATGTGTTAATTTCTGTGTTAGTGTTAATACTGTAGTGGCAGTTCTCTAATATAGATATGATATGATTAGATAGGATTAAAAAATGGCTACCCATGAGGATTCATTTTTCTTTAAGCATTTATTGGTAGGAGTCCATAAAAAATGAACATTTCTTGAATGTCTACATGTCCACATTCCCACATAATAATGAGAACGAACTGTCAAGGACAAATCAGCTGAGGGAAACTGACATTTTGTTTAAGAAATCGGTTAAACACAAACACCCACTGAAGGTTAACATGTTGCTGAATCCACTCTGTACAAAGAATCCCACAAAAAAAGAAAATAATGACTCTGAGAGAGGTTAACAGTTATTTTTCACCCTGTGGGAGTAGTGGGAAAAGAGAGGATAATGTTACTGCCAGAGTGCCGATAGTCAGTCTTCATGTATGATAGAAGAGTGAGCAGGGCGTGTTTTCTGTTGTACGCCTCACTCTACAGTACTTCCATTCTGTCAGATATCCCTCTTTTTCCTTCTCTCTACTGAAAAAAAAAAGATCCACTGAATAGCTTGACCTTCACTTATTCTCACATGCTATGCAGCATTAGTGCAGTAATTTTCACGCTTATCACAAACAAGGCTGCTACTATAATTCTCCTTCCAGCTGACACTTTCAAACCCAACAACACTTTTAAAACGTGTGCTCTAAAAAGTGGGAAAGTCCAATCATTGGAGATTAATTAAGGTTCTGAATTCTCACTGTACAGTACATCCGCAGGGCCCACCCACAATAAATACAGAATTAGCAGAAGCTTACCTAAAATAAAAATGTATCATGGATAAAACAAAACATTGAAGTGAGGTCTCTGCAGGCTACCGTTTGTCTGATGAAAGCAGGGCCTCTAAAACAAAGCAAAGATGAACTAATGCCACGTATGATTGATGGCACTTCTGCCAACAAATATAGATACTGTAGTTGTGTGCGTATAAGTATTTGTCTGAGGGCGTTTAAAAAAAGGCACCAAGTCCACCGAATCGGGGGAAGAGTCGAGCGGCTCTTTTCTTTTTGGACTCTGCCTCCTTTAGCCACAGTTTCTTTCTCTTAGTGTCCATGTGTCCTGCAGAGGAAGAAGAAAAAAAACAATCATTAAATATTTTTTGGTAGCACTTCCTAATAAGATACTGTAACTACAGTAATGGCTTTATTAATGGCCTGTAAATAATTAAATAATGCTTTAGAGATGTGTTATAAGCCATTAAAAAGAACAATTTATGGTTTGCCAGGTTGTGAAAAATCTCTCTGGCTGTTGAGTCATTAATAAAAGTCGAGTTATGATATGATCCTTTTGTACACTGCTCATATTCTAGTTGTTGACCCCTGACCCCTGTGAAGTCAGAAAGGTTCATAGTTTAAAGTCTCCCTCCACTCAAAAATGTGTTTTTCTTCTTGTTCCTTCACTTGGATGTTTGAGCTTCACTGTGCAGAATGAAGAGTTTGTTTTCACCTTCATCTGCTGAGGGGAGAAAGTTTCTCTGTGCTCACTGAAAATCTCCGTTTAAGGCGTGTACCTACGAGAAGGATTTGTGACATCACGACTAGTGCGCAGCCAATCGTGGTCCAGTATGCAATTTACACAAAGTGTGATGCGGAAGCTTGAAGCCTCCAGTGCACAAACACTGAGACTGGACTTTACAGTTAAGTGTGTAAGATGTAATGAACTGTCATACAGTATTTGACACATTTAGAATTCACATACAATATTAAATGGATAAACACCGGCAGCCAAAAAGTTGTTCTTGTAACTTTCTGACAAAACATCAGTAAATACTTTTATCATTAAAAACATGTAAAAATGGTGAATTATTAGAAAGCGGTACAGATTTTTGTCACATTCAAAAACAGCCGCAGTAGTTAAAAACTCATTCTCCGAGGAGACGTTTGTGTCATTATCTCTGAAAGAGAACCGGGGCCTTTGTTTGCATCTCAGCAGGAACTATGCACAGTGAAATTAAAGGTTCTCTACTTAACTAATGAAGTCGCTATTATAAAATACTGTGTGCTGCAGATAATTGCTCAGCTTTTGTGTGTGACTTCCTGACCCCCTGAAGGAAAACAGGGGGCAACCTCTGACCTCTGGTCGTTACTGCGGTGTAGAACAGAGCCGCCTAATGAACACCTCTGTTCTCAGTGTTTACATCTGCCAATCAAGCACGCCGCTCTTCGTCATCATCCATTGTGTGGCCATCAGACACAAAAGCAGACAATTAGCTGCGTTTATTAAGACTACTCTTTAAAAGGAGAGCTCTGTCTGCTGGTAATTAATCAGCCCTGCAGTGGCAAGTGGGCGGACCTCTCGTTAGTCCCAGGCTCTGTAGGCCGTGCTCCTCCTCTTCCTCTGAGGGGTTTTGGGCGGAGTTCCTCAGGTAGCGCTGGTGCAAGCCGAAGCCGGGAAGTGCGTTCTGTCTGCGGCGACGAAACTCGTCCTCCAAGTGGTCTTCGGCTCCGATGTCTGTGGGTGCGGGCAGAGCAGAGAGGGAATGAATCACACCTAAACCCTGTCTTCTCACTGTCTGCCTGGATGGCCTGAGGTATTTTATCCAGCATTAGATCTTTTTTTTTTTTTTTCTTCTGTGTAGCTACTGTGAGTTTCAGCCCTCTGACAACGAGATGTGCGGTACCAAAAAAAAAAAAGTAAGCTGAAAGGAAAACATATTACCTTGTGACGCCCTTGGCAGTGTGAATACAATCAGACACAAAACAAAATAGACACACACATCTATTACAGCAAGTGGAGCACAAGTGCAAAAAGGTATATTGATGTAACCAACATGAAACAACAAAGATGATATAAAACAAGAAGTTCAAAGGGTCCCCAAGGCAATACAAGCCTCCTCCTTTCTTTTCAAACGCCAACCATATATTTCATTCATATTTCATCTGCCTGACTTTATTGTGATTAGTCATGTAAATAAAATGAGATTTGGTTATTCTTTTCTCTAGGTAATTTACATTTATATTGAATTAGTGACAGGCAGGGTATAGAGGGGGAGAGGGGGAGACTTATTATGCTGCGAGATTACAGGCAGATCTCATCGCCATTGTGTTGTGTAATTAAGGCAGTGGAGAGGAGAAGAAAAGAGGCCAGATGCTCGCCGTGCTGAACCTGGTCCTATTTAGAGGAGGATCTGCACCAGCATTTCAAATCCCCTGCACAGTGTGTAAGAGCCCCGGCCTTAAACAAATCACAAGTCATTAGAGACGTGGCAGCTTTGTTTGACATATCGCTTTATACCTGCGGGAGCAAAAGGCGCCTCAACGAAAACATATAGTCATTTTAATGTAGATTGTAAAACGACACAGGACATTTTGACTACATGGCAACACTATCCTTGATCTTTCTTCTTTCTTTTTTACGTAACATAGATGTGCATTTTATAAGGATGGGGGGTAGAGATCTTTCCATTCTCTCAAGAGGAGCTCAAGGGTTTTGAGGCAATCAAGGACGGCTGCATGGCCTAAACAGAGACAAAGACGTCACCAGATTTCAATTGTCCTCGAAAAAGGCATCTTATTACTGCAGGTCATTCGTTTTGACCCAAGTCGGTCTCTTCATCACAAATGCTTTGTGAGTGTGTTAAGGTCGGATCAGCCGCATTATTTTGCAGAATGTAGGTTATTTTCTAGCTACAAACACCTGAACTTTAAAAGGTGATTTGTGTTGTTTTAATCCCAGACTTTCTTTATTTCAGAGTTTGCAAATCAGCTTTTTTTTTTTAAACGCGAACACACTCCGAGTCGACCCTGCAGGGCTCCAGCTCCCAGCGGAGTGAACAGAAACAGGACAATCGGTGGCTTTACTCTCATGGCTGCAGCTACTCTGTCTCCATCCACTTTTGGAAAAATAGCTAATCTCAACCTGCGTTGCCCCCTTTTGTAAGACATCTGATGATCCTATCTGTCTTGCAGCGGCGAAGTAGACGGCTGGATTAAGCCACAACGTGCATGTGACTTTTAAGGTTGTGCACTTTGTTCCAGCGTCCTTTTGCTCCAGAGGATCAATATTTGCGTCTATGATGGCCTGGTTACCTGGGTGATAAGATTCCTTCCGCTATCAAGCCGCATAATCCATCATCATTTAATTAATTTCAACAAAACAATATCAAAGAGCAATGATGATAATGAGATCTTTTAGTGCTCATAAAAAGAGGCCTTTTGTTTACTGGATCAAGGACTTAATTTGAAAAGCAGAGTGAACACAGTCGAGTTTCTGGATGCTTTCATTTGCTGCTATTGTCTTGAGAGTGCCTGTCATTAGTCTCCGGGATAAACAATGCTCTGTGTGTGTGTGTGTGTCTATAAAGGCTAGTTTGGTGCACACTGTCTACACTGAAACACAGACACAAACACCCGGGTTAATGCCTAAACACACACAGACACAAAATCTATGTGTCTATCTATATGTGTTGCTGCGCAGTGACAAAACCAGCCTTACTGCAGCAGGCTGGGGGACTGAGGGAGCCTAAAATAAATCACTGTTCAGGAGGAGGCTAACCCTACATGACAACTACAACTGTGGACCAGATTATTTTCAACAGTCCACCTTCCCCCCGGTTCAAGAAGTCTGCTGTCGTGCTGATGTGACTCCACTGCTAAAGAGAGATACTGTCCGTGTCCCTTGTTCAGACATGGCCAAAGAGAAACTGGCAGCTTATCTTTCCCATCGTTCATAAAGCGGCCAGTGGCCCAGGGCCGAGCCCAGGTTCCGTGTTTAGCTGTCAAACAGATGAGGTGGAGTGGGATTAAAACCGAATGCTGGTTTCAGCCAAAAGGAAACCATCTTTCATAACGCAGGGAAACTCTGGGACAGGAAATCATAGCATTGGGTGTCATATTGGAAAAGATAGATGGAGGAAAAGGCTGCAAGACTTTTCTTTTAATGAGAGGAAGCTGTACAATGGCCTCTTGAAGAAATACTTTATCAAATAACAACTAACGAAAAAAGATAGTTAAATATGAATTATGATGAAATGTTTGATTAATTTGAGGAAAATTAAGTTTTTACATTTAAAAAACAATCACAAAAATCTGGTGTCATGTGTTGCTCCAGTCCAGCTTCTTCAGGATTTGTGGTTCCTGTTGTGGAAATTGTGATGTCATGCTGTCTTTTGTACACAAACAGTGTCATCTAGTGGCCACATGTGGTCTATCGTCAACTTCTAATGTCTGACAAAAGGCAGCAAGTTTTTTTCTCCAAGGGACATTTCAAAATGAATTATAGTCTAATGATTTTACTTTTATTTATTTTACAACAGAGCTATTTCCTAGACTGGACTGGAGGTGTTTTTTTTAGAAACCTCCCTAAATTCTAGCATGCAAAACCTCTGTTAATCCAGGAGAGGGAGCTATTGCACCATAAATATAATCTCTAACACCTATCCAGCCTTGAACTCTCCATAATTATCTCTTTATAACAAATTAATCATGTGAACCTTGACCTCTACAGATTCCAGGAAGTTAAATATAAATTTAAAAAAATATGAAAATACTGACATCTGTGTAGAAGATGAAGACCATGTGATTTATAAGATAATGCTGTTGTACTTCACTTTTTAGTTAATGTAATAATCCTCATCCCTTATCTATTGTTCACATTAACACACACACTGACACAGGGGAAGGGGGGGGGGGGGGGGGGGGGGTCTATATGAGAAATAGAGATTGGTGCAGGGCTGCAGTGTCACCTAGCAACAGCACTGCGCAAGCGCAGCCACCATTTCTATCAGCACTGCTGGAAAAAGGAAATTAAAGGACCAAAACTAACACAAACAGAAGACATGACATTCACACCACAAATACACTAACACAGGCTTCACATTTTACATCCATACAAAACGTCACATGCCAGTCAGGCTGTTAAGTCTGAACATTCGGCTGAAGGTTTCACCCTGCCCTTTCTTTCTCTTTTCCTGACTTGCCTCTTACAAAAATATGCAGCTGGGCTTGTGTAAATAAACTAGCCTCGAGCACATTCCACAAGAAACACACACACGCACTCTTCTCTGTACACAGTGACATTTGTGCACCAGCCAATTTACTTTGAATCTGAGCCTATCTCATGTTAAATTAAGACAAAATGCAAGTATTCATGAATGTCCCCAAAATAACAAAATTCAGACCCGCATGAACTGAATTTTCTCAGCTACAGTGGCAGATAAGGTTTGGACAGAAGGACTGAACAATACGATTGGTTTAGTTTTGAGTCCTTCATTTGGCTCGGTGCCTCTGCAGAGCTCAGGTTGTGTTTAAGGGCGTATTCAAAAGAGATGCATCAGCACTTTTCTAGCCTCATAAAAACGTCTAGATGGGAGGAGCGAAAAGGGAAATGAAGAAACATGAGGAAGGGCACAATCATGAAGGTGGGTGTTGACTCATTCTCACCTCGCCCGTAGGGGATGAAACATACCTACCACCAAGTTTAGGGATACACAAAATTAATGAATTTTACTTATCTCTTATGATTCCTAGGAAGAGACAGGATTATTTTAGTAAGAGCACACATAGCGCATAATCAGTGTACTTTAGTATCAGTGACCAAGCCCTAATGTGAGTCACTTTTACTACTACTGATACATTAGTAGGTTAAAATAATGCACACGGTGAGCTACATGATTGGTAGTGAGTGTACAAAAGAGGCAGCCACTGTGATTTCCTTGATTGCGGTTGTGTGAAGCAAGTTTCAATAGTGATCAGGCATAAAGCACACACACACACACACACACCTCACACACCCAGGAAGAGTGAGAAGATCAAAAGCCACTCAAGCAAAAAGAAACATCACACAGACACCAGGTGACTGCGACAACCTTCCCACGACATCAAACTGAAGTTTATTGTCCAGATCTGAACGCTTTTATTTTCATTTTTTCTTTTTACAAACAATGATAAAAAAAAAGAAAAAAAAAGAATGCTGTCTGTGCCGTAACCGTGTAAATGTGTTGTGTGGTTTGAGTGACTTGTGAAGCAGCCTCCTGGAATCAGCAATCATGCAGAAACAAATGCAACAAACTGGTATTTCCAAATGAACAAATAAATGCACATTATTATAATTAATTTATTAATAATCTATGTCATTCATATTTCACACGCGTGGACATGTAATGGCTAACAGGTTAGCACGGTGAAGTTAAAGACATTAGGGCGAAGTGGTTAAGCTTTTTTCATTCTCTTGTTAAATTGGTCAAATGAAATGAGGAGCAAAAAAGACATGCGTAAGTCAAATATACAGCATCTTGTTTTCCTGCTACAAAAAGAAAGACAATATCCACCCCAAAATTAAAAACAATATTATATAGCACGTTCCCAGCTTTGTGCATATGGCTGAATTAAAATGTACAATTCATTTATTGTAGTAAACAAAAAACACAAATCCCAGCAAGATGGTCCCCTAAAATAATGGAATAAATACAAATATACAAATACTGTGAACGTCTCTCTCACCTCCCTTGCAGCTAAGCTAAAATGAGAAAATTGTTCTTCGGGAATGAGATGCAGGAGGACAGAGAGAGAGGAGAGACCAACTGCCGGTAGCAAACATAGTCACTGGGTGAGTTTTTCCAGGTGAGAAAACTGTATGTTGGTTTGGTTTTGGGTTTTGGTGTGATTATTACTTGTTATCCAGTCTTAGGAGCTGCTCCTTACCATTAACTGTTAGAGATTTTAACTGACCGTCCTCCTCCACTTCCACCCGCTCCTGGCCGTTCTCCACGATCCTGTCAGAGACAGAAAAAAGGCAGACAAGGAAGGCTCTTTAGAGATCATGGACTCAGTCTGATAGAGAGGTTTTAAAAATGCTCCTGAGTTTGACATTAAGGTACCGTTTTGTAGTAATTTTTCTGCCGTTGATGAACTTGGTGGAGGTCGACACGGATCTGAAGTTACCCATTCCTCCTCCTCCTCCGCCGCCAAAAGATGATGAAGAGAAGGAAGCGAATCCTCCTCCACCCATATCTCCAAATGAGCTAAAACCTACAAGAGAGCATGCATTTAAGAAAATTAGAATTAAGAAGCATCATGAATTCTTGATGAATCCAGGATCCACTGAATGTGGGGTTATCTGTTGGGATGTACACACCTGAATCGAACCCAGAGACGCTGTGTCCAAACGCTGGGAAGCTCCCGAAACCAAAGAGCGACCCGCCCGTCCTGCTTCGGCTCGCGCCCCTGTGGTGACTGTGACCGCCTCCGAAGAAATCGTCAAAGGGGTCGTCAGCTGTGGAGGGAATCGCAGCGGATCATTCAGTGATTGATATTTTAAGACTCTTGACATTTTGTCCTCAAAAAGCTTTAAAGCTGATGCCTAAGTACCTGATAACAACAACAACAACAAAAAAAGCCGTAATGAATGAAAGTGGACCAATGTGTAATTTCTAGAATCTTAACCCTAAACTGTCAAAGTGCCCACCACTAATTCTTATCCTAAAGCCCTGTGGACATGCTACTAATTGCGCACTGCCAATCTGGGTCACCCCAACAGGATAAGGCTGGATTCACTGGCACCGTTTGCTGAAAGAGGACTCCTCCTTCAACCTTGAATGTTCCGATCCGAGGCAGCGACAAGAAAGCTCCTCTTGTTCCCTCTGACAGAAAAAGCTTAAAATAAAAGTATCCCCTGACCACTGTTGTAACTGCATTACTGTCCGTTTACCTGAAGGGAGAATCAGAGGAGACAGCTCAGCTCTGACAGAGCTGTCGTGTACGACATCAGCGGAAGAAAGAGAGAGATGCTGCTTAAACATTTGAATTCTGCTTAAATTCCCGTGTACATGTTCAGCGTACACAAAGAGACAGCTGGGGGAGAAGGGAGTTGAGTTTAATGAGCTCTCTCAAAGAAAAAGCAAAGTGCTGTCAAGCAGAAAGACCTGAGATTAAATCAATGAAGAATGTGCCACGCCTGTGCAACACTGCACAGGGCATAATAGCACAGAATACATTTAAATTGACAGTCAGTGGGTGTTGTACAGAATGTACAGATATAACTTAATATCTAAAACATAACTATATAATTAGAGATTTCAGCAGTTTTTCCTCTGTGATATCTCCTCCTCGTCTACTTCTTCACATGTTCATTTGAGAATGAGTGTGTGCTGTTCTTGGCAGACGACTAAGCGACCTCGTCATCATGTGAATCTGTATTTGTCTCAACAGCACACACACACACACACACACACGCACACACACCCTGCCCCTCCTGTCTGCTGGCTGCTCTGAGGTGGGTGAGTGACAGATCCAGAGGACCAGCTGCTGCTCACTGAGACGAGCTGCTGGACAGTCAGGACTGGAGGCTGGATGGGATTTTAAAAACATATCTGACTGTTCTTTGTGGCCGCCATTTTAAGAGAAGTATAAAAAAGAAAAGAAAAGGCTCTTTATTATACATTTCTTCAAGGAAAAAACTTAATAAGATGGATGTTTTGACATATCGTGCCTCAGTCTAAATAGAACTTGAACTTTACTCTTCAGTGCGACGGTGCCGACAGCTTTATGGTTTGGCTTTTTTTACTGTCACTGTTTACTGAAGAGCGTAAACAGCAACAGCTATGCTTTATCACTTTATCCCATTTATGTTGATAAATAAGTGTCAGTGTCACGGTTTATGAGGATAATCTGATATAAAAGTTAATGTCTGCCTTCTTGACTTTCCCTACAAGTGCTAATTCAGAACAGAAAGTTCATCCCGAGTGTTTGCGTCGTACCATGTTTTACATGTGCTCTGACACATGCGGACACACACACTTGCCGTTATTACATCTGCTTTTGTTTTAATACGGAAGCTATTTTTGAAAGCATTCCAGTTGAGTGATGTAGACGCTCAAATCCATCCTCTGCCTGCGTCTGAGCTCCATATTTAGAGCTACACGGGGTGAACTACACATGCCTTCCAATCAGCCTTTTGCTGAACCCAGACAACCCAGGACAGGCGCTAAACTCCTATTACTAGATTATACTTCATATAAACTACTCTACTTCTGATATAATCAGCTGTTTGGCACTATAAGACGCTGTGATTTCAACAAATGCGCAGCCACTGGTCAACAGTTTTATACAGTAACCAGCGGTACAATAGCTTTCTTTCTTGTTATTTCCCTCATCTGATTAAAAAGCACCAGAGCTGTGTTTTTTTTTCCTGCTTGCCTACCAGCCCTTCCTCTAAAACAAGCAAATGTAATATTTCAACAAAGGTGGAGTATAATAGGAGCTCTAAATCATGGTTAATGATGAAGTGGAGGTCAACATCCAGCAGAGATACTCATTGTTTTCTAACATGTGACATTTAGCGGCAGATGACCTCCTGAGGTGAACAGCGCTCAGCATATTGGAGATGCACATTACATTGCTGTGGGGATTAGCACCCGGCTTTACAGAAGGTTTCCTGGGTCTAATGCTCTATCTTCCACATTTCTACACAGCAGGAGCTGCTAGCTAACAGCTAACAGGCAAAATAATAATAATGTTTCATATAAGACTATAATTTTCTCTCCCCCCTCTCCCTCTCTCTCTCTCTCTCTCTGTCTCTCTCTCTGTCTCTTGAGCATTCCCCCTGTCATGCATGTATATTTTTGACCAGATAAAAATATAAAGTTAATAATAGCCATTACATAGTCAACACTCCTTGTAACTCTCCTCAGTTCCCTCTTCATAAAAACAAGAAATCCCATCAGGGCCTCTAAGGGCACAGACAGGACTGCTCTGTGATGCTGCTGGCAACAGGAATCCGATGGACTTACCAAAAAAGTCTGCAAATGGATCTCTGCCGCCAAAGAATTCCCTGAAAACGTCCTCGGGATTACGGAATGTGAAGCTGCTGCCGCCAAAATGATCATAATGGCCTCCTGTGCAATAAAAAGAAAGCTCATAAATGATACAATCATTTATCAGAGATAGAATTATGAATGGTTCTATCATAAAAGATCATAAAAGATATCAGTGCAATACCAAGCCGTGTGCTTAATTGGAACTAATAAAAGCTAATATGTTACTACTCACAGTTTATTTTTAATGTTTGTCACATTTTGCCGTTTCTATGATAGCACTGACAACTGAGATCCTAACGATCATCTCCATTGCAATGACATAAATATTTTGTTATTATGTCTTCTGCTTACCTCCTCCTCCTCCTCCTCCTCCTGCTGACAGACCTTCTTTGCCGTATCGGTCATAGATATTCCTCTTGCTTTCTGTGGTCATAAGAGAAGCACTCATGACATGAACAAGATAACACCAGACCAACAGAAAGCGAAAATTACCACCCTGTTGTGTTGTAAATCTCTGTCAGGGTGCCTGTTAGGAGCCACCTCCAACCACCCCGTTCAGTTTTTTTAGTTCACTGTGACTAATTATGGTATCAGAAATGTATCTATGGTTCTACATCACATCCAAAACATACACATGCATTTCATTAATCATCTTAACTGTTGACAAACGGGGGAAAACACAAACACAAGAAGTCTGTGCCATACACACCCCAGCATAAACAATGTAGACATTGTGCACTGCAAAGACTAACAATGTCTGCTTCTTGTGACTGGATGTGTGGTACGTAACTGTGACTGATACAATGGAAACGTTACAGGCCTCAGCTGTGCTCTCAAGCATATATCTGAATTCTCAACGTGCTGCACTCATATTTACAGCATTATTCTGGTAATTACATCCACTTAAGAAACAGAAAGGTGACTGATGAAATCGTTTACCTGCTTTGATTCATTAAAAAATTTGCATGTAAGCAGTCGGGTTGAGTATCGATACTTTTTGTGAAGGAATTTTCATATATGTGTCATATATGAAACGCTCCTTAGACAAGCAGGCAGTGAGGGACAGATAGCTGCCTTCTTCCCAGTTGAACTGACCTGGCTTTATGATTGTTGCCATAGAGACCGTGCTAAAGTACACAATATTTGAACAGAGGGTTCAACTCTTTTCAGATTTGCTGTGGCATTTCACTGGGTCTACATCGGCACTTTGAACTGTAACTGCTATCTCCGTGGTCGATCAAGTTTGTGCTTGTCAATAAATCTTTTAGCGTAACACATCCATATCTCCTGGAGTTTCTGAACTGACGAGCTCAAGATTTCTATAACAGCTTTGTTTTCTCTTAATTCTCTCTCTAAATTTGTCTGTCGCACCAAGTATCAAAAACTGTTGAGTACTGAATCAAATGCCTGGTAAAACTTCTGGTCTTGTTAACATATTCTCTATGATCAGATCATTTCTTTTAGACTTTACTCGGGCAAAGTTCTTGTCAGGTTGCTTGTGTTTAAACAAAATTTAACATTTAAAAGCTTTGGCTCCTTTAGTTAAATGAAAAATTTAACTAAAAAAATGTATTGGCAACAATTTAAAACAGATTTTTCAAACCAAAAATATGCTGGTTCCAGCTGGTTCTCTCATTTGTCTTAAAGACTGAAGACATCCTTGGGCTCTGGGCGCTTGTGATGGGTATTTTTCACTATTTTCTGACCTTTTACGTACCAAATTATTAATTAAGTCATCGAGAATATATTTGACAGATTTCTCAATGAAAATAATTGTAAATAAGTAAGGTAAAAAGTAAGTAAGGTAAAGTAAGGTATCAAAAAAGTTCTGTTTTGGTATTGGCTTTAAATGTAAGGTATGGTATTGGTAATCTAATCATCAGACATTGAAGTGCAACCTTACTTACAAAAGTCAACTTCCAAATTTGAGGTGCTAATCACAAGACCTGTAAGTTTTTTAAAAAGCGCATTTCAAACAGCGCACTTCAGACGAACACCAGCCATCACAATCATATATTCAGTACTTAACTCGGCTATATATCAGATAATCTTACCATCTGAGAGCACTTCATATGCCTCTGACAGCTCTTTGAACCTTTTCTCTGCTTCCTCCTTGTTGTCTGGGTTCTTGTCTGGATGCCACTTCAATGCCAGTTTTCTGTAACTGAAACACAAAACCATACAGTAAAAATATATACTGTACAGAGCAAAACAGACGAAACACACAACGTATGACATACACAGTAGATTTCAGGTCTTAATTCATAGGTGGGAGGTGGAAAATGTGTATGTAAAATGTACAGTATGTATACCAGACATCCCCCCTATCTGAAACACATATCCACATGCGTCTTTTTTTAGGGTGGCAACCATGACTACACCAAACACACAGACGGCCACCATGCACACATAAACACATATACACACACACACACACCGTCCTTCTCCCCAGCGAAGCAGAAATAACAAAGACAGGCTGAACTCCACTGACGTGCAGCGTAGACTCGCACAGCGGCTTACGCTGCATCAGCTGTTTGCTTCTGAGCCCAGCGGCAGCGGACACACAGATGCTGCAGATGAGACCGGGGACTGAAATTTGGCCAGCAAAAAAGGCTGCACACAATCCAGGGATTGACTCCCTTATGGATCTTTGGTGAATAGTCTTTGTAGTGGACGTCTTTGTTGTAATCTGTGACATTATCTGGCTGTCTAAAGCCTGGTCAATGGTCAACCAGCCAGACTAAGTTGAACAATGTAGGGTGGGTGATAATCGTGTAACATAACAGTCTTTGTAGTCAGAAGCCCCTAGTAAAGACTCATTATCTTTGTCTGTATTCTGAACATGTTCAACTAAAACGTCTGTGTGATTAGTATTATGGTCAGTATTATTCCTGGTTTTAATATCCATCACATTTAATCAACAAACAAGAGTCTACAGCCATGCTAGCAGCATGTTAATGTTTAAAAAGGATTGGCAAGGTTAGCATGCTAACTAAGCTAAGCAACTACCCAAAAGTTGTCAAGACTAGAGCTGCAACGATTAGTTGATTAATCGATTGGTCAATCAACATAAATTATTTAATTTTAGATTAATTATTTTGATAATTGAATAATAATTTTAACCTTTTTTTTATAGGAAAAATGCCAAATATTTGCTGGTTGCAGCTTCTCAATTGTGAGTGTATGTGTGTCATACATGATAGTAAATTGAGTATCTTTGGATTTTGGATTGTTGATCAGACAAAACAAGACATCTGAAAACACCACCTTGAGCTCTAAGACATTATAAGGGGCATTTTTCGGACGTTTTATAGACAAAAGGATTACTCGAGAAAATAATCGGCAGATTAATCGATAATAAAAATAATCCGTAGTTGTAGCCCTAGTCAAGACATCTTATTCAAAATTACAAAAGTCCACCTGCTGGTGATGCTGGATAAAAAGTCAGGGGATCCCAAAAGTCAGTAGGATTCATACTCTGGGCATCATGAATGTATGTACCAAACTTCATGGCAATGCATCCAATAGTTGTTGAGCTATTTCAATCTGAACCAAAGTGGTGGACTGACATTGCCATCTCTAGAGCCGTGCCGCTAGCATGGCTAATAATCAATCAGATCAAGATCAAGAACAGGGAGCTGGGGTCATAGGCTAAAGATAGTACATTATTGATTGGTGTCAGTCAAGATAACATTTGGCTTTGGCAGCCAACAATTCTAAGTCGATGGCCAACATTTCTCAGTAGGCAGAGTGCATACAGATAGCAGTCTCTCTGCAATTACTGAATACTCTTCTACAAGTTGATATAATCAGCAATAATCAGTCGTGTTCATCAGTTTCCTCCTGTCTTGCATATTTTTATTCCCTTAGTGATTTACTGCATTTCCCAGGATCACTTCTCAGGTTCTCTGGGGAGAAAATGCCTACTTACTTCTCTCCTTAACATTTGAATATACCATACAATTCATCAAAAACTTTTCACTCGTCAAAACAAAATGTGCTAGTGAGAAAGTGTAATTAAATGAAACTGGTCTGCTCAGTGGGCGACAGCGAGTAGTCGGTGAGTGTAGGGGGGAAAGTTACAGGAAGAGGAGTGGAAACTTTCTGCATTGCAGTCTCTCTCTCTCTTTCTCTCTCTCGTGTCAGTTTATACTACTCAATATTTAACCTATTACACCCCACTGAGTGACATTAAAACGACAACAACAAGGGGAAAGAGTGCAGAAAACGCTCCGGGGCACTCACGCTTTTTTGATGTCCTCTTGTGTTGCATTTTTCTGGACTCCTAATATCTGGTAGTATTCCACCATGGCTCTGTCTGTGTGTGTTTGCCGGTGCCGTCCTGTGTGAGGGTCCTCTGCTTGGCCTCTGTGGAAAGACAGTAAAGTTCTGTTAAGACATGTTAGCTTGGAGAGATAACGCCTAGCAATCTTCTTCGACTGAGAGTAGCCATGTGTGACGGGTACGATACCTCCCTTCCAGACCAGAGGGGTAAACTTGGAAAGGAGAGAGAAGGGGGCAATACCCAACAATGTAATCAACTGCACTGAAATAGAGATGCAGGGAGGAGGACAGCTAAGCTAATACAAGCCCAGCAAAATTACATAATAACCCGATGATCATCCCTCACCCCGGGGCTGTGAGAGAGAAAATGAATCATCCTTTGCTTTTGAATTTTGGAGATAGTTCTAAAGACCATGAAGCGTTTTTTTTTTTTTTTTTTTTCAAAACCTGACCTTATGTTGAAGTTATGAAGCCTCTCAAAAACAAGACAGAACAGGTCTGATGAAAACTCTCTCTCTGTACCTTACTGGGTAGGTATAGGATGACGGTGGCTGCAACAATCCAACTACTAAAAGCTAAAGAGATTTGACTTATGTGGATGAGTTTCATGGTGAATTAACAGAAACAGATGTAGACTCTAACCTTTAATCTAAGATCCTGACCTTAACCAGATCTACACCAATTATCTGTAGCAACCTATGGTCATTAAGAGTGTAAATTACATTACATCAAGCCCCAAAAAACACTGAACATCCTTTTTTAAACCAAATATAGTCTAGTAGCTGCCTCCTTATGTCAGTCAGATGACTTTTATCATATTTGTCCCTCTAGGTTCTAAGCTTTATAGGTCCTCTCATGATTTTGCTGTGGGTGGGCCTTAAACACAGTATGTCACAAGTTTTCTTTCAACACCAGTGCAAGGAGAGTGGGCTCTGGTTTTCACGCTCTGTTCTGCAGTCTGAATAGCTAAGACGGAGCTCTTCTCTACAATTAAAGCTGCAGAGTTCAACACTTCTGTGTATGTTTTGGCGGAATGATACTCCATCATACTTAATAACTTCACTTCCATGCACAAACACTCCTGTCTCCTAAGTGAACACAAATCTATAAAGTCTGTGACAGAGCATTGAAGAGAACAAGAAAGAAAATGCCACGTAAACCCACAGTCAGAACCATTAATCAATAAGGTGTTTATTTTAGCTGCCATAGTAAAAAATAATAAACAAACAAGTTAGGATAAGTTACTTACACTGGGAGTCCACTGTGTCCTGTTTGTTTGCTATTTATAACCTGTGGCCTTTGCAGTTAGATTGTGTTTGTGTGTTATGAGCATGTGGGGGGTTGGGGGTGTTTGGCGCTTGGCAGTGCCAGTGAGAGACTCCTGGTTGGGCCGTGGAGCTGGCAGTAAACTCCTGGCCTGTCTTTTTTTGGCATCTTTTTCAGATGTCAGAGTTAGGCACTACCTCCAAATCTCCCTCTTGACACTTCATTATTATTGCCCCCCTCCCCTTTTTTTCTGTTAAATTCACCATTTACTGATGTATAATGTCCTTTCCTCTCTCCGTCTCTACATCCTTATATAGCCCACGATCTAAAACATGAAGAGATATGACCCAGAAAGTAAGAAAACAACCCACTGTCCGGACTCATCATATTAAATGTGTCATCTTTTATTCCCCTTCATATTCAGCCATTACTGACCCGCTCACCCGTCACCATTTCCCTGCAGCAAATGAGATTTAATGGACACCAGTGCCTGCTAGAGATGTGGTAACTTCTGGTTCTGTGCAGTGTGTTTATGTGTGTGTCCATGCATGTATGTGCAGATTTATGCCTTGTGGCAGTATTAAACAGCTAACCCAGCCAAATCTGATGCATTCCTGCTCTGCTCAGCGTGTACGGTGCCTCGGAGTGAGCAACAGATGTGGGTCAGTCAATCCCATGATGCCTCAGTGAACCTGGGGTGATGGTTATAATCAGTTCACTGAAAGAAGCAGTCAATTATTATATATTCCATTTTCCTAAAATAAGTAAGGAGTCTCCTGACAAGCAAACTGCTAAGAAAGTCAAAGACATTCAGTAGGTAGTCTAAATTCTTGTTAATTAAAGCATAGTCAAAGAAAAACCCTGACCAGTCTTTAACTTCAAATGACTTCATAGATTTTTTAGCAAACTGACTATGGGAAGATCTGCCTCCCATAAACAATAAAACATTTAGTGATTTCTCATTCAATTGTTCTTCAAAAGTAATTATTAATTACGGTCATGGTTTGTACAAAGATTTCATTGTGTTCTCATTGTGGTTTAAAAGCTCATAGAAATGAAACTGGCAGTTCAATTTATCCTCAGGCCATGACACTGAAATTGACAGCCAGTTAGGTGCAGTATCAGGGTAGTATAATGACAACAGAGCTGATTCTCTAAATTTACGACTTAATCTCAGATGTGACCCTGATGTACGGCCACAAGCACACGCCAAACGAAAGCAACTGCACATATAAGCAGACAAAATGAAACCTATAACTATAAACTATAGTAGGTGACTCCAAAATGGATGGATAGATGAAGAGATGATTATTTAGTGGTTTAAAAAGAAGGCTGCTGTGGGGGAGAGGTTATATGTGACCATCAATGTAGTGTCCATGGTTGATTGGTCTGTGTTCAGGGGTGAGACGTCAACAGTTTGATCTCACTACACATCTTTTTCATCAAGCGTTGACTCCAGGACTTTGGAGCAAACACTTCCAGACAAGTTGAGCAGCAAGAGATTACAAGAACATCTATTCAAGTCTTTTTTTCAGCTGTGCTGCACTGGTGTGCCAAATAAGATTTCCCTTCAAGAGGCAATATTGTGTAACAGTAGATAAATAAGACTAAAAGTCAAATTCTTGGAAGAGGAAATCAGAAACAAGAGTAAAGCCAGGAATGCAAAGATGTTAGGCTATTTTATGCAGTATTTATTTAGACTGTCATTTGAAAACTGTCTGTAGTATTGGGGAGCTACGTTTTACATACAGTAATTCATTTGATCATAGTGTATGTACGGTCAATAATCATTAGGGTAAATTCCATTATAGTGCACCTGGCTCCAGGCTTCAAGATCAGGTCAGAACAAGTTTGCACCTACATTCAAATGATATTAGAAAGACTCTATCTCAATCTAAGAACACATCATTTAGTAGATAAGAGTTTTACTGAGGCAGTATATTTTACAGTTGAAGAATAAACTTATCAAACTGTCAAAACAAAACTGAGCAAATTTCGGTTAGTAAACTTTACTGGAAATCAAGTCATTATAAATAACAACAAATTATTATTAACACAAATACATCAGAAATGTTTTGAACTTCAAAACAGAAACCTTTCAAAGAAAAAGGGTCACAGATACATGGAACTGCAAACTATAAGTGATTATTCAACTGCAGGTTATACTTGCATATCTCTCCATATATTAGGGCTGCAACTAATGATTATTTTCATTATCAATTAATCTACTGATTATTTTCTTGATTTAACGATTATTTGTGTGGTCTGTAAAATGTCAGCAAATCATGAAAAATGTCCATTACAAGTCGCCAGAGCCCATGGTTACTTTTCAAAATGTGTTGTCCGACTAACAGTATAAAATCCAAAAATGATGAAGTGCTTAAATGATTATTCAAGTATCAAAATTGTTGCCTATTAACTAATTGAATTGTTGCAGCTCTACAGTATTTACACCAATTCTGATATATTTGTGACAAATAAGTCAATATTGTCTAAATAATATCGGCCTGCTGATATATACTGTAGGACTGTATTTGAACTTCAGTATTAAGTTCATGCTGGGCATATAGACCCATACTGACGCTCCACAGATATCATACAAAACACTATTCCCTGTGCAAAATATTTTATACCATGAAAGGAAAGGATGTGATACACATTATTTATCTTAATGCTGACCTCTTCAGCTGCCATCAAGCATATCTATATTGCTGTAGGTTAACTGACTGGCTGTAAATGTTCAACCAATATAACAGGACACAGATCAGGATTGGAGGACTGCAACGTGACTTGAATTTCTCCAACAATGACAGCCAAGTTATCAGCGCTGAAGAAATGTCTGGAAACTGCAAACTTACTATAAGCAGCATCATGTCAGTATCAGCAGATAATCAGCGTACGGGCTCATAAAGCTGAATTGGTGTTATAAAAGCTTTAACAATTTCCATTAACTCCCCAGTTAATTACCTGCAGAGCAGCTCTACGTTTTATCGTGATTAAAATCTCTGATTAGACTTCGGTAAATGTTTTCCACCTCTGGAACCACAAAAATGGTGACTGCCCAAGATTAGAAAATAGATCCCTTTTATTTTCCCCCGTGGTCTTCATTTTTAAATTATCACCTGCAAACCCAGCCTTGTACTTTCACAAGCTCAACACCGAGTACATACAGTAGTACCCCTCATTGTGATTGCAATCAAAGAGAAGCCAGCTGGAGCAGCTCTGTCAGTGACCCAGAGCACTCAAACACCACTACAAATCTGACATTAACAAGGTCAAGAGCAACGGACAAAACAGGCTCAGAGCAGCAAGAACCTGGCACCAAACACAAATCAGAGCTGACAAGACACAGATGACAGCAAAACATCACAATAATACACTTGCGCCTTACCTGAAACGATTCACAGCAACAAGTAGAGTGTTTGTGGTTCACACACTACAGAGAGCGAGCGTGATACCTTAAGCAGCTCATTTGTGTTTCCTCTCATTTTTTTTCTTTTCACTCGCTAATACAGCAGTGGAAACATTTCTCTAATCTCAAGAGAAGTTTATTTACTGTAAACAGCCATGAAGATTGTCTTCTTGGAGTGGAAAACAATCCACAAATTTGAATGTGTTAAAATCTATTTAAACGAATCTGCTACTTTAAAAAAAAAAAACAGAAAACAGAAAACCACAAAAGATGACCCATACAGTACTCAGAGACTGGCTGGATGACTTTAACAATGTTTTTGTGTCCTTCAAATGACAAAATGAAATTATTTCAAACCTCTGTATGTGTAAATGCTCCCTTTGTATAGAAGTATTTACATAGTACACAGTGTTTTTCCACTTAAAGCCAGAGGTAAATGCCAGCATGACACACTGTATAACATATTCTACCACATAGTAGTTTCATCTCATCTGTTTGTTTAACTTGTTAGAGCAGTTTTCATTACAGCGTGTTGTTGTAAGATGATATACTATGTCTAGTTATTAGATAGATAAATAAGACTTTTAAAGACTTTTTAATTTTGATAACAATCAACTGTTTCAGTCGTTCATAAAAATACCAAACTTTGCTTATTACAGTGTCAAATGGCTGCGAGTAACAATGATATACCTGCAGAGTTTATAACCTTTATAGGATCATTTTCCAAGCTTCTGATGGATCAGGTTAATGTGAGTCATGTTTTCAAATGTCAAATATAATTCTCATGTTTGAGAAGCTGGAGCCAGAAAATGCTTTTTTTTTTTTTGCATGATAAATGACTTTAAAGATTTAAAAAATGATATTGTGATTGTCAATCAACTTCAGCTTCCTACGCTGTAGGCCTATATATACATTTGCAAATACTATATTTAAATGTAGTCCTTGCACTACTTCCTCTTTCACAGGCCTCTGTAAGCACTTGAAACCATCAGTTACTCCTGAAACTGAAATTTGAGTAACCAAACTTTAAAAACACAGTGTTTGCTTCCTCTGTGGGTAAAGTAGCTGCACTTTGTGGAAACTAACATCCAACAGCCATCACAAGAGGTGCTGTGAAATAGGAAACACAGCAGCCTGATCATGTTAAACAGAAACTTCCAGAAAGTCTTAAAGCTGAATGAACATTTTTGGAGGTGTACCAACATACAGCAGAAGAATACTAATAATACAATAGCAACAAGGTTACATAACAAGTGAAAACATCTCTAAAAATAGTGACATCGTAACTTTAATTTTGGACTGGAAGTCTCGTATTGCCAAACCTAACTATGTTTGGACTGGCGGCAGAAAAATAGCTACAACATGACATTTATATCGTTAACCTGATCCATTAGCAGCTTGGAAAACGTTCCTATAACGGTTATAAACTGCCTTTTTTAAAAAAAGGTTTGTTTAGCTAACACTGTAGCTAAGTTATTATTATTATTGAGGTTAAGGGGGGCTAACGTTACAGCCAAGCACTCTCGTTTTAGGTGAACTAAACGTTAGTCTGTCCTCAAAACTGCCTCTCAGACACATCTGGAGATTAAATCTGTGGTATAATATTGATAATTTATCATTATGACACCGATAATAGCGGGAACATCAGGTTGCGACAGCTCAGCATCCCCACATGTACTGACCCTAACGTTATGCTACAGCAGACGGTAACGTACGTTAGACATATTTAACGCTCTTTCGGCTAAATAAAACCGTGTCGACACAAGCAGCCATTAAATATCTACTAATTCAAAGAGTACTCGCCTGTTTGGAGGAAGTGTCCGCTCCTCTCTGTTGTTGCTACTACCCTGTCTTCGCCTGATGGACACAGCGATAAGCGCAGCCGTTGGTGGCTGGTTGCTGTTGCTGGTGTGGCTACTTATCGACTAGCCCACTATGCTGCTGCGTTCATGTACTGTCGGACATCAGAAACGCCACGTAAACGAACAGGAGTTGTCAACGTTGTCAAAGTGGGCTGTGGAGAGTTGGTTGGGTGATGGGCAGTGGTGGAATGTAACTAAGCAAATTTACTCAAGTACTGTACTTAAAGAGCCCCTCCAGACACTATTAAGTCATACGAAAATACTCTGCGCGGTACAATAATGTGTGTTTAATGTTGTTTTTTCAGAAAAAAAGTAAGTAAAGTATAATTATCATGTTAAAATCCTTAAAATCTTAAAATCTTAAAATGGCATCGACTTTAAGTACAAATGTGGGGTACTTTTACACTACTGTGCAAAACATTTAGGCGCTATAAGTGAGGATGCGTTCAAAAATAATGCCATAAATAACTTTTATTTATCAGTTAACTTAATGCAAAGTTCAGTAAACAGAAGAAACCTAATTCAAATCAATATTTGGTTTAAATCAGCACCAGTTCTCCTCAGTACACCTGCACACAGTTTATCAAGGTAGTTGGCAGGTAGGTGTTCCTGCATCTTGAAGAAGTTATCACATATGATGTCCCCACTATTATTAGAAGTTACCAAACATATGATACACTTATATATAATGAGGCAGTACTATTACTATGAATCTACCGAAAGTATCTAAAATTGGCTCCACATTGATGAACATTAAAATGCTCTTATATGTATTTGTTAAGTGATAAAAACAAACAATATAATACACTAAAATAATATAAGACAAACTCTAAACTCTCTAAAACACTCTATAAGTACTCTTTATGCAGTCTGCATAGTGAGTACTTTCACTTTTGATTCTTTAAGTATCACAGTAGATAATACTACTTAATATATAATTCAAGACTTGTACTTGTAATGGAGTATTTTTAGACTACAGTATTTCAACTTTTACTCAAGTAAAAGATCTGAATACTTCTTCCACCACTGCTTATAGGGAGGTAGGGGTCCTACTTATTAATTTAATAGACAATGTTATAACTGACTGGCTGTTGGTCACTTGAACGGAAGGTTGTCTCTGTGGCAATGTGATTAAGTGCAGATTTGCACTAAAGCACAATAAAAATTGAAATGGTTAGAGCCCTAAAAGGTTGCTCCTGCATTGGTCCTGAGATCCTGTCCTATCTCTGTATCAAACTCTGTTTTAGACTAAACAAGCCAACTTAATTTTATGTGCAGGCTTTGATCTGTACAGCAATACAACATCCTCTACAACAGCAACAGAGGAGGGACCCTCTTACAGGATGGACAAACATGCAATAGATGTTGTGTGTACAGAATAGCAAAGAAACACAACATGGAAAAACAGGATGAAAGAATTATCAACACATATATATAATATGTAAGTTAAAAATAACAGAAAGTCTATTTTAATACCTTTAATGTTATGATTGACTTTATGTTTTTGCCCAGATTTCTTTGGTTACAGGTTTTTGGTATAGCACTACATGTAGGTATGCCATATGTTAATGTTATATACCTAATATTATCAGTATAAGTCGGCCTAATCAGAAATGCTGCCAACTTGCATGCAAGTGGTACTTTGTGTTAATTGTGTGATTGTGTTTTTGGCATGTCCACAGGTTCTCAAGCCACCACATAAATGTTAAATATATATTTAAGCAGGTGGCACATACTGTACATAACCACTGTATGTATATAAAGTAACTAAATTACATTACCTGTACCAGACATTGGATGTTGTTGTCCACTTATTGTTTCTGTATGTATGTATCTATTTTTTCACCTAGTTGCTTGTACATGCCAGTAAAATATTTGTGTCCTTGTTTTCAGCTGTATGTCCATGTGCATCTTCCTGAACATTGTTGTGTGTAAGTACATTGAGAGCCTCTAGAAACCAGAGTCAAATTCCTTGTATGCGTAAACATATTTGGCCAATAAAACTGATTCTTATATCTGTATATCAGTGTTCTGTATTGATATTGTAAAATGAAAAAAAAGCTAGTGGCCCACAGTCCGCTAGCAGGTTTATCTGACCGTGATAATTGGATGGGGATGCGATTCTCTGCTGCAACTGAATCAATCAGTACAGTAGAAACCATTCGATTAGTTAACTATAATTACCAATGAGCAATAAAGTAAGAATTGCTTCTGCTGGTACCATTTTATTACTGGTCTGACACCTGGCAGTGAAGATATTGTAGAAGTCTGATTTTGCTCATTTTGAGGATATTATCTCTTCATTTTCTGCATCCAGTGTCTCTCCTCCTTTCTTCTACTGTCTGGGTAGCCTTTATATGTAGTTTTTTTAATAGCCTACTGAAAGCAGGCATCACTAGGATCAAGCATCATCGGTAATATCTGTCACATCTGGGATTTCGGCAGGTTTAATGCCTGTCAAGTCACATTTAGGAAAACCTTGATGTAAGCTTTTACGAAGGGCACTTGAAAGCAGCACGTCTTTGAGTGTCGACAGCAGCGCTGTTTTCACTGATCTGCCCACACATCCGTGATAACACTCAACAGACCCTGCAGGCACAGAGCAGAAGACTGTCTTCACTGTCCATATGTGCACTGCGCATGAACTGAGACTGCACCTTAGAAATCCTCCCAAAGTCAGTAAATTAGATTAATCACCGGATAACCTTTCATGAATCATGCAGGTACCAGGACCGCACAAACGGCTCTCTGCGCCATCTGTCGTGTGCTGTGGGAAACAGATGACCTATGGCTATTTTAATTATCAGCTTGGTTTACGATAGACCTGTATGGAAGACACATTCAGCCAGAAATGACAGTAAAAAGATTAAAGGCTAGGAATGAGAGCAATAAAAGTTCTTTCTAGTGAAGTGACATAAAAGTCTTTCTCATAATTTTGACTTCCCAAGATAAATATTCTGGTTAATTAGACCCCCAGATATTCTGGAAATAGGCTTTTTTGACATGTCACAGTAGGATAAGCATAGGTGAAAATAATAAAATGAATTATGGCTGAATTCCATTTAGCAACCAAAATGTCTGCTGTGAAAAAGACCTATTATGTGAGTTATTATTATTATTATGTTATTGTATTAGTAATAAATACTGAAGCTCAGGAAATACAAAGAGATGTCAAGCATGGTCTCACTCTATCGTCGTTAGCAAGTTATGTTGTTATGCCTCTGTGCTGGTGACAGCTGTGGCTGGAGGCATTATGTTTTCACGTCCATCCCATTCTCATGAATGTGATATCTCAGGAACACCTGCAGGGAATTTCGTCAAATTTCGCAAAAACGTCCAGTTGGACTTGAGGATGGACTGATTAGATTTTGGCGGTCAAAGGTCAAGGTCACTGCGACCTCACAAAATACGTTTTTGGCCATTACTCAAGATTTCATATGCTAATTATGACAAAGTTTCACACAAATGCCTGATAGGATAAAATGATGAAGTGATGACTTTTTATATCGAAAAGGTCAAAGGTCAACTTCACTGTGACATCATAATGTTCTGCAAAAACACTTTTCTGGCCATTATTCAACGCCATAACTCAGGAACAGAAGGGGAGATTGTGACCATATTTCACATTTGGTCGGATACTGAATTGGTGACACTGCTGGGTGGGAGATGTGAGTGAAGCATCCACGTTTTAGAATTTGTAGCTTCTTTGCAGCAACATCCATATCTGAAGCATTGTCTACTGTCATGGCTACAACTTTGTGCTCTATCAAAATCACCTTTATTATTATCATTATTATTATTATTATCATTATTATTATTATTATCATTATTTATAATAATAATAACTTTATTTGTATAGCACCTTTCATTCAAGAAATGCAGCTCAAAGTGCTTTAAAACAAAAGAAATTACATGCACCAAGTACTTCACATGAAAAGACATGACATGAACATAAAACCATGTAAAAAAACCAAAACAATAATGTAACATAAGTTGAAAAATATAAATAAAATTAAGATAAAATAAAGTGAAAATACAATACATAGAATGTGTACTTGTGGTGGTAATTTGAGACTTAATAAGTGAAAACTCAGAAAGAATTGTGTGTACATGTGTACACAATCTATAAATTGGCGCCTAGATCCCTGAAGCCATAAGCATAACAGAACCAAGCATGTGAACACATACAAGGAAAATACACGTAATACCTTTTATTAAATTCCTTCAAAGTCAAAGACTACAAATATTACATGAGTCTGGACAGACACTTGACTGGTTGGCAGAGGCGTACAACCACAAGGTGGTATTTCTAGTTTTTTTGTCATTTGGTGCCACTGGACAGCAGCTGTAACTGTTTGTAACCATGGAAAACATGGCTCTAAGTTCTGAGTTAGCCTGGTACTACGGTGGCTAACTTTTTAGGCTTAAAACAGCTCAGTCTTTATTTTTGTGTAACTGTCTAACTTGCATTAATGCAAAATGAAGACAGGTCTAACGCTACAGTCCAGTCTAAAATATCTCTGTGAAACTGGGCCCAGTACATGCCCACAGAGTCCTGAGAAGAGCACTAATCAGGTGAAACACCCGTAGTGGTGTACCAAGAATAGGTAGATGATGTGAGGCAGCAAAAGCTCTTGTTCTTTGAAGTTGGTTTAGTGTATCAGAACATAATCAATTTCTATTAAAAGGTCAGAAATATGAGATACTAATTAACAGAAACTGCCCAGAATTTCAACTAAGACAATATTTTAACTTTCTAATTCTGACAAATTCACAATTAATGTGAGATATCTTGTAAATTTGAATTTGTTGTCAAAGTTCTAAATTGTCATCTTGCATTTTTGACTTAGACGACTAAGAATTTGTATTTTTTGTCCTAACTGTAAGTGTAACTTTCACCTTTCATGTCTTCCATACATTCAGGTCCCAACTTAAAAAACTCTGAATCTTAAAAAAGAAGAAGAAAAAGACACATCAGCAGGCTGAACTTATCATAACCTAAAGAAACAAAATGAAGCAGTGCAGGTTATTGCAGTTTTGAACCGAACTGAGCCTGAAATTACAGACTCGCATTGATTTTAAATGGAAAACGAAGGTCGTTGTCGCAGTTAACGCCGGCTGGAGCTCTTGCCATCTATTAGAGAGTCCCAATGAAAATGATAGATGGCTATTAATTATACTGGACATTATGGGTGGTCAGTAGCTAATTAGACTCAATGAGCAGGAAGAATCAGAGCAGTAGATACCATTCACAGGCCAGTCATTCGCTTGACTTACTCACATAGACCTGCTTTGTCTTCTATCATATTACTTTTATATGCTTTTCTTCGATTGTTAAAGCTGTATGCTGCAATTTACCCGATAACGTGATACATTTGGAAGGCTTCAAAAACTAAACCGTAATAATTCATGACTGTAAATTGTAAAACTCCAATAATGTAGACAATGCTAAATTAATAAACCTACAGTTTTTGCCTGAAAACTCTTTCAGCTTGTAGATCCATATTCATAAAGCTCAGGTAGAGTCAATCTTACGGCCAGAATGTATAATTCTGTGTCTTTGAAAGGCTTCCAGGGGGTCACCAGCATAACCAGGAATAGTTTTCTGTTTCAGTCATTACAAGTTGGCACTGTTGGCACATGATTTTATATGAACTATCCCGCAAATATGCAATCATATAAGCCTATAAATGTTCAAGATGTTGTCCGTGCAGTATCACCCGTTGACCACCAGATGGCACTCTGCTATTACAAAACATCACCTGAGGGGGATCTTTTCTGTTTGATGCAATGTCTGCACCCAGCAATCTAATTCTGTCTCATGATTTGTTGCACAGCTTGTTCATTGAGGATTGCTTCAGGTATGGTAAACTTGATGTGCTTCTATGTTACAGTTATCTGGTTTATGGCTCCATTTCCAGGCGTGCACAGTTTTGCAACACAATTTTTGGAGTAATCTTCCTGAAAGTAGGACTCACTATTAAGTGATATTTGATGTTTCCTGGCTCTGCAGCAAGATAAACAAGGCTAAAAGCTTCAATTAGCCTTTAAAAGGCCTATGAGCGAGCTAAAGTATATTGCTCACCGAGGATGATTCATAACACTCTGCATTAACTTTGTCAGTTATAATCCATCACAAGGTAATAGTCTTAAATAAATCTCATAGTAATTGAGATGAATCCCTCATTTCAATGACAAGTCTGGTTTTTAAGACCCAATTACCACTTTGAGTTCCCTGGGCCAGCGATGTGTGGGGTTCGGGCTCTGGAACGAGAAGAGGGGGGCGGCAGTTGGCTGTTTCAGCAGGGGAGGAGAAGCTGGAGAGATGGACTCGGTCCAAAAAGGGATGGATATCTTCCTGGGCAGTGCTGCATCAGAGGGCAGGTAGATTTATGACAAACGCACACAATCTTAATTTGTGCTCAGCCCGATAATGCATCTCAAGGCCAGAATAGTTCTGCTCAGTGTTTCTTAACTGGATGTTTCTTTAATTATATGTCAGAGGCCATAAAACTCAGGAGGAGATTTTCCCACAAAGCACTGTTTTATGTCTTGGTCATTACTGTTAATTACAAGCAACAAGAAAAGAGACTTAGGGAAGGAAAATGCAAAAAGAAAAGTGGGTTTATTCATTTCCATACACTCTTTTTGTCACCCTGTTGGTACACTGATCACTGGTAAGCCTTATCAACGGGACACTGGTTTTGTCCCCTCCGAGAGCAAACTTTAGGGCGCTGATCAGGGAAGAGATTGTTCACCTTAGCAAGCGTGTGTGAAAACATGAGGCCTCCATTCAGCACACAAAAGGAAAGAAAAACAAATCTGTACAAATACTGAATAAATGAATAATACAAGAGTTGTAGTTGTAAACATATACATATTCACAAATCCATAATCATACAATACTTTCCCGCAATCTAGTCCAGCAACAGAAGCCGTTTTCCTACCGACACATCAGATGGCATGTGCACACTTAATGTATGAGTATCAGACATGACAGTTATTACTAGTAACTATTTGAGAGAAATCACAAAAACGTAGTTTTGATGACCTCTACGAGAAAATGCATGATGACTCTACACAAAAGCTCCTCCGCCTCCACAGCCGCCACAAAAAAAACTGTCCATTCATATGAGATTACACAAGAGAGTTGTGTTTATTTCAGCGCTTGATCTTCCTGCAAAATTCAACTGTATCGCTGTTCTCCTGAAGTGTTCTGACAACCGATTAAACATTTAAATTACTTAAAAGCAAAGGGGGTTTTTAAAAAAAAGGCTTCCTACCCCGCTCAATCCTTCACCCCTCTCTTTAGTCTGTGGGTGATAATCCCCTCACCCTCGGCTTGGCACGCACACACACATACACACACAAACACACAGTATATCAGGCGGGTCAGTGCATCATTTGCTCTCTTCCCCCACCCCCTACCCCTCAAGTCTTTCTCCCCCCAAGCCGTTATCTGTGGCGTCGAGTCCATGGATGCAGGGACAGAGAAGCCCTTCGCCCTCCTCAGCTCAACTCGAACCCGGCGGAGGACTCGATGGCGTACAGGAGCTTGTTTCTCATCAGGTGCTGGTCGCAGAACTCCGGCAGCTTCAGCAGGTTCATGCAGGTGCTGGCGGTGGGCAGCCGCTCCAGGTCGGAGCCGCCGTTGTGGATGCAGAAAGCCGGGTAAAGCTCCTGTGTGCATACATAAACTGTTAATAAGCGCCTGACAGTCGGATTAAAACTTAAGAGAAATCTGATTGTCGCGCGGCATTGAAAGGCCGAAGGAAAAATGAGATGTGATTTAATTCGTGTCAGTGATGATCTCAACGTCCGAAGCAATCACAATTAAGCAATAAATGTCAAATTCCACAAGGGGATAAATGTTAAAAGACAGACATTAAGCGTTAAGCTAATACAGTGGAAGTATAAATTTAGGAAATTAGCTTAGTGCTTGAAAGGGACTGAGTGGGAAACTGGCCCACAGTTTGACCCTTGGATGAGATGCTGAAGGAATGGTCATTTCATGTTGTCTATCTGGCATTTTTTTAAATCAAGCCAACTTGTGATGGGGCCACCTCATCTGCAGACTGTGACACTGACCGTTTCCATCACAAGCCCGGCCGACGAATGAGCTCCTCCACCCTGATTTCATTCTGCTATTTAAAGTTAGCGTATATACGGTTCAGCGGCCATACCAGCCCGATTAAATGGCTCTTCGGGGGCTTAGCCGTAATGACCCCATTTTTCTGACAATTACCGTATTAAACTATCGTTGCTTATTGAGAAAGTGTCATTACCACGGCTATCATTTTGGAAAAAAAGAGAGTTTCCATCATCTTTTTTAAATGGCTTCTCCTGACAGAGCTATTTCTCCTCTAATGAATCCCGGGCTGTTTCACGACAGCTAATTAAGGCTTAGCTGGCTCAAGCTGAGGGCCGGGTCAGGGGCCGCTCCCCCCACGAATTACCGCCCTTTACGGCCTGGAGAAGAGACGAGGAGGGAGGAGGGAAGTATCCACATGCTGGCCAAAGTCAAATTGATTAAATGAGGAGGCTAGGCAACTCTTAAACCCAGAAAGGAGGGACTGCGAAGGATTTTAAGGAGAGCTTTGTTCCTTCATTCCACTGCAGAGCAGCAATTAGGTTTTCTTAACTAATGACAGTAATAAAGAGTACTAAAACCAATCATATGATGATTACAGCTTCTGGTTATAAGAAGTAAGACACATAAAAACTCTTTAATGGCCCCAAGCAACACTTTCTGCTTTGTTCCCTCCCTATTTCGAACTACTTAAGTATCCCACAAATCAAGTCAGTGAGAAAGTGAAATGGCCTCCAATTAGGAAATCATTTCAGAAATAGGAGGTTAGCAATAATGATTCAGCACTGTTGAAACAATATTTAGAAGAAGAGGATATGGTTTCTTTCTATGTTCATTTAACAGGAAATTGCTGCTTTCTGCCGTGTCACACAGAAGGCAAAAGTTCGAAAGTTCAACCTGCTACTCATTTCTGAATGGTGATATTTGTCCAGCCAAGATCTTTAGCCAAGCCCACACTTACAGAGTTCTTCAACAGAGGAAGGTCGTGAACTATAAAACAACAGTGGACGTGGAGATAAGACCTCACCACAGTAGGCCAGTCTTATCGCCGCCTAATTTGAAAATGATCATTTTGAGGGCTGTTATCAGTCTAGGTATTTTCATTACAAGCCCATTAAGAGGGAACACTCCCTTCTGTTGAGCTTGGAAAAGCCGCTGATAATGGAGGATACCGGCAGTACACAGTCTCAGAAGCAAGTGTGTGGAGAGAAGGAGAAGAAAAGACGGAGCGAGGGGGGTAAAGTTCAAGTCTAGTCACCTTGAAGCCCAGCAGCGGAGGTCTGGAGCAGCTGGTGACAAACTTCAGTAACTTGCGCTTTTCCTCGTCTGTGAAGCCTTCGACCACCTCCCAGAAGGTCTGGATGACAGGGTGAGTGGCTGAGTAGCCGCCTAGAGGAGAGGGAAATGATGGAGAACCTTTAACATACACTCATAACAATTGAACATATCAGACACAAATGATTAGTTAAAGCAGAGTATTTTTATCTGGTTTCAAACATGTCTGGAGGGGATCTTTAACATCAGCTCCTACCTGAATAGTTTGTGAACTTTTTCAGGTCGTCAAGACAAATTGGCACATGAGCCCCAGATATCAGCACCTGTTAAAGAAGTAGAGAAACATACATTTTAAGTTTCTGTGACTTATAAATATGTTTCCATAATTATGTGCAGCTTTTCTTGTCATGTGCAAACTACCTGGATCTCCTGCTGGTCAAACATGCGCAGCCACTCCAGGTTGACCACATTGGCCAGGCCCTGTCTGAAGGCCAGGCAGTGAGGCCTGATCTGTTTATTCAGTCTGTAGTCAGCAACCAAGTGGATGTAAGCTATCCGGTTTGCTGTGGTCACAGGAATGTCCTTTCCTCCCAGCTTCAGTTCAACCACCTGGATAAAAAGTCACAAAGGATTTACAAGGTTCTTACACAGTCTATCACACACTATCTGAATGTCTTAGCTCTGTTTGTAGCTCTGTCTGATAGCACCTGAGTAATATAACTGTCAGACAGGTGGCCATATTGCATCCTTCATTACGCATATGCTTGAGTCTGACTCAGATGCCAGATGACCAACAAACAATGTAAGAGGTTTAATTGTGCCAGGTGGATTTAATTCAATCACAGAAAAGGTAATCAAAATGTTTTCCAACAGCACTCTGATTAAAGGTAAGGCTCTCTGTGAGCGTGTGCGGTTAAGTGCATTTCAGTGCTTCTAAATATAGCACGTCCAATGAACATCTGGTCCAATACAATTTGGCCCCAAGCTCTCTTTTCATTAGCTTTAGAGCAGTTAGCACTTGATAAAATGTGCTCATCTCTGTTCATAAAGCAGGGTGTATGGTGACATCAAAACGTCTACAGGAGGACAAAATACTGCATGCTGCGCTCATCTTTTGACGATGCAGTTTTCCTGCATTTGATCTTGAGATGTTTGATCTTTTTTTGGTGACCAAATTTTGTAGTAAGTATGGACATAAAAAGGAATACTGACTTTCTTGTAGAGCAGCATTATGAACTGTGGTTAAATAACTTCACTTCATATCACTTCTCATGTCATGTTTTTTAAAGTTTTGCCCCTTTTCGATCAATTGCAATACAAAAGGTGTAAATCAGATAATCGCCATTTTCATTTTTTTCCACTTCAGTTTCTGATGCAATTGCTACAAATATTGCAACATTCACAAGGCGTGAAGTCTTGTAAAAATGTATGTTTAAATCCACACATTGGATTAAACTCCAAAAACCTTAATTCAGTTTTGTTGAAGACCCAGTATGATTTTGGGAGTTTTAATCCAGTGTGCAGATACTCATTTTTGCTTTAGTTGAGTCTGTTTAGAAGGGATGGGCACACAACTACCTTTATCTACCTTTTTCTGCAGGCTGAAAAGTTTTCTCAAAAATCATCATGACAAATGTTAAACAGGGAAACCGCATCGGTAAAGACTGAGAGACTGAGAGACACTTAACAGGATATTTGCTTAACAGTACAAACTACAATCAAAAAATTACAATAGAGTTGAATCAGCGCCTCTCTGACGTAGTCTCAACCAAAACTGATTGATAAGCTTCATAAAGGTATTCAATGGAGGGCTGTTGAGTTAGATTGTATTATAATGTAAGGTGTTCCTCTTGTTTTGTCCATGCCCTGAATGTTGTGTACTGCATGTGGCCTTACTGACAGGCAATCATTTCCTGCTTTTTTCCTCCCCCACAGTTGATTCTGATTATGTGCTAATGTAAGAGAATTACTGCCGTTATCTTGCTTGCTTTGGCTATCTCGCGAGGGCAAATGCAGGGCAGACTGCTCCCGGGTGTGTGCCTAATCTTTCACAAATTGTTTTCCCTATCGTGTTTGCGATGCCCTATTTGCGACCAGGAGGGCTACATTGTAACTCGGACCATTTCAGGTGTTGTTTGAGAAGAGCTAATAAGACGCGTTAAGGCCCTGAGCAAACAGGGGCTCCGGGTAGAGTGCAGGTCTGGGCCCAGGTGACTCAAAGTGGTGGTGGCGGCTCGTCTCTGCAGCCTTGAGCTTTGGAGGGGACGTGCTTAAGAGCAGCTAGTTGCTTCTGTCAGGCGTGTTCTAAGATAATTCCTGGGGGAAAGGCAGGTGGAATGGTCAACAGAGTCGCTGTGTTCGCTGCACTGCAGCAGAGCTTAGGGCGACAGTGGCGACGTGCTTTATCTCTCTCAGGGCTGAAAAGTGGTACATCATGAGGGAAATGAATTATTAACGCCACAAAGAGGAGCCAAACAGGAGGAAGGAAAGACGGCTGAATGAGAGGTACTGACCATGATAGAAATGAGAAAAGACGCAGAAAAAAAACAAAAAAAAAAAAGGACATGTGAATCATTTATCCAACTCCATCCCAACCTGTCCCCAACCCCGGTCACCTGAGCTTCTCCCAGATCATTGTTGACTACAGTGAAGTTGAGGCCGAGCTCCTCTACATCTCCCTCGTAGCTCTTGAGGAAGAGAAGGTTGCGGTACATCTCCGGGTCCAGGGAGGCCAAGTGGTGGATGTCCACATCGGCGCTGGTTCCCAGAAGTTTGGACAGGAAGAAACTGGCAAAAGGCAACTCCACCAGCATGTTCTCGTAAAGCGCCTGCGTAAAAAAAATGTGGATGTTAACTGGAGGACAAACAAGGAAGTCTGTCTATTCTTGTAAATACACCCACAAAACATCAATCTGTATAAATGAGAAAATGCTCGGAGCATTTAACGCAGGGATTGTTTATTGCTTGGGTGTCACTGAATAAAACATGATGATTAGATAACCGAGATAACTAAATGGACTGCGGCTTGTATAAAGTAGCAAGCATAATATTACTATGTACATATTCAAAAATCTGATTACAACAGACATTACACAATATTAAATTTGCACTACTACTTTTATATCAAAGAATCAAGTGATAAGATAGTAAATCTAGTCACATCAGAGTGACTGAGAGCAAAACACGGAACACAATCTATCTAAAACACACAAGCTTCTGTTTCACCCGCCTCAAACTTTATAAATGCCAATTCTCACCTTGACCTTAAATGCCATTAAGAACCACAGCCGGGCAGGTGACTCATAAAAACCCAAAGCTAATGTACTGGAATAGTCCGAAAAAGAGCCCGTTGGAGGCATTAAAATATACAGGTCTTTATAAATGATAGCGTTAAAAACCCTGACCGCATCAGCTAAATGGATTATAAATCTAGAGGATTTCCATAATGCATGCATCTTAAACACACACGCGCGCATAAATCACAGCTATTTTCTAAACACAGGTTAATTGCACAACTTCAAACATTGTCTATTTTTTATGCAAAATAATCCACTTAGTATTTCTCCCGTGGCCGCTGCTCGTTTCAGACCATATGCGCGGCGTGGCCCCTTGAAACCTATCAATAACACTTGTGCCGGGAAGAGGCAGCAATAAGTATATGGAAAAAACCTGTAGCCTTATTTTTTCAATGCCACTTACTTTATTTATGAGTGTTTATTGCCAGAAATTGTGCCAAAATGACTTGGGCTGGAAAGAATTAATTATTATGGCCCGGGCCTTTTAATATAAGTGAGTGCAGTGGCAACGCAATTAAAGCAGATCGCAGCACCATCAGGTGGAATAAATGCCAGCAACATTGCAGGTGCATTCTGTTAGCTGCCAAATAAATTCCTTAATTTACAACATTAGGAATCAATAAAATTATAATGCCTGTCAAACGCATCACTATCAATCAGGGGTGCCAACCTCACACACCTCTAAGGGGAACTATAAGTCGCCGGGGATCAATGGGAAAAAAGACTGTGCAGAAGTCTGGTGGGTAAAGGAGAGAGGAGGATCAAACTTTCCTCACCCTCACAGTTACAGAGCAGAGAGGCAACTGCTGATGAGGTTGGAGGTTTTGTACTAATGAGAGATGGATGAGGCGCACAGAGAACCTCCTTTAGGCCATATTACATAATGAGAAACTAGATTTTTTTTTTTTTTTTGACAAAACAATCTTAATCTTGTCCCATCACGATTAAATTAACTTTTCAGTCTTTAGGCTAGAGTGATAGAAGCAAAGTAACCTGTTTTCATGTTTCCCCATTTGTGGCTTAAATCTTTCAGCTTGTCAGCTGGGTGGACAAGTGAGGAAGAAGGATGATGACCGGCCGCTATTCTGATGTTCAATCCCATTTCAGTGAGTACCCTAGACAAGCCACTCCTGCCTGTAATACATCACCTCCACAACAATGGCACGCCTTGGACATTAATTAACAATATTAATCTCCTGTGTCCTTTGAGCCGCACTGTGCACTGTGCACACTGCAGCAGCGGTGATGCAATCCCAATCTATATAAACGGTTGCCTTTTATCCAGGCAATAACGGCACTAAACAAATATCAATACACCTCTCAAATGGCCACTCAAACGTCCATTTTTATGGAGAAAGAGGAACTTAAGGTAGGGTTAATTGAAAGTCAAATTCAAATTAATTTCCCCCCACCTAATTGCCTGAACCATTAGCTATGGAGAGCACAATATCGAAGGAGCGGGAGCTTGTAGCTGCTGATTGATCATTTCTCACTTGCACAGAATACAGAGAAGAAGAGGAGAAAGCAGAGGAGGTGGAGGAGGAGGAGGAGGAGGAGGAGGAGTTACGATGCCCCGATAAGTGGACCGGACCATCTCGGGCCGAAGAGAGAAGAGACCTGGATGTTCCTGACTGTAAAACAGATCAAAATGCTATTACCACATGCTTTGAACCCTTATTTATGTCCTGTCTGCGTGGGCTCGCTGATTTAGTGCCAGCCAAATGCAATCACTACACAAACAAGAGGTAGGAATCATCGGCTAATGGAAGCCCTAATTGAGAGGTGACCGCCTGTCATGAGGTAATTCTTCTCCGGTTGAGATGATAGCCCCCCCCATGAGGAAGGCATCCTGATAAACAATCACTAGCACATGCATTAAGGATGATTTAGAAACATTAGGCTCTAATAAATAGTGCCATCAGAGGAAGGAAGGGACAGAAAAACAATGCCGTCAACAGATTATGCACAGGGCTAATTAACAAGACTGAGGTTTGCACAAGTGCCAGGTTCAAGTTCTAATCCCGACCCAAAAATTTTTTGAAGAAACAAATGACGACAATTTGTCTTAACATTGTCAAGAACAAACAAAATATCCCCAATATGTACATATACAGCGAAGGCAGCCTTGACACTGACTGTGACTGATTTTAATTACATATTGACGTATTGGCCTTCAAATCAAGGCTGTCTGTGATTTAAGGCCCAAACGCATTCAAAGTGTCTGATGCGCACGTTTTGAAGCAGGCCTATTGTTTTAAATGGCCGAACATGCATCAAAAGGGTTATGAGGCGCGTCAAACTGTCTTCACGCCCCTACACTAACCTTGTTTCGATTTTGGAGCATCAAATGAGGACCCAGCGACCAAAGCTGTTTTTTTCTGCAGCCGAAAAATAGAGAGATAGCGCGAGCGAGCTAAAGAGAACCAGCGAGCGAGAGAGAGAGAGGCAGAGCGGCGCTGGTCAAGCGAGGAGAGGGAGCAGAAAGCTGCATTTCTCCTTTTCATTCATTCATTACATCCAACTAATGCAGCAGTAAATACAAAGAACAACAGGACAAACCCGTGTTGGTTCTGCGGTGTTGGCATTTCAAATCTGATGCCTGCAGTGTGCTATAAGAGCATTAAATGAGGCGCCTTAATTATCACTTTCAGTGCGTTTGGGCCTTTAATCTTACAATTTTCTTGATACCTTTTGCCAGCAGCTAATCTATCATCAGACATTCTTCCTCCTTTTGGGGATTTTTAGGTTTTTAAAAAGGCCTGAAATATCTAACAGGGATAGAGATTTTTCAACTAGATTTGACTTTGGATGCTCACCTTTCCGAGGATCCTGCCCAGGAAGTAATAATGCCTCGTGAAAGAGTCACCGACCAGCATCTCTGCAGCAGGGCTGGGATACAGCAAGCCCTCGTTAGTCGTCTTGAAGAAGCCCTGGTTGGGATTGAAGCCCGACTTCAGGAGTTCGTTCAGGAACTCCCGAAAGATTCCGCCCCCGTCAATGCCCGCCTCATCCAGACCGTGAGCGTTCAGCAGATGGACTCTGATCCTTTTCTTCAGGTCTGGTTCTAATGTAAGGACACAAGGCAGGAGAAGGAGTTTACGATGGTACAAAAAGAAAAGAAGGATAAACACATCGTCCATTAAAGTTCATGGTCACTTTATCATCACTCAGTAAATGTGATCAGTCTACCCAAGTTGTCAGTCATTTTCATTCTTCACTTAACATTTATGTTACAGTAATTTCCGGCAGGCTGACAGTGTCTCAGGTTTTTAATAGTTGATTGTTAAGTTCCCAGTTTCTAAAGGTTATAAACCATTTTAAATCTTCATCCATAAAATGAAAAGCATATATCTTCAGGTTTGTATTACTTGTTAACAATAAATCAGATGGACTTGACTCCTTAAAGCTACTAATTTAAATGGGTACAGACTCAGAGATTATCAGGATTAGGAGGAGTTTGAAAATACATGTGGTTTTATGAGATTAAAAGTAATCAAAAACATGCTTTCTACATATTTTTAGTTACACTGAGGTTCCTCTTTCAAGGAATCTCCTTTAAATCTTTGAATAATTCTGTGAAATATAATCTCAGCTTTTATCAACAGACTCCTGATTTCTATTATTTTACTGATTATCTGGAAAAAAAATGTCTGCTTTTTGTGTCCGAGGTTTGTATCTGAAAGGTTTCCTATGTACAGTTTTATACAATCATACAATTGATCTCATCCGACCATCTTCCTATATTTTAAAATCATAGAAATTATTTTCTTTATTCTTGATGGATGTTTTTTTTCTGTTAAAACTGGCCAATTGCCAGGATTTCTCTCTTTAAAACCTTTTCTTAAGGATTTTTGCCTAACACACTCAATTTACTACTTCTGTGTTTCTATATTGTAATGTATAAAAGCTGATATATGTTCTGTGTGGTGGTATTTGGGTGAGTCCCTACTTGAAATTTTATTATTCTTTATACACCTTATTTTATCTTTAAACAGTGCATCTAATTAAATTTGAGAACCTATTTTGGCCGAGACAGCAGCTAATAAACAGTTGTAGATAAAGCACAGTTAAAACATACAATAACAATGAGTTAAAAGCACATGACGCCTCCCTAACAGACAAGATGGCACAGAAGAGTGAGAGAAAAGACAAACACTGAGACAACAGTCTGTAAAACTTTGCTACTGCATCTGTCACAAAAGCTGTGACAGCTCATAACTTCACCATTGCTATATTATTTTATTTTTTAAAAAGGAAATTAAACGTCATTTGGTTTTATCATCAAACTAATAATGTCCCATTTGCATTTTTCTTTTAATTAACATTTCCTCAATGTTATCCTCTTTTGATTCTATTATATTTTAACTTCCAACTCCATTTTATTAACTTTGTCAGGGAATGTTCACTTACGAGGTCTCACCTTCTTCTCCATTACATACCCCTTTAAAATGAACCCTATCTGTATGAGCTGAACGGCAAACTTAAAGAGTACAAATACGCAAACTTCTCAATTAATAATTATTCCTGTAAATAAAGAAAATTGAAAAAAGTACAATACAATATAATTCCTATACTGTTTAAACCTACTGTATCATACCGTTGTTTTTTTTTTTTCAACAAACATGTTTTGCAAGAAAGCACTTTCTTGACCTGCAGAATATTCAAATCAAATTCTACAAAAAGGTTATCTTTCACAATAATTAATGTACAGTGATAAATCAAGGCAGCTATATCTTATAGACACATAAATGATATAGATCATGTCTTCAGCCCAGGTCTCCTACTACTCTTTTTAATCAGATTGCCCCCACTGAAGTGCCCTTTCAAATTCAAACACAAAAGAGGTGACTTAAAATAATTGATTCTGGTTTTATGTGATGCATTATAATAATCGTAACAGAAATAATGCTTTACTGAAATTCAATACTCTGCACAAGGAGAGAGCTAACCTTCATCTTGAACGTTAACCGGAACCTTGATCCTCGATATTAAGATTTTATAGAGCGTAACAGGAGTTTCATTAACAGTGTCAACATTTACCACACCGTGCCTTTTACCTCGCAGGTAAAATAATCATTTTACTGAAACTGTAGTGACGCGCGTCGTACCGTTTTCCGGAGAGAGTTTATCGTAGGCATCTTCGTAGATATAGTTGCGTCTGATGGTGACATTGATGCCGTCAGGGAATGGTCCGTCCCCCTGCACGTCCCGTTTGTCAGCATAGATTAACCTCTGGAAGATCTACAAGACAGATGTTGGCCCCATGGCACGGTCAGTGACAAATTCTTCCAGTTCGTTTTGTAATTTTTTTATTCCGACCATAGTTTTTTACTGTAATTTCTTTATTCCTTTGTCACTGATCACCTTTTATTGGCAGATTTTGCCTTTTTTTGGTAGTTCTGTGAAAGGAGGCAGAATATTGTATAAAAGAAAGGCAACACTTTCTATTCAAAAGCAAGACATCGCTAAGCAGTGACAGGTAAAATCAAGGCAGATGGGTATAATTCTGACACAGGGAGCTTAACTGTATGATTAACCAGCTGGTGTTAAAATACTATGTCACGGATGTACCCAAACATCAATTTTTCTCAACATCCTGTGGTTTATCCTGTCAGAACTGATCCTTTTCACCCAAAAGTGAACTCTAATGTATAAGCGATACACATTATGATACTTCAAAATAACAGACTGACACTGAACGTGTAGTTTCTATCAGTGCACCAACTAATTTCAGTTACACACATGTTGGATTGAACATAACCTCTGTGTGATGCATCACATCATATTGTGTTGTGATCTCTGCTGTCATACTTATATAGGTAACTGACAGTCCCATCATACCAGGGAATTCTGTGGAGACCCCCCTGGAGGCCCTAATACAGCAAACAGAACTTTGTGTTGTGGTTGTGCGTGAGACAGTGGAGGTGGAGTGCAGTACCTTGACTCGCTCCTCGAAGGGAACTACAAAAGGGAGCTCTGTGAGGATGGCCAGGTGTCTCTCTTCGGACACAGACAGCTGTGGAGGCTCTAAGCCAACTGCAGAAAGACACAAAATTCAATATTTTAGCATTTCCTGACTTTGGATTAGTCGTTCCTCTCTGTGTGTAAATGCTAGGGCCACATGTAGATATATAGTTAAAAAAAAAACTACCTTTTTTAAAATTCTGTCATTCAAAATATTTTACCTGTTTATCAATTTTCTGTGTAGCATGAAGGGGGCTACAACTGCATATCATTGTGAAATCCTGTATTGTATAATGACAATAAAGCTGAACCTTGAAGCTTGAACCTTCAGCAGGGGGAATACTTCCAAACATCAGGTGTCTTCGGCATGTTACTCTATTGGAAACAGTATTGTACTCTGCTGTACCATCACTGTCATTCTCACTGCTGAGCTCTGTAGTCAAGACCCATTCCTCTGTTTACAGGCCAGCCATTAAAGACACTTCCATCTTACATCCTTTTAATTACAACCTTTTAATTAACCCAACTGTGAGCTGCCCACCCACCTGCCCGGCTTTATCTATTAAGCTGACGTTTGTTTTGCATTAAACTCAGGGTTTTAGACCGTTTAGCCTACAAAAAAAAAAAAAAAATGCCACAATAGCTAAACCGCTCTTCAGCCTCCTCACTTTGTGTCCACTGCAGCTCAATTATTCTGCTCAATTAGTCAACCTGATCTGCATTTTCCCATCAGGTTTCCATCTTTGAGGAGAAATATGGCCCCGGAGTGGTCAATACGTTGCTCATTCATCAGCTATGGGCCCGTCCATTTAAGGAAATGAGAAAAGGCCAGACAAACACATGGACCAGATGTGGCTGAGTTCATCAGGTACTTTCACACTAATTGAATTTATCCCATACAGCCTCTGAGTGGCATTAGGTAGATCATACACACATTGTTATCAGCTTGTTTTCACACCATACTTCACAGAAACTGGGGATGGCTCAAAGTGAGCCAGATGAAGCCCTGCCTGCGTCAGTGTATTTTCCTCTGAGTGCCTAATTGAGTCAATGAAGAGAAAATGTGGTAATATATCTTTGTTAAAAAGGGGAAGGTTAATGACTTTTTCTGATGTTTTTTTCTGTCCCAGAGAGGCGCTTTGATGGAAATATGAGGCAGCTCGTCCAGGCTAAAAAAAGAGATTTTCAATCAGCAACAACATTTGTTAGTCCTACATCTAAAGATGGACTGCAAACCTAAACAATTACAGCTTTAAGTTCCTTCTCTTCTCCTATTTCCTCATCTGTGAAATCATATGGATGCACGGCTCCATAGAATATGCAGCAAACACGGGAAAGGTGACTTTGGACAGCAATTAGGATGATTTGGTGCGCTATGTATCAAGCTGACACAAGCATTATGTGATTCTAAATTTTCATTCATTGCCAATAGTAGTTTTATGCTGTACATCAGTATGGCTTCATAGAAACAGCCTTGGAGTGTAGCTGTTATCAGGATTATCCTGATAATCATCTTTTTTTTTTTTTTATAAACACAAGCACAATGAGTGTAAAAACAAAAAACATTTCTGACAGTAAACTAATGATAGAATGATCAAAGACCTCCATCTTGGTGAAGAAATGCTTATTTTTAGAGGTATTATTATAAAAAAAGAACATTAATCAGATTACACTACCATCAAGTGTTGACTGAAGAGGTCCGATACGCCCCATCCTTCGCGTTCTCCACACGTGTCTTGCAGAGGGCACATACAGCTGGGTGACCTAGAGAGAAAAAAGGCAGGAAATGAAGAAGATGAAGCTCCTGTCAGTGCCTTTGCTCTAGAGTAAGGACGAAAAGTGTTATTAAATCCCCAAAGCTCTGTACATCCTCTTAAAAAAAAAAAACTAACAATCTCAAATACTGCTTTTAAATTTTTTGATTTTTATAAACTTTTTCATTTATCATCAGTAATATTTATTGTTTTTGCTGAATAACTTATTTTCCTGTTGTTTGTAGTTATTTCAAATGATCTTGATTGTGTCTTGACTGTTCGGGTTTTAATCTCTGTGAAACACTGTAAAGAAATATAATCTAATTAAGTGGAAATTAATAAAAAATTAATAATGTCATGAATTTCCTCAGACTAGGAAGCTTTGTGATACAGCCCCAATTATTACTGAAGTATTTTATTCGCAGACATTTTGATTCATAACAAGGATAAAATTTGTGATAAACAATGAATGACAGGCAAAATCTAAACAGCTGTAAAGTACCTTATCAGCTCGGATGTTGACCTCCTCAGAGAGCCAGTGACCTGCTGGACAGAAGGGTCGTCTTATGTCGCGAGCTTTCACCATCTTCACCAAGTTAGTGATGACCTGGGTAGTAGATCAAACACACAGACACGTGTTAACATCTCTAACTATAGCAGTTTTTTCCCCACAAAATTAACTTGATTGTTAGACAGCAAAATGTACATTTCAAGTACTTTTCAGAGCAGAGAATGCAAGACTGATAAAGAGAGGCTTTTCCATGTTCAACAGGATGAGGTGCTTTCTCTTAGAAAAAAAAAAGCAATTTGAGAATTCAGCCATTAGTGCGCCATTTATGGGGAGTATAAAAGAAAAACGACCTGCACCGTCCCTCAATGTCCAGCCCTGTTAATTACTGGCAAGGTCTGCTGACATCAGCCATCGGACTGAGAATGCAAAAGACACAGCAGCATCGCTTCACAGCACTGCAAGAACCAGCAGAGCTCTCGCAAATATTTCCCTTTGATGTAACATTGTCAATTTGTAACATACGGCAATTTCAAAAAACCAAATCTGTACTCTAGTGGTCAGTTTTCTTTTGTCTGAACCTCTATATTTGGTTAAATGTGATTTACAATATAAACACTGACAATTCATGCTCAACAAAAGTTCAATGTTACATTCATAAACAGCCTCTTCTAGTCTTTGCAGTGGGCTCAGGATTGGGAATGATGACCTCATAAGCTTCCTTTGTAAACTCTAAGGTTTCCCGCCTCCTTTGATACATGTAATGCTCTGCTGTTGCTATGGCTAGTCGCTGTCAGACATCCACTGTGTAACCTCATGCATGTCATTGCATGAAGATTCGTTAAGGAAGCCGTTATAACAGTTACAGCCGGGGGCCATCTCCATATAACGCTCAGGCTAGATTGTCTCAATCGAAATGTTCTTTTCTAAAGCACGTCATTTTCATAGAGTGACAATCAATCTCGGCCAATCACTGGGAGGCAACCAGAGTCCGCAATAATGGCAAGTGCAAAATGCTGTAAAAGGAGCGTGGCGATGGGTTTGGAGCAGGCCTACCCCCTGACTCTGGGAATGAATAAGCATTCCTTAATTAGCCCATCGGGTTAAGTGCAAGCCTTAATGGGCCTTTCCCAAACTCCAACGTGACATCGTTCTCCAAACATGGCCAAGAAGAAAGTTCCATTAGCAATATTAATACAAGCTTAGTTGATCATTTTCATTCAATTAACTTCTTTCAATTAAATAGATAGCTCGACAATGGAGGTGATAAAAGATGGGGAGGGACGGCTGATGACACGAACTAAACATTAGCGTGTTAGGGGTCAGCGGCGTGAAACCGACTGTAAATCCCACCGTTCAATTTGGAAAATGCATTTCCCCTGCTCCCCACTTCTTTAATGGGTCGTTTTAGCTGACAAGAGGCCTTTGAGCAGATCTTTTATGAAAATTCCCGACATGCTTTTCACGTATTTGCCACCTTTCACAGAACACTGGTGTCCACTTTTAAATTCTCCTGTCAAAGACTGACAGCCAGGAACAAAGTCGCTTAATTACCGCTTCCTTGATAGAGAGTAGAGGTAAGGGGAGAGAGATGTGGAATGAGAAAAAGAGCCGAGTAGAATGAAGTTAATTCTGTTTTCTGCCTCATTTACTCTCGGTAAATAACCAATGGCTGACCTCCACAGCTGCGCTCCACCTTGTCTTTGCCTGTTCATGCATACATGCTCGATTTCCACTAACACAGACAAGCATTAGGTCACCATGCTTGGATGCACGGAGAGGCTACACAACAATTAAGCCTAATGATAATGTGTCACATATGCTCTTAGGTATCAAAGGGAAAGAATGAATCACATTTGGGACTATTGTGAGAAGGAATGATGCAAAATATTTTGATGTCTGAGTTAATTGTGAGCAACATGTAATTAGAGATTGGAAGTCAGATAAGAAGCTATTGCTTAAATATTTATTTAATTTGGTAATTTGATTTTAACTGCTTCTCAAACATGATTGCTTTGGACTTTTCACATCTATTCTATGATGAAATCCATCCAAATCTGAGACCTATTTTGGCAGACAGTGATTCAAAAAAGACTGGTTTGTGCTAAAAGTGCTCATATTTTTAGATTTAATTTTCAACTTTAAGGTCACAATTTGATTTTTAATACTATTCATACAGAACAGCTTGCTCAGAACAATACATATTCTTATTTAAAGTACTACTTACTGCTGAAACGTTTTATTTCTCTCTCAGTGGTGCTCAAGGAGAACTGGCTGGTAGCACTGTAGAGATTTATTTTTAAATCACTGAAATCAATTTGTTTAGCATGTTTTTTTTTTTGACAGACTGCGTGTGTGTGTGGCACAATCTGCAAGCTGCTTTTCTATAAGTGCTACATGCACATCTGGGTGATTGAATGCAATGAAAACAGTAAATTTTTGCCATCCATGAAGCAGAAGGGTTCTTTGTTTCTTTCACCTCTGCTGCTGCCATCTCACTACTCAAAACTTCAAATCAGTTTTCAAATAATCTACTTTACTCTGGTTTTGTGTGCCTCTGTATGTGTGTGTTGACAGAGTATGTGAGTGAATATGTGCAGTGCAGCCTCCCAGCCCCTCCCATTTTATTCCACCACACACTGCATTTACAGTAAATAGAGTGGGAAGGTGAGAGACACAGCAAAGACAACAGGGGAACTGTTAAAGTTTTGAAGTTTTAAATTTGGGTCGACAACAAACAACATTGTTAGCATCAACACATCTCCCCAAATACAAAAGAAAAAGCTTTTTTTTTTTAAATTGTGTGAATTGTAAAATGAATACCTGAAGATAAAATTAGCTTTTCACTACTTCAATAATGTCAAATTCTGATGCACGTTCAGCTGTAATGTGACGGTATATATCTTACCTTAAAGAGCTGTACCCAGCGTTTCTGTTCGGCCTGGATGCGCTGCTGAACCTCAGTGTTTGTCTTGACTCCCACACTGCGGAAGGCAGCCATGTACTCCTCGCGGTGCTCCGTTTTGGTCTCAGGGTAGGCCAGCTTGATGATTCCCAGGCATGCGTCCCTCAGACAGCGAGACAGAGTCACCAGCTCTAACAGTGTGAAGGGCATCATGGAGGACTGCGTCTGACCTGTTGAGGGGGAGAATGTATTCATTGTCTTTTACAGATATTGACTTTCACATTTACATGGCGGCAAGACAGTGTGTGACCACTGGAAACAACAGACATATATATTACTTTACTAAGAACACCAAATATAAGAAATCAGGGATAACCAGCTCCAGTGGGATGTGTGACCCATTTAGACATTCATACATTATGTAGTACCATAATAATGTCCTTTGTCAATAACCAAAGCTCTACAAATGACATGTAATCTGAGGAATGGATAGGGAACAGATGGATAAGTCTATTACCTTCCAATTCATGACCAAAAAACTCGCTGTCATGCACGGAGATAAGCGAGTGGCTGAAGAGGGAGCTGAAGAGATAAAAGAGGGGAATGATGCGGTTGGAGTCCTCGAACGACATGGGAGACCCTCTTGAGATCAGCTGCAGCAGCGGCACCATGGAGCTGAGAAGGCAGACGCAGACCAAACATAAGGCACATATTGTTTCATACGCAAGCAGAAATTAACTGTATGCAAGCACAAATACACACATGTGCACACATGTACGCATGCCAGTAATCAGCATCGATTTAGCTCACCCGGTGATCATTTTAGTTGTCATGGAAGTTATCAGGTGCCAGAGATGCCTCAGGAAACGTGCATTGAAAGCTAAACTGTACAGAAGTCTGCGGAGAACAAAGGAGGAGAGAGACACGTCAAATTACAACATTTATTTTGATGAAGTAAATGTCTCTCATCAACAAGACGACACCGTGAGTTAGAGAGCTGTTTCAGTCAGATGACACAATCAGTGAGAGGAACAGTAAAATTACTTTCCGCCAATCTGTCTGCTATGTTGAGACTGTTAACTTTGCCCTGTTAACCAGAGGACACAAGTAAAAGGAGGGGAAAAAAAATAAATGACACTGTTAACCAACATTTCCCTCATAGAATTTTCTTGGCCTTTCTCTCCCCCTTTATACCTTGTGAGGGCCGAAAAGAGATTAAATGAGCCATTAAGCTTTATTTAGGCGAGGCACCTTCCATTAGTAAACTAGTTGCTGGCGAGGGTGCCCAGCTCGGGTCATAAACAGCCCTCTGGCTTCCTGCTGGAGCCCCATTTAACTTAATGGCCAGGGGAGCAAGACAATGGAGGACAGAGGAGGAGGGGAAGCCTCGCTATGACCCCGCAGCGCCAGCATACTTCCACACTCACAGTGAATTACATGATAACACCGAGGAGGGCCCACATACCTCGCTATAGTAGCTCTGCACTCAACGGTGCTGTGGCACCAAGGTGTGAAGCTGCTCTTTGTTCAAGTGTATGTGTGTGTGTGTATACTCCTAAATTGCATGGCTTTTCACACAGAGGGGTAAGTACAGGTGACAATAATGTGGTAAGTAAGCTAAAAGGCTAAATAAAGTGCCCCTGCATATAATAGGCCCTTGTCTGAAGAGTGACAGCACTGACACCTATAAGGATGCTTGCCTTTAATAGGGCAGCATCATGTATTCACAGTAGAGGAGAGGAGCAAAGGTCAACAGAGGAAAAAGAGTGACGAAACAAAAAAGAGAAAAGAGGGTACAGTGGGGAAAATATATTTGCTGAACACTCTTATCTCAATGTCAACATTTAAATTCGACCATGCAATCTACCAAAACTCCCAAAATGGAAATGAGCTTTCGGGAGCAGAGTGGCAGACAACCCTCAATATGGCTTGAAAAATGGTTTGTGCCAAGCACCCGCCATCTGTCAGTGGTACAAGACTCAGGAGAGAAGCAAGGAGTAGTGCTGTGTGCTCATAACAAGTGATGTGGGTGTTTGATTGAAATGGGAAACAAAGCACTAAATGCCAGCTGACATGCTGATTTACGGCCTGAGAGAACCCAAACCCCCATTTCAATCACGGAATGAACCGCTAATAAACAAAGTCAAGACATCAAAAGGGGTTGTGTGTGCATGTGTGTGCGTGTGTGTGTGTGTGTGAAAAGCAGATTGATGAATCACGCCCGGATCATTTCATTTTTGCGGTAATGAAAGAAAAGGAAAAAGAAATGGCCCGGCTCGGGTCATGTTTGATACCATAAAGAGTGAACGAGTTTCCACCTAAATACCAAATTGGTTTTGCCAGACTTCGGCGTTAACATGATCAACATCATTATCTCATGACAACACAAAAATCACAGCAACCGTTCAAAAGTAAATGAAAGACTAAAAAGCTCATCTGTGCCTGCTTTCATCAGAGCGAGGCCCCGTTAGCGACAGAGTGCTACATTGGGCGCAACCAAACCATTAAAGTGGAATTACACCAAATATCCAACGCTAACAATCAAAGTGAAATTACACCAAACCCACATGACAGGCTACAGATAATCAGAAAATCAATTAAAATCTATTTTGGGCCTGCTTTTAAGTTGTCCTCTAAAAAAAAAAAAAAAAGTAGAGTGCAGCTTCCTGAGACATTTTACATATTTATTAAAAAGGCAGTGTGCCGGGCTGGCTGGACGACTGGCCAGCGGCTTTTTTTCTTTTTTGCTGTAAGAGCAGTAAATCAAGACCGGGATGCAATTTGCTCCCCTTAGCCTCTTGTAAAGCTATCCCGTCCACTCCTGCAGTGATTAATCTTTCTCAGTGAGCTAATTATTTTGTACAGATATCCAATAATGATGGAAGACGAAGGGCAGGATTTATGGTAAAAGCGCAGAGGAAGGAGGAAGCCGTAAAAAATTAAGGGGATTGGGGAGTATACGCTGAAATTCTGTTCAACCATTTGTAAGCAATCTTGCACAATTACTAGCTGACCATCACTCTCCTCCTCTTTAATTACAGAGGAATCTAATACATATTTATCCTTGCACGCATGATTTGGGGTAAGCTAGGGCTTCATGATAGCAAAACAGATATACAGTAAGACACAGTTTCAGTAACATGAAATCAAACACATCCACACCCCCCCCCCCCCGGCAGCAACTGGCTCCATTAATAATTAACTAGAGCAGGTTGGCCATCCATGAAGCTCAGTCTGGATCACCTCCCGTCAGTCAACGCAGCTTCCATCCCCCAACACACACACACACACACACACACACACACACACACACACACACACACACACACACACACCACCTCTGACATCCTGGCCCTAATGTAATCAACCTGAGAAGAGGTAATTGCCCTCATCCAAAACTGACAGCTTCCCTGACATCCCTGCTTCCTCTGCCGGTTGTAAATGCCAGTGGGTGCAGACCCACTGATAACTGCCTGCCTCACTTCACTGTTATTTACATTACTGCTTACAGCGCGGAAACACATAAAGACACAGTTTTCCTCTCAATCAGCCGGCCGTGTAAACAAGCAAACAAGGCTGATCTCGACAAGACATGTAAAATGTTATGATATCAAATAAAAATGAAAAAGGCTTTAACATTTATTTTCATGTTAGATCCAGAAGCACCTGTCTCAGTACATCAGAATTTTCTACACCAATAACAACTTTCTGAAAATCCTTTAATAGGACTGAAGGTCATCAAAGTGGGACAGATGCTTGCGGCCACATTGGAGTGAACAGTGAGTGCTTCTTTTTAGGTTTTGTTACTTTAAAGGGTTTTTCTGTACCTGACTTTTGGCACCATGAGGCGATGCTGGACCATGAGTGTGTGACAGATGGATGCCATCATGGTGAAAACCTCCTCACTGGCTGAATCCCTCCACACCAGGTTCAGCAGGGCGTTAGTCTGCTGTTTGGTGTCCAGCTTGTGGACACATTCCTCCGTGATCAGCTGCACAGAGATGCGACTGTCATCCTGATAGAGAGGAAAACAGATATGGGTTAAAAGTGTGGGATGACGAGAGAACCAATGAATCAATGTGAATGAAATCACATTCAGAAAATGTGACAATTCAAATTGTCTACCCAATGGATATCTTTTTTGGGGCATTTTGCCTTTATTAGATATGAGACAGTATAGAGCTCTAGGAAATGATGGGAGTGAGATGGGGGGATGATATGCAATAAAGGTATCCGAGTCAAAATTCAAAATGTGGCCTCTGACCAGAATCTCTCTTTGTATTTTGCCTTTTTTATGTTATTATGTCTTTGGTCTTCAAAAATGTCAGAAAATAGTAAAAAATGTTGATGACGTTTCTCAAAGCCCAAGATGCAACCTAAAATGTCCCAATTAACCATCCATAACCCAAAGATAATCAATTTACTATCAAAGAGGACTTAAGACACCAAAAATATTCACATTTAAGAAGCAGGAACCAGAGAATTTTAGGCTTTTTTTCTCTTAAAATATTATTCAAAACGATTAATCAATTATCAAAATAGTTGGCTATTTAATTATCTGTCTGATGAATGGACTAACTGCTGCAGCTGAATTTACAATAAAGCTGGAAACTGCAATAAAATGTCACAAACTTAATATATCCTTTAGGCCCTTTAGATCAGATATGTTACTATTATGCTACTTTCACAACTTGTGATTAGTCATTTCTTGTAATTAGCCATATTGGTGACACTATTTGTGGGGGTGTAGATAAAGGTCATATATGCCAGGCTGATCTGGAGCAGTATTCATGACAAAACAAAAAATAGCTAGTCGTTTTTGCTTTTGGAAGACAAATGGTACCGTTTGCCTTTTGAGAAATAGTACTGAAAATGGGTTTAATCTGTGCCTTCGTAATGTTATGAATAGTCTTTGAATGATGCGAGTTTTGGAAGGTCGATCCGGATGCAGCTGCAGTCAGGGAGGAGCTGCTTAAAAGCCAATACCAATATACGTGTACTTGTGTCCGTGTGTACGTAACCTACCTGCATGGGTGGTGGGTGGATGCCAGCGTCATCGTCGTCCTCCGAGTCGCTGCTCACCTCAGGCCTGCTGCAGCTCTCTGGCACCGGCAGCAGTGGCAGCAGCGTCTGCAGAGCCCGCAGGTACAGCAGCAGACCCTCGTCTGATAGTGAGCCTGCCAACACGTCACCAATCATCATTACTGCACAAACCATCATATCAGACCTCTCTATAAATCAGTCTCCTGAAGAGTTAATGCTTCCAACGAGCTGTATTTATTTCACCTCATTAACACGCACTGCGATATAAATACACAGGCGATGCACCATGTAAACATCTCCCAACTGTCACTCACCTAAGCGGTTCTCCCCTGCAGAGAGGACAAAGTAAAACAGCCACGGTGCCTGGCTCTGTGCTGCTGAGGAGGAGCCGATGGTGGCCTGGAGGGAGCTCAGGAAGGCCTCGAAAGGGAATGAGAGACGGAAGTCTGACAGTGCCGGGATAAAGAAGTGAAAGATCTGCTCGGTGAACGGTGCAGAGATAAACTCCTCAGTAAAGGCCGCAAATACAAACTGCCTGAAAGACAAGAGACAAACAGACATTAGACAAGTAAACGCAATAGATTAAAATGCTAATATGACGTAAGAGAACAAAAATGCTGCCTTCAATGACTGTATGTTCATACAGACTCTGCTCTTTTGGCTTAGTGAGCGCTCCAATATTATCTCTCCAAACAGAGCTGCTTTGTGTGGCTCAGTCACACACATCTGGTGGGCCAAGTCAGATAATTAGCTGTTAGAGTCAGTGTGTACACAAGTTTCTCTCACTCCCGCCTTGCTTTTCTTCAAAGAAGAAAAGGAGTCCCCTTGTCGTTTGTTATTAAGTATGTCTCAAACTGAGGGCAAATAGCCTGATATTCTGCACTCTGGTGAGCGAGCGAGTCTGGGGTCCTTTTATGGCTTGTTGTAAATTGGTCTCTGAAGCAATTACTGCTTCAGCACTGACTCGAAGGGACAAAAAACTGCTGTAGTTTGTCTGATCAGTTTAATGGATGATTTTAAAAGAATTCACTGGAGACAAAGCCTTTGCTTTCCTGCTATTAAGCAGTTGTCTTTTCTCTGTACTCAAAGCAGCAATTTGGGATCTCTGCAGAAATCTGCAATTTAGATAAATGCATCAATTAATCCTTATTATCTATAGTGAGATTCCAGAGTCCAGCCTTTCTTTGTGATTCTCTATTTACTATGAATAGAAAAGATTCACTTTTTGGCCTCTTCCAAAGAAAATCACACAACAAGGTCAGCAGCACAGCACCGGTCAGGGAACCGACCAAAAGTCTGTTGTTCATGGACACTTCAGCAGAAGGTGTGCCATCTGTCACAGAGGGTTAAACTTACATCCTCCAGTGCTTGCTGCTATGTTATGTTTGTGTTAAATGCAGTTTTTCCATTTCATTTCACCCTCCTGTTGTACCTTGCGCCTGTTGTGCAGGAGGAGTAGGTAAAGTGCAGAGGTTTGAGGATGTGCTCCAACAGTGTGCTTGCCAGAGGGGGGATAGAGGGAGCGCCGCTATACTCCAGACTGGAAGGGAGCCTGTGATTCACAAGAATATACAGCGACCTGTAGTATCCTGAGGAGAAGATACAAAAAGAAAAAAAGATAAAGAATCTAGCTGATTTTATTAAACATCTACCAACACACTTCTAATGCAGCAGATGTTTATGTTTGCATTTAATTGTAAAAATTGTTGTAAAAATAGAATAAAATCAATATCAATCTGTAATACATCATCAGTACTATATTATTATTTTCATTACTTGGGCATTCACATTAAAGCAAATTTTGTCTTCTTTCAGTTTTTAGGTTTTTTTCTGCATCTTTACTGGTTTATTTCAAGAACACATGTAAAAATATACATATCTGTAATTATGAAGTCTTCCATTTTAAAATGCATTGACTTTTCCATATATATTGAACTTGAATTGCATTTTTGGAACTCACTAGCAAATTACTTACATATTTTACTTTGTAGTCTCAATAACAAAGAGAAAATCTGTCATTTTGTCCACAGGAAAAATAACTGCAAAATAACTGGAAACTATGACAGTCTATATAGACTAAAAGTGTCTGTTTAAGACATTTCTGTTCATACAGGCAATATACAGTGGAGACGGACAGACAATAAGTCCTGACTTTCTTGCTCCTTACTTTTGGATTTCTTGTCATTTTAACATATTTCAGTGTTGCACCCAATGTAACTCACTAATAACAACATGAGCAAAAATATATGTCAAATATACTGCAAATGTAAAAGAAATATGAACATCCTGGAACACCTACTTAGGACAGAATTCACCACTACTCCGAGGTGCCCTATATATCTGCCTGTTAAAGTAGGGCCAGCCAGTATGCCTGATTTTATAATTAGGCTTCAAGACATCTGACTGACGCTACTGCTGACGTAGTAGCAAAAACTAAACAAGACGCTTTGGTGTTGAAACCTTTTCAAAGTATAAATAATACTAGAAAGAGCAGTTAAAATGAGTCATACGTCTGGGATAATGTAAACACCAATGAGACGTACTTGATCTGTGCTCGGGTGCCAGTTGGAGCAGGAACTGCCCATGTACAGATAAAAGTACTCAAACACTTGAGACCAACTGATATTGACACATATTCAACATCTCTATGCACCCCTTAGTGTTTGACAATTAGACCATTAAGGGTTCATTAGTGTTTGTGCTGCAGTACATGCTGGGATATGACTGCTGTTTGCAAAACCAACATTTTGCATGCATCCATAAAACTCAGAGCACACTCAAAAACAACAATTACGCATAAACTTTATCACAGCCAAAGCAACAACAGACATATAATATCAATGCTTCTTTATCTTCATGTGTATAATAATAAGTCACGGTGAACTTACCTTTCTGTACCATATAGTGCAAAATCTGCTCGAGTAATGAAGCTACATAGTTAGCATCTGGAATAACGGGAAGATAGGTTTTCTCTGAAGAAAAGATTTCTAGCATCCGCATGGGAACTGCCACATTTAAACTGTCATCCTTGCAATTCTGCAGGAGTCTAGGAGACAGAGAGAGCGACAAGACAGATGACAACAACTGTGATTTTCTTCAAATATCAAACCTCCTTGCCATGTGTTTTGCTTCATTCAAGTTTTCTAGGTCTGTACCTGCAGCAGAAGCCTAATATCCTCTTGATCTGAAACATGCATGTCTGCCTCTGAGGGCCCACCAACAGCTTCACAACTTGACTGTTGTGTTTCACCAGGTTCTGGCACAGCCATATCTTTATAAACAAACAGACAGACACAATATGTTAGATATGCACAAGACGTCGGCACAAACTTAAGCTCCTGGCTGTAATAGCATCTGTGAAACAATCAAAACACATAACAAGACATTCTCACCAATCTATGTGCATCCACACTCTGTCTGTAGAAAAATATGAGTTGTCTTGACAAGAGGCAGAGACCAGCACCATCCAAGACATGCTGAGCACCTCCTGCCTGCGTCTGGCTGACACACTCGTCAAACCTGGCCCTCTGGATGGCGTACTAAAAGAAAGATTTCAAAGGTCACATACTGCAAATACTCTGTTTGAGCAGACTTGTGTGAGTAATACAGCAACCACTACAAATGTACAGTAAAAATAAATGTGTGTAAACAAAAGGTTCAAATGGTTTTGTCAACTCGCCTGGTTGGGTCAGTAGGTCAGAGTTCATATTTTCAATGACTCAACAGGTAAGAAAATAGCACTATGTCTTAAGAAATGGCATTACCACACAGCAAAATGTTGTATGAATAAGCAGAAAAAAGCATAGGCTCTAACTGTGATTATGAAAAATGACAAAGTCTGTCTCTATATTTCTGCGTCAAGCCAAAACAGTAATCAGTCGTGATGACCCGTTTTCCGTTATCTGTTTTGCCGACACACAGGTTATGGTAAGAGTCTTGTTATGAGCATTGAGCCCTGTCAGTGCTGTAAAAAATGAAGCAGTCTGACACGCTCGACTTTCATTTATCTTCTTTCACCAAACTGTCACTCACAATTAAAAAGACATATTCTTTCACTGTTTTAAAGATGCCTAAAGTGCTCTTCACCAATCAACTCCTCATAACTCAGGAAGTGGTATGAAATATGACTATGATGAGCCAAAGAAGCAAAACATAACTGGACCAAGTTAAGAAGCAACAATAACAACTTTTTTGGCTACTGACTGACACGCCATTGGCAAATCCTTACTGTCGAACAAATATTGTATTCATAGGCAGCAGCTGAACTGAAAAATCAACCACACAGGAAATGAATGTTTACCAATGGGCTTCCTGATTTGGTATCTAAGAAGCTTGTGCCAAAACTGACAGCAACCCAATTCAGCAATCTGAAGAAAGATGAAACTTCAGTTGCAGGCTAAGTCACCAAAAAAAATACATCTACCAGACCATCAGGCAGCGCTAATCATAAGCGAAGAGCATGTTAAAAGATCATATGTGAGTGTAGACACACATAATGGGAGTTATCAAGTGGGCACATTTAATCACAAATGTTCAGTTAGGCTCACAGCCAACCCTCATTAGGTACATACACTCACCTGCACCTAACCTTTGACTTAACAACAACAACAACAGTAATAACAACAATATCTGTGATTCTGAAGGTAACTGATGAAACCTAGAAAAAAGGGTTTAAGGAAACTTGTGCTTGCAAACTTACCTGTCGCTTTAAGTCCTGGTAGCCACGTATGTAGGACTGAATGATAATTGCATTCTTCAGTCGTTTTCTTTCATCCTAAAGTAATAAAAGAACACGTCTTAGCGCTGATGACACCACAGCATCAATGACCATGAAACCAAAATAGGCTTGTACCTTACTATCTTGGAACATGCATTTTCACTTGAATTGATAGTGCAAAGTAGTATAGGTTTAGAGGAAAATCATCAATGGATTCTTCAAATAAACACAGACCCATGCAGTGACAATTCTTTTCATAAAGAAGCTTGTAAACAAAACACTGGACAGAGTCCGTTACCTCTCTTTTTCTTCTTTCTTCTTGAGTGCGGTGCAGCAGAGATGCTTTCTCCTCCTGAAACACAACATACAAGAACTCAGAGACACTTTAAACACAACAATGCTGTATGATTTTTGCCTAGCCCTGACATGTGAGAAATTGGATAGCATATGTGTGTGTGTTAAAAACAACAGTCATGTCACTTGTTTGTAACTGCATCATTTATTTTCAGTTTTCCTGTGTTACTTTTATGTCAAATGACACTCACCTTTTTACTTGCTCCTCCAAGTGATACCTTGGGTCGTGTCTTGAAATCTCCCTCAAAGCTAAACATTTTCAGATTTTTTCCATTGACTAGTTCAGATGTTGCCACTGATCTCTGAAAGAGAAAACGAAACCAAAATTAACACTAAACACTCTAAAGTAAAAACCTAATGGGAGTGCCAGCACTGAGAGAGCAGTGACAAAATTTAAAACAAAAATTACCTGACTGGTGGCTCTAACTTGCACACAATTAAACTTTGGTGAATCGATTTTTCAACCATTAAATTAGAGCAAGTTGCAACGTCTTCTGTTTGTACTTTATGTGGCCGAGTGAAACAGTTAATCAGCTCGATGTGGACAACTGTTGAACAACAGCACAGACGGTTAACTGACAGCTTCAGTTTGCTTCCAACAATAGTTAGCTCGCCGGTTAACTTAGCTAGCTAATGACTCAGCAGCTGTCAGGAGCTAAACGCTGCTGTCTGGTGTTATATGAGTCCAAGCAGCAACATAGACCCGAAATTACACATTATTTATTAATGACACGTCGCACCACTGCTTCATACATGTGTGCGTAACATGATTTTGTTGACGTTAGCACTGCGGCTACCTAGCAGAGCCGCTTAGCACTCAAACAGGCTAACTTTACGGGGGGTGTCTTCCTCTCTTTCGTGTCGCTTTTAACCTATTTCATATTACAGGACACACACCTGAGAATCATCAACCAACAACCTATGAATCGTTTACCTTTGACTTTTCAATTAAGGTGTAAATCACAGTAATACTGGGAGTGCAGTTTAGGTTAACCCAAACGTCAAGTCTTCTTTTCCTCTCCTCTCTGGAAATCAACATACAACACAGGGGGAACGGCTTCAACTTCACTGCATCCGCTTCCTGCGACGTCAGAGAAAGCTGATTGGACGACAGTGACGTCAATAAAACCCACTCTCCTCTCAGCTAGATTCATTGAGAAGTGCTTTACAGCTTCTGAAAAACTCTCATGATGACACAACTCAGACATCAGATTGGAGAAGGAATATCTTCACTGATGGTTTAGATGTCCTAAATAAAAAAATGTAGTAATAAACAAATCAGGAATACCCTTGTAGAGAATAATTTTTAATCCAACTTTTTATCATTTTTTGGCAAATTCCATATATATAAAATGAACCAATAAAAAAACTAATAAGATGGCTGTAAAAACTGTTACTGAATGTATTTTTTTAAATGTCTAACTATTCTGTTGTTTTATTTATGCTATTTATTTATTTTTTATTCTTTAATTGGAAAATTTGGATTCACTAAATATGACAGGAATCTCTACTCACAGTTTTATTTAATTAATTTGCTTACTATTTTGACCAAATTTTATATTCACAAATCAAAATTCTTAAGCAAAAAGACAAACTTTTCAGAACTGACTGACTGTCCATACCAAACAATACATCTCTTCTATATCTGAATGTACAAACAAAAAAGCTGTCCCTGTAAGCTTTACAAGATATTTAACTATTTTTTTTTCTTCTATTACAACCTTTAGTCCCCCTGGCGTGTTTGTAGACACAAGTTGTATACACAAGGTGCTTTTAACTTGTTGTATACTACTCAATAAAGATGTTAAGAAAAGACTGTGTGTATGTCTTTGCAAATGGTGGGAGATATATTCAGATCCTTTACTTGAGTAAAAGTACCAATACAGCAATGTCAAAATACTACTACAAGTAAAAGTCCTGGAGGAAAAATCCTACTTAAGTAAAAGTACCTAAGTATTATCAGCAGTAAAAGTAGTGGTTTGGTCCCTCTGACTGATATATTATTATATATAACATCATTAGATTATTAATACTGAAGCATCAGTGTGTAAGCAGCATGTTACTGTTATAGCTGCTGGAGGTGGAGCTAGTTTGAACTACTTTATATGCATTTAGCTAGTTTAGTCCAGTGGTTCCCAACCTAGGGGTCAGGCCCCTCCAAAGGGTCACCAGATAAATCTGAGGGGTCGTGAGATGCTTAATGGGAGAGGAAAGAAGAAAAAACAAAGTTCTGATACACAAATCTGTTTTCAGTTTTTGGGCTTTTTCTCTAATCTTTGATTTTTGGTGAAATATTGGATCATTTGAACATTTATTGAAATGAAACCATGTGAGAAGTTTAGAGGGAAAAATCACTATTTGGTGGAGCTGTTAACAACTCATAGACATCTGAAATGTGACCCCGACTACACACTGCTTTTTGTAAGACGTCATAAGCCAAAAAGGTTGCAAACCACTGGTTTCATCTTTAACAATGTGTTGTATTTTAAAAGCTTGTTATATTATCCATTGTGTCAAATCTTCATCTGAAAAGTAACTAAAGCTTTCAACAGTCGGCTGTAATAATAATAATTTTATTTGAATACCACTTTTCAAGCTAGGAGCACAAAGTGCTTACCACTGCAGAGAGACACTCACAAAAATATAAAAAACACAACAACAGCAAAATACAATACAATTAAAAAGACAGCATAAAATAAATTTACAAATAAAACCACTGAAAAGATAAAACAAGTGAAACTATTAAAATCTGGAGGTTGCACCACAGAGCTATATTATGTAAACAAATAAGTCTAGTTGTCAGACAAGAAGGCGAGTCTATAAAAATGTGTCTTTAGACAGGATTTAAAGGCTGAAACAGTGTCAGCAGACCGAATACTAACTGGAAGACTGCTCCAAAGCTGAGATGCCAGCACAGCAAATGCTTGATCAGCTGTAGTGTGCAGTTTGTATTCTGCAGAAACTTCACACATGACATGAATTATGGATCCCACCGGTGTTAATGGGCACTGAGATTCCCCTCTATCAACCTCAACAACAATAAAGTAGTTTGTAATTCACAGAAGAGATGTCAGTTTATATTCCCGAAACACATTTCCCGAAATACATTTTCCATCACAGAAAATCGTAAAACAAACATATTTGATTTGTGATAGATGTCTGGCAGGAAGCTCCTTGCTAAATTTGAGCAGCTATATTTACAGTTCCACTTCTGAAAAATGTGTTTAAGTGAGAATGAGAATCAGAAACAGGTTTATTGCAAAGTGGGTCTGCACATACAAGGAATTCACCTTGGTGTTGTGGTGCATACAATCAAAAAATACAAGGTAAGAGAAAATACAAGTACCACAAAAAAAACTTTATTATAAATATATAAATACAATTTTACAATAGAAATATTAAGTAGAAATATATTTTAGGTGAGTGAAAAGAGCTGTTATATTTTTTCAAATATGGCACAAGATATTGTCTGTGAATGTGCGAATGTTCACAGTATAAACAGTACTTGTAAGGTGCAAATGAAATAATACAAATAATTGTGTTAATGTAATGCACCATGTTGGATGTGAGAGGTTCACAGATGTGCAAGTTGTGCATGTTATTATGTTTTTATGTTTTCTGTTTATTGTTATTCAGTAAATATACAGGATAGGAAGCTGGCCTATAGATGATGGATGTAATTTTTATTGTTGAGCCTTTTCCAAGAGTCTATTATGAAGCAGACTTAATAATTTTAGGAGGCATCCCCTTCTTAAACCCCTATACAGTACACCAAACCATTTTTGTTTTGCACAAGAAATTGTTTTCATAGAAATGGCATTATTCAAAAAATATTGAAAACCAATATGTAAATCAAAAGGGAGTAAAATAATATTGTCATTCCCTGGGTGTCTGGTGAAAGTTAGACCCAAATCACTCATTCAAATGGCTTCTTCAGTTCTATTTGTGCTGGGGAATAGTACCAGTATTTATCCCTGTGAGGTGCAGACGATAGATATATTTGCTTTATTTGTCCAGAATTACACTTGAAATAATGATAACTAAACCTAAAACAGCCAGAACAGCCACGGTCATGGCAAGTTTCTGTTCATAGTGGTATTAGTGCTAGCGTTGGTAACACCATTTCTAAGGTTGGAGCACTGACCACCCAGTGCCACAGTTAAAGGACAGTCTGGAGTAAAATTCCCTTTTGGGATATGAAATGTAGCCCACTAATGGTATCTCTATAATGGGAATCTGTTGTGATATTTGTCTATGTTTTGGAGTTGATGAGGTTTTTGCATTAGCATTCCTTTAGTATTTTTATTAGCTCCTATTACTGTAACATACCAGTAACATTTCTGAAAAATTTCACCCCAAATTTCAGTCAGTTTCACTGCAACTAATAGCAAATAGCAAGTAGCTAATAATATATTGCTGAATGTCAATGCTGGCACTGCATTTATTTAGTTATTTTATTTGACTTATAGGAAATTCCCAATGTGCGCGTGTAGATGGATTGAACACCTCAAAGTTTTTAATTGCATGTGGTGTGCCTCAAGGCTCAGTCCTGGGGACCAAATATTTTTACACTTTTCCAATGCTGTTGTTACAACGCAGGACTTAACTGTAGAGCTGCGGCACTGTATCTCACCTGTTTAAGCTCCTCTTCACTGGTTGCAACTCCATTTTAAAAATAATTTCGAGATTTTACTTTTAAGAGTAATGGTAATCTCATGATCCCTTACGAGCTCACTCACAGTTTGACATTTCAGGGGTGTTGTAGCTGTGGGAACACCTGTTAAATCATTTACCTTTTAATCAATTAAATGCCTATTTCTTCATCAGAAATATTTCATTTTTATGAAATAAGAATACAATTAATGACAGCTGAATGTAATTTAGCTGCTTCAGTTTCAGAGTCCATATTGTGCATACTGGCTCACTGTTACACTGTCACGGCTTACTGTTACTTAAATAGAATAGAAAGTCAAAACATGTGTGTAAAAGGCTTATTGTACTGATATTTGCATTTTGATCTGTCCTTTTTGCTCTCTCTATCTTGATTATGAAACACTTTACATTTGTTATCAAAATATTACACAAAAGTTTTACATACTGTACAAAAATGAGTATGATGATGACATTGATTATGATTATTATCATTAATATTAGTAGGCCTATAGCAGCAGCAGTACCTCTAATGCAAAACTCAGGTTACCAGCTTATGAATCTGTATAATAAAATCCAATAAAATAGCTAGCAATAACTTCTTATGTTTGTCATTTCTAATAATTTCCAACCTTCTGTATTGTATTGTACTATAACTCAAATCAATACAATACTGTCCAATACATTAACATTTATTCATTTGGCAGAGGCTTTTGTCCAAAGTGACATACAGATGATATACAATCCAAGCAAGATTGAAGAGAAGCCATCAAGAATAAGTGCCTCAACACTCAGCTCCACATTCCACCTGACACCAGGTTTGCAGGTGCATTAAATACAACATAACCACTAACTACATCCTCAACAGAGTTGAGTCAATGCCTCTCTGGCAGAGTCAACAGAAAATAAACATTGTAGGCTTCACAAAGACAGAAACTACTGCAGAGTAAGATTGTACAGGTGCAAAGAATAGATTGGCAACTCAGTGTATGTCTTTTAGTTCTGCATAAGTAAAGTTATGATTCCTGTTGTAATGAGCAGGGAGCAAAAACTGGTTTAAACACTTGTCAAAGTTGCACTAATTAGCTTTATGGGCATTTTGAAAAATTGAATGTGTACAGGTTGGTCTAACAGCATTTGACATTTGTCTAATAAGTCTTAAGAGTAGTAGTCTGTCAAACTGCATTCATGATGACTTTATGATTTGCTGAACAATTAATTGAGGCTGCAGGAGAGTCCATTTCCAATAAAATGTGAATATAATGGAAGTCAACCAGGAGCTCCCATAATAGACAAGTATTAAAGAAATTACATTTCTGTTAAATATTAAAGATAAAATATTCCAACCTAGGACCTCTTTTGGGCCTTTTTAAATTATTTTCTTACTCATTTACTTCTTTATGCATTTTTCTTTGACTGGCCTTTGACTCTTGTTCATGGATTTGTTTAATTTTTAACGACAGCAGGTGAAGAGGAGCTCCACTGATTGTGACGTAGACATATATAATATGCATATGTGTATATAGGCTATATGTACGTCTGATTATGATTATTACTGTTATTATTATTATTTTTTTTTTAGAGTAGCAAACATTTTGTAGAAACTAATGCTTTATATCGTCGGGATTTTTATTAGCTGAACGAATAAAGGCTTTAAAAGCATGGGCATAAGTCACGGGCAAATGGTTTCATCAATAAGATCTGATTGGGCCTATAAATAACAATGTTGATGGGGACTCAGGTAATACTCTCCATCCAAAGTGAATTGATAACACGTCTAAGACAAGTTAACTTGAAATATCGAATTTCATAAAGAGTTTGAGATCCTGATGTTTCTGTCAGAGAATTAAGACTTTCTTCCAGCCGTCGATACTGACGCTGATAGTAATGTTATTTCCTGACAGAATAGAAAAAATCATCTATAGAAAAAAAAAGATTATGAGCCTCAAATGTTTTAAAAGCACTTTTACACATTTCATTTAATCGAATGTATTTATTGCAATAAAAAAGACAGTGCAGGTCCCTTTAGATTGCCTTTTCATAATGAACACATTTACCGAAGGTAATTAATATATAAACTATCCCGATTTGTCACTTTGATTTGTATTTCAGTTAATTGTGAAGGTAATTACGGAGCAAATTAACAGCTTTCAGGAAAGACCGGGGTTTTAGGGTCCGGTTCCATCTTGGGGACCTTATTAATTTTCTCTCCCCTAGATGTGATGAAAAGGAGCGATAAATCTGCGTGATCGGTGAAGGCCAATCCTAAATGGCTCCATATTTCACCGCTGCTTTAATAGAAATATTCATGCGGGTCCCCTTAATGAAATTAAACCCGTGGTGGGGACAAGGCGCAGCTCGGGCGTGTTGCGATCAAGACTCCGGCTGTTAAAATAATCATGCCGAAAGCTGATAAAATGCATTTAATTGATGAGAGAACTGCTAAAGACTTCCGCTTTGTCCAGAGGTGAAGATGTTTATTTAGCCCTGCACAATATCATAATAATTTTAAAAAACAGCTGCCATGCACTCTCAGACTGTCTCATGCCTGCTCTCATCCTTTTTTCTTATCATTACAAGGCCAAATGTCAGATAAAAACGACAAGAAATACATGTGCGTAAAAGAAAAATGCCAATTTCAGGAACAAATTCTCAAAACAGCAAAAGTGCAACAACTGGACACCTTTGCACCTAATAATTGAAGGTGTATAAATCTTTACATCATTAGCATTTGCACCTTTCGCATACAGAAATAAGTTTGGATGTTTTGGTGGTAAAAGCGCATTAGTGAATTGACTCTCTCCTTCTCCCTCTCTTTCTATTTTTTTTCTCCACGTTTCCATGCAGGCCCACATCAATCTCTCCGTTATCATTCTGTAATTGGTCATGATCATCAAGGTCCACAATTAAATGGCGATCCTTTACTTGAAAACTACCCGGTGACTTGTTGATTTCCCCCGAGCAAATAAACGTCCCAGGAGCGCGGTCAGCTGATGAATTGACAAAAACTAATCAGCTTTATTGGTAGACAGGTTAAGGGCAACGGGGTGTCAATAATTCTCATTCTGACCTCCTCTTCCATTAGCTTTAAGTGGCTTATTAGACCGAAGTCACCCGAAGCCAGCGCGGGCCTATTACATCTCTCTCCTCATCACACTTTAGAGCTTTCAATTACAAAAAAATTTTGCTGCTCGTTGGTCGCAGATTCTGCCGAAATTTGAGCCATTTTTGACAGCTGCTCATAGCTCCTGCAGGATGTACAAAAAAACTGAATTTAAAAAGAAAAACACCAACATTATTATCAATATTTCAGGAACAAGAACTAGTAATTTGTTGGCTTTACGGAGATTTTTAAAAAATGTATGAACCTTGACAGGCTTCAAACGTCTCAATACAGAGCACCACAACATCATGTTGGCTGCAGTGAGGGTATAAGATAATTAATTTGGATATACAGCTCCATTATAACAGGTCAGTGTGCGTCTGTCACCTTCAGGTTTGGGAAACGACAGAAGGAAGGCTTTTACTTAAATTTCCCTGTTGGCCTCGCAGTGCGCCTCGGCTCAAGATGTTCATTTTTGCGCGTGCCATTTAAAAAAAATAAAAAAAACTGCCTGTATATTTATTTAATTCGCTATCTAAATCCAATGACTAAAGATGATCCTGATAACCTTACACATCACCTTACATGTTAGGAGTGAAAATTCAATTTTGCACTGGGGAAAAAATGGGTTTGTCCTGTACTGCCATTTAATATATCTAATTAATACCAAGCGTATGTTTTTCTATTTTATAGTTCAAGTTAAACATTTATTTCTAATCCATCTCCTTCCCTCAGAAGGACCAGGACAGACCCAAGACACATCACTCCTCAGGCAGCAGGAAAACGTCGTCATTCAAAAACATCTGGACTTGCAGCAGAAATAATTGCATTTTCATTAAAAAAAAAAAAAGATTTTCCAACTAAATTTAACATTAAATACTTCCATATGATTAATAATTTAGAGGTTTGTTTATGCCAAGGTTTAAAAAAAATGTTACTACACCTGCTCCTGTGACCTCGCTCAAATTGGTGAAGTGTACAGTAAGCCAATCCCCCAAAAATGTATTGCGCACTTACTCCTGTCACCATAAAACAAATAAAGTCCTCCTCAATGATTAGTCACATTGGAAACTTTTACTCGACAACTCCCCCTGTTAATGAATTATATATTACTGTAAAAGGCGAAATATGGCATCTCGTTGTAATTGATCAAAATATTAAGTTTTTTTTCTAACGTTTGCGTCATTTCCCTGTAATAGCAATATTTTATGAAAGCAATAACGCAGCCAGCACCGTGCTTTACAGTGATTAGACCAGAGAGGCGTTGTTGGGTCCGTTGTGAAGCTTGGGACAGCCCCCTTCTAGACGGCTGCACCAATCGCCTCCATCTAACAGGGATTAAGTGTCACACGGAGCTCCTCTCTCACACTCCGGACCACATCATAACCTTTGAGAGGTGGCGAAACGGCACCGACTTCTCCTTCGTTTACGGCAGCAGAGACGACAAGGACGCGCACCGAGGGCCCAATGGAGAAATCCAAAAACTTTCGCATTGACGCGCTTTTAGCAGTCGATACACCCAAAGTGCAGACCTCTCCGCTCGCGCTTGTGACTTCCCTGTCCTCCTCCTCCTCCTCCTCCATCCCGACGTCTGGAAGTGCGGCAGTCCCGGAGTTGACGACCAGCGGCGAGTCTTTACGCACCGAGACGCCGTCTCCGCCGAGGATTTCCACCTGCGGCTTGATTCCTAAACCGGGTTTCCTCAACAGTCCGCACAGTATGATTGGATTACATCCGCAGAGTACCGCAGGGATCCCCGCACAGGCTCTCTACGGCCACCCCATGTACACCTACTCCACAGCTGCCCTCACAGGCCAACACCCTGCCCTGTCCTACCCCTACCCACACGGCTCCCATCACCACCACGCCAGTGATCCCATCAAACTGACAGCCAGCACCTTCCAGCTGGACCACTGGCTGCGGGTCTCCACAGCCGGGATGATGCTGCCCAAAATGTCTGACTTTAATTGTGAGTAGCCTCGCTGTGTTCTGACATTTCACTGTTCTTTTTCAAAAATAAACCTAAAAATATCATGTAGCCTGTTGGTTATGTATGCCAACCCATATAAAAGATTTCATGGTACCCAAAAAATACTGTTTTATGTGTTATAATAATGCTTAATAATAAATAATCATAATAATTAACCCTTATAATAATAATGTAGGCCTGTGATGCTGCTTTAAGGCAGCATATGTTACTGTGCTTAAGACTAGAACTAAGACAGGCATGCCATTTTTATGTTACTTAAAGTAAGGCCCGTTTTAGATATTTAGGTGCATGATTTCCCTCAGATATCTCTGTATGACCGTCTGGATAAAAAAAGCTGTCATTGAATGATGATTTTTCTGAGAGGAACTAAAATGGACAGATAATGGACAGTGGGAAAGTGGCAGAGGAGTGTGAAACCCACAGTCGACATGCTATTTGCTCACCAGATACTGCCTTTTTGTTTCTGCTCGTTTTAACAGATTTGTTCAAAAAGAAGTGGCAAATAGCTTCTCTATGGGCATATTCATATGTGGACTACCTTGTTGCTTATTTGGGGAGCACACAGATAGAAAACTATATCTTATTACACCATAAAGAGAAATTTTGATGATTGCATCTTATGTGTCCCTTACAAGTTTTTGAATATTTTATTATCAGTCATAAAACTGGATGTTGGTTTTGGATATTAATATTTTATTATAGATATATTCTATGTCAGAAAATGTTGTTGAAAGGCACGTGGAATTGATGTTGTTTTAATTTTGCAGCTCAGGCGCAGTCCAACTTGCTGGGCAAGTGCAGAAGACCAAGAACTGCATTCACGAGTCAGCAGCTGCTGGAGCTGGAGCATCAGTTCAAACTGAATAAATATCTGTCACGACCGAAACGATTTGAAGTGGCGACGTCCCTCATGCTGACGGAAACTCAGGTAATAACAGAGATTTGACCATATTAGTTCCTCTTTTAAGGGCTTCACAAAATATATATTTTTAAAAATGCACAAACATGACCAGCAAGTTAATTTTTTGCTTGGTTTCATTTTCTGAAGATTAAATAAAAAATTATATTGAATCTCACTCCACCTGTTCCCGTTGCATCCTCACTGTTTGGGCAATTTGGGCAAATGTTTAAACCCAATGGGCGAATATTTTACTTTATTTACTTAATATTTTGTTTGATTCAAAGGATTATTTTGTAAATAAATATTAGATTTAGTAACTCTTCTGACGTGTTTCAGTGTAGTTTATACTGTATTGTATGTATGTAGGGAGCTTGTAACATGCAGAAGTCAACATAAGGTGGACTGGTGACTTTTACGCATTCTTTACGCATATTTACGCACAGTCTTTATACGTTTAGATCAATTAAAATTAATTATTGTTTCCTTTCTTCAGGTTAAAATCTGGTTCCAGAACAGACGTATGAAGTGGAAGAGAAGTAAGAAGGCCAAAGAGCAAGCCGCCCAGGAGGCCGAGAAGCAGAAATGCACCAAGAACGGCCAGGAGAAATCAGACGCACTCGAACAGTCGGATTATCACAGCAAGACAGACTCAAAAAATGTCAGGATAAGAGACTTCAGGGACAGTGACGACGACGAGGGCGACAATTTCCTGTACAACTCTTCAGACTGCTCTTCAGACGACGAGAGGAATCACACCAGTGACACAAGTCCGCAGCCTTGAAGCTGAAGAAGAAGAAGAAGAAAAAGAAGGCCGAAGGTGGCGATCTTCATTTATAATGACTGTGGGGGATTTTCGCTATTAAAAAAAATGCATTTGCATGTAATCCAACCTTTTATCACCTACGTGGAAATAATCAGCATTTTTGTTACAAAAAAATAAATAAATAAAATTTAGGTCAAGTATAGATGATGCTCATGTCATACTAAACCAGCAATAAAGCAGGAGATTGTATTAGAGCATTAATCAGCAGTCGGCTATAGGTAAACTGTGACATTGCATGGTTTATATGCAAAACGCTGTAAACTGGCTCAGGACTTTGCAATCTTTACCTGCTCTGATGGTTAGTTTGTCAGCAATAATCTCTCGATGATATCATATAGCGCCCTCTAAATAGTCTGCTTATGTTGGCCTTATTGTGGTGTTATACTTCCGTACTGTGTCATATCACGCTGGAAAAAAATATGTTATGTTTATTTTTCTATACTGTATTTATAAAATGGTCATAGCCTACCAGTGCATGCTAAATTGTTGTTTAGCGTCTCTCTTGGTGCAAACAATGTGAAATAAAATGTTTTTTATATATATATAAGATCCAGTTGTTATTTTGGCGCAGGGGTTGCTTCTCTTTTTTTTAAAAAAAAAGGATGATTAACGGTTTTTACGCGCAGTGTTGCAGCTCGGATGCGGACAGAGGCGTGTGTTTTTCTCTCTGCTCTGACAGACAGGTCGGGTCATGGGAATGACTGTTAATAGCGCTGTCGGATCCGTGCAAACGTGCAGTGAGAGCAAACAGCAAGTAGGCAGTCAGACGGAGGAAACATTTCACACCACACTAGCAATGGGCTCGTATTAATAAACCCTTTAAACGGCGTGTTAAGCGGCAACTTAGCTGCTCAAGCCCTATTTTCAGCACTGAAATCACTTGAAAACTCATTTACGAACAACTAACAAAATATACAGATTTTTTTTTAAAAATCGATGGATGCTAAAATGTTTTTTTTCTCCCCAAAGTCTACATGTTTTTCACTAAATATAGAAATCTTATTTGGTTGAGTTTTTGCATGCTTTTTATTGTGGAATCGAGACAGAAGACTGGCCATTCTAGTTTATTTGAACCCAAAAACAATGTAATACTGAGGAATCTTTAATGTTAAAAATCTTTTAAGTGGCCTGATGATTTAACGTTGGCCTCCATTTTGCAAGAAAACAAGAATGGACTTCCTCAAATGCAAACCAGACATCCCATCAGCTTCAAATGTTTATTTATTTTGGGGGTTATTACCTAATATATTGATTATCCAATATATTCTTTCAGCCTGGTCTTTTGAAATTGGGCAATATTTACAATTATGGTTTAACTATTGGGACAATTCATTAACTATTTTGTACATAAGCATCAGTTATTTTGCAGAAAACACAGTCTATAGAATGGTCTTTCTTGTTATCATTGTTCCTGCAGTCATCAGCGTTAAACTATAGCAGGGTTGAGTGATTATGTGCCATTTGTACCAGGATTACAGAAGGATCTGCTGGTTATCTTCCACTGTTTGCTCTAGCTTTCGCAGACTAAATCAAAGTTCAGCTGAGGGTCAAGCCCAACCGGAGTACACCAGGTAAAGCTGGTGGCAAATCTCTGGCTCACAGCTGCAGACAATGGCCAGTGTATGGACTGCACAGTGAGCCTATTGATCCCACTATCTCCACCTTTTATCAGACAAATTCTCAAGTTTTTCTTTCAGTATTCATCATTTCTCACCGAAAACCAAACCCGGAGTGCATCTGCGTGTCCTTGCCTTGACGGAGAGATGTGCTCTTTCTCATCAAAATAGCAAATCAAGAGTTACCTGTCACAGCTCTGCACTCCCTTCAACATGAGGCTACTGTGTGGTTTGTGGATTAGTGAAGAACATTTCCTCCGGCTGACCTCGGTGACCCCTTCCTGACCTCAGGCCGTGCTCCAGCCTTAAATTCATACAGGCCGCACCAATGAAGCTAATTAATAGGAGCAAGTATAAAATGTAACAGAATGACTCTGCTATGCTAACCACGCGGACAGATACTGGTGTCAGCGAGCAAACAGAATAGGCCAGACTCAAGGCCCCGGGTCATTTCATCAGGGCGTGTAAACACTGAATGAACCAATCGTCTCACCGCTCTTGTCACACTCACTGCAGCCTGGTGGAAATATCAATAGAAGAGGATAACAACATACTCATATTCAATAATCAGTTGTGTTTAAGGCTGAAAAAGACTTTATTGTAATATGCTTTTGTTTGTGGAAGCGTGTAAATAGACTCAGTAAAGCCCAGAAGAATGATTCCAGGTGTGCGAGTGATGTGATATGAACTTTTGTTGTACAGTGCCTTCAAGAGGGCAAATCAGAAAAATATTAAAGCAAAGAAAAAAAATCAGATTTTTTTTTTCTTTCTTTCTAAAAAAGAAAAAAAAAAAAAGAGTCAAAGCTTTATGCAAGATGTCTGATTTATTCATGAAATGAACTCTAATGTTAGAATTTGTCTGGTAGGGTACAGCTTTTTTCTGACATTTCAACCTTGATTTATAAACAACTGTACAAGCAACAACTCGCACAATATATTTGGGAGTTGAAATATCTGAAATTGTTATTAAATTTAAGAAAATTTTATAGATATTTATGACAGTATAATATAGGTGAACCACTATGTATTAAAATGATATACATAGTGTTTAGACTGGTGTGTGTGTTTGAGGGCATCTTCGTCATCATTTAAAAATCTTCATGGTAAAAATTATTTACAAGAACTTCCCAAAGCAAAAACTCAGTTAATCTCAAAAACATAACTGTGGGTTTGTGTTCATAGTATTAGGAGCAATTTCACTCCAACAAGCCTCCTTCTGTTCCACCTTTTTGTTACGTAGTTCTTTTGGGTTTCTGGCATGTGTTTGTGTGTGTTTTACAGTTTCAGCTTGGCCTCTTTGGCCTCCATGGCTTTGGTGGCGACCTGAGCGCGCTCTGACAGCATGGCTGCTTGCTCAGCTGGTCCCTGTGACTGGGCATTCTTCAGCAGGAAGTGGCTGATGAAAAGCTTCAAGCCCTCCCGCAGCATTCCTAGCTTGGGAATTCCTGAAATCCTGGTGGATAGGAAACAATGAAGGACATTGATTTCAGATGTTCACATAGTGCCAAGCAGCGAAGAGATGTTTTACAAAATGTGGGCTAATGGAGGTTAACATTGCTGAAAAGTTTAACTAGACTTTTTGGCTATGCTCTAGAGATGGCAATGTCAGTCTGTCTAAAATATATCAATGATCAACAATGATCAGCTGACTTTTTGTCTAGATCCATCATGATGTTGATAGTTGTAGTTTTGAGTGAATTGTCTGAACAAACAAACAGGTGCAAACATTCATGTTCCGATCAGGATGAATTGTAATAACTGTAATAACCATCACGTCAAAATTTCACTTTGTCCAATACTTTGCTTTATGACTAGATTTATGACTTAAAATGACTGACATTCCCATCAGCCTCAGCTGCACTTTGTGTTCAGCACTAATTAGCAAATGTTAGCATGCTAACACCCTAAACTAAGATGGTGAACATGGAAAACATTGTACCTACTTAGGTTAGCATGTACTTCACAGAAGAGCTATGCCTAACTATTTCTAGCACTTTGTGTACAACTGAGTTGAGTACATTATGAATGCCTTCCAGGAGAGATTGTCTGAAAATATGTGCTGCTATCCTCATATTTTAATCATTATTACATCTCCTCCCTCTCTGTGATGACCTGTGTTTCACCCTTCCTTCCAGATTGGTCATTCAAAACATCTATCAACGCATTTCATTTCCAACGTGGTCGGACAACACATTGTACAAGCTAGTTATTTTCTAGTATAACCGCGCCGTCCTATTTCAGTTTGTCTTATTTGACATTAATTGAAATGCTGAGTCTCATTATGAGCCAAGTCTAAACACAATTACACTCACCTTCCAAATATGCTGACTAGATCCTCAGGCTCAGTTTCTTTTAGAAGTTTGGTCAGCATCTGACGCAAGAAGCGCACTGTGGGCTTGTCTAGTTCTCCGAACTCTATTACCTACACAGAAAAGATAAGAAGACAGACACAAATGAATTTTCATTAACATGTAACATTAAACACATAAATGTCTGGTAGTGAAAACTACAACATACATAAAACATGTTGCTTACCTTGAGTATGGAGAGTGAGAGGCACTTCTTCTGAAGGAACCGGGTAACCAGCTGGACCAAGTTGTTTAAGGTGCTGCTGGGAAGGTTGGACAGTTCCCTGAATTTGTCCCATAGGCTGAACTGGAAAGTCATCTAGGAAAATACAGACTGGGCCTGAGGCAAATGTCTCACTCCAAAACACATAATATATACAGAATATTAATTTAAAAAAAATGATGGCTGTAATTAATGGCACTCAGGATACTGACGATTCTCAAAAACAATAGAAGAAACTATTAACAACAGGAACCGACTTCTCTACACACCTAATCCTCTCATCCAGATCCAGTTTACATGTGAAAAGCAAACTTTCCCACCAGCTCTGCTTCAAGCTCTTTGATGAGGACAATGGTCATCCGTTTCTGATATGGAGCAGTGGTCTACATGCCAGCAAAGTAGGAAGTGTTGTTTGTAGTCACAGTTTGAGTCAAATAATATCAGAGGTGAGAGGTGTGAGAGGGTCCCACACTAAAGAGGTGAACTGCAGGCCACAGGCAGGTCACGCACAGTTTAAGAGACTGGGTGGTCACACACATCCAGCAGGTAATGTGACTTTTTTTTCAGCATTTCTCAAGATAAAACGTTCAGTAACTTTAAAAACACAAAACCACCATTGCCATACAGTGAAATTGCCACCCAGCCTCTGCAGTTGTCATTAAAGTGATGACGTGTGCAGAGTGCATTATGGCTTTAAATGCTACGGTTATCATTTACTGAACATTTGTGTGTCAAACTATAGACCTTTATCTGATGATGAGAACTACTTGGTTTTACAGTTTTAACAAATGTACAGAAATAACTGCATTATTGATGTTACCAGTCACAGTCTTGGACAACATGATTCATGACATTTATAGGAACAGATATGATTAAATTAAAATAGATTGAAAAATACTGCAGTTGTACATTTTAATAGATTGTTTTAAACAGACAATAATGTTGCTATTTTATTTAGCATTATGTGTATTTTAAGCATACTTTTTTACTCTTTAAGGCTTTTTAGATAATAGAATGTGTTTACATATCAAACAACTGTCTCGGAGAGAAAGTGTTAATTGCGTGAACTAATCTGATTTGCTGTGGTGGCCATTAAGCTTTTATGTAAATGGAGCAAGTTTAGTTAATGAAACTGATTGATTAGGCACAGTAGATTTACTGTGTGGTCTGTTTATTTGCAAGGTTGTATATGAGTGAAGTGAGAGTATAGTTTGTTATTCACATTCATTACAGTGTTTACCATCTAGAGTACCTGGAAGCGTCGGTCGTGGGAGCAGAACTTCTCTCCCAGCACGGCATAAAATGCATTGAAGGTTTTCTCCTGCAGACAGCAGTCCATCAGAACATGGACAATCTCTCTCTCCTGCTTGTCTTTTAGACCCATCCTTCACACAGAGAAAATAAAAAGTAACTTTGTTTACATAAACATTTTTTTTTCTCCATCTTTGGTCAACCAACTTAACATACAGACATACTGTAGAGGTGAGTGATAACAAACCTCAGCAGTTTCTCAAATGCATCCAGGTAATCTTCACTGGTCATAAGCACGCAGAAAATGTTTCTTCTGATCTCAGTGTTCATCCTTTGTTTCCGAGCCAGCTCCAAAACTTTGGTGCTAAACTGAAACCATGAAACAAAGACCACAGTTAAGCGAGGAATGCTGCTAAGCCAAAATACATATCAGTGTGCTAACATTACTGAATCATAACTGACGAGAGTATTGTTTGAAATTTTTAAATGCTACTGCTGATACGAACCCTGAGTTTCAGCACTGAAATGATACTTTTTTAAAAATCAAATAAAACAAACAAAACAAGCAACCATGCAAGAACTTTGCCTAAATTACATAGTCTAAAAATTACAAACTGTAAAACAATTTTCTCAATCAATGCCAACACTCCAAAACCTGAAGATATTCAGTTTATTATCACATAAAACGAAAAAAACCCCCAGCAAATTCTCACATTTCAAGGCGAGGAACATTTTTGCTTGAAAAATTACTGTAATGATTAATCAATTATCAAAATAGTTGCAATTATTTTTCTGTTGATCAATCAATGAATCAACTAATTTTTCAGCTCTAGTGGCAATAGATTTAATTTGACAGTCTTCATTTGAAATCAATTCAACACAGAAAAATTTAATTTGCAGATTAGAAATGAATTCAATCATAATTTGACTAAATAAAATTTGGCACCGAAGGTTCAAAAAGGGCTGCAACACAGACAAAATAGGTCATGATCTTTTCAGTACCCACTTTCTCTTAGTATGGCCTTTTACATCAAGAGCAAATGCCTGTCATGTACACTGCTGCAATCCTGGGATCTTTAGTGGTTGAAGTACTCTACCTGTGCATCAGCCGTACTCTGTTTTGAGGTTGTGTCGCTTTGTTCGCTGATCATGGGCGCTCCGCTCCACGAGGAGCCGACGATCCACCAGCGGCCTACTTGCTCTGCTGCCAGGAGATTGTCCAGAGAGACCCTGAGTTTCATGTCACTGCCTCCTGCACTCCTGTGGATCTGAGTTAAAGATTTACAAGGAATTAGTTTAGTTGGCGAATACCCGTTGTAAAGTAAGTAAGGACTTCAATAAGTAATCCTAATGAAGTAGACAACTGGTGATGGTCACACTGAGAGCATCAGCAACACTCTGGACTGAAATCTGTAAAGGTGGTACTCTAGGGCCACCTGGTGGTACAACTGGAAGCTACTATAAAAATAAAATGGTCTTGGAAGAATATGATAATAATGGTCAGTATAAGTCCAGTGAATAGAATTAGAGACTATAAGCTACACATTCAAAATGTAAATTTAGTTTATGTATGGAAATGTGGTTATTCTGATGTAATGTCATGGAAATAATATGGTCACATTATGAAAAAAAAAAAATCACCCACCAGAGTTCTCTGCAGCTTCCTCAGTCTCTCCACAGGCTCAGGATCGTAGCCTGGGATCTTCCGCATATCATTGTTCTTCAAAGCCAGCATGGTTTCCAGCATGAAACGCACCTGAGGACATGTTTTCATGTGATCTAATGTTAGGAAAGCCAATACCAGGGAATATTATTGTATAGACTATATGCAATTAAGAATGTCTGCTAAATGAAAGGTAATTAAAGTAAAAGGTAATTCTTTTTGCTTTAGTTTTCATAACTAAAATATACCATACTCTGGTTTGATCCTGAAACTTCGCCCCAATGTCGCTGGCCTTCCGCTGGGCTTCAAAGATGAGATCCTTGAGAGCTAGAGCATCGTCCTTCCTCAGGGCAAAGCCGACATTCCTCAGCACAAACAAAACTAGTTCAATGTCTTTCTCCGTAAAGGATCCCACCAAAAGTTTTAGAATGTCGAAAATGAGGACAGCGTGCACCACCTGGAAGTTATAGAGGTGAGCAACAATGGCAACCAGGTTGTCGCACTCTTTGCCCTCACTTGGGTTCTTGTACACCTCGTCAAACTTTCGCACGACTGTCTCCAGAAAATGAGCTCCCACCTGGAAAAATAATAAAATGTCAATATTATATGTTAACATATGTGGACAATGACACATGATGAATAATATTTCAATGTAGTCGCATCACATAAGCTGTAAACAAAACCCATGGTTTAAAATCAACTACATAAACACACCCGAAATATCTCTTACAGTTTCCCACTGCTTTAAAAAAACTGCATAGTGAAAAGAACTGTAAATCAAAGTTGAATCTAATGCACATTCAAGGACTGTTGCTATATCTATATATCATCTCAGCATCAAAGTTGGTGAGTAAAATGTTATCACCATATGAACAATGAGTAAAAAAGAAAAACTGTCAAATAAATCATAAAAATACTCTTCTAATAATCTCAGAGAACCCTAAAACTATGTCGTTATCTTAGAAGATCTGTGCCAAGTGTTGGCTGAGACTCATTTTTACTGATGATCCCGTGAGATGATACTGATGAACTGAGAGATAACATCCCATTTCACCTTAAGCAAAGGAAACCGTGGTGTTAGGTGTCACTTTCTGATTAATTCAAAGGGCATTAGATTACAAGGAAGATGTGTGAAAGCAGCTAATCCTTTTGAAAGAAATATCCTCCAATGAATAATCCAAGAGCTGATGTCAATTCCCAGGTCAGTGGTTACAATTTATTTCTCACACAAAGACTGGTAAAACCAAAAGCTGCTTGACTCCTGCTGTCATTCTTATCAGTGGAGCAGACAGTGAACTGAAGGTCTCATAAAAGGGGAATACCTCCAGACGCTAACACTTGCTTAGATATGCTACATTTTGTCAGATTTTTCCTCTGGAGGAAACTCAAAAGGAAAACTTATACGATCCCATGGCATGTGTTTTTGTATAAACTCAAAAGCAAGTACTGAAGTTGGTGTCTTTACCTCCAAGCCCACGGCGTGATGGAGGACGCTGATAAGTAGGACATGCTCCATCAGTAGTCTGTCAGGCATCAGGGCCGGGGTGACGCAGGCTGCTAGTAGCAGCTCTGTTAGGGTATCATTCATGTCCTTTCTGCTGCAGCTCATGTACAACTCCTCTAGCTGACCGCTGATGAATGCCATGTTGGGCTCACTCAGCCTGAAAATGTTAGAAAATGCATTAACTGTCACTTAAGCACTTTACGAAGAATGTTGTTGGATTTTAACTGTACAAATTTGAGACCCAGCTCATAAGTCAGAGGATATATTCATTACATTCTGAGTCCATGTTGTGTTTATATGTATATAAACACATATGTATATATGTATATGTTTAATTTGATTTCACAGGACTGTTAATGTCTTGAAACCGAGTGTTATAGTAAGACTGTTACCTGTTCATCAGGCCTTTCACATTCCTCTTCAGTTTTTCTAGTTCAGCTTTGCGTTTATCATCTCCAGTGTTACGCAAGTGAGGTGGCACATATTTACCTGCTGCAGGGGTAACCTAGATATTGGAAGATTTACATTAGATTCATTATTCATACATACAAGATATCAGTGTTGACAATAATGAAACAAATATTTTGATTGTGAACTCACAGTTCCTGAGTTTGATCCTGATGTCTTTGTGTCAGGAGTGTCAGCTTCTTCCTCTGCGTCCCCCTCATTTTCATCATCTGAGTCTGCTGCATCACTCTCATCCAGCCCATCCTCCATTTCCTCATCATCAGCTTCCTCATCATTTATAATTTCATCATCATCATCCTCATCATTATCATCATCAATCACTTCATCATCCTCATCGTCCTCCGCATCCTCGTTTTCATCGTCACATGAATCCATATCATCATCATCACTGCCTTCACTCGCCATCTCATCATCTCCTGGTTCCTCGTCCTCATCTGACAGCTGGGCGTCATTCTTATCAAGCTTTTCAAAGTTTTCTTTGGCTGCAGCCATGTCATCATCACTGTCATACATCCCCACAGCCAAAGAGCCAGAGTCGAGAACACCAAGGATGTAATCAAGTCCATCAGCCACGAATGATTGTGGAAGGCTTTTCTTATTTTTTCTCTTGTTTAATCTGAGGCAACGCTCTAACTTCTTTATTTCTCTGTCCTCTTGTTCATTTGCTTCCAGAAGAGCCATCTTTCTTGACTCCTGCAGCTTATTCACCTTTTTCTTACCTACTTTGGAAGATGCTGGTGTTTTAGAGTTCTCTGATTTCACTGTGGGAGCACTAGTGGGCTTGTTTGAATGCGTTTTTGACACTTCTTTCTTTACTTTCTCCATCTTCTGCAGCTGTGGCTGTTTATCAGCTGGCATTCCTGAGTGTTCACCCTCGTCAGTGGGTAAACTGATCATCTTTTTACCCTCATAATGACTTTTCATTTTCATTTTTTTCAGTTTTCGCTTTTCTTTGCGTAGCTCCTTTCTGCTTTTCTTTTTAACAAACCTCAAGCCACGGTCATCCTCTGCTTCTTCTTCTGTGCCATTTTTGCTTTTCACAAACTCACCCACTGCCACCATGTACTTCTGCAATACTGCATTTCCCTTCTTCTTTTTGCGGCTCTCTTTCCATTTTCCTTTCATGTCAACGAATTAAAAGTCAAGATATTTGACAACGAGAGCTAGATGGCGTTAAATTCAACCGGCTAGCCTTGTTTCAAAAATGTAGGCTACATCCGGTTAGCTTAGCTAAGAAGCTAACGTTACTGAGAGGTTTTAAAAACCGACAGAAGTGAAGCACAAAACCTATTTTAAACACACAAGTACCTTACACATGTATCACCATGAGGACAAATGTTGATGTGACCCACAAACATGTGACCATTTCCTTCCAGGGCACACCGACGACTTGACGCCTGGTAATGACGCACTTTATTTGGGGGCGTTTTTGTTTTTTAGCCTAGCACGGAGGGCTTTTTCCTTCGATGTAAACTGTCTTTTAACCAGTCAGGGGAGGAGGCAGTACCCTTGAATTGTTGCTGTTGTCCGAGCATGTGTGTACCGAGTCCGTAGCTTTTTTTGCATTTGCAATATGAAGAATGGAAGAAGACGATGTGACTATCAGAGAGCAGAATTTCCACAGCCAAGTCCGAGAGTACATCGTAAGTAACGGCTAGTCAGAGCTAACGTTAGCCTGCTAGCAACGTCCTCTGCTGCATAGCAACGTTTAACGGTCGCTAGCGTTAGTTTCATCTGTCAGTTTGACTCGGCAGAATTTATTGAGCTCGATAGTTCATTTTGTGGTTCATCCGAGATATATACTATTTTGTTTCAATTACGATATCGTCCAAATCTTATTTAACCTCATTACCTCCGCCAGAACACCAATGTCCGCTAGTTGCCCCTCTCCTTTTCTTGTGATTTTTGTCGTAATCAGGACGTGTTTACAAAAATTCTCTATCCGTCTGGATCTTTTTTTAAAATGACAAAAACACTTCAGAGTTGTCATACTGTGTGCTGTCGTCTTCAAATGTGGGGCAGGTGTTCACTGGTGTTTAGTTTACAGCTGCATACTGCACTCCCTGCACAGACAAACGCACACACACACAATGTTTGTTTTTAACTGACTTCAAAGACCTGCTGCTCGGTTTCAGTGTTTCTGATGCTTTCACATAAAACTTTGTGAGGTTTCCTTTATGGCAAGACCTTAGTTATGCATATAGTCACTGTGGTTCAGGAGCTGCAGCCATTTTAATTTGGGTATTACATTTTTTTTTTAAGTTTTTGCTCCAAAATAGGGCTGGAGTGGTGGAAGAAGTTAAAGTAAAACCAACGCTGGCTACCAACTTATTGAGAGATTATCAGTGTAATATTCACAATGTTTACTGCAAATTACTCCTTCTGTGTAAGAAGGGATGGTGTGTTTATGTTTTCTAACTAAATTAAGAACATAATGTCCCATGAAAGTCAGCTTAGATGTAGAGCCATATGTGAAGCAGAATTTAACTAACTCTTGGTTATATGTAAAAATCTATTTGTGCACAGGTATGTTCAGGTACAGTGTCATCAGCATTAGAAACTGGTAGGTTTAAAGCAGTGGTGGGCATATAGCAGCCAGTGGGCCAAATCTGGCCCTCCAGCAAAAACATTTGGCCCCTGAAGACAGCTGTACTTTTCACTTTCATAGTTTACATCAAAAGTCATTTTTGCCAAATTTGTATTGATATAAACTGCTCTAATTCTGTTGCTCTTCATTTACTAATGGAGAAATTTACATTTGCTGTTGGATACAGTCCTAAAAGAAACCGTTTCATCTATCAGTTATATTCTTAAATTAGCTAATTAATAGAAATTTTAAAAAATATTGGAAAAGTACAGGCCTGTTTTCACCACACCTGTGAAAAGGTGCCCCCCCACCCCCCATTGAACAGCAGTGGAAAAAAAAGGCCCATGGTTGAATCTAATTGCTGACCCCTGCTTTCCCTGAAGAGTCTTTTGTTTGCTATGTGATGTAGCTAAGATTGAAGATGTTCAGTATGTTTTATTCCTCGGTATTTGATGATTTAAGGGCTACAAGAAAATGTCCTTAATTTTTTTGATGAGTTCTTGTGGTTGCATGATTATAAAAAGTGTGTTATGTTTAAGGAAAGGCTTATTTTGTTGTTTTATTTGTAAACCTTGGGACAACAAAGGAGGAGTTCTTTGTTTGCAGTGTAATGTTAAATGTAAGACGACAAATGCTTCACCACTGCACGACACAACTAACAAACTATCTTGTTGTAAAATGCTGTTGCTGCTGACCGTCTTTTGCCCTAAACCATGTTGTTTGTAAGTGTGTTCTGATGTCTGGCCATAATTTTAGAAAAATAACTAATTTAAGCTATATAGAACAATAAGGGACACTCAATCTAGAGTATATCTCCTTGATTATTATTATTATATTATTATTGAATTATAGAAACTATGAAATGTCTCTCAGGCAGACGAGCTCAACATGTCAGCTTTAGCTTGCACATTTTGGCCCCCCTAGACCTGGCTCTCAGTATCCCATATCGACATTCTTTACTCGAATACCTCAATAGGATCCAATTACTCACTGACAGGCTGTAATGTCCCTGCAGTGTATCATTTAATCATCATATCTGTGGTGAGTCATCTTCTACAGGCGTCAAATGGCTTTATATTTTTTGTTGTGCGTGCTTATTTTGCAGCCAGTTACTCTGGATTAATTAAGTGGGTAAACATGACTCATGACAAGATGGTACGCTCTTATCAGACCTGAAGAGCAGGACACTGTTTCTTTCATAATAGGGTTCCACTGTAAAAATCTTGAAGAATGTCATGCCTATGTTTCCACAGATAACCAGGTGAGTAATCAGGTTAGGCAGGATAATATGTCACTAGTCTGTAACACTAAAACACAGGTTTACGTGCTGTTTGGTCAGTAATCACATTTTCATTCCGCCTCCAAACAAGGTTTTAAAATCATTATCAACCTGTTACATGGTTTTGTAAACAAAAATTGACTGTGTAGGACAACTTGTTTTATTGTCCCTGATGTTGTTTCACTTGTGCGTCACAAGCTGAGCAATGACTTCGGTCAAATGTATTATTACCTTAGGGACTTCCAAAAACATAACACACTTTTCAGCATCGTGTTACTCCTGGTATTTGTGGTCTCTTCAATGCGGTTGCAATACTAAATAAACCCAGCTATGAACAGCGCATGGCCAACAGAAACCAGCTCTGTTAATCAGGGTTTTTTTTTTTTTAATGACTTAAACTGTTTCATGTTTCATGTGTTTACACATCTGAAATCTGATTACTGCTCAAAGTGGCGACAGTGCAGGAAAGCACACTGTTAGCAGTACATGTATTGGCAGGAATATTCAAAAGGCTAAACCCTAAGAGACCCCCCTCTCAGAAAAAAAATGTAATTACTGTCCCTTACCTCCAGCTTGAGTTCATATATCATAAAGGTGTGAAATACTGTTGCTAAGTTGGTTGGGGATGCTTTCAAACTGCTTGCATGAAGTTTGACTTGCTCCTGCTCCTTTTCCATTGCTTACTGTGTGACTTGGGTGTTTTTGAGGAGAAACAACGCGATATCTAGACTAGGGCCATTGGCGTTGACTGATCTACTTGAAACTTGGTGTTATCTCATGCCAGACTGTTGTGTGTCTATGTCTGCGCCAGTTTATCAGCTCTGTGCACCTGATTGTGTGTTATACTATGTTCGCCCCTTTGTGGACATGGTTTTGCCTGAGCCACTGTCACCAGAGTTTTATAGCATGCAAATTTATCAGCTTTATTTCATTCGCAAGGAGTCTGCAGGAGATTAGAAAAACAGTTTTTGCTGCAGCCATCATATAACACCATATACCTCACAGACTGACTAAGGAGGTTGGGGGATATCTTTTTCTATGTCAGTTTGTCTGTCTGAAATGTGCATGGGCTGCCGGGTATCAGGCTGAGTCACTTCATAATCCCAGCTTGGCCATGATGAGTTGTGCAATGTTGACAGGGTGCAAAGTGCTGAAGTGGGAGCTTCTAACATTAGTTATGTCCCGGTCACTGTCACAGTAGAAGGGGGGAATGTGGAATGTGATCATGTAAGACCATCCAGCTTGTTTTGAGGCAGCGGTGGCCTAATAAATTCCTCGCATTGGTAATTTTTGGACCGCTTTGTGTGCAGCTTCGGCCTAATTAGTGTCATCAGAGATTTGAAAACAGTGATGCATTGCAATTTTTTTTTTGCTTTATAGTCAAATGGGTAATGTTTAACTATACAGCTGACTAGCCATGGATTTGTGTGATAACGGGGCAGAAATTATTTTATTTTCCATATTTTGCACATCATAACAAAACCCCATGTAGTAATTTTTGGGCAGCAAACATTTACATACAAATATTAAGTGATCATGTATCATATTTCACCATATTACAACAGCTCATGTTTTGACATGATCTGGGTCCATGTTTCTTATATCAATTCACATATATTTTACATATATAAGAAATAGCTTCACTGTAATAAACATAAATTGTCATTTATGTATTAAACATACAGTAACTGCTTGCTAATGTGCTGATTCATCTGCAGTCATAGTGAATCCTTTACTAAGATTCTTTTGTTTTTATTTCAGATTTGCTTCCTTCTATTTGCAGTCCTCTACATTGTGTCCTACTGCATCATAACTCGATACAAGAGGAAGAGTGGTGAGTGTACGTGTAAAATATATTATATTTCACTCCATGGGAACAGAAAACAGCATGTGCCTGTGTGACTCCGTCACACGTTTTAAAGAATCTGTAACACTTAAACAGCAGAAATAAGTCCACGGTGGACACATTTTCTCAGCAAACATTGTAGAGGCTGGTTTGTCTGTCTGTTTATGCTGTGTTTGCTCATAGACAGAGTGCTTCATTGTGTCAAGACTGAAAAGAAGTCGGGGCCCAAAAGGCTTAAGGTGTATGCGTGAGAAACCACACCCATCCCTGTGGAGCAGTCTGCCAGTCAACTCAGTATCAGTGTAAACTGTATCCGCCCCAAATGGCTTCTTAGGGCTGTGGCAACATGAATACAATTTATCACATTATTACAGTTAGGCTAATACTGACTTAACCTGTCCTTCACAATGATTTTCAAACAGTGAAGACTCAATGAAAGTCTTATATTCAGTAAGATCTTTTAGAGAAGGCTATGCATTGTTCTTCTGTAACGTCTCTGACGCAGCGTTTGAGCTGCAGCAGACAGAAATGACTAACTAAAAATATGACTGAGTTGAGCGGAAAGGAAAACAAAGAGGCCCATGCAGGCATGATGAACTGCATTCCATTTTCCCAGGACAAATATAGTATGTCTTGGTCACCTGGGCTTCCCTTGTCTCATTTTGAAAGTAGACCACTTTGCACCAGAAACTCCTCTCTGGAGTTTTGTACAGTAGAAATCTAGGCTGCTCTTTTCCTTACACCTAGGTTATGCGGTAGCCGAATCTTTTTTACTTTTAGTACAAAGGAATTGTGAATTATAAACAATGAGCTTTTTGTGAAAGATAAAGTGGCATTACATGCACGATTTAATACAGTTTATTTGAGAATAATATTTACCATCTAAAAGATTTTGATGATCTTTTTAGATCATACTCTAACGTCTAATGACCTGTTTTTATCTGTCACTGTCACATGAATATTTTTTTGCATTATAATTAAAATAAAGTGGTATTTTGGCTATTAAGTATTATTTGTATGGATCCAAGGTTATTTTTAATTTTGTTATTTGGCCTTTTGTAAATTGGCATTTTGGTGGAAAGTTTTTCAGGACTAGGTCACCTCATATAACAATCAGCAGTGGAATAAAGGTGTCCAGCATGTCTAAAAAAGCTTAACATGTTTTGATCGAGCTATTGCACAGTACTAACACTCTTTAACAAATGCTTTTTTCTGTCAGCTGATATATTGATAAAAATGTCTGACAGACTATATCAGAATGTCCTTAATAAAAATGTTGCCAATGCTGTGTTCTTAAGTACTGCCTTAAGTATAACATGATGTATGAAATCTGGACCTTTATAAGGCTCAAAGTCATACTCTAACCACCCTGAGACTGAAGTGATTTGGTTTCCTTTATAGATGACCATGAGGATGAAGATGCTGTCGTCAACAGAATATCGTGAGTGATGCTGATTTCTGTTGAGTCTTTGAATAACAATGTAATTTAGAAATTGTGGTGAGCACCACTGAGTGAAGTAACTTTAACTAGTAACTTTAGTTACTTTATTATTTGGTAGAAACTAGTAAACTAAGTTTGTATTAATAAAATTAAAATAAGTAAGGAACAGGAAGTAAAGAAAGTTTAAGGAATTCATTTGCTTTTAAAGTCAAATTTTGAGGAAAAAAATCCTAAAAAGAATCTCCACGTTATGGTGGGCTTTTGTTTTAAAGACACAGTTCCCTGTGGGTCTCACTTTGTTTTTTATTTGGCTGGTGGGCCTTCAGGTCTCATTTTCCTAAAACATCTATGTTTAAGTCTTAAATTGAAAAAAAAGATCAAATGCAATGCAATTGAAATAATTTGAATGTCACTAATTACTAATTACATCACATCATTTCGAAAAGTATGGCACTATGTCCACACTAATACGTGAAATGAAAACAATCTCCGTATAAGTCTCTGTTTTAGGGGTTTGAAAAGGCCAGAGTAGTGTGGGCACTAGGCTTAACACGCTTTTTAAAATGAGAATGTATCAGTGTGGATGTAGCCTAACTTACTGATTAACACTAATACTCAGATTGTGTTACAGATTGTGTCATTATCCAGAGCAGTGATGGCAAGTTTCACAGTCTAGAGTTACACATCACACTCGAGGGATGGCTGGTGTAGACACATACATCCTGCATGTGTAGGTCCGGCTGAGGAAAATGGCACCTAAGGGCCCAGTAAAATAATGGAAAGCATTTTAGATGAATGAGCTTCTTTAGTGATATGGTGAAGTGGTGACTTTGCGCCGTCCCACTGAGGAACACCGAGCAGATGGTCACTCCCCTGGGCCCAATCTGCAGACCCACTGCCTCTGAATCTCTACAAATGGTAGCATCGGAAAAAAAAACATGGCCAGGCGTCTTTTGTTGTAGGACTGGGGCAGGGGGAAATAAAGTGAAGAGTAGATAGAAGGATGATTGGATTGAATGTATAGATTGACAATGAGCCAGCTGAAAGTAAAAAGCACAATTATTTAAGTGGTTGGTAACACTAAATAAGTTAAATCCTCCTTTACTTTTGCTAATTAATTCCTATCACAAAGTGAACCAAGTGACTCTTTTTAATGTGACATGTAATCCAAAAATAATCCTCCAATAACTAAGTAATTAGTTGTAACATATAATCTGATTTAGAATAATTTATTACCTATTACATGTGTTAGTTCTGGACTAGTCCTAACAGTCTGTTTGTGTTTGATTCCATTCGCAGATTGTACTTGTGCACCTTCACCCTGGCGATGTCGGGGGGTGCCGTCTTCCTCCTGCCTTTCTCAATCATTAGTAATGAGATCCTCCTCTCATTCCCCAAAAACTATTACATTCAGTGGCTCAATGGCTCCCTCATTCACGGTCAGTAGATCACACAGCTCACATTTTTCTTTATACTTTAATTAACAAATTATCTCTCCCTTTCTTACCCATTGTCATTTGATTTAAGTATATTTCTGCTCTTCAGGAATGTAAATATCTTCTAACATGTTTTGGAATAATGATTAGAATCCTAATTAACTGTTTACAGTAATGGCAGAATCAGTAGGTGTATTGATTAACATGCTGTCCTAATTGCAGTGATCTAGCACCCAGATAAATGTTGGTTTATGAAACAGTCGTATTTCTCTTTGTAGGTCATATTAGTCAGATGTTGGGCATTTATATGGATTAGACACCTAAATAACAATATGTGGTAAAGTGGTGTCCAAAACGTTTTAGCTCACTACCAAGAAGCATTTGATTTTAATTATCAAAAATTAATAGAATTTGTTTTCTTCTATTTGAAATGTGACCCTTCAAGAAATATTATTATTTAGAAGTGATCCACAACAGTTTTAAATCCTTAATAAATGCTTGATTGAAATTCAAATATATATGAATTCTTGTCCAAACACTGACACTTTTTTTAACAGCTAATCAGATTTAAGAGTTGGAATGCTCACGTCTGTTCGTTTCTTTTAATCCAGTGTCAGCTTTAAGTAGTGTTACAGCACTACTTTTCCACACATGCTGTATCACTTCATAGATAAGAAACTGCATGATAGACTGGGGTTGTGCGAACTCTTTTTGAATCTGCTTTACTTTGACATTGATTGAACACATCCCATCTCTGTAATTTGATTTTTCTGTGTTGCGGTTACTACTGCTTAAACTAGAGATGAAACAGTTGATCAATTACCAGTTATCTATTAGTCATTCGACAGAAAACTTATTGGCAACGATTTTGATTATCAATTAATCATTTAGTGTCTTTTACTAAGCACATTTTTGCTGGTTTCAGCTTCTCAAATGTGAGGATTGTGTTTTATATCCATGAAAATTGAATATTTTTGGACTCTTAATCAGACAAAATGAGCAATTTCAAGATGTCTTTCGTGATGTGACTCGTTACGTTCATCAAAGCTGTGCCGGGTGTAATTGAAGCTCAAGAAAAATCAAGAAATGATGACTTAGGGATTTTTTTTTCTCCACAATCAAACAACTGCAACCCCACTGAACTAAAAAATGTAAAAATACAAAAAGGAAGATGAAACATACTGTTAGAATATAACATTACTGGACATTATATTTATCTAACAGTGCTGATATAATAATAAATAATAAAACCCTGACCATATGAGATTTAAGTCTTTCGTTTTATCTGCAATACCACCGCATCATGTGACATCTTTGTGTCAGACTGTCGACAGTCAGTGGTGACTACTCTGTTGTCAGGCTGTTAGGTGTTTCAACAGCCACCAGGGGGCATTAGAGTCCATGACATAACCATGGAGTACACAGGAATACACTCTGGGCCCTCACTTCACAACTTCTCTATAATAATGTTCAAGTGAATTCTGGGAAAACTTATTTTTGAAACCCAAGACTTAAGAACTTTGAACACATTGAAATCAGAACTGTCTATTTATTTGTAATATATTGTTTGTTCATACTTTGTACAGGTCTGTGGAACCTGGTGTCACTGTTCTCCAACCTTTGCCTCTTTGTCCTCATGCCCTTTGCCTATTTCTTCTTGGAGTCTGAGGGATTTGCAGGGTCAAAAAAGGTACAAATCATATGTTTCAGAATCCCCACCTGTTTAGTTGCCTTAAATGATTTATTGTAGAATTTTTAAGTTTTATTTATTTTCATTGTGTTTAGGTAGGATTGCCAACTTAGAAAGTATGGGAAATGATTTTGGCAATTTCCTGGGCATTCAAAACCTAGAACAAACTTAAAAAGTCACAAGAAAGATGTTAAGTTTGGAAAATCACTATAAAGTTTTTGTGATTCTGTGGATTAGTGATTTATTAGCTGTTAGGTGAAAACTAGACAATCTGTAGTGTTTTAAAAGCTAAGGCCAGGAAAACTAGGTAGCTATAAAATGGAAAATGTGGTTTATTTTCTGTCTTTTTGCATTGATGTATTTCTATGCCTTGTTATCCACGCAAGAGGTTTCCTCTCAACATCCAAAGCAGCAGCAGCAGCAGCAGCAGCAGGTGCCTAGTCCTTGCCCTCTCCCTGACTCACGCCACTGACCGTAACTGCCACCGCAGAAACCTCATTAACCATGAAAGTCTGAATCTGGTCTTCGCCCAGCGCCACATCCTGACAAACCCTTCCAATAAGGCCATAGGCTGCAAACGCTTCAACACTGCTGCATCGGCCCCACTGATTTAAGGCCTGATTCCTTGTCACCCCCTCCCCAGCCCCCTAAAATAAAACTTCAAAAGGACAGGCTAATAATCGAGTTGTAAGGCTCAGCGAACTTCCTCGTTTAATTGATTACCCCCAAAAAAAGAGGCTGGGGGCTCGTGTTCCAAAAGTCCATAAAGTCGCAGCAACATGACAGCACAATAGAGCCTCGCAAAATGGAGGGGGAAAGATTTACTTTTAATACACCTCTATCCTGTGTCACAGTTTGAAACCTCTCTGGTTTATGTCCCTCCTGGCAAAAGCACATAAAAATTAGTCTGTACTGTAGTGTATAGCCAGTTCTTTTCTTCCTCAGCCCACTAATTTGTTTCGGTTGGATTTCTTCAGTAGAGGACAGACCCTGATGTGTAGGAAGCAGGATGAGGGCCTCTTTCACGTTTTCCCCTTTTTGTTCTTTTTCATTTCAGCAAGACTGTTTCTTGCTACTGATCTTCCATAAATTTGCTTAGAGGAAGCACTGTTCAATGTTGAGGTGCACGTCCAGGTATATATTGTGTGTGTGTGTGTGTGCGCAAAGGAAGGGGTGGAGGTGACACTCCTGTTTAACCTAAAAAAACTGAATTGCCTGCAGAGTCAATCATGCGGCAGACAGCAAGAGGAATGTAAAACACAGATCCAGGTTTTTATAATGTGATATTATCCCTTTCCCCAATAACAGCATTAGACCACAATGTCATAAGGTTTTATGTGGCATTTTAACCTTCTGGGCTAATGTTATGGCACTGCAAGGTCCTTTTGACTGCGGAAATGAAGTGAATGATGAATTTCACTGCTAACGTTGCAAGTCAGCCTTTTCATGTGGCTGTGTTTACTTTTGACGATGTACTAAAAGACGCCACCAGAATAAAGATTGAAATGTGGATGTTTTTTTAATGTTAACTGTTCAGCTCGTCAGAGGCTCTGTCACCTGAGTGATTAATAGTTTAACAAATTGTCCAAATTGTGGATGAATCAGAGTGACTTAGGGTCTTGATGTCAGATGTTATGATCTAGCTTTATTTGCTGCTGTAAAATGTCTCCCACTTTACGGCTGTGTTCTCAAATCTTTGCAGAAGAGCTGCATCATTGAGGCCACTAAAGGTTGTTCTGTAGTTCAGGTTTTTAGCTTCTGATCATGTTTTTAGTAAATGCAATGGTGTATTTGTGCCATTGCATCTCACATATAAAGTAGTATTCTTAAATTACGTACTGTTTATTTTTGGGATGTTTTGGGGGCATCGGGGTGGCTAAAAATGTGTCTGCTTCCTTTTATAAAGCCCAATATAGCACTCCTGTCATTTATCTGATATAGTTGTCTCCACACCACCAGTAGATGGCATTATAATGATGAGAGCCATCCCTGTCATCCTTGTTGAGATGATCAGCATGTTCTGACAAAGACTGTGAAGACATCAGCACAGCCCTTTGTTCAGACTTATATTTATATCAAGGGAATTAAATCAGCTTAATAATTGTACATGACGAGTGTGATATCTTGAAGCTATATTTACTCCAAAACAATTAGATCAAAGTAAAAAAGTTTTGACAACGACAACCTCCTGGCCTATTACTTATGTCTTATTTTCTTAGCACTAACACTTGGGTGTTTGTAGTTTATTATCTTTAGCTAAAAACCACATGTTCAGCATTGTGAATTTATAAAATTTTCATTTTAAAATAATTCTTCTGCCATTTTGAGTAGGTTTTCGATGAAAACCTAAATTTTTGAAAGTGTGTTTTATTACAAGTATGCTTTGTAGTGAAAAGTCCCTAAGTCTTACCCACAGTATTGAAATGTGTTTGATCCTGAAACGAGTTGGAACGAGTCTGACCCCCTGACTGACCCAGCAAAGGGCCAACAGGTTTCATCTGGTAGTTAAAGAAACTCCTCATCAATCTCATCCTAAGCCCTAACCCGCCGATGATGAGAAGTGTGTTTATTGTGGAGGGAGGGGCGGGAGGGGGAGAAAATGTCTCGCCGAGAAAAACCCGCGTGGTGTTACTAAGATACTCCTCTTTGTTGGAGCTCCACAATGGGGGCCTGGATATTTATTTCAAATCTCCTGCACATGCAGACATTTTTCCCAGGCCTTCTTTCGGGCAGGGCCAGCCGGAGAATATAAAGTGGTGTTTACATACCTTCCTTTAAGGTCACAATGTCTCCCTAAAGCTGTCTGTTACAATGTTCGTTACCATGGCAACATATTAGTTCGAGCTGGGAATTTAAAAAAGAACAAGCGAGTTGCTCAGGATTTTTTTTTCCCCCCTCCTCTCGTGACTCAGTTTTTTTAAACTAAGTGATAAGTTTCGAAACTTGACTGATTCGGTTCCAGATTTTTAGCTGTTTTTGTTGATTTTAAGGCCGACTGAATTACTCCAACTCATTTACATCACTTAAAGTAGGGCAGAGTATTATGTCGATCGGCAACTATAGGCGTACTTGGTCCCAACCTTTTCCTTGACAAAACCCAGGATACAGTCATTTATTCTTTGAAGAGTTATCAGTCTGACACCTTTCTTTAATCAGAACAAGCTGTCATCACTGTAGGATGGCAAATAAACTTGGAAATCAGAAGAATTTAAATGAAGGCAGCAGCTTCAGGACGTCTGATGTTTTCTGACTCATCTGGTGAATCAGTCATGCGACAAGCACGGAAACAGGAGTTTTAATTTACATCCCAAAAGCCATGTTACTGAACTTTCACGACAATGTTTTCTTTTCCTCGCCAACCCCCCCTACCCCCCCTCGGTTTGAACAATACGATGTGATACCGATCATTTTCCATGCTCTCGTGTCATTGGGGCTAAGAGTCTTTAGAAGTTAATTCAGCAGCTTTACAGGGTAGTGTCCCTCTCCTCTGCTTTCTGTCTTTGACACAGTCATTGCGCTGTGGTCGACTGGTTGAAGGATACACTAATAAGGTCCCTGGGCATCTGGCATGTCTTTAGCAAAGAGGGCAGTCCTTTTGCTGGGGAGTGAAAAAGACCCTGCCCCCCCCCCCTTTACTTACACTCTTGGCCCTTGTTCCACACGCCCCTGACAGTGCGCAGAAGGATGGTCCGCAGGATGATCTCTGCCACCGCCTGCTGACCTGCTAAGGATTGATGGCGGCAACTAGGAAGCTCCTGCACCACCTAACTCTCTTCCTTTGTCTCATTTTGGTCTGTCTCTTTTTCCCACTCTTTCCCTCTCTTCTCCCTTTCCCCCCCCTCCCCAACATCCAAGTGTCGTCACACTCTCTTTCACACTTGTCCACCATTGCACGGTGGCTTTCAGTTTCCAGAGGTGAACTCTCTGCTGGATTCATCAGTCAAAGCACTACATCAAAGACAGTGGCAGATTGCGCTTTAGTTTTTCTGCAGCGCAAGCTAGGCGAAAAAGCTTGTGAACTGTTTCCAGGCCCTCTGCGGCTTTGCGTAATTGGGTGGATTTGGAGGTTTATTTACTTGGCTGGTCGTGCGTGCGTCTGTCTTGTGTGTGTACGTGAATTCATGCATGTTTGTTTAGTACTGCATATGAAGCGGTTACTTTTCTCTCTGGCCGCTACATGCATTTCTTGGAAGTCTTTCCTGTCTTGTACAAGCATAGCTGCAGTTAACCAGCCCCTCACTCGATGTCGGTGTGAGGATCGGGGGATGCTGAATATTTCAGAGCTGCTATATTTAGAGGTAGTTACACATTTAGAATGGCAAGAATAGAAACTTTCAGCGGGCGCTCTGGATGCCAAGGCACAGGTCTTTTTCTTTTTTTTTCCTGCCTTCCTTCACCAGTTGACAGTTTTATCTTTGATCAATGTTGATGCCTTGGACGGATTCACCTATTTTTAAACCATAATTATTTCAAAGCGTTTGACTATTGCAGAGAACATTTGCTCTTGCTTATCTTTTGTGATGACGAACAAAGTGCTCAATTTTCTTCCTTGCAAGAATAACTAAGGCTACACAGAACTTTCAGTGTGCAATGTCATGCATGTGGATGAATCAATGAAACCAATCAGGGCTCACAGTTCAGTGTCCTCTCTCTGCTGCACAGTTAAATCATGTCTGACACAGTGGATTGTTCTTCCAGCGAGGCAGGAACCAGGGATGATAGTAAGGGAGGTGACAAGCATTGCCTTTGCCCTAAATGATCTGAATGGGTAATGATTTGAGCCTTTATAAATGATTGAGAGACCTATCTAAAGGGAATACACCTTCAGCATGGCATGGGCAGCTTGTTAAGGTGGACTGGTGCGCTTGAGCGGACGCACGTCCTGCCTGCGGGTTCGTCTTGTCCTGATGCATCCTTAAGAGAGCGCGTGTGGGACGTGGCTGAAGTCCCTGAAAGCATTCCTCTCTCACCTCTCTTACCTCTGGGGAATGAGATGCGCTCAGACGTTGACTCCTCTCCTCCACCAGTCTCTCTCTGTTGTTCTCTCTCTCTCTCTCTTCATTTCTCTCTATCACATCTCCTTTTTATTCGGCGGTGTTGAAGGTTTTCCCTCCTGCCCCGTTGAGCTGTGCTGCGGGATGCTTGATTGCAGCATCCATCTATTTTGATTTTGCGAGTGTGTACTAAAGAACACACGGCAGTCAGCAAAATGAATGTCCATGTCATATGTGTATATATATGTGTGTGTGTGTGTATTGATCTGCATTGAGTGATGAATTTGTTAATGGCATAACAGTACATCCATGGTTCTCTTAAGATATATTATCTCTATGATGTATTCATTAGCGCTGTCTATTTATGCATAATATATTACTGAGATATCTTTAGGCTAATTTCATGCTGACTAAAGTTTCTATAAGGCCCACTTTCCCCCTTTAACATTACCTGTCGGGTAGCTGCAGTGTCCGCCTTGGCCACACTGGGGCACTCCAGACGCTGCCCACTTTCCTCTCTGTTGTGCTAGAAAATTCTGTAAAAGGGTGCGGGAGGCAAGTGATTGCTCAGTAATAGCAAAAGGATGCTAAAGGGGATTTTCACCCTTGACAATGAATGGAATCTGAGAATAAGCTTAAATTCCTATGTTACCATCCTAAGTCTGGACTGAATGGGCCAGTCATAATATGTCTGTGACCCATGAGTGTGTGTATATACTGTATGTTAGAGAGGTGCTTGTAAAAGACATAAAAGCTAATGAGTTATTTAGAAGGGACTGTATTTTAGGTCGCATAGGAGAGGAGATGGCTGTTAACCAGTGACCCAAATTGTAATGCAAATGCTAAAGGACAGGTGGTTTGGATGTCGTTCATGAACTGTGTTGAGGACTACCACCTACAATATCGTGAAGTGAAAAAAAAACAAAAAACTCAGCCTTGTCTGATTTAATTTGCAGAAACAAAACCATTTCCATTCTATAAAGCGTTTTCATGACTAGCAGGGGGAACTTTCAAAGAGAGACCCCCTTCATGTACCTGTTGGCAAATACTGAACAGCAACCGCAAAGTCATTATGTTAGCTGGTAACAAATTGCTCATATGCACCCAATTTAAAGCAGTGCTCCAAATGCAGAGAGCACTTGTTATCCTGCGCCTGGTAGCCAACCTGACATGTGTATAAGAATGCCTATCTATCTTACAGTGCTAGACAGCTTGGCTCTCCAGCAGGGGGGGAAATGGAAACTGTGTGAACAGGTAGAAGAGGACTTTATTAACCACTCAGCAGTTTGTGACCCGGAAAACCCAAATTACCCCAAAACCCTCTCGTCTGCGCGGCCCAGGACATGACTGTGCTAAGGAAACCTCCTAATCGGTTCCAGATGGAAGGCCTGCTCTTGATCGCAGACAGTAGCTGACCCAGGCAGGCTTCATGCTTCTTACAGCACCCCCATCCCCCTCCTCTTTTTAATTTCACCTCAGCCACCGCCAGCCCCCGTTAGACCCACTTTATAGACCGCAATATGTGTGTATAAAAGAGCTGTTTTACACAGGAATCTGTGGGAGCGTTAATGTCATGTTTGTGTGCTGTGAATGGAAATGATGCTGTTTCGTATGAGCGAGGAGGGAGATGTCTAGTAAAATGAATCTTGTTTTATGTTTAAAAATTGGATATGAAAGGTATGAAATGCCACCTTCCAGTTCAGTGTAATGAAGATCAATTTGATTTTTAATGCTTGAGCCTTATAATTATGTACTGTATATCTTTTTTTTTTTATTGTGATACTGATTCCAACTGTATTATCCATACCTTATTAGACTTCTCTCTTTCCTGTACACTTTTTTCTATCAGGGCATTAAGGCGCGTATTCTAGAGACCTTTGTGATGCTCTTCCTGCTGGCTTTGCTCATCCTGGGCATTGTGTGGGTGGCATCAGCACTCATTGACAATGATGCAGCCAGTATGGAGTCACTCTACGGTATGTTTGTTTTAACTGATTCAGTATCATTTGTGTTTGTTAATTTCTTGTTGTATTTTTAAAGAAATAGTTTGACATTTTAGGAAATATGCTTTTACGAATAGATTGATACCATTCTCATGTCTGTGCATTAACTAGGAAACTAGAGCTGGGAGTCGATTAGCTTAGCTTAGCATAAAGATCAGAAGCAGGGGGAAACGGTTGGTCTGACTCACTCCAAAAATACACCTACCTTTACCTCTAAAGCTCACGAATGAACACTTTGTATCTTACTTGTTTAATCTGTTCACAAACTGAAATGTAAAAATGATAAGTTTTTGCAGGGAGTTGTGCGCTGGGGCTGTTTCTTGCATAGCTTCCAAAATGTCAAACTTTTCCTGTAAAGTCTATATTTTACTAAATTACTAAAATATTTTTTCATTTTTCTTGGTAGACCTTTGGGAATTCTACCTACCATACCTCTACTCCTGTATATCTCTGATGGGAGGACTGCTTTTATTAAGTAAGCCTTTTAATTTAATCTCATACATACTGAGGCAAACAAAATATCCTAGTTAATGTAGTGTTCAGTAGTTCATCTTACTGATGATGATGTTTTCTGTCTACTATGCAGTGTGCACTCCTGTGGGATTGTCTAGGATGTTCACCGTCATGGGCCAGTTACTAGTGAAGCCAACAGTAAGTAATTATTTGAATTAAATATTTTAAATTGATTTGTTGTAACTTTATCAGTAGAACAAGGTATTGCATGGTTTTAATTCCAATTTTTAAAACTAGATTTTTCTCTGAAAGACTACTGGGTTGCGCTATAACAGATCTGCTCAGACTTGAGGCCACTTTGCTTCTCCGTCCTGAAAGATGTCTGTCTCTGCCGGCCATTTACATGCGACAGAGGACTACAAATACATCACCAACTCATCTACCCATCTGCCATCTCTCCAGTCCCACTTTGGGCCTAATTATAACCCATTTCATCTCTTCCTCCTCTCCTCCCTCCCCTTCAGATCCTGGAGGACCTGGATGAGCAGATTTACTGCATCCATTTGCAGGAGGAAGCCCTTCAGAGGAGATTAAACGGTATGTCTGTGGGAGACGTGTTGGCATATTATAGGGGAGGGGAGGGGTTGACTGCCCTATTGGGTGTGATGGAGTGCGCCACACTGGAATCAATTAGCATTGAAAATTCAGCCAGGTACACACACACATTCACAGACACTTGCAAAAAATCCACTACACACATGACACAGGCCTTTTCCTACTGCTCTCCCATTCTCATAACTTTCTGCTAAAGGGCAGAGCAGCCACCATAGCAAGGACCATATTTTATGTTTAGGAAGTTTTTAAGGATTCATTCAAGACGCTCCACTGCCACTGTCACTGCTGGTAAAATGATTGCCTCATTTAATATCAGTCCTAGAATGGCAGCCTGGGTAATAGGATGGAAATTAAATCTTTTACTTTTGACTTGGTGCAGTGAACATTAAAGAGCACCAACTTTTCAATGACTTGTGAAAAGAGACCAGGAGACTTGTGCTGTTCTCTGGTCTCGGGCACAAAGCGAAAGTTTAAAGAGGTTGAGTTTGGGAATGGCGAAGGCGTTATTTTTTTAGCCTGCATTTCCTGTTCATGTCCAGCCCTCTGTGTTCCCAAATTCCTTGTTTGACGTTGAATAATCTCAAAAAGCAGGAAGTATTTGGGCCAGGTTCCAAAACCTACTTTAATATTAACTCAAGCACGCAACCAAGTGTACAGATGCGAGTAAATGAAGAGGATGAGCGTCTTTTCAAACCAGGGAGGTAAGGGAGATCGCTCCCTGATAACGCATGTTTTCGAATGCTACGCCGGCCACCTCCATAGACTGCCACCTAAGCGTAGGGTTCCCTAGGGCTCATTCCACACGGCCCTGCTTTGAACTAATGGATAGAATAATTGTAATCTGTTCCTTATCATCTCCAAGACTGTTTGATCTTTTCAAGTCTCTGTGAGGCAAAAAAATAACAGTGGTCAACTTCTCCCTGAGTGCAGTGGTGCCAAATTGCAATCCATTTTGCCCGTTAAAGACGTGGGCATTAGAGGTAAAGGAGGATGTTGATCAGTGTAGCCTTATCAGACATGAATGTTTTTTTATGCACATACTGTATGTACTTGCACACACAATGCTCACGCTGACACATTGGTGAAAATGAGTCGTGTTCCTTTGATCTGCTGCAAGCGCCGAGTAGAAGGCGGTTCAGGAACAGTTCACAGGACACACTCCAGAGGCGAGCAATGTTGTCTTCTTGCTTCACCTGTGTCCGCTCTGCATCCAGCTCCTCAAACAGATTATCCTGATCCTCTTACCCAGTTTGTGTTTGTAGATGTGGACTGTTAAGTCACATCAGTTGATAGATCTATGTTTATTTACATGTCTGGCCCTTTGTTGTCCTCCCTTTACATGCAATTGCCCATTTGTAATGACTGTTGATATTTTTAATGTTGCAGATCAGTCGGTTATGGTTCAAATTGGCTAATTGGCCATTTGTGTCTTTTTTCCTTGTCATGGACATGATGAACCTAATAAGTGAAATGTTTAGAGACATGCCCCTTGAACTACCAGATAAGCTGCTAACACTTAAAGCACCAGTGTGTAAGACTTAGGGGGATCTATTGGTAGAAATGGAATATAATTTTCATAAGTATGTTTTCACGTATATAATCACCTGAAACTAAAAATCGTTGTGTTTTCATTACCTTAGAATGAGCCTTTTATATCTACATAAGAGCGGGTCCTCTTGCACGCAGCCTGCTATGTTGCACTGCCATGTTTCTACAGTAGCCCAGAACAGACAAACCAAACACTGGCTCTAGAGAGGGCCTTTTGCTTGCGTTTTGTGTGAGTTTCGCGGCCACCATAGGTTCTCCTACACGCTTGGAAGTGGAGGGGGAAGGGAGGGGTATTCATTCAAGAAAACACACCATTATGTTTGAATCGCTTAAAAATAGATTGCACAATTGGCTCTGGCTTTGTTTTCTTAATATGAATGTTGTTAGACCTCAAGAAAACAGCTTGAATTTATGCATCCATCTTGCCTGCGGGAGTTGTGATGGCATCATGTTTTGGAGAATCTTCATTTGGGTCACAATCAAATCCTGAGCACGAATTTCTGATCAGGTACATCTCTTTATGAGCACATTACATCTAGTTTAAATATAGTATATTTAAACAAATAATGGAAAAACAGAAGAATAAAGATTCACCATATCATAAGCAAGGCTTCATCTAAAGATGGCGCCAGGAACATGAAAGGCACTTTCCAGCAGGAAGATCAGATTGGTACCTTGATCTTAACATAGTAAAGCATCATGAAAGTGGAAGAACCTTGTTGAATCTGTATAGGTAGGGGCAAGCTCTCTACAATGAAATGCTGGCCATGATTGCAGGTAATTAGCTTAGAAAGTATTCTGAAAGTACAATCTAGAAACTGGAGTACATGAACATACTGCAGCACAGGCAATGTGATGCACACTTGTCCACACTGCCCTTTCAAGACCCTGATCTGCTGATAGCAGAGCAACAGAGCGCCTGTCCAGATGCTATGCGGCACAGTGACCTTGCCAGTGCCTCTGTTGTCTCAGCATGGTGTTTAGCATATTTGTGGATGACGTAATTCTTCGACTGTGGTGAAGGTTGGAGAGGATACGTTGAATTACTCTGGGCCTTCCTGGCCGCCAGAAGCCTCACTCAGCATCTCTGCCTCGCTGTAACTCAGTCTTTTACTTGATGCTGCCAGCAGAAGGGGAAGAAGGATATATTTAACTTCAGTCTAGATTGATGTCACCGTAGATACTGCAGTTGAAATTCTCATAATTTTCCACTAGTGCTTTGAACAAGTGCTGATATTGTTCTTTGTTTACAGTTAGATCATTATATTTTTTATGCCTATTAAGAACCTACTTTTCATTTGATCAATGATTTATCTGTCTAAGGTGACGGGTAAGGCCATGTTTGGATATGTTATGCACATAGGTGATAGATTAGTTCACTTGCGGCTGAGCAGATTTGGCTACCCTGAGGGCGAGCATTCAGTTCGTCTCTGGAGTAAAAGAGCTGTTGAACTGTGCGTGACATTTCCTGTTGTGTTGTGACTACATTTGCTCGGAGGGTTCAAACTTTCCCCGGCTTAGATCCTGGGACAGGTACTGTATCTGCGAGGGCACAGACAAGACTGCTAGCTCTCTTTCTCTCCGTCTTTTGCCTACTTAAACCCATCCAGACAGGGCGTGTCATAATAACAGAGGGAAGAAAAAGGTTTGATCAAAGTGATTGGTCCTTCACTCCTGTAACAAAGATGAAAGATGGTATTTTTATTGCACGCTAGTAACGGTGTAACACTGAACTAATTGGTCTTGATCTGCCAATCACCCCAGGGGATGCAAATGGATACTCTTCCACTTTGGCTCCAAGGGGCCTCTATGCTAGTGCGTCAAGCTGGAAGGAAAACAGAGTAAAATAGATAAATTAGCCTTAAATGAGCCGGCCTTGTGGTTTTCCTGGAGAATCCCTTGCTGTCTTCTCCAGCCCACTCAACCAGTTGTGGCATGTGCTAGACAGCTCCTGACATAAGAGATTATTTTCACTTGTTTGAGATCACATTGTTATGCTCTGAGCAGGATTACTTGTTTTGATGGGGTTGCTTAATAAAGATACATCAAATTGATGTATGATGTATTTAATGTAAGAGAAATGTCTTACAGAAATGTTTTGTACATATTAGACAAAAAAGTGCTTGTGGATGTTACCTGTTAAGACAACACCTGAACCATGCAACAATTTTTTTTAATTTCAATGTTGTTTTTTTTTTATTTCCGTAGGATCATCCTCACACGTGTATACTCGTGGAAGCTTTGCTCACCAGCTTAACAAAGAATTGGAAAATATTAGAAATCAGAGAAATAAACTGGGTAAGTATTTGTATTACGTGACAGGGTTGATATATTTTGTCTTAAGACCTTGAATTTCCATGGAAATATATGCCAAGAAGTTTGCGTTTTACATATTGCTGACAGGCAGTCGCTTTCTCTGCCGTCTGCCTTAATTTCTTAATTTGGACTTGGACCAGAACTGCCTGATAATTTTCCATCCATTTTAGGATATTATAAATGAGGCCTGAGCCTTTTGGGGAGCAGGGTGGGGGAGGAGAGCACAAAGGCACTTAGGATATTGGACAAGATGCAAACTTTATATTGTAGCAAGCCTTTTAGTGATGTCATTAATTTAGAAGGATGGTGCATATAAAGTGCACTTGGCAAACCTCTCGGGCAGGCAGGGTGGGTGCACTTTGAGAATAAGGAGGACTAACAAGGTTGGAAATATAGAAAGAAAGTCAATATGGCAAGGACTAGAGGGCAGTCAGATACACATTGAAAGAGGACTGTAGATGTCCATAACACAAGACATAGTGCATGTGGAGTACATGCAGTCAGTGTACAAACATGACTGCTGTTGAAATAAGTGGGAGATGGAAGATATAAACTTCAAATGTTGCATCTGGCTTCGAAGAACAAGGCACATTAGTTGCACACACACACACACACTCTGACCAAAATATAAATCACAAAATTAATTTTGTTGCATTTCTTTTTATCCAGGATTTATTAGTGTTTCCACTAATTAAGGCAATGATGAGTGTGGCTAATTAAAGAGGAAGAGCATCATTGATCAAGGTTATGAAATTTATATTACCTGGAAGGGGGGGTGGTTGCGATGAGAGGTGAGACTGTGTTTGGTACACACACTCACGATATGTTTTACCAAACCAAGTTGTACAAACGCTGTAAATAAAGCCAGAGGGCTTGAGGTTTCAGTAGTCGTCTTTGATGAACATATTAATTAACCAGTGGTGGAAAGTGGTGTGTAAGATGGAGGAGTTTACCTCATTAGTTGGTTACACATATATTCCATGAGACAAATAACCTCACACTTTGATTTAATCTCCCTCTCATTTCCTCACAGAGAGAAGAAAGAAAGCATCAGGTTGGGAGAAGAACTTGTTGTATCCCATGGTGATGCTGATCCTGCTCGCAGGAACGGTGAGTGCAGAGACTGACCTATCATTAAGCCCAAACTGTTTACTCATGGCGTGTACAGCCTGGCTGGTGGCCATCGGGACTAACAACCTGTACCTCAAACCCCATCCTCTTACAGTTTTCCCAGAGTCTGGGTGGGGAAACTACTTTTGTTTAATAGCTGTTTAAGAAAATCCTGAATAGCCACCTGCAACAACGGTGATTTTCAACAGATTATAGTGTGGGAATACTGTTTATGCCGTCTGATATTGTTAGATAAGGCAGAAAGGCCATGTGAGTGCTATGGCACGTGCATCAAACAACCCCCACATTGTTCAGGTTTTGAGAAGCTTAAAGTTTACAATCATAAGATGGTTATTATGCATTACTATCCTTACGGATAAGCAAGGACCCCGCAATTCAATTTTATCATGATGCCCTATACTTTGAGGATTTAATGAATCTTTTTTATAATTATACCATGTGTAAACAAATCTTTATCTTCCTCTCTGTCTGCAGACAATTTCAGTTATTATGGTGGCACTGAATATCCTCTACCTTCTAGTGGATGAGACTGCCATGCCCAAAGGATCCACAGTAAGCCTACTGTCTAACTGAAGTACATTTTTACCCCCCACACTCACACACACGCACACCAACACACGCCCAGAATGTAAACTGCAAAACAGCTTGCCTATCAGACCTGCCATGTTCCTGGCGGAGACATAAATCAAATTCCGGATATGCTCAGGTGCATGTTGGAAGAAAAGGCCTGACCAGATGTTAATCAGGCCCCAACCTTGTGCTCCTGGTTTTGTTTTGGAAGCTCATTGAAAGTCATTTCACAGCAGTGTGCAGATTCAATGAGCTAGCTACACGTCTCAAGTCCACAGTGGGTGAATAAGCTGCTTTTCCTCCCCTCTGCAAAGGCAGACAGGGCCAGGTGAAGGGCTCTTACTGTGAGGCAGACTAACCAAGTGTGGAATGGCTCTCAGAGATTCTCATCTCCGCCTAACATGCAATGTGTTTTAAGCTCTCCTTATCTCATCTCATCTGCAGTGACAAGAGGTGCATGCGTGCACGCTTGTGTGTGTGTGTGTGCGCGCTTGTGTGTGTGTGTGTGCGCGTGCTTGTGTGTGTGTGCGTGCTTGTGTGTGTGTGTGTGTGTGTGTGTGTGTGCGTGTGTGTGCATACGTTTGTGGTTGCATTCTTGTCTGAGAGGGGGCAACATAATGTATCCTATTTCTCCCTCATTTCATTTTGCGTCTTGCGGGCAACTGACAGAGCTGCCCTCGACATTCCAATTATTTTATTGAGCAGAGATGTTTTCTTTGGCAGGACGCGTCGCAGAAAATCCCCCAAATTACACTTGTCATGCAGCTTGAAGCTGTCCTCCCTGACAGTGTGGCCCCACTAAATGGTTTACGCGTTTGTTGAGCTGGATGAATGCCACACCTCTGATCTCACAGCACTACGAGGAATAAAGGGGCGGAGTGGGTGTGTTGAGGGGGGGTCTCACCCTCCAAAACAATCGATACTGACATGATCTCCATCTATCCACCCCGTTAACCCTATCCTCCAGCTCTCAAACTCTCTACCCCTCTAGCACAGAAATTCCCCTGCAGTTACCTGTATACTGTCTGCAAAGGAAATAAGGACAGAGGAGAGAAAATGATATAAAAAAGCAGAGAGAGTGGCTTGCTCGAGAGTTGGACGAGTTAGTCCTGCAAAGAGCAAAGAGACTCAGACTGTGGGAAAGTCAAATGAGGCCCCGATGCGCTGATTGTTGTGGGGGGGAGCACAATGGAATTGCCCTGTCAATGTTTGTCTTCCCTTCCAACTAAGCATCCCTCCGCAGTCCTTAGCATACTGAGCAGTGCCCCGCTCAGCTTTACAGAGCAGAGGATGGAGGTAGAGAAGGATGATGAGGAAGAGCAGGGAGGAGAAGCAGGTGGATGGAGCTGAAGAAACAACAAGGGGAATGAGGAGGAGGAGGAGGAAGGGGGAACTCTGCCTCTGTCAAAGGACACAGTGTTTTACAGCTTGATAAACAAGCACTAAGAGGGACCAATAAAATTGTAACTGCAGACCCTCCTCTTTGGTAGCCACCACACTTGACACTGTATTTTGTAAAATGGATAATTAGATGCGAGCGGACCGCAATTTTCACCTCACTAAAGTTTCCCTCACATGCACATCTTAGCTATGACCCCTCTGCATATGCATGATGACCCTTTGTTCCTTGTGTGTTTGCATCTTTTCCCTATGCCATTCATGCGAAAGTGACCATGACAAACAATGCGAATGAATATCAAAATCTATAGAAATGATGCTGTAGCTTGACACCCAGCAGAACTAGATGAAAATGTTGAATTTTGTTGGGGGTGACGAATTAAAACTTGCACTGTCATTAAACCTGTCACTTTGCTATTACTTAAAACTAATTATGGAAAACTGATTACTGAAATAAGGAGCAATTTGACAAGATGGTCTCACAGTGAGAATAAATGCACCCCTGGGACTACTGTTGTCGCGCTCTTTGCCAATAAGTGTCCTTAGCTCTACAGTTAAGAAATTAGATAAAATGATGTTGACATTTTTATGGCAAGATAAAGTAGAATTAAATACAAGAAACTGCTATGGCCAAAAGAATAGATAGCACAGCTCATAGCTTTAATTACTTAAATGACTGAAGATAAAGCCACAATATGGGTGGTGTCTGAGCAAACAGTATGTCCAAATGTGTCTTTGGAATCTCTCCCATTTCTGAATCACAATTATTGGAGGAAAGTTATAAATGAATAGACATGGGCATTTTTAAACTACCAATGCTAAATAAATAATGATTCTATTATTGACCAAAGATTAAAGAAGCTGACAGATAAAGTAAGGAGACAGTCTTTCAATCATATCCCCACTAAACAATAATCAGTGTCTGTACTGTGGTTGACTGATACATGCGCGCTGATGTCAGTAGGACGGGTATCACATGCACACTTTTTGGGATTTATTGTTGATTTTGTCACAAAACAGGGTAAACTGGTGTCAACCTAGCAGCTTTTTAAGGTAAAGCTTTCAATGTAGGTGCAAATGCTCACAAGTGGAACTTGCGAGGATATATCTTCATTAGTAAATATATACCTTGTTTTTGTATGTTAAAATAAAGTTTTTAAAAAGCCTTCCCTTCCTTATGGGACACACCTGAGGTCAAACAGTCAGGAGGACGTGAGGAATAGTTCTGCATGTGTGAGAGGCTGACAACCTTGCCAGTGTACAGGTATTGCAAGGTGTTAATCTCCCAAGCAACATACGCAATGTGTCTGCTGACTCTGCCGCTGCAGGCAGCAGAGACGAATCTACCAGTCTCCCCCTGCTGACCCCCCCCCCCTCCCCTCTCTCTCTGTCTTTGACACACACAAACACACACTCCATTACCCTTTCCTGCTACTGGAATAAAAAGAAGTAAGATAAGATAAACCTTTATTAATCCCCAGAGGGAAATTCAGGCATCATAGCAGCAACAGCAATAAGAATGAAACACAGGAGAGGTACAGGTAAGAGTCCAGAACCAAACCAAGATAATAAGAATAAAAATAAAGATAAAATAAAACACTGAGCTGCTGGCCCTAGATATCTGCATTCGCTCACTGAATGAGTGAACATATGTACAATCTACTATCAATAAATATAAATATGTACAGTACATATGTACAGTCTATCGATAAATGGTTTGTCTATCAACAAATATAAATGTACATATAGATATATGAATGAATGAATATATGAGTCCATGTGCAAGTACGCCAAAGTCCATGCAGGATTCAGTAGTTAAAAGTCAAAACTAAGTAACAGACAGTTCAGGTCTTAAAGTTCTCATATGGCGGTCAAGCCTTGGTTGTGGAGCCTGATGGCTGCTGGCACAAAGGACTGACCAAGGCGCTTTGTGGTGTGCCGAGAAAGGATGAGTCTGTGGCTGAGCGTGCTCCTCATCTTCGCTAGCTGCTCATAGAGGGGATGGGAGGGGTTCTCCAGGATAGAGTCCAGCTTCCTCCTCCTCCTCCTCCCCTCCGTAACCACCTCCAGATTGTCCAGTTCAGCTCCAACTACGGAGCTAGCCTTCCTCACCAGCATGTTCAGTTTGTTGGCATCCCAACATACTACAGCAAAGAAGAGGACACTGGCTACTACAGACTGGTGAAACATCTGCAGCAGCCTATTGCACATGTTAAAAGACCTGAGCCTCCTCAGGAAGAACAGCTTGCTCTGCCCCCTCCTGTAGAGGGCCTCAGTGTTGTCAGTCCAGTCCAGTTTATTGTTCATGTGTACTCACAGGAACTTGTAGGTGCCCACCACCTCCGCCTCCTCCCCTTGAGTGGTGATGGGAGTTGGGGGTAAGAGTTGAAAGGAGGCGCACTGTGAAAGCTAGCTGTCCTGAGTGTGCGCGCACACAAACACACATACACACAACCTTAATGCATGCCCGCCCTCCCTCCATTAATAAATGACATCAGATGCTGTCTGCTAATTCCCTGTGTAAGAGAAAGAGCACTGCACCATGGCTCTGCAGTAAGCTCCCAGGGATGACAGTTGCATAAAAAGGCATGAAACAACCTGCCAGGCTTTCCTTTTTTCTTTAGGCTCTTTTACAAAACAAATCAACATAAGAACACTCTAGGTGGGTAAGAAAGACATACAATACAATAAAAAAACAAATAAACTAAGGACCATACTCTAAATATATACTGTGCAGTTGTATATTGGTATTGCAAGAAAAGTAAATACTATATATATGCACTGTACATTGATGTCATACTTTGGTATGGCAAGGTGCTGTATTTGAATTGCATGGCTTTAATAATAGCTATGTACACATGATACAGGAATACAGAATAGTGTAATATGCGGTATATTATAGGAGTAATGAAGACTATTTCTGTATAAGGATTGGTAATCATGTACTTAATGTATGTGCATTTAATTATCCACGAGATCTAAATGTGCAGTATACAGTTTTTGGCAGCATGAATAAGTAAATGAGTATGATTTTACTTATATAAGTTGTAAGTGAGCAGTCCATGGTCATGTCTTACTTGTGGACATAATATATGGTACTCTGGGCGCCCCATACAATACATTGATCCTTTGGAGGATCAGCCCTGGTGCCAAGTCTGACAAAAGCAAATATTTATCATTTGACAACACAGATGCTTGGTATGTGCAGCCTATGTAGATGTATGTCTTTTTCCTGCACCCTCCCACCCCCCCAGACCCCTAAGGACTAAGGGCCTTAGGGGTTGGGGGGGGGGGGGGGTGTACGCCTAGTGTGTTTGCTGAAGTATTTGTTTTGTTGTTTTTATGTTTTTAGCGCGCTTTCAGCTTGTACACTCTTCTTACCGTAAGCAATGTGCCGTTTTTGTTTGAACACCTGTTCACATATTGTATGATCGACAGTGATTTGAAGAGAGTCTCTTTCATCTTGTTCCATTCATTACTTTGCCAATTTGATTCTGTCTTTCTCAAGTGGGGAAATTCTTCATGCACCGCAAACTTACTTTGCAGGATTTCTGTAATTGCATGTGTGTGCAACTGCCTGCAGTGCAGTCATTTCCCATTTTCTTTTTTTATTTGTGATGTGTTTATATAAGATTGGTGTGTGATGACATTGAATAACCCAGTTTTCTGCCTGTCTCTCCATCCACCAGGACCGAGGCATTGGGAACACCTCTCTGTCCACATTTGGTGTGGCTCAGGCAGTGCTGGAGATCATCCTCATGTTGTATCCTTTCAGTGACCCCCCCCCCCCCACCCTTTGTCTATGGCCGGAGTAGCATGCTCCATGGCCAAGAGCAACATTGTGTAGCCAGCTTTGTTTACCCAGGACATAGTTCAGCCAGACACCTTCCGGAAGACACGTTCTGCTGTTTCATCACCTTTTCTCATAGCTGAAAAGGTGCAGACTTAGGACACTTAAAAAGACGACTCAATGAAGCTGCTTTGCTACCAGCAGAGAAGTGTTTTTGGTCCTTGACTGATTTGCTGAACAGCTACTTGTTGGTGTCTTCTGTCGTTGGCTTCTACAGCCTGCGCGTCTTTGAGGGACTCACTCCCAGGAAGGATGACACAACCATGACAACGGTAAAGATGGAATGGAAGGACAGGGGGTGGGGTGAAGTGGGGGCAAGGGTGCTGAGAATGCACCCAAGGTGCTGTTGTGTTTGGGACCCCCTGTGTTTCATCTATTTCCTCATTTTTCCCCTTCTCTCTCCCGCCTTCCTCTCTACTCCAAACTCCTACTGCTCACTAATGTTTTCCTCTGGGCCCCTCAATAGCTTTAGTTGATCTGTCCAATATTTGTTTGTGGGTTGCGCAAACACTGGCAAAGTGCAAGCTCCTTTCTTGTACATCAGAGGGAGAGTGGGTTTTTTGGGGGGGGGGGTGGAGGATGTGTGCTCTGTTTGGCCCATAGTGGCACCTATTCACTTGGTAATGAGTTTGGGAGTGGTGAGGCTTGTTAACTAGCCATGACGCTCCAGTGAAAGGACTTGAAAGGACAATAGAAAGAACCTGGTAATGAGCAACTTCAGAGGTACCAACTGTACAATATGTGGAACCAATTTAACATCAAGTGCTGTGTGTATATGTATGGGCACATCACTGCTGAATCTTTTTTTTTCTCCAAATTCTCATAGTTTTTTCTCTTAACCACTAGTGCTTGATTGATTGGAAATTTGAACTTTGATTATTAACCGACTTTTTCTCTTTGTAGATCATTGGTTGCTGTGTGTCCATCTTGGTTTTGAGTTCAGCCCTGCCAGTGATGTCTAGAACGCTAGGTGAGTACAGTTGTGTGTATGTGTGTCTGCCTGTATTAGAGGTGTAAGAGTTATGGGCGTGCTAATTTAATAATTCACACCCAGCCTGTGTGTGAGGATTAAATTAGATTTCAGATTAGATTTTCAGAGTGGTCATAATGGCCTAAACACAAACGACTAGGAAGCATAAAATGCCCAACAATTCTCACTGCTGCCACCAACACTAGACCATTAAGGTTAGCAAGTTGAATTCTTCTATAGTTTCCCTTAGTGATGCTAGAAAGGAGTGCAGGGAGAAGGGGTAAAAATGACAGGAGTAGCACCATCACAATGGCACTAATAAACATGCAGAATGCAGAGCACAGCTGTTCAAATAGCACTACTCTGTGTGTGTGTGTGTGTGTGTGTGTGTGTGTGTGTGTGTGTGTGTGTGTGTGTGTGTGTGTGTGTGTGTGTGTGTGTGTGTGTGTGTGTGTGTGTGTGTGTGTGTGTGTGTGTGTGTGTGTGTGTGTGTGTGTGTGTGTGTGTGTGTGTGTGTGTGTGTGTGTGTGTGTGTGTGTGTGTGTGACCAACAGAGTGGGAGAATAGGATGGAGCGAGCATACAGTGACTCATTGGGAGCTTTACAAAATATCAACAGGTTCTGCTTTGTGACGCTGAATAGATGAAAAGGAATAAATGCATGACAGAGTTAAAGAAAAAAGGCCTCCCAGCAAAAGAAAAAAAAAAAAGACATGTGGAGAGTTGAGTGTGACGAAGTGAGATGTTACGAGACAAGAAAGGGTTTTGTGTGTTGATGTGAGGTGTTTTTGTGCGTGTCAGTGTGGGAAACATGCACTGTACAAGAGAATAGGGATCTGTGCCGCAACACAAAAAAACTGCTAAATTCTGTCGATTTAAATGATGTCAAACATGCACCAAATACGTACCCCACAATGGTTGTTTGGGGACTCCCAATGGAAAAACTGTTGTTGCTTTATTACATAGTATATGCATTTTGGAGACCATGGAGTTTGATTTAGACTTTTGGACTAATGTTGTTTAAAACTCTGTCAAATTGGTCTGAACGTGACTGTAAACTTAAAGGGGACCTAATATGCTTATTTTCAGTCATATAATGTTAGAATATTACAGTAGTGCCCCCTCTGGGTAGAATTGTATCAAATGTTCCATAAACTGTAAGTGATACCCAAAAACGAACTCATAAGTTTTATTTGGGGTCATCTAAATATGGTATGCACCAAGTTTGGTGAAGATTAGATGAAATATGTGACAACAGAAGCAAAAAATACAAAATGACGCAATTCCAGGCACAAATGGGCGTGGCCTATATCAGTCGAATCGGCATCATCCAAGGAACAAACTGTGCAAATATTGTTTTGATACACCTCTCGGCTTATGAGTTGTTACCATGACCACATGGTGGCGCTATTGGTACCATGTTTTAATGTTAAGCATTTCCACATGGGACACCTGTCCATGAAGTATGATTACTTGATTACTATATATATAGTATACTATATATATAATCACTGGAATATGCTAGATAGAAGAAAAGAAATAGCATAAATGTCCTTAAAGAGCTGAACATTTTGTTATTTGAATGGTTTCTATCACTGACAGTATACAGAAGTAGTTAGCGATCAAAAAAAAGGTACAGAAGAATAAATAAAGATTTGAAGAACAAAAGTGTTAATTTCACACTAATTAACTTATCAAACAGACTTTTCACAATTCACTCTTCGGCGTCATGTTTCACAAAGCAGAACTCTAATTTAATGAAATCATGTTATAAAAATTACTTTGACGTGCAGACTGGTGGCGTTTCAGAATGTAAAACAGTAACGTTACACATCTTACTTTAGTTTATTTAACTTAGTTCACAGAAGAGTCTGCTTTATTATTGTTTATTCATTTACCGTTAGCTAGCTAGCTAACACCAGAAGTGCCTCTTCTTGGTCCTGTCAAGATGAATGCTGCCTTAAATGGAATAATAATACAAATATAATAGTAATAATAATATAGAATATAATTTAGTAGTAACTAAAAATGTCCTTATAGGTGATTTCAGGCCATTTTCACATTGGCCTCCCAGTCACTGATGGCTCATGGATGTGATACTGTAAAACCATCTAATCGCCGCCATGTAGCTGCTGAATGTTCCCAAATGTCATCCTCTTTATACATCCATGGTTGACAACGCCATTAGCTAGCAAACTATGTTAGCGCTAACCTGGAAGAACGTATACAATTGCGTTCGAACTGGAAGAGAAAAAACGGGCGAGGCATAAGGTAAATACAGCGATTGGGATTTAGCGGGCTCCATAACACCCACTAATGCATGGCAGGCCGTAGTCGGGATAAAGTTGCTCCAATATTCACAACAGACATATTTCACATTGGCTTTCATTAGCTCTGCCCAACCAGAAGTTGGCCATTTTGAATTTTGTGCATTTTTCCTGTATTTTATGCGAACTTTTTCAAACTCCTCCTAGAGGGTTTATATATTGCTGCATTAATGAGCTACTTGTGTAGCACCACCTACTGGCAACAGGAAGTGAAGCCTAAATGACACATAGTTCATCAAATGTATAGACAATTTCCAATATGTGATCTCCAGTGCCACATACAGCACACAGGAAATAATATTTTACCCATTCACACAGTGTACAATAATCCTGAAAATTCAGAGCCGTGTCAACTGACCCCCAGTAGCGAGACCACGGCTGCTGCTTCCTCTGACCCGTTCATCCCTCCTTGCAGCTTTAATTAAACCTTGTTTTTAGGTCATGAACACATGCTTTTCTGTTGAGATTTTTCCAACTGTTAATGGCCCTTAAGCAGGCACGACACCATATTTGTTTGTCTCACATACAGAGGGGGAAAAAAAATCTCTCAAACCCTGATAAATCAAGACATATGCCTCCTGGTTGCATGGCCAGCCACATGCTGTTTCCAACTCTGCTACTGTACCCATGACATTTCAAATGCCAAGCATCTTTTTAGCTCCAATTAGATTTTCTCAAATTACCAAACCAAGATCAAAACCTTTGGCATTAGAAATGAATTTAGCCTGACCACAGTGGCAAGCTGTATCGACTTGGGTCTCCATCATCTCTCTCCCTGTCTCTTCACGGGCAATTTTGTTAAAGGTCCTTGATGCCTGCAAACTGCTTACTGCGGCTGTAAATACATCTCTCCGGACACCGAATCGATTGCCCGATCTAATTGACGACAGAGGTTGTGAAGATGTTACAGGAGTAGTAGAATGTCTGGAGACTCGGGCTTACTCAGTCTGACACATCAGAATATGATTTCTGCATATAGATGACTTAGCCTTAAGACATTGATGCAGTAATTTCCTCGGTCAATGTTGCAGGCAAAATGAATGTCCAAAAAGACATAAATACCATTAGTGACATTAAAAACAATTGTACACATCAGGTTATTGAAGGCTTAATTATCTCATTACTTTGTTATTGGATGGCACAGCTAGCCCATCCTAGAGTGCAGGGACGTGGATTGGAAGGCCAAAATGAATAACCGGGAAAACAATGGGGTGTTGATGGCTTTCCAGGCAGTATGCGATCAGCTGTGACAGATGGTTTGAAATCGGTCTAGCAGCATCTAGCAGTGTGAAGCTAAGAGGAGCCCAGAAAGAAAAAACACTCCTTTATCTCCGTCTGAAGGTCCTGGGAGAGAGACGAAGTCCACCTGCACACCACCTTTGCTGCTATACTTAGTCACTCATCCTTTCCTATTCCACAGCGAACAGTCCTTACAGTACGACATCGTCAAGGAATGAAATAAGCAGAAACTATGCAGTGCAATGGATCAGTGGCTGTTTGTGTACGCCTGAGTAGATAGGTTTCTCTGTCTCTATTAAATACATTTTGACATGATTGGATGATAGCATTGTCAGGGATATTTATAGGTAAGGGCTAAAACATCTGAAGATTCTCAGTTATCCAGGTCATGGTGCATCTGGCAACTAGGACTTGTTTTAGGTAATAGATGAATTGCTTTATTATTAGGGTTGAAAGCTGCAAGAAATTGTGAAAGCTCTCAGTTCTGTGGAAACTTTCAAGATTGTACTTGTTTATTGTTTGAATTAGTTGTGTGGTTAGCTGAGTGTTTGACTCAGTTGGTGGTCACAGGTGACTCTGGTTCTATGGAAGACTTGGGAGTGGCTTTTTGTACCGCCTTACGGTATTTTGGCTAAATTAGACAACAGAACAGTTAAATTAAGGGTCCCTCTGTTAAAGACTTGCTTTTATGCTTTTTCACTGATATTATTCCTGTAATGCACATGAAGTGGTTTGTTTACATGTAAACTTGTCTGTCATATTGGGCCTTTTTACTTTGAAAGAGACTATTAGCTACAGCTGCATGCTTTTGCTTATGGACACAATACTTATCCAGTTGAAGGGGAACTTGGCAAAATGAACATAATTTGTTTTGTTTTCTATGAGGGGAAAATATATTTGCTTCTTACACACCTTGTCACACTTTTTCATTAGGACTCAACAAAGGTCAAACTGAGCTAGGAATTGGGTTGTTTGTCATAGTTCTGTTTCAGCAATTAAATTTTTCCCAATGACTGTCAACTTTCTTTCCAACAGAGTTATTTGACTTGTCTCTCTGCCCTTCACAGGTATCACCAGGTTTGATCTCTTGGGAGATTTCGGGAGATTTAATTGGCTGGGAAACTTCTACATTGTCCTTTCATACAATCTGCTGTTTGCGGTCGTGACAACGCTCTGTCTTGTGAGAAAATTCACCTCAGCGGTTCGGGAAGAGCTCCTAAAGGCCTTAGGTAAATTTATCTATTTATCTATCTATTATTCATGTGTGCAGAGGGTTTATAACCAGCAGCTTTAGTATTCTACAACATTCCACATTGTCTTTCATTTCATTTCCTCAGTGTCCTGCAGGGTCTGACAAACAATACCGTCTTTGATATGCTGGATCGTCTGTAGAATATAATTGAATATATTTCATAATAACACTTTGACTACCCAATTCCATCCTAATTTTGTATCCACAAAGATTTGGTCTGAAACACTGACAGCTCCAACCTGCTCTGTGGCTTTGGAGGGAGATAGTGTTTATTTCTCTCAGACAGCACGACCTGGAGTGACAAAATGGAAGAAATTGCAGCAAGATCCAATGTGCTGTGGGACTGACATGTGACAGAGGATGGGGCTAGTCTCAAAGGCTTGTGGTGACAGGCCCTGGATGTTTGATACACAGGGTGGGATAGGGTTAGAAAATGTCAGACAGAGGCACTGAGGGGAAAAAAAGCACATCAATACCTCTGTCTAAGTGAAAGTCTGAGGCTTTTTAATGAGATTTCTCTCCCTTATCTCCCCCTGCCCAGGTCTGGATAAATTGCAACTGTCAAACAGCCCCACGGACCCTGAATCTGGGAAGCTCTCGGCCAACGGGCATCAGAAAACTCTGTGAAAGGGACGATAGATCAACACACAACACATACACACACACACACACACACACACACACACACACACACACACACACCTTAGCACAGCCAAAGGGAGATTTTCGACAGTACTGCCTGACTGCTGAAAGGTGAAAGGGATTGGAAGGAACTTAATAAACCCAGGCAGTGTCTGACGGATGCTGCAAATGGAGGCTGAGAGCAATTTAGCTTCGTGACATTCCATCCTCTGCGTCTCGGATGGAAGCTGGGACAGAGCCAGGGATGAGACTGAGGAGTGAAATAGACTGGCATCACTGCAGTGACCTTGATGTTGACCTCAACAGTGACTGTGACTTTAAACTAACCCATCTCTTGCTTCAGGGGCACTCTTCCCCCAGCTTCCTGTTACTCTTGTACAACCTCCTCACTGCTGCACTAGACAAAAGCAAGAGGGTATAAGCAGGTGAAACAATTCTGTAGTGGCTTTTTTTTCCGTTTTTTAAGTCTTACATCCCAGTAAAAGGCAATGGTTTTACTCCTGCTTATCCTCAGTACTTAGTATAGTTAATAGACCCCCCTACGATTCATAGGTACGATTCATATGACTGTGTGTATGTCTGCGGTAATTGGTGTCAGTAATATGTGGAGCACTCGCAGTTTACGGTCTATAATCGTTGGTCTTTGATTGTTAGGTGGACTGATTCAGGCATAATAAAAGGCGTCAATTTTGATTTTAAGCTGTGAAAATAACAGTATGTGTTTTGTGAAGCATGAAAGACATCATTTATTCACACCAAGTACATATAACTGCACAGCATCAATACAATTCACATTTATGCATTAGCATTCTTACTGATAGGCCTCAGATTTTAGCACTCCTGCTGTCACGTCATTGTCTTTTTATTTGGCTTTACTCAAGTGCGCTTTAACTTTATTGATGATGTCATTAGTTTATATGAAGTAGGGTAAGAACTTTTTTTAGGTGCTCTAGATTAGACTTGAGCTACTCTACAAATGGGATGCTACAGTAAATGGAAGTTATATCCATTTCATTTCCAATGAGTGAAATGCCTTTGTGCATTTGGAGCTGATCCTGTGGGTGTCTTTACTGAAATTTTATTATGCACAAGGTAAGAAAATGTTATTACATTTTGCTCACCCCCCCCCCCCAAAAAAAAAAACCAAACTATTTTGAATTCACAGGGCACAGAAGATTTTGTCAATTTTCTTTGTAAATATTGTATTTACATGTACATATATTTGTTTCATACCTTTTTTTTGCATTATTTGGATGTAAATATTGGGCTTTCACCGAGCCCACTGAGGGTCTGACTCACTAAGCAATCTGTATTTTGTTGTACATATTTTTTTATAACACCTCGATCTAATGCAAACCTGTAACCGTCTTCATATACAGAATGCAGAAGTGAACAATGTGCAACTTTGCAGCCAGTAGAAAGACTTGGTGACTCAGGCCCCACCCATATGTTGTTGTATTGCTGCATAATCTTCTGAACTGTGACGTTCTTTGTCTCCAGAACACCTTAAATGCCTTACACAACAAGCATCTCGCAGGCTTAATGTTAAGGTTGTTTCTTGTTCTGTGTCGTTTATGTACATGTGCATCGTTTGTCTCTAGACAGTTCCACTGTGATCCCCTTTACACCACTGAGTTTCTAGTCTAAAGCCAGCTGGATATAACACACACATTTCTTTTTTGCCATGAATGTTGTCATAGTCTCATCTAGCGAGAGACTCCATTTTGAGACTCATTCATTTACCCATAAAACTTGAACACTTGCTAGAGAGTTGAATGACCCGATGTTATTTTTATGGTGTCATACTGTAGATGTCATGTGCTTTCATGGTGACTAATGTGACATGATGACATAAGAAAAGGAAGTAGGGACATTTTAATCTATATATGCATTTGAAACATTTGTTTCTTAGAACAGGGAATGTGGCAAGTCAAAGCCGTCAACCACTGGTTGTTGCTGTATTACAAAGACTGGATTTAAAAACTAATTTGCAACTTTCAATCAAGTAATTTTCTCAAAAGGGGCAAATCAGACTTGATATTGTAATATTGAAAGTGCTGGTTTACCCAAATTCTTGATTGATGAGCAGAAATATTTGGTAGATTGTCTAGTAGATTTGCGTAATTTCATGTGGTTTACTACGTCTCTTGTTATTGATGTTCCGACCATGCTGATCATCGAATACTGTGAAAAATCAAGATGGCCCCAAAGTGAAACGATAGAGCCAAGTGCTAAAAGAGAACTTGGATGAATAAGTGAAAGTTAAAAGAATTGTGTTACTTGATCTGGATAAACTACAGTAAAACGGCTCTAGGTGGAGTTATTTTAGCTCCACCAGTTGTGCTTACATCCACTCAGCTGCAAACTGCGACAACACTGGACTCTGGGCTCTGCGATACCTGGGGAGGGGGAAGTCTCAGGTTGTCACACCCCTAATAAAAATATCACAATCGTACACCTCGCAGTAGCTGCTGAGGTGAGAGCTGACACGGCCATTTTCTATTCAAGCAGGCTTTTCTGGTTGCCTTTACAGTACATCTCTGTTGTGTGGGGGTTTCAAAAGTTGAGAATTGGCCTGTACTGTAGGTGAAGAAGCTTTTTTTTTTTTTGTCTGTATGTCAGTCTGTCTGCATGTAATTTTTGGTACATGTTTTGTGAATGTATTTTTTTACAAATTCTCAGTTTGCTCTATGTATGTTCTGTTATTTTTGATGTTTTTTTATGTTTTGTGTGTTTGCAAATAAAAGTAGAAAAAAAAAAAGGCTTTGTGAACATCTTTTAATTTATCGCTGTCATCTTGGGCGTCAATGCAGGTTGACAAATGAATAATTTTGGGAAATATTCACTTTTGTGTGGAGAGTTAGATGAGAGGATTGATATTACTCATGTCTGTGCACTACGTATGGAGCTAGAGCCATGACTCAATATGTTTAGCCTAGTGTAAAGGCTGGAAACAGCTAGCCTGGCTCTGTCCAAAGTTCAAAAGTACACCTAACAGCACCTTTAAAGCTCAGTAATGAACACATTATATATTGCTTGTTTATTCTGCGCACAAACAGTAATGTAAAAATGGCAGTTTGTGGTTTTATGGGGAGTTAACGTGCTGTAACTATTCGTTGGCAAACGGCCGGACGCAGTGACATCTGAGTCTCTGCTGGTTTCCTGGCAACCTCACGGTGACATCAAGGCTAAAATAAGTCACAAACTAATGAGATAGGAAGTGTTTAGTGAGCTTTGGAGGAGTTGGTGGGAAAATTTTGGGACTTTGGACAGAGCCAGGATAGCAGTTTTTCCCTCACTTCCAGTCTTTATGCTAAGCTAAGCTGATCACCTCCTAGCTCCAGCTATGTACTTAACACACATGAGAGTGGTATTGATCTTCTCATCTGACTCCCAGTAATAAAGCAAGCATATTTCCCAAAATGCTCAACATTTTTTTCTTTTAATCTTGTCTTTGTAAACTTTGCTTACAATGAAATTACAAATATTACTATGTGGGATGATCTGAAATGCCATCTCTACTTGGTTTAGATGAGTTTTTTGTGGTAGACTGATCTGCAGAGGGGGCAGGTTGGTCTGCTGTCCTCAGTGAAGGACTCAAACGCCTCTAAACACAGCTGGTGGAAGAGGTGAGAACAGGACATAAGCACGATGCGTCTGTGTTGTTGTTGGTTGGATCCACCAGCTTCTGTTGTGAGGCTAGGACTGCAAAGTGCGGTCAGGCAGATGGAGCAGTCCCAGACACCTCTGTGGATAACCTGTCAGAGATGGAAAAACAATATTAGTCCTCATGACTGGGTTAGAATCTTTATACCTCCTGTCAGGACTATTGAGGGAGATGCATAATCAGACTCGTGAATTTAAAGGATAGGTTCCCAATTTTTCAAGTCTGTCTTAAAACTTTAAAATAGACTTTTTGCACAGGAGGACGACTTACATTAAAAGTGCGTTATGAAGGGATCTTCTAATGGTCAGTATGAACAGGAGGAATGATCACAGCAAGAAAAACGTGTCAATGCTCATTGGGGCACCTGACTATTGTTTTAGGACAGACTAAAAAAATTGTGAAGCTATCCTTTAACAATGACTTCCCTGCCTCTGCCATTTCATTATAAAGAACTGTAACAACCAAATCTGTCGGTAACTACCTGGCAGCTTTGATCCAACATGAGTAACATTTATCAGTGATCTTTATAAAAACAAAGCAACACATGCGTGATGATTAACCAGATACAGCCTCCTGTATTTAGGGCCCAACATGCTCGGCCGTTAAACGTTTCATAACGAGCTGCACTCCGCTTTATAGAGTTTGCACCCGTGAAAAAGGTGCAAGGTATGTGTTGAAAGCACATTCACCGTTTGATACTCCATGTCAAGGCTGAGCCACTCCTGCCTTGTGCAAAACCTTTTCACACCAGATAAAGAAGAAGAAGAAAAAAAAAAAAAAAAAAAGACATCTTCTCTGCACACACCCCACCCCCTTTATGGAAAATGGTACTGGCTGCAATGACAGCCAACAATGGAGCCTTATGGAACAGCAAATCTTAATGTCTTTTCAGTTCCTTCGCAGCCGTCCAGGCGATGAAAAGCCTGCCGTGCATTATCAGACTGGCTCGTGTTTTTTGTAAACACAGAGGATTATTGGCCTACCCGCTGCCATTCATTTGGTAAAGTGAATGATCACCTCTGGAGAGATGTGTGCTCTCTATATTGCAGCTGTGATGCTGGCGTCCCCATGCAAGCATTAACATGTCAAGGGAAAAGGCAAGGCTGGGAGAAGAATTAGACTAGGATTAGATATTTTTTACGCGGCCTTGTTTAATGATACGAGTGGCTTCTGGTTCAGTGGAGTGTCTTGTTCCCTGACCTGGCTCTGTATTCGGTCCCAGTCGTTCTCCTGAGGTTCGGGGATGTGCTTTCTCTCCAGCTGCTGGAACACTCGCCTGCTTGATGACAGGGAGCGGTCGATATCACTCAGAAAAGCCTCCGTGTCGGTGTGACAGTATCGGACAAAGCTGTCATTCAACTCCTGCAACTAATTAGAAAAACCATTTTAGTGGCACAAAAGAGGCATGTTTCATTCAGATACACAATAGAGTCGTGTTTTCGGCGAAGGCTAATTGTGTATGTGTATTGTAATGGCTGAGGCACGCTGACAGGGTGCAGTTGTTAAACAGCCAGATCAATACAGTCACGTCTCCCACTAACATGGAGAATTAATGGAAACCAGTAAAAAAAGGGGGAAGACAGTGCTGGGAAACGTGGAAACACGCACATCTGACACTTTTCATACACACTCACATAAACATGTTCTCGCCTCTGTCTTGTACACATTGATTGGATGCAGAAAAACTAAAGAATTACTAATCATTTCATATGAAGTTTAATGGAATTGCTTTACATTTCTATCCAGTAAAACAACTTCTGATTAGTTTAGATGTGTCTAAAACACAAAATAGCTGGATTTAACGTATATATGTATTTCTAGACCAATTCAGCCAGCAGATAGGCTCCAAGACTTCGGCTGTTTCTCACCTGGTTATAACTTACTGACATCTCACAGTTATATTCTTATCTTTCTAGGATGCAAATATTAAATAAAGTCTATCCATTCATTTAAGTGCTAAGTCACTTTTTCCATTATCAAACCATTTTTAAGGACTTCTTTCCAGTGTCTGTTGTCTCCCATTTACAGCAGCTGTTGCTAAGCAACAATTAACGCCCACATATGGATATAAATGTTTATATCAAAAACATATTCAATAGTCAATGAATATGCTATACACATATACACACACAGTAAGTTTTAAAGGCACATGCAACCGAACAGTTCACACAGATTTCTATTACAGTATGTGACACAAGTGACGACTTTTGCAACTGAATGATAGCAACTAAACCATCTCCATGACAACTGAGCAAACTCCATCCAGTGATGGAAGGCCGTGAGATGTGGCTGAAAGCTCAAGAAAAACAAACTGAGTAAATGGACCTTGTAATAAGATTTTTTTTCATCACATAACATCATGTATTTACAGAAAATTATATATTGCTGTAGAGCTGGAACTATCGCTTTAATCTGCCAGTTATTTTCCTGATCCTTTGGTCTATAAAATGTGAAAAATTCCCATCGGAGATTCCTAAAGCTCAAAGCAACATCCTCAAATCGCTTCTTTTCTCTGAATAACAGTTCAAAACCTTAAGATATTTCATTTATTATCAAATAAGACAAAAGACAGCATAATCCTCACAATTGAGAAGCTGGAACAAGGGAATATTTAACATTTTTGCTTAAAAAATGACTTAAAAGATAAATTGATCATCAAAAGACTTGCCAATAATCATCAATTAACTAATAGTTGCAGCTCTACATGAAAGTGTTACACAACATCTGTGTAAAGTCATATAATTACCCTTAGTACCTGTTTGCACATATGCACTTGTCTTCTCTGTCTCTGACACGCGCACGCGCACAAAAATACAAACTCCATCCTTTAGCCTGACATCAGAATTGCTTTACGGCTATGCTTTTATCGCTAATTAAACAACTGTTAACCATTCGGATGGAGGGTTTTATGAGGCTGGCTGACTTTTCGACAGTCAAGGCAAACAGTACAGCCTCTGGTGAACTTTGCCTTGCTCCACGGTAGATGCAGATGGGAGAGGACACAAGGGGGAGTCGGGGTGTGTGGGGTTGGGGGGGGGGGGGGGTGGTTGGTGTAGTGCAGAGGTGTTATCTATCTCACGGCAATCCATCTAGATGTAGGTAGTGTCCCCCCCCTTAATGTGTTGACTCAGGGTCGGACCTCCGAAGCAAGTAAAAATTGAAAGCTGGGCATCAGGATCACCTGATAAGATTTCTGAAACTGACCTGATGTGTGGGAGTTTTTTTTTTTTTTTTTTTTTTTTTTTTTGGCAAGGAACACCTGTGGCTTCATGGTACAAAGATGCTTTATTGCCTTCTGCTATCACGAGGAAAACGGAAAGAATAGGCTTCTCCGCCAGGTTCCAGTCCAGCACTGACACGCCTGTTTGCATTACAGTCAGCTAAGCAAATAAGTCTTCCCCTTGAAAATCAAGTCAATCAGACCTGTCAGCGCTGTGTTGCACAGCTTGCAGCTCTTGAAGATCATCCTCAGTGTGACAAAAGATATGAGACAATCTCATGACCACCCACGACCGCTGAATCACACAACTTGAATGTAAAGTGGCTGACAGTGTCTATGACTCTTTCCTCAGCATGTGGACCCGGACATGGCCTAATGTGTTAGAACAGAGTTAATTGGCTCAGTAAATGCTGTGTCTTTGTTTACGTGACATGTTAAGGCATGGTTTATAGGCGAGATGATGGAGACTGACAGGGGGATGGGTAGGACACTCCGACCCTTACAACACATTAGAAGTGTGGCCCTCACGCATTTGTCACTTTTGCTTAATCAGCCTCTTTGAAGCGCAAGAGCACTCTGCATGATTACAACACTCCACAGAGAAATAAAAACACAGCCCAGTCTTTTAAAGACACTAGACATACATGTGTTGGAGCTATGACTATTGCAAAACAGAGTCACTGGATGAATCTGTATGACAAATTACTGCAACACTGAATCTTTTATAGGAAAAACTGTGGAGCAAAAAAAGATGTTTGGCCGAGAGAAATGGTGACCGGTGTCCTCTTTGGTCATCCAAACCCTCAGATGGGGGAGGTTCACTAGGTGGCAATGTTCCCTTTTCCTGAGAGCCACCGTGAAGGCAACACAAGCCTCAGAGTCAAGCCACCCCATCCACTGGCTGCACTGGAGACCAACTCCAATATTCCCTCCATCAAGTCCAGTCGTTGCATGATTTATAGCTTTGAAATAGGACAAGAGAACAAAGCCTGAAATGACTACCTGCATCAGGTATCCAAACACTAAACCTCTTCACCCTCTCCCATCCACCCCAGTTACAGGACTCTACACACACACACACACACACACACACACACACACACACACACACACACACACATTGATCGATGAAGGAATACCAAACCCAAACATGCACGGGAGACATTGTGTGTTGACCCTGGAATGTCCAGACTGTTTGACTAAAACACAAAACTCTCTCCACATTAGTGGACAAACAGTTTATGATTCACAAATCATCAAAGGAGCTTGAGAGGGTGACAGCAGGTGAAGGTGTGTGTGTAGGTTAGCATCGGGGTCAGAGAGTACCTGAAACCCGTGTCTCAACCCTCAGATGTGATGCTCGTCACAGCCTTTATTTGACCAACTAAACACTCAAAGAATGTCAGGGTGAAATGCGGTTCGAAAAGGAGACTTCATGTCTTTATTTTATGAAATGAAAGGGGTGCTTCGGAAATTCCCCGATGATCGCTGCGGAGTTTACGTCCAAACTCACCTTCGTTTCGAAGAATTTGCGTCGCAGCCGTTTGTCTTTTGGGCAGATGGTTTTCCTTGTATTTCTGTACCACTTTCGAGCAACATAACCTCGCCAGCAGGCTTGAATTCTACACACAAACAAAATACATTCACAAAGAACAAAGAAACAACAATCAGATAATCTAATGGGATGCAAAATAGTTACACGAGTGTGGTCAAATTCAAGCTCTGCAGAGATTTGAAGAACATGCCACGTTTACATAACTCCATTAGCTTCAACGTAGAACTAATTTAATTTTATTACACATGAGATGATTTTATTTTTCACATGTAAAACCTCAACCAAAGCAGAATGTATGTACATCCACTATAATATGTGCAATTTGATTATTTCTCCATGTTTTAAATGTAATGCACATTAAATTTACTTGTAATGAAAGGCTGAAATATTTATTGACTCTGAATATTTCATACATAAAGCATGTTTTAGTATTTAAAGCTTTCCTTCAGCACTAGATGTTGATTACTTGTCACTTGTGTGATGCACAATTCTTAGTTTGCTCTACGTGAATTGGAATATCTGTTCTATACATCTATTGAAACACATCAAACTGATTTGTGATGTAATTTTTTCATATCTCTGCTTTAGTGCATTTACCTGGTGGCGCACTGGTGTTTGAAAAGGCGCGCTGCGTCGTGGATCACCCGTGTTTCATACTGCTCCCTCCTGCACATTGGGCAGCACTTCCTCCCAGAAAACCTTTCAAAGGCTTGCAGACATGCTCTGTGAAACACATGAGAGCAAGACAGCAACACCTAGAAAGGGAGCAGGGAGTGACTTAATTTATATGACATTTAATCACTATCACACATGCAATGAAACAACAATAAACCAATCTTTGAGTTTATATTTCATAGGTTAACTATATGGGTTGCCTTTTCTCTTGAGGATGCTGCTGAACATGTGTTAGTTTTCAGGATTTTTAAGAGCTTTGGAAAGCTCTCGTATACCATCTGTGCACATGTGGTTGTGTGTATTGTAAGCCATGCTAAATCTGTGTGTATTCATGCACGTATGTGAAAGTGTGTATCTGCCTTAAAGTGTTATTTGCCAAGAGGATAGAGGGAATCAGCATGACCCCCGGTGGGCCGGCTGGAACCTGGACTATAGGCTCCTCTACCTGTAAGGGGGACTCTTTTATCGTCTGAAAGGAGACAGCCACAGCTATGGGGCTTGGCACACAAACCAGTTTACTCAGATCTCTGGAGGACAGGGGGGAGGCATATTGATTTCCCATTGTTTTTGGCCTGGCCAACACACTCCATCAACAGTGAAAGGGCCCCCTGCAGTGTACAATTTCCAGGAGCTCGACAAGCCATTAGACCAGAGAGAAATTTCACTTCACACTACAAGCTACAGTTAATGGTCACACACATAATATAGCAATGGAATAAAAATTTAATAGAAAGCATTTGAACTTTTTCTTTTTAAATTCTGAACTATTACAGACAATTTATTGTTGGTGCTAAAATAATACGAGCAACAAATATTTCAGCCCACATGCAACTGCTGTTGTAGGCATTTTTAATTGTCATATTAATGCTTGAATGCAACACAAGACTGTAGCACACAAATGCATTGTTACAATATGAAGGCTTGCAAGAAAATGCCAAATCGACAAAGATTCCCTCTTGTCACTTTCCCTTGTTAGTAGGCTCTAATTAACTTTTTTTTTTTCCTCCCTGAGTCAAACTAATATTTACATGTGCATCTATGGCAACTGTGCTTTGTGAGGCGGCCTATTCTAGTCCCGCATTCTTGAGGAGATTGGCATCTTAAAAGGGGATCGGAAAGGTGTAAAAGACTGAATGACCCTCACAGTAACACACTGATTGCTACATCATCACGTCACAGTTGAGTTCCAAGGCAGTATGGGTAAATTTGTACAGTTGTCTACACAGATTAAAACATACAGGAACTGCAGGGGGAGGGGCGGGGGCTTTGTGTGTGTGTGTGTCCATGTGTGTACACAGAAACACAGGTTTCCCCGAGGACAGACACAGAACATTGAAAACATGTTAGAAAAAAAGAAAGAGCTCTCTCACAGAGTATTAACAGTAGCTACTGTGTTGGGGGAATACCTGAGGCTGGAGGCAAAACTCCTCTCTGCATATTGCACAGGGCTGCGCTGATTCCCCCTGCTGAACAGACCTCGCCTTCACCTGAGTCCATTCATCCTCTGTCAGTCTCCCGGCTGGGGACGCCACCAAACCCATCTTCTGTGCTAGAAGAAATATTGGAAATACACGCGAGATATTCATGAATGAACCACATAAAGAAAGAGTCAGACACTTCCAATTTTCGCAGAGTGGTTCACCTAATGTTAAAGGAGGTGGAGCAGGATCAAGCACATATTCTCTGTCTTCTTGCCCATCTTGTCTCTGCGGACCCTTTCCCCCTACTCTTTGTCTTGCTTGTGGATTTCTGGGTGCTTTTCTTTTGCATGTCAGCAAAGGGTCAGAAAGTGAGAAATTGGGATGCAGCAGGCTCCGTGTGATGTGGTCTTGAAAGGCAACGGAGGTGATAACCAACTTGTTGTTACCTTTAGTCTTCAAGCTCTGTAAAACATGATCGCTGCATTTAGAAAAAGTGATAAGTTATTCCTTTAAGCAGTATAACTTTGGCAAGACCTTTTTATTTATCTTAGATCAAGTAAAAAGCAAATAATACATACAGCTAAATGCATCCTGAACCACTCTGTCTAGACCAAATAATGCAGGAATATATATCTGCATAGCCAAATGGAAGATGCTCAATTACTGAGGATAAATTTAAAAGAAATTACTCTTTAAAACCGACACAAAGAGCTCAGGTACCGTCTATTTCCTGGTTTCCCTAAAAGATGGGAAGTCTAGCCTCATTTTACACATAAATAAAATAATATATTAGTTAGTTACTGTGAACTGGACCGTGTGGAGCTCAGTTCGCGCAGGTGTTTGCTTTCTTATTAAGCTAGCAGGTGCAAAACAGACAACGGGGAGACTTAACTTCGTCCCACCAACGACACAAGCGTTTAAGCTATCAAGAAAGTCTAAATGTACATATAGGAAGAAAACCTGACGGTATATCCGCCACAGGTTTTTCAAATAATCATTATTACTGAACTAATTAACGAATTACTAAACTAGGGGTGAAGAGCAGCGAAAAATCCAAACCTTCCGCATTGCCATCCTATCAAGATAGTGTTTGAGTGGTTACTAGGTAACCAGGTCCCGCCCTCCCCCGTCTCCACCGCGGAGCCTCATCGCCTCCTCTGATTGGCTGAGCTGAGACCTCTGAGCTGGCTGATTGCTTATTGTTTTCCCAATAAAAAAAGAAACACACACACACACACACACACACACACCATAAAATCAATCGTGTGGTGTGTGTGACATCTTTATGTGGACGGGAAGGTAACAGGCAGTCTAGCCACTGTAGGACCCAGGCAAGGGGCAGAGTCTATAAAAAGGTGTTGCCAAAGCAATTTTAAGGAATGAAATTAGCAAAAATAATGTCAATAACAATATCTGTCTATATGTCCTGCTGGTTGTCTCTTTTGTTGTGGCAGGAAGTGACATATTTAGCAGCACATTCTTTCTTTTCCCTCAGAATGAGATGTAATTTCTCCCTTTCTGTCAGGTTTCAGAATTCAGCAATTTTTTTTCAGATTTTTGGAAAGAATTCCTCCCTTTCTTCTAGTCTTCTAGTACTAGAAGGAAGGCCCAGCTCACATGGGCCCTTCTTCCTGCACTGAGACACACCTGAGAGAGCAGCTGAGGCCAGCCTCTGTTTGGTTTTTGATTTGATTCCTCATGTTTGGTAAGGGACTAAAACTTGGAGCGATTGCTTGGGCACATCAGCCAAGAAACAAGATTCCAGTCACCTGCATATCGCTGACTGGGGGAGGGGACCGTGTTCCAGGCTAGCAAGTTTTTAAACAAAGATACTACTAGAGGAGCCAACCACTGTTTTTTCCTACATTTATTAGATTTTAGTTTGCCTTTAACTAATTGATTGAATGGGCCATTTTCTGTTTTGTTTTTCTTGTGGGGCTTTCCACTGTGTTGAAGGGGGGACTGAGTGGTAGAGTAGCCATCTTGCATGTGTGCAGCATTGTGTGGTTTGAGTCACCTTAGCTTGCTGTGAGTCGGTAAATTTGAGTGTTTTGATTTGGTTCGAATTGGTTCATGTGTAGTGGTGGTTTATTCATAATTCATAACTCTACATGAACCTCCCTTAGTGCAGTCTAGCCCTGCATTGCTTATTTTCTTTGCTTGTTGATTTGATTTATGTATTAACTGTACAGTTTACTCCATCCCTCCTTTATTATGGCCTGCATTTAGGCCTTGCTGCCACCTAGTTGAATGGAGACAAGTCTTTTATTTCATGCATTGTCAATAAAATCTATATTTTTGGTGTAGCAGTCTCTGGCTCCAGTTTATTCTGGGTCTTGTGTATTGACTATCACCTGCACACAATTATGTAATGATTATATAATGTGTGTAATAATCTGAATCTTTCAAGTGCATTTAAAGGCTGAATAGTAAATCATGCTTATAATGCTTGTAAATTATGGAACTTAAATTTTGAACAGGTGCTTCCAGTTCTGACAATAATTTAATGTTGGTGGAATAACTATGTTTATTTATTTTTTACTTCAGTGGTGGAACGTACAATTACTACTGTAGTTAGTACTGTACTTAAGTACAATTTCGAGGTACTTAATTTTTCAATTTATGCTACTTGATACTTCTACTCCATTACATTTCAGAGGAAAATATTGACATTTTATTACCTCTCATTACCTTTGTCTGACAGCTATAATTACTAGTTATTTTGATCTTATATACGAAACATATAATTAACTTATAAAATATGGTTCAATATGGTGAGTTATTATAGATTAAAGGCCCTGCATACAAGTGTTTTCAGTTATTGTGGCTGATTAGACCTGCACAGGTCGGATTTGAGCAAAAGGATTTACATGAGGTCACCACAGTCCATGTACCAGTAAGAATAATAAAGTTGTAACTTGAGCCTAGACTCACCGAGTCCTGAGAAGAGGTATAATCAGGCAAAACAGGTGAAAATAGGCTATGTGTGGGGTGGACTGTGGATGTGCAGGATCTTTGAACTATAATTCAGATTAGTTTCATGCCAACCAACTACATTAAAATGCTGCGTACATGTTAAGTTATCAATAGTAATAATCCACTTATGTAATATATTCAACACTATGAAAGAAGCCATCCTACATAAAACACTCTTACTGATAATACTTACTTTAACTCAAGTCTAATTTTGAATGCAGTATTTTTACTTATTACTTATTTTTGTTATATTATTGTGACTTTTACTCAAAGGTCCAGTGTGTAGGATTTAGTGGCATCTAGTGGTGAGGTTGCAGATTGCAACAAACTGAATACCCCTCCCCCGCCCCTCCCTTCCAAGCATGTCGGAGAACCAACGGTGGCCGCGCAACTCACAAAAAACGCGAAAGGTCCTCTCTAGAGCCAGTGTTTGGTTTGTCTGTTCTGGGCTACTGTAGAAACATGGTGGTGCAACATGGTGGGCTCCGTGGAAGACGACCCGCTCCCTATGTAGATATAAAGGGCTCATTCTAAGGTAACGAAAACACAACAATTCTTATATTCATGGTATTAAACGCTAATTAAAACATATTTATGAATATTATATTCCATTTCTGCCAAGTCTGTTCCGCCAGGTGCCACTAAATCTTACACACTGGACCTTTAAGTAAAGGATCTGAGAAACCTGTTCCAACCTTGCTGTAAATTTTTTTTTTTTTTGTGATCACTTTTTAATTGAACTTCAAACTAAAATATTGAACCACCAGAGAAAACAACCAAAGCACAAATCCACAAGCAAAACAAGAAATGAGAGCATCAGTATTGCACTCCTCCCTCCCTCCCTCCCTCTCATAGTCCTTCCTCCTTTATTTCCATAACCTATAATATAACTTAAGTGCAATTTTAAGGTATTACTGGAGTACTCCAATTGTATGGTACTTTACACTTCTAATCAACTAAATTGAGGGAAATATACTTTTTACTTTACTACATTTGCTTGCAAGCTATAGTTAATTTGTAGATTAACAGATTTGACTGTTGTAAAGTAAACTACCCAACAGTATATAGATTTTTAAAAAATTGCTCCCACTCGACCAGCTACAACATTAAAATGCTATAATAATAATCCAATCATTTTTATATACAAATATATATATATAAAATATAACACTGGCAAGGGACAGTTGTTTTACTTCTGATGCTTAAGCACATTTTGCTCATAAAACATCTGTACTTTTACCTCAAAAATATTTTTGAGTATTTCTACTGTGGTGCTACATAAGTAGAAGATCTGGATGCTTCTTCCATCACTGATTCGCTGATTGCTTTACAGTTACAAAGTTTTCTGTGTCGATCCCCTTCTATCACCATGCAAAGTCAATTTTGCTCTTTGAAAACTGTGTGCAGTGTCTAATGATTATTTTATTGTCAGGCAGTTGTCAGTGAATAGTTGGAACCTGACCAAAGGAGGTTAGTCTATGTGTCTGTGTGACTCACCGAGCTGTCGTCAGAGCAGGCACTGAACAAAGCTAAGCTGCTCATACCTGTGCCGTGAGCTAAGGGATCCCTCCCAGGTCACCCTTACATGAAAAAAACATACACACAAACACACAATCCAAACCGTCTCTTTTTGTGCGCCTGATGAAAAGTTTGCTTTATTTCTCACACACAGCGCGGGGGTGTGTGACTTTTAAAATGCTTTGCAGCCTTGATTGACTTTGATGTGCTCAGTCAGAATCGGTGAAAACAGATGGCCGGGGAGAGGGCTAACGGTGAGGCCTGTCAATCCAGGGAGTCCTCTAAGAAAACAAAGTGAAGACCTGGCTCTGGGAGAGGAGGAAACCCCTGAGCTTCTCAAGAGGCTGCTGCATTCTTGAGATTAGGGCAAGAAAAACGTAGACCACTGCTGTTAATGCCTCAGACAAAGGCGTGGAACAATTTATTAGTTAAGAATTCAAGCTCAGAGCTCAATCAAAGGCCTGTCGTCCACAATGCCAGACTTGGGGCTTTGGTTTGTTTTTTTAAGTAAATAATCATGCTTAAAAGATATGGCAAAGATGGGGCTCAAGTCCCCCATAAAGCCTGCATTCTTCCAACTGTCATCAGAATGGATTTCAGTGTGCGCTTTTATTTTCAACAGGGACAGTGTTTGTCTTTTTCTTTATGAATACCATTTTAAAGAGCTTTTTATTTAACTTTCTTCCCCCTGGACCTCTTTACCTGATCTGTGGTATTTTTGAAAAGACAACTCATCTTGACGTGCAAAGAGCTGATGACTTAAGCGACAGGTTAAAAAAAAAAAAAAAAAAAAAAAAAGCTGTGCAGAGGAGCTGCAAATTTTTCCCCATGACTGGCTGAAAAGGAAAATGCTCCCACAATTCTTCAGGGCTTGTGCATATGCTGTGATGCTAACTGACATAGCACTGCCTAGACTTTAACCTAAATCACTGTGGTTCATCTTAGGCACCTGTAGAGAATATCATGTGAAACAAACACAACGCTAATCAATACTTGAGTAAATAAAGCATCCAGACATGTGAGTAAATGCACAACACTTTCAGGACACTGAGTCAGTTCATGCTCATAAAACAGGCCTGTGACCATACATCATACACCCTGATATATTGCATTGTTGTCAAATGAGTAATTGCCGTGAGATATAGATGAGAGAGGGCAGCCCATAATGGTTAATTAACAATTATGTCCGCCAGAGAGATGACCAGGAGACCAATCACTTTGATAGGAGACAGTGGAGGGGGACAGAAATCAAATTATTTTATGACTTGACCCATAATGCTTCCCTAACATGACTTTAATCACTCCATGGTGGATAGGAGTCCCCCATGGCTATCTGGGAGTGAACCAGTCAGGAGTGGAGGACAGCAAGGCTTTACTATTTGCTGTTATCTCCTGCGTCATTGCTGAGTAAGTAAGCTATAAAAGAACACAGCCATCATTACAGCAGTTTGGTTGCTTTTCAGAGAGATGGAACTCCTAATGATTAGACATGTCCTTTATAAATGAAATACAAATCACCCCGGGCTTTTGGTTTTACTTCATTTACTAAGTGCTACATTACCTCATACTTTGGACCTAACAATGGATTTCCTATAAATCTTGGGGTAGTTGAAATGATGAAGGGGCCCACATATCACAAAATGTGCCAGTGCTTATTAGCACTTGAGAAGTTATTGATCGGGCATTTTGATTAATGTCCGCTGGGGGCTACGGTGGCATTCAGAGGCCCGTGGAGGCCCCCCTTGTGCAACTGGCTGGGACTTCTCCCTCTCAATTACCTCCAGTTTGTGCTGACTGCCAGCCTGAGCTCTGGCGAGACGACAGCCACTGCAGCGTCCCTATGCCAGGAATAACAGGAACTCACCCAAATTTACCAATTCTTCTCCATCATTTAGACATAAGCATATTGAAAGCAAGAGGATGGCTATGGAGGGTTTAGTTATAGGGTATAGAGTAGAGTATGGGTCAGCACCAGTGTAGGAAAATCGTTGGATAATTTGCAATATTGTGCGGACAGTGTGCGACCAAAGAAAAGTAAGGGTTCATAGACACAGTAACGGCTCTGTGAAGCTGTAATGCTTATTGTAAAGAAAACCAAACTGTCCAAAATGTGTGTGGCAGACAGTTTTACACAGGTTTGTGTGTGTGTGTGTGTGTGAAGATGGTGTAAGCAGAGATGTCCCTGTGTTAAATCAGCTGTGGAAATTTTACGATATCATATCTAGTGTCAGGTGAACAAAGATGAGAAAAATGAACTAGAAAGCTGTATGTAAGAGTCATTATTTCTGAACATTTAGGCATAAAATATTTATAATATTAGTATTAGTTTAGCGTGTTTGCATGTTAACATCTGATACAATTGGCACTAAACAGGAGGAACAGTTGAGGCTGATAGGAATGTAATTCATTCTGAAGGTATTTGGATCACCAAAAATCACCGTGAGCTACATATGTCAACATCATGGTGGTGCTAAAGGAAAAATCCTTCACAGGCTTTATCCTCTGGGGACCATGAATGTCTGTGCAAGAGGCACCTTATGAAAATGATGGAAAGCCCAGGAGATCAATCAAAATCATTAGATGATATGTTTTATCCTCTGGGAAGGTAGAGGACCAAAACCATGTAAGGTGAGGTGTTTCCTTCAATATGAAGGGATCCATGTTATAGGCTTGAATTTAAAAATTGAGTCATGAAGTATGACACCAAACCCATCACATATTTCCCTAATATATACAGTATGCATTAATCCAGTAGTTCCCAACCTGAAAGTCGGGACAGTCACAAAGGGTCCTGTAATGAATCTAAGGAGTCACAAGATGCTTACTGGGGTAGTAAACAATGAAAAAACAAAAACTCAACTACAAAAATTATGTTTATGATGTTGTTTATTGTGGATTTTCTCTAATCTTAGCTTTTTTACATTTAAATAATCAGAGAAAAAAAAATCACTCTTCAATTCAACTGCTCACAACGCATAGATATCCAATCTGTAATAAGGGTTTACAAGCCAAAAACTAGAAATTTATCTGTCACAGAACGACTGACTTTCAGTTTAAGTTACTTTTGAGCTGAACATGCAGCGATGATTTCAATGCAATGTCACGGCAGCGGGAACCAGTAATTTCTGGCATGGTTGTGCGGCCATCTTTCTCCATAATGGACAATAATTGAGCAGAATCCATCACAATAGCTAGAAATAGACCACCATAATGGCCATAAATTGTGCCCTGTGAAGGCATGAGCACTGAAAAACCGACCACCCCCGCTGCGTCTGAGAGGCATTGCAACTTCTACACATTTCCTTTCATCCTTACATCTTGACTCCATGCTGATTACATACAATGCACATCCAGTGGAGTCAAATCATACCTTTTAAGCACAGAGTCGATTGACCTTTGTAGGGTGTTGCAAGCACAGTCTATAGCAGTATTTCCACTAAATAAAGGATGCTTGGTTGAAAACCTTAATTTGACATTACAGCATCAAATATGTCTGATGTAATTTCCACATCCATCAGAACTAAAGACATATTTTTTGATGATGTTTCTTAGCTCAACACATTGAAGTGTAATCCTTGGACTGCAAACACACAGAGCAGTGTTTGTTATGGCTGCTGAGATTTACTGTACAGACATATTCATCAACCCTCTCACCCACTGAAAAGGTAATTAACTGATTTCATTTTTTTTAAGAGAGCACCTGAATTAAATTAGCAGGGCTGGTGGAGACTTCCTTCGAAACTCCACCATAAATCAGCAGCAGCAGCAGCTATTTTATCTGATTGAACGAGTGCAAAGAGCCTGAAGTTTGCCTGTGCTGCGGGGAATGTGTTTGTGGTGAGTCTCATAAGTGCCAAGTTCTTTGGGCAATAAGAATAAATATCACAATCACTCTCTAGAATTACCACATAATTGGGGACTTTCCGCGTCTGCACAGGACCCCGCTGTCTCTTCCTCCTACCCTAAACGTACTACAACGGATGAGTCCATATTTAGGTGACAAGGGGTGGGAACATGGTGGGAAGAGCCATATTTAGCCCGTCAACCCATACAATTTAAGACTGCTTCAGGACAACAACAGTAAAAAAAAAAAAAGTGCTAAAGAGACATTGCAACTAAGCAACTTCAAAGCATCTGATTTACATTTTTTGATTTTCAGATATATTGAAAATCACACCATGTCCCAAACTACATACTTATTGTTCAGCAGCTCTGTTAGTATGTGGTGTATTCACACTGCGAAACTCACAGAAGTGAGTATCTTTAAAGCTGCCAGTGCTAAATTTGCTATTTGTTGCACAACACACCATGAAAACGTTGCTAGCTGTAGGAAAAAATTAAAACTACTTGTTTACAGTGGTGTGAGAGCTCCGACAACATGTCAGAAAACACATTTAGAATTAAATCTTTGAAAAATTAAAGTTTTGCTTTCTCCCTGTCAAGTTTAATTGACAAAACTGTATGGAAAACACAGATACACTTGCATATTACATTTATTTTGCACAATAATTTAATATTTATAAAGACATTATCATACATACATTAATATGTGTGTAGTGTGGAGGGGGCTACAACTGAATTTCCTTGTTCAGTCTTGCATTGTATAATGACAATTAAAATGAACCTTGAATTCAGACAATATATACAGTATAAGAGGTCAAATATGCACATATACATCCATGCCCATACATACAATATATCCACACATATTCCTGCATACACATGCATGCATACAAATATACATACATCTATACATACAGTGCTTAACAGGGTATATCCTTTAGGACTGCTATGGCAAAAACACTCCTGCCAAAGGTTAGTGCATCAACCCTGTTACATACTGTATTTTGTTAGTATGTAGTGTGAAACTGTAGCTCATGTTTTCACAAGTTGACTTATCACAGCGCTGGACCCTGATTGGCTGGGTCGAGGCAGGGTGTTGGTTTGAATGGTGTCATTCAAGACCAAAACCAAAAACTTCATGACGAGGAAATAACTTCTAGTAAACCACTGAAATAATACAATTTTAGCGCTCTGTCCACATTTAATTCTACTCTATATCATAAAAGGAAAATTAAAAGTCAGTAAGAAAACATTGCCATAACACATGCAATGCATTTCTACCATACACTGTCCCATTTGGCATGCTCAACATTTAGTATTAAGCTGCCAAACATTCACTCTGGTAAAACAACCCCAATTTTATTGTCAAAAAGCAAAGCAATCAAAAAGAAAAACTTCAAATCTAAATGACACATGTTGCTTCACCATTCAGAGGGCAAGTCATTCCCCATCGATCGCACACTTCAAAGCATGTGGAGATTCTGCCAAACAAGCGCAGTCTGTTGCTTTCTTGTTGTAATTTTAGTGCGTGATGAAAGGTGAAGTACCAACACTTATTTACTTGTTGCCCAATGTGCCAAAGGTGAGCCCGCAGATGTTTTTGTTTCCATTATCTGTCTCGTCAAATGTACTCCTCCGATCATCTGATGAAAGTTTATTTTTGCATCTCAGCTTTAATGTACCATTGAAATAGCTCTATAGTAATGACATAAACCCCATACTTAAAATGACTAACCATCTATTTACAATTATTATCAAGATTCCCTTCCGGTACAGTAATGAGAAGTTACGGTAAATGTGAGGGTTTTTCCTGCGGCACAGAAAAAATTTGTAACTTGTAAGTTGCTGATGCGATGTTTGACTGTCACCATTTAATTGCATTTCCCATGATGCATTCAGGTGAGAACAGAAGACTTTGAGAGACAGCTTGCAAACTGGCGGGGGGATGGGAAAAGTTTGACATTGGAAAAAGCAAGGTTTTGGCTTGATACTGTAGGTCATAACCGAGATTTGAGTCATGGAGTGTCAAAGAAGGAAGCAGTTATTCCACATGAATTTGATTTACATTGTTAATTTACGTAAGCTCCTCCAGGTGGGACTGATCCTGAAACGTTCCCCTGACCTGTGCTCGTCATGTGAAGTGCAATGCCAGGTAACATTTCTGCATGAGTTACATCAATTCACTCACATGTGAGGGGACACAACCGGAGGATCTAGTGGGAGAAGTGACAGGCTACTGGCTGTTCGCCTGCTCAGTCTCCACTGCCAAAGTAAACAGGTGAGCTTCTCATCATTTCACACCTCTGCCTGCTCCTGACAGAGAATCACATGGAACAGAATCAAGAAGGAGCACATCAGACGGTATGGACAATAGTTTGGCTTACTTACAGGTAGCAAAGGTGTTTTGATAGCCTGCATTTCCTTATCAAACTGGATACTTCTTTTTGTGTGATTTTCCTTGGAATCAAGAAGAAAAAGAGCTCTAAAGTTTGCAGCAGATTTGAATGTCTGCTAGATTTTTCTTTGAGGGCAAATATGAGGATCTATGAGCTGAAATGGAAGATCAAGGCTAGCAAGGCACAGCGCTGCCTTGTTTACATTCCAACATGAAGTCGCACTCAACATATTTCATTTGACACCACAAATCAATATTAGGAGAGATGAAGTGGGGAGGATCTCATGAAATTCAAACATTTCTCTGATGTATATTCCAATTCGCTTGACCTTTTGATAGGGTCAATAGAGCTGCGTCAATCACGACGAGACGGCTTTGTGTTTATTTTCCCCCCAACATTTGTGACATACTTGCGCTGAAAAACAGGCCGCTGCAGCTGCCTGATGGGAACCCAAGATGCCATACAAGCAGCACAATACCTGGCCATCAGAAACTGACAACCTTTGAACTGTCACTCCTCGAACTACACAAGACATGTCAGGCTAAACAAGCTGGCGTGTAAGCAGACATTTTGAAGGTCATGCAACATGGGAACCACAGACAAATTATTTATTAAGACACTCTCTGACCATACACATCTCCGGAGATTTACACACACTCACCTACTGTACATGCACTCACATGCACATGCACACACACTCCACAGTGTACACTCACACCTTACCCACGCAGCAGTGACTTCAAAAGGAACAAGGAGATAAAACAAAATGAATTGCAGACACATCAAGCCTCCCATGCCCTTTAAAGCTTAATTATACCTGTTGGGGTGATGAGAGACACATCACAGAACCTAGTGATTAATAAACAAACGGTGCATCCCATAAAGCGTCTGACAAGTCCCTGCTCATCGCCCCTCACACTCACAGTCTGGGCTCAGGTGGAGTGCACATATCAAAGTGTATCAAACAGGAATGAAGTTAGTCCAACCTTGGCCGAGGCTTAACCCCCCCATCCTCCCTGTCCTTTGCAGTCTTTCTCCTCCACCTGTCCGTCTGAAGACCGATGAGAGCATCACCCAGACACGTGCTTCAGAGCGCCAGTCTCAGTCTGAGCTTTCATCTTTCATTGCCAGGCCAAGATCACTCGACTGGGGCTTTGTACCCGCCGATGTGGTAAGTGTCGCGTTTGCTGGGGTTTTGTAAACAGACACACCTTTTGTGAAAGATGATGTGAATGAGATGAAGTTACTAACTGCTGGAGCTCTGCGGCTGTTGCTGAAGGAAGGGGCTGACCCGAGGCTGAGGGCATATAAGATTGCCTCCCTTAGAGGGGTTATGTGTCGAGTGAGAATCAAAGCTGCAGAGAGCATAGCGAGCACTTACACAGTGTAGTCAAAGCTCAGGAAACACCAGCAATAAGACATCCACCGGTGGATGAGGAGCTTTAAAGGTGTGGGTTGGTTTTTCCCTGCTAAACCTTTAGTCAACTCATTTTCAGGAGGCAAAACTAGGAGCGCTAATTACCTCTGAGGTTTAATCAAGAGTTATCATCTGGGCCCTCTGGCTTCATTAGAGTGGTGGGAAATGTCATCCTAAATGCCGTTATGAAATACCTCATTCAAGCTAAATTAAAATCACATTGCTTAAAAGAATGCAGCTCATAGTTTTCAGTGTTTGCCATTCTCTTCAACGCACAGGTGCATGTCAGCATTTGGTACAGAATGAATTGGCCACCAAACACGCATCTTTGACCTGGAAACAATGTGTAAATGCAGTAAAATGGATCACAATAAGAATCTTATTAATGGTCACTGCTGAACATTAACATTTAAATTTTATATTGATTTTAATGAACATTAAGCCCAACACACATAATGAGGCCATTCTGTTTGTTGTTTAATCAGGCTCTTGGTATTTCTTAAGCCCCTCTCCAGTCACTGTTATTATGCTGTTGGCAATACACGTTCCTCCCTTTAAGCTGCTTTGGCCAAATAAATGTGATTTAGCCTAATCATTTCACTCAAACAAGTTGGTATTGTTTGGGGTGTTTTTCCACTTGCCATTTTGCTGCATTTGCATCAAAGACTGTTGATGACCGCCTCTTTAAGGTAGATTTGATCTGAAGTTTCAGCCTTAAAACGTATTATTTTGCTCGGACACAAGCTCTACAAAGAGTTTTAGTGTCTTTAAGCTCATTGTTTTGGTTTTAGGGCCAGCAACTTTTTGGATTTGGTTTTGGTTCCAGCACAAAATGGCAGACAAGGTTAGCGGCTAGCTGGTGAACGTGGCAGAACATTCAGCTGCTAAAGAACCGCATATTTCCCCCTGGGGGTGGTGAAGACCTAACCAGAGCTAACACAAGAGAAGGTTGGACCTAAATTTATTGGGCGGCTAGAAACATGAAACCAAATGAATGCTAATGTTGCCAGAACATTATTAGCTTAAGATTGCTGAAAACAGCAATCGTAGGAGCAATAAATTAGGAGAAAACTAAGCGAGATGGTTGTGTAGGACAGTAAATGGGAAATAATGTTTGTTGTAGGACATGTTCTTTACCACATTGACCTTGGCTGTTTGTTGAGAAACTGAAGAGGGAGTTTTTAAAAAAGTGTAGAAGAAGAGATTCTTGGTCAGAATGAGTGTTGTTGCCGTTGCTAGCCAAACACGTTGTGTAATCTGATGAAATGCTACATAAAGAGCTTATTCTTGACTCCTGTTTTATTCTGTTTAATAGAAGAGAAGTGAACGTTATTATTAAAATTAAAATAGTCAGGTGTTACAGTTGTAAAACTGTTTCATTGCATGTTTAACACTGGTAAGCTAAAACATGATCACCCAAATAAGCTTCCTATCTTGGTCTGAAAAGGTTGTGATTCTCTATCTACAGTATCTATCTCCGAAATCCAAGAAAATAAGCAAAGTGTTTCTGTTAGATTTATTTAGTCACTGTTAATGTTGGCCCCCCGTGTTGCATATTTGGACTTCAGGCAGCGAGAAAGAAATATTAGGCTAATATTATCATAGATACATTTACAGTTCAATTTATCCTTTGCTGCGATATAAAACACAAACTAAAGGCTATTAGGTGTCACATGACAGCTACTGTCATAACTACTGGTTATTAGGAGAGCCTGTGTGTTGTACTGCTGCGGCCTGGTGATAGACTAGACCCAAATGATAGGGCTGACAGAGACACTAGAAGTGCGGTATAGTATAAATGATCATGCCTTACCATTGATTTAACTAATGATGAGTGCTCCGAGTGCAACAATAGTAATTTTGTCATAAAGCTGTCAGCAGTTAATCAGTCTGTTAAGGGTTTTCCTCCTTCAATGTAAGATTTATTAAATGTTCATGCGGGCTTGTCCGGGCACGCACAGGTCTGTCTACACAAAGCAAGTCTAAATGTTTCAGAAGAACTTTGATGTTCCTATTTGTCACAATCTCCATCATTATTTCATACTAGCTACTTACTGAATGGCATAAAATTATGGTAACATAATTGTGCATTCTTTTCACATGTGAACCTCATGAGTTGACAAGGCAACTTATGTTTCTTCTCTCACCTGTGTGGTGACTTTTTTTTTTTTGTATCTGGGGTTTGAATATTTTGTCTGAGCTCCTCAGGCTGTGTAGATGCCTAAAGAACTTTTTAGGCCTGCTGGTACATCTGCCAACAATAGGAATTTCCCCAGTTTACACAACTCCAACACAAAGCGAGGTTATCTCTAAAGATTTGGTCTTATTGTTTCCTTTCTGGAGGGTTCATGCCACTGAAGTGTTTGACTGCTGTCTATTAACTAAGCCAACTTAATCTCCGGTGATTAATGTAATGAACATAATTTGCAGGGCTGTTTTATAATTACATCCTCTTTCATATCAAAACAAGACTGGGTCAAAACCTAGTATATGGCTGGACCGTGTATGAAACGACAGATACAGGAAGTGGCAACACGTGACGACCAAGCCCCAGGAAGTGCACTGGGCTCTTTGACTGAAGCCAAGTTGACATAGTGCCTTTCTCAATACCAAGAACGCCAAGTTCGGACTTGCGTACTTGCTAGTTCACCTCGGGAGTACAAACTTTGGGGGACGTGAGGACGCAGTGCGATCATTCTGCAACTGGAACAGCAGCCTTCTTGCTGACAACGACAGCTCAGCTTCAACACAACTACCTGACTGTACTGTAACAAAATAATCTCAACATTGTTATCCAGTCTGAAAAACATGAAGCTTCATTTTACATTCAGACAAACTAAAGTGGCAGCAACAATTGTTAGATTTAATCTGTGAGACCAACATTTATCTTCCAAAAGGAACTATATCATATATCAAAATGACATTAGAGCCAGCGGTAAATCACCAAAGAGCTGCACAGAGTGGTTCATTGGATCATGTTCTCCCTGGGATGACGACAGATGTTGGCCGGCCAATCAACTCAGGAGTCGGGCTGCTAGAATCTCTGCCATCGGTGCTGGTTGGTGCAAAATGCATTCTGGGATACTTGGCAGTCCCAAGCTTCGGCGACCTTCGGCTGACCAATGATGTCACTTCATCACTCAGTCAGTGAATCAGTGAGTGACTCAGTGGCTCAGGGACAGACATTTGCGTTTATAGGGCTGGTCCCTGCGGTCCAGCCAAAAATAATATTGTAAACTTGTGGTGTGGCTCATGTAAACCTAATTTTAGAAACAACTCATCCAGTAAAAACACTGAAACTTTTTCTTTTTAAATTTTCCCATTTCTTTCTTTTCAGATCACAATATTCCACTTCTGACATTTTTGTCTCCCTTTAAATTAATGCAATCTCCGAAAAGCATGTTCATAGCCTTGTCTGTGGGAAACAAGGCATTTAAGAAAACATTACTGACTGCAAGTCTGTAGTTGACACCCTGCAATCAACAAAACGCTTATTCTGAAGTAAGACAACAAAATCATTTTTAAAGTTTTCCAGTTTTAAAAGAAGAATTCAAAATTTTGGCAAATACACATATGCTTTCTTGCCAAGAGTTAGATGAGAAGACTGATACCATTCTGGTATTGATCTTCTCATCAAATTCTTAGCAAGAAAGGGAAAAAGTGTATTTGCCAAAATGTTATACTATTCCTTTAAACTTTTGTATGTACTATAACCTAATACTGTATCGGCTGGCAGATGCTAAATGAACTGAGATGTAGGCTATCCTATGAAATATTAAAAAAGACACATTTTTATCAATCTCAAGGACTATTTCTCACCTGACACACTCATCATCCAAACCTCTCATTACACCAGGTAAACATAATAAAATCCCACGTAAAAGTAGATTTTAACTAATATTTATAATGACATATGAAATTATTGTTTTTGCTGTCTGTGCTTGCTCCTGGTGATCTTACTCTGCCACTTTGAAGTCAAATATTAAAGTGCTGTTTAATGTGGTCATGGGGTGTTCATATATTGCCTTCTGACTGCACTCAGCTCATCTTAAACACATAGTCAGGGCTGTAATTTTTACAAGTTAAGGCAAAATGCAGTCTAAATACAGTATCATAGTTTCAAATGGCTGGGATAACCATCTCATTTTGTATATATCACCATTTCATATTCAGTGAGAAGCTGCAACAGCAGCCGTCCTTTCTCTCATCGAGTGGCACAGTGTTATTAAAGCGTATAATCATAGATTTTGTGAATGAAATGACTCACTGTCGAGTCAAAATGGCAGGTATGAGGCACTTACTCACAGTATTTTAGACCCGGCAAGCCTCCAGGTGGGAATGTGTCATTTAAAAAAAGCATAAAATGCTTCCACTCTGAGTTGGAATATGAGCACAGGCTTACTTTGATACGGTGCAAAGAAAACAGAAATACACGGATAAACCGGCTGATATGAAGCTAATGGGAAGCCCGCTCTCTAGTTGCATCAACCACATTATATTTTGCTGTGTTAATCCCATTTTGGCAATATTTGTAATTATACTGCACACTTTTGGAAAGGGCACACATCATACTGTTGTTTTATTGTTATTTTTATCACTCATGTCTCTCTACAGATAGTGTGTCAAGTCTATTCCTTAGTGGTCTATAAATACACCTGTTTTGACATGATTTGGCTCAAAATAACCTTTTACAGAGAACAAATTTCACGCTTTCATGTATTTCTAGCCTTCATTTGGCTTAAAAAAATATCTTGAAATCTGCAGCATCAAAGCTGAAAGCCCAGAACGTCCAAAGTAAAGGCCCTCTTCAGTCCAAGCCTTTTCTATCGCTTATTAGGCTCGTCGGATGAGCAGATGATGAATAGGAGGGGGAACACTGCTGGTGGCTGGGTACAGACCACCACAAGCTCCCCTCTGTCTCTCCTCCACCAATATGAAGCGCTGTGGTGTTATGAGAACAGGATAGCTCTTGAGACGCTCGCCTTTCACTTCTGAGATGGTGCGTAAACAGAGCAGGGGCCGACAGATGGGCCTCAGCAAACTGGTCCCGTTGACCTTTCAACCCCACTGTCCAGCGCTCCCCTCCTCTCTATAAGAAAATGCTGAGGAATTCCAAGGAGATTATCATCCTTTATGTCCCTCGGTTTGCTGCCCATTGCGAGTGGTGGATATACAGAATACACCAGGAAGCGCTGCTCACATTCCCAGGATCCTTGCAGCGGAGCAGCAAGAACACTGTGTTCTGCTAATGTACTCAGTTACATAAAAAGTACAAACATAAACAGAATATTATGCAATCTAATTTATGGTTCCGTGCTTCAGGTATGATGCTAATCTGAAAATATACATTTTGGTTTGGCTGAATTGCTGATTTGAAGTGATGTTTCACAGATATACCCACCCTATCTTACATAGTCTGTCAAAACAAACTGGTGTGACTTCACTGAATGCTGCAAAACCTCTTTTGTACTATTATTACATAGCTTAGTTTTGACGCACATTCAGCTCACTACTGCATTGCTACTGTTTACCTGCTCACATCATATGTATGGAGAGAGTCGGTAATGAGAGAGTCGTCTGTCTGAGTGAGGGATTTGAACTTGTTCGGTGAGACAGAAGAAAGAGGAGACTAGCAATTTGGAAAATTATCACTTGAGATTGCCTGAAGCTATACTTTTGTATATTCTTGTTCTTATTTTCAATCTATTTCCTGGTATAAGCAGGACCTGCCCAAGGTTTAAGTGAGTAAGTATCTACTGTGGGGGGGAGGAAGGGTGCACAGCTTCATTCATGATTTTCATTTGGCCTCATTTTATAATGGCAGGCACTGTGCAAGAACTCTGTAAACACACTCTATAGCTTTTGCTTATCATTATAGTTTGTATGTGTACTTTTGGGTGAGTTATGAGTTTGCTCTCGGCTAAACCTCGTACAGATTTGCATTGTTTATTTGGATACAGTCACATGTCGCTGTTTTTATGCTAACAACATGTCTCAACATGTTTTGTATAGAGTGAAGTGTGATGCCATATTGTAAATTTCAGGTGATGAAGATTCAAGACAGAAAAGTCTCCATTTCTGGGAGTGGTTAAGGTGGTACAGCATGTGTGCCATGAAAGGTGTTTGATGCCACCATGGTCCCATGCAAACTAACCCTCTTGAGTTTGTTTCGCTGCATGTTTGCAAGGAAATTATCATCTTGGACAACAGGCGCTCATTACATCACTTTCATGGACAGTAAGTGAGCGTGCATGACAATCATCTGACCAAAGAACTTCCATGTCAGTAACTTTCAACCATGTTAACAATCAGTAGGCATTTTGGGATGATGGCATCCTTTCTTCAAACTGCACTTTGGGACAAAGAATGAAAATAAACTGCAAAATGTTGCATATGTGTGCTATGCACAGTGGTCCATGTTTTGTTCTTCTTCTGTGAGGTTATGTATATTTGTTTTTTGGCTTTGGATTCAAGCAGTTTTATATTTTACAGTCGGTTACTTTTGCACCTTTGACTCCTTTGGAAAACAGGAAGTTGCCTTTTATTACTTTGGAAATACACCAGCTAAAATGAATTAATACTGCAACCTGGCATCCAACTAAAGATGACCCACTTGAGTAGCTGCTTTTATAAATTTACAGCTAAAGTCCTTTGTCCAAGGTCCATCCGTTATGTCTCTGTCTGCCAGTGTTGTGAAGTAAACATTTGTGTAGCATAATTTGGACTGTAGCTGATCCTTGCAGAGTGGCATTTTTTGCATTCCTTGTTGAATTTTAATCTGCTTTGTATTTTTTTTTTCTCTTTCTTACAAGCAGAGGGAAACAATTCAGTATAAGCTGGTCAGGTCAGCATTGTGGCTTGTTTCCCATGCCAACTGCAAGGAATTAAACTGCTGCGAGAAATGACCAGTGAACGCAGTTACACTACACACTCATAACTCTTTTGTTTACTTTCTTTCACCAAAAAATTAACTGACAAACCAGACAGACGTTTATTAAAAGTCAGGAAGACACGTGGACAGATGTTACAACTGTGAGTTTCCTCAGGTTTACTTTCCCAACATTATATCCATCGATTATTTGCAGTGCTCATACTCATCATCCCTCAGTATCAATATTTTTCATTCAGTCCCTCGGGGGGGGAGTGTTCAATCACATAGTTTTGAAGGAAAGCACACTTACTTATATAACAATGCTGATTAACAGAACATTTCCCTTTTGTAGACGGCCACAAAGAGCGACTCTTAGCGTCTCTGTGGCTGAGTCACCACACAGCTTGGGCCCCATTCATGTTTTTCCCATGTTGCAATTTACTCACTGAATTAGGCTTGGACCAAAAAAAAGTGTTTCAGTCCCAATTATCATCTGGCAAGGAGGAGAGGCGGTCTGACAGGGGTGGGGGGTGAGATACTTAAGCCTTTTCACTAGTGCTGCCTTGTTTCCCCTGTTCCTCTCCTTGAGAGAGTAATGTGTTTCCACACACAAAAGGAGGATCTTCAGAGATATGCCAAGAGTCTGGAGAGTGTGTTTGCTGGACCTGTGAAGAGACCTCTTTAGGAGGCTTTGAGGACAATGGAGCATGGGCACCGGCCGTGGTTTACTTTGTCCACGCCAAGCATTTCACACGCACCCAGGGCAACAGCCGGTCTGAGCAAAGGCACAACATTAGTCTGAGTTATTGAAAAGGCCTTTTTCATCTTTGTCACCCAATCAGTGCAATAATCGCTCCGAGGGAGTTATGTTTGGCCAGTTTTTCTCTATTTCTTGTGACTTTCTACATTCCTTATCTACAAACTGCTTTTTTTTTTTTTTGGTTTCCTTGCCTCTTTTAAAATTTAAATCTAATATTTTTATTTTCAGTTTCTATTTATGTCGTATAACAGTTTTGCATTTAGAGTAAGCTTAAATGATAAATTGCACTGAGCCAAACTATAATCTGATTTCACTCATACATATTGAACAGCAATCAAGCAGAGGATGTAATGCTCGTCACAATGAGCTAAAACGTAATCAACACAGCAAATGAAGAAGATAGATGTCACGTCTGGTAACCCTTTCTTGCTTTGGGATCGCACACACAGCGAGGAGCAGACCGGTGTGAGCTTCAATGCAAGTCCATTAAAATTAAAACACACATTCGTAGTTTATGGTCTTGCACGAAATGATCCTGCAACATCAGTCGTTTTTCTTAAATATTTAGAATGGTTATTGCACATACACCATTTCTACTCGTAACAGTGCCAACATCAGCATTTGTGGCAGCTTATTAAAGACAAATTTACCTCTATATTTGGTTATATAATTAATGACAGCAATTGTAGTAAATTGTATATTTAACCCACTAAATGAACCTCATCTGGCAGACTAGTGTTTTATTCTGTTGCCATAAAATTATATTTTTTCTTTATCTGTATAAAAATAACTCAATTAAACTAAAGCTAAATAACAATTATGATTCAAAAATCATTGATGACAGTTTGATGCCAGTAAGACGCACAAATCTAGATCACTCCCTCTGAATTTGAAGAACATACCAACAGTGAGGAGGACAAAAGAATGTCCCCTTTTGAATGATCTACAGCAAAACTGGAGGAGACACCCAATACATCTTCATTATAGCTGAAGTTTCCCATCTCTCCTGCGTCTCCAGTCTCAGCCTGCTCCATTTGCCCCGTCACATTGTTCATATCTCATTGGCCTGGCTGTTGTTGCTATAGCAATATGTGGATCTGACAAGGGCCCAGGTTGCTCCCGATTTAAGTTAAAGGTGCCTTGTGGTGGATGTCTTAAACAATCTCTGCAACATATTATGTTAGAAACCTAGACAGTCAGGATAATGTCAGTGTATGCATGTAAATGACTTATTTCAGAATGTTTAAATTATGCAGAAATATATTGAAATTGGCACTTTGCATTGATGAATGTGTTAATACTGTATGTAACAGTGAAGCAGTGTGTTTCTTAAAAGCAGCGTGCTCATTCAACTTTGAATAAAATGTAAAAATATTGTTTAAATTTTGTTTGTTAACACTGAATTTTCCTAATGGCATATCCACTGCATGTAACTTATGATTTTACTGTAACTCACCAACTTTAATATAATCTAAAGACACTGGATCAAAGTGTTACATTGATTAAATTAAAGGAGTTACATTATTAGGCGGAGTTGGTCTCTTCATATCATTTTCATTGATAAATCTACATCTTAGAAAACAATAAATTGCATGTTAAATGTATTGTATCCTTTAATTGAAGCTGTATTTCTGCTCAGCTTGCATTTTTTTTGTTGTTGTTGTTTTTTGTTCATTGCAATATTTGGGGGTTATAAAGAAATTACTGATAAATTCTACTTTTGTGCTTCTTGGTGCTGCTTAACTGTTGAAAGCTCTTTAGAGGATGATTATTTTTCTCACTGAAGATAAAAAAGACAGTGCACTCCTAAAATACAGTGTGTGCCTGTGCCCTTAAAAGTTAGCAACTTGGACAACAACAACACTCCCACCTATGCATCAATCACTCAAGACAACCCATAAATACTTTGTTATGAGCAAGAACCTGATAACGGTGGCAGCAGAGCCCTTAAGAAAACACAGCCATACAAACCACAGACTGTGCAGCATTTTCAACCGATGTTGTGTTAAATATTAATCTCACACACTTTGAGTGCAGCATTCCTGTGAGATCACAGTCGAGGCAACTTGTGGAATGCAACGCTAAGCCCTGAAACTGTACTTCCTGGCTGTGAACAGAGGCATGCTGGGAAGGCCTACAGATACCTTTACCCTCTGTCTCTCAACAGGTAGCTCTCCCTCCTGATCCCTAAATTACTGCTCTTCTGTGAGACCCTCCATGAGGGATGGGTTTGACAAATATGGCTGTCGTTGTATTCTCTCTTTGATTTAAGTCAACAAAAGCATTGTGACAGCTTGCACTGACATTTGGACTTTGGCTTTTGAAGACCATTAAGTTCATGAGGTGAAGGTGTGACTGTTTCCCATACCCAAACAAATAATAGCCTAACCGATCACATGGTACATGTCTTAAGCGAGCATGTGCAGGCATATCTGTGGTAGTCCTTGTGAAATATCTTGATATAAGCCCCACTTGCCAGACCACATAATTAGCTTTTGACCTACATTTCTCCCCAAGCTTTTCGTGCTTAAGCTACAGGTCAGTTTCACTGGGACTGTGACTCGACACTTGAAGGAAATCTTTATTTTTCTGACCAGAACTAAAGAAGACCAAGTCATTGACAAATGTCTCACAGTGTTTGCCAAACAAAAATGTAACCTTCTTTTCACAAGTAACAGCTGTTTATGGTTGTGTTGCCTCAAAGCGAGTTGAGAGGGCGTTTGTGCATGACTCATTCCCATTGAAAATGCTAAAAGATAACTTCCTAAGATTGAAAATCCTCTTTTGATTATGTGATGATGTGGGTGGACAGGTCCTTGAATGGTGTTTCACTGTATGTAGTTTGGTTTCTAACTGTCTGCATAAATCTGTGTGTCCGTATAAATCTGTTTCTTCTATTAGTGTGTGTAACATTACAGAATGAAAGTGTAAGATAACATAACATAACATAACATAACACAACATAACATGACATAACATAACATAACATAACATAACATAACATAACATAACATAACATAACATAACATAACATAACATAACATAACATAACATAACATGATACAAAATAACATGACATAACGTGACATGATACAAAATAACATATAACATAACATAACATGATACAAAATAACGTGACATAACGTGACATGATACAAAATAACGTAACATAACATAACATAACATGACATAACATAACAAAACATAACACAACATAACATAACATAACATAACATAACATAACATAACATAACATAACATAACATAACATAACATAACATAACATGATACAAAATAACATGACATAACGTGACATGATACAAAATAACATATAACATAACATAACATGATACAAAATAACGTGACATAACGTGACATGATACAAAATAACATAACATAACATAACATAACATAACATAACATAACATAACATGATACAAAATAACATGACATAACGTGACATGATACAAAATAATATAACATAACATAACATAACATAACATAACATAACATAACATAACATAACATAACATGATACAAAATAACATAACATAACATGACATGACACAAAATAATAACATAATATAACATAACATGATACAAAATAACATGACATAACATAACATGATACAAAATAATATAACATAACATAACATGACATGATACAAAATAATAACATAATATAACATAACATGATACAAAATAACATGACATAACATAACATGATACAAAATAATATAACATAACATAACATAACATGATACAAAATAACATAACATAACATAACATGATACAAAATAATAACATAACATAACATGATACAAAATAATATAACATAACATGATACAAAATAACATAACATAACATAACATGATACAAAATAACATAACATAACATAACATAACATAACATAACATAACATAACATAACATGATACAAAATAACAGGACATAACATAACATAACATAACATGATACAAAATAACATAACATAACATAACATAATATGACATTCCATGACACAATACAAGATATCATAACATAAAATAACATGACATTCCATGACACAATACAAGATAACATAACATAACATAATATGACATAACATGACATGACATTCCATGACACAATACAAAATAACATGACATGACATAACACAACATAACATAACATGACACAGTATATCATAACCTGACTTAATATTACATGACATGACCTTAAATACCATAACATGACACAGTATAACATGACATGACATGACACAATATAATGTAATATAATTGCTCAACAGCCAAACAGTGTACATTTACAACTTGATAGCAGAAGCTCAGTTCTCTGATTTCTGATGATTTGAATCCTTTTAGTCCTATGAGAGTCATTCAGTATGAACAACCAAATAACATTTGACTTTGATGTGTTAGTTTTCTTTCTTAGAAGACATAATCTGGGGCAGAATGTGTGCTAAAATAATTTATACTATAAATAAGGTTATGACAGGAGTACTGTACATTGGGAAACAGTAAAGTCATCGTACTGTGCAGTGATTCAGTTAACTATTATACTTTCACTTGCAGATTAAACCATTTTAAAATTGAAAATAACCAAATTTTAAACTATAGGTAGGGTACAGATTCTTAAATGCCAGAAATTATGACTTGCTGTTCTTCAAGTATTACAGCAACATTTTTTAGAAAATCTTTGTTGATTCATGTAAAATGATTGGTTTTTAATATGTTTAGTCCAAAAGAGGATCTGATAAAGACACAGTTATTCTTGTCTGACCAATATGTCCTCAGTTTTTCTGAAACGTCACCCAAAATGTGTGATTTTGGGACCCCACACAGTTGACGCAACTCATAGAACTACTACAAGAACTGAAGGGGAAATGAAAAAAACGACTGCATTTTTATGATAATTTAGAAATTCATGATGACACTTGACTATTCACCATGGCACAGCCCACTTTTTGTACCTAGTTCTTGCAATAATCTATGCGAGAGAACGCTGATCGTCTGTGTAATCCCAGTCGAAATTCTTGCGGTGAAAGAGGATGCAGGCCTTACAACAGATTAATGCCATGACGATGTGTTCCGCTGCTGATGAGAGCAGGCTAAGCAGTTTCTTTATGGACGGGGGAAATGTTGGGGTTCCCTGCACAGAGGGACGGGGGGCCACAGGGTAACATGCGTTGCAGAATTCATACTGTTCTTAATGTTCTCACCATAGAGAATAAAGGATTTGAAAAAAGAAAAGACAAAGTAATTCAGGCCTCTTTTGTATAAAATCCTCCCAAGAGCTACTCAGCCCATGATTTCATTATCAGTCCGACTTACACTAATCCTCTCAGAGTGGAGTTGGCCCTTGTTAGATGTCTATACTTGTGTGTCAAAAAACCCTGGGTGTCAATGGGTAAGAAGGATGGGAGTGTCCAATATGCCTAAAGTTTGCGTGTGTGTGTCTATGAGACTGTGTAATTGTGCATGTTTGCAAATGAGCGTAGATGTGTGTGTGTGTGTGTGTGGGTTAGGGTGTGCATGCGCATGTGGGGGAATGCTGGATGTTTGAGATCATCCCCAGACGCTCACGACTGTTTTGATTTCCCACTTCATGGAGAACGTGAGAGTAATCCCCTCAGGATTCCCCCTCTAGAGGTCTTTAGCTGCCATAAACCACCATTCAACAGGCAAAACCCAATATGGGCTCTATACAGCCTGCTGGTATTACTGGATGACTGGGGAGGGGAGAAGGCTTAATCTGCCCTGGTGGCTAACCTGTCGCTGAAAAGAAACCTGCAGGGAAGCCAGCCTTGAGACTGGTGGACTGACAAAGTATATTGTTCATCCTCTGGCTACATTGAAGGAAACCTGGGAAGGATTTGTAAACCGGGGACTGAATTATAAATTACTCAATTACCTTCTCAGCCACTACTTTAATAGTTTTTGAGCTTTTTATCAAAGCTTTTGACAAAAGAAATGTACCAGCATGATGGCAGTCATATTGTTAACTATGATAAAATACTTACATAACATACTACTAAACAAATGAAGAAAATCTGTTTAGACGCCTTTTTTCACTGTTGATGCTGAATGAGTAGTTGTATTTTGTGTCTGTCTTCAACAAACTTTATGTGCACATGGTGGGCTTTAGCACCTCTTAGTTCAGACAATTCATGGTTGAATATTATGGCATACAGTCATTTTAAAATATTGCATTATTCAAAGTGCCGCTGATACTGCAGATCCCACTGAGAATGAACAAAATGGTTTGTTTCTGATGGATATGAATAGTTTTTCTGCCTTTGGAAATGGAACCTACAGGTGTAATTATGATGCCCGATCACTCCCTCTGGGAAGATTTATACATACATTTCACTTTGTAATGTTTTCTTCTATTAAATTTGAGCTGCTACAATGTAATCTAATTATAACCAAACTGTTTTAGCTGCCTAAACCTAATCCTAAACATAACCCTAAATTAAAGTTTATTTAGTTGCTTAGGTTCAATCAAAGTGCATGTGGATTAGACTTGCCGCTGCTACAACAAAACACAAAACATTTCAGACTTCATGCTATGGATCTGACTCTGTATAAGTTAGGTGTACTCAGGTACAAAAAAAAAAAAGGTGCACATTGCATTGAAACATCCCGATTCTACTACAAAGATAAAGTGGCCATGGATCCACCGGCTGACATTTCTGTCTAAACATTTAATCTTTAAGTTCGGTAGCAGGAGCGTATGATGCAATGAACGGCAAAATTAAAAGAAATGTGTCATGGTGAAAATATTTTTGGAGTTGTATCTGGCATTGCATGTTGATGTGTTTGCCAAATTCTCCTGCCATTCAAGTAAATCCAGATGATACACTAACTCCCTTTTAAGTGCTTGATCTGAAAGCAAGTATTGTTAAGAATAATAACATGGATGTGGGATGGATAACACTGACAAGGAATTAGGTGACCTGAATGCGATGCAGTAGCATGCCCTCCTTTCCAGCCAAAAGATTCATGTCACATTGCACATATTGGTGGATTTAAAGAGCTTAAGATGAGTTCCTCTGGTGTGTGATCAAGTCTGAGCAGCGTGCCTTATAATGCACCGCTAAGAAGAAAAGGCCCTGTCACACTGGCTCTCCTTCCGTCTTATGCTCAAGGTCTCTCGTCATTTGACTGTCTGAATGGCTTTGTGTGACAGCCGTAGCTACGCTGCACTGATTGCAGCCAAGCTACATGGTGTTACCATGGAAATGGCACTCAGGTTACTCCTTTTGTGCTATGCTTTGTGGCAATCTATATAAGTCATACCTGCAATACATTTTTGTATTTATGGCTGCAGCTAAAGTGCAGGTAAAGCATGGAAATAAAAGGGAGAACATGCTAATAAATACTTGGTGTGACATTGTGGTTTATAAATGTAAAGCGTCTGTTCACCCAAATTAGAAAAAAACATATTTTCTCAGTTACCCCATGAGGTATCAAGCCATGCAGATAGTTTTGGCTTTGTTTACTCAGGTTTTAAGATTTGAAACCCCAATACAATAAGGGTTAATGTAATTAGTTTTGTGCTGAGCTTTGAGAAATTGTAGAAGTGTCCCTGTTACTCTGGATAATCCAAAAGAAAATACACTTCCACCCATTTTGGAAAGGTACTAGTAGTCAGTATAAAGTATTTCCCTTGCCCAAGAAGTATTTTCTGTAGTTTGTCTCCAGAAACTGGTTTCTAATACCTAATACTAAAGGGAAATACCTTATATTATTCAAGATGTAATTGGAAAATAGTTTGCAGTGACACCAAGATCATACTTTTTGGTGCAGGTACAATATGTTAAACTTTTTTGTCTATTAAAGAAATGTATTTTATTGCTATGATGCATTTTATGTGTCTCCTCTGTGAACTGTGGATGGCCTTTGAGGAAGCTGATTTGAATGAATTGTTGGACAGGTTTTAAAAGCCTTTAAAACAACTGCATTCATTTCTGCTTGACTTGGAACTGACCTCCCTCCATTTCCCTGCCCTTCTTTTTGTATGTTGTCTGTATTTTTATTACAAAATTATCACATAAATAACATAAAATTTAAAAAAGTACTTTCAAGGAAAATTGTTCACAGCAGTATATGTAACTTCATTTGCTTTGATATACATTTTCAAGCGCAAATGATGAGCTATAACACATGACCATGTCTAGAAATCTTATGATTATACAATATTAATTATTTGCATTCCAGACTGTGAATATTTACCTCCTGTCTGAGCAATGCGTCACCGGGACAGCCGGCACAAAACACTACATGTCATCATCGAGTGCCTCAGAAGTCATCACCAGAGATGCTCCACATAATCTTGAATTGGCAATGCTCTGTTTGAAGTTGTCTGTGGGAGAAAGAAGGCTGAGGGACAATTATCTTGTATGTTTTCAAGAGGTCTGGCATTGTGAAGGGAAGGCTGAGTAAAAGAGATCAGAGAAGGAGGGTACACACAGAAGTACATCTGAGGGCTTCGTAGATCCCAGGTATTACCAACTGTCTGAATTAACAGGATACACATACTTCACTAAACAGTCAACATGTCACGTCTTAACAGCGTTTGGCTTCACCTATGAGCCAAAATTCTTACATGAAGCCCCATGAGCCCCTTGCTGTTTCGCAAGCTTAGATGAGGTCTTAAGCCTCAACAGAAGATGAATGCCGAGTGCTAAATTAATTTCAGGCATTTTCTTTTGTGTGCTGACAAAAGCGACCAGGTTGGTGCTGGTTTCCATAGCTGATGACAGATCATTGGGCTGCAGTGTTTGCCCAGGTGTCAGGCCTCCCGCTGCAGACAGCAAAGGGTTTGTCCAGGTCTCCGAACTTCACATTGCGAAGCCTCCGTGCCTTAATTGTACAGATCGCTTCATTCAATATTGCCATGAAAGAACTCCTAAAAAATAACCGTGAGCATGCGTGTGACAAAATAGCGAGTGCCCCTTGTTGAAATGTTGAAACATGCCCTGTATTCAAGACATTTCAGGCTGCAAGAAATAGAAAAAGACTCTTTCAAAACACTTTTGAAAGTAGTGTTTTTAAATGTGGTCTTAAGAAAATGACTAATAAACTCTCACGAACTCTTATGTGACTAATATCCAGTTTTGTATTGTGCAGGCAATACTTTTAAGTGCTGTACTTACTCTCTTCCCGAACATTAATCAAGAACACATTATAATTTCCCTGCATTGTATTTTGCTGCAATAAGGTGTTTTAATTGCTAAGTAGTGTATAAAAAACCATGCCCTGAGGTGTTTGGCAGATCACTGCAGTGTTTGTTGTGGTCAGGAATTTCTTGATGTATAAATATATCTGTATTTATATGGTTTGATCTGTGTGTCATTGAAGTTTGCAGTGTTTGGTTAAGGTTAAGCTTTCTGTGTCAGGAACACAGAGGCCAGTCCAAAAGTTTGTATCCCATCACTCAGGAAGCTTGTTATGTCTGCATTTGGAGGATTGGGGCGGAGTGATTGCTGCACAGCTGGCAGGTACAATGCGTCTGGATCTATAAATTCCCTTGGGCTGCCATGCATGACATCCCTCACCTTTACCCAACCCCTCTGATATAGCTGTTACAGGTAACAAACCTAAATAGATGCTTTCTAATCACAGGAAAATGTTCCTGCTAATCCGCTGCTTGTCATGATTTAAATACTGATATATGCCGCACATGGGTAACAGCTTTTATAATCAGCCCGTTGCAGCGAATGAGTGATCATTGACAGGCTTTGAAAGCACATTGTGCTCCCGTGTAGTGAAATCACAGGTGCTCTAAATCACTCTCTTTGCCTGGTTTGAGGGAGTGTCGTTTGCACTTCTCTCACAGTCGGTTTCTTCTATGATGTGTTCAACCTTTTGAAAAACACTCACCTTGGACCCGATCATGTGCTCACACGCTGCTCCTGCAAGTTTATATTTGTCCCTCTTTTCACTTTTTTGGAGTTGATATGAGAGGAAAAAAACAGAAGAAATTGACAAACTTGGGGGGAAAAAAAAGCACAAGTTTCTCTACATTGCTACGGCTTACTGGACAAAAGAGTGAGGGCATTCGTTTTTTCCACAAGGTGAGCGGGGAAGAAATAGAAGCCTCTGCCACTTAATTTGGCGGCTGACTTACCCTGCGAAGTTTTGTTTTTCTAAGCCTCCAACATAACAGAGTGTGCCTTGCCGTCAGCACCTTAAGCAAGTAAAAGCGCTTCCTTTATGAACTAAACCCGCCAGATATTTGCTTTGCGAAGCCCAGCGAGAAGAAAAGGCGAGGGTTTGCAGTGAATAACTTTTAAAACACTGTGTGTACGAAACGAAAAGCGACAGGAGACATGAAAGAGCAGGAGAAATGAATTGAATGTTGTTTTTTTTCCAACTCTATGAAAAAGAGGGCGATGGGATCTGAAGCCGTCTTTTCCAAAAGCCTTAGCCAGGTGATTCATCACAGCGCTCTGTCAAAAGAGCTTTCCACAACATGAGACGAACAATGACACTGTGATTGCAAGGACAGGAGAGCTCTTGATTGAAAGATATCAGCTATATGTTCAGCTTCCCAGAGAGGAGGCCAAATGCAAGAGAGGGGTGAGGAAGGGAGGGGGGGGCACAACTCAGAGATGAAAATCAAAAATCTTAACCCTTCGACATGGGTGTCAAGAGAGCTTTTAGGAAGATCTGTGTAACGAGAGCCTCCAGATATAAATTAACCAAAACAATTTAACAGCTGCTTAACCGTGAACAGAGGAGATGCCAGGCAGATTGATTGGAGATGTAGTGAAGGAGAACAACTTTCAGATTGCATTTTGCTTTTCTGTGATGGTGAGTCCTCAGCTGTGGAGTGATGCTGAACAGATCATGGACCGGTGCCAGATCTTAAAATCACATATTCAGCTGAACAGTATTCAGAGGAGTACACAAGGTACCAGTTTAGGACGCATGCTTTGTAGTTAGTTTGTTGTCTTAGACTCACATACATGCATTGAATTTTTGGATTTCGTTTTATTTACTAGCTACAACAATAACTGTAACTCAACTGTCATTAAAATGCAAATGCTCCAAAGTTAGCAAGGATTGACTGATCTTCATCAGCCTCTGCAGTCTCTTCTTCATATATTACCTGCAAAATTAATAACAATACATTTACATTACATGTTACATATTACGTGTAATAACAAAATTTTAAAAATCGAATTTACGCTGCATTTACATTTATTCATATGGCAGACGCTTTTGTCCCAACTGACACGCAAATGAGGTACAATCCAAGCCTTCAGATGGGGCAAAGCTACAAAAAACCTACATAAAAATTACAATGCAATACAATATAATATACGACAGAGTAGAAATTAGTCACTGACTACACCTCAGCAATATAAAAAGAAACATTAGAGACCATGACAACATGTCAAATTACATCTCCTAACACAACACATTCAGAGCCTTTACTTAAGCGAAAGTACATATACTATAATCTAAGTATACTTGAGTACTTACGTACAGATATATTATCAGTAGTGAAAGTAAAAGACCCCTGCAAGTGTCGTATTATTGTACGTTATGGGATTATAATTATTGATGCATTAATGTGCACAGCTGTTTTCAGCTGCTTTATATACTATATTTTGCATGTAAAATCTAAATCAGCAAAGTAACCATTAAGTATAGCTGTGTGATAAATGTAGGGAAGTAAAAAGTACCATATTTCTCTCACAAGTTAAGTTAGAGTACCTTGAAATACAGTACTTAGTTACATTCCACGTTTGAATATTAATTAAATGTACATCAAAACAAGTATTCACGATTTTTTCGGTCATAGAGCAACATCTACAACCACTGAAGATGAAACCATCATCATGAAACAAAATCAGCGTTCGTTCCCTCAGACTGTGGCCCTCCGTGTCAGATCTCACATTTTGCCTTTTTCCCCCTAAGTACACGTGATAAAAGAGTAATCACCTTAGATACTATTTACACTCAGGGACGAGGACTACCATTACCCTTCCATCAATATCAACACTTAAAGTTCATAAAACTGTGAGGCACACCTCCAGCCTGTAATTTTCGTAGTCCTTAATTCACGGTGAGAAGAAATAATATTACAGGGTATTCAACTAAATAGTGATGACACTCGCACGTAATTGTGAGAGGCAACAAGAACTCTCACTGGTTACAAAAGCCACAATACATTGACGCCTATGTTATACCGTTTAAGGAAGTTTATGCATCATAACAATATAGTTATGACATTCGGGAAAAACACAGTGTGGGTGAAAAACACGTGACACTTTTCCTCCTTACTTACAGTATATACACTGTGGCCACTTTATTAGGTACATCTTCCTGTTTACACACACAGCTTGATCCTGCAGACAGTGAGTCAGCATGTATAGACAGTTTAGTTTCCACTCTACTAAATGTGAGAATGGGCAAGAAGTGTGATTTGGGCAACTTTGAACATGATATGATTGCTGATGCCAGGCGCGTCAGCTCCAGCAGTTGTGGGATTTTCAAGTATGTCAGTGACTCGAATTAGCTGGTTTTGGTTCATACGTACGTACTGATGAGAAATCTGAGGACAATAGCAACACGGTGCGACATTAATGTGCAGGAGATCATGTCAGGACACACAACTCAACAAACTGAAACAAAAGGTGGCAGCAGCACATGACTGTGCTGGCAGGGGTTACACTGCTGCCAATGCAACGGTACAGGCAGCTACTGGTGGTTCAATGGAATTATACTAAATATATATTAGAATATGTAATAAAATAAACATGATTTCAAATCTTATTTCTCTACAACATCAAATTTTAATGACTAAATAATCCACATTCAAGTTCAGAATAAAAAAAACATTTTAAGGTGTTATTTATTAAGAGTTTAACACTGAAAAACTCAGGACTGGGTGGGTGTGGTTTGATTAGATTTAACTGACAGTGCTGACAAAATAAGCAGTGTCAGTCAAATTTGACATTTTGATTGAAATGTAGCTTAAAGGATATGGCTGGCAATTTTTCTTATCATCAACAAATCTCAAACCAACAATGAATTGATTCTACTTACAAGTATTGTGCATTTATTCAAAGCCAGATATATTGTATTCCTCTGTGCTTTACACCTCCGTTATTGTCCAAAAACACATCAATGAGCCACACCGTTGCACTGGCTGACATGTTCTTTGGCTGGAGGATTATGGTCACAGTAGTTTGTTTAGAAACAGCCCCAAAGACTAATAACAGCGATCACGTTTTCAGTCTCCGGAGAGTAGTTCCGTGTAAGGCAGTCGCCACTGCACATCCAGGGAACACTCTTCCGTTTACAGTTCTTCGCTAGCACTGTTGTGCTACATGTCACAACCTCTTGACTTTATAGTAATGTTATTTACAATGTACAGTGTAGTACAAAGTCAAGAGGAACCGTGTTCCCGCACATGTGCAGTGGTGTCTGCCTTACATGGAACAACTCCTCCGAGACTGAAAACGTGAATGCCGTTAAAAAAGAAGTTCTAATAAATGCTTTGGTCTAATAGTGCGTTCAAATTGGTCCATCTGTATTAAGACATACCATCTCTCATTACATCCACTTATTTTCTGGAAGTGTAACTGGTTTTTCATACCATAGAAATGGACAGCTAATGATGAAAAGGAAGAAAGAGAAGAGCTGTGAAGTTCCTCTACTTTCTAGCATCTGATGAGCAGATTCTGTCTTACAGGTTTGCAGTGAGCTGTAATAAAAATCTAGTATGCTGGAGGAGGCTCTGACAAATCTCACAGGAATGTCTTATTGATTCCAAATCCAGTGTGCTAATTAATAGCATCTCACATTACACAGTAGGCATTTTATAATGTGATTTATGAAGGCGTTTCTTATTTCAACTGCAACAAACAGTTAAGCGGAGAGGAAGCTACTTGGCCGAGAGTGTGTGACCTCAGGCGATTCGAACTGTGCGAAGAAATGTTGTCTGCTTGCTCACCAATCTGACTGATACGTGAGCAGCTTGTGTCTACAGATAAAATGCTATCAAGTTTAAATAGTTGAGAATTTTAATGACTTTTTCTTATATATCTTTTTATATTTATTATATGGATTTGGTGTGTTATGTCTACTAGAGAATTTCTTTTTGGTAAAAATAGTTATATTAGCACAAATTAGTTAGGTCATGTTGTTATGTAACTGTAAGAGAAATTATGATAAAAATACATAAAAACAGGTTATATTAAAAAAATGCACATGATACAAATGTTATGCGGATAGATTTTGGGTGAATGCATTTGTTATTATTCAAAAAAAGTGAGAAATGTGATATTGATTTTAATCCCATCTTCTTGGGAGTGTATTTTAAGTCTAATGATACTGTGAGACTCATCATTAAATATAGTTAGATGCATTTTCTCAGAAGCCATACAGTGTAATTGCACTTTGGCAGGATCATTAACAAGCAGAGGCAAATATTTGCTGTCCTGAATTCCAATAACTGGAAATTCATCCTTATCACTTGTGTAACTAAACTATATATGGTCACGCTGAGGTGCTTCATTTCCTTCTTCAGCTCCAGACCAGAAAAGATAAGCAGAGAGGAAACAGGTCCTGTACAAACATCATTTGCTAAACTTCATTTGTAATTTGAGTAAAGATAAAATACTGTACAACAGTCCTTCATTTTTCAATTTCCATAACCTCGATTACAAATATAACACTTGCAATTGCTAGACTGCAGTTGCAGTAAATAAATAATCTTTTGATAGATCTTGTCTTATTCTCATATTATTCCGGATGCTCTTGAACAAGCAATCTGGGAAATTCTGTCCTCTAGTTATTGATCTTGTTCTGTCTGTTGTGAGGTTTTTATAATTACAGACTATAAAGTATCTAATTATAAAACTACTTTGACATTTGATCGTTGAAAGCATTTAAAATGATCTACACATGTCATAAGTAGCGCTTACTTTTGACAGTGCCTCATTTTAAACATGTAAGAACATGTCAGGAACATTTAATACCCTAAAGCGTGTTATGAAAATAGAGGCTGATACTTTCTTTGGACCAGTGTGAAAACAATGGCACGACTACAACATTTCTATCCACGATATTCAGTGATTTTCCAAAGCACAACATTAATTATTGAGATGTGTTTTAGAGGAACTAATGGCACTCTTTTCCCCAGACAGATGTCGATATGGAGGATAGAGAAAATAGATGTTGCACTATAAAACTGTCAAACAACTCTTCAGGGGATATAATTGCTTCTTCCTGCACCCTGGTCTTGTCATTCCCACCCTGAGTATAGACATATTGAAAGCTTCCTCATTTCCCCCCAAAATCCACCAACTTACTTACTAACTCCTCTAGACTATCCTGAGATACTCATTTTCCCCCACAGCGTTACACTGAAAAGCATCTGCTAAATGATAAAAGGCACCGGCGTTGCCAAATTAGCACCACATTCAAAACTTCTGAAAGGCTGCTGAATGTCAACAATGGAGGCTGAGCAGCAAAAGCTTAATTATCCTAAATGTGTATGTGGGTGTGTGTGCGGTTGTGTATGCATGTCTGTGTGCTCTCTACCCAGGTTTAGTACCGATGATGTAATATCATATCTGTATTTGTCTCTGAATGAGCATTACATCATTGATACCTCTGGCTGGCAGTGAGGCAGAGATGCTCAGCCTCCGCTGACACTGGAGACATCACTGGAGCTGAACCAGCAAAGGCAGCCAGAGAATCCAGTCTGCAACTTACACAGTGAGCCAGTGGTTCCCAAAGTGAGGTTCAGGGTCCGTAAAAGGTCCTTGAGAAGATTTCAGAGGGTCAAAGAAAATGACTGTGGGTGAAATCGATCCTAAAACGCTAACAGTGATTTAAAAAAAACAGCTAAAAGTGTCTGGTTTGAGTGTGGGCTTCTTTGTACCTTCATCATTTTTCTTAATTAGTGCAGCGCCTGTTCAAAACGGGCCTGTTCAGAACGGGCCGATTGCTTGGCCTCTGGTATCTTTTTTTCATTTCATATATAATGAAAAATGTGCATCCTAAAATAAAGTGGATCAATCATATTGGGCTCTTAGATCGTTTATTTTCTGTGGCTTCAGTTTGGATCATTTGAGTGAGTATATTTGCTCAAAAGATTTGTGCTTATATGAGACATACTGGTTTTGAACTGCCCATGGGAAGTAGCCTAAGAGTCTGTCCATTCTTGATTAAAAGCTGTGTTTTCGCTGTCTACTGTTCTCTTTTTAGAGCATGCAATGTGAAAAAACTTTTCTCTGACTCGCTGTACTGCTCTGATCTCCGGCTCGTTTGAGCGGCTCGCTGATTTTGACATATTAAATTGAGCGTGTTGCATGTCCAAGTTGCACCAAATTCGACACTGCACTTCCTTGGATTCCCAGGGAATACAGCCGCCAAGTGTGAAGTTCATCGGATGAACGGTTCTCGAGATATGCGAAGGACACACATACATACAGACAGGCAGACGGAGAGTTCTTGCTTTATAGCTAGATTTCTCCATCATACAGAAAAATCCATGGTGAAAGAGGGACCAGTTTGGTTGACTGATTTTCCTTCTACAGTAAAATTAGAAATTGTATAAACTCAATATACAAATACAAATTATAATAATGACTGTTTTGATCATTTACTTAAATTTTCTTCTTGGAGACATAATCTTGTGCTGTAACTTACTGTAAGTGTATTTTCGGGGCTTTGATGTGAAACTTTTGGCGATCCATTGTTAGCATGCTAGCAAAACAGTCAGTTGATAGTTGTGATACGCAAGCTAACCAGCCTTACAACAATTCAAGTCACCAGCCAGCTTCCTTTCATTTACATTCATGCCGTCAGTGTCATCAATTGACAACCATATTTAAAACTGAGAACAAATCTCATTTTGTGTTGTACATGTTACAGCAGCAGGTAAATTGTAGCTAATGTACACTTTTTTTAGCTCGCGACAGCTCGCACAAGAGGCACAACTTCACCTGTCACGCTCTAATAAACTGACACCGACTATGATGCCGTCTTCTTTGCTTCCTGACAAATGTATAACTTTTAAGTGAAGCACCTAGTGTAGAGGGTAGCCTTTGAACAACTCCGATGGAAACACAGTGACTGGGTTGGAAATGAAAGGTTAATGTGTGTCAGATAAGGCACAGAAGAAAAACATTGACTGTTCTGAAAACTGGCTGTTTAGTTATATTGGCTAATTAAGCAACAGCCAATCATGTTGGGAGATAATTATTACCTGAACAGTGGCAGTGCACAGTTTTCTTCCCAGCATGTGTCAGTGATTTGTTTTCCACAATCTTTGTGTTTTTAAGAGGATGAAGGATTTGGTTCCTGTGTTAAGTGCGCCTGCAGCTAACGGTAAGTCCAGTTTTGCCGTAGCTTAAGTTTAGCGTTGTTTTCATTGTGTAAAGTGAATTTTGTGTGTCATATAAGGAGCAGAGATATATAGCCGCTGACCAATTCAGGATTGTTTGCCTATTGTGGAGTATTTGCAGAGTTGATTTAGTCACCACAGGACATAATTTTGGTTAAGCATTCTCGTTTGTCAGCAGTGAAATGCTGCATACCTGTTTAAGATCATCACATTAATTCCTTATCAATATAGGAATTTTCGGATCCTTTTAGTTTATAATATCCTCAATTTTTGATGCAGTGTGAGTGATTTTGGTTATGTTCTGCATTATCTCCCTTTTAGAACCACACATGTACACAGACTAGAATAAATTAACCTAGAAATAAAGACTTGTCTGTTGCATTTTTACCAATACGCCACAGCAATCGCAATCTGACCCACCAGCTATCCCAGACATAACACTGGCAGTTTGATGACTGTCAGCTTTCCAGCACTGCAGAAATCAAAGTCGAATTTGGTAGTGAATACCTGAAACTGAGAATGTCACTTTTCACCCCTTAATCACAACCAAACTACATTTAGAAGAAGACAGGAGGAGAAATGATAAGTGAACTGCACACACCAATGGCAGTGGAGCTACCATGCGAAGGACTTCCCTAACTATCAGGAACAATTTGAGGTCTTGCTTAAGGTCACTTTGACATGTAGACAGGAGGAACCTGTGACTCAACCACCAACAGCAGCCTATGACTCTACAAAACGCCCTGACTCCACTTCCTGCCTTTCACCTGCTTTGATCCACTGTCAGCATCTCCCAGGAAATGACAAAGTGACAGATGTGCCCGGATCTCACTTTATTGGTATGAGGCAGTCAAGACATTAATAGACAACAGTGAGTGAAAAAACTACTCACACAGACTCACACTCATACTTACTTCTGCACAAAAACTGCTTTGTCATTTATTATTTTCCACAATTTATAATCCTTAATATACTTTCCTCTTTGGAAATGCAGAGCAATGGGTTCAACTGAGGCACTTCTGAATTATGAGCAGAGCAAAAACGGTTTTAGAAACTTGGCTCGAATTAGGTTTGCTTCGATGACCTCATTACACAATTTAAGTAATCACTGCAACAGAGTCACCCACACACATTTAGAATAATGCAATTGGGAGTGTAATATTGCAAAGTATTGATCTTTCATTTTCATTGTTTGGTAACTTTCCGTCAAAGTGTTTGGGACTGTGGATGAAAATGGCTTTGCCCCAAGTTAATTACTCGACTTGGAAACACATCCTGTGTTCAAAGGTTGGAGCAGAGAACATAAAAAAATCAGCCATGATCATCTATGTAAAACTTCACAGTGGCCCTTCATCTTCGACAGCAGCCAGCTCTACTTAGTAAGCCACAAGAAAGTGTGACTGACAGTGTGCAGGAGCCCTCCTGTAATTCCTAGTGATACCTGTGCATTAAGCTACCTCTCCCTTGTGGAAGAACACATCAAAAGGAGATTAAAATTAAAACTAAAAACAAGGTGATCCAATGTATGGTTAAGTCTAGATGATAATTTCTATCCGGAAATTCAAAACACAACTGAGACTTGAAAATTACCATAATGGAAATTTATGTGGGTTTTTTTCCCCCAGCGTTCTGCAGGTGCCATGAATGATGCAATGTGGACAACCGCGAAATATCAAGTGACCCTGTTATCAAAGTCTAGATAACACCAACCAATACACGACTTAGAGATGATGTCTGTCTGTTCTGCAGTTCCAGTCACCCAAAAGATCAGAGAGAAAGAGGAGGGGAGGGGGTCAGCAATAACATGTTTGTCAGGTGGAGTAAATTGATCATCGTGTGGATGTCACATAGCTGGTGTTATCCCCTCTGGAACCACAGAGAGGGTCATTGTTGTATTGTGAATACATGAATAAAGATGTCGTGCTTTTTTCAGGGTTTGCTTTAGACCCTGAATGCATCAATGCAGACCGTAAACATGCCCGGTCCTGCATGTGAGCATAAACATACAGGAATTATGAAGGGCAAAACTTAAAATGTGCTGCCACGCTGATACCCCCAGACACCATTCAACCACACAGCCATAATTAATACTTTATTCCGCAGCAGTTGCCTTCATGAGGCGCAGATGCAGGCACGATGACCTGAGATTGGGAAACCACATGTGAGGAGGCAGCATGGAAGCGAAGTATCATGTTTACTTTCATAAATATGGCAATCCCCCCCAATCGGCCCCCTCCCCACACCCGTTCTCCACCTAGCAATTAAATCCAGTTAGAGATTACTCTCAGCTGCTTCCCGGTCTTCACAGGAGTCTCAGCCTCCAGCCTGGACTGATAATAACTATGGTCTGCAGTGTTTCAGCCATTCATTTGATAAAGTGCTTTTCACCTTGCAGCTTTCATTACCCACACACCAGAAAGTGTGTGTATGTGCGTGTGTGTGCGTTAAGTTTATTTGTCTGCATGCTTGGCTCGGGGTAAGTTGATTAAACAAGTGTCACGTCATTATCCTGTAATCAATTTTTCAGTTATGATTGGGGCTCTATAACGCTGTAATGGAAGGTGAACTCAGATCTATACCAGAGAAACGAGGTGTATTAGACATCGCTGGAAGCTATCCAGAGAAAAAAAAAAAAAAAGGAGAGACTTTTTTTTTCTGCGTTAGATCGATCCTGTTGACTGAAATGGCCTTGGTTCATAACGGACCATGTCTGCTAGCAACAGCTTAGCTGGTCCACTGAGGCGTCTGTCCACACATCTTTTGGGAGGTTCTTTAAAGAAGGTGAGTAAAGCAGTCTCTCTGAGAAAGAAGGAGAAAAAGATGTTTATTGTGATGACCCCGCTTGACACTGTGAGGCTGCTTCCATGACACAAAAACATGCTACTCCAGGGCTTGGCTTTCAGACAATCTGCAAGCAAATATTTCTGAGACGACATTGACACAGCAGTTCACCTGATTTTTTAAATTTATGATACATTAATTTGAACTCATAAAGAAAGGATCTCTTTTATCACCGCCCTTGTACAAAGATTCCAAGTCAGATTTACTTTGAACTGAAATGCCTCTACCTTCCATTAACAACCTTTTCCATGCTGCAGATATCTAAAAATACACACTGAGAGGGTTCTGTCAGGTACACAATACATCTCAAAATGTATTTTTTTGTATCCTAGAAGCCTCATAAAACCTTCTCCTTGACTGCTGTAGCCAGGCTTACAGTACGTACCTGTTTTATCATATCAACGGATCCTTATCAGAATGAAAAACATGTCAAAAATATAAAATATAATTATGATCTATTACAACTTGGGTCTTTTTACTTATTTTAATAGTTGCATCCATAATTTCAATAAGTTATAATAATTTTACTTACCAGGTTAAATGCTGAGATCTGGGAATGTGGTGATGTCACGAAAACTACGTCCAATGTGGGAAGACACACAAGTAGAGCTGCAACGATTAGTCCATTCATTGCCAATTATTAAATTAATCAATATAATGATGATTAATCGTTTGGAGTCATGCTTTAAGAAAAAAAAAATCCAAATTCTCTGGTTCCAGCTTCTCAAATGAGAAGTTCAAATTCTTTTTTTCAAATTTGAGGACGTCATCTTGAGCTTTGGGAAACATCAATTTTCTGACATATTGCAGACCAAACAACTATTCGATTAATCAAGAAAATAATCGACAAATGAATCGAAAATGAAAATTATTGTTAGTTGCAGCCCTACACACAGTCAGACAGGTTTTAAACAACCTCCAGATTATACAAACTTATTTAGAAGGAAACACAAAGGAAAATGCTAAAATTATAACCCAAATTGAAGAATGGCTTCCAATGGATCAATTTTGACTCACAGTACCTGTCATCGCAGTCATATAGCATTAGCAATGAGTGAGCAGCAGTAACTTCACATATTACAACAAAGGAACTGGGTGAATGGGTTGGCTAGATTTGGACAAACAACAAAAATACAAAATTTAAAAAAAATAAACAAAAAAAACTACTTAATAGATTTTTTTTTCCTATACTGTAATTTTAGGCTTTTTAAGGGCTCTGATCTATTTTTATGGCCAGCAGTGATCAGGAAGTACAAAGGTACAAGCAGCTGTCAAATAAATTGCAGCACTATCAGATATAACCCTATTGTCCCTCACAGACACAGACAGACAGACACACACACACACACATCCACCTCACACGTAAAACACGTTCCTTCTGAGAAATATTGCTCACTGTACTGGCATGAGTTAGCAAATAATTGCTAGTCAGGAGAGGAGGTAGCTTATAATATGCATTGGGAATTTTAATCTTGACTTTTAATAAGCTTTGACCTTCTTGCGTCTGCAGCCTATAATTAGAAATTCTGGCTGGGCCAGATTGACAGAATGCTGTGTCTTAAGGGAGGTAAGACCTTGTGCGACTGCGGTCAGCAGACCTTCTAAATCATGCGGCTGCATGAGAAACGTTTAATCTAACAAATTGGTTCCTGTTTCCTCTCCTTTTTTCATTCTTTCATGCAGTAGGTATTCTGAATATGGTGGTGATGTCATCGTCTCATCCTTTTAAGAGTGACTGTAGACATATTGTGGATATATTCTGAGGGGGAGGCAGAGAATCAGGACCTAATGATCTCTCCTCCGTCAGCCAAATCTAATTGTGCCCTTATCATCTCCAAGTTTAACTGCCCCATCAAAGAGAATTGAGCTGTCTGGACTTTAACTTTTGCCTCTGTGTGTTTGTACATATGTGAAGTTACATATCAAACTGTACCATAGTGCTTCTTGATATTTCTGCGATTGGCAGCATGCAGGTTTGACCCCTTCACAGAACGGCAGCGGTTGAAGTCTTCTTGCGTCTGAGTTAAAACGATGAACTCTCTCTTCTTCTTTGGGCCTTTGCATCTGTCAGGCAGCACTAAATTTAGCGGCTGCCGTTTATTTACTTTATGTCCTTGCTGGTGCGTCCTTGCTAAATGAAGGCGAACAGGACTGTCACCATCCAGAGGACAGCGCTGCCCTGCCCCTCGGGAGTTGATGGATAACGTGGGGATGTGTACGCCTGTGTGTGTGTGTGTGTGTGTGTGTGTGTATGAACAGAAACAAGAATATACATGTGTGCAAATGACACGCATGCACACACACGTGCACACAGACAAAATACCTCCTTTTGCACAATTACTGGTTGCAGTAATCCACTCAGATCATACAGTACAGGAAGCTAGGTGCATGACCAGCCACCACAGCTTCACTTTGAACAACAGGCCTGTGTGCCTCCAGTTATACAGGTATTTGAGTTTGCAGCCTGTGAAGGTATTTGGGCTTCCATGTGGCATAGTGGTATTTGCACCTTTGCTGTTTCAGTGTGTCAGTGTTGAGCGCTACACAGTCCTATGGATCAGTGCCTCTGTATGGATCCCCTGGAGCAGCCTCTTGTTCCTTTAACATTCCAGGTACATCCACGCCAGCTCCTTCCTGTCGCTCCCCTTGTGTGGCGCTGATTGACAAGCGTCCGCTTCTCTCAGGCGCGTAATCAATCTGCTAATTGGTGTCGGAGGGTCGGTTGCTGTTGAAGCGTCCCCCGCTTTTTCTTTGGCTAATTTATCTTTGTCACCGCCAGACTCACAAGGTACATTAGTTGGGAAAGTTCAGCCTCTGCAGAGCCTTGCCTCTCTCTCTCTCACTCACACACACACACAGTATGCTACTGTGCTTTGTTCATCTCTTTTTTTTTTTTTTTTTACTGCAATACATCACACAAAAGAGTGAGGGTAAATGTTAGCCTTGCACTGTTTCCATTGGTAACCACGGCTCAGGAGGTAGGGAAGGAGAGCAGGTCAGTCTCTATGCAGGATAATTGGTGACAACTACTGTATGTGCTTTATCATAACCCACTACAGCAAATACATCGCAGAGGCAGAAAACTCTAATGACTGGAAAGGCTTCTGAAAGTTGTAAAATAGGTTGAATACAATCAGGTTTTCTAAACAATTGTTAAAATTGCATTTATGTAAACTTATGAACAGTAGAGTGAAATGAACGCGTGTGATTCCTGGTATAACAGAAGCTTCGAAAGCGGCATCCACACTTGCAGAGAGCTGACTGAGCCCTTGAAACAGCACTTCACATCTGATTGATTTACAGGCAGTTTCTACCCAGGGTGCCAATCAAGCCCTGATTAGACATCACTGACTCGCTGATGACGGTTTCAGACAGCAGCCGTGTCCGCTGTCTCACCAAGCGCAGAAGATTGATTGCATGAGGCCGATTTAACCCAGATTAATCTCCGCAAATGACATAAGAGTCATGAAGTTTTCATCTCTCTCAGTTTACCGGTTAAAAGTAGGAGCAGTGTAATAGCGAGGAAGTAAAAGGAAAAGCATGTGTGGCACTTGAACCACTGCTTGCTCCCAAACTTGTGGATTAGGCCCCAGTGCCCCCTATTGGCCCCCAAATCATCTGTTGATCCTCTCACACACTGATCCTCCACATTCATTAGGGAAAACCAGACCTCACTGTAAGAAGCTGTGTGAATTAACTGTGAAGATTATTATTAATGTTCATCATAACATATATATGCCTCCATATGATGTGAAAATGCATTGCTTCTATATATTCTTATGGCCTTCTCCCTCTTTTCTACTTGCATCTTCTCTTTTTTAGTCTCTTTTCCCCCCTTTCTTTCTCCCTTTTATTCTGATGCAGTGATATATAGGTGCAGAAGTGAGGTAAGGTGCTCTGATGGGAGGAAATTATGGCGAGCAGCAGGGGAGAAGTCCATATTCCAGCCCTGCCAGCCTGCTCGCTCGCTACACGACAAGAACAGCGGCTGCACACTGATCATACCCTCATTACAGTTGTTCACTTTCTCCTTTTTTCACTCTTTTTTTTTCCTTTGATGCACTCACTGATCTTTAAGTGCTTTAAGCACTGCGGCAGTCGCTTCAGTAAAAGTCTGTCCCTGAGCTGTTAACAACCACCTTTTCAACAGTGACAGAACTATCAGAAGATTATTTTATGCAAACGTCCTCTGAGATCGATCCACTCCCATTACCTCCACTTTTATTCACTCTCTTATTCACTTTCAATGCAAAATAAGGCTCTTAACATTGCTTAGGGATCTGAGCAGAGCTTATCTGTCTGAGCTTCACATTATTATTATTCGCTGCTGTTGCATAAAAGCCTTACAACTCCTGTTTTGTTGATTTTCAAGTTTTAATTTCATTACTTTTTCATTTTTGTTAATTTTACAAAACCTGTGTACTTGAAGAACCCTTTAAAAACCAATTAGATAAAGACGCATTTAGTCATTCTTTCTCTAAAATGATTCCTTAGCTCTTAGCTTCACATTTTGGATATTTCTCAGTCAAATTTAATGCTCAGTTTAAATTTTCCATCTGCAAAGCGTGTGCATTTGATGTGAGACTGTGATTATTCCTGTTAAATTATTGACATACTGAATAATCTGATGGAAGAGGGTGAGCAACATGTATGTTTTATGGTTTTTAGCTTCAGGTACAGAGTACAATAAGATAAGAAAACAGCCGTGCTTCCAAGAATCTACCATCAGATTTTGTGGTAAAACTTCACAATTATACTGAGCCACTGGAAATGAATTTCAGGAGGAAGTCAAGGTGCTTCTTGTCCAACATCAAAGGACGCAAACTACCTCAGACCCCCGCGGGTCATGACCAATGCTATGAGGCCAGATAGCTTTAAGACTCCTCTAATCAGCCTATCTGTTGCTTTCTGTATCGGCCTGCTGTGCGTCACACTGCACGTTGTTTCAACCCTGACCCAGACATGCAGCCAGACAAACACACTGATGGGGACGAGAGCAGTGGACAAGCTCGATACAAATTAGTTTGTCCTCTTTTTATGCAGGTCTTGTGATTGGAGTTGTTGTCTTATAACTTTTGGATATTCTTTAGTTTCTGTAGATTCACATAGACCAGATTATGACCGAAAACAAGTAATTGCTGTGTTTTAACTGTCATTATAACATGATAAAAGCTCAAGTTTGAGTCTCACTCCCTGTGGGGATGATAACCCTTCCTTCTGTTTCTCTTGAGTTTCTGTATTTGAAGAAAACCATTTAGGGCAGTAAATTCAACACATTTCTGAGCGCCGCGCTCCAGTCTGGTCGGCAGCTTACTTGACAATGTAGCGAGTGGGTGAGTTTTTACACACTGCCCTGTCAGTTTTCAGGGAGCTACGCAAGCGGAGGATGTGGCGAGGTCTCACACCGGCCCCGACCTTCCCAAAACTCAAGCGGTGGAAGCCGGCCTCTGATAGTTTGGTGAGATTATAGAGGAACAGAAGAGGGTCTAAACTGAGCAAAAACACTTAACAGTATGGATTCTGATTTGAAAAAAAAAACAATAAAAACAATGAGCCCATGCAGTTATTGAAAAACATCCTATAATGTGAAAATAATGTGATATTTTCTTATGTGAAATGATGTGAGTTGCGGTTATTCAGGAAACAGAAGAGGATCCAAGGTGGGAAAACACCTTTTCTGCAAGAACAAAGCGTAAACATCAATTTGAGCAGCGCTAAACAATAATCAATTTGTGTTACTATTAAATAATAAGAGCCTTGAGCGAGATAATCTCTGTGAGATTGGCTGCACTGCAAGGTGTAACCATCAACTCCACTGTGTGCAAGTCCGTTTCCTGTGCTTTTGATCTGCAGATAGAACACGTCTTCACAAAGCTGAAAGATAATGTACGATATGATATTATGTTCATATGTACACGGCACTAAAACAGCCTTCAGTACACTCCTCAAACACCTGCACAGTCTCCTCTGTGATCCCCTCACCTGTGATCTAAGCCTTTTATAAACCTCTCCACCCTGCAGTCGCACAGTCGAGAAAAAAAAAAACTTTCAACCTGTAAACTCCTCCCTCTGCTCCTCACGGCGCAGTAAAGATAAAGGATGAGGAGTTTCCCACCTGCAGACAGGAAGTGGGAAGAAGTTCAGTGGTAAATTGCCACTCACAGGCTTGGTTGTACCTTCACATCTTAGACCTCATACTGTCCAATTTAGAATAAAAAAAACAACATCCAGGTAAGCTAACAATAAAGTCTGACCTTCCCTGATAACACCAAGAAATATGGTGAATGGGACTTGTTCTGACATGCCCAAACAGCCCCTTCTCCTCCACATATCCCCACCCATAGCAATGTCCCAATGTCTTGTTTGTATTGTTGAATTGTATTTTGTCCTTGGGGTTTTGTTTGCAGGGGTAGTGCAGGATTAGTCCCAGATTACAGAGTCATATACAGACACATATTAAAGCTGCATTAATCAATATTTGTATATTAATAATGGATCAAACTACTATGTTTACTGTGAAAAGTGTCACTTGTAATGACAAAACCACAGAGAATTATCACCCAACACTGCAGTTCTCCTCAGCTCTACGAAGATTTTTTTCATCTTTCAGCTCATTGTTTTGGTTTTATGGGCCACAACTTTACCGTTATGGTTCACTCTCGCCGCTCTCATCGGCGTCATCTCCAGCCAGAGCAGCTCTGATAAATCTACTGTACCTGCCCTGCACCCAACAGCAGAGAGACAAAGTTAGCAGCTAGCTAGTGAACATAGTGGAGCAAGAGTCAGATGTTTCCCTCAGGAGTTGGTGGAGACCAAATCAGAGCTAAAAGGAGGATCAATCCGTCTTACATTTGTGAGTTGGTCAGAAGCACGACTCCAAAGGAATGCTAATAATTCTCTGTTTGCCAACATATTCACCATTCCAACTTCATAATGAGATAATCTGTCAGTGTTGTGTTTACAGTTAGTTGTGTTGCTCCTAAGTGGTCAAAAAACCAACTCATACAGGTTTAAATAAACACTTGCGAATAAAGAAAAGACCTTCACCACTTTGACAAAAAAAAACAAAACGCTGCAAATAAGTAAAAGACAAGCAAATTGAGAAACGCATTCGCCATCGTCACAACACATAACTTGGCATATGGAAACAAACCGCAAATACTGAAAACCTGGACAGGTTTGACTCACCCGACTTTGCATCACCCCACGACACGCAATATCTTCTTTCGAGGCTGGTGGTGATATTAACTGTCTCGTCCACAAATTGCTACACAGTTCGAAAATATTCACCCGCTGTGGGTCGTCTGGGTGTGGTACCACATCTCCGCTGCTGCTCTCCCGGGTTTGTCGCATTAGTGGCACAAGCTCAAACCAAACTAAAAGAGTTATTATAACATCACAACAATATATTGTCAAATTGCCCAACTGTAGGAGAGAAAGACTGAAGTCCTCTTTTATGGGGTTATTATAAGAAGTTTGGTAAGAGGTGTCTGTTTTGTAAATAGGCACACCCAACAGTGATGTCTCAAGCCTGTTATGATGTCTGCATATTTCTATCTATCTATTTATCTATCTATCTATCTATCTGCCTCATTTTATTGTCTGTCAGTTCAATCTGATAGACATCAAAGGAGTTTTAATGCAGGTCAATGCCCCACATTTTCTCTCGGGGGACACAAACAGGAGTCTTTTCCACATAAGACAATTAACCTACAACCACGCCAGCTAAACAAATCATAAAAATAGGTATGAGAGCCCAGGGGCTGATTGTTTGGCAGCTTTTTATGAAGCTGCCATAAAGGGATTTGGTCCCTTAATGATTCATTGGAAGTTTCATAGGGAGTATCAGTCTTTAAAGCTTATTAAAAAAAAAAAAACTGAGTGAAGATGTCTCGAGGTGGATTTTGTTATTCAGGGTGTCAGTTGAGGAAGGGGTGTGAGCAGCAGGGGTCATCACCAAGGTGGCGAGAGGTGCGGTGCAGTCTGGGTGCTAATCAGACTCATCCTCTGGAGCAGCGTTTGACATTTCCCATCAACACCGACTCCTGGCTCGCTCTCTCCTCACCTGGGCTCTCTCATATGCTCAGCTCCCATCTCAGACCGTCTTCTATACTCTGTTGACACAGGCAGGCTGCTCCGTCAGTCACTCGCCTCATTAACTCCTGTTGGGCTGTTATTCCCACTGCTATAGTCATACATGCACGTGCCCTCGCATACGCACACTCGCGTACATCCATTGACTCAAAGTTTCCCACTTGTAAGCAGTCGAGTGTTTGTCAGTTTGCACATTTTGACATGTTTTGACGTTTCGCTGCTTGTGTGAATCGCTACAGCTGCAGGAATCACTTTCTGTCTGTTACCCTCTGATCAGATGAATTGATTTTGGAGTGCTGGCAGGATAAGTGTGCACTTTTTTCTCTCTCTCTCTCTCTCTCGCGCTCTTTTCTCTTGCCTGTTTGGATTAAAGCTCAATAGATACATCACTTTTCATTCTCAAGTAGATAAACTGAACCCTAGTGAGTTGCTTGTTCAGACTGAGTTGTTTTTCTATCATTTCTATTACCTCAGACCCACAAGGAGCATCAATCATCATGCAGACCACAGTACTGAATAAATCTCAATTTATTGCTGCTTTCACTTTGAAATGCCATCAAATATCCAGCTGACAAAGATCTGTGTCCATCCAAAGCAACAACTCATAATAAGATATGAGGCAGTGTTAATGTTGTCCAGCTTCCCTGTTCCTTCCAGGCAATAACTTTGATCAGATGAACACACAAAGCGGGAAGGATATGGATTGCGTTGGAACTGATTGTTATCAACTTTGATTTAACAGAAACTATGATACCACAGAATGTGCCAATACTTCCTCTTCTTTTGATAAATTGTGATATCTGCTGCAAAATCCGCTTGAAATCGGTTTGAATTAAAAGGAAAACTGTAATGCCAGAGCACAGCAAATGATGTTTAGCAATGTTTAGTGATGTGAGATATGAAAGTGATCTTTATTTAACCAGCCAAGCTAACAAATAAGTCAGTTTGATGACAGACACAATGTTTTGCAGATATCATTAAGGCAGATGAGAAAGAGCTGATTGAGGAGAAAGGTATGCCTGAGCAATATGCTAGTATATCATAATTGACTATCAGACATACAGGTGGTTAGTGTGGTTGACGTAGGTAGTGTAGTAGCCTGCTAACGGGGTGTGATTGAACTTCTGCTGTTTGTTGTGTTCCTACGCCTCATTTTAGTCAGAGGGGAATTATAACCTCCATTTGCGAAGCCTGGGGTGAAATGGCACACACTTGAAGCACTCAGGGCTCATTAGAGAGATAGAATCAGTGTCCTCAGATTTAATGAAAGCAAAGAGTTCATGTTGAAGCATATTACTCATCTCTAAAAAGTATATTTGCATATGTGATAGTCTCACTCCAGTGTTTGGTACTTCAGTCAGTCGTGGACTGTTTCACAATTTCATGTTTTTGAGTCACTTGTGGTGTTTTGATCCAAACTGTTTCTTGTAACCTTGCAGAGCAACACTTTTTTTTTTCCAAGTGGAACAAACTTCACAACAGACACGCTACATATTACAACGGCATCTGTGCTCATATTCAGCCTTCAATTCTTAATTTCTTGAGACAACAAAAAAGTTATACTAGTGATGTGAGGTAATTTAGAAATTAGTATCAACATCTGGAGGCAATATGTTGCAGTGCAGACTGCAGCAATATAGTGTGAATAAAGTAGAACAAAATAATTAGATAATGAAATAATCTCACCCTATTGGCAATTTTTCGTTCCGTTTTAAGCAAATAACATTTTAGAACTCAAATAATAGTCAAAACTACTCATTATGCTCTATCATCCATCTCTTAATACTTTCCAACTTCCCCAGCCTGTTTGTGGCTCTCAGCCCCAAACCTAGTTGTCCCTGCTGAAGACATAAATCTTTAAAAAATGGGTTGCAAATTTCATTCTCAAAAAACGATAAATAAGTTCCTAAAACATCTGGAGCCAGATGCATAAAACTCTGTGTAGATTCATGACTAAAACTGAGTGGACGCACAAAGCCAGAAATATGCGTACGCATTTTTTTTCGTCAGGTTTACACAGCCTGCGTACGCATGATTGTGTTTTATGAATCTCGGTCGTTATGGAAAGTGGGCGCACTTGCAAGAGCATTTCTACTCCCACAGTTATCCATAAATAGATGAAGACCCACCCTTAACCAGCTGTTTTCATATCAACATGCTGTCTGCACACCTGTCAATAAAACAAACGAGAAAGAAGAAGTGCAGTTTCACAGATTGTGTTGCACCGGCGAGTTTCTCCAACACCGCCAGAACAGCTGTCATTACGCGCGATCATTACGCACGGCTGTGCGGCTCTTTGTTGCGTCCATATCATTAATTCATCACTTGGACCTGTAAACCATCGGCAGTGATATCTCAGAAATGTAATCAATGATTAGTCTGTAGTGCTCTGAACAGACTTTACAATGTGGGTGTGACACAACTATGGATAAAATAAAAAAAAATACAATGTTGACTCATAAGTAAATTAACAGGATGATAAAATGAATCACACAAAAATGATTAATCAGCATTTGGTTTGTAAATGCGTCTTTGATTAGCATTTTACAAATCTGTGTAAACAAAAAAAAAAAAATCAAACAATCAGTGTAGCTGGTTGTCAACCAAAACAATGTTTTACTAAAAGATTCGTCTGTCACCTTATATTTCATCTCCACCTCATCACATCACCCTCAGATCGCTTTAGAAAAACATGCGTACGCCTGGTCCGAAGAATGCGTGAGGTACGCACTTTCTCACCGCACATTCTGTGTTCATACTGTAAATACCAGTTTATGTGTGGGAAATGGCAAATGCATGGTTTTTATGTGTATGTACTGTTTACCCATCTGGCCTCTGGGCACTGCAGCTTTCACCAAACATTACTCAAACAGCAGTGAATTGCGAATTTGTTGGGGACTCCTTTTCATGTGTAGATTAATACACATTTGGTACTCCAGTGAGTATTTACAACAGCAGGACAAGGTATGTGGGATTTTAAAATCTACACTGCCCATGTTTATCATAATGTACGAACTTGTCACCCAGTGTAACACTGTAGTTTATTGTAGTGTTTTTAATTGTTTGGAGCTCTACGAGATATATCAAGCTTTGGATAAACAGACAATACTTGTTAGTAGGTTAGATGGTTTTGGTATTTTCATGTAATTCTTACATAATAAAAAATATATAGAATATAACCAGAACTGTCATTTAAGATGCCATTTCTTTACAGTGTTCCCTCATAAACATTCAGAGCAGTTAAACTCAAAATAACCAAATATAGTGTTAAGAAAATGAAACTAACAAGTTGAGATGTTTCAGGAAAAAAAAGTGAGAAACTCTCACCCCAGTGGCAGTCACTTGTTTCAAGTACTTAAAGAAAATTCTGGGCCTCAACAACAGACAAAACAACTTGTTTAGATGTAAATTATTTACAACGCATCCCTAGAACAGCTCAGTACAGCAATGGACAAACGTGAACAGCCACATGTGTACATGTACAGTACATTTCAATGAGGCTGAGCCCTTCCCTTCCCTTCCCTGTCACCGTTGCCTAAGATTCTGATGGTGTTGCACGGCGGCCAGCGCTGACTCACCTGGTGGAGTATCGCACACACACACCAGCCCCCCGCTCTCCACTCACTCACCTCCTTCCCCTCCCACTGAGTTCACCCTGCACTGCAGTTCAAAGTGGTTTTGCCTGTCTAGCCTTGGCGTTTAATGTTTAAGTATTGGGAGCGGCTGGAGAGTGCAAATAAAATGCCTTTACAGACTCCGGGGCACGCTGAGGGCTGTGATTCCAGATACAGTATTGTGAAATTTCCATTGTGCTTGACAGAGTAGCCTCAAGGCTCCTGAATCTGCTCTGCTGAATTCTGACTCTTTACTTATTCATAATGCTCGATGCGTGCGGCTTAGATAAACCATTTAGAGGAAGATTATTCAAACTTTATTACATTGACAAAAGGCAACGTGTCTGTGCTATAAACTGTTTGTCAAAAGTTCAAAACAGGATAAAGGTTTGAATGCAGACCCCACCTGCAAGAGAAAACCACAAACAGCACAATGAGTTGTGGTAGGGCTGCCTTTGCTTTTAGCCTGAAGAAAGGAAAACCCTATTTGCAGCAAAGGAAAACAACACGGAAAGCCTGATACTACTTATATGTTTGTGCGTGATTATTCTGTAGTCCTAATCCGTCTAACAATGTTACAAAACATTCAGACAGGAGGAGGCTTTAAAGCAGTAATTGGGGGGACTTACACTGGTAAAACTCCGCTCAACCACTTCTAGTTGCATCTCGCTCATGCTTGATCAAGACTGTGGCACAAGAAATCAAACATGGGTGTGGATTTAGTCTGATTTAAAGCATATCTGTTAATTCCCTTAAATGTCAAGATGAAGAGGGAACATTTAAAAAAAAAAAAAAAAAAAAAAAAGACTATGTAATGCAGCAGATATGTCAGACTGGGTAGAGGGCGATGTGAGGGGATGTAATGTGTGTTTATTTCAGGGGTAGAAGTTTTAATGTGACACAGAGGGAGCCAAAAAACTGATGACTCATTGGCCGTTTTCACGCCTCACACTGGATTAGCCATCACATGCAACAGGCTTCTTAATGGAATTGTGTAATGCCCTCAATCCCTCCAGAATTATTTCATAAAATCAGCCTCGCTTTTGCTGTGTCACCTTCATATGCGAAACCGAGGACAGCAACGAACTGTCACATAGCAGTACGTGTCTAAAAATGTTGGGGTTGCTCATTGCAGCCGAGGCCTGAAAGAACACTTTGTCGATGAGACGTTCAGATGACTCTTATACCAGAAAGTCTTCCAAACAACTTGGATAATGTTGTTGTCAGGTGAAAATTTCTAGTTTGCTTGTTCGAACTTAAGCCACTGAGATTATGCGCTCCTTTGTGGTTTGTTGGGCTTATAAAAACCTCTCAAAACCAGTCTGCAAACGGAAAATGGCTATTTTGAAGCTGAAGTGTAAACTCTAAATTGTCCATAGGTGTGTGAATATGTTATTCTTGCTCGTGTGTTCACTCTATGACTGAGTGTTTGCATCTCAGCAGGAGCCTGTTTAAATCCTGAACAGGTATAAGCAGGTATTGCAAGTATTGTTTTGTGTTTGCCCTCAGGTGTTTGGGTTTTCTCAAGACAGCATCAGATACGTTTTGCATATAATAAATGGATCTTAGATACTTTGATTAATTGTCTAAACTGTCTGCTGTGATTTCCATTGCCTTCAGTTGCAAACTCCACCCACCTGGCACCGAAGGAGGCCAAAACCAAACAATGAAGTGTAATGTTTGCAAATGCTATTTGCCCCAGGTCTGCCTGATAGATGGTTGGTTTCCTCAGTGGGAGAAACTGAAGTTCAAATTCGTTCTGTCACATCAGCACAACTTGCTCTTTATGATGCATTATTTATCACAATTTTTACATTATTAATTCCACGTACAATCACATTTTGTCACTAAGTTCATTTACAAGAAGCACTTTACAGTCAATCATGATTATGAAGATGATGATGATTATTATTATAACTACAATCTGCATCCTTTGTGTGGACTGAGACCTCTGAGGACTCTTCCTGCCTCACGTTTTTTCCCTCTCTGTGGTTTTGAGGTGTTTGTGTGGCATGCCAGGTTTTATCTCAGAGCTGTGACACCTGAACCAAGACTGACCTGAGGCCAAACAGCGCCTCTGGTGTCCCTCAGGGCACCGCAACTGCTGTCAGCTCAGTGTTTGAACAGCACCTCTGCAGAGACAGCTGCTGAAATGTGTCTGAAGAAGACGTTTCGAGAATCTCCATGACGTTTGGCAAAAACAGAGGGAATTCAGTGATATGTGGACTGAAAGCTAACGCTAGTAGTCGAGCAACCCGGTCGGGGTTACACAGTGGCTTGCCAAGTGCACCAGCCATCTTTTGGCCAAGACTTGATGTTCATGGTCTCAGTGAGCGGCAGGTAGTCTCACAGTGCCACAAGCCTGGCACAGACAGTGAACACCAGACTGGAGGTCAGCCAGATTGAGGTTTAATGAGACTGAAGCCACACCAAAGGCTGGAATATCTGTCCTCACACTTCAGAGCACCTGTGCCACACTGTCAGTGTGATGAGAGCCTAAGTTGCCCCAAAACAGCCCCTCTTCCTGTAATTACTCTAACAGTTGGATTGTTATCACACAAGTTATTTTGCTTCCTGAAACATTTTAGATATCTGTTTTTGTCTTCACTGATATGCCTTGAATGCGGATTTAGAGGTGTTTCATGTGCTATCAACACAGCAGCAACCAAAACATGTATTAATTGGCTCTAATCACAGGACTATATAAACAATGCAGGGATGTTGGTGATTGAAATTTAAACTGTTTGAACCGGAAATGAAGTGCTGCCATGAATCCAGGGAGGAACTCTCCCCAACCCCCCCTACTCTTAAAGGAGAGAGTACAAGAGTAAGTTACAGTTATATGCACAAAACATACTTTGGCCACTTAAATAGGCCAGTGAATACAATACCAAGCCTTAATCTGGAGAACCTGCGGGTGATTCTTGGCCCTTAACACACGCACGCAGTACATTTTACGCACTAAATACACTGCTTACGTTAAGACTAGGCCTGCAAAACGCGTTCTGGAGCCTCATCTACTAATGTACTGTAAGTCAGCCCTGTTGCTATTGTCTTTCTCAAGGAGTCAACTTCAAAATGGTGTCACAATATGTACTTATATAGGTTTTGATTTTTTTTTTTTTAAACGGATCTAACAATCATTAAAACGCCCAAAAGTAGAGGGCGCAACGAGGGCGCACAGTGTGGGCACTGCACAGATATCAGTGCACTTTAACAAAGTTTCTTTAAGTATGACAGAGTTACACGAGTTTGCCAAGTAGTAGTGCCAAACCTGAACGTAAACTATGTTATATATGCTCAGATTTCTTTAGACTTTGATTTAAATTGTACGAAACGTCTCCAAAGTAACTTTCGTGCGTAGTCATGGTGGTGTTTGGCTGGTTTACAAGAGAAACAGGGTTAGAGGCCATTCAGCATTTAAACCCACCAATCTACTAAATTAGACAGTAAGTAAACTGTGTAATATGCTCGCTTATTTATTTGATAAGTACGGGGTCACCGCAAAATCACCCAGCACAGGCGTGCGCAGTGCCCGTTCACAGGCAGTTCTATTCTTCTGGGAAATGTATTCTGTGCGGAAAGTTCTCCCAGACGCACTTCAGTTACCGCACACACTGAAATCACTTCACCTAACTACACTGTTTCAAGATTTGAGCCCAGCACTGTGCCCCTGTCTGCCCTGCCTTTCCTGTGAAATCTTGAAAATGGGAGGGTGAAAAAAAAAAAAAGACGGTTTATAATTGATGTTTTCCCATGGAACAGCCCCTCCTCCCCGCGACACAGGCTCACCCTCAGGTGGAAGAAATCTTTTAAGATTTTTTTGTGGGATAACATCAGGAGGGTTTGTCTAGGCGAGCCAATCAAGTCCCTCCCCTGCTATAGATCGGTGCTATAATACAAAGCAGTAAAAGCGGTCGCCTCACACAAGCGGCTGCAGCTCGACTAGAGATCCCGTGGCTTTTAATTCCCTCGCTACTTTTTTTTAACCCTCCTTCGATGTGCCCCGTTATTACCATTTGTCTGAGGCGTTCATTTCCGCACCTGCCACGGTAGAGACCAGGCGAAGGCGAAGTAGAGGAGGAGACAAGGGCATTGCGAGAGCCGGGAGAGGCAGACGGTAGAGATAGCAGCGGCGACTCGTTTGAGATCTTAAAGGACAAAAATGCTGCTCTGGACCAGAATCGTATTGGTCGGTCTCATCTGCTTGTCCTTGGTGTCCTCTGGGATGGGATGCGGACCGGGCAGGGGCTACGGCAGGAGAAGACACCCGAAGAAGCTGACACCTCTTGCGTACAAGCAGTTCATCCCCAACGTGGCGGAGAAGACCCTGGGGGCAAGCGGCAGATACGAAGGCAAGATCACAAGAAACTCCGAGCGATTTAAAGAACTGACTCCCAATTATAACACAGACATCATATTCAAGGATGAGGAGAACACTGGTGCCGACAGGCTAATGACTCAGGTAAGGAGACAGAATAACCTTTTTTCCCCCCACTGCCCGTCTCCTAACGCACCATCACTGCGCACTGCAACAACCTCCTTGTCAGACTGATTGCGCACCTTAAGTGAAGTCTGTTTTACCCGGTGCTGAACTCTTCACACTGAGCCTTTTAACTTCACTGTAAAAGCAGATGCGCTTTATGCACCAGCATGGGAGTTTTTTGTTTTTTTTAAAAAAGCTGCAGGCTTGAAGCGAATGTAGAAATCCAGCTGGAGAAGTGATGTGCAGGCGGACAGTCAGGACACTCGGCCTTCATGATTGTGACAGTGTATTTAAAATATTAATGTGCCCCTCTCCTCATATCTATATTTGTATCTATGTGAGGCTGTATTTGTTGTCTCACAGGCGCACATTCGCATTAACTTACATTTTATGAAGGCATCCAGAATTCGTTGTGCCTATTTACGCGTTATATTACAGCTTCTTTTAAGCGCATTTTCTTTATTCCAGCGCATACAGAGAGCTGGAGATGCGCACCGCTTCAAACACCCGGGCTTATTCAGGCATGGCGTGGCTCATTCAGACATTTTCTCGCACAGGCTGCTGTAATTTAGCCTTTCGCATGGTGTGCATCAGTGCATGAAAACAGTGATATTTCTTTGAGAGTGTTCTGAACACTATCAGGACTTCATAAATGGGTGGGACTCGGTCATGTATAAGAGCAGGGCGCACATGAGTGATGGTGCCTTATACAAAATGCAAATGCATGGAAGGTGACATCTTTTTAAAAAAAGAAATACTCCATGCTCATGTAGGCAGTTAGTTATCAAAGCTCATAACTCGTTCTGCACATAGAAAACGAGCCTCACAATACATCGCAGAGATGGCTTGATTTCTCTCCAGGCTGCAGGATGCCGCGTCTCTTCAGCATGACTTTTAGCACTTAGCTGCTGGTGAATTATTAAAAACGCTTGGGTGATATTGGCTCAGTAATAATAAAAATGCCGGTGGTGATGGTGGTGGTGCTGCTGGTGATGAAGCCAGGCGCGCGCCGGAGTCCCTGAACCCGTGCCTCGCACCATGCATGAGCACGAGCTCCGATGAAATATTCACTGTGCGTGCGGTCTCGGCGTCCCTCTCAGCCCTCCCCACCTCTCCTCTGTGATACACCTATAGGCTCTCAAACGCAGACATCATGAAATTACAGTCGCGTGGTGATGTGATGCCCAAAGTGGGGTTCAGGGACCCCCCCCCCTCCACGTATCCTCGAGTCTCAGTCGTCCATAGTCTCCAGCAAAAACAAGAATAGTTTGATTTTACTGTTATTTTATTCATTTCTGAGAATATAGAGTAACATCTGCCTGCAGAGCTTCCAATCTCAGTAAAACGCACCACCTGCTGTATAAACTGCTGTGTTTACAGGTCTGGATCAAATCATACAAACAAGGCGAGAGTCCCCTCAGATAAAAGGGGATTGTATGGGGCGTCTGTGGTTTAGGTTTGCCCAATTTTGGGGGCTATTATTAGCAATGATTGGGAGTTGCTTTCGGTTTTACATATTTATTTTAAAGAAGGCCGGTGGTTCTAGCTTCTGCTTTTCCATTCAGCATCCCAGCATTCACAGAAAACACAACAACTGTGTGAAATGTACATGAAAGGGCTGTTAAGCACCCCTGACTGGGCCTGAAACGCAATTTGAACTTATGACCTTTGGTCAGCAGGAGGCCATAGTAACTAAAACAGGTGAGCTTGTTCTCCTTATCGTACGTGACATTGAAATATATGCATCTAAAGGATTGGGGTTGTTGCTGTTTTGTAGGCTACTCTGCCAGTGGCATAAGCATTATCACATGGGGATTAACGCTGTGCCAACGATTCCTGCGCTGTTCCACGGCTTTACGCATGAATCCTGTGGGCTTTTACGCACGGGTTTTTACGCAATAATGTAGTGGACTTCCCTTGTTAAACAGAAGTTATGTTTATACATGGAACGAGGCACGTGCCTGCAGTAGCTTCCTAAGGTGTGTGCAATAAATGACCTAATCACTGAATTAATTCACCGCAGTCTAGCAAAGCCTGGCAAACCCCAAAGTCTGATTTGAATTAGCGTTTGAACCACCACATCCCTCAACTATTAAGGCACATCTCACTCCGGGGACAGTTGCCAAAAGAGGCGTTTTTATAGACATTTACAGATGAACAAGAGCACCACTCTGGAGGCTGAGCTGCAAAAATGTCCATTTTGTCCACAAATTATAGCGTCATTTTCAGTGTTAAAGACATATTTGTGAGTTGAAAGAGTTGCAATGTACCCCCCCATAAGAAGAGTGAAGTTTCATATCTGCTCAAACTAGTAAATTCCACGTATTTTTAATGAAGTTTGACATGTTTAAATAAAATTATAGAGACAACTTGTGAAGCAGTATAAGATGTTGGGCAGATCTTGTGATAAGAAAATGAAAGTGAAGACGATTCCCCTTTTTTAAACAAGTAAAACTATGGCAGCCCGATTGGCAGATGTTACATTTTACACTAAAGAAAAAAGCTCCAATACTAGATTGAATCGCTTTTAAAAGTGGATTTTTTTTGCAGTGTAGTACTGTTGGGACACTGCAGTCTCTGCCCACAGTGCAAACGTGTCGGAAAAGAGATGAGCTGGCGGCTTGTTTGCACTGACAGGTAGCTGATAAGTGTTTCCTCTAACCAAATAATTTGTGAAAAGATTAAGAGGGAGGCTGTTGAACAACTTTACCCGGAGCACAAAGCGCCGGTCCGGGGCGCCCTGCTGGGCTTCACGGTGGCTGAGCAGAATTTGGCTTGATTTGCGGCACACGACCTAATGAATTAATAAATAGGTTAAGCTTTACGGCTCTTGACTCCGACAATCCCACTCAGAATGTGGGAGGTTTTTTTGGGGAGGGATGTTTTGTATTCATCACATTCTACAAGTGTGATATCCTCATAAATCAGCCACTGATATATGTGGAAGCCCCCTTTTCCCCCTTTTTTGTTATACGAGTTTTTGGGTCTGTGTGAACATTCTTGCTTTAGGACACATAGGCTGTACATAAGGGGGGAGAAGACAGTGGGTCACACACACACACACATATAGACGTTTCTCTGTGTGCCCATACCATCCTTGGATATTTCACAAGTCTGTCAGTCAGCAGGCAAAACACCTCGACTTAAGGAGGCATGTCACGTTTCCAAGACTTTGCAGGAGAAGAATAATGAAAGTTTCCCTCCGCGGTTGGACTGAAAAGACTCTTTGTGATGTTTTATTTGACATATTGGTTGAGTGTTGAGAATAGTTGTCTTGGAGAAGGCCAAGCATCTTCATTGAGAGCGCGCGGAGAGGTTGGGGTGCGACGATTTATTTATAAGACAAACTCCAGATATTTTAAGGCAGCAGCTGCTCTTGGAGATCATCTTCATATCATCTGCATATCAATTATTTATTTAAAGAAAACAGACAACTTGCAACCAACAAAGGACTCGGTCATTTCGTGGCCTAATAGCTACAAACTCATGAATTCATAATGCAATGCATGTTGTGCTCAATGCAACACTTTCTTGATAGAAAGGGACGCTGCTCGCACCTTTCCAAGACCGAAGCCCCCATATGTTATAGGCCAGTGAAGCGAATGCGCTGCCTTATCAATATTTCATCAGCAGCTTTCTTATCCGAGATGTGCCCTCTGACGCTGCTGCTCACACTGAGAAATGCAAGCTCACATTCAGGATCAGAGCTGCTCGGCCACCTTTGCAGTTCAGTTCCTCAGCTGGGAGGAATCAGGAGCGTCAGGTGGGGGGGTGGGAAGGTGTGGACGAGGCCTCAGCGAGTCCAAATCGATCTTTAATTGTTATTACGATTTGAGGGGCGCAGCAGAGATCAAGCAAACATGACAGGCGTCTTTCAAGAAGAGAAAAACATCATGTGTGGCGCATGTGGTCCAACATTTCTCTGATCAAAAGATGATATGTATATATTTAGTCAGTTATGAGGCACCTGCTCTTTTTGGCAACAGAAATTGTGCCAATCTAAGACTAGTCTAAGACTTAAAACATCTAATATACTGTATAACACAACAAGTAACAAACTGATCCATTCCTCCTTCCCGCAGAGATGTAAAGACAAGCTGAACTCGCTGGCCATCTCAGTGATGAACCAGTGGCCCGGGGTGAAGCTGCGGGTCACCGAGGGCTGGGACGAGGACGGACACCACTTCGAGGAGTCGCTTCACTACGAGGGCAGGGCGGTGGACATCACCACCTCGGACAGAGACAAGAGCAAATACGGCACTCTGTCCAGGCTAGCGGTGGAAGCCGGATTCGACTGGGTCTACTATGAATCGAAAGCCCACATCCACTGCTCTGTGAAAGCAGGTATGCTGCAGGGCGAGAGGGGAAAACCACTCAATTGTTCTGTCATGCATGCGCAGAGGAGAGAAAAAAAAAATCTATCACCGGTGCGCATTTCTCATCAGGTGCGATTGTAATCATCTAGAAGAGCAGGTGCAGCTCGAGGGGAAGCTGCAGCGTTGCTTTATCTTCCACACAAGTTTCATGCAAAAAGCAGAGTTTTATCAGCTGTGAGAAGGGGAGAGGTAAACTAGATTATTCGATAGTCATGCGTGGTGTGAGGAACTCAGACCTCAACCAAAGTGAGGATGAAACCAAGTGTGCAAATAACCTGCTTCCAGTGATCAGACGTTTGCAACATGCAGGCTGCGGGAAGTTTGACACTGGAAAGTTTATAAAATGAGTCTAAATCTCGTTAAGAAAAAAAATAATGAAAGTTTTGGCCAATTTACGCATCAACACTGTGCTATTATTAGCAACCAATTAATCATTAATCAAAACAAACACTACTGAAATCTATTTTATGAGCTTAACTGGAGTGAAAGAGAGAAAGAGTAAGAATATATATATTTTTTTGCATTATGAAATTGTAAATATATTTTTCTATGAATGATGCATGGCCACATCCCAGCCTGTGGCGTTATGAGCATTTCCCATGCAGCTTATTTCTTGATCTTACATCGCCCCACACTGTCTCCTGGTGGGAACCACGACCATAATCTAACAAGGCTTCTCGGTGTGACCTAGAATAGCAAACATCATTTTTTGTTCTCTAGAATTTTTTTGCACATGAGCAGAAACCAAAATAAGCTGCTTCATGTTATGTTGCAAGTTTGAAACTGGGGGAACAGTTTGTATTTGGTCATGTACGAGAAAAGGGAAGAACTTGCCCGTTAAACCTTTTTTTTTTCCCGGAACTTATTTATATTAGCTTTGACATCCAATTTTTTTTTATTTTAAAACCTTCTTTGTGGGTTATTTTTGGCTAAAATAATCTACCTCTGAGGCCTTCACTAAGCTACAGGACACCTATGGGGTTTGGAAAATATTTCCTCACACTGATTGATGAGCCATGGCTCTTTTTTTAATTGATAAATCCCTTATTTATCATTCAACACACACTTTTTTAGATCACACTATGGGCCAGGCCGACGTGTCATTAGGGGTCATGCGACTTTACCAAAAGGATTTGGGGGTAAATCTGGTTTTCAGTTGTCACCTTATTTCATGCTCGGGAATCTTAAAAGAAGATTAAAAGCCCCAAATTCTGAGTAGGAAACCCCCTTTTTTTTCTGTGTGCAGGACAGTGTGATCCTAGAGACTGGTATGTGAAGAGCTCCACCAAGGCCAAAATTATTGTCATCAAGGCTGACAACAAAGCAGGGAGAGGTGGTAGAAAGAGGGACATTGATGTTGCACAACAGAAAGCATTTAAGAGTCCGGACCCTCATTTAAATTCAAATCTACAACTCGAGAGGCTTGGAAAAGTGGCTCCACTGGGTAAATAGTAGTTGTGAGTCGCCTATTTGTGTGAATTGTCACATAGAGGTTTCTGCACCTGAGTAAATATGGGAAGAGTAGCTGGGAAAGGCGTAAGTGTTCTTTACCGAGAGTAGCTCGATCCACAAGCTGATTTAGAATAACAATGCCTGCTCTTTATTGGGTTTTTTAATTAAGAATAGATGAGCCAAGGCTTTCAGTTTTCTCGTCTCAGACAACGTGGGCCAAGCCAATACGCATTTGGCATGGAGGAGCCGACAGGCATCATTATGCAAAATGCATATGGCCCACCACGATGTGGAGGCAGGAAAAAAATACACATACGCGCAGAAAAGGGGGGGTTCTTGAATGGTCTTTTGAATAGGGCGGTGGTCCTGAACTGTAATGAAAGCAGGTGTGGTTTTTTTTTTTTCAAAAGTCCTAAAAGTTTTTTAAAAATGTTGATTTGGGACATTTTAGGCGTCTTTAAGGTGTTTTAAAATAATTTTAGTGGACCTCAGTGGTTTCTTACTAAACATTTTCTGGTTGTAAAAACATGTTTTGCCGAAACTTCAGTTATGTAACAACATGATCTTTTATTTCAACAGAAAACTCAGTGGCAGCAAAATCTGGTGGCTGCTTCCCAGGCTCCTCTTCAGTCACCCTGCAGGATGGATCCATGAAGGCGGTTAAAGACCTCCAAACCGGCGACAAAGTCCTGGCAGCAGATGACGATGGAAACCCGATTTACACAGACTTCATCATGTTCATAGACCAAGACTCGACGACCAGGAGGCTCTTTTATGTGATCGAAACCGACTCCGGCCAGAAAATCACCCTCACCGCGGCGCACCTCCTCTTCGTCGGCCACAACTCCACGGACACGGAGGAGCGGAGGTCGGCGATCTTCGCGAGCCAAGTCCAACCTGGGCAAAAGGTGTTCGTCTTCGATGGCGAGCGAAGTCGACTCGAGCCTGTGACCGTAAAACGGATTTACACGCAGGAGCACGAGGGCTCGTTTGCACCGGTGACCGTGCAGGGGACCGTCGTGGTGGACCAGGTCCTTGCGTCCTGTTACGCAGTGATCGAAGACCACGACCTGGCGCACTGGGCCCTGGCACCTGTCAGGCTCGCCCACTGGGTGTCCTCGTTGCTTTTCAGTTCCCAGCCACAAGTCAGTGCACAGAACGACGGAGTGCACTGGTACTCCAAGATCCTTTATCAATTAGGAACATGGCTCTTGGACAGCCACTCGATCCATCCACTTGGGATGTCAGTATACTCGAGTTGAAACCTCTACTACAGGAGCAGAGTGAGACTTAAATGTAGGACACACGAACTATTCAGTAGATTTAAAAAAAAAAAATAATAATAATAATAATTAAAACGAACAAACAAACAAGACAAAGGCCCCAGCGGAGTTGGGATATTTATTTCAGTGACTTTTCTATGATGTGTCCCCTTTCAAAGAATGAACGGAGCCTTAAAAAGTTTCTCTTTGAATAATTTATTCTCACGTGAACTCGCTGCTGTCTGTCACACAAATGGATTCTGAGAGGGTGTGAGCAGCAAATTGTGCATAATCTATTTTTGTATATCTCAAATGCAAAAAAAAAAAAAATGAATGAAAAAAAATGGAGGAAAAAAAATGAAAAAAAAATGAAAAAGAGAAAAAAAAAGCGCAAAGAGAAAGAAGACCATGTAGAAAGGAGCTAACTGACAGGTTGTAATGTTCATATGTGCATATATGTGCAACTGACTGTTATATTTTGGGGAGAACAAACTTCGCGGGGTTCCATAAATTATATTTTTATACACAGAATTGTAAATTAGATTTTGACAGATCGCTACCGAATCACATTTCGTTATTTGAAATAGTGTAAGATATGAGAATATATTTTAATTTAAATACAGTAGTTGGGAAAGTATTGGAAAAATCTTGTACTGCTTTGGTTTATTAAGAATTTTATGATTTTGGAAACTGTTGGTTTAAGTTGTCGGAGAGGGACAGATATTCTGCCTCATGTCTGCATTCTCTGCTTTTTTCCTTTTTGTTTGTGTTTCTATTTTTTCTGTTTTCTTCTGAGAAAAATATTAAAATGCAGATTCTGACAATTCAGTAACAGTTAAAGTAGTACTGAAACAGTTTCGTTAAATAAATTAATAAGTAACTCCTGTAAATGTACTAAAAATGTATTTTTCTTTTCATATTTTGTAATAGGGAGATAGTTTTATAGAAATGACCTGCGGCAGATGCACAGTTTGGATAGTCTATATAGCCAGACCATACCAGTTAACTTTCATAACAGGGCGATGTGTCAAAAAAATGTCTAGAGTTTATTATTTATATGTTTATTACAAAATGAGATAAAGAAAATCTTCAAACTTGCAGTTGTTACATGTCTTTGTCTGACTGAGCTTCACAGGAAACACAAAGAGGAACATTTAAACCACATTATGAGGCGTTTTCCAGCCAAATTAAGGTCTTAAATTACTTCCTGGAACACATCATTAGTGTATAAATCAGTTATCACCTGTAAAGTTATTTTCCCCATTTTGCACAATTATCTTTTATAACGAACTGAGCATTCATTTTGAGTGATGAAAACAATGGTTATAATTGGTGTATAAGAATGATTTTTAAGGTTATTGGATGAGTTGAGCCTTCTAGGAGAGCTAACAAAACTATTTCGCCCTGGTTGGCAGCTTTTACAAAATGGAGAATATTGCGCTTTGAAAAACCTATTGCATGCTTGCGAAATGTTGAGAGCCCATGTCAAATTTAACGAGGTTTGCCCTCCGCAAATAACTTCTAACATGCAGACAAATTAAACAGAAGTGTGTTTGTTGGCCCTAAATCTGCTTCTCTGTGTCTGCTGGTTGAGGTCAAATCCTCTTTTACATCCAAAAAAAGAAGAAATACAGTAATTTTAGTCTAAATCACAACATGTGTTAGTCTTTGGAAATCACCATAATCCTACAATATTTTCTTAGGAACTCAAAGTGTGCATAGCAGAAAATAGTGAGGTTGCACTGATGTATTTTATGTCCTCTTTGAGATGTGATGTGGTATTGGTTGTCTTAAATTGATTACAGCATCACTCCCCCCCCCCCCCCCCCAGTAGCCATGTTATTAAGTTGTACAAGGGCGACACCATGTGGCGAATGAGAGGTACTGCTGATTGGCAGCAGCTGGAAATGCTGTAAAAAGGATTCTTCAGCAGGGAGTTGTGAATACTTTTATGTGAAATCTGACAAAACTCACAGGCACAGAAGAGCAGCAGCTTCTTTGTATGAATCAGCTAAGAAATAAACGGATATATGGCATGTTAATGGTTTGTAGGCTAACAAATTGTAGTGACTCTCACTTTGGCTATCTAAATGTGATCCTACTCTACATAAGACTAAATATTTAAATTACAGGTCTAGTAAGGAGCACAAGCACAAATGAAGTTTAGAATATATATTTAAATTCAAATGATGTCATGTAAAATCCTTCATTTTTCCCCAATTACAACATCCCCAAAGTGATCAAACCCATCCTTCACCCAGACTTATCAAAGGTAAAAGAGGCTATTGAACCTGAGTTTCTGAACACTGTTGCAACATGAGCAGGAATTCCATTTCCTTCTCTCAGGTCGCCCACATTGTGTTTTGTTGTTGATATTGTGAGGTGGAAACTTGGTGAGGGACAAAGTGGCCCATCTCTCCCGGCACTGTGACCTTGGGTCCCTGACAGATACAAAAGCGTCCGCGCAGGGCAGCATTCCTCAGAGCAGGTAAACAGAGCCTCCTCTAATCCCTCTGGGGGCCCTCAAGTCTGCTGGAGCTCAACAACGGCTTTTACAAATGTTGACATTTGCAAACATGAACAGTCTGGCATTCTGGAAAACAAAACTCGCCGTTTCTAAGAGAGTTCTGCAAATGGCAGCGCTCCTTTACTCCTCTGTGGCAGCAACCAGTAGAGTGCTCAAGACCTAAGTGGTAAGTTGGAGCAAAAAAGCAAACCTACAGGGCTCTGATCCTTAACAAGCTAACACATCATTAAACAGAGATAGGGCTTTACTATTTATGGCAGACTAATAAGATACATTAGTAGATTTTGAAGAAAGTGGCTAGATAGATGGTAAAGTACATGTATGGAAGTAAAGATGGACAAATCTTGAGAAATATAAGGTATAGGCCTACATGATTATTAAATTCTGAGAAAAATACAGAGAAACAATCAGGGTTGCTAACTGGAGTCATAATGTATGACAATGAAAACCCTTCAATTTGAATACATTTGCAATATTTTGGAGAGTTCTCGTGACCTTTCCTGTAGGTCATGGCTATGAAGAATGCTTGGTGAGTGCTGACGTTCAAGAGAAGACAACATGAAATCCACAACACACGGTCTGCAACAGTTTTACATGTTGCTGGTTTGAGAATTATAAACACAGTATGAGAAGTACATTGTATTAGACCATTGAAATCTGACTATCTTCAGGTTTCCATAAACCTGAAGGTAGTTCAGTAGATCCTTTAACTTTTCTATAATCTTTGCTTTAATTTTCTTGTGAAAAATTAGATAGTTTTACCTTGTCGGGCTTCTTACAGTCATTCAAACAGTCCGAGAAGTTCCTAGGAGAAAATGAATCTCTGGTTGAGTTGTTCCCAACTAAAAGAACACATTCAACCAGTGCCGAGGGGTCGAAAGCACATTATTTCAATTTAAGGGGTCACCAGCCAAAAAAGGTTGGGCACCACTGCTGTAGATCACCTATATTCCAGTAGGTATCTACTTTTGACTGTGGTTGTTTTGGTCTTAACTGGATTAGTTTTAAGTGCCAGCCACTCCAAAATACACACACGCAAAAAAAAAAAACACATGTCAAATGTCACTTTTTATATCAAAGTTTATTTTTTTTCTAGTTTTTGGTATCAAATGTAATACATGCCATCTTTTTATAAAAAATATTCAATTTCTTTAAAAATAATTCCATCTCATTAGAAAAATTGCATAATTTACAACATCTGAACAAATTGCACATTGATTTCTGAATTTTCCAACAAAAAATGATTCCTTCATGTCATACATCAAAGTGTGAACACATGACAGGATGGTTTGTCAACAGTTTCAGTCAAAACTCAAAGAGGTTGGATTTTCAACAATTTGAGTCATTTTTTGGCACACCATACTGTTCCAGATGAGGGAACCACTGTAGTGTCTTTTTTTTTTTCAAAATCCAACCAAATAATGAATGTCAAGAAGTGGGGATGACTTTTGGTGGAGTGAAAGCCATAAAGCAGCTTTAGAGTTACGTGTCTGCTCTGTGAACCCGGCTGTCGTCACAGAGATGGAAACCTCCATCCAGTGGGCTAACAAACAATGGTAATCCAGGTAGGCCACCCTGCTTGATACAGAAGTCTTAAGTTCATTCAAGGAAAAGATGAGCAACTGTCAAATATATGCAAGTTGGAAGAACAGCGATAGCAGGAAAAGCAGTAATGGAAGGAAATGCGGCGGGTCCGATAGTCTGAATGCAGCAACAGCTATTTAGTGAGGGAAGCAAAGAAAAGTGAAGTCTTCATTCCGAGGTCCGAGGCTGCGTGGCTGTAAAAGGACTGAAAGTGTTAGAGTTAAAAAAAAAGACAGGAAAAATTACAAGGCAGCATCACATCATTTTCAAGTACAATGAGGGAAAGTTTTGTTAAGAAATGTATGTGTTAATCGTTCTGTTTTGGTGACACCTGTGGTGAGTAATGGTCACATCAGGTGTGTTTTCACAAGAAAGATCTCATGAGTGGAAACTCATCTGTACACTACAACCTCAAACAAAGTGATTATACCAGGAGCATATCAAGTGTTTTTAGAGCACAATCCAGCAATAGCGTATTTTTACCAAAGCGATCTTTCTACAAAAACACACCATTGCTACCTTTTTAATCCTTTACAGTCTGATAATCTTAATGGACCATACCATTGGTTTTGCATGTCTTAGCTCTATACCAGTTTGTGCCTCTTGTGTAATCAATATTTCCGCTTTTACACACACATATTAGGTCACATTAGAGTCAAATTTAAGCCACAGGTTAAAAAAACAAACAAACAAACAAAAAACTAGGTAATTTTGAAAATAATCATTGCTACTTTTGCAAAAAATTTCTATCTGGTGTACTATAGAGTTTACTTTAACTATTCCTTCAACCAAACTAAGAGAGCAAAAGTTTGATAAATAAACTTGATCAGATATCTTTTTTTTTTGATGATGGGTTGTATGAATCTGAAAATTAAAGTAAACTTTAAATAATTACATTAGAGGTACAAACTGTCGCTAGCTTTTGTGCATTAACAATAAACTGCCCGACCTAAGTTTCAGGTGTTGGAGATTTGCATAAGAATAACAGTCAACTGCATTATCATGCGACAATAAATGAACTTAGACAAAAAATAATATAAGCTAAGTCTCTGCAAGTTGCAACTAAAATCAACAACTGCCGTGACTGTGGGAAATGTATCTAAAAACATGCTATAACTTGTGGTCAGTAGCAAATTACAAGCAAATATGTTGATTTGCTAAAACATGCTAAACCTTTAGTATGGTCACTTTAAGAAATGAAACTTGAAGCTAGCAACCACACTGAGGACTGCTTGTAACGCTGCTCTGTTTAAGAAGATGTGACCTAAAGAAACAGAAAGAGTGAAATGATTATTTTAGCAGGATGTCAGTGCTCCGATTCACCAAATAGACCTGTCGAGAAAAAAACGTTGTAAGTTAGCGTTTTGTAGAAAATTCTTTTGACCCAATGCCAGTATAACCATTGTGAAACTAGTCATTCACAGCCATGATGGTCTCTTATGCAAGCACAAGAAAAGCCCCATAGACAACTTTGAAATGAACTTATCTCAGAAAATAAGCCATTTTGAATTAAAATATTTGCCTACTGCAACCATATGAGGTAAAATGTTACTGCTATTAAACAGCCTACTGAAATTACCGTGAAAAACACATCTTGAGGTTCAAGGTGCATATATGTAAGAACCTTTTAAAATTAAGGTACAAATAGATTCAATATGAATCTGTTCTGGCAGTACAAGACCAGGTGTCTTATAACAATATTACTATGACTGGCATTGTCGATACTTTTTCAAATCCACAGGATTTACTACAGCACTAAATATCAAGTGTAACGCACAACATTGAAGACAGCAAATACACATTGTTAGGGAACAAAAACCTCTACATCAGTTCAACTCAAAACAAAAAGGAATAAAACACAAAGAAGTCAGTTTAGAACAACTGTACAACATACAAAAAGACTTGGAACCACTTAACCTCAAGTTTTACAAGGACTTAAGGAGTTTAAGAAGTTTCAACATTTTCAGACACCTCATTTATCCCAAAACTTGTGGTACTTAAAGCATGTTGAGAATCTCGTGACCTTTAATGCGCAGCTAATTTTTTAAAACTTTAAGGGGATTTTTCAAGTAATGGCTAATTTAAGGGAAATACCACTAAATTTACAAGTTCAGCTTACACATGCAGGCAATCACAGAGGCCAAATTGGTACTTGTGAACATGAACAACTCTTTCTCAAGTCTCAAAACCAGAGAACCAAGAACTTCATCTGTGATGTCATCCAGATGCACAGCCATAAGTTAATTTTCTGACTGTAAATAAAAGATTTTGTGGAAACCCTCCAAATTATCCTTGTAATATAGTTTGCGCTAACCCAAAAAGACATCTTGGTCAAAGCGTTTAGGCTACTGTTACATTACATCATTATTTCACCTTTTCCGTGTCCTATACCGTATGGAGCTGCACATTAGTATGACATCACGGCTAAACGGGCAGGACAGTATTTCTTTTGTTGACAATGAAGCAAATAATTTCAGTGCCAAAATTCAGTGGCATTCCCCTTCATCTATACGAGGTAGTATTTCCTGCCATATAATCACTAGTGTCAACAATTCTAAAACATTAACTAGAATAAATCCTTAAAAAGTTGTGAATTAGGCACAAGGTGTTTAAGAGTTGTGTATAAAGTATAAAGCATGTACTGCAAGGTGAGTACCCAGGTCCTTATAAAATACATAAAAAGTATAAATTAATAAAACGTGGCTCAAATAATAAAAGATACTTCATCGTAAACGCATCAGACACATGGACATCACACACAACCACACATCTTTGGGCTAAGGTTTAACCGGCTTCACATACCTGCATGTTCACGGTATATTGGCCATGTTTTTATTGTTTTCTTGTTTTCCCTTAAACTTTTTGTCAAATGTCTTATAAACAGAAACGTGGTCCAGTCATTTTTCTTTTTGGCTCGAAATTAGAAACAAAACACTTGTAAAATGATTTATGTCTGGACACATCAGCATATCCTTACATATAAAAATGTTTTAACTTGGTACAACTTGAGTAAAGAATAAATCAAAAAAAAAAAAAAAAAAAAAAAAAAAGGTTAACAGGATAAATATTGGGTGAAAGTTCTGGTCTACTTATGTACATGATCACGACACATAATGGTTGCCCCCTCACCTTCCTATTAATGATGAACGCCAAATTCACTTCTGAGCTTTAGTTATTAGCAAACACGGATAAATGATGTTCATTTTTGACAAATTTGAATCCCGGAACAGGCAAAAACATTGTGTGATAAGTAAAAAAAACCAATCATGTAACTAATGATGGAAAAAGTAAATGAGCATTCTTGCTGTATTTAGTCTGATGATGTCTAATGGAATCAAACTGAAAGCCAAACAGAAATTTATTATTTTTAGAATTCAAGGTTTTCAGTGATGTGGTAGCACTTCCCAAACAAGGGCACATTCTCAGAGAAAATTAAAATAAAGTGATGCATTAGAGATTGTACAAGTGCCTGTAGTTACCAGTTCCCACACATCTTTAAAAAAATGTGACTTTTTGTGTCCTGTAGAGCCCAAACCTTACAGAGGATGTATTAATTATAATGAGGGGAATTCGATATTAAACATTATGGGGGTTTATTTTACTTTTCTGTTTCAGCCAAACATCTATAGTACGAGCTCAGTGCGAAAGCAAGTTGTTCAAAGTGCTATTCCAGGTACACCATGCAGCTCAGTGATAAGACACCAAATTACCAACTGATAGTTGCAGAGACTTGGACCAATTATACCAGTTTCAGAAAGGATTAAGCAAAATGTTTATCTTAGTAAAAATTTACAGAAATGTGTGTATTCTGAGGAGAATTGTAAGCAATTCTCTAGGATCTACCAAATAAGACACGTATTAAATTCCCAACGATATACGCTGAAGTTGTAATCATAAAAACTCTCAAAAAAAAGTACATTTGCACTCCCTCAAAGCACACTCGCCACAGACTAGAAGTCTAAATCCGTGACTACTCCATAATAGGACAAACAACTAAAATATACATCAAAAAGGTATGAAAGATCTTTCCAAAAATGCATTCCAGGTATCAGTTAAAAGACCTACTAACATTTAGAAAATTGGCCATCTGAAATGAACGAACCTAAAAATGAGAGGTGATCTGAACAATCTGATCGAGAGGCAGCGCTGAAACCGAAAAAGCACCACTAAATCTACACAATGAAGTCGCAACATTTACCATTCCCAAAACCACTGGGAATTCAGGAAAGCCATATCCTGTTGCGTCCTGTGACAATATGATTTAAATCATTATATACACCCAGGCCACCTCTGTGCTTGTATGCATGTTCTCCACTAGGCAGTGCCATTTACCCACAAACAGCTTGGAGACGTAACTCTACCTGAAAGCCGTCTCGGGTTGGAAAAAAATGAAGCTCCAATAGTGATGAAATACTGCCATCTACAGAGGGGAAGAAACACTGCTATATGAATATACTGGCCACAATCTTCCACAACCATTCCCTGCATCCGAAAACAAATAGCGAACCACAAATTATTTTTAAAAAATACCAGTGTCCTTTTTTTGTTTGTTATAATGATTCTTATTGAGGGGGGGAGCAACCATTATCCCATGATAAGCTCTACTTAGTGTCCATGTAAAATGCACAAAAACATTCTTCACAAACTACATCAAAGTAGGATTAACTGTTCAGTGTCTCTCCAGTGCCATTTTACAACAAAGGACAATGGTAGACAAAGTCAAACACAGGCATGCTCGGAGCGAACGTCTTTGTGTTCAATGTTCCGAGTTGACAGGAGATGAACGATCCTTCTGTGCAGAAACGATGACTGTGATTGACCCCAAATTGTTGAAGAAATATTCCTGCGGTAGGTTGGAGCTGTACATGAGAGGCTCCCACATCAGCGACTTCTTGTAACAGGACTCCCTCGCTTTATTGTGCTCCTCATCCATCAATCAGCGACACATCAATGTGGGACAAATCAATCATGTGCCTGTGTGGTAATTGTAATAATAAAGTTTCAACCTCTGTCTCAGGGGGTTGAGATACTAATGAACACTTATGCTGTACTTTGTACAAAATGTACAAAAGCAAAATTCCAAGACCATCACACTGGGGAAATGTAAAAGGGCTACCATTGTATATAATTATTGAACTGGCATGTCTATTAAGATGAAAGGAAGAAGATATATTGATTACCTATGGAAGCTCATTTGAAAACTTGCTGCATGCTGGGGACTGGAAAAGGTGGCAACTGCTTTCCTCTGCTGGGGCATCATTTTGAACATCTGCAATACACAGAAATAGAAAAGGACAAATTGGATATAACTAGATGCTCCTCTCACCCACAAGAGGGAGTGAGGGTGGTGAAGAGAAACTGATTAATTCATTCGCTCTCTCTACCTACCCAATCACTACAACAGAGGGCGCTATGGGATCACACTGAGAAAATATTACTGCCACTCTAGCTGGTGCACAAAACATCTATTTTTTAAGTTTTCATCACAAGGTACATATTTTAAATATTAAAAAAAAAGTCATCTAAGAACATAAAGCAGTGCTTACAGCTTTAACTTCTGAGTGACTGAAGAATTTTACTCCTAAAAAAAATGGGTGCCTTACAAAGAAATCTAGTATAAATTACGATAACTGCACTTTTACAACTTTAACAATCACGCTGAAACGCAGCTGGTACCCACCTCTATGGGGCCAATGGACCTCAGAAGATTCTTCAGCTGAACATCAGTTGTGGATGAGGAGAGGCCCTCTATGGACACAGTACAATGTTCGCTCTCTGCACCTCTTTGGCTTTGTCTGGTGGACATTGGACGTCCTCGACCCATCTGACCACCCCCTCTACCTCGGCCCCGGCCCGACACGACAACCTACACCAGCACCAGGTGTGAGAAAAATTTCCCACGAGGGAAAAAATACGGGAAATGAGTGAGAGAGAAACGGCGGAAATACAAACTGAACCTTTCCCTGCTTACACAGGCATGTTGATGATTTAATCCTGCATTCAACTCTGTGGAGAGAAGCTATAGTATTTCTCCGCACAAAGCAAATTTTAAAGACGCTATGCGTTTCCCCCTTGCACCTCTCACACATGCCAGGCTTTCACATGATTGACTTATCATATTTCTACATAGAACATCAACGTCAGAACATGATACATGTGGCATGGCATATCTTCATATGAGCTTGTGAGTGAGAGGTATGTTTCTTCAGCAGCAGAGGAAGAGGAGGAGGAGGAGGGAGAGACCCCAAAAAGAGAGGAGAGGAGAGGAGAGGAGGTAGTGGGAGTGTGTGTGTGTGTGCGTGCGTGTGTGTTGGAGGCGGGGGAACATAAAGGGAGAGGAGCCATGCAAGCGTTATGGTGGCTGCCTTACGCTGTCAGCATCAGTGAGTATAGTAACTGTGACAGCAGCCTGGTGGTGACAGGCGTGCAGAGAGGCCAGGGGACCTTGTGTAGCCCCCCGTGTTACACTGCTTTCAGCTTGTCAATACTACTGCACCTGGCATACTGTCCTGTCTTATTACCTCTACTGCTCGATTGGTATGTCTACTGAATGCCAGGGTAGTGCCAGGGGCACATGATAACTTTGCAGGAGACATTTCAGCTTCTTTTATTTCAGAACTGCCATTAACCCACAGTCTGCAATAGTAATATATATATTTTAGGTGAAATAGTTGCTGGAGACCGCAGCCAAGAAGGTAAGCGCTCATTTATTACATACCCTGTTTTGCTGTGGGTTGCCCATGCCCCCTCGGCTAGCCTGCGGTGTTCCGCCTGGTCCCTGTGGCTGCTGTCCTGTCATGGTAACCTTCCTTTGGACTCCCTGGTTGAGTGGGGTTGCCGACCAGGTGCCTTGTTGCTGCACTGGGACACCCATCGCCTCAGGCCCCTTTCCAGCCTGGATGGGAATGATAGAGGGCAACACTAATTTAGCACCTCAAAAAAATTCCACCCTTTATCTCCATTTGCAGGCGTCACAAACTGCTGCTCACATTAAGCATTTAGGCAAAGTGTCAAGTTTGTGGACAACAGGGAGAATTGCAAGGCCATATCTACAAAGAAAACTGAAAATGTGCCAGCACTGGGGCTGGATCCCTATCAGAGAGGCTGTGGAGAATAGATCAACCCAACAAGGTGATGGTCTCATTATCAAATAAAGTCACAGCTCAACTCTGTTGACATGCGGAGAGGAATTGAAGGTCGTCTCTTCCCCGACTCTGCGGAGAGATGTGACAGATCAATACAGGGGAAGAAAAGAGGCGATATCTCTGACCTGTCCCCAGTTGAGAGTAAATGGATTAATCCCTCCTATAGAAATCACAGCTCCTGATTGCACCCATCAAATGCTAAGCTGCATTACACTGGAACGACGGCAGCTCGATGTGTACCCCATCCCCCTTACACCCCCCTCATCCCAAGCTTTTGTGTCTTGCGCTGCTTTGTATTATCCCTGATGAAAATATAATTTGCCTCTTATCTGTGTGCCTAAGCCATACAAATCCAAATCCTCAAAAGTGGCAACTTTCTTACACAGGTATTATGTTGCCCCCCCTTCAACCAAGAAAGATTAATTACAAGGGTCTTGGATTGGCATTCTTTTGTTGCCTCGCACCTGAGAGATGGGTTGATGGAAAAAAAACAACTGAGGGATGACAGAGAGAAAGAGAGAGAGACAGAAAAAAAGGAGAGAGGAGATAACATTGTCAAGCTCCCGTTGATGACAGCAGAACAATGTGGAAGAGGGAGCATCTAGAGAATCTTCTTTTCACCACGGCTATAGGCCTTTACAGTTTCTTTCTGCTTCCATCTCTCTTTCTCCACCTCACATCCCACTCCCCTTTTTTTCTCCAAGATGCGGCACATCAGATAGCTCTGCGCAGGTTTCCATTAACGCACTGACACCCAGTTATCTTCATCTGCAGCCAGCCTGCGATTTTGGCTTTGCGGCTTGATCCTCTGGGATGGAGTCAGAAAGCGGCTTATTTCAAATACTATCACATCTCACCAACATGTCTCATCAGTGACAAGTACGAATGTTTAACATGCATGCCTTTTGTGTTTTTTTTCAATAAAGATTAATGTGTAATTAAGGCCACAGCAGTAACTTATCAAGCGGGTATAAAATAGCTAGCAGTGATAATTCTGGACTTTGTTGGCGTTACTGTCATTCTTGATTTACCCTCTTCAAGGCCTCCATCTTTAAAAGAATACTCTCCTGCCCTTAAAAGAGGATATCAACCTTTAAGAGCAGTGATGAGGTGTCCCCAACTCTACAGATAAATGTCATACTCTTCTCTTTAATGCCTACGGCCTTTCTGTGTTCTAAAGGTAAAACGTACGTAAAGGCATTGTGGCTTAAATATCAGTTGCCGAAGCTTAAGAGAGGAAACTCTTAACAGATCAATTTTGCCAAAATGACACAGACATCACCTTGTCATTCCCATAGGTTAGATATCTTTTAGGTTACAAAATAGACAGTACGAGGCCACTCAGTGGCATTTAAAACTATTTCATTTCAAAACTATGTCGTTTCCCTTGTGGGTAAAAATCAGTTGCAGGGGATCAAATAAATGTCGGACAAAAACACAAAAGAAGGTATCAGATAGAAATGAAACCACATGCTCACCGCTCCCGAAAGTTTGACGACTCTGACTTTTTGTGGCACCTGCTGGCCTTCACTGCCACAATTCTTCGCCCGCTGCATCACAGTTCTTTTAGCCCCAGGTTTAGGTCCCTGAGTCTGGGTCTGGCCAGGGCCTACTGAGGAAGTTACAGGTATGTTCTTTTGGGGGACCTGAGTAGACTGGATCTGAGTGCCAGGTCTGTTAACATTCTGCAGAGCACTGTTCCTTCGCGGTTGTGGCGGCGGCTGCTGCTGCTGCTGCTGCTGCTGCTGCTGATTTTGTTGGGGCGGCTTCCACTGCTGGTCAGGACCAGGCCTGGGAGTCTGCTGCTGCTGGATATTACCCTTTACCATCTGCAGGCGTGTCTTGACATTGGGACGTGGTGTAGGGGTCTGAGCAGCGCCGTTAGGAGAAATGGGGGGGGCTTGATTAGGATTTTTTAATGATTGATTTAACGACTGTTGTGTTCTCTGAGGAAACGGTCTCTGCTGTTGTGGCTGTAGTTGTTGCTGTTGCTGCTGCTGCTGCTGCTGTTGCTGCTGTTTTTGTTCCTGCTGTTGTGGCGGTTGTGGTTGTTGTTGCTGCTGTGGAACGGGGTGTGGTGTCTGTTGATTTTGTTGTACGGATGGAATCTGTGAAGGAGCTGGGCCTTGGTTTGGAGTGCTTGTCTGGGAGTTGATCCTGTCTAGCAGCTCCTTCTTCCTGACGCCAGCCTGCATCTGCCGTCTCATCTCCTTCCTCTTCAGGATCTCCTCTCTCAGGCGCTTCTGCTCCTCGATCTTCAGACGATACTGCCGCATCTCCTCGTCCTCATCAGGGTCCTGTGGCACAAAACACAAGCTGACAATATCACTGCCTGTCTCTACTGACTGGAGGGGGGGGGGCATGTGTGAGTGAGTCCTATTTGAACCATATTACTTGGTGTGACACTCAGATGTAATCAAAGTCAAAACCCAAGAGAAAAATGCAATAGTATTGATCGGTTCTTTTCAATTGAATGAGGCTGCTGTCATTAACAGATCTTATGACTGGGTTTTTAATAAATGGAGTCCCTCTCAGCACACTAACAAGCCCGACTGAGTGTACAATTTCTGGGTCACTGAATATAGCAGGGAAAAAAAAAATACTCAAGGTTTACAGCACCATTTCAGAGGAATTACACACATTTATCTGAAATAATTTGCGCATTATGTCTGCAAACTGAATATTTTTCAAGTCCTTTGTTTTTTTGTTTTTTTTTTTCCAAGAGTGTTAAAAAGCTGACCTGTGGTGCCTCGCTTGACGGTGTGCTTGGGATTTCCTTGCGAACCACTGTCCTGCCTGTTCCCCCAGACTGTGAAGCGGTCTTGGCAACAACTTGGCCTCTTCCTCTGCCACCGTCAAACACCGGCTGAGTGTTCTGCACGGGACGCACCCCCTGTGTTGCCTTGGCAACAGGCCTGACGTTGGCGGCAGGGGAGGCGGCGGGGCGGGCACTGTTCATGGTTGTGTTGCCAGGTGCTACGGGAAGCTCCCGTAGATTGCTGTTGCGCTGAGGGAGGATCATCATTTGCTTGGAAACAGGTGTGTTCTGAAGAAAGGATAAAATATAAACATTAATATATATTTCGTTCTATCCATTTTGCATCAAGCTTTGTTTTGTTTACTGAGGAATGATGCTGACAGAACGTACAGTAATTAGAATCAGACAGTGAAAATATGCACTCTGTTCCAGCTGCCTTTCATCAGTTTGAGAAGAAAATAGATGAGCTAATATGTTAATGTCTTACCATCCTTTGCCTGTTGGACATGTTGCGCTGTTGGGGGTTCTGAGGGCGGGGAGTCATCTGCCTGGGGCTACCATGCGCCTGCTGTTGATGGAAGGGATTCTGCCCATGGTGCATCATGGGGCGAGGCTCATTGAGATTTAGTTGTTGCTGCTGATGATGGGATAACTCCTGCCTATGATGTTGCTGCTGCTGGTGCATGGGCTGATGGGATGGCATGGGGTCATGATGCGGAAGCTGGGAGACAGGAGGGCCATGCATTAAGCCCTGGAAGATCAGAGAAAGAAGACAAAGTACAACATGAGAAAACCAGGAGAATCACAACGTATTGTCACAGATATGTGTGTGCTTTCGATTTCATTTTTAAACCAACAGTGTTCGTTCTTATAAAAGCTTTTCTTAACATTAAGAAAATGCTCTGCATGTAATTAAGCTCCAATCGGTGTCCTAATGTATACATGGAGTAGTACTACAATAATGATTCGATCACTAGAGGGAGCTCTTGTCCATGTCTCATAACAAAATGTAGAGGTGCCAAACAGACATGAGTCTTTTTCTTTAACGCCTCACTAGCAGTTAATATGATAACTAGTCTAGTCTATTCATGTGTACAGTACTCTAGTATAGTCATTGCTCTTGCCACAACATTTTAATAATCTAGAGCAAAGCAAATGAAATTCATAAATCCATCACAGAGAAAGCATGTGAATTGTTTGCCAGGCAGCTTTACAAGAATAGTAACAGGCAGGATTGAAGATGCTAAAAAAAAAAAAAAAGATCAAATTAACATATTTACCAAGCAAATTCAAGAACAATACAGGAAGAAATATAGAAACAGCGGACACTATTTATGTACAACAAACGGACACAAATACACAGACAACTATTGGTTATAAAAATCACTTACTCTTAGTCGTACCTGCATCCCAAACTGGACTTGTGGAGGGTGGAAAAGGTTCCCCTGCTGGCCAAACGGCTGACGAGGGCCCATGAAGGGCCGGGGCTGGTTGGGGGGGCCACCTTGTTGATTCAAGCCGACCATCCCCTGGTGACCTTGGTGGTGAGGGAGGTTGGGTCTTGGGGGTTCTCTTGGAAACAGTCCTAGTGGGCCCTGGCCTGGCTGGTTGAAAGCTGGTCCTGGTGGGCCGAAGCCCATTTGGCCCTGGCCGGGCAGCTGTTGCTGGTGAAGGTTGTTGTTGCTGTTCATCAGAGGGCTTGGGCCCTGGTGATCAAACATGTGCTGCCCTGGAAACCGTGTTGACTCTGTGTGCTCTGCACCCACACGAGAAGACCAAACAACAACACAACAGAGATGTCAATTTTTCGCCTTGTGAGCCAATTTCAATACATCAGTAACTCCCTCTCCAGATGTATAGTGCTATGGCAAGGGAAATGAAAACAGACAACTCTATCAAGGTGGAAAGGTAAACAACCGAGTGGGTTATATTTCTTTTAATTCTGCATTAATACCAGGAATTACAAATCAGAAATATATGTTTAATGCAGTTTTCCACAGCTCATTCAGATGTATATATACAAACATGCATTTAACATGAGTGTTGTTAATAGAGCAGCACCAGAAAGCTAGCAGCATACCCTGTAGGTATACTGCCAGAGGTGATGTCGAATAGGGTTAAATATGCTAAGAGAGCTTTGTAACCCTCGTCAAGGCTGGGTGTGGAACTCACCTCCCATAAAGAGGGGCTCTCTGTCCTGGGGGCCTTGAGGTGGCTGGTTCCTAAAGGGCTCCATGTGATGAGGGGGCCGCTGGGGCTGACCAAAATTACCTGGCATGTGCTGATGGAAGTCTCCCGGTCCCTGGGAAAACACAAAACTCATGAATTATAGGCCATACTGGGAGCTCAATAATCACAAACAAATTAAACTAATGAAAAATGGGAATTTGTTGTGGAGCATTGCATCGGGCAGGGAGAGCTTGTAATTGAAGGGCTAGGGTCATTAAATAGACACAGAATCTTGACTTGTAAACATCAACATGCATGCCAATATTAAAGAAACCCTTCAGCATGAATTTGTGAGCAAACCTGCATTAATGCTACTCGGGGCTTTGTTGATAAATCTTCTAAAAGTCTGTCTCTAACAAGGAAAGGGTATTTCAGGAGGGGATAAGTGCCCTCATCTTTGTTTCAACCACTTCGTATGTTAGACAGCTTTCTACTCATTGCATGCATGCTACTCCCCATCTATCTTCCAAGGAAAACTAGATAACAACCCTTTAATCCCTCCTTGGAATTCGAATCCCCCTCATAACTGTCTCCTATATTCTTTTAAACATCCATCTCCGTTGAAAAATTAACCTGCTATTCAACACGTGGCACTTCCACAAATGGGCTGCTTGCCTGCTCCAAGCCTATTGTAAATTACTTAAGATGCTATCAAGGCTTAATCCATCTTTATTCCACTGCTGTGTGGCGGTATTTAGAGAAGAGAGGTGTTAGAAAGCTAGAAGGCCAGAGTCCCAAAAAACGTGCTTAACAGAAAGTTAATCAAAGGGGCTTACAAAGACAGGGTATCACAATGGGGGCACTATCATACTGTTCTAAAAGGTCAGACAGGCAGGTTTTTCACAATGAGGACTCTGGTGTCCATATAATACCTCTCAAATAACGCTGCTCATCCTCTCACTTCTAATCCCCGATAAACAAGGCTATGGGTTGTTCAATATGTAACTGATGCTGAGCTCTCACCAGCGACAGGATAGCCAAGGTAAATATAATGAAGAGAGGTCAAATGTCAAAGTATTTAATGAAGAATGGAAATTTGAGTTTAAAGAGATGTTATTTTCAGAACATAGGACTGTTGACAGGAGATAACAGCTAATGAGCTGTGATTGATTGAAGTGAAGTGTTGTCGTGGAGGCGTTTTGTGTTAATGCACCAAAAGAAATACAAGATTTCAAAAAGATATGGACAAATAGTCTAGCTCACACTGACAACATTTTCAAATTGCGTGGTCAATGGTGAAGCTTGAACGATAAATCAATCATCAGGAAATTAAACAGCAACCATTTCGGTCATTTTTAAGCAAAAATACTGGTTTTCTGTAACAGATAACTAGATATTTTTGGGCTTTGGACAGTTTGCCGGACAAAACAAGCTATTTGAATATGTCACGTTGGGCTCCGTGAAATTGTGATTGCCATTTTTCACCATTTGATTATCATTTCATCGACTAATTGTTGATAAAGAAAAATAATTAGCAGAATACTTGATAAATGAAAATAATCATTAGTTATAGCCGCAGTTGGTATATTTTGTAGTTAAACGGAATATCATTATCTAAACTGATGAAATATTCTAATAACTGTAATTGCCACTGAGATTAATATTTCAAAACCAGTCTCCACCAGCAAAAATTTAATGCAATAATACTAGAGGCTATGACCCCCCCATTCGCCTGGTCTTTTAACAATTAAATTTGATGGGATGATAATGTATGATAATCACGAGTAATCAGGTGCCCAGTGGTAAATGGAATGTTGCCGGCTGGTATGTCACCTGCATTTCAAATTGTGTCCTTGGCAACGGCAGCCTAAATGCAATTGACAGCTGGGGAATCCAACGCTATGCTGATCAACCCAGTTGTCTGCATACCCTTCCAACCCCACCTCCACTGTCTGATAAGAGGCTAAATAGCTCCCTGCTGCCATGCTAACAATATCTAGCACAATTACAGACAGTGGGGAACAGGAATTGCAAAATAATAAAGAAGTAAATAAAAATTGGTTGTTTTGTTGTTGGTTTTTTTGTGACAAAGATGGACTCTTATGTGAAAGCCTGGCTCATTTGGCAGCAGGGTTGTGAATCCACATGAATGCAATTGGATGCAGCTATTTTCCAATGCCTAATTTGCATAAATCCATATAAAATACACTTTCCAGGAAGATGTCAGTCAGTACCAGTGCCACCTGATGCCTGGGCATCATTAACTAAAGGACGGAGTAAGTTAAGGCACTTTGGCTGACTTGCTAGCGAGCCATTTCCCTCCATACAGTAATTACTTTAAAGGCATTTCTGTCATCTCTTGGATGGGTTCTTTGTGAGTGAAATAAAGGACCTTTTCTTACAGGAAATCACTGACTTAAGATCCCTTTTCTCTGACGTGAAATTCAGCTTTCGAAATATATGGTGCAAAAAGGCATGAGGCTCACCCCAACCCCATGAAACTACCACCATGTTTCATTAAATCAAATACTGTTAAAAAAAAAATAAAAAAAGGTCTCTGTGCCTTTGGGACACAAACTTGTGGAAAGTGAATTTTAACTGGCAGTATATCCTGGTTTCACAATTCCATTATGTGCGAAGCTGGCTAGTCTGAGCCCCAGCCCATCCATGAAGAGTTGCTAACTAAGTCCCGCCACTGCAGCCCCGACCTCCAAAAGTCTACTGCCTAAAGCCCCTATCACGCATTTCCAGTTGTGCAGCCAGGCTCGTATCAGTGTTTACAGATTTGCTTTAACAGTATTTGGCCAGGGCAGGCAGTCTAATTGCCATAATGATATTGCTCTCACAAAAAAGGACGCCGACCGTGTGGAGAGGGAGAGAAAGTGAGGTGAAAGGGAAGGAGAGGAGCAGCTGCTACTCACAGGGAACCTCTGAGGACCCACAGCAGGTCTGGGCTGGCTCTGAGCAGGAGGCATCAAGGGCACTGCAATGAGAGGGAGAGAGAGAGAGAGAGCAAAAGAAAGGGGGGTGTGTGGAGGGGGGAGGGGGAGAAAATTAAAATGAGGGGCAGTCGGCAGAGAGAGGGTGGTGATAGTAGAAAGGGAGGGGACCATAAGACACCTCCATGCTAAAGGCTGTTACACAGGCATACATTTTACATTTTATCTCAGAGTTGTTCCTCACATCTTTACATAGCTTGGCACAGACCAGGGAGCTTAAGGAAATATTAAATACATGAGGATAAATTGCCAAAATCAACAAATAAAATGAATAAGACATTTGCTGTTTGACAACATTTGGCACAAAGCAATTCAATAAAATGGATTTTAATATTACTGGCATCAACATAAAGGTTACTGTAATTGTCAACTTGTGCAACTGGAAAACATTCAATTGGAATCTATCACTTAAATAAATATGTAAATAAATAAAATAAAAAACCCAGACATATATACAAACACATGCACACACACATAATCATAACCAGAGGCAATCCCTGATCTTCCAGAACACATCTTCCTCTCAGGAGCAAAACCCTAACCCCCACATGTGCACTTGCTCACAGTGACACACACACACACACACACACTAACACGCTTTGCAAACAAAATTTCAATCTTGGCCTGGACAGACAGGCCAGATAAACCCATCTGAGGGAATGAAATGGTGATGCCGCCAAAAAAAAAAGAAAAAAAAAAAAAAAAAAGGAGAATAAACCCATTACTGGCTGAGAGAGCTATTCACTTGTCATTCAACCAAACAACAAAATAGCATTCTAATCCAGACACCTTTCAGGACAGTGTAAGGATAACTACCAGCCAAAACGACATCAGGAACCACATCCTATTTGCTGGTGAACTAGGGCTGCACGATTCTGGATAAATGAAAATTACAATTTTCACACACATTAATAAAGGGGAACTTGTGTATATTTCAACCTGGACCCCATTTTCCCATCATTTTGGGTCTAAGTGACTAATGGGGACAAAGATTTTTGCAGCTGCTGGCTGAAGAGCTCTTGCTCAATACTGGACCAATTTCAAATTTGTTTTGTCCCCATTAGTCACTTAGACCCAAAATGATGGGAAAATAGGGTCCAGGTTGAAAAATACCAAAGGTTCCCTTTAAGACAAAATCTTGGAGCAATCGTTTTTGAAATAAAGACATTGATTGCATTTTCTTTTGTCTTCATGTCATTTCAGCTTTGCACAGACAAAAAGGGTAGCTAATGTTTCTTATAACTAACTGATTGACTTAAATACTAAACATCAAAATAATAAACTTAAGTCACAGCACAGTCACTCTGTGGATCTTTAACTGCAATTAAAAATCCTTTCATCATTATCGACTATTTCATTACAGCGGCTTAAAGCTGTAATTTGGTGAATCTACTACATCTATACACATAATGTAATGGTTAAAATCATTAGCAGCAACTACGGCAAAACACTGCTTATAAATTATTATTTGAATCCAAGGTCTACACAACAGTTGTGACCTTCTTCTTGGTGTGAGCACAATTTTATAGTCATGTCTTTCTCACATGCTGCCTGTGCGAATATGAGAAAGACATCACATGCACACATCACATCATGTGGTGTAACTCAGTCTATCCAACTGGTGGATATAATCAGGAGAGCTTGGTTTGATGCAACATATCCACTTCCTAATGCACAGGTGGCAGAACTGTAAACCTTTCTGAATGAGATCGCACAATCAGTTGCTCTGAACTTGTGGAGAGCAGCCTCTCTGCTGCACCGTTAGCTCCAGAGAAAGCCATCATTATCCAAGACGCTGAGCATGTGCAGGGTTTTTAAAGGGGGAAACAGACTCAGCACCAAGTTATTTTCTTCACCTCAGAATTGGTTTTAGGTTGTTTAATAACTGCAGTGTTGTGTTGGTCAGCCGGTCTCATTTGTTACTGCTGGTGTTCACCGCTCCGCTAACGTTAGACTCTGAGTGACAGCGTAGAAAGTTCACTTCAACGCACATTTCAATATGTTTATTTATTGCAAGTCATATCGTCATCGCAATATTGAACAATGTTATCGCACATCGCAGATTTTCCTCATATCGTGCAGCCCTAGTAGCCATTGTTATTTTCAAAAGCAACCGGAAGCAAACAATGTCTAAGCTAAGAGCTAAACACGCAAATTGCTCTGTTGTTGACTGTAAAGACCAAGAGCTGACTGGTTAAATTTTATTTTTGATGGCAACGTCCCAGCTAAAGTTAGCAAACACCTTTATGTTTGTGCTAACCACTTTTTGTCAGACTGTTTTACCAACATCAGTCGGTATCGAGCATAACTTGCTGAGAAACTTTTTCCAAAAGAGGGATCAACACCAACTGTCCGTGACAAAGAGGTGCGTGACAGCAGCTGGCCAATCACAACAGAGCAGACTTTTCGGCTCGTTTTCAGGCTGAGTGAGACAGAGTGGCTGTATCCATGGCTTGTACAGCTGTAACTAGGAGCTTTTTGACCATAAAAAAAATGCTAATGTTTGTAAATAAACCACGATAATTAAACATTTTTAAACTGAGAAAGGGGCATAATATGACCTCTTTAATACTGTTAATCATGCAGCACTATGGTGAACCCAGAAAGACACTGGAAATGAGGGGCAATGCTTTTAAAGCCATAAAAGTGAAATCTCACAAAGTCTAATAAAAAGCACTTGACTGACACTGGATTAACTTACCTTGTACAGAGGATGATGCAGGCCCTCTGAAATGGGGGTTAATGTGGATGTTTTTGGGCTGCGGAGGCTGCTGCTGGTGATGCTGAGGGAAGTTGGGTGGCGGGGAGCTCATCATTCGTGGTGGTGGCTCCATCTGGGGCCGCATCGGCGGTGAGCGGTGAGCCATGTGCGGGGGAATGAGGGGCTGGAGGGGCTGCTGGGCCAGTGGGCGCCCATGCTCTTGGAAGGGAGGAGGCCCTCTTGGCCGCGAAGGGTGGTGCTGCTGGGACTGCAGCTGCTGCTGATGAGGCTGATGAGGAAGAGGCATTCGGGAGGATGGCTGCTAATTGGGGAGAGATGGGGAAACGGAGAAGAGGGAAAACCAAACAACCTGTCAAAACACATTTCTTTTTGGGAAGATTCTGACATGACTTGACAAACCAAGAAGTCAATTCACAAGCAAGATTGAAGATGGTATCTTTAAGTAATTTAGTACTCCCATGAAGATTAAAAGTACACATTTTCTTAAAATTACGCAAGTCACATAATAAAGAAGGTAACATTAGTAGCATCATAATATATCCTTCAGCCATTAAAAGCTACTTCATATTGGCTTAATTCATCATTTACCTTTCACAGAGCTTTTGTTAAGGAATTTACAAGTATATTGGTCAACACCAGTCATGCTGTCTGGGAAAAGAAACTAGGAATGTGCCAACTGATTAGCAACTGAACAATAATTATTGGATAATGTTTCAAATGAGTCCTTGATAATTGGCCAATCTATGTGTTTAAACTGCCACACAAATAAACAAACAAGCCAGTGGTTGAACATACAGTATGTTTATAAAAAAGCGTGAGCTCATTAACAACAGTCTGGAGAACGTTTGTGGTGTTGGCATTTTGTCCATCTGCCATTAAATTTTCATTTCCAATGTTGTTGTTTTTTTTTTAATTTCACAGCCTCTTGTTATATTATTAGAACACTTAAAAAAGTTGGAGAGCTGGAATGAAATGTCACACAGCCATAAGAACAATCTCTGTAACACAACAGTATATTGGTATTTTATTTATTTTTAATACTTGTTTTCTGCACATGATTCCACTCAGTGATGGAATCAGTAATAACATAAATAAGAGTTTTGCTTTCTTTAACATCATGATTAACAGGATGTGATAAGGCCAATGACTAGTGCCCGCCCAGTTAAACCTTGTTCAACTGTGGTACCATCACCAGTTCTTTTTATTTAGGTTACATGTTAAATCAAAGGATTAAATGCTTGGAGTGACATCTAATAATAAAAGTCCACAAGAAACTAAATCCTCAGCAAAGAACAAATTGAATTTTGTATAATGGTGTCTAAATGGACAACTGCCAAATGATTTGCTATAATCCATACATCAACATTGATAAGAGGGAGCAGGAGTGTTTTCAAGCAGACGACCAAAGCTTTTAGAGGTCTTAGAGCGAACACAAAAATCACATCCAGTACTTCTACACCCAGCCTTATTGTAACTGTGACAAATACAAGAAGGTACAGAGTCAACTCATTTCAAGTAATCTTATCCGTTGAAGTCCTTATGCTCCCTTTAGCTACTCTTATAGAGGAGTATCACGTGATGTATTACTCTGTGTAGCCAAACAGATTATCCCTTCAAAGGTGTTCAGGTGCATGACTGTGCAATGGTTTACCTGCATGCCCATGTTTCCCATTAAGGGGAGCCTCTGGTCAATCATTCTTCCTCTGTTTCCTCCTTTAAAATCTGGCATTCCATAACCGGGGAAGCATCCTCTTCCTCTGCCTCCTCGCCCCCCTCCTCCTCTCCCTCGGCCTCCGTAACGGTTTTGTCTCTTCTGCCGTTCCTGCTCCTCAAATTCCATCAGATCTTGCTTGGCCTTCTCTGACAGTTCTGATGGCAGGTGGAAGAGGAAAACAGAGTAGACGTACATTAACCATTTGGAAAATCTTGAGACATGAAATCAGAAAATATTTGGGGATTCCCTCTGGCTATCACTGAATGACAGGTAAATTTGCCCAGCGGGAATAATGCATACCGAGTGTTTCGGGGATGTTCCTTCTTTTATTGCCTGCATCAGCCAACCGCACAACAGCGCCATCCTTTCTCTCCGATTTGAACCGTATGCGGCCAGACTCTTCGTCTTCTTCATCCTCTTCATCCGATTCCTCCTTTGTTTCTTCTTCAGGCACAGCTTCGTTTTCAACCTGTGGACAAGTTTTCATGTTGTAAATAAAGTCTGCCATTCTAACACATTTACTTCCCCATCCCATTTCACTACGCAATTTTGTGCAAAATCAGGTCAGTAGTGAGACGATGATGAGTGCAAAATTAATCAGTTTGAAGCTCCTGTTTTAAGTTCATTTATTTCAGCAGATTCTGAAATAAATGCACTGAATGTAAAGTAAACAAAAACTGTGAGGTGTTGTGTGGAGGGTCTCGGCATACCTCGTCTGTGTCAAAGACCTGAGAGCCCCCGGCGGTGTCTTCCTCCTCCTCTTCCTGCTGCTCTTCTCGCCCCAACCCCTCCTCCTCCTCGGGGGCCTCCCTCTGATGGACTCCATGTTCATCCAGTGGCTCATCAGCATAGGAGGTTTGGTATTCATCATCCTTTAAAGATCACAAAGATAATGCGTATTGATTAGCTTCAGTGTTTACAACACTCTGAAAATAATTAGTGATGGCAGAGTGCATTTTGGCCACGGCTGGAAAAGAATCTCCTAGTGTCTTTCCATTGAAAATGAAGCCAAAGCAATGCTTGCATGATGTATGGGTAATACATAAAAGCATCAGGAATACATGGATGAGTTCAACTGACATCCAATAGTAAATTATATGAAATATGGATGTAGGTTTTAACTAATTATTATCTCATTTGGGTGGCTAAAATAAATATAAGAGAGCTTAATGATGACATACTGGCCTTGTTTATGAAAACTGAAATAAAAAAAAAAATCATACAGAGAATAAAGGCAAACATCAAAATGTTATGGAGAGGATTTTGGGGAGGCACCATATAACACCCCCCCCCCCCCCAATTGCAAATTACCATAACAGTGGGAGCAAGGCTTCATTACTATTCCTGACAGCATTTGAAATTCAATGAGATGTAAATGTTTGACATGATACACAGAAATGCAGGCACAGATAAAAACACTCCACCCCAGTTCAATGATGGTGAAAATATCATTGACTGACTCCTCGCAAATCACTCCTTTATTGGCCGCACTGTAAGTTCATGATTTCATGCCAAAAACATCACACAGACACAAACATTCTGTGAGATGACAAATCAGTTTTTACTACTCAACAAAATTTCAGTTGAACCAAATACACATCCCGAAGCCACAGCAGCAAACCAACAAGATATGAGCGCCACATAACCGGTATGGGAGTTGCTAGTAATTCAAACATGCTATCTGCATAACAGCGTCTAACAAAGATTCATTGCTGAATAAGGTCAGACTGTAGGTCACACAATGGTGTTTGGTGTTGCGCTCCATTAGCCTGCCAAACAGCAGCACATATTAATGCAGGAAAAAAAAAAAAAAACACTCTCACCAAATCAGATGGATGGACAGGCTGCCCCAGGGGAACACAACAGCTTAATCCTTTAAACTGTTCAAAATCGTACTGAATGAATACCATAGCCAGCAAAATGTCAAGGCCAGGCAGTTTAGTGACCTTGTAAACTGTTATAACACATAAGAAGAATACACATCCACACCTGCAGACATTTCCCAAAATCCAAAATAGGCAGCCACTTTTGCTACGGTAAGAAGGTCAACATCTTATCTTTGTTTGGTGGGCTAATATATCTCTGTCAGGTGCCAAACACCATCACACCTTGGTAAATGGCCCATAACGGACATTTGCACATGGATCAGGTCTTATCTTTGATCCTCTTAGTCTGGGCTAAGAGGGAAGGGAAACAAATAAAAGAGAAACTCACATCAATCATTAGAAAACTGTATAGGGTGTCCTCAGGAAGGTCAATAATCTTTTCACCTGCATGAGACTTTATCAGATCCAGTCTAAAGTGCGAGATAAAAGCCCCCCACATTAACCTCCGCCGATTGGCAGCACATCTCCCCAACACAAAGCAGCTTCTTACTCCCCCAAAGATACAGGGCCCAAGGTCACAATGGCACTGGGATTTGGAGGCGACAGCAGAGCGTTACCTTACGCCAAACAAGCTGTCAACACAAACTTTGTCAGCAAGATGGAGAAATTAACTGGCAGGAAGCGATAATGAATCTAATCCTCTCCTGCCCCAATACACCAACCTACATCTCCTTTTCCTGAATAGATTTTCAATCCTCACTGTCCCCTTACAGAGACAAGAAAACTGACATTATCTCTTGGATACAATAGAGTTAGGCAGACAAGAGAGTGGGAGCATGTGTGTGTGTGTGTTAGTGTGTGTTTGTGCGTGCATTTGCTGGCTTTTACATGTGAGTAAACAAATGTGAAAACTCACTTGAAATTCACCATCTATGGGCTCATTGATTTGGATGTCTAGCACTTCATCCTGGTAGCCATCGTCACCCTCAGCTACGTTTCCAGTGTAATCCATCTGGTCCTCAGGCATCTCTGTGTTGTTGTCCTGGCTGTATTCCTCTGTGTACTCCTCTTCCCCCTCTTGCTGGTACCCCTCCCCCTCTACATCCCCTTCTTCACAGCCTCCTGCACCCAGGTTCACAACGTCATCTGTGTAGTCTGCTTCCTGCGAGTAGTCCTGCTGGTCATAGGATGTGCCCAAGCTGTATGTGGCATTCAGGCTCACATCCTGACCACTGAACAAACAAACAAAACATTAGACTTTTCTGTAAACAGAAATTACATATGATTGGAGAATATGCAAATATTAGTGCGTAACTTTGTCAGCTTTACAAATAAAACATTAGACACTTGAACTCATGGCACTGATGAATTTGCTTACGCCATATTTTGATCTTCATCATCACTTTGTAGAAGGTCGTCATTCAGCTCTTCATCTGACACTTCGGAGGGATTCTGAAACAAAAATATAGAAACATTTTGTTCTACTTTTTAAAAAATTGTATTGTTCTCTTTCTCTTCTGGGTGTGTGTATTTGTGCGTGTGTAAGGTGTGGGGGCAGGGGACCACCTCCAACCCCGAAGGATGCTTAATTCCCATGTGGTGAAGGCAATCTGGGCAGGTCAACACAGTTCTTTTTTGTCCACTGTACTTCCTCCTGGTTCACATCAACAGTTCCCCCTGTGGAGGAGCCACCTGCTACACTGTGCACTTCTATTTTCTAAATGTTCCAGCAACACTAAAACCCAATGTTATGGATATTATTTTGTGTTTTCTGCTTGTAGGCAGAGAAACCACACTGACAAGCCAAGTGCTTTTTTTGGTAACCAGAATAAAATCAAAGTAAATGAAGAAGAGAGATTCAAAGAGATGTTGTTTTATCTTACCTTTTTACCTGACAGCCAATCCTCCTCCAACAAATCCTCTTCCAAATCACTTTTAAGGAGAAAAGACAACAAATAAAAAAGTTAATAGAGTCAGATAATAGTGTGGGGTGTCTATTTTCAAATGATTATACACTGATTTATGTGATAATGTCAAGAACCCTACTAAAATATCTCAAACATCTACTCAAATAACTGATCTGTAAGATAAAACTTTTGCTAGATTTCTTTGCTAGGAATTGAGGGAGAGAGAGAGACAAAAAAAAGTCCTCAGCCAGATTTGAACTGGGGTTTATGGTCGGTGTCTTAACCCCTAAGCCATGGGGGCGACCTTTTTGCTAGTTTATTTGATTAGAAATAATGTCAACAACTGAGTGAACTTTAGGAATGAGCAATGAGTGAAACAGTCCAGTCGACAACTATACTGGTCGCACCTAACGATATGCATTTTTTTTACACAATAAGATCGTGATTTTTGATAGTTATATAAGCACAATGCATGGTCAAAAACTTCTTTTGCTTATGGAAAAAAAGAGAAACGTTTTGATTTTGACTGTCAAAGCAGGTTGTGAATTTCAGCAGTATTCCTGTAAAGACAGGAGAACATGACAAGATGATTTACCTCTCTAGATCGTCATCTTCACCCCTTCTCCTGCGTGACCGCTCGATCCCGGGTTTGTCATATTCATCAAAGTCATAATCTGCAACAGAAAAGCAATTTTGCTCCTATCAGCACTATGCTAATAAAACATACAATTCTCATTGGTTGATATGCATGTCGTATGAATAATACGCTCCGTGACCTAAACAATTACTGTCAAAATAGTTTAATTACTCCAACATGCGGAACAATAATTCTAGAGTGCGAGTTCCACCTGGAATGTTTTAGCAGTGCACCACTTAGCTGTAGCATGGATGTATGCTAGCCGGCTTAGCCAAGGTAGCCTGTTACCCTGGTTACCCCGTAGTGTCGCTGTCGCTGTCATCAGAATGACAAACGAGAGACCCATAACACCAAGTGCAATACTATTATTAAAATATGTTCTGTTATCTTCATAGTACCGCGTCTCCCCGTCCCCCTCCCTCTCTGTGACGGTCGTCTCCCCGGTACATAACAAAATGTGTACCGTGTACCGTTACACCCCTACAAAAAACAAAGTACACAGTAGAAACCGGTAAATACATCTTTTACATGGTTGAGCCATGTCATGTGCCACGTGCACTCTATTTAAACAAATGTCTCTACTAGGCTTGGGCCTAAGCACCGCTGCTAAAATTTCACACGACAATATCAATGGGCTAATAATGATTTTCACTCGCACGGTGTGCCAGCACAATAACACCCCACGTTATCCAGGAATTGTTTTGAGTCATCCTCCCTCAACTCATTCTTCATTCAGGACATCTACATGAAAAGTACTGTTATAAGAGTAGTGTAGCTGCTTTAAGGAATAGGGCAGTGTGTAATGTGTGTGCGTAGCAAGTGTGTGGTTGAGCCAGCGGCAGAAAAGTGATGGTGAATGCGAGCAGAGGAAAAGGTTAGCAGTAAGTTGTCAATCTGGCAGTAAATGTACAGTACAGGCTACAGTGTGTCAGTTAAGAAATGCTGCAGTTTCTCAAGACCAAGAAAAGTCTCGTCTGTTCCTTCCCCAACGGTTGGAAAAGTGAAGGGGGTTAGCCCCGAAGTTAGCGACAATGGCCTAACCTGACCAGGCTCACTTAAGGTGGACCAGCTATTCTCATTTTAGTGTTAATCTCAGCCGTTCTTAAAAAAAAAAAAAAAAAAAAAAGAATGGAGAAATGTTTGGCTGCTTCCCTGCCACAAAGCAGTCAACCAAGGGGAAACACTGAAATGCACTGGCAGACCAGAAGCAGAAGACTGAGAGGGCCCTTGGAGTATGTTGATCCATTATAGCTGCCTTCTCCCACAGATGGCCCCAAAAGAGGGAGCTCAAACAGAAGCAGCAAGAACTGGGACTACTGGAGCATAGTCTCGTAATGGCACACTTGGCTAATCAATATTCAATCCAAATTATAGACGTGTCCCTTGCTTAGGAAGAATACACCTCATAGGTTATTACCTGCCTTATTCATATAAGAATGTAATAGGCTATATAATTAATGAACGCATTTGGTTAAAATACATGTTTCATTTTCTCATCAATAAAGGACACTTCAACTTCTGTGCTTGAAATCCTTTTATGAATGAAATTATTCTCATTATTATTAGGCTATTATAAGATCATCATTATCATTATTATTCTTATTATTATTATTATTTGCACACTGCATATACTGTTTACTCCTGGTCAATATTTTGTACATTTCATCTCAAGCTTTAAAAATTTAAGCCTGTAGCAGCCCTTCTCGCTTATATATATATTTTACAGAATATATTTTACATAGGGGTGTAACGGTACACATATTCATACTGGACCTTTTCGGTACAGGACCTTCGGTACAGTGCAGATGTGTACCGTATGCAGTTTTGTGTGTGGAACATACTTCAAACCCACACAAACATATTAAGTGGCGGAAAGGAAGTTTGTTTAGTCTCTGCCTCACACTTTGAGCGCACTACACACACACACAGCATGCTTAGCCCAGCCAAGCCTCTGGCTAGTGGACGGCCAATGGCCAATGCAAACAAGAAGCCAGAGCTTGAAGACCCTCCCTTATCATTAAAGGTCCAGTGTGTAGGATTTAGTGGCATCTAGCGGTGAAGTTGCAGATTGCAACCAACTGAATACCGCTTCCCTTACCCTCCTACGGTGGCTGCGAAACTCTGTTTGTTTTGTCCGTTTGAGCTACTGAAGAAACATGACAGTGCAACATGGCGGGTTTCAGGTGATTATACACTAATTAAAACATACTTATGAATATTTTTTTCCATTTCTGCCAAGTCTGTGCGGCTAGATGCCACTAAATTCTACACACTGGAACTTTAAGGTCTCCTGTTTGGGAACACTTCTGTTTCCCGGTGAAATACAACAACAGACAAAGACAAGTGGATAAGACGAAAGCAGTGTGCCGACATTGTTCAATAGTGATCAGATGTTTCTGGCAACAGATGAAACTTGATAACTCATTTTAAACGGCACCACGCAAATGTGAATATCACTGCTGCATGGAAAAAACAAGCACAGTGCAAACACAGCTCCCTTCGGCAACAGCTTTTCACTGGTAATTCAGATCAGGCCAAAGCAATAACAAATGCCATTGGTGTTTTTATAGCAGCAGATCTACAACCACACTCAGTTGTTGAGAACACAGGTTTTAAACACATGTTGAAGGTGATTGAACCCTGGTATGAAATTCCTTCTCATCCGCATTTGAGCCAGAAAGTCATACCAGCCCTTTATGAACAAGCAAAAGCAGCTGTTGTCCACGACTCATCCAAGGCATCTGCTGAAGCACTCACAACTGTTGGATGGACATCCAGAGCTACCAAGAGCTACTTTACAGTGACTGCCCATCACGTCACCCCTGATTGGAACATGGAAAGCCAACACGCAAGCAGAAACCTGGCAGAGGGACTTAAGGAGACAGTGTTGGAGTGGAAGCTGGAAAGACCTGGAACTACAATTCCTAACACAACAGACAATGCTAGAAATATTGTCAATGCAGTCAGTGAAGCTGGAATATTAATTTAGCATCACAGAAAGCAACAGGACTCAACCAGGTGTCTAGGTAGAGTCAAAAGGTTGTGTCTTTTTTTCTTTGTAGTCCACCAGCTGCACACACATTGGAGAGCAAACAGGAGATGCTTAATATACCAAAATGCACCCTTATTCATGATGTCACCACCCGCTGGAACTGTTATGATATGCTTGAGAGGTACCTTAAACAGCAAGCAGCTGTAAACTCAGCAATGACAGAAAAGGCCCTCGAGAAGAATAAAGACATAACCATGTTATCTGACCAGGATGTGAGAATGGCAGGAGGTAATTGAGCTCCTTAAACAACGAAAAACTCTCACAACACTGATGAGAACTGAAGCCACACCTTCAGTATCAACGATCCTGCCCCTCATAACCACAGTGCTCAACTCTGTTTAACCCAATGAGGAAGACAGTCCAACTGTGAGAGAAGAAAACCTGGACAGATACTCTGCTTGTCATGACCTCCTCAACAAATGCACAGCTCTTGACCCAAGGTTCAGGGCCCATGTGGATGATGCCTGTCGTGACAGAATCTACAACAGCCTCATCACAGAGATTGTAACCATGGAAGAGCAGGTATTGTATTAGTTTTCTTGTGCATAAAATGTTTTCATTGCTTTATTTAAAACACTTGCTGCTACAGTGTTAGTAGTATTAAAGTTTTGTCATTTTATTTTGCAGAGTGAGGAGGCCACAGGGACAACAGCAGTCAGATCATCCCCATCCAATGCAGTGGATTGCATTTCACTGGGTTCCAACCCATTTGTATGGTGGAGGACCAATGAGCACACATAACCTCATATTGCCATGTTAGCAAAGCGCTAGCTTTCTGTACCTGCTAGCTCTGTCCCTAGCGAGAGGGTATTTACTACAGCTGGAGACATTGTAACTGCCAGCGGATGTGCCCTTTCTGCGGATAATGTGGACAAGTTAATTTTTCTGACATAAAACATGAAAGTTGAACGAAACTGAACAGGGATACAAACTGGAACTGTTAATGCTGCACTTTAGACAATATGGAAAAAAAGAATAAATCTGAGCAGGCCTATAAACTGGACTGTAATTGATATTTATGTATATTTATTATTTTTTATATATTTTGTTTTTTTTTATTATATTTGCTTAATATTATATTTTGCCTATTTGAGAATCTTTTATTTACTGGAGAACGTATTAGCAGTAGTTTCGCATTTTTCCCCCCTTACTGCACCGAAAACGAACCAAACCGTGACTTCAAAACGGAGGTACGCACAGAACCGGAATTTATGTGTACTGTGACACCCCTAATTTTACATATTTTTTTATTGTAAATTTCTTTTTTTATATTATTTAGGACTACTTAATTTTGTGTATATTTTTGACTGTTATGCACCACAACACTAAGGCAAATTCCTTGTATTTGAAATGGTCACTGTGTATTGTTGTTCAGTCATGCATGTGATATTGCATGTCATAACTGTTATCTTTATAATCTGCTATCAGTCCATTTGACTAATCTTCGAAATTCTTAAGAAGTGGTGGAAAAAAAACTGCAATGCACAAAAAGGAAGTCTGAGTTCCTCCTCATCAGGTCATGGATTTGGCCAGAATTTAGTCTAAAACTGTTGTTCTAACATTTCAATCGCTACACCTGCAGCTCTCGAATCTCTCTAGACCCTCAACCATGTCAATATAATGGACCAGATTTCTTGTTCCAAAAACTCCCCCAAATGCAGCCTTCAGTGAGTTGTTTAATGGACTGAACAGGCCGTAATCATGAACATGTAAATACAGGAAATATCACTTTACTATAGTGTAATTTATCAGTTACTTGCACTCATGTGGTAATCAGTCACTGATAAATAAGGCACAGGAACAGAGTCCAAAATTAACACCCATCAAGCACCAAATGCGGGTAGATTTTCCGTTTGGCAAGTAAATCTCAGAAGGCTATCCACCACACAGGCAGGTAAATGTCTGTACCAAAATAGTCATGTAATAAAATATCTGGCATGATGGCTCAGAGGAAATTACTCATGCATGTCCCTATACAGTGCAGACATGCGCACCATACGTGTCTTTTACGCACATCTAAACAGAGCGCTTGAGACGGTCTGAGGCGAAGGAGCGCCAGCCACAGACCATCTTGAGTGCTCCTAGCTTCACAGCACTGTTTACCTACGGGACATCAGCTACTCGACATTGCAGCTCTCTGCTAAACTGTCACTTGCTGCCGGTCTGCTGCTAACTACGTTAATAAAATAGCTATTATGTGGCAACATTGTATTCAGCATAATACCTTATTATCTCGATGAAATGTACTGAAACAAATGTATATGTGACACAAAAAGGCAATTTATTATTTTGGCTGGTAAAAATACGCTTAAAAAAAAAAAATCTACCAGTCCCTTTGGCAGATGAGTCAAAAAAGTAAATTTCAGACACTGCACAGGAAGTAAATCAAGGGAAAAGCCACTGTTGGATGTAAATATTGCAGGAGCGCAGAGATTGAAAAGTGGCCGATAGCAATGCCACACTTGTTCTAGTGGCATTTGCAGATTCTGGGTGGTATGTCACTGTTGGTTTTTGGTATGCCGCTGCCATTCAACTGGCTTATGGGATTTATAAACAGTATGTCACTGATGTTCCACTGTAATGAAGCACTTCTTACTGGCATCAATTCTTATTATATGCCGCTGTTGATTATGATATGCCCCTGCTGTGTGCCACTTATGAACGACTTATCACTTATTAACACCATCCCCCCAATATTAGGGAAGTTGTTCTTGCTAGCAGCATGAATGTGTTGTTATTCACAAGGCGGTGCAGTGAAATAGATGTTATATGGATACATTAACATAATGCATCAATTACTGTCTCCGTTTGGGAGAAGACAAAGGTCTAGCCTGGCTTTCAGCTCCTCTGAAGGACCCACTTTTATGGGCCACATCCTTTCGATACTCCGACCCCTGAATGAGGAAATTGCTTCCGGGTGCCTACAAATCTACCCAATTAATGTATTCAAAGGCCTCACAAATGTATTTCACTTTTTTAAAATTACCTATACACACTCAGCTTATAACTGACATGGCATTTATCATCTAATGTCCATTGTAGCCCAGTGTTGATCCAAAACAACAACGCAAATGCGGAACAAAAACACCGCGTAAACTGCGTCATATATTAGTGCCCTTTTTTACACTTATCAAAGCAGTCGTGTGTTCCTTGCTGAGTTCCAATCCTGGAAATACAAACCACAACTGTGTGTAAGCACGTAAGTTAAAGCGGTCGACTAACGATAAAGAACTGCGTGTTTACCTTGTATGGATCCAGGTTAGCTTCTATCAGCTATGTTGCTGCTAATATTACATTTCAGCCCAAACACTTGACCCGTTTGGGAGCCAGACTCCACTTTAAAACGTAATGTTGAGCAACTCTAACACGTCAAGACATGGCAGACAGGATGCCACCATCACTCACGATTTAAGCGTAAAACGTTTTTCACAAGTTAGCTGGGTAGCTAGGTAGCTAGCTTGCCGCTAACAACCTCAATCCAGAATTTGGGCTGAAAAATGAAAAGCTACCATTAGCCTGCGACTTGGCTGGGTTTACTTGAGGATAAAACGAATTAAAACAACTCATACATAAATTAACCAAAACCATTTCACGTTAATAAATTATAACACTAGCTGTAAAGCTAACGATACCGTTCGCTTAACCCGACGTCTGTTTACAACCAAGAGTGGTTCAAGGTAACGTTACCGCTAATACAGCACAGCTGAGCTCCATACTGCGGCCTACTATTACTGCAGCCGTGTTCAAAACTGCTGTTATCGGTGGCTACTTGTGTTAGCTTACTTAGCATTGTCGAAAAACAAGCTGCTGCTGCTGACTTACCCTGAGCGTTGGCTGACATGGTGCAAGGCGCGTCCCGCTTAGTTTGACTACAAAACTGGAGGCTGCATTCAATCTTCAGTATTTCACCATTTTGACGATGCAAAACGTGAGATTAGTAAAGGTAGGCGCTTCTATGCAGCAACGATTTTCATCCACGACCACAGAGCACGAACATGGCAGAGCTGTGTTTGGCTGCAATGATGCATTGTGGGTGGGAAACACCAGCTCCCCCGCTCGGTTAGCTGCAGCAAAGCGAGCTACCTGACAGGTAAGGAAAACACACATGAATGTGCCATGCATGCAGGTAATTACAAGCACTAATATAATAACAGATAATACGTCTATTATACAACGGAATAGGTTATGCTTGCATAACCTATACATTCAGTAAACCATCTGTAAAGTGCTCTGTGACTATATATCGCTCCACCAGCACAGCATTTAATTACTGCTGTTTAAAATCTTAATGGATAATGGGACATTGGCACTCTAGGCGAAATTTTAGATTGGAACCCATCAAAAAGGGCAACAATCGTACCTCCAGACCAGACAAAGTCCTCCCAGTCCTCAAGAAAAATAAGCAAGTTGGGGTCAAGGCACCATTCAGTGAGTGTTTGGTGGAAGGGCCTGAGGTAGCACATTAAGTTTGTTGGCTGTCAGACAAAAACTGACTGACCAGTAAGTTCTTTGAAAATCAAACCAGATGAAAACAAGTCAATGGGGAAAAGGAGAGGAAAAATGTTAAGCAGGAGAACAAGTGTGTATTTTCAAAAGCTGTATACAAGCACACCTGTTGGTAAGAAAAAAACAAAACATGTCACACTCAATTGGTGCCCCCTCACTCATTTGGCACCCTAGGCGACCGCCTGTGTGGACTATGCCACAGCCGCCACTGGTTAATCAAGAAACTGACCTCTACTGACCAAGGTACTTTTTAGATTTCAAAATCTGGTAGACCTATGGTAGTCTATGAATGTCTTATTGCCTTATTGCAATTGTGGGTACAGTTAGTGGTTTCATACAAGAAAATGAAAAAGATTATGTATGTTTAATGTTGTTTTGTATGTATAATGTTAACTATTTCCATTTACTTCTGGCTTTTTGGTGGGAGCAGCATAAGAGAAGGTACTTATATTGGTGTTCTTATATATTAAGGTGGATATTATATGTAATAGAATAGAATGGTAACTTTATTGATGTTGATTCATTACAAATTATTCTGTTGGCTTATTGATTTATAGAATAGAATGACAGTACATAATAAGGACACAAAAACTGCACAAAAAGAGCTTCCAAGTTTAAGACTTTATCAGAGTTTAGAGTTTATCAGTGTGCATGCATAAAATGTCCAGTTACTACACAGAATAAGTAGAGATTCAAGATGATATTTTGTATTTGATATGGATAAAGTATCATGCAGATACAATACTGAATTTGATAAGATGTGCACACAAATTAAACATTTAAGTAACATATTGGCTGGTTCCATTTCCAAGTGTATTCAGCTGCACAGTATTAGCTAGGGGGTCGTCACCGTCATGCAGAATTGACTGGCACCTTTCAGGGTTCATAGATTAGATATACTGTAGATAGTTGTTGGAACAGGTTTCCTGATCAGCTCAGCAGTCAGATGAACTGTCAGGAGGTGACATGAGCTTGACACGTCTGCATGGCCAGAGCTTAACTCACTCTCACCAGTTACAGCTTTCTTCACCATTGGATGGAGGTTCAGTAGCACGACAGATTTTTGCATCCATCAGATCTTGAAAAATGGTCAAAGTTTAAAAAATATGACCATTCTTGGTTTCCAATTTTAGTGTTACAACAAAGATGGCATATGTGTAAATGCTTGTCCTTTTCAAATCTCGGTCACTTTGGCTGAAATTCAAAACAGTGCTTAATCTTCATTCAAGTCACTCCTTTGATTTTTCTTCCCTGTTAGGTCAAAGCCTTTTTATCTCTGACCAAATTTTTTCCTCTCTTGCGCTTAAGTCTGGGAGTCAAAGTTGTTGTCTGAGTCTACAGCTAGACTACAGCAGAATCGTAACCCCCAAATTCCTCCTGGGCTGACAAACGTCAACAAAGACCCCGAGAGACACCAAAGAGAGGTGAGCAGTGAACTGAAGCCTCATTGTATTGGCTCATTATGGGGTCCCGCAGTGAGGAAGAAGCTATTTTGTAGCACCACAAGGTCAATATCTGAAAGCCAGGGCGATGGAGGGGATCAGCCGTGAGATTTTTAATTTGAGAAAGCGTAAAGGGACTTTCCTAGTGAAAGACAGTCTGTGAATTGTAATGGACTGTGAGGATTAAACAGACAAGATGTTGAGTTGGCAAATGTTTTCTCTTTTAAAGAAATGCAATTCCAGCTCCCAGACACTTCCTTGTATGTCATGTGCTGCATCTGCAGGGCGACATACAAGTAAGCGCTACATTCAAGGTGATCAGACCAATATTTATGATAGTCTACAAGAAATTACATGTGTCGTCATTGAAATTCAATCCATAAACCTAATGAATGTCTTAGTCTTATCATACAATCATAATTCTTGCATGAAATAAAATAATTATAGTCAGTGTTGTTCATTATGATTCAACATATAAGAAAAATGAAAAATGGTCCTTCTTTTTTTAAACATAACTTCTAAACTTTATGAAAGCCTGATGTTTCAGCCTTCAGCCCTTCAGCCAAACTCAGACATTTTTCATACTGTGCGTACATGCACAAGCACATGTGTCCGGTTTATCTTTTTGAAATGAATGCAGGTGCAACTCATATCAATCTATCTATTCCACACCCTATTAAATATTCACTCTAAACAGCTGTTTCCAAAGCTGTATAAGATATTTCTATGCTCCCTGGATTCACTTTCCCAGGAATTTTGATTTTACTTCCAAATAGATGTGAAAAGGGGAGCTGTCACACTCTATTATGGTGACCTCAATGATTCTGTGCCCTATCCAAATCCAGTGGTTTTCCATAACAATGCAAATTAAAGGGTGCAGAGCTGAAGGAGAGAAGACTTGTTATTTTCCATCCGAAGGACAGAGGTTCTTTACAACAAACTTGTCTGTACGCCTTGTGTAGACTACGCCTTGTGTAGACTTTGACAGAATTTTAATAGCAACTTGGAAGTTGCTTTGTGTGAGACAATCAGTTTTTGCTGTCAATTCATCTTGAGACAGTGATACTGGAGCTGTAGGCCTGCAATAGATTATTTTGTGAATGACAGAAATTTAATCAATTCATTATGCATTGTGTTTAGCTGCAGACTTGCCCTGTCTGAGACATTCTGAGACTGATCTAGTGTCCAAGTTGTAGCAGCTTTCGCATTGAATGGGCAGTAAAATGAATGTGTTACCATGTGGCCGTACCCAAGAACTATTAGCTTAATATACTCCAACAGGAAGATTTGCTTTTGTTTGTGGATGTCTGGTTCAATCCCACATGGGAGACTGGGGTTTGAATCACAATTCTTTCACCGTACACTAGTCGGGGACTTAAGCTTCCATTCCTAGTATCTTCTACACAGAAAATCTATTTTATAAAGAATATGACTTTAAAATAAACACACGGAAATTGGTGTTCATACTATTCACCCACACATGTAGACAGAGACTTGGGTAGTATTCACAGTTATGCTGTAACTGACTGCTAACAATTGATTAAGCTGCCAATTATTGTCTTGGGAAATTGCTCAGTCTATAAAATGTCAGAAAATTTGTGAAAAACCTCGTCGCAAACCAGCTCAGTGTATGTGACAATGAGAAGAAACAAGCCAAGTTCAAAGTTAGTTTTTACCTGAAAAAAAAAAATGTCATCACATGTCCCCAGAGCCCAAGGTGACATCTTCAATTTGCTCATTTTGGATGATCAACAGTCTAAAACCCAAAGATATTTGGTTTACCACCATTGAAGACTAAGAAAATCAGAAAATATACCCATTTTAGAAGCTGGAACTACTTAATTCTTGGCATAAAAAACCCCTCAAACAATGAATCAATTATCCAAGTTGCTGCTGATAAATTTTTTGCCGTTCAAGTAGTCAATTTATCAAATAATAGTTTCAGCTGTAATTCACAGGCATCAACGGAGACATCTTTGTTTTTTGCTGTACACTGTATTTGTAGTCACCTGCATGTAGTCATCTGTTACAAAGTATTGACATAATAGCTGTTTCAGATATCATTGGCAATAGTAGCCACTGGCTTGAAAACAAATGGCATCCAGTAGGGAAAGGAAGTCAACTTACTTTTTAAGCTATAATGTCACATTTAAAGGCTATTAATCCATATTTATATTATATGGCATATATGATGATATGTGTATTTTAAAATCTATGAAAATGCACCTAGGCAATGTAATGTACAGTCTAATAATGTTGGATACGATTCCTTTATAATAAATGATACCATACATCTCTGCCGTTTTCCCAGTGAGAATAGGCTGCAGTCAGTGACCCACATCTCAGTGCAATGAACTGCTTAACTCAGACTGTTGTTTTATTCAGTGCACTGTCAACAGACGGGTGAAGAGGAGGAGGGGCGGGAGGTTAGACTTATCGCCCGTTGTGATTGGCTGCCAGATCCAGCTTCGCTCTGCCATTGGCTCCAAGCACTGTCACTCCGGAAATGTTATCTCCGCTTCCCGCGCCATTCGGCGTGCACGCGCAAGACGAGCAGGCACGTAACCGCTTGGAGACCGTCTGGAGTGTGTCTGAAATTGATAAAATTTGGAGATGGAGTTTTTACATCTCTTTGCTCATTTACAAGGAAGCCGCCTGTTGGAAACGGGAATTTCCTCTCTCCACCCAGAAACGCCTTCGCCCATGAGTCGCTACGCTCAGCTAAAAATAATTTTTAGATAAACGCTGTGAAAGTTTTTTTTCTTCTGCAGTCTATCAGCAGACAGCTCTTTATGCACAGGTAGGTAAGGCAGGCGCCAGAGCAAGTTGCCTAACATACAGTGGATACTGCAGCATTATAACACTGTCAAATAACGTGTATTTGTGAATGTTAGCAGTGCGTTTTTGTTGAAAAAACGGTTTCCCAGCTTATAATTTAAATTATCCCGCTGTACCGTAACAAACTGTAACAAGCTTTATCATGTTATGCCGTTAAAACATGCGTGTGTTGTGTTTTTTAAATTTTATTTTATAATTTCCCATACAGTAGCTATTTGATTTGGAGACTTGACCTCATTCACACTACTTCAGGAGGATGCGCAGGTGACGCACCTTTGCTGACGTGAGGTTGATTAACCCCACGCGTGCTTAAGCTACCTGTTAACTCAGCAGGGGCGGAAACCTGTATTGTGGACTCATCACTTCTATTGTCCTCTTTTAAAATTTTACCTTTTCAGCTATACTACCTGCTCAATTTATGATTAAAAAAAAAACAATATATTTTTCAGGCACATATGCAGTAAACTAGTCCTAAATACCCATGTAGTTCTCAGGTGAGGTAATATGAATCCTGTATGAAAATGTTTTTTTTCTTGTCCTGTCCTTGTTTATGCTCTGCAGGGGGACCAGCCTTCAGAGTTCAAGAGGAGTGCACCATCCAGAAGGCAGCCTGAACCAGCAGAGAAAGGTTGGTTGCTGTGCACATTGTGTGTTGAGACAAGATGTCTCAACACACACTTTCACTTTTAGACTGTACAGGCTAAAGAGTTTTAGGGTGGGCAGTATGGGTTATATCACACTGTGGATTTATTCATTTATCATGATTACATTTCCCCAAAACATTTTATTTACATCTTTTTTCTTGCCACTATTCACCTTAAACTCTTAAGTAGCTTCAAAGAAAGATAAAATATTTTCCACATTGTCTGACCACGTCATCTATACGTATCAACATTTTTTTCTTTATTTTAATCTATAGCTATAATAAAAAAAAATGGAATTTAATTCTAAATCTCTGACTCGACCATCACATCACATCTCTGCTTCTTTTGTGCACATTCCCTGAAATTCAGCATGGTATATTTGGTACATTTGACTACTGACTTGAATCCATTTCAAACAATGCTTGTTCTCGCGGTTGAAGAGGTTAATCATCTCACTATTTCCTATCCAAATTGATCAGCTTTTTAATTTCAAGGTGCAGAAATGATTAAAAAAAAAGACTGACTAGCAAAGATTTGAACAATAACTCAAAGTAAGTTGCGTGCCACAGTACATGTGCACCTGATCTGCTGCTGCCTCAGACTTGTCTAGACGCTTTTGCTCTGTCACTGCAGTTGTCTGCAGACAGTGCAGTCATATGACTTGGGGAGGCTTCCTCCCTCCTCCCCAGTGTCTGCTCTTTTGGGGCAAGATGGCTGCTACAGCATTGTTGTTGTTAGCCATGACGTATATGGAATTAATGTGATGAGGGGAAAAACATTGTTTCTTTCTCAACCACTGCGTGTCTGTCTGTTGTTGGGACACTTGGTAGCCATTTTGTATGATTCATCACTGCCAAAGGCTCCGGGTGAATCTCACAAGGTTGTGAACAACCAAAATATCACTGCATGTTGTAAAAATATCAGCGGTTGCTTCTGGTTTTTAAACATAACTTGAACTGGTGTCAATTTTATAAAAGCCCATCTTGTGTAGTTTCTACTGTATTTGTTAAATACACAAATACAGGTATTTACAGCAGGTATATCAAAGATAATTACGGTATACTGCAAGAAGTTTGAAAGGCATTGAAATGTAATATATATCTATCTATAATCTATACCCATAACTACTCAGCATTTCTCAACATGCAGGGAAGCACATTGGGAAGGCAACCGTTTGGACATATAGTATTTTATGTAGTTTGAAATAATGTTTTAATGCTGTGCAAAATGTAAATAGCAACAGTGTAAAATTCAGTTTATATTTTTATATAAATTGTTATATTTGGTGGACTTTACATTGATAACTGAATGTTAGTGAAAGTAATGTAGTTACTCTGATACAGTACTTTGCCTTACTCGACATTTAGGAGGGAAAGTTCACCTGTAATAGTTACATTTTAGGTATTATTATCACTTATATCTTTGTTGCTTTAGACTCAATAAAGGGCTGTAATAAATACCCAGTGAAACTTATCTTAATGCCATAATTTCTATCATCATGTGGTATGCGAGATTCTTCTTCTTTTTACGAGGGATTTAGTATTAACAGCAACCTGCCGATTAGTGCCTACTTGTCTTAAAGTAAAAGAATGCTCATGTATTAAAATTTTAAAGCTTTTCATGTATTCCACTAAGCAATAAGATCATAGTCACAGTCCACTTTTTAGTCAGGGTAGAGGCAATAATAACTTTGGCTACTAAAAGTGCTGCAAGCGTCAGTCTGACATTACAAGTTACTTTCACTCACTGAGTCTGTGATGTTTATCTGTTTGCCATATCAGTGACCAGCCTGGACAGATCTCTTCATTATCACCGACTTAGTGCATACTCGTCTGCTGTCGGGCAGCTCCTTTAGTCTGGTCTTGTCATATTCCTTAATGGTTTTTGAGTGCTTGTTGATTATGTTTTCACTGGAGCGTACAGCCACACTTAAACATGCAGTATCTTTGCAGGCCTGTCCCAAACCTGATCCAGTGTCTGACAAAAATGATTGGAATTGCAATTAGAAAGGTAAGAAAGACGTGGAAAGCAGAGTTTCAGGGCCATATATTTGTATCGCAGTAACTTGTTGCAGTATCCACTTATCCTAATAGTTCTAAATTGGCATTTTTTGGACGTTCTATGTAATATATTTTATCAGAATAAGCCTTTTTGAGAGTACAATATGGCTTGCTTGCATTATTGTTTGTTTTCTGCTACACCACACATAAAATGGTCTGTTTATTTGATGCTGGTTATGTGCAGTAGTGACCATATTTATGAATGAATGAGAATTTATGATCATCGCTGCTTGCATACAGAAAATAAACACAGGCATTGCAATAGCTATTACTATCTCATAACAAAATCATCCCCAAATTACGCGCCTCTAATTTCATCTTTTAAAATTTATATTATAACAATGAACTACATCACACGTATTAGAAAGGTAAATTACTGCAATAATTATTGTTTGCGTCCTAGAAATAGTTTCACTGTTACTTGCAACCAATGCAACATTTAATTTATGTATTGTGACTTTTTGACTGCAAATTGAGCTTTTATGTATTTTAAGGTTATAAACAAATGAAAAAGCAAAACAAAAATGAAAAAGTCGTTTGTTGATGTTTATTTTTCTTGCGTTTTCACAGGAAATCCGTGTTTTGATGCAGCCTGTCATGCCTTCATGTCTTCGCCGCTGGAGTGTGTTCGCCCAAATAGTAAGATCTGTGTTGACCTGTTCATTAAAGCACATTTGGGCACGTTTAAAGCAGAGAAAAGCAATTCTAGGAATGCTTTAAGGTGCTGCAGTGAGTGAATGTGATTGCCTGAGGGAAATATCAGTCCACTGCACAGACCAGTATTTACAGAGGTTGAGCTCTGGCTTGCAATGCCAATTCTAGATGATATGATGCTGAGAAATGGCAAATCAAATTCAGTGCTGTCATTCACTCATCAACGGCAATCATTTTTTATTAACACTGATTTTTGATCTCTTCATAAGATAATCATGGATATGGATCTCGTAACTTTCACTTGAGGCTTAGCCGGAAAATGCTGATGCAAGAAGGGCTCTGGATCTTTATCCTGTTTTTCTATTGGCTCATTGTCTCCACCCACAGTGCAGTCACGAGGTCTAACATCATGATGATGTCTGGAGAAAACAGGCTTTCATCTAGGCTCTAATGCTGCCTGAGCTATACTGAAAAGATTTCTTGGGTTATTTCTGTGCACATACAGAGTAAAATTTGAGCATGTTTCAAAGCATTGCTCTGTACAAAAGCAGCACCTGCCATTGTCTGTTGTAAATGGTGGGTTGTTCATCCCACCAGCCTCTGCTGCGTAATGACGCATTGGTGTGGCATATTTTAAATCAAGGCTTTCACTGTATTTTAAGGAGTCTCCTGGCAGTCTGCCAAAACATGGGTCCATTTGCCTCTTCCCTCGTAAGAGCACAACTGCACAGCTGTGACTCTTAACTGGTCCTATCCATCGATAACTCAAAGCCAGCAGCGTCCATTTTAGGTTTCAGGCGATGGCGAAAGAAGAAATGAACAGTAATGTAGCTCGTAGAAAAGGGAATTGAACTCGCAGCGCAAATCCTGTTAGGAACCGGGGCTACTTTTGTGGAGTAAACAAACTTTTCAGTGGAACAGATTTGAAATTCATACTGAACAAACGGGTCGATTTGAAAAATTCTACTGTTGAATTGTGGTTTGTGATTTATAGATTTAGTTTTGTGAAGTGCTGCGCAAAAAAAAAAAAAAATATTTGGCTGAGCATTTTGATTTTATCGTAAATAATTTTTTTTATTTTCACAATTTTTACACTATCTTATGAACACTTTTGAGGGAATATTTAATATGATTTATCACAAATACACAACAAAGACTTAAATAAAATGTTGAAGCAGTAATTAAATTCCACCCGTATAATAATATTTTGTAGTAAAATAATATTTACAGTATCAAGTAAAATTATTTGCGATTAAATGTTGTGTGCGATGCACAGTTTGTGCTATTTATTTAGTGTTTTACATTGCAAAAATTATGCAAGCTGTAGGTTAATCAAAAACATACGGTGGAGAGTAAGTTATGCAACATGACTGGAAAAATATTTTCAAAAACAATGAAAACATTTTTATCGTATATCTTGTGTTTGGCGATTTGGTTTTGTGATTTAAAATTTTCACTAGGTGAATATTAGAATCATTAGTTCTCAGTGTAATAAGATTGTTTTTAGCATTTATGAAAAAAAAAATCACATCAGAAGAACACATACACATTAAATAAAACAATGTTTTATTTTAGCGAGTCGCGCATCATAAACATTATTTACACAAATATTTTTCACTGTAATAAATGACATTAAAATGTTTGGTAGCTATTTTGTGTCAGTTTGATCGATCATATGTATATATTTTCAAATTATTTAATTTAGCAAATATTGTTGAATTATGTACGATGCATTTTATTATAATGTAAACTAAATATATATACCTATATTTAATGTAATTAAATATTTTACTCGTTAAGTATATTTTGCTTACTGAGAATTAAGGCAATTAAAGCGATATAATGCTGTCTTATTTTATATTACATTGCATTAATTGAAAACTTGATATCTTTATAATGAAGTTGCATAGGCTGTAAATGCTCTTTAAATTAAAGTCAGCCCATTGCAGCACTTATATAAATGTACTGTACATTGTGATGTAGAACTGCTATCTTGGCTCATTGAAAGGTTGAGGTGACCTTTACCCCCTTGAATACTTGTTTTCGTCCACTGTTAAGACCTCGTGTGAAAGCCAGACGGTGTTCTGATGCCACGTAACACAACAGTGGCTGTCAGTAACATATTAAGCTGGGCCTCTACTCTATTGCCACAAAAACAGGGAGAGAAAAGGCACTTTGGATTTATGCATGTGTTGTGGAGCCACGAGGGAAGGAAGCTGGTCGGAATTAACAAACATATAGATTAATGTCAGATTGAGTGTTTTGATTTTTTTTTTTTTTTTTTGCACACTCAAAGCTGTTGTCCTTTGCAGATGTAATAAAACAAGTTAATCACGTACAGTTAAACGTAATAATTTCAGCTGTTATTCGACTTGAAATCTGAAATGGAATAGAATAGTTATTCTTATCAATACTTTAGTCGACCACAAATGCTTTCAACAACTGCATTTACTTCTAATATGTCTGTCGATCAGCTATGGTTGAGTATGTTTCCCTTAGACTGTAGTCATGATACTCCAATATTAGAATAACAACACGAGTGACTTGTTATTGGAGTGGATTTTGCCAACTATCTTGTTTTCTGCTGAAACACAATTTCTGGGGTATGAAATTGATCTTGGGTCAACAGTAAGATCTTTGCCTGCAGATAGCATAGCTTTGTTTATCATTAAAACAACCAGAGTCACCACACCGCTTATTGAATGAGATTTTAAATTTGAGGTGCAGCCACAACATCAGAGTCAACACATGAATATTAGATCCTCAGTAGAAGGGTGCACACTGACTATACTGTAAATTTAATATAAATTACAGCACTGTTGAAACATTATTTTTGTGCTCTGTGAACAGTAAGTAAATAACTTGTTTTCGTTGACTGCAGTGTTTGAGTCTACATTTTGTGTGCTTGCATTTGTTTCCACTGTTTGTGATCCAGCTAGACGTACACATGCTGCATGTCAGTTTCTCAGCTGCGTAGCACTGACAGCTTCTGCAGTACTTCCTGTTTTCATTTGTCTGCAAATCCACCACTGCCTTTTAAATGGAGTGTGCTCATCTATTACACCCTCATAAACGGTACAAAGAAGGCTGTAGGCCTGGGTGACCACCGTTTGACTGCAGTGCAAGGCTGCACGCCTGCTTAAACTGAACAGCAGCCTGAACAAGTACTTACTTTCTGGGAAGAAACTTTTGGCCTGAGATGAATTTCTGCTTATTTACTTAAGTCTTAACTTTCACTGAGTTCTCAACACACGCTCTGGATTTAGGCCTTGCAAAATAAAGAGAAGTAGCCCTGCTTCTAGTCTAAGTTATAATTTTCCAACAAAACATTAGAAAATTACATGTACCCAGGCATTTAATGTGTTATGCATTGCTTAATGAAGATTGTATTCTTCTTTAGAATAACAGGGTCTGTGTGTTTACAGTAAAATCATCAAATATCTGTATGTTTCCACTTCATTAAAAATATAAAATAAAAAAATTTTTTTTTTACCCTTTTACACAAAAGCTTACAAAAAACAAACAGTTTCCATTAGAATGGGTCTACATCAGTTACCTGCCCCAGGTCCACTTTGCCCTCTGCAAGGATTTTACACTGTTCAGTTTTGATATGAAAATGTGAAATTAAAGTGTGTATTGTCCTTGTAACGCTGTAGCTGCTGCATAGAACTTGACCATTACTGGATTTTTGAGCCTGATAGTATTTAGGAGAACAAAAAACATTGTGATAATAATAAACCCGCAGACTTTGTACAAAGTCTAACCAAGGATCCCTTAAACTCGGTTAAAAGTATGGCTAAGTTGAACAAGAAAAAGAGTTATTGTTCTTTCCAAACTGTAACATAGTACTCTGCCAACTCGTGTTGCAGAGAATCTGTGTGAGTTCCTATAGTAAGGCAATTTGTGGAAATCGCATCTCCGCTCAGCTATGATTTTGCTCCTTTTGAGCATAAAAATGCTTGAATGAGAGTGTAGAAAAACTATAAAGTTGTAAATGTTTTCTCCAAACTCTCGCCTAGTTGAATCTATAGCAATATATAGCAGCAATATTGCAGCAACTATTTTTAATGATGCAACCAGTTTAGCAGAGTAAACTTGAGTAAATAGTGACAACCCAGTATTAATGTGACCAATAGTTTGGTGTAAATATCATATTCAATACAAGGGCTTTGCGTGTAAAAGTTATTTCTTTCTATCATTCTCATTTCTTTTTGTCGAAAGTGTATGTAAATAAGTACAATAACCTGCCACAACATTTAAATTTCCCCACTTCAGGGGCTTTGCTGAAAGTTTCCTTCCAAGTCACATGAGTGAGACTTGAGGGTGTGCTTGCATTTTTCCCTAATTGGGGCTTATTTTAACACACCTGGAGTACCTGCTTTCACTTTGCCATTTGACCTTTTGTGAATTAAGATGGTAAGGCAGAGTTCGAGCACGTCGACCCTGCGGTACATCATAGCGAGGGGAGGCTGCACCATGACTAATTAGTAAATCTTACTTCTCTCTAAGGTGAAAAAAATGATTTCCTTTGCAGGGAGGGTAGGGGGTTGATGAGTAAATACCCACCTGCACCAAGTTGCAGTAACCTAATAAGTCTCCTTGGACTTTGAAAGTGAATATTTCATATTTCACTGATCTCTAACAGCTTTTCTGCATGTCTCATATTTGACTCTCTATAAGCCATCTAAGATGTGCAAAGGGGAAATACAGACTGCAGGATCTCTTTCCTGTCACACAATGGTGTGGAAAGGTCAGGCCTAATGAAGTCGGGGGTGTGACCCCTAGTATTCAGTGACTTTGCATGGGCCCCCACCCCACTGCTGCAACCATGCCGGTTAATCCCTTTTTGATCCTAATTGATAGGCATTAACATGATCCTTATCCAGGAGCTGTGTTTTGTCTTCCACAGCCCTTCTCTCTGGGTGTCAGTGACACAAAGTGTGAAAGCGTTAAACCAAATGTGAAATTGATATTTTTCATGTTTGTGTGCTTAAAATCTGGCTGTGTTTCTAAACACTCCCTCGAAAGTGCTCAGTGTTCAGCGTTTGCCCTTTGAGGCTCTTAACAGGACTTAGCACATGACCTCTTGAATCCGACTGTGATGTGAATGGTACCAGCCCATTCCCAGTTTGTTTTCCTTTGAGTCCTTTTATCTTCATCACTAGGTGATTATTGCCTTTAACTGATGACTAATTACCCTCCTCAAAATGTTTGTATTGACTTTAAGTCAGGGCCCATGTCACTTTTATTAAAGTGCGGACATTGCATGATTTCCAAAGTGCAGGTGCTGTTTTTAAAATAACTATTTGTTACATTTGCAACATCTATAAAAAATAAATCGTTGTCTAATTGTCACGTTTGCGTATGACCCGTTTGAATTTACACTGTCACTAGTAATGGCTGTTATTAAATATAGCACATGGTGTTATTCTGTTCGTTATTAATTTTAACATATTTCATCATCATGACATGTCTTAAACTGAATTCAGTCTGAGCAATGACTAAGTGGCACTAATGTCAGAAATGAGTAAATGATATTAAAGTGAAAACTCTTCATGAACCCTTCATATCTTGACAAACCAGACGCACAAAAATAGTTTTATTTGTAATGCTATGACAGTTAGGTACACTTTGGTTCCTTTAGACTTAGTTTTTATCTCTTCTGTCTTTTATTCAGATTTTGTGGTTAACACAATGAGGTTTTGAGCAATATTTGAACCTCGCCCCAGAATCAGTTTGTTTGATCTAAAAATGTTGCGCATAAGCAAGTGTGTAGTGCACAATGACTACTTTTACTTTCAAATACTTTGAAAAGGTTCAACAGGAAATCATTCAAGGAAACAGTAACTTAGTCATGTTCAACTTGAGCTGTGTTCAGTCTTAGAAAGACTGCATTTAGAGTCATGTCCAGCCTGCCATCACTGTGCAGTACCTTCAACAATTAATTTCATTTATTCACACCTATAGATCACAGTGGATGTCTTTGAACCTGAATGTCTTAGATTCCTTAACAGATTGTTGTGTTTTCATATTACAGCAAGGCAAGTTATAGTAAAAATACACCTTTCATAGCAATTGTTACCTTAAAATACAAAAAATAATGTGCGTAGAAGGCACGCTATATGAGAAAAATAAAAATTCTAAAATTGTAACCGTTGCAATATTTTAGGAAGCGTTCTTCAGTGTAGACTATATGTATGTATTTACCCTACATGCCTTTTATAATATCTTGTTTGTTGTGCGGATACATTGCATTATTTTCAAGAATAGTTGGCCATTTCCAAAAACATTAGATTTTTCTCTTTGCATGCGATATTTCGGTTAAAATGTTTCCTGTTTCCTTGTTTCCGATTTGATTTTCTCTGTTGTTTTGAAATATCTTTACGTTACTGAATGCTGTTGGGTGTTTCCTTAACATGATTAATTATGTAGGCGAACACTGACATCAAGACTAGATGGCTGCTCTGTAATGGCAGGATAACATATTAGCTATTCCCCTAAACTGATGCTAAGCCACAGTAACCTTTGGTAAATTTTGTTTGCTTTCTTTATGATGTTTACTGTTTATTGGTGTTTTAATCTGTTACTGGTGTTTTCATGTATTTTTGTCATCTGTCATGGCTGCTATGACAATGCAATTTCCCTTCGGTGATTAATAAAGTATCTATCGTCTATCTATCTATCTATCTATATCTATCTATCTATCTATCTATCTAGACAGTTTCCTCAAATATACGTGTTTATGTATAAATCTGCAGGTTTTCAGTCTTTGTAAGAACAACCATATGTGTGATTATTATTTTTTTCTTTTCTCAGCACCCTCAAACCTGCACAATTAAGAAGCATTTCTTGCTATTGTGCTCAGCAGTGTGCAACAGCCCACTTTAGCTGGAAAATGCCAGGTGTCGTGTTGGTTCTTGTTGGTTTCACACAGTGACTCAAGTCCCTCCCTGGAACGCAGTGCTCAGGTCTCCATAGGATTGAATGTTATTTCCAGCTTGTTTGTTGCAGTGAATAATGAGTACTCTGTAAGGCCTGATGACATAATTTGGTGATTGCTATGGAAAAATAACTAATTATGGAGCTACGAAACTACAGATTGGGACTACGCTGGTGTACTTCACTTGACTGGCACCACCTGCCCTCTATATGTCACACTCACTTCACTTCTCCCACAGTTGTGAAACGGAGCCGGTATCTACCAGTTATGTCCAACCCCTGCAGACACATATGCAATGAATCAGCGGTGGGTTGGACTTCATAATTGTATTGTTATTTAGATTTTCTTTGCACATAAATGAATAATTAGTAGTAGATCACAGGATGGAGATTTTGGTGAAAGAAGGATTCAGTGTTAGCAGCCGGATGGGAACTCCCCTCAGAAAGGAAGTTGAGAAAGTTAGAGTATTGGAGAGAAGGTTCTGGAAATATTTGTCTCTGTAGGCCAGTGATAGTATGTGTGTTTCTCTGGGAAGTATTGCATCTTGTCTAAAATATTGGGAATAACATTTAGCTCATTTAGCACAACTTTGCTCTGCTTTCAGCTCTGGCTATGCTTGTGCATCTCTTTCCTGTGCATTATTTTTTCTCCCCACACTACCTGCTTGAGAAACTGGGAACAGAGTTTATGAATATAAAGTAGTTTGCAGACTTCTGTTTTAAGAGCTTTGAAAAGCAGGTTTTAACATGATTGCCTGCATTGCACTGGTATAGCATGTTCAAATAAATGTAAGGGATTTTCTAAAATTGTCATGAGTTCAGGTGTGTGCAAGGTGTCAACACGTGATGTGCAACTGACTCCCACGCATTTAAAGCTATATTTTACTTTTGCATGATTCTCTGGCATATTTACCAATAAATTCTTATCTTGCAGTGTGCTCACCTCAACAAAACTCCACAAAAAGTCTGACTTTAGCTGCCCTTTTTTGTATTCTCTTCTGGTATACAGGCCTTTTTTTCTGACTGTTTTTTATCAATAATTACAAGGCCAAAGAACATTCTTGAGAAAACAAAGAACAAAGAAAAAACAACAGCAGCCACATCAGTTTTTGTGTGTATGCTAGACTCTCAGGCTAAAGGTACCAAAGCAGGTTGGAGTGAGCAGCATCATCACAAAGAATTGGGACAGCTGACTGTCCGAACCATGTTTATGCATGTCAAATCCTGATCTGAATACAAGTCAATACAGCAAATCTTCACCATTATGTAGCAGTAAAATGTGTCAGTGCCTCATCTTTGAAGTTTAGGACTTGTACTTTTATTTTCTATTGAGAAAAAAAAAAAACCCTCTCCTTTTCTACTTGAGCTGTATTGCCAGAACAGCAGACTGATCACAACACCTCACGTGCTTCAGTTTATTCCCTCCATATTGGTTTTACTGTATATGTTCTGCTGCTCCTAGAAATGACACAGATGGAAAAAAATCAGATGTTAAGTACTTGCAGGATGTTGCTGCATCACAGCAGGGATAAGAAGAGCTTGTTGTCATGTGTGAACTAGGTCTTTTAAGACATTGAAGTCTACAGTAATTTCCACTCTTCTCAGGATATAGCTGTCAAAAATCATACCAGTAGACTGTCATTCCCATTCATTTCAATTTTTGAGAATCGGTTTATTAATCTGTGCTATTTGACCACTTTTTTGTTTACTTAGATGTGCATCATTTATTGAGTAACCACAGTTCTTTTGCTTATTTATCCAGTTATTTAACTTCTGTCCATGGATTTCACATGTATTTGTTCTCATTAATATAGAGATTAAAAAAGAATACTACGGCTGCAACTAGCGATTATTTTCATCATTAATTACTCTGCAGATTACTTTCTTGATTAATTAAACACTCATTTAGTCTATAAAATGTCCGTTATAATTTCCCACAGCCCAAGGTGACATATTCAATCGCTCGTTTTGATGACCAACAGTCAAGAATATTCAGTTTACAATAATATAAACAAAAAAAAGCAGTGAATTGTAACGTTAATGAAGCTGGAAACAGTTAATGCTTGGCATTTTTACTTTAAAAATGACTCAAATAAAAAATATACCAAAATATTTGCAGATCAAATTCCTGTTTATGGATTAATTGGTGGACTAATCATTTCGGCCCATAGAGAATACAAAAGGTTTTGGCCCTGCATTTGATTTATATTTAGTTTTCAAATAAGAGAAAAAAATTAAGAATGAAGCGAGAAAACAGAAATCGGAAAAAGTAGAAAAATACAACCTGTAGAAGGTGAATAGTTAGAAAGTAAACAATTTATGAGAATTGTACGTAAAAAATCTTTATCATGTCAGACGGCCCTCCTTGGATACTGTATGTTTTACATTTCAGGGAAAGTTTAAAAAGATATTAAAATATCCTTAAATTTCAATACTTAAAATTAGAGAATAAGAAAAAAATCCTTGAATATTCTGTATGTCCTAATTCTACCAGCAATATGCATATATCACACGATTCATTAAAAAAATATTTTGTTCTGGCAATACTTTTAATTCAGATATCATAAATCCCCAATATCTACTTTTTCAGCTGGTGTGACAAGTCTACTTGACTACATACATTAATTTAAAACTGATTTCTGCGCTTTAGGTGCCAAGGTTGATTATATGAACTGTAATATTTCTGGGTGCAGGTACAGACTAAGTTTTAAGAGATGACAGGGAAGTGGTTCATGGTCCACACTTCCCCATCTTGACTGGTGGATACTATGACAGATTTGTTAGATAAAACCTCCACCACTGATTTGTAGCTGTTAAATTATACATGTGCAAACATATTTGTTAGGTAGTGCAGGTAGTTTTGTTCTCTTACACAAAACTTCTTCCCACATCACAATTGCTTGGCTTGTGCCAGTCAGGAGCTGAATTTAGATTTTTACTTTTCTTACAAAATCAGTTTTCATAGCAAAGCTGGTAGTCCCATATGGGCAGGCTACTCAATCTAACTTTACTTCTCAATGCAGCACATTCACCTTTCTCCTGACAAAACCATTCAACATCAAGGGCAGCATCACCTTTGCCACTAATGAGGTTGTTTATTTACCAAATTTCCTTGTGGACTTAAACTGTGAGAGAAAAACAAGCCATGCATAGCAGAGCATATAATCAGCATTAGCAAAACAGCACCAAAAGCTCCAAGTTATACGTTTTGTGACACTATAACACCATGTAGCTTACCTGAAACGCCTGCGCGTTGATCATGTAAAGTCTTTCAAAAAGGCTGCTGAAGTGAACAGACCACATTATTATATCCTGAACAAAGTCGTACTAGCTTTTAAATTGGACATCATCTTCAAAAGAAAGAAATGAGGTGTTCTCAATTGGTGTTTCCTGGGATTAGCACTTTTAAGGCTTTTATTTAAAATATGTATATACCTATTTTAATAACATGAGCTACTTAAAATTCTTATGTCAGGCTTTCAAAAACCCAGATGATTGTCAACAAACCACAGCCAGTGACTGATAGCTTTAAAAGTAATGTCACACACACAGCTTTAACAAAGAAGACTGGGCAAAGGTTGAAAACTAACTAAATGACAGTCACAAAATGTGTAGTATTTGCAGGGTTGCAAATGGTGCCAACTGGCAATCAAGCAAATGTGACACACCTGTGTAGCAGCAATGCTGATTTGCTTACATCAGTTAGTTAGTCCATGTATTGGCTTTGTTAGTTGTGGTTATGTCTAATGTATGATGTCTTAAATTATTCAGCTTGATATCTATCGACTGTTTTGTATTAAAAACTCAAAACTTTCACATATTTGAGTGTTTTTCTAATAATTTCCATCAAAAACCTAGCCACGTGGTACACTGTGCAGTTAAAACTGCTGAAGTGCCTCTGGGCATTAATAGTTTGCAATAATAATGATGTATGTGTGGCCCAGCTGAGGGTGTATTCTCTGTTTGGTGCACAGCAGAATTCCATTTTTACTTAAATACGTCAATGATTTGCAGGCCTGCTCATCAGAGCCCATGTACACGGCTTTATTTGCTGATGTAGATTGGGTTCCAATCTGTGCGTAAATGTGCGGGGCTTTACTGTATGTTTGCTTATCTGTCCAGCCATCCCATCTATTCAAACAGCGTTCCTTTCATTTAAGGCTGTGTGCTGGCTGGGCTCTTTTTTTTTTTTTTTTTTTTTTTTCCTGGGACCTTTTCTGTTATTTTGGGACCAGATGGCGAGGGGCACGGAAGCGCCTCTTTTGTCCGGGCGCCCCTGTGAAAAGAGTCTGTCCTCCCTAATGTAATCAGTGGCACCGGAAGGGTCCATTTTGGGCTGTGAAAGAAGACAATCGGGTCTGGTCACGTCTAGATTACAGAAACGCAGAGTTCATCTTCCGACCCTGCCCCCTCTGACCAAGGCCCTGGCATGGAAGATCCTCATCTTTGATCAGTGGAGGGTGGAGGTGCTGATCCGACCTCACGAGGGCCAAAGGCCACCCCCCCCTTGCCCTGTTTACCCTGCACTTGGCTACTGCTGACACCTCCTTCCGGAAAGAGCCAGGGGGTGGTGGGTTGGTTTGGGCATGGGGGGGATACCATGACCTGTCTAGACACCGTTGCTTGTTGCCCTGGTGTTGCCAAGGGGACATAATGAACTTTGACCTCAAATGTAGTTGGTTAGGAGCCACTTTGGTCATCCAAGGAAGACATTTTTTTTTTTTAATTTTCAGGGTTGGGGGTGGGGAAATGAGGCGGTATGGATGTGACCCACATAATACACAATCTGCTTTGAGGGACCACAAGCATGAATTTGCTGGCAAACATTTTTTTAAAATTCTAATAATTGTGTGACATTTTCAGTTAGATTACAGGACAACAGGACAGTTGGGCAAGATATAGAACAATATTGCTGACTAATGCGATTGCCTTTGACTCTGATACGACTTCTGAGAATTTAATGTTTGTTTGCTTTAGTTCATCTGATCCTACGATGACACTCTTGGAAGAAGGACTGATTTTGTTTTTAATTTGTGACATATTCTAACTCCCAGGCTGATGCTGTTTTTCATTCATGATTGTTTTTTGAATTTGATACATTTGTGGACCTTTTCTTTCTCATGTGCAGTAAGTAATCTTTACATTTGAAATAACGTCATATGTTTGTTAACTACTATATTTAACATGTGATTTGTAGGTAAAACAAAGAAAAATATATTTATTTTGAGTCAGTATTCTTCACATTGTAGACTCTTTCTGAGCTAGTCTTGTGTTACAATGTTGAGCCAAAGACATGTGTGATCTATTTTATTGTTTTATCTTTATAAAATTGTGATTTTATTTTTCAGAAGATGAAAGTAATGTGCGGCATACTCTTCTGCTATTCTCAATATTCACCTTTCTCTTAACCTGTACTTATGCAGAGCATGTATGTACATAAATCAAGTAAAAAGATTTTAAAATATTAGGGATTCGCAAGAGCAGTGCAGTGCTAATCTTAAAAAAAACGAAGTGCAGAAACCAACCATATGATGTACAGTATTGAGGAGTATTTTAAATTTTAAACATCTGATCTGGGACATTTTCTTCTCTAGAGTCCAGAATATCTACAGAAGTTCTTGCCAGTAATTTGGTTGAAGTTTTCTCTGGCTGTTTTCAAATTGACAGAATAGCGTAATTAGTATGTTTACACTCTAAAAGAAATGTCTCATTGTGCAGACAGAGAGATATTGTTGACATCACTCTAATTTATCACATGTAATACCTCGTCCTTTACCTGCAGTCCCGGGTTTTGGCCTGAACCACAACATAGCCTAATGTGTGAACTGGCTTTGATGTTGGGGCTGTTCCTCTGGAGTGGGTGTAGTGATTCCACCATCATGGCCGCCGCTACAAACCCCGCCCTCTCGCCTGCCACTCAGGAACAGTTAAAATGGCAGCATGCAGCAAAATGAGTGAGAGGGAGAAAGAGAGAGACGCCCACTACTGTGAGCTAAGGCACGGTTGACTGAGCCATAGTTCGCCTTGTATGCCAACTCAAACTGAGATGATTATTTTTTTGTGTGTATAGTCGTCTGAGTACGATGTATGATGCAAAGAAGTGTGGACAGGTAGAAAGTGCTGAAATCAGTGAGGGGTTAACCTCTTTTGTCATTGATTTATCCAAAATAAGTAGTTCACAATAGTCCTCTATTTTCAGCCACAATTTGTCCAAATATAGAACCTGTTTTTTCTATATATTCTTATTTTAAAAGATTAAGTTGGAAAATGTAAATTCATCCAAACATCATTAGCGAAACCTTGGCTCCACTATTTTATAGTACAAATGCAGCCAAGGAGAGATCATCTATGCTAAATATGCTTTTTGGGATTCAGTGTGACCCTTACTACAGCGTAATGGGAAGTGCTAACATTTTTTTGATCTCTTCACCCAGGTCTTTGGTGTGCTGCCATTTTATTCTCCAAATTATCGGTTGTAGCTTGGCACAATGGGAACGAGCAATTATCACAGAGTTTTTCCGCACTGTGGCCTCACGATGTGAAAACGAGCATTATTCACACACTGTATATGTTTCGTAGTTATATTATGTCTTAGTTCAGGTTGTCAGCATTGGCCACAGTATCATTTGTATTCTGCAGTGGTGCAGTACAGTATTTCAGTGACTGTATTCATTTTTAATGTAGAAAGAACAAAGTGCTATGATCAGTGATCATTGAAACCCTTTGCTCCTAGTCAAACAGCCCTATGCATGTGCTTATTATGTCATCTAATACCAATTAAAGGCTATACGCTACAGCAACCCAATGCTATTTCAATGAGCTAGAGACCCATTTAAAATGGCTCACAGAGCGTAGATGTGTGTATCCAGTCTCAATAAACCATCAGAAATTAAGTTTTACACCAGTCATTTTAAACCTTTCCAGGTATGACTGCTTCTCCATAACAACTCTATCGCGTGGCATTCCACATCCGAACCGCAGTGTGGAGAATTTGAAGGTAAATGTCCAAACCATCTATTTTTAGGTTTACGTCCTCACGCTGAATGACATTTCGATAGTGGCTCTTGGTGTGAATATGTCTTTTCCCCCTTCCACAGTGTAGAGAGCTGGTGGTGGACTAGGAGGAAGATGTCATGCTAAGGATGGGTTTTGGTGATGATGTTGATGCAGCATCGAGCTCTCACTTTGTGCCTCTGTCAGCTATGATGCGTAACCACAAAGTGAGTGACAGGCCCGTCCCCGGGGAGAGCAGGGGGCCTGAGGTGAGTCAGATGTATCCTTGACCCTGTCTAGCTGTGTGTCAGCAAACAACACAAACTCTGTAAAGAAGGCCAGAAATGGCATGACTGTATATTGTACATCTTCATTAAGTATGTAGAAGAAGAATGCAGGAATCATTTTTCATGAAACACAACCACCTTGACGGTTTCTGTTTAAGGGATTTGATTTTCATTGCATATACTCCCTCAATTTATGAATAATGAAATTATAATGTAGCATATCACATTACAGCTGATATCTTTGCTTGCATCTGTATTTCCAACAGAGTACTGAATGTTTTACTCTTGGCTTTGTGATATTGTTAAGAGCCTGTCTGAAACATTAACTCGATTTTGGTTTATATTCAATAAAAAATGTTTACTTCATTGAAATACAGATCAAGCATAAAATTGCCAGTGTCAGGTTAGAACTTAGGAAAAAAAAGATGTCAGAGAAAAGTTTTATATCTGTGTCAGTCTGTGGAGTCAGGACTGGTTTTTAAAGCTTGTTTATTGCGAAAAGTTTTAGTTTTTGAGCTTATTTTAGCTCAGATTTTGCTTATATTTTAAGATGCAAAGCTGTCAGAGTTTAAGGGTGCAGAAAGATATGCGTCACTAAAATTTCCATTACTGAAAATTCTGAGCTTGAATTTGAGAAAACCTTCATCGGGACACATAGTGTACATGATATGTGGCCAAACAGCTGAAGAATCATCTGTGCTTGGTGTTAATATACCTGAAGGTGATCTAACTTCACAGATAATCTAATATGGAATTAGAATTAGAAATGTTTGTAAAATTTTTATGCATGTCTGGGCATTGCTTGATAAAATGTGACTGACTGATCAGTGCTAAATAAAACTTTCATCCAACCCAAATGATCAAGAAATTTGTGGAGAAACTGTGAATTACAACTTAACATCAGTCTTACCTACACGTTACTCGGCTAAAATAACAAGATGTGAAGATGTGCATTTTACACAAACTATAGTCCTAATACTGGTACTATCATTATGCTTAGTGCTGAAACAAGTGGTCGATTAATCAGTCGATTAGTCAATCAACATAAATGAACAACAATATTGATAACTGATGAATGGTTTAAGTCATTTATTGAGCGAAAATGTCAAACGGTTTCTGTTTTCAGCTTCTAAACTGAGGATTTGCTGCTTTTCTTCGTTTTACATCATGGAAACACTTTAAATCCCCTAATTTAGCATTTATAAGCGTAATACAAACATTTAATAAATGGTTTATAACACACTGTAGTGTTTATTAATGTATTTGTCAACAGCACACACAAGTGGAGGCTGGTGTATAAACAGATGATGAATGACAATATAGTAGAACCAGTTGAAATAATATAAAATGTCGTCACTGGAGAAGTTATAATTGATGACAAATATTCTGCATTAAACACTTAAATGTCCTTATATCTGCTTATAACTATGTTGGTTTGTTATAAACATTCATTAAATGTTTATATACTGTTTATAAATGCTAAATAAGGAGATGTAAAGTAAAGTTTTTTACCTTTATCATTATGAACTGAGTATCTATGGATTTTGCTGCTGTAGGCCGGACAAAATAAGCAATTCTGGCGTCACCTTGGGCTCTGTGAAATTGTTGTGGGCATTTTACACAAATTTATGCCATTTTATAGCCTAAACAAAAAATCAGTTAATGGAAGATGTTGCCAACAGATACATTGATAATGAAAATAATTGTCAGTTGGAGACCTAATTGTCTTAAGTTCATTTATAACATAAAGTTATAAATGAACAGAATCTGTACATATTTCATTGGTTAAAATAAACATGAATTGTTGTGCTCAGTGAAATATATGCTTCCACTTACCAAAAAGATAACATCAGTATATGATGCTGAAAGTTAGTTTTCATAGTTTTTTGTTGTTTGATCTGTTGTCCTTGTGTCTCAGTGTAACAGTAAGCAATTTTACCAAAGCCGTAGTCAATGTTATATCAAAAGCAGTCTGTAAAAAATTGTGATTGAACTCAAAATGTAACTAAAATAATTGATGCAACCTGTGTCATCATTTGAAGTGGAACGTAAGCCAATTCTTTATGAGCAAATATTTCCTATGATGTTTTCTCATCATTGTTTCTCCCTTTTGCCACAAAGTAAATAAACAAAAAAAAGAAAAAAAACAAAAACACACTGTCATATTTTTGTGATACATCCACGATTCAGCCAATGTAGATGAGAAACACTGCCGGTCAAAGCACTTTATAAACCACTTTGTGAAATTTAATGCAATGTTTTAATTCATTGCCACAAAACATTCCTCTTAAAACCAGACATGGTAGCTACATGGGAAAAAGTATATGGATGGTTTTTTTTTTCTCCTGAATTTCGTTAAGTGAACAAAAAGAATCTTTATTGAAAAGTCTTGCATCTTTTTTTTTTTTTTTTTTTTTTTTTCAAGGGTCACTCAAACACGGTGTGTGAAATGAGAGTTGCCTGGGTGTGACTTTTCCAGAAAGCATCCGCTTGCTATTGTCTGCCTAGTCAACTTCTGCAGGCCCCAGCGCCCTGACTTCCATACATGAGAGATCAAGGGTTACCAAGGTGCTTTTGAGAAAGAAGGGCTCAGTGTGAGAGGGTACAAACCAGGCCACAAAATACTAATTTCCTTTGCATGTTAGGTGCCTTAGTGGGGATTCAGACGGGGTCACTGACACAGCCACTGGGGTTGAGTTTTTTTTTTCCATCGTTGTTCTTAATGAAAACTTTTCAGTGGCTTTTGACTGTTACGTATCTACTGCCTGTACAGTATGTGGCTTGGTAATGTGCCGAGTTTGCCCAAAAGAAAGTTTGTTCAGTCTCAGGCTGTTTATCCAGTGCCAGACAGAGGCACCTCATGTAGAAAGGTAAAAGTAGTTCTGTCCACCTCTCATTCTTGCCAAAAAGTTCAGTCACTGAGCCACGGCATTAACTTGTATTCTAACAAGATTAAAATATATTCGTCCTGGGGATTAGCATAGTTAGGTGTCCTTTTGCCTCTTTTTTTCCTGCACTGGTGCGGTGACAGTGGGCTTTGATCTGTGTTGCGAGGCAAGAGTCCTGGCTTGGACCTAGCCATTCGAGTGCCAAGTGTGAAATTGGCCTGATGTCATCCCCATTCTTCACCTTTTACATCTTTCACCACTTTAATTATGTTTCCGCCACAAAGCCCAGGCACCTCTGAGCAGATTCCACTCTGGCCGTAGGAAGCATTTAGAAACTGTGGGTAAATGACACAGTAGGGGAGGGGGAGGATGGTAGGAGAGGTCATAGCAGGATGGGGCCCTTTTGTGTTTAGAGGTAGACATTGATACTTTCCTGATGTGTCGTCCTCTCACTTCCATTTTACAACATGAGAACTTTCTGAAATTGTCAGCCAAACTCCAGAATTCCAGGTATTTTTCTTTTACGATTCCTGCATCCTGATCCAGGAGAGTTGTTTATTTCTCATTGTTATCTACTCAGATTACTGATTATTTTTACTGGCATACAATTCGGTATCATGTGTGGACGGAAACGCATGACTTTTCGGTAGCGTGAAGCAGTTTCGAAGCCCCAAACCTGCACCACGTCAGGTCTTGACCACCTGAATCTCACTTCCTGAGTTGGGACACATCATTCTCAGATAAAACCTTTTGTTCCAGGAGAATGTGCCCACGCAGCCGTACAGCTTTAGCTATTGTTCATACATTGGTGTCCCTATCTGAACTTCAGGGAGCTTCTCTGCCTGTGAATATTTTGATGAAGGTTCCTATTGATGTGCTGAATGAAGGACCAAAACAACAGGGATATGCGCGCTTGAGCGTGCGAGCGGATGAGTGCAATGCGAGGTGGAAAAAAAATGAATGAAATGTGTTGGTTGTGTGTGCGGATGTGTGCGTGCCGGGCAAGGATAAAATAAAACCAAGTGATAGTAAGACGTGTGTGTGTGTGTGTGTGAGTGAGTGTGTGTGAGTGTGTGTGTGAGTGAGTGAGCGAGAGAAGGGGAAGAAAGAGTATGAGTTGTTGAGTGAGAAAGCTCTGTGTGGAGAATGGGTTACTGAGGGGCGGGAGGGGGAAAACCAGCCACCTGCAGCCATGACAGGCTTTGACCTTCATTGCTCTCTCTCTCTCTCTCTCTCTCTTTCTGTCTCTCTCTGTTTCTCACCCCCTCCCTCCCTTCCTTTCTCCCTCTCTCCTTTCGACTCCCATTTCTGGATAGAAGCACAGGGTCTTTTCAGAAGCTGCAAGGAAGACTGACCGTCGTGGAGACAGTGCTGGGAGCAGCCCTATCTGCTCTAATGCTAGTCACTGGCCGTTAGACATGGCGTTCAAAGACTAGTGGTGCAAGTATGGAAATGCAGATAAGGCATTGTTGAGGAAACATGCCTGGGAATTGTTCAAGGCTTTCCCTTGCATAATGTTTGGCTGCTTTTGCAAATGTTTTAATCTCAAAACCCATGAATTTGATCCTCCTTGAATCTGATCCTGAACCGCCCATAGAATGAGTGGGTGTTTGCATGGAAAGGATTGTCATGCTATTGAAATTAATGTTTGTGATCACATTTGTGAATATTTGACATCAGGCAACATTTAATTAAAACTACTATTGTGTGTATTTCTGTTTTCTAAACGATTTTAGCTAGAAATGCGTTTGTTTTTTTTCTAAGTAGTAATTCCTGCAGAAGCTCAGCATTGATTGAAGTTCACATTTACTGCTTCAGCCAGACCTCAGTTTTTTTTTCCTGTTTTTATGACAAGATATGAACCCTGTGCCTCATATAAAGATGCCAGAAACTTGTTTTTGTATAATCTTCAAGGTTTATTTACTCTTCTTTTGCACTTTTCTGGAGGCAGTTAATTACACAATTAATACATGATACAAATTATGTACATTTATACCAAAGAATACTTCCAACATAAAATAAAAATAGCATTGTATTCTACAACTCTGTGTTGTAATTTTATTTAAACATGTTCATATATAGATAGATATACGCTGATGAGTAAATTCATAATGTCGTACCAGCAGTTTTCATAAAGGCATTAAACTTGAATAGTCTGCATTTGAAGTAATACTGCTTCTCTGATTCGGCACAGTTCTGTTTCATAAAAAGTTCACACTTGAACTTTAAGGCAAAGTGTGTTTCTGTTTGGTGGATTTTAATTCACACACACTTTTTGCAGATACACAACAAAACACTTTGAAAGGCAAAAAGTCCACAATTTGGTATGGATACAGTCTAAAACTTAGCTTGATCATACTTTTGTCGATAAAGACCAAAGTTTATAAACACAGTTATTTGCCCAAGTACAACAAATTGCAGCTTTCATGCAAAGGCCCCATAAACTATTTTTCATTCACAATAAAAGAAAACAAAAAGAAGTTATTGCAAGATAAACAAGCAGTGTAAACACCTCAGATATCTACTCTAAAGCAACACTGGTCATTGGATAGATTTTTTTCTCAATATAATCTATATAAATACACATATGAAGTCCTTTCAACAACGATAAGAGATTTCCAACATTTGTAATACAGTCACTGACGGATTTGCCTTCTTTAATGATATATGGATATGTAATAAAAATGTATATAGAGAAAGATTTAACAAGAACATCCAATAACCTGCATTTATAGTCTATGCTCAAGAGTGCGCAAAATGGTTGTCATCATTGTCTTTATGCTACAGAGTTGTTTCTGTGACTTTATAGGCAGCATTATAGCCTTCAATTCATTTAGCTACAAAACATGATTGATATTGCTATTTAAAACTATAATAGCTGCACTGATGCATTGGTATAACGAAGGGAACACGCGCATAATTGTTTTAAAGGCTATGAGGCGACCACATACATATAAGCAAGGCCTAACTTCGCTTTTTAGTTAAGTGGCGTATTAGGAGGAGAAAAAAAAAGCGCTCCCTCTCTCAATCACTTAGGTCTGTACATAATAACAAACTGTTCCTGTGATTTTTTATTTTTATTTTTTAAAAACGTATCAAAATTCATAGTCTGCCCAATTAGGTCTGCAACTGACACTCAAAAAGCACCTCCCTCTGTCCATTTTTACATCATAAAACAACCAAGAAAACCAACAAGCATGGAAATAATAATCGTGTTAGCATTTATTTAAATTCACAGTAGCCTGGATGCAGCAGAAAAATATTCTTTGGACTTAAGTTTGTTCACCTCACTGACAAGATCGAAACGTGCCAGTTAGTTAAATGTAAAATGATGACAATCATGGATAGCAGTATAGGCCTATATAAAATGAAGTGTAAGCATTTGTACCTCCTGGGGGGGGGGGGGGGGGGGGGGGGGCGAGAACGACAAACAATGAAAACATACCTTTTATACAACATCTTTTATAGACGTGATATTGCAGAAATATCTCTCTCTATTTTTTTTTAAACAATTTATGCTGGTATACTCTATACACTGGCCCTTTATTCAATGAAATTATTGCATTGTAGGCTTGATTAACCTCCCATATAACGAAAAATCACTATAATATTCCTATAGGAACCTATAGAGACCTATGATATGATTAAATATTCCTGAAGGGACCCAGTTAGTCCAGCGACCTTATTGTTCCTTTGTAGTATTTTTTAAAATATTTTCTAGGGTTGCAATGACCCATCTGTAGCAGGTCAGCATTGTGTAATAGTGACTTTATGGTATTTTTATCTGCTGTTGTACCATTAAATATTCCTGACTTATGTTGTGTACATGTGTAAAAAAAACAAATCTATCATAGGATTACTATAGGTTCTTTTTCGTCAGGAGGCTGCTGTTACTTCTCTGGAAATCAATCGCTGTCTGATTTTTCATCTTTCGACGTGACGGTGGCGTGATTGTACAGTCCCTGTGCCATCAGGTGTAAGGCCAGACTGTTTTTAGTGCCGCTGGACTTCTTGATTTTGGCCCTCTTGTTCTGAAACCAGATCTTGATCTGAGACTCGGTTCAGGCCAGTTCCTGCGCCAGGTTCTGCCGCCTCTGCTCGGTCAGATACCGGTTTGTCTGAAACTCCGATTTTAGTCTTTGCAGCTGCTCTGCTGTGAAGGCCGTCCGTGGTCGCTTGTCCTCTTTGCTGGTCGTTTTCTTCTTTGGTTTGCGAGATCTCGGCCCTGTAGTGTAGGGGGTGTGAGGGGGGTGAGGGGGTGGGGGGTCACAGATACACACAAATATGGTTTATGAGTATCCAAATGTCGGTCAGAAATGAAAAATAGCCTATAAACGTTTATATTAGTTTAGGCAAACAGCCTCATAACAAGTTTAGACCAACACATGCATGGTTTGATTATATTTTTCCAACTTTGCATTTAGGTTATTCAAATGTATCTAAACCATGTGCGTAAAAGGCTAATATAGGAAAAAGTAGGATTTCTAAACTTGTTTTAATTAAACACAATCAAGACATAAGCATGTGAAATGCAAACAAATGTATGTTTAGACATATGTTGTCATTATGTTAATGTCTTTAGTACAAAAAAAATCATAAAAATGAGTTTTACTGGTTCTCTAAAGCGTTTTGGACAACGGGATAAAAAAAAGAGGAAGACTGATTGTAAAATGTTGACACGTCCACTGAAGAAAACAACCAAGAAACAAAAACCTCCCCTCCCTCCCTGTCTCTACTCTTCGCTTACACACACGTACGTGAACACACACACACACACACTGACACTGCCTATAGTATAGTAAAGATTTATTAACCAATAGGGCAACACTGAGGGAAAACATCGCTGACACATCTCAGCCAGTGTTGTGCAGGTGAGTTGAAATGCAGGATAAATTTCAATGCTGCTACTTTGCATTTTTGTTTTTGTGGGCCACTTGAAAAGCTCCTCAATGGGCAAACGTGAACTGAATTTGGGCAGCACACACTGGATACACATTAATTTTCCATTTGGATGGAGGCCTATTTGGTGGAACTTTGGGGCTAAGTGTTTGGTTCCCTCCTCCAAACAGTGCAAAACATTAATGGAACAACATAATACAGGCCGAACCTTTCTACTGATGAATCAGCTTGTGTGTGTGTGTGTTGTGTGTGTCTTTTTCCCCCAACCAGCCCATATAAAAAACTGTGCAGCTCTACAACTCGTAGTAGTCGCCTACACCACTCCATACAGCGTTACATAATGCATGAGAACAACTTGTACTCCACTTTTTGATAGACACTAATAAAAAATACACTAGATATTAATCTTGCTGCTGGCTGGAAAAGTTGTAGCTTGTGTTTTCTTATAAATAAAGATTACAACATAAAAATGAGATCTCACTACTGGACCGCATATACATGGGCTATTGGGAGCGTCCATTGTGAAAACAGATGCATATTTAATTCATCCCAAACACAAACTCGATTGCGCGCTTGTGAAAAGCAAAACAGCTAGATATGACAAGTGCAACAAATATTATTTTTGCAGAATCTCTGGAAGACACGCAGCTTATCAGCACGCTTATGTTTACTATATAGTAGCCTATTATCATATTCATAACCCGAGGAAATGTGCAAGAAGGCTGCCTCGAATGGGAATATTTTTATGAGGGGAAAGTATGCGCAATATGTTTAGAAATTGGCTTTTTTAAAAAACGTTTTGGTGTATTTTGGTGAGTAGTAAAAAAAACAAATCAAGATTTAAAGAAAGTTTTAATGTTTGAAATATTTTTTTCTTTCTTGTCTGCATTTAAAATAGGCCTACTCACACCGAAAAAATTTTTTTTTAATGTTGGTATTTTTCTACATTGTAAAAGGGGGATATGGTTCATGTAGTCTGCCATGGGATAGTTGTTTTGCATGAATTTTCCAAAAATCTAAATTGATTCAGGCCTATATTTGGTAAATTCTCAGTGTTGCGCTGCGCAGCACGGTTCGCTCTGCTCTACTCGGGAGAAGTCGGTCAAGGCATCCGGGGGTCAGTGTTACGGGGTATTTCAGGTTACCGAGAACACGGTTATAGTAAAACCGCATGGCACTAACCTGAAGAAGGCCTGTCCGAGTATCTGGTGCAGTAAACCCAGGCTGGCCACAGCATGGGCTGAGACGTGGCTGGGGTTGAGCTGGCTTGGGAACTGTCTGAGTCTGAGCTTAGGCACTGGTCTCCGTTCTCCCCGCGGGGTTTCAGGGGCTCCTCGGCGGCTATAGCTGGCTTCTTGGACCCGGTAACCGTATGTGTGAGTGGAGGTCCCCCTCCGCCGGCACCGTGCTCCCCACCGGCTCGGTCTGAGGGGCGGCTGGGCTGTTGTGGCTCTCCCGCGATGCCAGGCTATTCTCTTCGCGGTTTGCGCCCCCGTCCTTTTTCCGTCCGAAATCCGGCCGCAGGATGTTGTCGATGAAGAAATTGGTGACCCGGTGAGGGATCTGCAGGTTCCCCCGGCGCCTGTAAGAGGGGAAGGATAGCTCTGTTTGATCCATCCGCCGACTCCTGCCGCTCCACCACGTCTCTGTTGCCGTGATCATTTTCTTCCATACTGATTCACTTTCCCCGCTTTACTCTCTTTAACCCCTTTATCGCTCTCTCCGCTGCAATAAAATTCGCAAGGAACTTCGGGGAAATTAAATTGCAAAAAAACAGCACGGATAAAATAAAATAAAAAAATAAAAACTCAAATACTAGTGAGTGCCTTGGACACCATGCAAAGCCTTGCGGTAGTGTCCTCTGAGAAAAGCATACTTTTTTGACATATATCCCCTCAATCTCGGGTTACGACTGATATCGTAGAGCTAAAACATGTGCCATTTGCGCACCGTCCAATTTAGTGTTATCCGATTTCAGTGTGCTCAGTAATGCCTACACCTAAACTAAACTAAGGGTAAATAAAGAGGCTGCTAAACTGATGCTCTAATACTCTCACTCTGGAGTTTTGTTCTTATTTTCAATACAAGCCCCTCGAGTGACGTTTTCCCACCGTCCTCCCAGACACGTGCCTTGGACCAATAGGATGGGAGGAACCAGGCCATGTGACCCCGACTCCAGAGCAGTCCACAAACGCCCATCCTCGCCTTAGTAAAGGGAAAGAGTCCTGGACTAACGGAGAAGAAGCCTAAATCCTGTGCATGCTCCAAGATACTCCCAATAATTCATCTGTGTTTATGAACCTGTTACTTTTTCTTGAGTTTTCATTTGCAGATGAACACACGCTGCACACCGCCTTGTTTGCGTTAATTAAAACAAAAGGAGATTGAAGCATCGGTTGTCAAAGTGCGGGGACCCCCGGGGTTCCTTGCTGGCAAGACAGGGAGGGATTCCCAATAAAAGGAAGACTAGTACATTTTACCATTTGAATGCAATATAAGATACCTGAGCAATAAAGAAGTTTCACCCTCGACGCTTTTAGCTGCCCACAATATTACTACAGTTTAGTGTTACATTTGTCAAAAATCTACTCATATGGGAGCAAATAAGACAAAATGTGGCCTAACGTGGATATATTTGGGAATCCGTAAACTTGAAACGTGTTTGAGGCCACCTGTTCTGAAGGGCCACCTGTTCTGAAGTACGAATATGAAAATACTGGACTAACCTACCTTTTAAACATACTGAAACATGACTATTTTTTGGGGATATTTCAGAGTATATCTGCATTAAAGGTCATTATAATACCAATGAGGTCAGTTTGACTCTGGGCAACTTAAAGTCAGTTTGTCCTGGCCAAGGTTAAATACGGAAAACAGAATTGCTGGTTGTCTGTATGCTCACATTTTCAACTTTGGGTGGAGTAACGATATTTTCCTGAAAATTGAATTTCATAACAAAATATGTGTATCCTTCTAACATATAGCGACACATTTGTGTTTATATTATGGAATTTAACCCTTTACATTTTTTTTTTTGCAGGATGCTCTAATGTGTCATGTTGCTCAGTCGCCTTTTAATTGGCAGCAAAATACATCAAAACTGCAGATATGACAGCCAAAGAGTGTTTCCTGTCTGATTTCAAACGCGCAGGGATGTGTGTTAAGTATTTTTGATGTTCTCATGTTCGCCTGTCGTGACGCTGCGGTCGACCAAGAACTGGGTCCATATCCCTTTAAAAGAAATCAGTGATGCAAACAAACTGTTTTGTGCACGGTGCTCAGGATACTGAGTCGCGCCAAAGACAAAACTTTGAGTAACTTTGCTGACCAGCGCTAAGTTTGTGTTTCTCCTCCCAGGACGCCACCGGGCAGCAGGGACGTCTCAGCCCGGCTCTCCGCTGGCGTTTGAACCGGGGCTGCGCGTAAAAAGTGTGCATCGAGGAGGACCAGAGGAGCAGCAAGACACTGAGTGAGGAGCCTTTGCACAATTCAGCCAGCTGCCTTCTTTTTTTATTATTATTATTACACGTAGGCATTGTATTTTCCCTATAGTTTTATGTGGGAGCCACTTTGATCCAAATTTCTTAAATTACGCACAACATATTTTGTTATATAATGTGATTATTTGTGCGTCAAAGGCCAATCAGCCGTTATGATGTGGATACATCAAGTTTTATTTGAGCTGTGGTCATGTTTGCCATGAATTTGAGGTTTTTATAGACGCTGAGAAGGTTGGGTTTGCTGACCAAAACTGCTGTTTTGATTTGTATTTGTGACACGTTAAACCCCGTAATTTAAGATCGAGTCTAAACCTGGTATTGTCCTGCGGGAAGCAGCCAGTTCTTGGCTTTTTCACTTGTTAAATACAGGCCTTGTGCAAATTGCAAAGCAATTATGGTGAAATCTTACTGCCTAAAATATTTGTCTGGGCTTAATCTGGGGTTTGTGTTTGAAACGCGTCACGACAGCTCATATGCACTCAGATTCACAAAGTGGCTTTAAGATGATTTTTTTTTTTTAAATCTTGGATTAAAAGTGTATTTTTATTGTCTAATGATGCTGCATTTAAAAAATGTTCTTATTCCAAATCTACCTGCTCAACATCCCCTGCTCCTGCCTCATATGTCCCCATCACAAAGGGCCCATCCAAGCTCCCATGTCGGCTGCTGAAGTGAAAGTTGGGAGTGAAACATGTAATTAGACAGGCCACTCTCATGCTGCGATTGTTTCTCACTTGTGAGGGGAAGCGCAGATTAATGTTGAGCGCTAAATAAGCAGCAGACAATGGAGGCACAGACAGGCCGCTACCGCCTGGGTTTGGCCTCTAACCTCACAGCAAAACAGGGATGTCTGGAGGAAATGACACCATTTCAGTCTGAATTATAATAAGAGTCCATGCATGTGCACTGCAAAAAAATTATACATTTCTATGAGCCAAACAGTCTGCTATTGAGCTCCAAAATCTTATATTTCTTTAAAAAGAGACAGATCTGCTACTTATTTCACTTGTTTGCACCCAAAAGAGCGTTTTATATGACTGGTTTTAAGATTCGGGAATAGTGCTTTTACGCAAACCTTTCAAGAAAATTCTCGAAAGCTGCGTAAAGAAGTTATCTTACCATACTGCAGTTTTTAGTAGGAAAACGAGATTTCAAGTCTCAAAACTAGACCTTAAGTGTATTTTTTTTTGCAGTGTGTACTTAAGAAGCCTATTATCCCACTATTGTAAGGTTTGATTCACTATTGTGTGGTCACTTTTGACTTGTCCTGTTTTAGTTGGAAACGTCAGCCTAATAATCACTATCTTTAGTTTCCTGAGTATTTCTGTGGTTGGACATGTAGGCGAGACTTTCTGGTTTACTATTCTGATTGTGGATGAATATATCTTCAAGGACAGCTGGTTGTTTACTGCTTAAAACAGTGCTGTAGCATTCAGTGGAGGTGCACATTACAATATTGTTGCTTTTGATTTATTTTTAATTTTTAAGCTAAGTCAGACATAATAGACTCATATAGTTCAAGTTTTTCTTATTGTGGCTGTTTTGTGTCATGCTTACAGCTACAGTATATATTAGATTGTGATATCTCTTCATATTCAGTCTTTAGGATGTTTGTTTTTTGATAAATGATGCGTTCAGAAGAAATTGCAATTTTAAAAGGAAGCTTTTATGATGCTTACTCACCCTTGAAGATAGTGTTTTTTTTTTTTATCTGAGCCTGGGATGAAATTGGCATGTGAAATCAACAATAATTTTATTTTTCCTGCTTGTGACATTATCCAAAACTATCCAAATAAATCTGAAATACTAAGTGTTATTACGCGCATGTGCTTTAAAGGATGCCATACTCGGATTGGATTATAGTTTTTTGGTTTTTGTTTAAGGTGACTTTAAGACTTGTGCATTTCACATTTTGACAACACAGTGCAGTCAGAGAAAGCTGTTTCTGTTTGCAACCAATTTGCAAATGTGTGCAAAATGGGAGCCTGGCCTGTCGAGCTTTCACATGTTAAACAGTTTTATATATCCAGCTGCTATTTGCTGTAATTTGTTCTATAACACTCACGTCACGTAACCTCTAAATAGGCGCCAGCAGACCAACGTCAAATCACTAATCGATGATATGAAGTTTAAGAAATTTCCTGGTCACCTATCATTCATTCATGTAGTCCGATATTTTTTTTTTTATATATATTTTTTTTTTTTTTTACAAAGCGTACATTGAGATTACTGCCTCATGGTTAAAGCATAGGCCAGATACATTTATTATTGCCACGAATGTATTCTGCTCTTGTTCAGAGAAGCAGGACATATTGATTATTGTACATGTCATGTCTGTCAGGTTCTACTAATAGTGAATGCTTCAGTTTCTTCTCTCTTTTCTCTTGTTTGTTTCAAAAAGCAGTGGAGCATCTCTTCTGCGTTTCAGGGAATGGTTAACACGGTATCCCTTGTTTTTAAAAAAAAAAAAAATATATATATATATATTCAAGGCTAGTAGCGCACAGATGTTGTATCTGTGCAGCCTATAAATCCAGCAACTCGGTCTATTTCATATTCACTTATAGCTGTACACCTCTCAACCCCTCCTCATCCTCCTCCTCACACTCACACACACACGCACACACGTATATACACACACACCCCTCCTACTACTATAATAAATCGCATGCATTGTGCGCATGTGCTCTGTCCTTGAGTTCCTATAACCTATTTTTTTTCCCCTCTGTATTTTCCTTGGTAGGATTGTCTTACACGTCACCAGCGCTCAGTACTATGGAGTACTACAAAAGGTGACGCGCAGAAGGAGGATTTGTGAATGGACGCCGTGATGTGTGCGCCGGCTCACAGATCAGAGGGCGGTGGGACCTCTGCAGATGCACCCCCACCCCGGCACCCCCCCCTCCCTCTCCCGGTCACCATCCCTCTCTCCAGATGAATGGGGGTCTCTAAGATATCAGCTCTGTCACCACACAAGGGTCGGACCAAATCCTTCCAGCTTCCTGTGCCTTTCAAAAACCTGAAAGCACGTCTCTCCTATTTGATGATCCTGTATGATTTTTGTTTTAGTTGCGCTTTTGTGGGCCTGGAGGCTCGCTGCTCCCTGTTTTTTTTTTTTTTTTCATCCCGGGTCAGCCAAGAGCATGGCAGCCGAATTAGAAAAGATGATAAGCTGGCCTAATTGCGTCCACACTGCAAAAAGTTAATCAGAAATCTAAATGATCCAAAATACATTTTAGGATTTGAGGAGAAACTTGCACCTTGTTTCCAATGCTTCCCATTGTTTCCCAGGAATATTCCAGAAACAAGCAGTCTGCCAGTGTGTTGTATGTGGCAGAACTGGGAAGATCGGGGTTAAATCATGTGGAAAAAAGTTGATTTGTATTAGGAACAAATGTCATTATTTTATGGCACTGGCACATGTTTCGCACTTGCGTCAAGACTAGGATATATTTACAGTGTAATATACAAACATCTGCCTGCTTAGTAGGCTACTATCGCTTCATATTGCTGTGCAAATCTTGCTGAAATAGGCCCACTGTAGCAGATATACTTCTTATTCTTCTAAAAGTCAAAACGTGATATAAAACACAAGTTTGCATTTGTATTTTTAAGGAAAACTTGGGGTAAGGTTGGTGCTCCTCAAAGTCTGCTTCTTTTATGAATTTACTGTTGTTTCTGTTGGCGTATCACCTTCCAGATAACATCCTTTACCCCACTATTTATTCATCATACAACGCTTTATGTAGGCTAGAGGGCGTCTATATAATAATTTTTCCGTGTTGTGAATGTGTTTACAGATAAATCCTCTGGAGTCACCACGCAGCGGACTTTGGAGCTGCTGAATATTCTGGTTTCAGTCCTTTATAGGTTTTAATAACTCTTAATCCGTCTGATCGGTCTGGCGTAGATAAGTCTCATTTGAATTGGGATTGTTCTTAAGGAGCGGCTCGTATTTCTCCACAGAAGTCTCAAACAGAGCTTAGCACAAACAACTGCACCACCCTGAGCGCAATTAAGGCCTCAGCTAAATTAGATGAAGGCTAATTGAATGCAGCTGAGTTCCCATCAGCAAACTCTTGAATGCTTCGCTAATATGAGGAAAACGTCCAGTGGATAGTCACTGTTTTTTTTAAGGAGTTTTAAGGAGTAAATATTTATTAAAATGTCAAAAAAAAGAGTAAATTTGCTTACAGACATGAAGCAGCAGCACTCCTGTCTGGATTTACATCATTTTGAAGCTGGAAATATTTTTAAAAGTTTTCTCATTACTCATAAGAGGAACAAGTTATAGCTGTGGGCTATATTGAGTTTGCTGGATGCAGTGAGTGTAAGAGTGTTTTTTGTTTACACAACTATAACCAAGATCCATTTAAAAGTCACAGGAAGAAAAAAAAAAACTGCTAAACTATGAATTTTTAATGTTGTGATCTTTGTAGTTTTGCGGTGGAAAATATAGTTTTAACAAAGTTAGTGATTGGTGTACTAATCATAAATAGGCTTATTACGACCCCAAGTTGGTCTACGGGAAAGAGGAGTGACATAAAACTTTAGATGAAGAACATTAAGAGTCAGTTTGTTCAATTTCTCAATCTTTTATCGCCAAATATGGAATCTTAAATAGATTTAAGGTTTAGATAAGATTTTATAAGGGAGAGGCCATGGCCGAAATAAACTAATCAGGTCTTAATAAACCAAAAATACTGAATAAAGTGCCCACAAAGATATTAAAGTTACAATAGTAAACTTCAAACAACAAAACAGGAGAAAAGATAATGAAACAAAAATGGCAGATCTGCTGTACAACAGTAATTCCATCCTTATAAGTCAGGAAATTAGTGTCAAACATGCGTTTGTTTTAAATCTAAAATCATCATCTAGCTTGTTTCTGTTATTTCAAAATTAATCAAAAGTGGTAGAACTACTGCTGATGCAGTAACAGTTGCTTTAAGACACAATGGCAAAGGAAAAAGTTTAAAAAAAAGAAAAATTGGGGAGAAAACTAAAAACGGGCGCAGAGTTTATTTGGTTTTACGTGGAAATCTGAGTTTCTTCTCTGTGTATGTTTCTGTAAAACCTTTAGAGGTGTTGCTCTTATTCTCATGTTACAACAAACGCGTAGAAGTAATTAAAAAGTCCTCTTTCCTTTGATTAGGCTCCAGAGTTTCTTCACAGCTGCTGTTATCTGAGTGATAGTCAACTGGTGTCAGGCCCACAGTATCATGAAGGTTTTCCAGCTGGTCGGCAGGACTTTTCACATGTCGGGACGTCTTACTTGTGACAGCAAAGAATGAACTGCACGTGGTGGCTATTTCCGTAAGGTTAATGGGTTTACATTCTCAGTCATACAGAACAAATAGGCTACCATGCAACATAGGGGGGAGTGGGCTGATGAGAGGGACGAGAGAGGGGGTATTTATGAATGAAAAAGTGCCGCTAAACAGACCTCAAAGAAAGGCCAATGTAATGTAAAACGTGCGTCAAAGCTGCAGAGGCGCGCCGCTGTCTACCTGGTGTTCAATGACCCTCACTCAGATCAGCTCAGCTCAGCTCAGCTCGGTGGGCCTCGAGTTCTCGGTCCCCCACAATCCCCACATGCGGGGCATCCAGGATGCTTTTCGGGGTTTGGATCGTCCACATGCCTCGTGCACCTGTCCCGAGCTCCTGCACTCGTTTACGAGGAGGGAGGAACAAGTGGGAGAGAGACAGGTGCAGAGCACTTGCTCCAGTATAAACACAAATTTGTTGAGCAGGTGCTTGCAAAAGATCTATTATATTTTTTTATGCTTTTATGTCTTTAAAATATCTTTCTATCCTCCATCATGGAGGAGTTTGCAATCGCTAGCCTGCATCTCATTTTCCTAAAAACGCATGATCAGTTTGTCCTATAAAGATTATTTTCCCAATCATATTCAGCTCCAATTCAAGCAAGTCTTATAATTGATGATTAGTGTGTTTTACCAAATCAACCAACATGTGTTTACAGCACAGTAGCTATGGAAAGCACACTTAATGGGAAAAAAATCCAAAAATCTTAGCATTGCAAGTTTTTTTTCCTGCCGATTATTTCCTTTTTCAGAGTGGAGGTCATTCTAAATGGGAGAAACAATTCGTGTTATGTCTTTGGGTCCAGCTTGCAACTTTAATTATAGTGGGCGGAGGTCAGTCATAAGCGGTTATTCGACCCCTCTCCCTGTGTGGCATCGCTGTCCTGCGCCGTTTAACTCGCCAAAATAGTGCTGGCCTCCCCTGAAAGCGCCATGTGCGACGGAGTCCCTTTCACCCCTGCGCACCTGAGTTGTTTTTACCCCCCAGCAGCAGATATGCTGTGAATTTGTCACTTATCAGGGCGGGCTGTCAAAGGCCATTTTAGGCGCAATAACTTTCCCAGATGGATTTAGCCTGCCAACTTTGTGCATCTCTCAGCAGCGAGATGAATAGGCTGCGTGCATGTTGCTTCCCACAAATATCACTTACGCCTACTAATGAAGACTGATTAAAACATAACAAACATCGACCTTTAAGTGCATCCCAAATAAGGGCTGCAAGCATGATTTGGGTTATGCAAATTTGAGAAAGGGAAGCCATGAAGTCTCCATCCTTTTGACATTATAGAAGTAGGTGACAAAGGACTCACAAGAGTCCATAAACCTGACTGCTCTGTATCACACAACAGGTGTCATGGCTTTGATTTTCAGAAGGCATAGTTATGTATTTCCTTTACACAATTAAATCAGATTTTTTTAAAAAAAGCAACCCCTCACATTTTAATATTTGATCAGATTCATGCCTGTTTGTGAGTTGTCACAAGATGCAGAGTTTTTGTTGTCTGCCTCTCAGGATGGATCTTGCAGCGGGCATGCTCACCTTGATTTATTCCATTACCTTTTATTCAGTTATTATTACCCTGGTTCGATTTACAGAGTCTGATCTGGGCTGTAAGATGCACTGGGTGTGTTTAATTTACACTGGGAAAGGATTTGTTTGGATGGCATGCATAATGTGCCATCACCTGAGGTTTATGCTGTCATTTTATGATTGTCCTGCGGAGGAAGAGGAGGAATCAACAGGAATGGCACACAAGGCTGAGCATGCTGACTGAACTGATAAATCCCACCGAGACATTGTTTACGCGGCTAATTCTGTGTGTGCAGCTTGTTCCTCGTGTTTTTATGCAGATCTTTTGCTTTTATTCCTTTGATTATCCTATGGTTTAACCCGGGGCAGTGGAGGGATGACCACCAAAAAAAAAAAAAAAAGTAAATGAATGAAAGGTGTGATCAGTTCACCCTCTGACAGGAATACGTAGAGAAGGCAGAGAGCAGCCTGAAACTGCAACTGAATGGGATCTGAGAGGTAATTTGAACTAAAATGGAGTCCACTTCTGAGCCACTCACTCAGCCCCCCATGGCATCCACTGTAATTCATTATTCCTGACCGGCACTGGGCGAGGCAATGAGCGAGGGCAGAGGACAGGAGTGGACCCAGCTCTGGTGTAATGAAGACTCAGTAGACCTAAACGACACACACATGCACACAGACACACACTCACCCACACACACACACTCTTTCATTATATTTCACAGAGAGCAGGACATTAATGCCACTGAAGACCTTTTGGCAGAGAAATAAGAGTGTGCAATGATTTTCTTCACACTCAATCCATTTCATTGACCTTTTCTATCATGCATGTGACTCTGCTGCTCACTGCAGTGTGAGATAAATATTCCACTATTCCGCTCACTGTTTAATAAATTATCATTTGGAATCTGATTTTGTTTTTTTTTATTTCCATCAGTGGTTTTCAAAACGCTTTAAGGAAAATGTCTTTTTAAACACTTACTGATATATGAAGTTTTCTCCCTCTTTTCATGTGCAACATTTGCATACTTGAACGTGCACTTTTAAACATATAGAGCTTGTTATCTCAGATCAGTCCAAAGGCTCATGTTATCTTAATTTAGTGCTGCATAAAAGTAGCTGGATGAATAGTAGTTAAATCTTTTTTTGCATTGTAAAATCAGGCCCTGCAAGACATTGCTGTTCCCTGTCCCACCACTAGGGGTCCGTAGATGTCATGGTAATAATGTCCAGACAGGCTGAGAGGATAAATACTGTCATCTGGTGGTAACAAAAGCCATCACTACTGAGTAGACGGCATTGTAATCTCACCCTATGCTGCATGATTTACTCCTCCAGCGTATGTGCATGCATTTAACTATTCAACTTCAAAACAAGTTGTTTAGTTTCAACTCAGGCCAGTCCAGAAGGACCCAACAAACAGTTTAGCAGCAGAGTAGGAGCATGAATCAAAGCAAGCCGCTTGTCATGATGTCTATGTAACAGCACCTGAGAGACTTTTTAATGTGTGCGACAGGCAGAGTGAGTTGACAGCAGCCCCATTAGTCAACAACAGAGTTACAACAGAGACTTGTGATGAGAGGGAGACAGGCCACCTGCATCCAACCAGGACAGAGTCAGGAACTGCTGAGGGGCCCTGAAGTGAGACACAGTCGCTGTACAAAAGTCTGATGAAGTAATTTAGTCAAGTATTGAGTCTAGTATGGTTGCCTAAGTACAAATGAGGAGAGCACACTCGCCCCCCCCATGTAAGTCAATCATTTGCAAAGCTTAAGTGATTTTTTTTCAGATATTGTCACTTCAAAAAGCAGAATGATCCCACAGAAGATGTTTTTCCTCTCATCCAAACTTATAAAGCTGTATTACAGAAACAATATCCTACTGTACAAAAACAATAACATGATCTTTCTACATTATATCATATTGTTCTTATGTGTTCTGTCTTATGTCTTATGTTTCTTATTCATATTTATTATAAACATGTATATAATTAAATATTTATATTCATTTAAATTTTTAATAGTATTTTTCAAATGCTTTACATTCATTATACACATATACTGATCTCTATGAATATTCATTCCAGATATACTGTATCTGCTATGCCACCATGATCTATTGGTTTTGCATATACATTTCTGCACACTGGTAATGGTAACATGCTATATATAGCTTTCTAACTGATATTTTTAGTTATCTGTATATACATTTCTACTTATCTGTAGCATGTGCCTATCTAACTGACTGGTCTTCTTCTGGTGCTGCTGTAATGCTAAATTTCTCTCTCTGGGATCAATAAAGTTGGATTTTATCTTATGTACAATGACCCGGATGAATGACACAGACAGATTCCACCTACAGTAACTGACACTTTTTCCCCACTTATTTCAAGAAAGACATGATCTTTAAGACTTGTGTAAATAACTTAAAATGGCTCCTTGAGCGTGGAGCTATTAAATGTTCACATCACTGTCTGACATGTTTACTGGCGGTTGATTCACTGCATCAAATTAGAGGCTAAATAACAGAATCTCCAAAGGCATAATCAAAGTCATGGAGCCCAAAGTGCTGCAGGTGAAACTGAATGGTTTGAACCTATAGATGGCCCAAATCAATAGATAAGATGGGCCCAGATACAGCAAGAGGAAGCGCGCGATAGAGAGAGAGAGCAAGAGAGAGGGAAGGGGGGTTGTTTTGGCAATAAGGAGGCGCTCTAATGGAGTCTTTCAGTTTGCTGTGGCTGGAAATGAAAGGAGGTTGAAGCCTGGCCAATTATTCTGCCTCAGAAGAGGAGGAGACGGAAAGAGGAGGGAGAGAGAAGAAGTGGCGTGTGGCGCTGGATCGTTGTCCGGTTAGATAGATAGACAGACAGATAGATAGATAGATAAATAGATAGATGGATAGAACTGAAAAAAAGATAAATGTATGGAGAGCTTCCCAGAATGAGGGGGTGATACAGAATAGCCCACAGATATTGGCCCCACTCCCAGAAATTTCCCCCCAGTGCAAAAGGTTAACTGTCAGTCCCCCGCTAGGTATAAATAGAAGTCTGCCCTCCAGAAAGGCGTGTTCAGTAACAGGGGTAGACAGAGGAAGAGGGGGGGCCAGTTCCTCATGATCCCAGTGACACACAGGGGCGGAGGGGGGTGGGGGGCAGAGGGTCTTACAGAAGAGATGCAGCCGAAGACATTATAATGGCTCTGGAGACTGACAGAGACCCCCGGACAAAAGAGTGTCCTCATCTATTCAAACTTGGCCGTGACAGCAGACACAACAAATGCCATCATCAGCACCCCAGAAAGCTCTGGTCCAATTGAGCTGCTGCCACTGCATCTGACACCCAAATAAAATCTGAGGGTCATTGTTTTACTGAAGCTGGTGAGACATGTAATTAGGCTGGTGTCTGCTTTGTAGCAGTAATGCAGTAATTAAATACAGAATGACTGACTGAAGCTCTGTTGAATTATATATGCTGGTATCAGGTGTATATGACTGTAGTTCCTTTATTTCTTTCTGGTTTTAAGGATAATTCATATCATTAACCAATTTCCATATGTGAGTAATGACACGCAGATGTCCTTATCACGTGGTTTTTTTTTTTTTATTTTTCACTTAAATCCAAGGTAGCAAAAATGATACACAGCTGAAATATCAGACGCACACACGCACACACACACACACACACACACACACAGGGACTCTAAAACATCGAAACAAAAGGTGTTTCACCACCTCAAAAAAATAAAGCTTCCTCTTCAGTTTAGCACACCTGAATGTAAGCAGACCCGAACCTCTGCGATCTGCCGCGAGAAAAAGTATTTAAAAAAATAAATCAGGTCTCCTTCAATAATGCTACTAAATCAGATTTTACAACAGTTTGACACAATATGTAAGTTTTGTCTCGTCTCTCTGGTGAGAGTCATTGGTATTGACTCTGAAGGCATGTAATCTCTGACAAAAATCTTCACAAAAAAACAATGATGTTATTGCTTTTTTTTTGTTGTTGTTGAAAGTATCCACACTGCAAGTTATATATATATATTTTTTAGCCATTGTCAGAAATAATAATAATAAATAAGGAAGAATAATCGGCTCATGTATACTCTGATTGCACTTAATCCTCTAGACCCCCAAACACTAACTAACATACTGTAGGTCTAGTAAGGTAATACCTGTCTGATTACATAGGCAAGCCATCATATATACAAGCAATAATGTCATTATGTTTGTACAAATGATAAAACTAAACTGTTATAGTGACAAAAGCACTACATTCTATAATACACAGGCAATCACAGATTGCAAATCTTCGAGGCTGAAGTAATAATGTCCTGCCCTCTCCTTCAACCGGCGTATGTTCCCAAACTATTATCGCCAGTTTGAAGATACAATTCAAAAAGTGGGAAACGCTCACGATCAACACGGTGAATGTTTGTCGTCTCGTTGGGAATCGCAGGTCCATTCAAGACGTTTAACACCTGGCCACAAAAGGTAAAGATGCGCTGGAAAAGTGTTTTAAACTGGTATTACAGCAAAAATTGTAATATACTCCTGATACATTCTTTATAAAACACGCCCCATACTGGTGTCTTTCCTCTCTTTGCTGGTAAAAAAAAAAGCTTCTGCCATACTGTCCTATTTTCTTCTAAACAATCATCTGCAGGTGAGAAACGACATACTGCTGGTTTGAGAGTAGTTTTCTCAGAAAAATGTGGAAAACACACGACCCTATGCTGGCAGATAACTGCCAATGTGCTGCTTTTCACTTAGTATATCTCTCAAGTCCTCATATACAAGTGAATATCAGTCAGTGCAAGTTGACTGTACTGACTGACTAAAGAAACGGGAGGCATCATGCATTATCACACAGAGTACATTTGGTTTGGGGTCATTCAAAATGTAACAAAATAAATACTTAATTTGGTTTGATTGGGAACATACAGTACGTCTCCCCCCCCCGTGCCTCAATCATAGAGGCCACTGAATACTTTCCATGTGAGAGTTAAGACATTTTTTTTTAACCCACTTCATATAACATTTCCCTTTTATGATCATATTCAAATTACTAAAAACAAAAACAGACATTATAGCACCCCCCCTCATGTCTTCTCTGCTAAGACCACGACACATCCACGCTAAAGCACACACACGCACGCTTTCACTCCATAAACTGTGGGAAGATGAGGAGCCGGATCTTCCAGCGCAAAAAAATAAAATAAAACCAGCTTACTGTTCACTTATAAAAAGGCAAACACTGTCCTCCCGTCTAGTGTGAAGGAAGTCTTAATGCTAATGTAGGACAACAGAGGTTGGGAGGGAAAAGGCTGATTGGCCACAAGGAGGTGCAGAGGACATGGCACGTTAGATGAGGGGCTTTTCTGACCCGCACTTTGTTATGAGAACAAAGGATGGAGTCAACAACCGACGAGTCTTTTTTTTTTTTTCTCTCAACAAAACTTGTCCATGTTCGTGTTGGTGTTCTCCACCTGCTTTTTCGGTCTTTCCACTGTTTCTGTGGTTCACCGTTCAGTCATTGTGAGGTTTCTCCACACAACCCTGAGGGGAGACAGAGAAGACGGCCTGTGTTAACAACATGCCAATCAATCAATTAATCACTTCAGTGCAACGACTAGTACTGGAGTTAGTTAAAAAGTCACACTGTTAAAGTTTGAAGATGTGTGATCTTTATAGGTAGAGCAGTCACAGAAAAACATCCTTAACCTGATCCTTTTGCTTGCTCGCACTATTTGCATGACTGGAATACTTTTAAACAACCTTGGCTGACTCATGTTCAAAATATGAATCACAGATACACACGTGAACACAGTTTCAGTTTCCTGCAAACTCTAAACTGCTATTGAAAACGAAACCCCTGTGAATTTCCTGACATCAGTATGGATCAGTTCCTTCCTTTATGAACCAATCTGGACTATTTCAAGTATCAAGATTAGATTTAAGCAAATGAACAGTTTTGTTTCAGTTCCCTTTTTTTTTGGAGTGATTTGTTTTTTTTCCAACTGGCAACTGAACATTTTGTGCAGAAGAGGGAAGAAAACACTGCTTGCTTGAAAACTGCAAATCTGTTTATCTGAACTCATCACAAAACATTTCAAATAGATTCGGCACAAATCTCTCAACAGCTTGTGCACTAAACTATGTTGTCACCTTATTTGCCCATAAATTCCACATCTGACTATAACTGGGTAAAAACCAGTACAATTATTAGCCATTAAACCAGATCTAATAAGTGCAAGAGCTGGAAAGAGCAGCGCTTGGTTTTTTTTTTTTATTCTGCATGCTTAATGCTGTTAAACAGATTGTTTCACTGTAACTGGCTTAAACCCAAAATGAAAGAAGGAAAAGAAGTAAAAAGTAAAAAAAAAGTCTCATGTTCCTTCTTATCCTTTTCATAAATGAACCGCTGGAGCGAAAGAGAGAAAAACAGCGAACAAATACACAAGTGCGGACTTGTGCCAGCATTCCAGGCTTCATCACAAACAAAAACAACAAGTGGCAAATGACCCTCTGGTCAGCCGAGTCCTGACTGGCTCTGTGTCCCCGCCACGACTGTGAAAAACAACAGCTCTTAATCTGCTTTCACGCTTTGACTGAGTCAAACTGAGGGAGTGACGGGATTCTTACTTTACAGAGAGAATGAGGTGAGGCTTCTGGGCAGAAGCTTAATGAAGACATCAAAGCTGACTTGATGGGATAATTATGAAGGAAGGGGGGGCGTCCGACGCACTTTGCCCTACTCTAAAACGTTTGACAATGTTATCAGCTGTTGAAGGCTTTTGAAATCATCATTTTATGTTCAACTGCTTTAAGATAGTGCAGAAGTGTTCAATAGATACACGTTTTTAAAGGATGACTGATAAATCTGGAGTGATATTTTGTGCTGATCTTAAATATCTTGAAGCTGAACCACTGCCTGGACAAAAACCTTTAAAAACATCACACACATTCAGTGTTTAGCCCTAAATTATATTCTTGGCAAATTAGAAAAGCCTCTGGATCAAAATCAAGAGTATCGTGTGACTAGAAAACTGACACCTGCAGTACTGAAACTGGTTTGGTAGCTGTTTTAAAGGAATAGTTCACATCAAAGCTGAAAATGGAGACGTTAACATGAGACTTTGTCGCCGTTTAAACTTTTAGGTGTTACATGTAGCCAACTTCAAGCTAATAAACCCTGTGAAATTTCACATGTAAAAAGGCAAATGTTCTCCTCCCAATTCAGCTCATGTAGGGCGACATAGTTTTGTACCACTCGGTCTAAACTTCTGTCAAAGGTTCCCTTTCTGACTTGAAAGAAATATATTATTGTAAGTTGTATTGATGACTAGTTTAGGAACACCGTAAAACAGCAAGACTCTCATGTCAAGTTCACTGACAGGCGATCATTTTTTAAAAATTAGGTGATTGTAATATAAATGCTAAACTTTGGGACACAAAACCCAAATATTTTGGCTTCAGAACATTGTGCTACATGAGCTTTTTTGTATCAACTTTGTTCCCATTGTTGTAAATAAAGAATCAGCTTCTGGTTATTTCTAATGTGTGGGAGAAGGCTGACACATACACCAACAATGCTAACTCAACCAGTGAATGTTACATTTACACACAAGTCAGGTGATGACATGTAGGCAAATAACACTCGGACATGTTGCTAAGAAAGCTCTAACTTAGGTTATTAAAGAATTGTGACCAAGATATGTACTAAGTGGGATATTTTATAGTTGAAAAATGATTTTTGCTGGAAGAACGATGTAATGCAGACACTGTTAGCTTAGCTTTAATATAGACTGAGGTATAGGTAAATTATTCCTTTAAGGCAAGTTGAGGAGAGTTGTACATAAAGGAATATTTACAGTAATGGAATTGAACTAACATATCAGTTTATATCGGATTTCCTACCTAAAAGAAGGGACTCAGCTGTTATATTAGATCTCAAATATAAGATATAACCATACATATTACCAAAGGTTGCAGACTTACCATGGCAAGTTGGCGCCCTATGTTTCCCACCGTAACACCGCCTGAGAAGAATATGCATGGGAGCCAGGAGCGCACGTACAAGAAGTCAGGAGACGTATACCTGAAAGAGAGCGAGAGAGAAAAAGAAACATCTCATTTGATCATTCTTAAGAAAGCAGAGCAGGTTTAGGTGGTGCTGTCCTGTTCCCTGACCTCTGACCTCTCAGGTTTCCCTCCAAAGTAATCCTATAATAATCAAATCACAACGTCTCTCACTCTCACGTCAGCTCTTATAAACAGAAAAGACATCTTGAAGACAGCGCAGAGGACATATCTCTGAGTGAGGAGAACATACTACTGTAGATTGTCTGAACTTCCACATCTCCTTTGTTCACAGTGGGGTGAGGTATACTTTTACAGCTACATAATCATCACCTAAACCAAGCAGAATTTAAGTGATGACAAAGCTCTTTGTGTTTTATCATCGCTGACAGCATCAAAAAAAAAAAAGTTTCGCTTCCTCAAAAGTGAAAACTTAGGACAGCTGTTGCTCCACTTGTAAGATTTTATTATAGAAAATGAGTTGTTGGACGTACTGGTAGACTCCATTGTAGACCAGCAGCTGTGTGATCACAGTAGCTAGGAAGGCAGTGGTGATGCCCAAACCGAAGCCGCTCCTGGACCGGTCGAATGTCCACCACAGGCCCAAGGACAAGGCTGCCAGGGTTAGTGAGAGCTGCATGTTGTTGACGAAGTCTAGTTTCTGTGTTTCGGGCAGTTAAGGACAAAGTCAAACAGTATGACGCTAGCGTGGGATTAGTTTCACTCAAATATTTGTATGACCTGCTAATGTTCCATCGCTTCTTAAGGGTAAAGGGTAAAGCAGGACATCCTGGGTGCTTTAGATACTGTGTAAACTAGAACCCAGCCTAAGTGAAGCACATCTATCAATGTACTTCTCTGTCACTCATAACCGCCAAACTTTGTGAAAAGGATACAACACTGGCGTGGTTGATGCCGACGAACACCGCGATGCACCTCATGACGCTGGCCCACTCCCGCTTGAACTTGTGCGGCTCTCCCAAATGGCTGTCGAGGCAGGGATACAGCAGGCCGACAACAGCTGTGAAAGGGACAAACAGACCCGAATTACACCAGATAAGCAGAAATTCTGTGAAACGCCAGAGGGGAAAATCCTGTCATAGAACTGCTGTGTGGGATCATTTGCTGAACACGCGCTTCCATAATTAGTGGCTCATTTATACACATTCATAGACTGAAAAACCCCCTAAAAAAAAGACAAAATGTTAGAAAGACACTGTAATAATATGAGCAAATGTATAAGTCTCAATGTACATTTCATAGGAATACTATATTGAGACTAGAGCTGAAATTATTAGGGCTGCATTGCTTTCAATATCTATTAATGTGCAGATCATTTTTAAGATTTATCAATTAATCATGTCAGAAAATCTTTAATTCCCAGAGCCCAAAGTGACATCCTCAAACTGCTTGTTTTGTCTGAGTAAACCCCCAAAATACTCTTTTTCTCATAAATGACTCTATTAATCATTTATCAAAAAAAAGTTGCCAACTGTTTTTCTGTCTAACTAATCATTTCAGCTCAAGAAACAATTAAATTGAGTAATTGTTTCATGACATATCACACAAAAAATACCAAATATTCTCAGGTTCCTTCTTCAAATAGTTTAGCATCTGTCTATTCTATATCAGTAGAAATTGAACAGATTTGGGTTTTGGTATGTTGGTTGGACAAAAAAAAAACTTATTTGAAGATGTTTTCTTTGACTTTGGAAACTATTTTCCAACATTTGATCGACCAAACAATTAAGTGTCTAATTGAAAAGCTGCCTCAGTTGAGACTAAATCATTGAAAAATGCCACAAGTTCACCCTAAACTTATTACTGAGTACTAAAGGAACACAGTTTACACAATAATGACCTTATACAAGTCCCCACATGACACTGAGAGGCATTAATAAGACACAGAGTAATGTAAACAGCACATGAAGCTACGCCTCTCTTATCATTTGTTTTTTTTTTTTTTTGCCTCGCAGCACATGGGAGGAGGAGCCAAGCATGGATGCTGTTATCTCCCCTCCCCCTACCCACCCCCCCCCCCCCCCCCCCTCCCCCCTTTCTCCCACTTCCTGGTTCCTGGCCTGAAGGGTACCTCCCTCCCTCAGCTCACCCGTTATGACACCAGCCAATGAGCGCTCAGCTCACCTCATGTCCGGCTGTTGCGACCAATCAGAGCTCGACGATCTTTACCATCTGTACCCAGTCGCGTTTTTTTTATAACAGACTGCCAGACAAAACCATCAAGACTAATAATAAAGCCAGAGAGAAGAAGGATTACATAATGACTTACAAAAACAAAGCCGAGTGGTGATTCATTACCACCTGATCACGCAGCATCTGACGATAGTGGCAATCACAGAAAAGAATAGTTTCTGTCCCCTTAAACAGCCTAATTTGCAGTTTTACTGCTTAGTGTGTGCTGTAAATTAACTTTCAACGCCACTAAATGACTGGTTACTGATTTTCAAAGGGTTTCCTCTTCACCATAATATTCTCTTTATATGGGAAAGAACTCCCCCTCCCCTCTTTTTGCATTCCTTTGTCCCACACTGCAGACAACCTGTCTCCAAAAGCTCCCCAGAACTTATTTACAAACGCTACTTTTAAGCATGTTTTACACCGGTATGTTGTCCACTCACCGGCACCGGTGCCGCAGCACGGTGGGATCCACCAGGCGGACGAGAACACAGTTGTCATCACCTCCTCTGGAAACAGGGTGACGTGCCTTTGTATCTGCAGCAAGTTGAGCACCAAGGCGAGGAAAGCTCCCACCGTGAAGAGGACGAGACCCCGGCGGATCAGGTTGGCCGTCCGCACGTCGTGCAGCGAGCCGTAGGCATTGCTGAGCACCGACGTGATAATGGACATCATCTCTTCAGCTTTCGATGCCAGCCAGTACGCTCCAGATGATGTGTGCTTAGTTTCCACCCTCGATGCACAGGAGCAGCTCCAACAGTGGTCGTCTAGTCTGGGCATTTGGCACTTTGGGGCTGGAGGAGAAGGAGGGAAACAGGCTACATTGTCATGAAATTTACTAAGAGATACATGTATCTGACAAGTGGAGAGATACATTGTTGTTGATGAAGTTACACTAACAAAGAAAAGCCTGCGATCATTTGGCGCTTAACTTACCTTGATCTCCAGACGTCTTCAGTGTCTGGTCAAAAGAGAAACCTGCACTCCTGTTCATTAAAACACACTCGCCTTTTCCTGTTTTCCTGCTCTTAACAACAAGCGATGCGATCACGTTGCTCGTTCACATCATCGTTAGTGGACTCAGAGAGAGGAGAAGAAGAAGAAGGAGGGGGAAAAGAAAAAAGAAAAACACCACAGCGCTGCTCCATTCCACAGCACAGAGCTCATACCAGGGACCAGAGCTTCCTCTGCAGAAAACAATCACAGCTGTGTCGGGTGAGAATCGGCAGCCAATCAGAGCGCGGCGGCTGATATGACGTGACGCCACCCCCACCGCCCCCTTCGTCCGGGACAGACGCACAAACCTGGAGGCTGGAGACCAGAGAAGTGAAAGTGGAAACAGAGAACTAGTTTAAACAGCAGCAAAACACAACTACTGCAATAAAGAGCTATAAAAGTAGTGCAGGGATATGATGTGTCACGAGATTTTAATGGACTATTAGAGGCATTAAAGTGGGAAAACGACACAAAAGTAGCCATTATGAGAATGAGTTTCTTTTAAAAAGGAAAGTTTGTGTTTACCAGGCTAAAAGCAGAATTTCCTTCTTTGATTAATGCTCAGACTTTTACAGATCTTGTCCCCAAAAAAAAGCAGTCTGTCTCTTGCTATCCCAGCAGCCTCTGCAATCTGACTCCAGCTTCCTGCACAGACACCTTTATATAGCCAGCTTTTTGTAAAATGGGGTTAGTGGCACGACATTTTCTGCGATGTTTTTGAACTTTGTAGGGCCCTCGTACGTCAGCCAGGAGATAATGTGAATGTAAAAAGGTTCAGTGCCCAGATGACATATTCTTTCAAGGACCGACAACAACATGGAAACATGTTTTGCAAGAGCCTGTGTGACCCAGTCAGGTGGTATATATGGCAGCGCGATAACAAACCACCCATTGCATACGTGCAGGAAAAAACATCTATAGGGGTCATGTTTTGCTTTTCTCTGCGCCTGAGGACATGCGTAGGGAACGTTGCACCCATTGGAAATTTGAATAATGAAAAACTCGCTGCTGTGCAAAGTTTCTTATGAGATGAAACTGCATAATTCATCCAAGCAGATGAACAAAAACATTTATTTCGACTTGACTGTCAAAAAGCGCCACACTAAGAAAGATACTTAATTTCAGCTGCTGGCACTTCGTAGAAACTAATAGCATGGGTGAATCATCTTTTTTCATGCAAATTGACTTGCAAAATTGAGTGATGCTTCATGACCTACAGCAAATTTGGTAAACAAAAACAGAGCAGCATATCAATCTGATAAGCATTTCTTTTCAATTAAGTTTAATTAAAATCTTTTTTTTTGGTGTAATTATCTGTGCTGCTGGTGTCTTAGGGTATTGTATTCATTGTTTTTTTTTGTTTTTTTTGGCAATTATGTGGTGCTAAGATGCTGAACTAAAAATGAGCTCTGAATGAATGTGATGCAGGGACTGTGTTCTGGTGGTTGTCACCCAGTGTTCAGCTTCAAAGCCTTAAGCCAACTGCTGAATTTATCACTTCTTTTTATGGCTGATTTGATGTGCCATGCGGAGGAAAACGATGCCCCAATTACCGGGGATATTGGGAACAAAACAATCTATAACTATATTTATGAAAGCAGTCATGGAAACATTGCAGGCACACCGCTGACTTTTTAGCGGCTTGGCTGTAGGGGTGGCGATGTTGGTCTGACGGTTGGTTGGTCGGTCCACCACTGTGGTCTCCCAACACAGATGGATTGCCATGAAATTTTGTGCAGACATTCATGGTCCTCAGGTGATATATCAGTATGACTTAGTGATCCTGGCATGGCTATAAACTCTAAAGTCTTGTATGTGCAAACAGTGAGGGCAAAAGCAGCAGAGGGGAAGCTACTTTATTCTGTTGACTTCCATATTATTAAAGGTACTAACCATGTCATCTCTCAATTTAAAAGATAATGCAGCTTTTATAGTCCCACCATAGCAGTTTCAGAATGGGGTTTTGAATGTTAGTATTACATATGGATACATAATCATCTTATACAGCAGGTATTTCAGTCTCCAGACAGGACATTCAAATTGGCTGAGTTTAAATTGGTTCCAGTTGAATAGAATGAGAAAATGCCATTTCTAAAATGGCAGTGATAACTGAATGGTTAAATATAAATGTCACAGCTGGAACCACTTCACTGGAGCTGTGTCACTATTTTGTACCAAATAAATCAAGCATGAAAGTATATTGAGGGTTGAAAAGTTTGCATTTGTGCCCCCCCCCCCCGTCTCATTTCTGAGTGCTTAGAGTTGTGTTGGTTTATATAGAAGGCTCGAACAAACGCAGCATGTCTTACAGGATGAGAAGAAGAAAGAAGAAATTTCTGAAGAAGTTTCTTTTTCTTCCTCACTCGTTTCTTTCTTAAAGGATGCTTGGATATAAGAGTATAGATCGTTACTCATGACCTCTTCACAAACATGCTGCTGTGGTCCTAAACCAACATTCAGAGACATATTCACTTTGCTGCAACCCATAGATAATGACATCAGTCATATTTACTCTATCTAATTTCAGTGGACCATGTGGTTAACACAGATAAATCACCAGAGACTTAACAGCTTCACAAAGGGGGAAAGGAGGTCAAAAAAGAGAAGGGTGCATGTACAGGGAGCTCCCAGAGGCCCCAAACTACTACACCCTTGCAGTAATCAAACAATAGTATTCTTTTCTGCCTCAGGACAAAATGAGTATGTTGAAGGCTTGTCTCTGGGAAAGAGTGTGTGTATGTTCCCCAAATGAATACATTTCTCTCTATATAATTCTCGGCAGTCCAGGTGCTTGTGGAGAAAAGCCTACAGCGGTGTGTGTGTGTGTGTGTGTGTGTTTGGGGGGGTGGTGGGGGTGGTTGTCAGCGCGCATAAATCTCTCTCCTTGCTTGAGCTTGTATGTTGTTGGATATGGGTGACCTGAGATGACTTACACGCAAGGAGACATAACAAAACATCAGTATTATAATGTTGAAAACACATTAAATATTTTGTCATAGAGACAAGAGGCCCAAGTTAAAAAGTGGGGAAATAAAGATCCTGTAAGAATTTAGATTGCTTCTCATACTTATACTGACAGTAACATGTGCATTAATGCGGAGGCTGGAATCACAAGTTGTATGTTAGCTAATGCGGGGCCATAATAACCGTGAAAATGACTCGGCATATAGCAAATAGCTCCTAGCAACCGCCAGTGCTGGTGCTGGCGTCGAGGAGGTCTCAGCTACATCAGAAGATAAAGCAGGATGCTACGACACTTCAAATGAATAGCAGATCAAGCGTGTCATAGATTATGCTGTTAGACTGGGAGGGATTGAATTATAGCTAAAGGAAAAGCCTGCTGGAACAGCTGGTAAATTGATCTATCAAACTCAAGCTTGACAATTTTTTTCCTCAATCCTGTGTGAAATTATGAAGGGAAACATCCTAATCCATGCTCTCGGATAGTTGATTAAAACAGCTTCATTCTGTTTATTCCGTCTAGTTCAGGTGTCAAAATTATTGCATTTCTTCTCTTCATTTCATGGGTGCTAAGCTACTGCACATTTAGACAACCTTTAAAATGGTTTGACCCATTAATAAAGATGTTATTTTTCTCCAAAAAGCAATCATGGATAAAATGCACCGTAAGTAATCACAGGCAGCACCCATCCCATTTTATTGCTGGTGTAATAATCCACAGTTTGCTCAAAATTCTTCTTCCTTCAGTGCATTCTGGGTACCCTGGATACACACAACCTTTTCAGTAGCTCTCTTTTTTACTAGGCCATGAAAGATGAAAGGGGATTCTGGGGTATAGAGTGTATCAAGCAGCTTAACAAAGGGTGCCATAAAGGCCCTAACTCTACAGCCCGAGGGCGTGGCACCAGGATGCAATCTCCTAGCCCCTTTGTTCTTTTAGCGCTCAGCTCCAAAATTGTTTCAGAGCAGCTCACCTTTTTTCATAACTGGATCCTACACCCTCTCCTGTACAGCATGCTTATTTTCTGGGTGTATTATGCCAAAACAGAAAGAATATGTTGGACTGTAAAGGATGATAAAAAATGTTTCTATTTCAGAAACGGTGACTCGCATTTAATGTGTTTTTTTTTTTTAAGAATAGTTTCACTTTTTGAGAAATTAGCTTGTTTTCTTACTTGCTGAGAGTCATGTCTGTAGGGTAAATATGTAGCTGGGGCCAGCAGCCGCTTAGCTTAGCATAGAGACTGGAAACGGGGGAAACGGCTAGCCTCTCGGTTTTTGTGCAAATTAAACAAAAGGCAACGTCTAAATTGGCGAGAGGTATCTATTTTCTCGTCTAATTCTCGCCAAGAAACCGAATAAGCGCATTTCCAAATATGTCGGGCTACTCCTTTAACTGGATAAACAGCCTTCACTGTGTGTCTGTTATGATAAACCACACATGCCGTTATCAGCACTGAGCTTCCCACTGCTAAGCTTGTTGCAGCCGTTGACCTTTAAATAGCTATTTCGCTTAAACACAAAGGAAAACACTTCAGTTTGTTATCTTTTTTCAAGGAAATTGCACCAAGGTGATAAGTAATGTATCTACACTGGGCATAGTGGCTGTATTTTTTAATTACTTTATGGTTTTGTGCTGTCTGGTATTACAGATTATGTTCTGAGTCAACACCGCTCAAGTCAAACTCAAAACTTTCCACAGAGTTGATTCTGCAACTCTCAGACACAAAAGCTGAACATTATAAGCTCAACATTGGTACATTTTTTTTGTTGCAGGGCTATTGTATCGTACTGCAACACACTGCAGTACAGGTGTTCATGATAGTGTGCCCCCACCTCTTTTATGTAGCATGTTTACACAAAAGCTCTATTCAACTCAGCTACACTAGAAGTGCCCATGAACAGCACAGCTCCAACAGCCAATGAGCATCCTAAATTATCCCCGGCTGTCTGCTCAGGTGTCATTCTCCACCAATCGCAGCCGAGCACCCAGTGGGTACATTAGTGTGTGTGAGAGAGAGAGATATTAAGGGAGAGAGAGATAGTGAGAGGAATAGAGAGAATTTGTTGGTCTAGTTTGGCATTCTAAAAATACACATCACTTGTTTTTTTTTCTGCGCTGTTACTCATTGCACATTTCATTTGTAAATTTGAACTGAGTTTTTCCTCAAGCTGAACAGTAGCGAGACACACTGTGGCGATGATGTCATCCATAGACAGATACTAGAGATGCCTCCCAGACAGTGAATAATAGAACAACTCACTACCGGTAGTAATTTTCCTGGGATATGAGCACATGACTAATAGCTGAATCCCTTATAAAACTCATTGGTTGAAATGTCTGAGTCAGTCCTTTCCTAAAAAACTAAAGAAAGGGGCACATTTTTGTTGATTTAGTCTTTACTGTCCAAAATCAAAGTAATCAGTCATCAGGAATGTTTTGGATAGTAGCTAAGTCCTTTAATAAAGCTTTTTGACAGATTATATAGAATGAACATGGTATAGCCATTCTCTTTTAAAAGATTTTTTTTGGCAACTTGGTGAATGTAAGTCCAATTACTTTACTTTTTGCTCCATTTTTGGTCTCCACCAACTTCTGAGGGAAATGTCTGACCTCTTTAGCTGCTAAATGCTATGCTATATTCACTAGCTAGTTGCTAACTTTGTCTACCTGCTGTTTGTTGCTGTGCAGGTAGCCTACAGTGAGTTTTTAGAGCTTTTCTTGTGCTCAAAACAAAGAGCAGTGAGAAGGAACACGATAAAGTTGTGGGCTGAAAAACCAAAACAATCAGCTGAAAGTAGCTATAAAAATCCATAGAGCAGAGTCAGGTGACGTTATGTGTTGCTTCATTACTACTAGTGACCTCTCCCACATACAAATGTCACCTGTTCCATTGTTGCGGATTATAATTACTTTAAAGATCACTGCTCTATTGCGATGAGGACATCACACCACCTTTACCTGAAGCAACCTCTTCCTGAGCCTCCTCCGGCCATAGCTTAATGTTTAACATAGTGGCCTCATATCAGGGGAACTGCTGAACGCTCTGTTTCCAAAGAAGAATAGTGTGGGAAAAAAAGCATGTAAAAGTTAACAAGTAAACTCGCCTTGTTTACTGTTCTCAAGCAATTTCTACTTAACCCTGCAGGAAAGCCAACATCGTTCCTGCGTTGTTTGGATAAACTATGACATACTTTGTACATGTAAGAGGAATTTTATTGGGGTTTTGAGAGATATAATCGAAACCTGTCATTAATCCAGTATTTCAACTAAGAAAAAACATACAATAAGTACACAAAAGTGATTACTGAACATTCTTCAATAATATAAACACAAAAGTCCTTCTCTTGGAAGTCCAGATAAAAAGTGAAAATAAAAAATAAAGGTTAACAGAGGTTAAGAAAATGAATTTCTTATGCTTCAAGCAGATTGTCTCCTGCTGTTTCGCAGTTCAAAGCCTTGATTTTACTATTAGCTTATGCTACATCCAACACCCAGAGACTCACATCAGGGCATCTTGTGATTGTGGGGAAAGTCACAGGATTGGCTGGAGATTTGAACAGCGTGTCCCATACAACTGCCCCACCATTGTCCTTGTTGGCCTGCCCTGCACTTGTCAGAGATAAAGCCTTGATGTATTGTAAGCATGTGATTTTCTTTTGTCTGAATTTGTTTCCTCAGCCTTGCATCACAGCACTGCTTTTCAAGCAAGTCCACAACGGGGAAACAGGTTTCAAACTGACCATATTTAAAGGTTCATGCACAAGTATTCTCTTTAATAGTATCCTCTGGCATATTGCGTTATAACTATTGATTTCTAAAGCAAAAAAAAAAAAAAACAACCTGAAAATAGTATTCATTTCTGGTTGTGGATGGGTATTTTGCACAGAAAGGGTTGAATGAATGTAGCCAAAACTGCTTACTCAGCTATTGAATAGATGCGCTCCAAGATGATGTAGAATGAGTATTTTCCATGTTTATACACAGCTGAGAGGAATCACACTTTACTGACTGTCGTCCATAAAATACAACACTGAGATAACATAAAATGAATTTCTGTCAATATTTAATTTATATTAAGGATTGCTCATGATTAAACAGAAATTAAACAGTAACAGTAATAAAAGCTGTTCATTTACTTCATTATATGCATTTAAACATACTGTATGTTCCCCTAATAAATAATGTATTAAGATTGCTACTTTATCAATTACTTTATTGCACTTATCGATTTAATGAAATGCCTCACCAGTTTAGATGAACTTTTAATTACACCTACTGACTAGTAACAGTATATTATCAGTTTCTACAGTGTCCTTATTCATGCTTACATGTTGTTATTGTACGTTTTATCACAGCAGAAGGGTGGCAGTTATTGCTGGGTTACTATTGGACAGAGGCTGGCAGCCTGTGTGGCTAATCTATTATCTCTGATAAGTTAATGATAGAGCTGGAGCTTGTATGGCTTTATCTGTGAGATAAAAGGAAACAACCACAAGACTATCTGGGAAAAACTGTTACAAACCCTGCAGGATATGACATTTTATGGTCGGGTTTTTTTTTTTTCCCAGTGAGTTGTGATTGTATTTTCAGTAACAGAAATAGTTTGCAGGCTCCAAATGTGCACTATTTTGACACAGTGCATGCAGCAGTGCAGTGTCCTCCTAGTGGTAGTTTTGGGTAAAGCAGAGTTGTCTTTCTGCATAAGAGCAACCAGCAGATGGCACCCACATAACAGTCAATAAAAGACTAATTGAAACTCAATTTCCTTTCTTTCTACCTCTCTTATATGTTTTCAGTATTCATCCAATCAACTGATTGAGTCTAAGTCTGTATAATCACATGCTTACATCTGCTTCAGACTGAAATGTAGCTGCAAAGGATGTGCCTTTGCAGCTACATTTCACACAACCTTTTCTACATTGCAGTTAGGTGCCTCATTGGAGAATTAAGTCATGTGACATTCTTCCTTCTCATCATTTCCGCAATAGATGCAAGACTGTGTTGCTATGGCACCCGCACAAAAACACATCCTTTAGTTTGTCTGAGACAATTATGAATGAAGATTTACTACTTTGACAGCACTTTGCAGTTGACTCTGGATGTTTGAATTCGGCCTGATTGATACCCATCTGCAAACTTTCTAAGACACACACAGACTTCAAAACACAAGCTAATTAAACTTTTGCATGCCTGCTGCTTGCACCATATATTGGAAATAGAGAGGCAAAGAAAGTCACTAAGGCACAGTCGTTGTTCAACTGTTGTTTTTTTTTTTTTTTATGGACATAGAAGCAGACATTTGATTCCAGCAAGGTCCACTGGTGACAGACGTGTGTGTTGATAACAGCTCGTCTGGTGGCCAGAGGGGTCAGAGAGAAGTGACTCTCCATTCCAGTACTGGCGCCAGAGTGTATATTACCTGTGAATGAATTTCACTTGACGGGGATAGTATGTTTTAGAGGCACACTCTTATAATCTACTGCTATTGTTAAAGTCTAATCTTTTCCTTCCATATAGTTTTAATCAATACTCAGTCACATGTATCTACACCAGGGCTGGTTTTGTGTCATTTACTCGACAAAAAAAAAATAAAAAAATGTTCTTTTCCTCTTGAAGCTACATAGCCACGATTGTGCTGTTGTTGCAGGAGCAGGTAAATTGTTTTCTACTTAGTCCGCCATTATCATCCCTTTAAAGATAATTGTTCCTCATAGATCTATTACAGTAGGCAGTTTACAGGGCACTTTTAAATCATGAAACAAGCAAAATGCTAATGGGTGCCAGCTATCCAATAATTGCAGGCAATTATTACAAAAGTTCTCTTGTCATCTAATTGCAGGTAATGAAATCATGAGATAGTGAAACAAAGATGATAATTTCAGTGAATATACATATCAAAAACCCTGCTTTGACTGTCAAGTGGGTCTGCTTGACGTCACCACTTTGAGGAGGAAAATATGACCAGAACTGTAACACTGATCAGCTGAATATCACTGGTGAGCATCTAAAAATCAACGTACTCTGGCTTTCAATCATGTACACCTACATCTTCATATGCCTTTTATAGATTTTTCATTGTCATGGGTAAAAAAAAGAAACATTTCATCACCGAGAACCTTCACATTTTTCTTTATGTTTCACTGATAAGTCAGTTCAGCCACACTGCAGAGAGATTCTGTAGGGGGCACGGCTTTCATCAACGCCTGAGTGCTTGGGAGTCGAGCTGAGGAGAATCTCTTTTGGTTAGCAAAGCCCTGAAGGTGGAACCGAATCCAGCAAGTCACATAGAGACTCAGATGTGTTACATTTGACACCCACTTGAGGTATCTGAATGTACATGAGGAGAAATGTACGAGTCTATGCTCAGAGGGTGGCTTCATTGTGTGTGTCATTAATGACGCCGAGCAAACAGAAAGAAAAATGAGCTAAGAAATGTCATCAGTGTCACATAAAGGAGCACATATTATCAAAGTCCTTGAGACAGAAAGAAAGTTTGAGGAGATGAATGAAACTGCTTTAATAGATTAAAAAGGAATAAAGATGATTATGTTCTTTAATCAACTTAGAGGTTATTAACAGATTGGAGAAATTGAATGAGTTAAAGAACAATCGTTGTAAAATTGAAAATAAAGTCCTGCGGGATTCTCATGTTCCTGCTAATTAAAATGGAAACCTTTAAGTCAGAGGTTTGACAGTAATACTTTGCAATTTGCCAAGATATACAGTATTTTTTTCCCCCACATTTCAACTGTGCTGCCTCACAGCGAGCCGGGCGCTGTTTTGGGAGTGTGCCAAGGCGGTCAGCTCCAGCAGGATGTAAACAGACATTCTGTGCTAACAGTTTATGCACACAGTAACTGAACAAAGTGCTCTTGCGGTCATGCTTTTTAAAGAACAAGTGATTATATTAAAATGAGACATCAGTTTGTTTTTAACCTGCTGACACTCAAATTGTGTGCAAATCTAACTTGCGCTTTTAATTTTCTTTAGTCACCATCTTTAATATGCATCAATCATAAGCTAAAATAGATTGTTAGAGAGCCTCTTCCCCAGCTGGCCGAATTATTATGCGTGATGCACAGCTGTAAATCTATTTATGAAACAATGTGCAGATTTATTTAATGCAGTGAAAGATTTGCCCTAACACACTAGACAACTGCATCTTCAGTAAGAAAAGCACAGGTGGGACTAATGACTTTAACTTTAATGATGGCTCTGTGTCATTTAGGTGTTTCAGTGAGCTAGCATGCACAGTACCAGGGCCCTGGAACAGAAACACTTTTTGCTTTTTCTTATATGACGTGGAAATGTCTGACGTGAAAAAGATTTGTTTGTGTTGACGCCCATAATTGTGTTTCCGCTCATGCTGCCTGATTAGACCTCTCGTCAAGAATGTGTGAGCACGGACAGCTCCCTCACTTTCCTGTTCGATCTGTTGCAACTATTAGGACAGGACCATTTGCACTATTATCTTTGGCTCATAGAGTTTGATGACATTACACGATTCCCAGCACAGAAAATGTCTAATCTGCCAGAATAAGTGCGAACACCAGAGCTGTATTCACAATAACTTCCTGTTTTATGGAAGCAAATAATGGGCTAAAATCTTATAAGCAAATTGTGCTTGTGATGCTCAGATTTTCGATGAACGCAGACAAACTTTCCAATTTCAGCAGATGAACGAGAAAACAGCTTTCTAGTTTCAAACTCGGCACATACATCATTCTGCACAGTGAAGCTCAAACATCCAAGTGAAGGAACAAGTAAAAAAAAAAACAGGTAAAACACCTTTTTAAGTGGAATTAGATTAGATTGTCTTCAAATATTCTAAATTTAATGTGTTCTTGGACAAATAAATCTATTACTGGTACTTTAATGGAAGATGAACAACAATAGCAATAAAACAGAAGGAAAAAAGCAAGGTTTTCAGAAAAAGAATTCAGAGATATGTCAATATTTCCTCATACACGGGCAATAATCATAATAGATATGGCATGTGTGTCTGAAACTCCCAAACGGCAAAACCAGGTTAAGATGTCACCATGATTGTGTGTTCAGGATGCAAGACATCACACTCCTCAGATGAAAACACTTCAATACATCACCTCAGCAAATAATACGAGTTCTCATTCCCACATGTTGCCCCTCTGTTGCCCCTAAATCTTGAAAAACAAGATGCCTGCAAATAAAATGTGAAAAATCAATTCTGACATATACATGGAGTCATCAGTCATCTAGTGTTTGTGTTAAGGTCCCCTCAGAATAGGAGGTGTAGTCCTGTTTCCCTTAGTGAGCAAAGCCAACCCTAACACAGCACACAGACACCGGCAGGTGCAGAAATGTTCTACTTTTGATCTCTCTACAGAGTGCCCTGCTATGATTATCTCAAGCTCTCACTGCCTTTGATTCATTTGCTGCTACACTGTGGAATCCATCTATTTTAGTCCCGTCTATTGCGTGGTTTTCCTTGTGTTTTCAGATCATTGCGGTGGAGAGCAAACAGACACAGCACGCCAGTATTAAAGAGGAGTACACCTACACTCTTTCATGCAAAGAAATATACAGTATTGAATTGAAATAGTCTTCAATTCATGTAGGCACTTGTGATCAGTGTTGTGTTTGAGCGGGTGGATGTGAAGTTATTGAACTTTCCAAAAATATCTCTCTTTTTTTGGCAGCCTCATTTTATACATCACAGCTGAACAACTGGTACATTTTCAAGAAACTAAGGTGCTGTCAGCCATGCAGGATGTTGTATTTTAACCATTCTGCAGATGTGCATGATTCATTTAACAGCTGTCAAATGACATTCACTGCCAAACCATCTTGAAGAATTTCATGATTTTCCTGAACTATAAAATATATGGAGCTCTAATCAATAAAAACAGAAAAAAATATGTGTAATCGATATGTTCTTATTGATTGTGGTGACCAAGGAACAGAGGGTTGAAAACGCCTCCCTGTGTGCTGAATTTACCTCCATCAGAACTGCAGAATGGGTCCTCTCTGGCACCTCAGTCTGGTGTGAAGCAAATAAACATTTGAACACAACATTTGAAACATGATAACTGTGGATGATTTTTGGAGATGTGAAGAAGCAGCCGGAGCCAAAATCGCAGAGGAGGCATCGGTCTATGCTTTTTTTTCGTGTTTGTGCTGGTGGCAGTAGTGAGCTGTGTGTGTGTGTGTGTGTGCGCATGTGTGTGATGTTTGTGTTTTGCCCCTCAGTCAGAAGCACAGACAGACTGCCATACAGATGGGATTTCTATCCCCGGTGCCTCCAGAACTTACACACATGACCTACAGTACACTATTTAACACAGCCACACAATTTGCCACGAGATACTTTGTCAGCAAGTTAAAGCTCTATTATTACATTTTTATCTGGGATAATGTATTCTGTAACAACATGCAAAACTTGATTGTGGACTATTTGTATTTACTGTGCCGTACAAGTCAAGAAGAACACAAGTTAATGATTTTGTGAAAATATAATAAACAGGAATAAAATCCAAAATATAACCAGCAGTTAATCATAGATGTGAGTCTAAGTCATATCATTATTATTTCCAGCTTCTGGTAAAGATCAATAGTTGCCCTGTGAGTAATCACATCAAACTGCCTCATTAGAGCTCACACATACTGTATATTCTCTTTGCTCTGGAGCCAATCTCTGCATCTTCAGTCTCTGACTATCTTGAATGTTTGTAATATCTGGATAGATTTAGATCTAAACCACATATTTATTCCTCAGCAATGTGCATTTGTGTGTACACCTGCATATCTGTGTGTTTTAGTTAAAAGAAATTGAGGATAAAAGAGAGAGAGGGATCTTTTTTTGGTTGTTTCTGATCTGTGAGTTGTGAAACTGACAGTGAAAGTGTTGTATTTTTAACCATCTGATAGCAGTGATTGTAGTGAGAAGTTGTCAGAAATGTCTGGTCTTTTCATCTTTTAAATATCATCCTTTCTTATGTTCCTGTGTTCACTAAGCTAAGGCCATTTGCAGCAGAGCAAAAAGCTTCTTTGACAGGCCAATTGAAAGACTCGTCTTTGTGAACAGAGGCAGAAAACACTCACTATTAATCATTTCTGTATTTGTCTTTGTTACTGTGAATGTAAAACAGACAATTTCTGCAGGGTTCAGGTTCTGTGATTCCAATTTTATTTTCCAATATGAAATGGTCAGACAATGCCAGACGTTTCAGATTGTGTCAGCAAACATTTATCAGTATATATATATATATATGAATGAGAAGATGTAAAAACCAGTGTCCTTCACAGAGAGTTTGCTATTTAGTCTGTACAAAGGAAGCATCTTCCATCGCTTAAAATGACCTTATGTCCCCCAATACTTTCTGAATCACATCTTCCCTTGGGTCTGAATGCACATGCTTTGATATGCATATGTGTTAGGGTCAAACCACTTTCTACCTTCACTCCTCCACTCTTATTTCTTCACAAACCACTTTGCCATACACTGCACAAGGCCATTTAAGGGACACAGGAACATTTGCTAAATGTATTGCCCTAGAGGGGCAGGAAAGCTGTAAACACAACGTTGACGGATCACCACCTTATGAAGTTGTTATGACGAATGTGTTAGCAAACAGTTGAACAGCAGAAAAGCAAAATTAGCATTCATTTAAAGTTATATCATGTCAATCCAATATCCTCTCTTGTTGTAGCTCTGTTGTGGTCTCCACCAGTTCCTGGGAGAAATATCTGGCTCTTTAGCTGCTAAATGCTCCACTATGTTCACCAGCTAGTTGCTAACAAACAGAAAACGGCTGTTAGTGACTAGCTAATGGAAGTCTGTCTTCTGTTTGGTGCTGTGCAGGTAGTATACAATGGGTTTATCAAATCTTTCTCACTGAAAACAGCTGCCTGCTGCGGCTGGAAACAATGCTAATGAGAGCAATGACACTGAACCAAAACAATGAGCTAAAAAATGCTTAAATGCTCTGAAGAGCTGAGGGAAAATTCTCTGAGTTCATCAATACAAGTGACACTTTTCCCATAATAATTTGATTTACGTAAAATAATGATTGATGCAGCTACTATCAAACTTATTTCATTTGAACAGTACATTGAAGCCTTTTCTGTCTTTTAACTTTGCACACACGAGAAAGCCTTCTGGAGCCGTTCAAATTCATAGGCTCATGGCTCACAATAACTCGCGCTGTGATAAACTCGTCTTCAATCCAATAAATCACTGTTGCCGGTGTTTGAGCAACAGTATTTCAGCCTGAAAGCCTTTCACTGTGAATTAAAAGGTATATATTAAATAGCACAGAAAAACACTCAAATCTCTTTTTGCATTTCACACATTAAAATATATTCACACGATACGGGCCAAAGCTTACTAAGCACATCATGAGGTGTAAAAAAAATTGTAACCGATGAGACAGAGCGCTGGATTTAAGTGGAATTTATTGGCTAGAACAGGGATCACTTGGATGCTAATTAAGATTGCCACAGAGAAGGCAGCAATGTGGGAACCAATCAGTGACATACAAATTCTATCTATCTATCTATCTATCTATCTATCTATCAAATAGCTGCTTTGCTTGACCTGGTATCACCTGCTCGCTACATTTTTAAACACCCCACAGTGCTCAGCGGGTATCACATTTGTCCCGCAATTTTAAAGAAGTAAAGGCTCTAAATCAATACTGATAAATATTGATGAGTCCTATGATAACACAGACATACACACACGGATCACTGTGACTGATAATGCTGCAGACTCTGGAGACACACACATGAATCCACATACGGTGCTCTAAATTACATCGTGAATCTCGATTAAGCTGCACAGCTGGGGTTTTTCTAGTCATGCTGCACACCATGTTGCACTTTTTTTTGAACTTCAGAGAAAGAAGCAGTGAAACTGGCAGGTGCACAAAGCCTGGGGAATGTGTACCTTTTCCAGTGAAACCCAGGGGTACGTGACATTAAGAACAAATGGTCAGTGGGGTGGATTCCATGAATGCATAGGGGAAGGAGCATTTGAAGATTTTCTGTTTTATGTTGATGCTCTCATGATAGCTGCATTATAATGAACACATCCGAAGTCTCTGGGAAGTCCTTTCAAATGTTCTACATGCTGACGAGCTTATTAAGCGGAGGAGGAGACATGAAGGATTTTTTTTACTACTGTCAACACTGTCAGTGGGAACCACTGTCAAATAGGCCTCGGAAGCAAAAATCCACAGCAGGAAAAGAGGATCTGTGGAAGCATTAATGGCTATTAGGGTAGTAATATTATAGAGAGCATCCTTATATAGCTCATTTATATCCATTCAATATTACATATGAGTAATATCTGATGGCAGTAATGGTAATACATTTCTGGGAGAATAATGAGTGTGGGATTTATTTCATATTCACAAGAGCCAGAAGCCTGATACTGTGCTAAAGTTAAAATGCATGCCAGGAGGTTCAGTATATATACCTCCCTCGAGTCCCTGTATGTGGCCTGAACTGGTTTCACGTGCCGCGATCGATGCACACAAAGCAAGCAGGCCGATGATGAACACTCAGCTTTGAAGATGATCATGTGCTTGTCCATGCTTTGTTGCCTCATGCATACATTTCCTGTGAGCTGTGATGAAGGTTTGATTGGCCTCTGTCTGCCAGCTCATTTCTGTCTTGATAATGACAAATGACTCACATGCATACACACGCAACTGGACATGCAAACACACACAAAACACAGAGACACACGCAGAAAAATGTCCAAAATAGGAAATCACAGCCATATCCGATCTCTCACAATCAAAGGCAGTGTCAGAAAGACCAAATTCTCACAATGTTACTGCTGCCACAAACAAACAAACCAATCAGAATACGACATGAATTGACACAGAATACACTGGCTGGCCTAACATTTCATAAATGCAGTTTTTGAATAAAGTTTATGGACAAAAACATCTCCTTAATATGTCCACGGCACACAAAAACCAAAACGATGGTTTGTTTGACTTTGCTGAATTTTCAAAACATGAGCGGTGCACATGGATGACGCGAGTTGATGACGTGTAACTGCTTTAATATACTTTTTCCTATTTACATTGTAGTGCTATGATTCACTATGCATTCAGTGCGCATCTCACATGCAACCAATATTTTTATTATAGCACTGCGACATGAAATTAGCTTACACACAGTCTGTCACACAGTCTAAATGGGCTTTAATATTGTCAAAGTGAGCATGTCAGCACCTTTATATTTAGCTCAAAGCACCGCTGTGCTTAAATAGCTTCACAGAGCTGCTATGGTATCCCCCGTGTCATAACTGCAAGTGACTGGCAGAACTGGAAGAAAAGCACTGGAAGAAAAATGCAACATTATTCTGAATATTATTGTTGTTAGTGGAACACTTCACATCATATAATGTTTGATTTCCAACACATTAGCGGCAGCGCCACTGTACATTTTCCTCTTCACACCCTCCTTCATAATCGCACCTGTTTTTATTTTGACACTATTCTGAACAGAGCTGCAGCCACCCACACAGCACTTATTTCCATGTTCAGAGTCAACATGGTTTAGCTAATGGGACAGCTCACTCCTCTTGAATCTGCCCACTCAGCACATTGCGATCTACCTAATTGAATAATCAGTAATCACATGAACACTGCTGGCTGCACTTAGAAACTGCTGAAACAATATATTCATGCATGCGTAGATACAGAAAGATCTAAGGATGGAGATTGACTAACCAGTGTCACTGCAACACTCCAACTGTATTATAATATTATCATACGAATTTCTTGATTATTCCTTAGGGATTCATTCAGTCCCACTCATTTTCTGTTCCGTTATCTCCTTTTTAATTGGGCTTTTTTTGGCAGTTAAAGCAATTTATTCATATTTTAAGTCCCATGGGTGTAAAAGGCTCAAACCTTTTATGGGTAATGTTCTCCTTTCGTAATACATAACTGAACAGTGCATTAATTTGATGTTTCCTTTGGAGAATTTGCAATTCATTTTGAGTTCAGCTCTTATTGTCTCCCCGATTTAGGTGGTGTTGAGTCTTCCTGGGCTGGCAGAGGGAACATGTTTCTAAGTGCAGCCGCCCAAGAGGACATTTTAAGTGAGAAGTGGGCTGTGTGGAGTGGAGTTGGCGTGGACCAACTGTGCCTATAACAAAAAAAAAAAAAAAAAGCAGGGGTAGACAATAGTGCTAAATACAAACTGCCTTGTAGTTTGCCAGCAGTCAAATATTTCCAAGCAGCTGCACGTTGTTGTTTGAAATCTGCTATCAAATCATCTTTGCTTTAATTAGATAATAAATGAACATGATGCACACATGTTCGGGTTTCTCTAATGTGATCATATTATGTTCCTGGAGAACACCAAACAAATTAAATCATATATACAAATTCATGGTTTACAGACTTTGAGCATTTACTGATCTCTTTGTCTTATATAACATTTTCTTTGTCATCTATCTAACTGAGATTTCACAATTTAGTTGTCATGTGCTTCTTCTTGCCAGACAGCAATAATATGCTAATTCAACATTTCCTTGTGAAGTTAAAATCTCTCAAAAACAGCTACAGCAGACGTGGACAGTAAAGGCAATCAGCTAGCCTGTAAAGGTTACCACTGCAGGCATTTGAGCAATGCATAATTTGTCAAAGACCATATTGAAAATGCTACAGTAGCACACAGAGATGTTTTCACATACTTTCAACTCATGAATGTAAATGAATCAAATGGAGTTAAACTGTCTTCTGTCTAATTGGGAAAAAAACACTGTCAAAGCGTGTTGTGGGATGAGCTTGGCAATCATATTTAGTGTCTAAAACAAGGACCTACTGTCAAAGTCAAAAAAGTTGTGTTTTTATTGTTTCAGTGTTTTAAGAGTCAGAAAATGAAGTAATGTGGTGTTTAAGGCCATGTAGTTGGTTTAGTGTCTGCCAATTTACCACAAACATCTACTGAATATGAATGCACTGCAACAAAGGAATGCAAAACAAAGGCTGTTTTTTTTGTGGTCCTAACATATGAGCTGTAATGCAGGCTCTTGTTCCAGCTTGCAGAGGTTGGGTCAACATGGTTTCTAAGGCAGCTCTGAATCCTTGTTAGGGGACACAACAACCAATTTTTTGCCATAAAATCTTGAGCGGGCACAAGAAAGCCACTGAAGCCTCATGGTCGCACTGTTCTCGCAGTCGTTCTGATCATCAGGCAAGGTAATCAAACCACATTTTGTTCCCTTGCAACAGATCTCATTGATATTGTAATGTTTCTTCAGGGGAATTCAAACCAAAAGCTCTCACATTGGGTGTGTATAATGCGAGCAATGATAAAACAGCGCCGACATGCACATCATCAAACATCAAAGTGGTGCGTGCAAACATCCTCTGGGCTGACTAAGGTGGAGGGCTACAGCGTGGACTACATCGACTGAAAAAAATGAACAGAGGGAATGACAACACCAGCCCATCCTCACAAAAAAAAAAAACAACAGTACAGGTCTAAAATTCAGACCAGCAAAAACGACCTATAGTTACGTTTGAGTGAAAGACGGCATCTAGCAGGCGGGACATTTTTCAAAAAACCATAGCAACGATTGTTGTGGTGTTTACTGTTGCCATGATGACGAAGGGTGCCTAACTTTAAGGAAGTGGTAACCACGTTACAAGTGATCGTTCTAACCCAAACCATGATCTTTCCCCTAAACCTAATGGTGGTTTTTGTTCTGGAGTGCAGGTACAATCAACCTATGTGGTCGTTTAATTTATGTCTTGGACAACACATATGCTGCTCCCTACCAAATAGCACACACTTGTGCCAAATATGACATCACCTGCTTCTTGAGCTTACCCTCAGGCTGCCTAGCTTGCCAATAGAGGTGTTGTCATTGAAGCGTGAAGCTACAGTTTCCAAGCACTTTGCTGGCACAAACCTGAGTACCGCACAATGGGAAGGACAAGACGAATGTTTGTGAGGGTTCAAGTACAGTACGCACAGTTCATGAGCAGTTCACAATCTTTCTCATTGCTCTTTTTCTGAATGGATGCCAGCTATAAAGAGAATTATCTAGTCTGCGAGTAGTAAGTCAAAGGCAATTAGGCTTGTTTTTTGGGTATGGAGATGTTACAGGACTCTATTTAATTCTTGGAGGAGGAACAAACAACATCTCCACTTGTCTTTCTTAAACTTAGCACGTAGACATCCTATATAACCTGGCTGACTGAGAATCTTCAGACATATACAGAGCTAACTTTCACTGTCTTGGTGCCATAGCAACAGAACATGAGACTGTGTTGGTTTATCTTCACTGTACTGAGGAAATGCTGAGGAGCAGGGGAATCACCTGTTTCTGCTTATGACTCTCCTGCAATAGAATGAATAGTGACAAAAAGCCTTGTTTTTATATGTCTGAATCTTGAATATGTTTGCATGCAACGCATATCTGTGTCTGTCTCCCTGATGAACACACGGTGAGACTTCCCACAGCTTGCCATTTACTCATTCTGAGCAATCACCTCCTGAATTAGTTTGCTCATGATTTCCACCAGTCCCAAAATTACAACGCCACCTGCCTAATCTCACTAGGAGCCAGCCTTCTTGTAACAGCGCTTAGACTCGGGCCTCTCTGCTGTCTTTTCGTGTTGGCGTTGATTTAACCAAGCCCACTGGGGTGTAAAATTGAAATGCAGACAGCCAGACTACACAAAAGATAACACAGTTTCTTTTTTCTTTATCTCCACCACAACCCAATAAAAATACATCTTGTTGTAAGGATACATAGACAGGACCTTTGAACAACAAACTAGGCATACACATACTGTAACATGCCACTGCTGTCACAATAGAGTGTATTACTGTTTAGAAAGGCTATACAGGTACTCCATTTAAAATGTCATAGGCTTATCCTAATTCATCAGTGGCACTGCAGCACAGCAGCATCTGCTGAATCTGTTTTAGATGCTTCCCACATACATTGTATTACCTATTCATGGCCTGGCAGACTGGCAGTGACTTATTATAGTGAATGACAGCAAAGGGGTCAGAAGAGAGAGGAAACGCAGAAAAATGGGAGAGCATAAGTAATGGATCAGTGTTCGGAGCAAAGAGGCAACATTACTTATGTTTACAAACTCAAACAAAAGACTGATGACTCAGAGGCGCATGAGAATTTTGATGACAGCATTTCCCTCAGGTTTCAAATCCAATCTTGTTTTTTTTTTTGAGGCTAAAAGGAAACTTAATTAAAGTTGTTTTTATTCACATGCTTATGACCCTGACTCATGAAGAGTTTTATTAAGGATTGCACAGCCGTTCATTCACATTTTGCAGGTTTGTATTCTTGTTTTGCTTTCTTTTATATTTCCGGAAAACATGGTGGAAAATACTGTTTATGGCAGCTGAACTTGTTATTGCTATTTGTCCCTGTGGCCATGACTAGACAATTTCTTTTATGTATATAATCCCTCTTCACAGGCTCATTGAGAAAATATTAAAACTTGGAAGAAAGCATATGTTTCCCCTAAATTTGATTGTACCTCTTTTAGCCACACTAGCGGCATGGCTCTGGAGATGGCAATGTCAGTCTGATCTGTTTGATCCTGTGACTTTTCCCTCTAGCGCCACCATGAGGTTCACATTTGTGGTTTTGAGTAAAATACCTGCAAAACTAGCAACATTCCCATAAGACTCAGCTGTACTTTGTGTTTAGTAGTATTTTGCAAATGTCAGCATGCTAACATGCAAAACTAGGATGGTGAACATGGTAAATATTACTTGCAAATCATCATCATCATCATTAACATTGTCATTGTGCGCATGTTAGCATTTAACTGAAAGCACTGCTAGCGTTGTTTTAGACTTAGCGGTGTTTGTACTGTTTCATATTTTTTGTCTATCACTACCGTTGCATTCAGGTTTTCACTGGGAGATTTTTTTTGACTCCTGACAAATAAACAAATTCTGCAAATTCACAATTTTTGAATAGCGTATATATTTAGAGTTTAAAAAATAAATTTATAAATAAATTTCTGCCTACAGCTTCAACCCAGCAGCAGTAGAGTTCATGTATTCATATATTAAATAAGAAACTTAAAAAAAAATAAAAAAATCAGTAAGCACTGTCCATCCCAACTGTGTCTCAAGGCAAAAAAAAGGTTTATCAGCCTGTATCTCCTCTGGAGTATTTCCAGTTTTTCCAATTTTCCATTCACCCACAATCACCTCTGTTTTGCCCCGAGAACCTGAATTAAAAGCAAGCGAGGAGCAGAGTGGAGGGTGAGGCAAAGAGAAGTGATGCACTCATTCAGATCACACATACATAGGCTCACTTGAATCCTCTTCTCCACAGTCCTGCTGTGCAGTTTCTATTTGGATAAAACTGAGCTGTTGCAGAATAATAAGTGGAACGACAACAGAGTCACACAGTCGACATCACCTCAGACAGGAAGAGACTGAGCCCACTTTGTTGTCAAGATAAGAGACGAAGCAGTGCTGGACATCTGGTTCTGTCTGGTCATTCTACAATACAAGTCTCTACCACATGCTCCTCACCCATTACGCAAGGCATGGTTCAGTCTATACCACAGACTATTATGTGAAAACTAGGGATATGTTGTTTAAACTAGCTGGGATGTTACAATTCTATGAATGACATAAGAACATATGTAGCATAGAAAAATCAATGTGCAGAAAGACTGCAGATATGCATAGTGTGAAAACATATTTAATAAAAATGTCTGGTTGTTAAAATTATTTGACTAAATATTGCATCGGTTGTCATATTTGTGTGGTGACAGAGTATATACCATCACTATCTGTCATGAGGCTTCACGTTACAGCTATTTCCGTAAACCTCAGCTGCTAAAGCACAGGTTGCCAGAGGCATCTGGATCTAATCCTAAGTCTGTTTAGCCAAGCCACATTTTCATGCATGCTGTCTTTCCTGAAAACATGGATGGATGTGCTCCTTTGAACAGCAGGCTCACTCCTGACTCTGAAATGTGCATGCTGGCAGGGGCACTGCAGAGAGATAGGACATGCCAATGCATGTTTCTAAAATGACCTCCAGTCGTTGGAGTATTGATCATCATAAAAATCAATCCTTTGTAAAACACAAATCTTTCAACCTTTCTTTCTGTCTCTCTTTTTAAGTCCACGCAGGCATCTATGTGTGTGTGTTTGAGTGCGTCTGTAGCCAAGTGCAAGCAAATATCAAGCAGTATGCGTGGTGCATCGACCTGAATAGCTGTTACTTTCATAAGCTTTCTTGTCAAAGTGCCAAGCTTTACGCTGTGTATCACAAATGAAGTGCATGTTTATTATCAATTTTACCATCCAAGGCTTCTGTGAAAGAAAACATGCACACACTGAAAGACCACTGACACAACTACAGATGATGATGATACTCAAAATCCCACTACTTTTATGCTTGCAGATGAAAATTAGCTTTAAGCTAACTCTGGTACAATACATTAAATGGTAACATTTATGTTCAATATTGTACATGGTCCCTTACAAAAAGAAATACAAATAAAATTACCTCTTTTGAACATGGAAAATGGAAACAGGAATTGATGGCAAACAAAGCCTTTCTGCAACAACTTGCACCGCCTGAGCTGGGTCATCACACAGAACAAGACCTAAGAGGGGAGAGGGTGAATAATCAACCGTCCTCGGGCAATTTGAAGAGCAGTGAGAAGTCATTTAAATAAGTAAATCCTGCAGGAACACCGTTAGCTCAAGTCAAGTAGCTCATGGGATTAATACATGAAAGAAATGTATATTCCATGCATTTCATTATTTACCACAGAATACGGTTAATATTGGAACCACCAGTAAAATTAGTGAGGTAATTTTCTTTTCACATACATTTACACTGCTATGTTCAACTTTATAATGTAGTGTAGTCTAAATTATTTCTCCTTTTTTATACATATAATATGGCAAATTTTAAAACTATGAACCATTCCAACTGGAAATCTGTTAGTTTTTAACATATGTAAAATATACTGTAAAAGTACAAATTAAGGTAGACAGAATATGCAGATTCATCATTAATTAAGCCAAACTTTGTGCACAAACATTTGTATAGAAAAAGGATAAGGCTACTCTAGTATTAGCCACACAGCGCCACTGTCCTGTGAAACTTATGTATCTCCAAAATGTCAGCTTTTCATGAGCCAAAAAAAAAAAAATTAGGCGTTTCAGCTTTGCAACAGATTTTCTGATGATCCAATAAGTTTTTTTAGCCACGCTAGTGGTGTAGCTCTAGAGGAAGCAATGTTGGTTGCTTAGTCCACCACTTTGTTCCAGACTATAATATCTCAACAACTATTGCCGTGAAAATTTGTGGTCCCCAATGGATGAAGCCTACTGACCCGTGTCTGTGACCATATTTGGACAAGACGGTGGAGCTGACCCTAACACTAGCATTAGCTGCTAGCTTGGTTAGCACGCATTTACAGTCTATGGTTAACTGTGATAATGCTAATGCTAATGCTAATGCTAATGCAAATTTTGGCTAGCGAAAACAGGCTTAAAACAAAATGTACTTACCAGAAAAACTGAACAGCTGACTCCTTAGATGGTCTTTTAGTACAACCAAACGCTGGACAAGACTTTTTAGGCAACCCAAATGTTACAATTAACTTTAATGAACTGAAAACACACTAAAATATCGGCAGCTATTCAAATCTGGGGTTATGTTATGTAACGTTCCAATGTAACCAACATACGTAACTAACGTTGCCGCTGTGGTGGCGACTTTTAATCACAAGGTAGCCACGCCCCAAATCATTCCCTAATTTATCGTCTATTTATACGAGAATTTTCTTGACCCACAAAGGAAAAATAGATAAGATAAATCATTCAACTTATCTGAAGAATGCAAAATCACCAAATTTGGAGATACAGTTTTCATTGGATAGTGACAATAAATAGTTTGAACAAATGCAAAAAAAAAAAAAAAAAAAAAAAAAAAAAAAAAAAAGACTGTTTTTGCAAGAAACTTTGTTGCTCTCCAACATGACATCTCCAACAATTACATGACCATTTGCTGATGGTCTGTTTCGTGTGCACATTACAGTATATTACACAACAGAATAAAAGCCTCTACAGTGGTGAACACTTTTAGTAGAAGTAGAAGTAGTGACAGTTTGTGCAGGAAAACAAGGGGGTGGGGGGGGGGGGGGTCATGTAAGAAGACCGATGAAGACCCACAATTGGAAAACATCATTAGACCAACTGAGGCATGAGCTATGTGCTGATCCCATTAGGGATATTTGTATTGGTTAACATCAGTTTTTTTACTCCCATAACTCCCCTACTGTAAACTCCATGAGCCATACTTTAAAACATGCATTGTCTCAGCACTTCAAGTTATAGTAACATGTAACTTCTTCATACAACAAAGCAACATATGTCTCTATTTTTTTATTTTTCAATTTAATTCCCACTGACTCCTTCAGGTACAGAATCTATTGTGGCAATGCTTTGAATAGGTTTACACCAGTACATACATCTTTTACATCTCACAGTTTATTTATTTGGAGTGAGATGTGATAATGGCTGCAGTTTCTCAACAATGCATCTATTCAAAGTTGATGGAAACAACAACCTACTGATATTTTCCTGTTATCATAAAAGGTATGGGAGTATGTAGATGCAAGGAGAATCGTTGTATAGCTAGTCAACAATAGAGGAGAGACTGTATATTTATCTAGAGCTATGTACGAATAAATTGCATGTGAAGCCAGTGAGTTCATGTGCACCTACAGTAGCTATCAACCAAGGAACACTTTCTTCTTCTTTTCTATGATGAAATTCCTGCTTTAGCCTGAAATTGTATCTATAATGAGCATTATCTTGTCTAGTTCAGAGACAAATCCCTGATTTGTTCTTGGTTTATTATTTATGAGGTTGGTTTTGTTCACTTGTAAAACTATTCCTTCAAAATTTCTTCCAGCTCTACTTTGAAATGATTCCCAACAGCCTCACATATGATGATGAAACTGTTTACAAGAGAGTTTATATGTGTTTCCCCTTAATAAGCCTGAAACAACAGTGAGAAACCAACATTTAGACAGCACTGTGTCTGCTACTGTCACAACGCAACCAATTTATTCCTCTCTTTGTAGTGGTTCAGTGGCTCAGACACCCATCTTAGCCCAGCTGTGAGCATGGCAATAACCAAAACAAAACATTTTTAAAGACTGTTTTTCAGACACAATGTCTGGTTATCATCCATCTGGGGATGATGGAGTGAAGGACACAGACAGGTTAGTCCTTTTCTCTCTGGAGGAGTAACACTGTGGAGTGCATGCTGGTGTAGTGTGTCTGCCGAGCGTGCCGAATGGCTCAGCGCTGCCGGGAGAAGAGGTTCCTCAGGGCATTGTTGTAGTTCTTATTAAAGGCGGTGTATATAAGAGGGTTAAAGAAGGAGTTGGAGTAGCCTAGCCACAGGAAGATGCTCTTCCAGATGGGGGGGATGTCGCAGGAGCACAGCGGGACGATGAGCTCTGTGATGAAAAAGGGGATCCAGCAAAGTACAAACACGCCAATCAAAATGCCTACCATCAGCGCCGCCTTTTTCTCCTTTTGCTCGCGCCATGTGTCCCCGTCGGTCTGGAAGGTCACGGTAGCGTGGCGCACAGTAAACACCATCTGGGGCTGCTGTGTTTCCTCCTTTACCTGGGAGGCAGGCGATCACAGAATAAAGACAATAAATTAATCGTTCTACTGATTCATCAATAAATCAGACATGGTTAGCGTTATAATTAGAAAGGCAGTATCTTTAACAATATAGGCTAAAGAAAAACAGTTACTGAAGTGAAAATTGTGGCTGCTCAACAAAAGATGGATTATAGGCTTCTGAACAGAAGTATGAATCAACAGGTGGATCAACAAGCCACAGCGTATTCTTCCATTTCGAACACATACACACATACACACACACACACACACATATACACACACACACACAATAGAGCACATGAAGCCAGAGCTGTGTCTTAATCTGCATTTTCCAGGAGCCCACTTTGCATTTCACAAACATACTGTGCAGCCGGGAAAAGGAAAAAGAAAATGTCAACAGTAATCTGTTGACTTCCCTCTCCTTATTTGTTCTGTAGCACAGCTCAAGGCTGACTTTATTTTTGTTTATCCAGCTTTTTATGCAAAGACCAACCATCCCTCTAAATCTGTCAGAAGGAAGGTGCACAGCACTGCAGTGTTCTGTTCAACATTTAAACAAGAACCTGCACTGGGATGTCATGAACTTGTCCACTGGGGAGTAAATGTAGTTGAATCAATGTAGGTCAGAGGAACCTGTAACTGAATAGATGGATGAAGCAAATCCATTTACAGCAGATGCCAGGGGTTAAAAGCATAGTGCTGCTGGGAAAGAGGTTTCAAATTCAATGGATGGTTTAAGGCACATCAACATTATATACTAGATAGTGCAATAGCTAAAATGGGCACTTACACCTGCAGATCCTCCTTTGTACAATTACTTAGGTAATGATGTAGCTTTAAACTAAAAAACTGAGACTCACCTTAAATGGCTCACTTAAAAACAAAATTCACTTTATTAATTATATGGAAATTTTAATCTTCCTGGCAACCTGAGAGCTAAGCAGCCAGCCTTGTCTTCTTCTAGTATTAACAAACCCATACATAAAGCAGTATACAGTACATTATTTTTTGTTATTTTTCTATTATGTAGTTTTTGTGTATTCATGGATCTGTGTGACTTTAGACAACCAAAACTACTTGGCTGAGGTAAAGAAAAGATCAGGGTCATGTTTAAAAGAAACCAAAGTTGACAGTTGGTAAGAGACAGGATGTGAACCGCAGTCTCTGGTGTTAAAATCACATTCTCTGTATACTCAGTTTTCCACCACGACCTCCTGACAGGACCAATGTTATCATTTTTGTTATTCTTCAAAAGGCATAAATGTATAAATACTGTGTTGAAATAACAATGAAAGGTGTACGGGTACTTCAGGTACAGGTAATTCAGTCAGGAAACTATACTGTTATGACGTTTTATGTAAACCATATTCATGGCTTTTGGTCATGTAGGCCAAGAAACCTGTGCATCTTACCTATTATACATTCTATTTCTGGTGTGGCATGTCTATGTCTATCTTAATGTCTTTGAGTGGGTGTTTTTGATGGATGAGTGCGGGGGGTTTATCATCTTGGACGTTGATGCCACTGTTCACATCACAACTCGCACCTTGCCTCTTCAACGTACGCTGGGAAATGATGAGAATAAACTTTGGCTGGCTAATGAGACACGTACTGTATAATATAAGCTGTTAGTATGTCCGTGGAAAGCAGAATGACTAATAAAACATATTCTGTTTAATTGCTATAGCTACAAGAGTGATTGCCTGTATAATGAAACTTGACATAAAAGTCTAGCAAAGCAAATAAAAGTCAGGTCTAATTCATTCGCTTGGTCCTCCTTGACTATGTGCTTCTAATTCCGGGCCTGACTGATGTCACGCTTGTATAACTAACAGCTATCTTGAGGATTTGGGTGAAATTTTCAAAAACATACCCTACATAAATAAAAAGAAAAAAAAAGCCCTTGCCGTGTATTTTCTGTGAAATGTTTTTCATTCTGTGGACAATTGCCAAGTTCTCAGAATGTTCAGACAGAGTTATTTTCATAAGAAGCCTTTTACAGCTGAAAGAAAAAGGTGTCTGCTCTAAGATGTATAAAAGTAGCTTAATCTCCATCTCTAAGATGTTTTGGAGGGGAGGTTTCAAATTGCATTTCCTTCCATCAGGGCAGGTGAAAAGTGGGTGCCGACTCAATTTTCACGGGGAAAAAAATCGCCTGATTAAAAAGGAAACTAATGCTTGTGGAATAGACCTTTATGTCTACTCATTAGAGAAACGCCAAAGCCAGAAAGGTGCACTGACCCATTAAAAATGCTGAAGGTGACATTTATAGCCCTCTACCTTCTGCCTACACACATTAACAAGCTGGTGGTGATGAGCAGGATTGCTTCAATTATTTGTCCGTATGCTCATCTATCGGATACTTATGTTTCCCTGATTACTGCAGAATACCTCATCAGCCAATATAATAAATAATTGCGTAGCAACTTTTGTGGGTCAGTGGCATCAGCCAGTTGCAGGGAGATAAATAATTATCATTTGATAAAGAGGAGAGGGAGATAATGATATTGTGACTTATAAGGACGAGAGGTTATACTGAGAAAATGGATTTAAAGTAAAGAATATTAGTGATCACCTCAGCCATGGGTGTGATTGTGTTGGTCTTGCGAGAGCCAATCCGGAACTTGGCTGCTTTGTAGATCTTCCAATAGACAAACAGCACCACACAAAGGGGGAGGTAAAATGCTCCGAAGGTGGAGAAGATCGTATACGATGGCTCCTGGCTCACCTGGCACTTCATCCCCTCTGAGTAGGTTTCTCCCCAGCCAAAGAGAGGCGACAGGGAGATGATGGAGGACAGCAGCCACGTCAGGGCGATCATCACATTGGAGATCTTTTTGCGCGTCTTGAGTGTGTACTCCAGGTGCCTGGTGATGGACCAGTAGCGGTCCAGCGCGATGGCTGTCACGTTCCAGATGCTGGCCGTGCAGCAGAGCACGTCGAAGGAGATCCACACCTGGCACAGCACGCGGCCCAGTTTCCACAGCCTGCCGTTCAGCTCGTGGACGAGGCTGAGCGGCATGACCAGTGCGGCCACCATCACGTCAGAGATGGCCATGGAAGCTACCAGGTTGTGCGGCACACGGTGGAATGTCCTCACCCTCAGAATGGTCACCAACACCAGCAAGTTCCACACGAAGGTGGCCGCCACCAGCATCGCCAGCAAAGTAAGAGTGAGCACACTGAAAACAGAGAAGGGCCGGTAGATGTTTCCCCCTGAGTCATGGCTGTCTAAAGCTCCACTGAAGTTGGCTGTAGTCAGTATGCTGGTGTTGGGGTAAGTCATGGTAGCTGCTCACCACCACGCAGCCAAGGGTCAAGACGATTCTGAGACAGTTTCTGCAGACTGTGGATACATTCTGCAGTAGGGAGAGATAAGAGATAGAAACATTTTAATGTGACTATGTATAAGTCTCTCACTGCCTTTTTAATCATGGAATTAACAATATCAAATAAAAGATACAATTCTTACAAAGAATACAAGCTTTTACTATGTTTTGCACAGTTGTGTGAATGCACTAGCGTACATCACTGTGTCATTCACAAGAGAGGTAGTTTAGTGATTTGCTCACAATGGTAAAAAGTACTTGAGTTTCTCATTTCAGCTGTCAAGAAACCTGCCTACAACTTTCAAGTGCAATTTCATCTGCTGTTAAAAAGGCTCAAAAGTACTCTGGGACATCTCTGGGTCTGGAAAAGACCATAAATATTCAGTTTCATCATCCCACTGCTGCCCTTTGAATTGCATCAAAGTCAGGCCTCTATTGCAAAATGAAGAGTTTTAAGTGGAGTCTTTGTTGTACACTAATTTGGGAATATCTCACTTTCAAATCCAATGAAGAGATCCCTCTGTAAAGCATTGCAGAGTTATATGTTTTAAGTGGCTGCAGAGAGCAGCATCTATTTAGCATCTATGTTTAAATAAGAGTGTCTGTCAAAGAAATACTCTGTACTAACATGGGATTGTCTCCATTTCAGAATCACAAAAGAAAAGCTTTGCAAACATGCCAGCTCATTCAGTACATTCACAGGAAGTTGCAAAGTCTGCACTGTGCAGTGGTCAACAGTGCAGAAATAATAAATCTCATGTCACCAACCACCTCTACTGTCTTTCAGCTGGATGTTGTAAAGTTCACAATATACAGCTGCTATATACAGTATAAATTAATAGACCATACTCATTTATCAGTCATCTATTATATCATTTCAGGCACAATTTTCTTTCAACAGTGGCTATATTAACTATAAACTTTAAATAAAAATTATGCAAAAGAATTTGAGTAACATTAAAAACCCATAATATTGGCCCAGAATACTTTGTTATGATGACTAAAACACATCTGTTTCACAGAAGCATCAATTTTAGCAGCATCACTGGGAGCAATAATGATTTAACGCATCGTGTTTTGGAAAACATATCCAGATCTGCCTCATTTAACAACCTCATAAGCGATTTATTATAATCGTTAATCAAAATTTCTTATTTATAAATGCAGTTTAAACCACTTATCCTGCTTTAAAACTATTCCTACGATCTACGCCTGCCCCTCACAATCCTCCCAGGCTTCTTCAAAATACAGATTAGAGTTTCTTACCTTGACCCGTTCTACTTCCCTCACCAGATCTTTAAAGTGGAGTTTTACCTGTAATCTTGAATATCAAATCTAATCATACATTTTGCATGGCTGTTCCTGTGACATTGTCATGAGGGATAATGGATGACCTGCTCAGGTTTTTCCCCAGACCTCTTGTGCAGTTCAAGCTTCGTTAATGAGTGTGGCTGATGCATATAATTTGGTTGAAATAACTGGCCCTAATTGGGTTTGCTCTAAATCACAGGATTTAATCAATAGGATCATATTCTTACGCCTGTTTGGCCTCTAATAGCATTACTTTTGGCTCTATTACATTAATCTGATGAATAAATCTTCAAAAAAAAAAAATCAAACGTTTCTTGAATTTCCAAGGACATGTTAATTTTTGTGCAGGAAACACACAAACACACACACACACACACAAGGTTCCTCATGAAATGCTTCATTTATTTATGTTTTTATACCCACTGTCAGATGGATCTGCTTGTTATCAATCACCAGGCCTCATAAATAAAGCCTGACGGGTAATAGCAGTATGAACCATGTCGCTGTCAAGCAGTGTATTTCTGTGACATGTGACACTGTCTCTTAGCATCACAAACCATGCCCTCTAATCAAAGGGTCCAACCAAGCACACCAACAGCCCGCTGCTCTCTCTTCTCCCCGCTCCTATTAACAAGCCTAATAGCCATGAAATTGAACAACAGTTATGAGGGGAACAGGCAATCAAACATGCGGCATTCAGCAAAGCAATCTCTACAATTTCTGTGCTGACATCACAGACCAGGTGTTTCCAACGGCGGCTGCCACTCACTCTGTGAAAGGCAGACACGCAAGACAGAAAGGAGGCGTGAAACACATGCAAATGTATATACGCATACGTGAGAGGAGCAGGGAAGGAGGCACTGATCGACAGGAGGACAACAAGCAACGATCACTGGTGTCAAATGAACTGAATACATTTGACACTGTTTCTTTAGACAGCTGTTACAGTTAAGTGTCAATTCAGGTCAGTCAGAATCTTGAGACTTGCAACAGACAGCTGGTTCACTGGGCATATTTGCTCGAGAGCCTTGTGGGGATTTTAGTTAACTGTGAGAAATTAAATGACTACAGAGGGTCATTAACATGTCATTACTTATCAGAAGATCTGTACTCTTTTACATTTTAGTGCTAGTATTAAGACAGAGGTGAAGAGTGAGCGTTTTTTATGTTCCTGACAGAGCTGCAGCAAGGACATTTTTCCAAACCACATATATTTCCCCATAATTTGAAAATGAGCAAATCAATTAGTAACCATATTCCTTCCTGAGCTTCACATGCCTTTGCAAGAAAGCCAGGCTGCACCAGATGCTGCAGGAATCAAGACGTTGTTTCATTATTTCATAGCTGGCCACAAACTTAGATGAATGTGTTTTGCATGAGTTTGTCTTTGCTGCAATTATTTCTGGCCACTAGCTCGATCATAGTGTAATTTTCTCAAAGGAAATAAAAAGTAATTTGTCCTGCAAATACTTGCCTTTTCTTTCTGTTTCTGCTCTTTTATTCATTTGCTGTCCCCTTTTATCCAATCAGTGTGCTGATAAAAAACAGCGATTTCCAACAAGGTGTTAATGGCTGTCAGCTGCAGATTCAGGCAAAAGTTCTTTGACATCTCAGTTTTATCTCATCTTCATGCCCAGACACGCTATCACAACCTTGCTATTGAATAACAGCTAGAATGTGTGAAGCTCTTCATTCTGAAACGGTTATACGATCATTTGTCACACGATTTTCTCCGAGGAGAGTTTCTCTGAGGCTTCAGTGGCTGACATTTACAGCCGGAAGGACGTAAGGTATGTGGATGTGTCCTCTGACTTGGGTGATATTAAAATCACAAGACAGCATAAAGCAAACCTTTAACAAGTGCAGCACTTAGTCTGTGGTTTGGTGGAACATGTTATCAAATGAGTGCAATGAATGCGTAAAAGATTTTTTAAAGCATGCTCCATTGGAAAAAGAAAATGCACACGCGCTTTATAATTGAAACCCCCCCAATGTCTAAGAGATTAAACACAAATGATATTCTCCACAATAATAACTTTTGCATTTACATATTTAGAATTCCCCATGGTGCTCTCTTGTCCCATGAGGTCACCCGTGTGCACCTGACTCCTGTTTACAGATGATTATCAGCCAAGACACTTGTTACACATCCTCTCAAAAACACACCCTCACTTTTGAATCTTGATTCAGAAACGCTAGTTCCTGCCAGAAAAAAGAAAACTCGGCGGCAACGATTCTTTACCGGGAAACAACTCACCCCGTTAACAGTTCGGCATCAATCAGTCCGGCGCGAGAAGATCTCTGCTCGGTCTTAGTCTCTCCATCAAAATTCACTTTTCTAGTGTGTCAGCGAAGTGTTTGAACCGCCTGGCTTCAGTGTGGATGACAGCAGGAGCACACCCCGCACTGAGGATCCAGAGGCGCCGGAATAAACCACAGTGGTCGGAAGGGGGAACTGAGTCCAATTCAAATAATAAACACTGCGTTTTCGAGGCATGTGGGAGACGTGTGTGTGTGTGTGTGTGTGTGTTTTGGGCGTGCTTTTCGTAGCTTGCTTTTCAGAGGCGTGCAGTGTGAGAGGGGACAATGTCTCTGTCTTGTCAGAGTGTCCGTGCTGCTCAGGAAACATTCCCTCTCTCTTAATTACTCGTATTCTACGCCACCTGCCACCTATGAAAACTCCCCTGGCACTTCTCCCATCTCCAGCCAGCGTGATTAATCCGATCTTCGCGCAAAGTCATTCAAATCTCATTTGTTGGCAGGAACGCGGCTCTGGATAACTTGAAATGACGTTTCTCCTGATTGGGCTGTATCTGGAATATCCCGTGGGACACTTATTCCTTTGTCCCGTGAAAATGTCCTGAGAAAATCCTCCCAGGATAGTTAATTTAATGAAATCATCATCTGCGCTAGCGGCTTGCTGCAAGGAGAACAGGAAGGGAACACTCTGTGACTGCAAACAATTTGTCTATTAATGTGTTCGTTTTGGAAACAAAATTAATTTGATTATTAATGTTAATTAACTTCACAGACAGCAGACATGTAGCTACATAAAGACCAGGGATGGATAATCCAAATAGATGTATCATTCCTATCAGAGACTTTATGTCAGACAGTTACTATGAAGGTCACTGACATTCAACTGAGAGCAACAATACAGAGCAATGTCATGATCATAAAATAATGTGTAGTATCACACTCGCTCTATAAGTCCCTATAGCAACTGGTAATAAATGGGAACCCATATAAAAGTTGTGGTTTCAGCACCTTGGACAGCACCAGGGGATGCTTGTTCATTACCATTATAGAACCAACAGCCAGTTTGTTGCAGCACAATCTGCATTACAGTTGGTCCAAGGTTAAAACACACTGCATGCACGTGGCTTTTCAACCTCTACCGCAGTGCACATGTCACAGCACTCTTTACTTCAGCAGCCGTGGAGGGTACGGTGATATTTTATCTAATTGTTGCTTGTGCTAACACTCACTTCCTCTTAATCCACGGGATTTGTTTGAAACACCTGCTCAAAAGACTTTGAGTGGATTCCTTAACTGACCGTGAAATGTGCAGCTGTATAGGCGCACTTGGCTTTTGTCACATCATCCCCTGCTCAGGGATAACATACGAGTAGCTGTAGTGCCCTCCCCCTCCCTCCATATAACCTTCCCACCAGAGTCCCTCTTCCCTCTTCTACCCCCCGCCACCACCCTAACTCCCTCATACAGGTGATCCTGATGCACAAAATCAAATCAGCTCAGCAGTCGCTTCCGCCATTACTGCTGAATAACCTGCTAATTATAGGGCTATGAAGGCATTAATGCAACCCACTTAAAATGTCACTGCAAAGTGCTTCTTATTAAAACAGATTACATACCTGCACTTCCAGATGTTTAGCTGTTTGGTCTCCAGAGGTGATGAAAAATACACTGCAGTAGGCTTACATGAAAACAGTGGAAGGACTCATACCATACAGCATAGTCCTGGTTTGTGCAAAAAAAAAAAGAAAGAAAAGAAGAAGTTTGAGCAGTAATCAAGCTTAACATTTAACTCTGTCACCTCCTACTGTGTCCTGTTTCGAGCAGCTGTGACTCAAGAAAACATGAAATGCGCACATCACACTTGCTCTGTCTGTGCAAGGCAAAGGGGTCTTTTCTCTTTTTCTTTTCCTTTCTGAGCACATTACTGTAAATCACATCTCTGACCTTGCCCTGCTAGACTGGTCTCATCGGCCATAAATAGCCAGTCATCAATTATTCCTATTACTACCAGAATTTAATGCTGTCAGCAACTATAACTTTGCGTTGTAGGTCCTGGAAAATGACCAGAGAGGAAAAATGCAATGTGGTCTCGGACTTTGCTAGTAAACCTGCCACATAAATTCAGCGACTCTTCGGCATGGGCCTGCAGTGTGCCTGGCTTGCAGGAATTGTGCAATGAGTGACTAAAGACAAAGAAGCACAAGGGTTTCATTCTGCTTCCTCCTATGATCCCACAATGAGAGTCAAACCATGTCGTACATGGTAAAACATGGTATTGAGTCTTTAAGAGAGTTCATTGGTTCATGTGTGTGGAACATATAATATAGAACTGTAGCTCCACACCTCCTTGATGTTCATGGGTACAACATTTTCACCTTTATTTATTTGTAAATAATAATATATTATTTGCTGAGTTCCTATAGTGTCAGTAAAAAACACAACAGGTTAAATGTGCTGTAGAAGATAAAAGTCTAAACTTCTTCCTCTGTACTGCAGACAAGGTTGATACTGTCAGGCTCCTCTGTCATCCATCCCTGAAAGCTAATGATATCTGTCTGCACTGTACCACCCACACCTAATTACAGCATTGGTGTGTGCCAGTAGCTTGCGAGGCAGGAGTAGGTTCAGACAGGCAAGGTGTTAGACTGTGATATGCTGAGGCAAGCAGCACTGGCCCAGCAGATGAAGGAAAAGAGGGAGTGATTTGATAAATGGGGAAGATGGAGGAGCTGTGTCCTCTTAGACAGGCTGTTGGCTGAGTACACTACGAGCAGAAATTCCAGCACAAGTGATGCTCCCGACTCAAAAAAATATATTTTTTTAAGGTTGACTCAATGTGACAATGACCTTAGGTACAGGCCATACTCTGCAGCACACCGTGTTACTTCAACAGTGTGTTTGTTTACCTGCATATATAAAATTCGGCAGTTTAGAAAAAAATATAAGTTTTGTGATTCAGTGAGATGTTTATGCTTGTTTATGGAAATTATTATGGCTGTAGTGTAATCTCTAGTGGTGGAAAAGGTATTTTGATCCTTAAAATCCTAAAAGCACTAATACAACTATGTAAAAGACTCCATTACAATTAAACATACAGAAGCATTAACAGCAAAATGTACTGAAAGTATTAGAAACACAAGTACTTGTGCAGAAAAATGGCCCTTGTGGTAGTTTAGTCCTGTGGTTGCCGACCGAGGGGTCACAAAATAAATCTGAGGACTCGTGAGATGATTAATGGGGTAGGGAAAAAGGAACAATAACGTTCTGCTACACAAAGATGTATTAGTTGTTAGCTCTACCACCAAAGAGACATTTCCCCGCTAGACATTTGAAACATGACGAGGGACCCCGACTAGCCACTGCTTATTTTAAAAGGGTTTACTGTACAAGTCACATGTGTTGGGAACCACTGTTTTTATCTTAACAATGCACTGCGTTTTATAATCTTATTATATATTTTTAATATAAGGAGCTACTGTACAGCTGTTAAATAAATATAGTGGAATAAAAAGTACAATATTTCCCTCTGAAATGTAGCGGAGTAAAAGTATAAAGTACAAGTACCTAAAAATTGTACTTAAGTACAATACTTGAGTAAATGTACTTAATTACTTTTCGCCACTGGTAATCTGCAGTGTTGTTTTATTGGATAACAAGTTGTGATTTTTTGTTCACTTGCACACTTATTCCCTTGCATAAATATGTATTTATTAGGAAGAAATCTTTAATTGATCAATTTAGTCTTTTCTCTGATTTAATTTGAGCACAAATGCTAAAACTAAATGTAATAATCTCACAGTGACTTACAGCCTTACATTTGCATTCATTACTTGTTTTTATTAGAAATATGATAATTACATATATTTTGTACAAAATGTACACTTTTTGTATTGATACACATAATAACTTTACTAGATATGCAGCAGGAGGGCAGTTTATATTTCACAGAAATAGACCAAACTCAATCCAACGTACTATCATATATCAAGCAATGAATTAATGGAATTCACTCCTTCGACACATTATTCAAGAATATTGTGTCTAGTTTTAAAATATTATTGAAAAAGCACCTTTTGAAAAGAAACTTCAGATAAAGTTAAACAATTTTGCCTCATAGTTTTGTCATTATGAGAGCACCTTATATTATAGTACTTGTTATTTTTCTTATACAGTAGCTTATCTGTGTCTTCCTGTGCTGTATATCATTTTATATTGTATGTACAGTATATCATATGGATATTATTGCATTTGTCGAGTGATATGAGCATAACCAACACATTTCTTTGTTAATTGATTGGTTTTCATTCTTTGCTACTATCACCCCTCTCAATCAAAAGTCTTCTTGATTAATTATTTTAACTTGTTATTGACACACGCAGTCTTTCATCATCTCCCCTGAAATGTCTGGCTGGTTTTTAGGTGCTGCACATAATACCGGGGGCAGAGGTGTCCTTATTGTACAGCGATCATCTTGATAAATTGCTCTGACCCCTCGCGGTGCTGTGAACTTGCCGAGGCAGGGAATATCGTAGGAGCCTGCTATGCTACTAGAATTTCAGGCTGCTGTAAACGAGAGACGGGGCTCTTGTTTTCTTTTCTCCAAAGACATTTGTCAGAGTAATATAAGAAGAATAGCCAGATTGCTAGTCGACGGCTATGTGTTGTTGTCAACATCATTGTCATCACTTTGTCTCCCAGCTCTTATTTATTTATGACTCCTCACACAAGCAATCTGACCCACAGATGCTTTTACTACTATCAGTCGCTACTAATATCTACCAATTTACAGCACATCTGGATAAAGTAAAGATAATATAAGATTAAGTAAATGATATACTGTAAGCCTTTTCTGGATGCAGCTTCTTTATTCAACAATTTTTGATGACCACAATCCAGATTAAATATATTGAGTCTTATTCACACCTTCCAAAGATGACACATTGAGCGCAATGCATTTCAGAACACAATGAGGCGCAGTGCATGAACTGTGACCCTTTGGTCACTTAACTCTGAGTGAAAGGCATTATGAATCCACATGTCTTTTATCCTAAAATGAACCCAGTCCCCAATTTATACTCTCCTGGGAGAATCTAATTGTTCCAGATGAATTTATCATCCTCATGAATACTTTAATTGAAGTGGTTAAATGCCAGTTAGTGTGAAGCACTTTTCAAAGCATCCCAACTTCACAGTAGAATTATTCTGCACAATAATCTCTTCTGCATTTATCTTTTTAAAGTGCTGCTTTTGTTACTTGGCATTAAATACATTACATTTAGTGGAAAAATGCAGTTTTTTTTTTCTTCCCAATTTTCACAATTCTGACCCAATTGGATTTTAACCAGACTGCTGTCACTAAATGCCTTAAATAATGACTATCCTTTGAATAATTGAAAAGAGTAACTTACATATAAAACAATACAGCTAATTGGATCATTTTAATTTAATTATTCTTCAATAAGAATTTTAATTGAAACAGTTAATGAACTGTTGAATTCTTTTTCAACTGGAAATTGTCTAATTTCAGATCTTAAGCCTCAAGTGATCCCTTGACTCATCTTTTAGGTGAATAGCCTGAGGTATTGTCCTAAAAAAATAAGGAAATTAATAAAGCACTCAAGGTCATATGCCAGGAAACCCTGAGAGGATCTATCCATCTGCTGCTCCTAGGGACCGGCCAAGGTAAAACAACCTGAAGCTTCATATTTCTTTAAAATTACATTAGTATTTTCAAGTACAAAAATAAGGAAGAGTGGCTTAGCATTGCAATAACTCATCTAATATTGATCCACTGCAGCCAGGAAAGCTCTTTGAATTTGCACTATGAGGTTGTCGTAGCTTTCCAAATCTGTTAACATCTTTGTTTTCGATAGACACACGAATGTACAGTTTGCTGTCAGGGCAAGTTGATATCCTCCTTTTTCATGTGCCTCTGCTGCCTTCCTCCAATCCTCCTGTCACTTTGCTCGGTGACAAATAAACAGCGCAGGGAAGCAATAGAGCCTACCCCTCCTAAAACACACACACACACATACACACACCCCAACCCAACTCTGTGCGCCACGGATCACATATCATCTCAGACACCAGCCAGTGCGTCGGGAGCACTTGTGTAACAGTATGAAGGGCCCTTTAATCTGTAATTTGCTGCAATCAGAGACCCTGGACCTTTGGGGTGAGTCAGAAGCTTGAAATTGATCCCTTGCCAGACACCATACAATGAGCGTATACTGTCCTATTTTCTGTGTCTGAGCTTCTTGCTTTGCCTTTCTGTCGGTAGGCTTAATGTGAAGTCAGTAGTGACACATCTAATTTAGGAAGGCCTTTGACTTCTTTCTTAGACTAACTAGTAGCTCAGGTTTTGATCCTGAAAACAACCAGTAGTCCATAGTTTCATCACCCCAGTCCTTCCTTTATTGTTATTCTCATTCCATCCAATATAAGACAGAATTTGAAATGAAATATCGTGCTACACCGACTCAGCTTGCAGCATTATTTCAAAATATCATTTGCTCATATAGAGTGCCATTTACCATATTCTCCAGCTCATAAACAGATACCACTTCCTGCCAGCTGATGCAATATTTCCCTTGACATTTAAATTCATTTTCTGTCTGTTAAAACACATTTAAGACATAAGTATTTAGTGAAAATGCACTTTTTTTTACAGTGAGCATGATAAGGTTCCCTGCATAATCAGGAAATAATTCTAGATTAGATTACTTGCCAACAGTCCAGGGAAGGTTCAGAAAGGTTTTGTGGAGGAATAATTATGTATGGTGCTCGATTTGTTGCCTTAATTTGTCTTAAAAGGTGCACTTCAAGCTGGAGGGACAGTTTTCCTGTCCCTGCTGTGGCATTTCGGTGCCACTGAGATGCTATCGCTGCTTTACAAGGTAACTGCTTTGCTAGCTGCTTGTGCTAACATTCTTCTTGTGAGTTGATGTCTTGGCTCTGTTCAGTTAGTGTCTGTGTGCTTGGGCGACAAACATTAAGCTGCTGGCTGAAGGATCTGCTTGCTTTATTTTTGAGCTTGTTTTCTTGGTTCTTAATGGTTTCATTTTTGAATAGTGGTTAAATATGAATACCCTTAAATGTATTGACTGATTTGGATTTGTGGCATGATCTTTCCCTCTAGGTTATTCTCATTGTTTATTGGAGTTGCCTGCAGGCTTACTGCAAGCTTGGGTAGTAGAGGGAAATATTATATATTGGCTTCAGGGATGTAAACACGGCTATAACTCCCACAGTCCATTCCGATAATTATCTCTCTGTAATAATGGCTGCACATAAACTCACACAGTCACATTTTCTCTGTACAATTCATACTCAGCTGAGATGATAAAAAGTTCAACTCAAAGCAATAGTTCTATGTGACAACTGTTCTCCATATCATAATTACATCTGAACTGCTGAGTGACTGATTTGTGGTTTATGGAGCTGATACACTCAGCCGCATGGTCGTCTGAAATACTTAGAAATGTCCGCTTAATATGAAGCTACATCCGGCAGACGGTTATCTTAGCTTATCATAAGGACTGGAAACAAGGGGAAACTACAAGCCTGGCTCTGTCCAAAGGTAAAGAAAAACCACCTACCAGCAACTCTAAAGCTCAGAAATGAACACATCTTTCAATTTGGCATTCAATCATCACGGCAGCTTCCATGTTATTAGCAGTCATTAGGTCTGTTTGCTGTGAAAGCAAGTCAAGGTGATGCTGATTGATAAGTCATGCACAAATAAGTGAAAGCACTGTGTATCTGTGTTGTGCACGAAGAGTCCTTGTATTTTCACAGCGTTTCAGTATTTCTGAATCAAATTTAAAACTAGGCTTCACTCTCAAAATGCTCCTAGTGTTGTTTAATTTTGTAGCATTTCAAGCACACACCATTTTTTATCTTTTTCTGCAGGCATTTTTGTTTCTGCATCTTGTCGACAAGCCCCTCCTAAACCCCTGGGTGCATGTGTTCTTTTTCAAAATCGTACATTTCAGCGTCAGAATTGCTTTGTTCACTGAGTACAATGAAAGTAAAAGGAAACAGCCTTCATTCATTTCTGTTGACAGCTTTTAAGACAGCTATACAATACAGGATTGACAAACTCAGTGCACACAAGGACGTTTGGTGCAGGCAAGACTGACAGTGAACCAGTAAAACATAAACACGGTGGGAAATCAGGAAATTGCAAGAAATTAAAAGGTTATAAAAAGAATGACTAATACCAGTTTTATCATGATCTTACAGTTAAGTTTTTCTTGAAAATCCCAGCCTGCTTGACATGACATGATTAATGTAGTTTGCATGTATTTGACACATACAGTATGTGTACAGTACCATTTGCTTGCCTTCCTTTTGTTTTATCTTGCCTCTGTAGGTAACGTAAGTAATGTCTTGTAAGCCCATGTGAGCTGGGCACCTTTGACACTTAACATAAAATAATATTTATTCATGCATATTCATAAAACAGTCAAAATGTAACCAGCACAGGCAGAAACAGACTTACTTTTTAGACCCTAATATGGGTAAAGCTCCAAAAACATTGGGTCCTACATTTCCCATAATGCAATCTTTTGTTAGATCATTTGCCTGGTAAATACCCACAGCTTTTAGTTTATAATGCATTTATGATGCTTTCTGCTAAAAAAAATATGTTGCCTTCAAGTCTGAGATAAGATACCCGAGTGATGAGTAAGTTTAGACCTGACAGCTGTTTTCACACGCTGCGTTTTACTCCTTGTAACTTGTGTCCCTTGTGTGCAGATGTCAGCGCAAGTAAAGTGATAATAAGCGACTGAGGCAAAACACAGATGTGGAAAGCATCTGTAGTCATTTGACTGTTCAGCTCTTCAGACTGGTTCCAACATGTGGCACTGAATTATATTTCTCTCTTTTTAAAGACATTTACAGACCACTAGAGAAATGTGTTCACTATAATTATTGCCTCTCTTAATTAGAGCTGTAAATTAAAGTATATATACTTTTGATTAACATCAACAAGTTCCTTGTTGGTTTCCCTGCGTCCTAGAAGACTAAATTTGTCAACGCTCCTCTGCACTGACAGAAAAATACCACCACTAATTAGTCAGATCTAGTTTGAAAAAAAATCATCCATTTAAAGTCATAATTATTTCTACAGATGTCACTATTTGGTTTCTGCTGTCCCCATATCTGGACTGAGGGGGGTTTGTCTTAAATATGGAGGAACAGGAGTCAGGGATTACCAGCTAATTAGTGTAACTGTGTCACTGGATTAATTAATTCAGAACATTTACATATTTTCTAATTGTCTTGCAAAGCTAATTGGCATCACGGTGCCACAGTTGTAATACTGAGGATTTGAAGTTTGTTTGCTTCCAGCGAAAGCCAATATGTCAACCTTCTGCATGTTGCCGTTGTTGCTCTATCAGGTGTTTAGAAATGCATGAACAATGGGAAGGATTTTTAATAAAATATAAAAAGGCATTAGAATTCAAAACCTATTCCTCTGAGGCAGTGTAACACTGTAGGTCCAAGGCATGCACTTGTTATATTGTAAGTCATGACACTGCTTAAACTGTGTATAATACTGCTGAGAAACCACACAATAAGATGTTGAATCATCTAAACTTAAACTGATTAGATTCTGGTTACTTAATGATTCATAAACATTTGTCTAAACAATATAAAATAAAGATTTTAAGTGTTTTTTACACATGTGATTCCCAACTACTTTGAGTTCATTTATGACTTTTGAAATAAGGCAAGAAGTGTTAGCATGACAGTTATGATTTCTAAATATTAGCTTTTTTTAAACAATGAACATGTTTATATTGCACATTTATTAATTTTTCTTCATCATGTTTAAAATCCATTCCAAAAAATTGTCCTTCAGAAAATGTAATCGAGTGAGCCAAAGAAAATGAAGATTCATTGATTCTGAACCTGAATGATGATGATTTCCCATGTGTTTACCAAAAAATCCAATATGGTGGAAAGATCCTTTGGGCGCAACTGGGCGTGGCCTATATCAGTCAAATCAGCTTCATCCAAGTGCAAATAATACACTTCATGGTTCATGAGTTATTAGCCCAAATGTAAAACAAATAATAACTGATCACATAGCGGCGCTATTGGTACCATGTTTTAATATGTTAAGCATTTCCACATTGGGCACCTGTCCATGAAGTATGAATACTTCAGCACTTGTAGTTGTTGAGATTCCAACTGTCAAACTGAGGTGGATCATTCCTTCCATAGACTGTCATTATAAATTTGAATATTTTTTTAAAATGAGATAAAAAATCTCTGGAATATGCTAGAAAAAAAGAAAAGTAATAGCATACATCTCCTGAAGAAGACACACGTTTTGGCATTCGAGGTTTCTAAAAGAAACATATTTCTGCAACACTTTCTGCTTTTTTACTATTGTTTGCTGTTTTATTGAAAAATAAAGTTTTATCTGTGAGGAAGCTTTGCCAGAGTGTCAAAGAGGGTAATAAGAGAGTTTAATCAAAAACAAGTTTCTCCAAAACATGAAATGAAATGAAGCAAATGAAACTTACCTTAACACAGATACACTGACATCTTTCATTTCTGCTCAAACCAACAGCTCTCCTCTTAAATAGGCCCTCCAATCTATCTATGCAGAGCCATGTTTCTAGCAGGGGGTCCTTTCCCTTATACCAACAGATGGTATACGACAATGTCATTTGTATCAGTTAACATTGTTTAAACACACATTAACCACAGCATAGTCCTTACCATAAACCAAAATAAGCACAAATCACATAAATACAAAACCAAACATTTAACTAAATAAAATAAATCCCCCCCCTACTTGGTCTAACCCATGACATCACGGGTGATGTCAGCAAGAGTTTAAAAGCAGGAAGTGGTTCAGTGCCTCCTCTTTTTGTCTCCTGAAAGCATGGAGAGTATGGTAAGTTACAACCTAACTAAGCTAATCTGTAACTTAAGAAACTCAGAACTTATAAAAATAAATGAACTTAAATACTTGTCTGTCTCAATTAAACCGTAAATGCAGATGTAAATGTAACAGAACAATGCTAAACACAAACAAAACCCAGGATAGTATGTGACAGCAACGCAATGCTCGATGTTAAACTGGCTAAACAAACAAATGACAAGTATGGAAAAAATGTAATGGGGACAAAATGATGTAGTTTCACCCACTTTTTCTCAGCTTCTAAAAACCATTCAAATGAAACAATCCTAGAACTACTTTCCTCCTCTGATCTTAAGATTTTATATATTTGATACTGAAATAGTTAAAACTCTGTTGTTGTTGTTTTTAACCAGGAATAAGTCAGCTAAATAGTTTGGTTTTGGATATAAATAGCTAACTATTGAACATACTTTATGTTTGTATGGGAAGTCCATTTATTTTAAGTTAACTTATATCTGTTGTCATTTATCTTTCCTTTTAAGCTCAACTGGAACATTAATGCTGAGGTTCCTTGAGCTTCAAAGAAATCTCGGTATGATGTGTGCTAAAATAGTGTTGGTGCTTCAATGTTTAATTTTATTAGCCATGTACCTGTTTTATTAGCCATGTACCTCTTTTATTAGCCATGTACCTGTTTTATTAGCCATGTACCTGAGGGTTCCCCCAACACGACTCCAGTGACTGGTTGCCTCAACTGAAATGGCTACTGGCCTGTAACTTTTTCATCGGTGAGGGATTTCAGTTCTTCAGTTGTTGTAGGCAAACATTTTCAGTTTGACAACTATTTTGAAGACCAAATAAATGAAATTACTCATAACTTCAAACTAGGGCTGCAACTAATGATTCTTTTCTTGACTAATCAATTATTATTAAGTCTATAATATGTCAAAAAGCAGGAAAAACGACCCATTTTAGTGTCATTTGAAGAAGCCCAAGGTTCTTCAAATATCTTGTTTTGTCCGACCAACAGTCCCAAACCCCAAGATATTTAATTCACAGTGATATAACATAGAGAAAAGCAGCAAATCTGCATATTTAAGAAACTGCAGCACATTTTTAGCAGTTTTTCTTAAAAAAAAAAATAGGGAAACAATTATCAAAATATAATTTCTGATTAATTTTCTTTCAATTAACTTAAAGATGAATCGACTAAACAATGTAGCTCTACTTCAAACCCTGCCCATATTACATTTTTGACGTTTATACTTGGCTGTTATTTTGTAAACTAATCAAAAGTTCATGTATTTTGTGCACATCTAGGACTAAAGAGGACTAAATCACCTGACTCACCAGAAAGCAGCTATTATATTGGTAAGTCAAATAAATAGCTATATTTTGTAAAAAGTCACTCAAGCATTTCATTGTGAAGTTCTTGTTAACTGGAATAATTAGGAATTAGGACTGTAACACAAATTATTTCATATTTTTTGTTAAATCTGTTCCCACAGGATCAAATTGACGACTGAGTGACGCCGTCCCTTTCTGCACCAATCCGAGGTATGTTTTAAATGTTCTCCGCATCAGGAGTAGTGTGTTTGTATTGAATTATTCAAGAATATGTAGACTCAAAGCTTTTTTTATACTGAGCTGTTACCAGACTGAAATTCTGTCTGAACCCTGTTCAGATCAAAACGGTTTGTATTAGTGTGGGCATGTTGCTCCAGGTAGCCGTGAGATGATGAAATATGATACAAGAAGTTCATTTTGAGGGATACAGCCACGCGTTTTGAGACTAATCAGACGCCAAAACACTGCATAGAACTTTATAATACTGCAAGTCAGTATTTCACAACCCTTTGCAAGTTTGTAAAGTCTGGAAACATGACAGAAAAAATGATTTAATATATAATTAATTTCTCATTTTAATGGAACTACTTGTGAGATTAAAGCTGCAACCTACAATTGTTTTTTAGTATTGATTAATCTGCTGATTATTTTCTGTGATTAATCAATTAATTGTTTGATCTATTAAATGGCAATCGCAGGTTCTAAAGCCCAAGGTAACGTCCTCAGATTGATTTAATTGTCTAATTGATTCAAACCCCCAAGAATTTAATTTGCTCTCATAAAAGACAAAGATAAGCTGCGAATCTCACAATTGAGAAGCTGTAACTAGGGAATGTTTGAAATTATTGCCTAAAAGTAACTGAAAACAATTGATTATCAAAATAGCTGCTGATTCATTTTCCTACAATCAACTTATCTTTTTTAGCTATGTCAAATGTGCCTTTCCTGTTTTCAGCCTGATGTTGGAAATGCGTGTCAGTGTGAAATACTTGGTTGCTCTTGTGGAAAAATACTGTAGTTTCTGCAAGAGATGTTTCAATCTCTGATATTGATTGTGAATGCCTTTGAAAAGGCAAAGCACAGTGTTTGAAGGAAGAGAGAATCTGTAACTTTAAAAAAAAACAGGAGGGACCATCTGCAGTTTGTACTGCAGTCAATGAGAGCCGGACACTGTGCTCCTTATCAATTAAGGTTTAGATCTCAAAATCTATTACTCCTATGGGAAATATATTTTACATTTTGAAAGAGAGGGGGCTTGTGGCAACATTTTTAGGTATGATATGTGCTTGGAGAGTTAAAATTTGAGTTTTTCTGGTCTAAAAAACCTTTTGCTCTCCCCTCTGCCTGATCACATCACACAGTGATAAGATCTGAAAACTGCCGTAAAAGCCCTCGCTTTGGATTTAAATTGCTCAGAAAGTTCAAAAGGTATTACAACACAGAACACAACTTTGAATATTGAGAGTTTGTTGAACGTTTTAAAGTTTGAACGGGGTCTGTAGGCGTTTGTCTGAGCGCGTGAGCTTCTAAGTTACAAAGAGTTTCCAACTTTCCAACTGAGGCCTATAATTGCTCCCATAGACTGCCATTATACATTTTAAAAATGTATATAAAATCACTGGAATATGCTACGAAAAAAAAGTAATAGCACACAGTGGAAACATGCTCACCATGTTAGAATTGGACCCTTATTTCTAGCTCTAAGCAGGTGGGACTAGTTAGGCGCCGAAGAAACACGACGGAATAAAATAATAAAGAGAACAAAGGGGAACGAGTCTCTTAGCGAGGATTCAGTTAAGAAGAAACGCTTACGAGTCAGTTTAAAATATGTTTTTTAATCAAACAGTCCTTAGTCTATCTGATGAAGCATAAATTCTGCTCTATATTTTAAATTAAAACGTGTAAAAGCACTAAAACTGGTGTCACAAGGTCATGTTTATGCATTTAGTTATTGCATCTAAACCTCAACTTGTATTGATTACCTCCACCAACCCTCTGTGTGTTGACTCCAAACGACTGAAGACCACTCATTAAAACGTTAGCTATAATTGATGCTCGTCTGTGTAGCCGAGCATGCCTCAATATTTAAAGCTAATTTAGCTGTACCCTGCAGAGTGAGGAGGGCCTGAGTGGGAGGACAACTTGGCACAAGGTAAGACTTCTTTTCCAACCCAATCTCTTTTCTCTGCATAATTATATGAATTAAATTAATTGGGAAGGCACATTTGCATATCTAGGTTATTTCTCTTACTGAGAAAAAGGCCTTTGGAGAGTATAGAAACAATTAAAAGGCTGCCAGACAGTAAAACACCTCCATTTCTTCCTTCACGTCTGCCATTTCCTCCAGTGTTTCACTCCAGGGAGGATTTGGTCCCAGTACTCTGGAGGAAAGACGTGATAACATCACATTGCAATATGTGCAGGAGTCACATCCATGAAGCAATTTAATGGACTTTGCAGCCACCTTTAAAACACACTAACCATGATATCTTTAAATTAGTTACGTTGAACACTTGCAGGTTTTTTTTTTCTTGTTTTGCTGGGGAGGGAATAGTTGAAAATAAGTTCTCGGGGAAATTTGATTGGACTTGTTCAATCTGATACTGCCTCATTTTCTGCTCCTGCCAAACAAGTTTTCACTGCTTCATTGTAAGAATATTGGGGCCCAATCTGGTGTAAAGGCATTGCTATCACCTAAACCGATACAAAAGTAGTATAATATGTCAAAATCTATGTTTTTGAAAACAGAATTACTGATTTCAGTACATACACAAAATGAAATTACAGCGATGTGGTTTGTAATGAATGATTTTCCACTCCCGTGTGCTCTAACTCTGCCTCTTACGGTAACGACCCTGAAAGCAAATCACTTCTGCATTATGATGTCAGGAGATAATAATGTTCTGCAGAAATGAGGCAGTCAAATAAATTGCACAAATGTGAGTTTATCACAGACATCCACCCACTACAGAAGCCACTTTTGCAATCTAATGTCTAAAGGGAAATCTAAAGGTAAAAGCGTTATGGTTCCCGTGCATTTTGTTGTGCATGAATCAATTATTCTCAATTTTAAAAAAATCCCCAAAATGTCTGAGACATACTGTTTCTGCATCTTACTATGTCAACATGTGGGAATAAGAGGAAAAAGACAATTTAGCGTTCAATTTGTAGTCTGCAGACAAAAAACAATTTGCTCAGCTGTGTGGTCCACATGTCCATCTGTGGACACATTCATTGTATCCCTATTGTCTTTTTTTTCCCCTCCTGCTGCTTTCATCTGCGGTTTCATCAGTTCTATTCAGCTGAACGTCCTCATCAAAGGTCGTGCTGCTCTTCCCCACAGCCAACAGGCATGTTTGATATTCCATTCTTTAAGCCGCATCAAGAAAGAGGGGCACTTACAAACTTGAGCATGTGTGATTATCTCTGCCTGCCGTAACCACGTCACAGACAGTGAGACACACAAAGAGGGAGTGGGAGAGGGTATAGGGGGTTTTTATGAACTTTTATTATTCACCAATTTAGAAAATGTCATTATGAGTAAAAAAAAGTGTGCATTAGGATTTCTTTTGAACAGAAATCAAATAACTTGGCCTCAAAAACACATAAATAGTTTGTGCCTCACTGGATGTTTTTTTTTCATTTGTTTTGGATGATTTGGGTTTTTGTTATCAATAAAATTTGGTTTTCAATTTTATTGAATTCAGAGAGATTTTCTGTCAGAGGGCTCGAGCCACTGTGCCATCTTCTGGTAGAACAGAGCTCTTCCCCTCATTTCATTTTATCAGTGTGGCGTGAACATATGCTGCCCTCCTTTGGTGATTAATGTCAGGTGCACACATTCAAATGAAATGATTACTCCTCTCATATTTATGTAAGGCGTCAGTTATAGCAACAGTAAAAACAAATGACCACAGCGTGATACAGACATTTATTTATTTGATTGATTTGCTGTTACCAGATGAACTTGCAGAAAGCTTTCTTGATGGTGTCAGTTCTGCAGTTTTTGTTGGCTCTTGCCTTCAAGTTGGCACACTGTCTTGCAGCTCTCAAATGTCTCAGTGGGATCCATGGTAGGAGGTTTGCTTGACTTATCCGTGCGCAAACATAGAGAGATCAAATGGATTGAGCTCATGATGGTCATCAGGAGCATAAGAAACCCTAGAAATAATAAAAAATCATGGTGAGCTTTCCCAAATATGACTTGAATGTACATTTACTACTCTTGGGTAAGATCTTACCACAGTAGACTGTGTTTGCGGTGAGGTCATGAATGTGATAGCTTCTGGTGAACATTGCACCCAGGCCCAGAATGAGAATGGCGTACACGGTGAATGTGTATAACATGTACTTGGTTAACAGGAAGCTCTGCAGGATGAACCTGAGGGGAGCAACGTGCATTTTCAAACATTTCTTTATCTTTCCATAAAGTTAAAAGCAAATATGAGGCATTCCTTTAAATCTCCAGTCTTACCAGGTTAGAGAGAACACGAGGACTACGGTGAGGACAATGGTGCTGACCAGTGGATCCTGTAGACCAGCTTTGTACTTGAGCACTATGCCAAGACCCACCACAGCATTCAAGAGAGTCCACCAGGCAAACAATGCCAATCCGTTCTGGGTCTGCCACAAATGATAAATGATTTAGGCAGCGTTCATTTTTTACCTCTCATCTTTCCTGATTGTTACAGAATGCAAAAGAGCTTTTACTGCAATGATTATTTGGTAAATGAGTGGCCTCACCAGGTAACGAATCCACCAGATATCATTAGGGTTGTTGATGGCGAGCCAGGCTTTGTACTTGTTGAGGTTGGAGTAGGACATGTAGAGCATGTAGAAGCTGAGGAGTGGTAGAATCCATTCGAATGCGACCGCTCCACACACATTGCTGTAGAAAGCAAAAGCAGCTTTGATTGCTTGTGCACATATTTCTTTGTGTGTGTGTGTGTGTGTAAGTGCATGTTTGCTGTGGTTGCGCATGCTACAAGGACAACTCACTGTTTGCTCCAAAGAAGGGTAGAGTAAATTCTTGCACTGTTAATCGTGGCCCACATCAGATAAAAGACTGGAGGGTGGATTTCCGGATTGCATGACACAGGACCGAGGACATTTCTACAGACGGGACAAAGACAGCGACGACTGTGATCACACACAGCACGCGGCTTACCGCAGAAGCTCTGGTAAAACACACTTTATTCTGGCATTGCATTACATTTTAAAGACAACATCCTCACTACCTTTTAAAAAGGTTGATCACTGCATGCAGCAGCCAAACCATTGACCAAATGTCAATCATAATCCAGTTACTCTCTGACCACCAGTCCATAGTCACCTCCAGGGGGAAGGTCTCAGACACATTGCTGGATGAGGTCTGAAACAGAGCTGTAATCACAGGTAATACATCTGTAATCAAGGTGTTGATTTGTCCACTTCAAATATACACTCTCCTAAACACACTAAGAAAAACAGACTATCAGTCTAGATTGTGAGAGGTGTGTGTGTGTGTTTTATATGGCCTTAACTTCACTGGCCTCCATCCAAGCCTATTTAATAGCTTGCAAAAATTATATAATTTATAATGACTGGCAAGGCAAAGGTCACTCAGTAAGAATTAAACAGTAAGGGTCTGATATATAAATTGAATTGTGCTGGCTGAAAGTAAACTTTCAATGTAGTGATTTTTCAAGTAAAAAAAGTATTTACATATGATCTTGATCTGTTCGTCATTCTAACACACACACAGTGACATATCACTATGAGCATAGCACCAATTTATCAAAACCTTGACTGCTTGAGATTCTACCGTCTCCAGCTCTCAGTACTGCATCTGTTATCGTTGCACGAGTTGAAGTTTTCAGTAGATGTCGTGTCACTCACCGTTGGGCACCATGCTGTCCTTTGCCAGACTACAGAGGATTTCTGAGCACAGCTGAGTAATGACAGCCAGGGCCACGCTCCAACCATGTATCACTACATGGTCATTCTTTTTCGCTGAGAGGAGAGACATCTGGAACCTCACCATAGTGTCCAACAACAGCTCAAAACGCTGTCAGGCACAACAACTGTCACCACAGTCTAAGATTTTGGACTTTGGATTGCTGCATGTACTGTTTTATGGCATCTCTGTGATTACATGTTTAATGCCCTGTAATCCTGGTAATTGTGATCCAGCAATAATACAAGTCGTGAGAGAGAGAAGAGTGAATGGTTTTACTGTCCAGAATGATAAAGTGTTTCACAACAGTTTTGACTGTGTAGACAACACTACTTGTCACAGGGATAAATTGGAGAAGTTGAGCCGATTAATGAATAAGACAATGTTCAAAACGATTTTGACAGCTGATTTGAGTTATTTATCAAGCAAACAAATGTTTGTTTCCAGCCCAAAAATTATATTTGCTTTTTGTTCCTTCCCTGGATTGTTGAAGCTTCACTGTGCAGAATGATGTATGTGCAGAGTCTGACAGTAGAAGGCTGTTTTCACATTCATCTGCTAAAGGGTGAAAGTTTCTCTGTGTTCACCTTAAATCTCAGTCTCAGCATGATTTGTGACATCACAACTAGTTTGGAGCCAATCGTGGTCCAGTATGCGATTTACACAGGTGTGATGTGGAAACTTGACGCCTCCAGTGCACAAACACTGAAAGTGGACTTCTCAGTGAAGCAGCAGACATCTTGTGTCCAGCAGTTAGACTTTTGAAATGAACAGTAGATTTTCAATGAAGGATAAGAAAGAGATGTCATTTTAAGAAGTTTAACGAGACAAATTAACTTTTTTTTGGTGGAAAAATATTAGATTATCATTCAGAGCATATATTTTTTATATCTTAATACATGTCTAGAGGGGATCTTTAAAATTTGCTGCTTTCCTCTGTTTTATAAGATTGTAAATTCAATATCCCTGGAGTTTGGACTTTTGATCAGACAAAAAAAGTAATTTGACATTTTATAGACTAAATGATTTTTTTCCTTACAAATGAATCAAAGAAATGATACCATAGTTTTTTTGTCATTTGTTTATTTTTTTGTTTTTTTAAAGCTGTACATTGAATCTTTATGCCAGTTTAGTAATACAAAGTGGTTTAGTATTGTTAAAATACTCAAATAAAAAAAAGAAATTGCAGTATTTACACATTCATTGTAGTATGTATTGTAGTATATACAGAGTCAATTTCAAATCAACTGACTGACATTGCCATTCTGAAAAATACTGCTGAAAATACTGTCTTACAAAACCATTCTTTACCCACCTGTAAGAATATTTGATGCTAATATTCATAGAAAGATTTTTCTCTGTGTCAAGGAAATTTCTACTGGTGACATACTGGGTTTTTTGTCATTGTAAAGTGGCCGCTTGTGGTGCTTCCATGTGACCAGGGCAACGCGAGCCACAAACAACATGCAGGAAATAGCCAGGATCACAGCTGAAAAGAAAAGATCAAATATTTGTATAAATCAATAAACAGTGTACGGAGAAATTCAATCAATCACCAAGAAGTACACATATGTCGGGTGCTAATTTCCCTCAGTTCAGGGTTCAAACAGTACCTGCAAAGATGTAAATGGGACTTTCAGCAGAGCCAGAATTGCTCAGGGTGCCTATTAACCACAGGATTACCACAGGGTAGATGGTCATGATATAACGCACATGCTCATCAAGGTAGAAGTTTTCTAAGAGAAACCTGGGAAAAAAGAAGATGAAAGATTTGGGTGCCTTTGCTCAGAAAGAAGAAGAAAAGAAAAAAAGCAGTTAAAACATCAGAACGCAGCAGGGAGTCAGGCTCACCAGGCTAACAGCTCCATCAGAAGCAGCAGCAGTGACAGCATCGCACAGTCACACCTAGCTGTTTCTGTCTGATGCTGCAAGTATACCGTCAGGTTCAGTAAAGTCGAGACGGTGCCCCACGTTGCGTACACTGCCATCCCATTTTGCACCTGATTTAACACGAGAGAAGACTTGAATAAGCACTGCAGATGTCCGTTTAGGCAACATGTGATTACGTGTTACGTCATAAAGTCAGAAACCATATTGTGCACATTGCAGAGTTAAACGATTTTTGTGCTCAAGGCAAGCTGCCAATGTGAAGCTGTACCAGCTTCTATGGCGGCTGGCAATATCCTAATCCTGAAGCATTTGGCAGCTTCTCTGCAAGCTTCAAATACAGTTTTCTGTACAGGATGCTGGTCTGTTACATGACTTCATCTATCACCACTGCTTTAATGTCAAGGACTGGAAACCAATTTTTTTTTTTTTTTTTGCAATAGCCCAGCTGGGCTGCTTCTGGCCTCCTAATCTCAAGGCACAGGCATTTCAGCAAGAATGTACCCTTTAGATATGGGTGATGTAGCAGCCCACAGATTTGGAGTAGTGGCTGACTTCTTTGCCTTACAGCATGTCAGCAGTGTACAGTGGGACTTAACAAATAGAATGCTATTGACTGATTAATACAATGTGGCTGTAAATACAATACAGAGTGGATGAAAAGCTCTGGAGGAGAAGAATTGGTAAACAGACTTGAGACTGTCATACCATCTTGGACAATATGGAATATTTTTGATTCTGAACTAGCACTACAATAATATATCTATGCTGTCCTGTGAAAATCATGCTCCATAGCTCCAAAATGTAAACTTTTAATGAGCTAAGAACAAGACGTAAGAGTCTACAACTATGATAGTGTCTCTGCAAGGCTGTACTTTAGTGGCATCTAGCAGAACTGATTTGGCAGAAATGGAATATAATATTCATAAGTATGTCTTAATTAGTGTATAATCCCATGAAAATAAGAATCGTCGTGTTTTTATTACCTTAGAATGAGCCCTTTATATGTACATAGGTAGCAAGTCATCTTCTACAGAGCCCACCATGTTGCACTGACATGTTTCTACAGTAGCCCAGAGCAGACAAACCAAACACTGGCTCTAGAAAGGACCTTTTGTATTTTTTGTGAGTTTGGTGGCCACCGTAGGTTTTCCTACATGTTTAAAAGAGGGGGGGGGGGCACTAAATCCTACATACTGCACCTTTAAATGCCAATATCAACATGCTAACATGCTCACATTGACAATGCTAGCATGCTGATGTTCAGCAGGTGTAATGTTGTTTACCGTGTTCATCTTCTAATTAGCACTAAAGACAAAGTACAGCTGAGGATGAAGGGAATGTCGTGAAGCATTTGGTCGTAAACCAAAGTACTGGACAAACTGAAATTTTGACCTGATGATTGCTGTAGCTGAAAGGTTAATGATTCACAGGTTATTACAATTCAACATGAGCAGACACAGGAATGTTTATACCAAATTTCATGGCCCTAATGTCAACCTCACGGTGATGCTAGAGGTAAAGTTAGGGGATCTTCAAAGTATACACTTCATCTTGGAACCATGAATGGCTGTACACAATTTTGTGTCAATCCATCAAATAGATGTTGAGATATTTCACTTGACTGTTAGCTTGACTGTTAGCTGTTAAAGCGCACATTTTTGAGAAAGTTGCTTAGAAGGACACAGCCCATGGATAGTTTTTCATGCTCACACATATGTATCGTCTTGTCCAAGGCATTAAGAATAAGAACAGCATGTTGTTCCCCTATGCAGAAGGAAGGAAATGATAGGCAGTAAAATCTAAAAATGACCGCGATAAAGGCCCCTACTAAAACATGTACTTGTGTGGGTGTGGCATGAAATGGCTTTTTAATCTTTACTATACTCAAACTCTGAGTACTTTGGATTGGCATCTTTTAGTGTGCCTGTGGCCCTTCACTCCAAAGAACACCTTTGTTTGCAGAATGTGTGAATTTATTACTGTTTTTACAAGCTTTTTTACTCTGTGTCTGTAAATCAAATACACCTTCCTTTTTACACGCACTTTCTCTTAAAGCCAAGCGAAGAGCTCAAAAAAACTAGGATATGATAGGCTGTGATATAGTTTTTACCAATATTCTGAAGAGCCAAAGGTCTATGTTGTGATATTTGTTCAACCAAGCTCCATAGATCTTCAGTCCATGACAGGAGAAAAATATGATCATGTAATTGGTGACTGTCATTAGTGCTGAGGTTATCAACGCTGGCAGCAACAACCTACGCACACACACACACACACACACACAGAATTAAACATTTAAACTGTCAGCAACTACAGCACAATAACAGCTGTTAATGTGGTTTTTAAAAATAGAGGAACATGTTTGGGCTTCCAACCTGAACTTGCGCACTTACTCTCTATCAAACAGGAACAACCATGTAATGTTCAAGCAAATATTAATGATAATAGAGACATGAAATCCATAGGGTAGCACTGCAGGCGTGGTGTACAGCCAGTCATAAGCGCTCCTGCGGGGAGCAAGGATAATATTGTTAGATTCGGGAGGGAAAACACACTCCAGCAAACAAATTGTGCCTGTGGGGGAATAATCAGACTCTTTCATACAACGTCAGAGCAATCTGCAACATGTAAAGAGAAAATGACTGCATTGTGGAAGGCTAAATTGCCTCTGGACTAGGTGTAGGAGTAATTTTCAGCATGCAATAATGCCAGAAAATGAGATAAAAGTATCAAGAAATAGGCACAGTTCTGCGGTGTGATGCAGCAATTAAGCATTATCTTCTTTTTTGAATTATGCATGAATTATGACAAATGGTGTGAGAGCCTACCTTCTACAGAGTCCCACTAAAAAGTATATAAACATGGCAAAAACCCAAATGTATATGAAATCCCACACAAACAGAGACCACTGAGCAGGAGTTATGGGTGTTGTATACTTGAGTGTCACATCCTCTGTTTTCTGGTGGAAAATACCTGGATTGAGATAAGCACAGTTTATTATCTATTCAGTTACCGTATTTTACAAAACCTTCAGCTGATTAGAGCTATCTGACCAATATTCACCTGATTTATCACCAAATCCTGAGAGAGAGTTGAACGTTATTGCAACTAAAAAGACAATCAATCCAAGAAACATGAGCACAACACGGGCTGGGCTGTGGTTTACCATGGTGAGGGTCTGAGGGTGAAAGTCCACGAGATGATACAACGGCCACTTTACACAAAAAAAAAGAAAGCAACAACACAAACATTATCTTCTCGATAAATTTAAAACTGAATCCACACTGAGAATTTTATAAGCCACCTCTTTATATATCTACATACGTACGCTCTCAGGCTTTTCTGGTTCTTCCACAACAAATGTATTCCAGTATCTGCAGGTCAGAAATAGGGACTGACTGTACCATCCCTATCATAACCTGTCTTGGCATAATATAGTGTATATTGAGTCATCTCTATTTATGGACCTACAGTGAGGATCCGTTAACTCCGCCCACCATAAACAATCAGGGTAAAGAGTAACGACCAGGTTGTGAAAAGAAAATAAGGAAACAGTTTGGAGAGCGTGACACTTAGCATGTGCATCTTTCGAGTCAGGAAAGCTGAAAACATCCTTCTTCCTGGTGTTTAGTCGAAACTACTGACAAGTTCACAAGTCTCTACCAATCTGTTAATCATTACTCAAATTTACAGTATTTATACAAGTTGCATAATTTGTCATGAGCATAATTGATCACATTTTTCCAGAAGCCTCACTTCCATAGATTTTTTGTTTTGTTTTTTGGATTGCAGGAAAAAGCTTTTTTCCCCCCAAAATTATTAATATTGTGTTGACATCCTTGGGACCTTAGCCATGATGAAACTGGACTGTTACACACTGCACCTGAATCAAAATCCACCAACTTAACTGTGCAGTCAATGTGAATTGAATTATTTAGGAGCTTTACATTTTCTTTTAATGTTTGCACTTTGGGGTTGAAGTGAAAGTGCGAGGCTGAAACCGTAATGTTTATGTCCTGACTGTGACTGTAATGTAATGTACTTGTCATTATGTAAAGTGGCCACTGAGTGTGCTGTGTGTGCAGTTTTTTTCCACACAGTGGCACTATTGCATGACAGTGTGGTTTTATGTGAGTGTGTGGTATCAGCTCACTGTACTTTGAATTCACATGTAAATACAGCATGGACTCAAAGGAAAGTAGACCTACTGAGGATCTGCCTCTGCTTTGAGACACTTTTCATACACTCTTGTGTCTTTGGGATGCACCATCTCATTCATTTAAACTACTGGGTGAAATCAGTTTGCTGTAGTCAGTCACTCTTTTCAACCTCCGACATGAAAGTTTCTTCTCTGACTAGTCAAATCTAAATTTGATTTCTTATGATTTGTCCAACAGATTTTGTTATAACCGCAGGTATGGGCATCTGTGTTTTATGGAGCTAGTAGCATCAAGGAATTACTTATTTCTACAGATCTGATACGCTGTCAGGCTGTTACGCAGTGACACTGAACCAGTGAGATAAAATCACAAGCTGTAACGCTGGATTACATGCATGCCTCCTTTCTTGTGAATCCCTAGTTTGAAACAATCTTGGGAAGGTTACTATACAGACAGGTAAATACAGAATTGAACGGCTATTTCAACAAAAAGTGCTGACCATAAACAGTATCAAAACTGTGGTTTGATTTCATGAAGATCTTTATAAAAACATTATAAATTTAAATGGAGAGTTTTAGTGTCATTTGTTGAACAATATGTAAATATATATATATAGTAACAGCTTTTCAGTACACAAATATTGGTATTCAAAATGTCATATTGCATGAATTTTAGCTGACAGTGGGATACAATAAGATCACTCAACAGCTAAAATCACTTAAAACAAGTATATTGTGTCCATGTGTGTCATTATCCATATGATCCAATTATTCTGCTTCTGAGGGCTGAGGATGTGGGCAGGCAGTGTCGTGACACGGCAGCACAGCTGAGGTTCAACCTTTCTAAAGGGAGCACTCGACCCAGGAACTCTCCCCTTGCCAGTTTCCTCACCTGGCACCAGATGTTGCCTTGTGGTGTATTGTACTAAATGCTCGGCAATAATTAATGCAGAGCTCCTCCAGGAGGGCTTGGATTAAAAGCTTCAAGGGGTCTTACACACAAATACTCAGAACGCAGTCGTATACACAAGTGTGCACTCACTTGCACACACTCGAAAAGCACAAACACACACATGGTACATGCTGGAGGTGAGTCATAACGCCTGATACATGTGGGAGAAAATAAAAGCTCTGTATTAATGCTTACAGTATGAACGCCGGCAATTCTTCATGACCATCAAGTCAACAAGCTCTTGCCAGTGTACAAAGCTAAATTTACCAAAAGAACACTTAACATTGCTGTTGACTTTATAGCAACGTACTGCACAGAACAGTATTTGGCTTCATTTCTGATGTCATAATCCCACATTGTGTCTGGATGTCTCTTTCAAGTTGACTGACTGATAGCTGTGACCCGTGCTGCTGGCAGAGGACAAGGCCCATTTTGTCGACTGCTCATCATCTAATGAATGAAATCATATCCAATTACACGCCCGCCATCTTTGATCACTTACATTATGAGAGATATGTGCATGATGGGTATTATAAAAGATCACTGTCACTTTGATAATAAATTATGATTCACTTTATGACTCATGTAGGTCTTTGCAACAGTGGATTTTCATTGGCTTTTTCCGCATCACACGGCGATTACATCCAAACACTGTTAAATATTAAAATATTGTCAACATTTTTTCGACGCAGGCGAGAAAAGCAATTACCTTGAACTGACAAGGACCCAGATAAACAGAAAAACTGTTTCTGGCTGGAAATCTTGATCAATTGCAGAAGAAAAAGCATCTTAAATTCTAATAGTAATGCAAGCCATCAGCTTCTCCGGCATAGTTTCTGTGCAGACTAGATTGGACAGTTGGGACATTCCTACATGAACTGTTTCATGATTAGGGACCATGACTAACGAGCTCTGTGTATTTGGACTGTTTATCACCTCGCCGGCAAGGCTATGTGACTTTCACGCTATATTTGTGGACGACATTTTCGGATTCCCTCTGGAACCGAGTTGCCTCTTAATGTCACAATTACACTGCCATGACCAATAGTGGGGGCTGTGCCAACTAGATAACAAATGAGGATGGCAAAGGACAACAAAGGTGAAATGCAATCAAGACTTACTCTGAGTACCAGCACTGTAATTTAGACATTGTTACAAAAAAGTTTTGTTAAACTCCAAAAATGTTCTTGCTCTCGCATGGCTGAACAAAAATATACCGTTTGAGTTGCACCACAACAGGCTTTGTTAAGAAAATAAAGAATAATTCACCTCTTTTGACTAGCAGTAGACACCATATTTTCAGCTTTGATGGAAGTTTCACAGGGATCACATCCAATCTTATTCCCTTCCGTCTCTACCTCTCTGCCCGAGACAAGCCATCAGAAGAGATAAATCTCCACATATGAAACCACTTTGGTCTGTAAGAGGCTGTCAAAATAGTATTTTCATTCCTCCAAAGGACTGGTAACCACTGCTGTCTACTGCTGTGCTGTATTATCGTTGAGGGTTAACATCAAGTTTGGACACAACGCATTTTTGTTTTGTTTACAACTCAGGATGTACTGTATAGACTGTACAATCTTTCAATGACACTCAATGTCACTCACACCATCAGTGTTTCAAGTAGAGTGTGAATGTTGGAGGTGGGGGATCGCAGGACCATTCAGACAAGCCAGGTGATCAGTTTTTCGCACAGTAGTGGCCGAAAGTCGCATCTTGTCAGCGGGGCTTAATTAATTCAGCACTCCTGCTCAAACTAAATAACAGATCGCTCTTAGACAAATGGGTTAGTATGAAATATGAAAAGCCTTTTACTGCTGTGTTGACAGTTCATTTCTTTGTTTTGTTGAAAAGCATTTGAAGATTTACAGAGACATTTATTTACTTCTGGTGTCATCATAGTCATGCCTTTAGTGAAAAATAGTTGATATTTAATTATTCATAGTGACTCAGGCAAGTAAAACAAAATGGTAGAGTATAAGGGGGACCCAAAAATTATCATCACTTTAACATTGTCCTTATAAATAATACCTTTCTAATGCCCTTCAAAGTACTCTCCTCTCTGAGATGCAATACACCTGTCTCAGCACTTCTCCAATTCTTGGAAATCTTTCTTGTAGTTATCTTTTGTCAATGTGTCCAGAAACTTCTGTGATTCTTCCTGGATTTCTTCCACAGTGGCAAATCTTCACCCTTTCAGTCCCGATTTTAGTTTCACCAAGCTGTAGGCAGACGCTACGTAGCGGCAAATTCGATGACTACGCACTGATCCTGTGCTGTTGATGGTATATGTAAAAACCTACTACACCCACAGACATGTGACTGGAATAAATGAACGGAGAAACGAAACAATGACTCTTCCATAAAATGATGCTTATCACTGAATGGAGTGGTGAGACTGAAAATTATGTGAATCATATTCTATGACCTTCACAGTCATTGGATTACAACCCAACTGAACATCCAGGCAGATTTTAGACAGACTTGTTAGACCAGCGGGTCCCAACTTGGGGGTCAGCACTAGAGGTCTTCACATGTCCACTAAATTCTGAGAAACAAAGACCTGACCGAGGTCCTGTACAACCTCTCAGAGCCAGCTAGCATGGCTGTAGACTCAATACTTGACCCTTGTTCTTAGGCAACAGCAGAAAATAAGACTCCTCCCCGTACCATTTACCATTTTATTGTAAATTACTGGCTAATTTTACTTCTATTACAACTTGAACTGGACACAAGTAGACATTGTTTCATTTTAAGGCGTCACAAGCCAAAAAAGTGGGAATCATTGTGTTACACAGCACTGTCCACCACCATTATCAAAACACCAAATTATGGAAATATCTTTTGGAAGAATAGTGTTCATCCCTTCAGTTTACACGCACAGAATACAGTATATGCCAAGGAGCACTGATGCCCAACACCTTATACTTCTTAAGACATTTTGTGTTGGTTTTCCTTTCTTTTTTCCTCGATCGGTATGTATGCAATCGTTTGTACTTGTGTGCACAGATACATGATTTTAGTTTGATTTTAAAAGTCCCTTCCTGTCATGCAGCTCCTCTCTGACCTCTCACATGTTGTTGATTTTTAAACTCCCATCGAATCATCCATCATGTTCAGTTTGGTATGGGCAGCACAAACTTGCATATCCTTTAATTATCCAGGCGGCACTACAGAGGATGCAAATTTGAACAAAATCAAAACCTAAGTAGAAGTAAATTGAAGTAAATTGAATGTTTAATATGCATGGTATCAAAATGGCGGCCTCACAAAGATGACAAGCATATGATCGCAGTTGCTGCAAGAGAAATGGGGGCAGTAGCTTGGCCCCTCTGATTTGTGTTATGATTAGTGATAACATTATAAGAGGATGTATCTCATTAAAGTGTACATACTGTAACTGTGGTTACTGTTGATGGTGGATGTAGAGTAATGATCCGTTCCTGACACCCTGACGTCAAAGCTTTCGGCAAACTAAACATTTAACAGCGCATGTCTGCCCGCAGTGGCATGTCTCTCATTCACTAGTGTTCTTTCTTTCCATCCTTCGTGATTTACTTTCATACCCCCCACCCACCCCACCCTACACCCCTACTCTTTCATCTCTGAATCCAATACTGTCAGTGCTATAAATTCCCAGCAGCAGAATACACGGTGGTTTAGTGGCATTGTTAGGGTGTCTCATATGTGGAATTGCTTGATTCCAGGGAAGGTTTGCATGGTTTTGTTTCTCACAAAGGCAGTTTTTTCCCCCCTGAAACTGCCTTTAGGACAATTCCATTCTGAGGTGCTCTTACATTGTATCATCAATTTGTATTATTTTGTAATGAAATGCTGTAACAGCCGTGCCATGTCGAATTCTACTGCAGCTAGTGATTTTTTTCCAGAATCTCCTTTTTACATCCACCAGAGAACTCATCTGCACTTGTTGCATTCGGCTGTTGCAGAAAGCTAGAATGATAATAGTGGTAACCACAGGAAACCAAACTTTGTCAGTCAAGAAAAAAATGGACAATGTTCTTTCAAACACATTTTCTTGTGGCTGCGTTGCATTGTGGTGAATTGAAGTCACTGTCAGCAGAAAAATTGACATTTTCCAGTGGATATTTTTCTTTCATTTAATCCGCTTTTTTGAAATGAATTGACACTGACTGAGTTAGAACAGCGTGACAGCCTTTTGTAACCAAATTACTTTATTAGTACTTTATCATGAACCTGAAAAAGTGACAAAATGTATAGTCTATTCAACCTCCTATATATATTTTTTTTAATCCACAGAGTTTAACAGTGACATTTGCAGTTGAATTTTAATGACTCCCCTTTCTGCTTTTTGACTGGTTTGGAGAGTAGAGAGGTGTCATCATGAATGTGACACAAGGTGACTCTTTTCCGAGGTCCCGGTCTTTAGTCAATATGCAAGAAGCCCTTATGACACCTGTCACTTCAGTTGGGACACCCCCAATTAAGGGTCCAGAGAAAGGGAAAGTCAGAGTCAGAGAAAAGGGAAAGACAGAGGGCAAAGAGCAAGAAATGCGAAGAGAAAGCGGTGCAGTGAAGCAAAGATAATGTAGTCACTGTTCTCCCAGCACCTACTACCTGTCAGTGAACACCTGAAGCAGGAATTGCTCCTACCAAGAGGACATGGCAGCTACAGAATGACGACGCAGTGAAAGAAAGTAACAACACAAAGCTATAGTTCCAATATATATACAGCTCTTTCTCAAGGGCAGTGAGTTCTCACACAGAAATCTGAGGATCTGGTGCAATAAACGCCTACTGGAATGTATAAAACATACAGCGTCAAGGTTGCACATTGATAGAGAGACTATCCCAAGTCTTCCCCATAACAGGAGGGTCAATGCTTCAATATGACAGATCAATCAGACAGATCAAATAATAATTAAAATAATCATTAACTGCAGCCCTCTTATGTCTCGATTAAGGAAAATAAAGGATATCTGATGATCTGTGGAGCATCTTTATATGCAGCACTGCATGTTAGTCTCATTAAACCGAAGTGATGTCAGTATGAAGCTCCTTACAGTATATTACAGCTGGCGTAGGATTCTTACTTTTGCTTTAATCCAAAAATCTTGCTCCATCTTGTTCATCCATTGTACTGACAGACATCCGCTGTAACATTCTCGCATCGTGCTGTTCAATATTTAATACTTCCCCATGAATTTCTTTTGTAAAGTTTAGGGAAGTGTGAAAAGCGCAAGTCCCATAGAGGGAATTGGGTGGGGGGAAGGGGGGCTAAGGAGGGATGAAGCCAGGAGCGCGGTCGCATGAATGTGGGGAAAATAAAAAGTGTGAGTGCTGCCTGTTCTGCTCATGACTATGAAGAGTTTAGATTTCCAAAAACCCCCAATGGGAACAGAGCTGTTTTGGGGGGGGGGGGGTTATTGATGTATGATGACTATTCGCTCATCAGTTATTCATCTATAAATCCTACAAATCATCTATAAAAGTGCATCTGAATGAACTCAATCTATGGAAGACGTTGATATGAGTTCATCCTTGTGTAAAGTGTCCCTTGGCTCTTTTACGACCAGGCGATAACAGTACGCACACACACACTCAACAGAGTGTGTCCACATAAAAACACACATCTTTACTGAGGGCAGTATGCTGTTGTGATATCAGCGTTTCTACGACCTGCTTTTTTTTTTTTTTTTTTTACTGTAAGCCTTATGGAGAAAAAACTCGTTGTGTATTCCACCCCCTGTGTCTGAATTATTCAGCATCAATGCCATTTCTATTCTTAGTGCTTCTACTTGTGTTTGGATGGGCTGCAGAAGAAACCTAAGCATAAACATCATAAGTAGCATAGATTCCCTACAGCATATAAACTAATCTCTGTTCATTAGCTTGGCTCTTTTAATATTAATAATGTGGTTAAGAAGGTTCAGATATGTGCATGAGCAATTGTAATGAGTTATGATTTACTGGAGCAAAAGATATGTAGCAGTAATTGAGCAATTACAAAAAACATACATGGAAAAAAAAAACATGTTAAAACCTGTATGGAGATGATGAAAAATTAGATGTTTACACGTCACTTGTCAGGCCTGAAATTAATTTGCTTCAAGACAAAGAGGCCTGAATTAAATCAAGCCGAAAAGCGATAGAGTCTTCAAGGGAACATCAAAGGTTTGCAGATGTCCCTCTGGGCTGCTTCAAGAGCATCGATCGGAAAATGCTGGGTGGGAACGTGCTTACGGTCTACCATCCAGTGAAACTGATTTCATCCAGCCAAGCCTCGTAGCTGAGATCTGCTAATCTCTCAAGTCTGAAATTGTTCTGAGAAAAGCAGCAGAAGAAGGTTGACTGGTAGGAGAGGAGTGGATGGGAGGGTAAATCTGAAACTGGGTGACATCTGCTGCATACTGCTGCTGCTGCTGCTGCTGCTCCTGCAATCAATATGCTGCCACAAATAAAAATAGAATTTTGTTTTGCTTTGGCATGTTATGCAATTCACATTTTACATGCAATATTTATCCCCACAAGCAAAGAAGTCTTTCTAGTGTTGTTTGATGTTATGGTCGAATTTTTAAACATTAAGCTTTGCACTGTTACAAGGCTATCGCTGCTATGGCAGCATCAGCAGAATTTTTAATGATGTAGAATGATTAATAATTTACATTAATATGCCTTGTGCTTCATCCACCAGCACCATGAATTTTATTAATCAAAAAAATCACAATGTAATAATAAAACACAAGACTACTCTGTTGACAGAGTCAATATATGCGTGCCACAGTGCAAAAATATGTCAGTGCTGACACTGACTTGTAAAAATGTGATATATAACAAGCAAGAAATACAATTGCTTCTTCTTGGAGTTTTTTTGTTAGACAGGTGAACAGTTTGAGGCTCTGACAAACTGTGAGAGTGTGGTTTCAAGGTAACTGTGATGACAAAGTAATCTAACAGTTACTTTGCACTTTCTGTGTCATCTTTCATATGTTTGCAACTACCTCCTTTGGTATGAATTATTGATAAATAGCTGGCTGTTGCATGCTGAGCCAGAGAGAGAGGTAAAACATGGACTGGATTAAGCTCCTTAAATGTCTTTAAAATATGCATACAGTAACAGCCACATTTTATCTGACGTATAAAATGTGTTCAAATGCTGCTGTGCTCATGGATTTGAAATGTATAAGTCATCCATTTTTTTTAAATTACACTTTCAAAGAAATTAATATGAAGCATGCAATTTTAATCTAGTTGAAATGCTTTGTTGTCAAGCATCAGGGATCTTAGGATTTTATTTATTTTCAACAAGCACATCTGTGTGTTTTTCTGTTTCTCAGCCTCGAGACATAATTTTGAGAGGGGCAAGCTAGTGGCACACTTTGATGTGCGGGCTAGCGTCATGGATGCACTGTACTTGCAAGATGCTGTGACGCAAATAAGATCACACATGCCTCCTGAGGGAATCACTGCACCAGCGCAAGTTTCCGTTAAAGACACCACACATGGAAAACAATCTTTGCGTTTGGATGTACTGTAAGTAACCCTAAAGACACAGTAAGGGGACACCTGTGCGTGTTGTTCTTTAAGGACAGCAGATCACAGATTTACTGCAGCAAGCTTCGGATGACAATTTAGTGCCTCTGGGATGAGGCCAGATCCATTATGTTGAAAATGAGAGTTAAAGGGAGAAAACATGCTAGCTTAGTTGAAATTAGCACAGTAGTAAATTTTACAAATCCATTTCACCTCAGTTCATTCATAATGCTACACTGGCAACACAGATAATCCATCTTATTTGCATACAGTGCAAGTATGGCCTCTCATTATAGCTTAGTTTATTTTCTTCTCTCTCTCTCTCTCTCTCCCTCTCTCTCTCTCTCTCTGTTGTGTGTTGTGTCAGGGGGGGAAATATTGATTTCACCGACACTTCCAGGGAACGCCTTTATTGACGGACTGCCTCCAATAAATTGTTGATTGCTGGTTGATGAAAAGGTTTCAGGCTACAATAAATCCCCCGATAATGTCTTAATGCAGACATTTCCTTATGCGGCGTCACATCCAAACCAAATCCATGTATTCTATTCTAAATGATTTTGTTAAACCCTGATCACCCAAAGTCCACACTTACAAACACCCTTAGCCCACAGCGAGTTCAGTCTTTGCTGCTGCTGCTGTTGCCAGGGTTATGCCATTGAAGTATGCACCCTTGTTATTAGATCTAGGCTGCCTGGCAGGCACAGAGCAGAGGCTAGGCTGGTTTGCCTGGTACTTGCTCTCTCCCAGCAGAGTAGCCTCCAGTCATTCATCAGTATCACTGCTAGAGAGAGACACAGAGTGATGGGAGAAGTCTGTGTGATGTGCACTGTGTTGCACAACTGTCTCTGGCTTTTTGTGTGTGTGTGTGTGTGTGTGTGTGTGTGTGTGTGTGTGTGACTGAGTACAGAAAATTGGGGTTCAGATGATAAAAATTGCTCTGAAAAATCTGTTCAGCAGCTCTTGCTGTTTAACATGCCCTAAGGATTTCATTCAACACAGATGTCAAAATTTAACATTACATATTATATACTGTATGTATTTCTATTTCTCTTGATTTCAGCAGCATAATGGAACAGAGCAAGCTACAATCCTGCCTCACAGACGTTAAAAACTGGCTATCATAAAACTTCCCTTCCCTAAATCAGAAGCTATTGGTCCTGACTCTTCCATTAATCACATTTCCCTCTACTTAGGTTCTCTGCCCTCATGCATTAACCCCCATTGTAGAAATCTAGTTGTTATCTTTGACACCTAGCAATGTCTAATCATGCTTCCTGCACCTTTCAAAAATTCAAGCCTGTAAAACTATGTGTAACCTGTTTTGAAAAGTGCTATATAAATAGTTATTAATATAATAATAATAATATATTTTTTAGCCCAGTTGGTTACAAACACAACACATGAGCATTCACCCTAACCTGAAGACAAAATAAGATAAGTAAATTAAATGAAACAATACCTTAAGGTATGCTATGTTTATGCAATTTGTAACTGGGGTCCTGCATTATTACACAATCTTGTGGCCCTATCTTTTGCAGGGGCCCTTAACAAAATATAGGTATTATTATTTTAGTTTATATTGTGCTCACATGGTGCATTTTTCCAAATAAAGTTGTGTTTCATCAAATTATCACAAATTAACTGACATACAGAAAACCTGGGAGCAGGTAGTCCTCCACTTTAGGCTACTGCTCGGTTTCTGCTTCTATGTGCAAAATATGATTAAGTTGGCCTCCATAGTACATGATTGGAACTTGGAGGCAGCCATGCTTTGCTCCTGTCAATATTTTTCTGCTGAATGTAGGAAATAACCTATAAGATTAGCCTTATCAACATGACACAGCCTCTAAATGAGTAAACCTAATTAGCCACTAAATGATCTTTCCCCCCTTTTCTGTGATAATCCGCACTAACTTGTCCATTAAACATGATCATTGCTTGCTGTAAGACTACATCTAAATTGTCTTATAGAATTGCGTAAGGTCTCACACTGGTTAGCTGAATCCAAACAGTGAGACTCCATCTCAGACTTTTCCTCTCGCCGTTCATGTGAAGCGCTGTTTCATGCGTTCAGTGATGCCTCTGCAGCCCACAGACGGAGCGATACAGGGAGATACTACAGTGTATGGGACCTTACCATCCAAGTGACGTCCTATATGATGAATGCCGATTCATAATAATCTCAAGGCAAAGAAACCATTTCGGCCAAATTCAGAGGATTACTCTCGAGGCGATTGTCGGGCGGCCGGTCTGCTGTGTTGACAAGGTAGGGGGGCAAATGCGCAAATTGTTTTTCTCGTTTCATTCATTCTACAGTGAGCATTTGTTTGCGTTATAATCGATGCATATGTTTTGTAAAAACACGTTTCGACTTTGTCCTGGATATGCTGCTTTCCTCATGTTCATCAAATTGTGCATGATGGACTGCGTTGATTCTATAGATTTCCATAACTTTCTCGTAAAGCCGGACCCTAAAAGAAAATTAGGTAATTTGTTTTGACAAAGTTGTTAGACTGCATTTCCCCCTGTGGCACGTTGACAGCCTTCCTTACCACTCGCCGTAAGTGATATTTAAGGCAAGAGTAAAATATCCAATCAACCTATCCGTGCGCCTTGACTGAGCAACGGCGTCTGCAATTGCGTCTTTGGCATTATATGAGGACGTGGCGCACAATTTTTTCCACTTTTACGGTATAAACATAGCTTGTTTTTCATTTTAAACACTCAATGCAAATTTTAAAAAAAAACTGAACTGGCTGCTACCACTTGTGGTACGAGGATGCAATAATGTTCAGCAGGACATGTGCCATCATATCACTCCTCCTGTCCAAAGCTTTGAGGTGTTAATTATGGCCACATCCTCCTTCCATTATAGGCTGAAGCTTTGTAGGCTGCCCCCGCTGATGAATATTAGGGGCCACATGCCTTATTCCTAGTGTCAATAGCTCTACGGGTTCATTCAGGCTTTTTTGGTCCAGTCGGTCTCCTTGCAAATTGTCTTTGAGTTGTGTTTTTGCACCGACAGCACTGTTCCAAAGTGAATGTGTGATTCCAGTCATTAAAACACTGCCACAAGTAGTAAGCCCATGAAATTCATCCAGCATAAACGAACAACATTACATCTGTAAATGACTCTATAGACTAACTCCAGCTGCGATATGAATGGATCACTTGTCTGATGTAAGTGCACAACCAGTTCATCTCCCAGAATAAAACAGTGTTAATGGCTCCTGGTGTAGATGGAAATTATAAGCTATTAGAACAGACTGTGTAATTATTGTTTGTGTGTGTGTGTGTGTGTATGGAGGGGCACTGAGCCAAATGGGGATGGGGGTGGAGGGAGGGGGGGGGGTGCAATTGTTATTCTGATTCCAGCAGAGGTAGAGGAAGATTCAAGGACAACAGGAAGGATCAAGGCTAAGAGGTCAATGAAGTATGATGAAGTCATTAGTAGGTTACCAAGAGGAATTAAGCATTTAGGTGATACAGGAACGGGAATATTGAAGTGCAGCAGTTCACATAGATCCTCTAGATTTGAGGTAATGGTCTACAGAACAAGAGGCATATTTAATGATTTTCCTCCTCTCTTTATCTTCCTTTTTCTTGCCTACTCTAAGTGAAAAGCATTGCAAGGCTGACATTTTTTTTGCAAGCGCATTCCCTTATCTCAAAGAAGCAGCGAACAATTCCACAATCTGTTGATCTTCCCTCGGCGCCCGTGTCACTTCCTTAAACCATAAACATGCATGCTTTCCTTGTTAAACCCAAGGCCCCGCATCTGCTCCCCTTCCCATCCCCCATTAGGGACCTTCTGCATCTCGCTTGTATGGCTGACTGCAGTGGCTTCATACAACTGTGGAGAAGGAGTGTTGGAGTGATCATTAGCTGCCTTCCCTCTTTGCCTGTCAGATAATGATGGACTGCGCTGAACTCTCAACCCCCGTACCTGTGCTTCATTAGCTTCCTTTTTGTCCTGATACTGTTATCAGCTGTAGTCAAATCCCTCCTGTGTCATCTCCATATAGCCAAGCCACCTCACAGATGATGAGAATATAAGAATCCGCCGACTTGAGGATCTTTTGTGACTGCCTCGTTGTCATTCCTGTGTCAATTAGCAGAGGGCTTATCCTGCTGCTCTCTGTGTTGTGCTGTTGTTGAACTAAGCAGTGCTGCTTTAGTTAAAACGCAGACCTGCTCTGCTACAAAATACCTGTAAACACTGCCTCAGCCACTTGCTTTCCACATGCTGCCTGTAGAATATTAAGGATGCTTTTGAGGGGAGATAAGGGCCGTTGCATATTTTAAAATATCTGTATATTTTTCACACTTCCTCCATACCCAGCGACTCTCAGCTCGCCGTGTAATTATGCAGATAATGTTGCCCGGACATAAATGTGTCATCGCAGACAGTCCAAATGGCCGTGTTTGTGTGTTTGCTGTTCTGTTTTAAGCTCGTCTTTGAAGCCATGCAACCCTGAAATTAAAATGAAATTATAAAAGGGGGCATCAGATTTGAGCAGCCCGAAGGGCAGGAGGAGGCTAAGACTAGTAGTGGCACAAATATTGCTTTCTAGCACCCCAAGGGTTTACAATAAAAATACGGGATGATGACGACAAAGAAGATTTCACAATGCACGGTGATGACATAGCTGTTACTCATAACTTGTCCCCCTCAGGTTTTATTATTTAAGGCCAGAAGTCATAATCGTGTTGTAATGATGGCTGTGGATGATGAGTCAGCTATAGTAGTATTCTCTGATGTGCTGTAGTTCCAGGCTGTGTTCTTTTCTTTGCTGAATTTTAATTACGCTGCACTGTTCCACCGAGCAGAGCCCCGTCAGGTCCCACTACGTCTTGTTACTTTTCAATGGCTCCAGTTATGAGAACAGGACATCTTCTGTTTCTGAGGCTTCTCTCTCGCACCAATAAGACGTACTAGTTTGGCTTGAGGGGACTCTTAAGCGCCCCTGCACTATTCCCGTGATCGCTGCCTGCGCGCTCTCCTGCACACTTAGCTGCTCAGATTGTTCGTAAGGGAGCTGTCAGCAGGCCAGTTTAATTTCTTCAGCTTTCCTCCTGTGGATTATTTTTTCTAAATGCATGGAGAACAAGCTGCGTGCGACCCCCCGGGAAACCAGTGGAGAACCGTATGTTTTTGTGCTCCAAACTGTGAGGCTTTGAGAGAGCTGAACTTCTCTATAAAGCCTGTATTCACCGAAGACCATGCACAGACCCTCAGGAGGAGTGTGTGCGCCACTGCCTATGAAGCAGGCCTCACTGTACCCAGGCAGATTGTTACCCACACTGAATGAACATAGACTCAGTGCTCGGCTAAATTTACTAATCCTCTCCTATGAGATTATCTGCCTTTTGAGGAGTTTTAGGAAGAAAAAAAAAATCACTTTCTGCTTCCTAGGATTTTTAATAAGTCATCTGGTATGACAGAACATGTTCATTTAGCTGTCACATACTGAACAGACAAATTTGAAGTTATATTGTAATGTAGAGCTGCAATGATTAGTCGATTAATCAATTAGATTAGACAGAAAATGATGATGAGCAACTATTTTGATAATCAAATAATCTTTTTTGTCTTTTTTTTTAATTCAACTCTGGAAAATTATAACCGTAATTTTTAAATTTCTGGCATTTTATAGACTTAACGATTAATCGAGAAAATAATTGGCAGATTAATCACTAATGATAAGCATTAGTTGCAGCCCTATTGTAATTCATTTGGGAGTCAATTCCTCCACCCTGATAATGGGCTTCAACTGAAGCATGAGCCAAAGTACATTACAGTTACTGATGATGTCACTGTGCTGTATATACAGTATTCTGTTGAAGAAATTTCTGTGTGCGCAGCAGCTTTTAAGTCACCGCTATTGAATGTCTGATGAAGAGCGTTATTTACCATTACAGCTTCCCTTCATGCCCGCTCATGCCTGCAGGTCTCACTTCAGTCTATGCCTCAGGCTGCCTCTGTGTGTTCATAGTGTGTGCCTATACGCACATCAGCGACACACGGTAGCGCACAGTATGCCTTATCACACCATTATCTCTCCACAGTTCTATCAAGCCTTCTGTCTTGTCCATATTTTATTATTGAGGGGATGCTAACAGCCACAGCGGTCTCACCTTTGTTGTCCTCACAAACATGCAGCGACACTGGGTCCCGTTCCATGTGCGATGCCATTCATGCCACAGCGTGCTCTGTTGAAATGCTCTGGTGTGACAGCCTTCTTCTTTATTTGCTTTTCACCAGAAACTAGGGCACTCATTTGTTGATATAAAGACATACTGTAGACCTGTATTTGCCAGGGGACAATGTCAATTCTGGTGCGAGAGCGAGGGAAAGGGGAAGAGAGGCATGTTTGTATGCCTTCCAGCTATTGGAGCATGCTCCGACTGTGAAAGGCCACTGCCATTGTTGGGTAACATAATCCACCAGGGAGGCCTTTGGCCAGACACTGGGGAGGACTGCCTGTACACACTCTCCCTCTCTTTCTCAGTATAGATGCATATCCCTTTCTGTGCCGGAATTAGCTGCTGAATGCTAAGCAATTTTCAAGTGTTACTGAACCTGCGTGCAGGGTGAAAGCACACACATCGCATTATTGTTGTCATTCTAAACACAAACTCTCTACAAGCCGACTGGCTTGTTTAATAAACAGCCTTATTGATAGCGGTATATTCTGATATTCTCCGCTGATGGCGAGGCGAGTGGCTGAATGGAGAAATATAGACACAGATACCTCCTCTGGGAAAAAGTCATCCCAGAGATAACGCTCTCTGGATTGTTTTAATGAAGTATTGTGGTGTGTATCGTCACCTGCAGAAGTGATACGGACAATAATGCATCTGTGAGCGGTAGATATGTGGTTTAGCGGTGGAATCAGTGGCTCATAATGGATTATACACAGGCTCACGCTTCAGTGTCAGATTGCTTGCAATCTAATAAAAGTGGACATCATTTCCCATCGTGGAGACAGATATAATCAGCTACGTACATGCACGCAGTGTAGGTATATGCACTCCAGCTGCTTATGCACACACACACAAAAAAACACATGTACACATATAGTACATATAGTAGATATGCACTTGAGTGACGTGCTTGTGACTGCCTGATCAGTTGTGCAAACATACTGTATGTTTCCTTCACTTCAGGTTTATTGCAGTGCGTAATTATATGGAAAACATAATTTCAGACAAATAGATGAAAATACAGACAGATAAACAGCTGAACAAACAAAAATGATTTGTTTATTGTTGTTAGGGAACTACTCTGATTGGTAACTTTATGTGCAGGGATTGCAGATGCACCATATAATTGGTGTCTATTCTTTTTGCAAATTATTCCACTGCCATTCATTTTCCACATTTTAGTTTCTGTATATTTTAAAGAGAATGAGCAAACCAATCCAGACTACCTTTTCATCTACCAAGCAAATACTCAAAAGATACTATTTGCATTCACCCAATATTTTAAATCTTTTAAATCCATTTTCCGGTGCCTGAAATAACTCTGATAGCTGTAATCATAGTAGAAAGGGGTTTTCCGCGCATCTTCCAGAAATATACAGCTGAATGAGGTGCTTCTCAGGTCAGGGACAGCAAATTTCAGATGAGCAAAGACTGGAGCATACTGATTGATTTGCAGCCTTTAATAGTGCAAACAGACCAACGTTTCGACACTACTGTGTCTTCATCAGAGTCAAAGAGGACAAAGGCATAAGGCAAACAGTTTGGTTGGTCTGTTTGCACTATTAAAGGCTGCAAATCAATCAATGTGCTCCAGTCTTTTCTCATCTAAAAATTAGCTGTAATCATACCCTCTATAAATAGCTTAAAATTTACATTTGTATATGTTTGGTAGATGAGATATGTCCCCTAGTAAACATGAATCCAGAATCAAATGAATTGCTGAGCCAAACCGCCCCACGGTCCAATGAATATACAGCACCAGTCAAACGTTTGGACACACCTTCTCATTCTCTTGAATAAGAAAGTGTGTCCAAATTTTTGACTGGTACTGTACATTCCCATATGCAATACAGAAAAGTCCCTCCATTTCTAAACTTATCAGGATTATCAAATATCATCAACAGTCAAATAGCAGTCATACTGTTAAAATATTTTCAATGAAAGCTTTGCATGCTCACTTTCCTCACTTCCAATTTCATATTCTTTGTGTGTGAACAGCTCCATGGAGCTAAGTGAAACCCCTCATTGCCTTAAATGTGAGGGCTCTGCATGTGAGTGGGTTTTAGACATTTTTTGGGGGTTTTTTTTGTTGTTGTTGTGGAAATAGCTTTTGTATGAAACAGCATTGCATTCTTGCCATATACATACATGAAAGGCGTTATAAAGCAATCATGCTTCAGAAACGGCATGTTTGTATGCTAATGTTTGTACAAAAATTTGGCCTAATATAATATCTGGAAAGCCAGTTGCAATCTTGATGCTTATTTCTTCACACCACAGTCTGTTAGCATGTGTATACAGTAAAGCTGGAGTCTCATTTCCATGCAGACCGAAGCTTTAGGTACGTCTAGATGGCTCATCTACTTCCCTGACAGTGATTAGAGGAGATGGCTGATGCCTCTTTTGAGAACATTTTGACAAGATCTAACTATTTTGGCAGGAGGCGCTAAAGATTATGGTATCGGTGGAAGAGTGTGAGGTAATCCTGAGTAGTGCATGTGGTGGCTTTTTCAAGAGACAGAGAGCAAAGGACCAATATCTACTGCAAATGATATCTCAGTATATAGTCTACTTTCATGCATTCAGGGTCAAGAAATGCACTGGCATCAATACAAAGCTAATGTACTATATGCTCGACTGTATGTCAGTAAGAAAATAATGATACTCTCTTACTGTAAAATGTAATACAAGATAAATCTAAATTAGCTGTCAAGTTTCAAATTAATTGTATCATTAGCACAGCATATAGCCCATTTGAAACCAAATTTGCCAGATATACTATTTTGTATATTCAGAGTGCCAGACAAAAGCGATTTATAACATAAATTGCTTGTTATTGAATAGATAGACACTAATGACATTTGTAGTCTGACAGTTGTCTAGACAGGGTAATAGCTTCTGTTATCACCCAACATTTTAAAAAGGTGTCTTTTTTTTTTTAATGTGTGTCTTATTCCCGAGGCATCTGGATGAATTATTTCATCGGGGATAATATTTTGCCGATGATCATCAAACCTTAGCCGTCTAGATGGGATGATCGGTGGAAGAGGAAAAGAGCCACAATCAGTGTCTCGTCAATCTGTTTAACCTCCACACAGCACAGGTGTCACATCCTCTAATGACAAATTAATGTGACATTTTCACCGCTCCCTGACACTGATGAGGGATTTTGCAATCCGACCCCGATGCAAGTGAACTCCCTTTTATTGTATTTCAGTTTGAGCTAATTTTGGAATTTGTGAAACGGAATAACCGTTTTCAGTTAGAGACAGAGACGTCCAAAACAGTATAAATGTGTTATTGTCACCAGAGTGTCATCGGTTTTGAATCACTACATCATTTGGGAAAGGGTGATTGGGATAAGGGGTCTTTTGAGCGTTACAAATTGGAGGTGTGGGGTTTGAAAGAAGAGGGCATTTACAGTAGCAGGCAGGGAGCATCTAATAAAAGATGCTATTATGTTGCAGTATGGGAAATGTAGGATCCAGTGTTTATGGAGCTTGACCTGTATTAGGGATTAAAATCAGGATGAATCAGACTCCGCTGCTGCAATTCTGACCTCTCATTTTTTGATTTTAAATTGCTGGAGTAACCCTTTAACCGACCTCATAGTTTTATCATTACTAACACTATTTCTTTCTTTTCCTTTTTGAGCTGATATCAGTGAAGACAGTGAATCGAATATTATTCAGCATTTTCTCATTTTTCAAGACCAAAATGCTAGCTACTTCCAACTTCTTAGTTGTAAAGATATGTTGCTTTTCTCTGCTTTTATAGTAAGTAGGATATATTTGAGTTTCGCCTGTTGGTTGGACAAAACAAGCACTTTGAAGACGTCACCTTGGGCTTCATGAAATAGTGACAGGACCATTTTCTGACAGTTTTTTCAACAAAACAATTAATCATTTAATTGAGAAAATAATTGGCAGATTAATCGATATTAAAGTTATTGTTAATTGTTAGTTGCAGCCATTTTTTCCTTTATTTAACCAGGTTAATAACTCTGTTATTTGTCTGATAAATTGATCAATCTTAACTCATTGCTGTCATTGCTGAGATCTCAGGTCAAGGGGCCATTATTTCCATTATCGATTTATCTGTTAAATATTTTTGTGATTAATTATTTAGTCTTTGTGGATGTTAGAAAAAAGTGAGAAATGTTGTCACAGTTTCAGCCCAAGGTAACATCTGCTTGTTTTGTCCGACCAACAGTTCAAAATCCAAAGATTTTTCAATTCACAATGATATAAAACTGAGAAAATCAGTTTGAGAAATGACTTAAAGAATTACTCGGTCATCAAAATGTTTATGTATAATTGTCAGTTGGCTAATTGATTAATCAGCTTATCATTCAAGCATTAAAGAGTCCATTAGGAAGCAACACAAACAGATTCTAAACAAAAATTCAGATTTCAGGATCCAGTTTTAATCAAATCCAATTTTATTGACTCCATTTTTATCAAGGTATCATCCCCCCCAGACCTCTCAGCAGCGTATTACTCACATTGTCAGTCTGGTGAGGATTGGCTTGGTGGAGCAGTGAGAGGGCTTCTCTTGACCTGCCAGCATCCCTCCACGCCACAGCGTCTGCAGCGCCTCCTCTCAGTGGCTGTGACAGGAGAAGGAGGATGGCGATGAATCAGTGGCAATGACGAAGATCTTCCCAGCACTGACTCCTCTCTGAGTCGCCGGACACTGTCACGCAGCGAGAAAGCGTGTGATCACAGTTACATACAGTTACATACGGTTTGATACGTCTCTTATTTGGTTGTGGGGATTGTTTAAGCTTTGCAATCTGCTAATAATATTGTTTTATGCAAAGTCACCAATCTCTATTCATTCTTAAATGTATTAAATATCGTAAAACAACCTCACTCTTCGGTATAAAATACACTGTTGTTGGTATTAGCATGTCATGTGCCTGTCAGTGTCTCCATGGGAGGCCCAGACTGTCATGTGACTGAACATAAAGGGAAGCCTTCGTGAGCACTGCTCCTGTTTATTTAAAGCAAGGAGATTTATTTAAGAGCCCGTTGCACAAGATAAGCTGCAAAGGTACAGCTCTAAATGGAATAGAAGAGGCTATTTGTAAATGTCCGCAAGTGCCTGGCTTTAAGTGCCTGGCTGAGAGATGAATAGAGACGATAAGCAAGAGAGGGTAATTTCAACAATGAGCGTTTTAAAAGGTAGATATTTTGCGATGACAGCCTTTAATTGATCTCATGACTCTTAAATAGAGTATAATATGGGGTTTTTATTGAGCTCATCCAAATGCTGACACCACTCTGTCAATTCGGGGAGTGTAATAGTTAGAAGGATGGCTTGTGTGGCCTGAATGTCAGAGCAGAAATTCTGAGGCAGCAAGTGCAGATTTTTTTTTTTTTTTCCCTACCTCAAGTCTTACATGCACACACAACGTGGATTTACTTTGATCCCATCCTCGACAATAAGAGCCTGCAAGCGATGGTCTGTGGCAAACACTGACTGAGGAGGGATGTTTTGGATCCAAAATGGCGTCAGCAGAAGCTGAAAGCCCCTCCATGTTCTTGACTTTAATTGAGAGAGAGCCCCTCAAGCGTACTGCCAATCTTCCCAGTAGAGGAAACCCTACAGGGAACTTTTCCTGCAGTGAAATGTCGAACTACTCATTCTGTGCCAGCGTACAGTGCTTGCAGCTCTCTATCTCCCTTTATTGTGAGATAGCGTCGGACATTATACTTTTAAAAGCATAAATCGTATGATTGACATTTGAGTGGTTAGATATGAAGCTCAGATATATGTCCCTGGCTGCTTAGATGTAAACTGTACATTCTTCAGTACATGCATACAACATACAGTAATCTTGATGTGGTTGCATGATCCACAGGATTAGTTTGGATTGGCAAAGCTGACCACTTTCACATAGCAATAATAATCTCTTCTTGAACTAATAACATTAATCGTGTTGGGGAAATATTTATTCCTGCATGGAAGTGGCAGGAACACTTTTAACCTGTCACTTAAATAATTGATAAAGAAAGGGGGAGGGTGGAGGGGTGATGGGGGGGGGGGGTCCAGATGATGCACTGGAGTTTCACATAGGGCCCATGTACTGTGGAATGTTCATGTAAGGAAAGGCAGGGCCCTAAAACTCTGCCAGATTTCATTTCACGCTCCGCAGAGCACAGCCTCTGAGACGGTGACATTTACATGGCCCTCTATACCAGCGCCAGTTGCTGCAGGCCCAAGGCACTGGCTAAATCAGGCACAAGGGCCAATGAATGAGGAGGCATCACGAGCACGAGAAACAAGGAAGAGATGGCTAATGTGCTGTGCAGAAGGAGCACACATAGCACATGAGTTTATGTTAGAAAGACTGTCACATCAGTCATCTTCAGTAAAAAAAAAAAAAAGACCTTTCTGTGGAGGAAAACGCATTATGTTAAATATATAAAATATACAGTGATAATGTATCTTCACCATAGTACATAGACGCTACATGATAGCAGCAGCTCAGCAGCCAAGACCTTTGTAAATGATTATGGCTGCTTTGTGCAGCATATGAAAAGCCATGAACTCCCACAAACCCATTAAAACAGGTCAGTTAGGCAAAATCTATTATACTGTACTGTATGTGCAGCAGTAGTGTTTGTGTGTATGTGTGAGGGGGGGAGGAGACCATTCTGTAAGACCAGCTTTTCCAGGGATTATCTGCTCCAAAGACCAACTGGTCATCTCCTAACAAAAAGGTAATCGGGCTAGTTTGAATGCTAGTTAACCCCTGCTGCCCGACTTCAACATACTCATTCTATCCCTCACTAATCTGATTGGGTCTCCACCTCTCGTAGCTTACTGTGTCACCCCAACCAGCATGAGTAGTTCAGTCCTGATTGAGCTCCGTATCGGCTCTTGCTTTTAAAGGCGTCCTCCCCCCCGAGAGGTTTCCCAGTAGGTTGAAATAAACATGCAGAGCAGCGGCACATGCTGAAATCTTTCTGGCTGCATTGAAAGGAAACCCTTTGGCAATAGGTGAATGTGTCCCCCACTTAAATCATTGTAGACTGCTTTCTCACTTCTTCCAGTAAGCTTCTGAAATTGCATAAAGACAATGCACATTTGCCTTATATAATAACCGCACAGAGCAACTTGGGCATCATCTCCACACACTGTATCCTCTGAGAGTGTTTGGCTGTGGATCCAGTCTGGCTGCTCGTTTCTGGTCTTTAAATCCTGGCTTTTGCTTTTGTTTTTGTTTCCTGGCAAGTCACTTTGCTATGATATTTTTTCCCAGGTGGTGTGAAACTATAGAGCTGTGTGTGTAAACACACACTGGAGCCTGTTCAACTCAGAAAGCTGTAGAGTTGTACATACCTGCCCTTCATTGTCCGCAGACATGTATTCTTAAACATATTTCACGAAAATGTTGAGCCATAGCAGTCGCTGCGATATAATCAGATGTAGAAAGGGAAGAGGCAGATGGACATAATGACGGCAGCCACTCGAGAGCAGGTGGAGGTCAGCGTTTGCTACCACGCAGTCTCAACTGGTCCGTTCGTCACGGTGCAGTGAATCAATACTGCTGTCAAGCAGATGAGTCTGCACCGCTAGTCCATTACAAAGTGGTAAATCTAGCTATGGCGCTTACTAACTGCCATAATGAGGTGGTAACAAAGTTATGGAATCATTAGTGAGCATGTGTCCCGGCAGGACGGCGAGGGAAAGCGGGCTTTGGGAGGTTACAGCATGACAGATGGTGGCTGTATGTGTGTGTCAGTGTGTGAATGAGTGAATGCTTGGTGGTGGTGCTCAGGGTTGTTTTTGCATAAAGGCAAGCGCACGGAGGACAACATATGATATTTAGCTGTGATGGTAGCAAGATTTTACTGATTTGTCTACTGTGATAATTATTCAAATTTAAAATTACTGGCAATTCTGGTTTCATTCCAGAGAGAAGGTTTGGCTTTGGCAGATTTTAGTTTTAACATGATTTCAATATTGTTTACAGAGCAGAATATTACTTATAATATATATAAAATACTTCATTATCCCCTTTGCCAACTTGCTACAATACTGTTTACAGTGTTTTTGTAGAAGTAATGTTTATATTTAGTGTTTTATTTCAAAATTAATACTATCTGTGTCAAATATCCCTCCATTATTTCATCTACTTTTTTTCATTTCCTCTACATATAATACTTCCTAATCAGTCACATTTTATGAGTAATAATTCATCTGAAACAATCATTTAAATGGAACTAAACCAAACGTCATGTTTGCATTAATTCCCGGATTATCTCTTGGTTTATAGAGACAATCATTTGTCAAATTATGGATTACAGAAGCCAGCAGGCAAATTGACTCTTATGAGCATTGTGTTAGCATCTCATGATTTCACACAAGGCCGGGAACAAGAGCCCGTAAAACGTGTCAATGAAGTGGTGTAAAGTAAATGCAGCTCCTTGTGTGGTGTTTATTTAAGTTCAGCCATAAATCACCATGTTGCGTTTTGGCTGCAGGGAGAGAAAAGGGGAGAGCGGAGGCAGAGGGAAGGGAGGGCGGGAGGGACTGGAACTGTGGTCCAAAGCCAAAACACGACCAATGCCAAGGTAGCAGGCATGGAAGAGGTGGGAGGGAAAGAAGATGAGAGGGAAAAACCTTCTTCTCAATCTAATAACCTGCATGGATGGATGGAAAGTGACGGACAGAGCCCTATTTATGACCAATCATCTAGATTGCCCCTATATTTAATATTTTTTTTCATACAGCTAGCACAATCAGACGTATTAGGGCCTATTTTTCTGCTTTCTGAAGAGGCCATTTTCTTTCATTTATTTTTGTACAGTATGAAAAACGACTTCCTTACAAATTTGAAAATGGCCTAAATGGACCACAACTAAGTATGTTGCAGTGATTTTGGTGTGTTTGCGTCATGCATACGGACTCCCCATTATTTGACAGCCACAGGAAGAAGACAAAATTTGCCACAACAATGTTTTCTTAGTAGTAAATGTAAAAAAAAAAAAATAATCGAAAAAACTAAAATTGAGTCCATATTGCGCTTGTTTTTGCTGACTGGCCTTGGCAGAGCTCAACATGTTGCCTTTTCACTCCACAAATTGACTATTTTTTAAAATTTTGTAACCTCAGAGTGCACCTGCTTCTTTTGCTGGAGTGGCCTTTTTTTGAAATTCTTCTTGTGACTCTTTACAAGCTCAAATTGTCCTGGCAACCGAGTGAGAGTGAATATCACCCTGCTCCCAATTTTCCACCTGCAGAGGGGCCAGGAGGGGAATGAATCAGCAGACCCCTCCATCAATGTCGCCTTGACTCTGGCTCTTCTCTTCTCTTGACCTCCACACCCACTCTTTTGTGACAGAGAAATTTAGCGTATAGATTTATTAGTAAATTAATTAGCGGAGAAGAAAAAGGTCACAAGCGCTGAGATCTTTGCACATGTGCGACAGGGAGAGTTCTTTGCTAATTGAGCACAAAATGGACGGACAGCTGGAGGTCAGGCATCAGTCTGGCCCTGTGGGTTGAGTGATGGGGTTGCTGTGGAATTAGCTGGCTTCTAGTCCCGTTATTGGTCCTCATTTTTTCAGGTCACCACTCATGCCTGTATTCTCGCTGAGCCTTTTCCAGGGACATGCCATTTTTAGTATAGATAATCTAGATATACGTAATAAAAGTTGTTTTGGATTGAATTCAGGACAGCAGATTTGCAGGGAGATCAAAATATGTTTTTGGCTGAAACTAAGCGATGGTGTGTGCGCGTGTGTGTGTGCATGTGTGCGTGCGTGCGTGCGTGGGTGTGTATGTCACAAAGAGAGACAGAGATAAAGATGAATGAATGTCCCTGACTGAAAGCAAATTAGTGCAGTTTGGAGAATGGCTTCAGCACCATGGACAGCGTCTCATGCTCCATGCATATCACAATGCTCTTTTATCTGTATCGCTACACTCCATCTGTTCGCACACAAACACGCACGCAAACACGCAAACACGCACACACAGATCCAAAAGCCAATGTACGTTTATAGAGTAATGAATGTGGCAGTGCAGCAAAGATCTGAGGAGCAACTTTCCATGACAAGCTCAGCAAACACAAGTTTGCAGCCTGAAAAGGAAGCTTAATTTAGCATTGCCTGTTATTTTATCTGCTCATTTCCATAGATGGCTTTGACACCTTACAAATTTACAGGAGGTATTAGGGTGAAGCACTGACACAAGCACTCTGTATAAAAGTTTTACTGATACTTATTATATTTATTTATAGAAAGCCAGAATAGAGACCATTTATTTTGTTTATTTAATTAACTTTTCACAAAACTAAGAGTTTACAGCCATGTTGGAGTCTCTGTGAGGCTGTATTGAGGGACGGCTGTGTTTTGAGCTAAATGCTAACTTTAGCCTGCTAACATGCTCACAGTGACAATGCTAACATTCTGATGTTTAGCAGGTACGTTTGCTATGTTCAGCATCTTAGCATGTTAGCATGCAAACATTTACGAATTAGCATTAAACACAAAGGAGCTGGTGGAAATGTCATTGATTTTTGCATGTAAATAAACAAAAAAAATGAATTTTTTGACCCGATGGTAACCATGAATTTCCAAAATGGTAGCCCAACAGACTGACAGACCAACATTGCCATCCATAATGCCATGCTGCTAGCGTGGCAAAAAAATACTTAAATGTTCTAAAGTGAATGTTTCCACTATACTATAGATATTATCTGAAGTATCAGTTTGAAAATTATTCAACCCTCTATATCTACATCTTCATAATCCTCAATATGATAGCTTGTTTGTCTCGTTTAAGCCTGTAGTGTCTTGCTGGTGTACTGTGTAGAGTCTTGGCTGACAGTTTTTGTGCAACACATTTGATCCAAAGGATGCTTGGCTCAGTGAGTGTGATGCTCACCATCAGCTCCTATGTAGGTACTGTCCAACATAGATGTAAATGATCAAAACACTCACACAGTCAGTGTTGAGAGGACTCTGAGTACTCATCTTCAAGTTGTTTTATCTCCATCTTAATTGAATATTAATTTCCATCTCACTTACTTCCCTTACTCCATTCAGACAGGCATTTCATTGAACTTTAAAGTTTGGATAAGATAGTTCTCGCCTGGATTATACTTTCAAAGGTTCTGGTCTCTTTCTTAGAAATTCTCGTCTCGTTTTTGTATTTGCCGCATCAAAAAGAAGAATGAGTGGAAAATGCAAACAGGCACCTATTTACTCACTAATTTGAGATCAGAAAGCAAATCAATTAATGGCATTGTCCCTTTTGGAATGCGATGTATCCAATGCATTATGGACGGCAAGCAAGCCTTTGTAGCGTAATTAGCAAGTTGTCGAGAAGAGGATGCTGGTTTTTTCTCCTCCCTCTAAATGCTTTCCACGCTGCCAGGCATGCAGACAGTGAAAGCCTGCGTGTCGAAAGCATGAAAAACTGGCATCTGTGAGGACACCCAAATCTCCTTGGCGGTTCTGGCAGAGAGAGAGACGAGTGCACAGGCAGCAGAAAATGGCTTAGTCAGGGTCATCACTAGCCAATAGCTTTGGATAGCTGTGACAAGCCAGGGCATTTTCTCAGGCTCCAATAAGATAAGTGAGAAAATATCTTCTAACACTTTTCTCACGGTCTTTATCAGACATAATTATCATACATACATTTTATGAAGTGGTTAAGATTGTAGTGTTTATATGACACCTACAGTACAGAATCTTCCAGAGCTGATGCCGCAGGGAATTTTAAGTCCAACTGAAATTAAATTGCATGTTCTTGTCTGCTAAAGCATACATATCTGCTTTTTAAATCACGTCCTGTGTCCTCCTTTGAGGAAAAAATGGTACCCAAAAGGATGAAATTTTATAGTTTATATTTTCTGGCTTCATTATGGTGTCTGTGCATATACAGTACCACGAGAATGTCATTGTTTTGACGTAGACAGAGAAATGCTTTCCAAATAGCAGAAACCATCACCATTCTATCATTGGCTGACAGTGACACTGATTAACACCCAGACCCAGACTTTGAACTGCAGCCCATATTAGCTTTCTAGCTAATGTCTCCTTCACATGTGCAAGCATGGACACAAAGAATGACATCTTTGCCTGCTCAACGAGCACGCTGCTGATGTAATTTTGCAGACCAGAGAGCAGTACCTGCACATGTCAAGATCTTTCATTTTAGATGCTATGTTATGTGATCTTTATTCTTCAATACCACTGCTAACAAAACACTGCCTGTCATTGACTTGTAAGGTACCAGCAGAAGTTTGTTTAGGTTGTGCCCCTGCTGGATCAGCTGTCAGTTAAACACCTACACCAGCCTGCCTACTCAGAGTCTTGGAGGCAAAGGAGCATTGCTGATGTATGTCCAAAGACCTTTTTTTTTCTTCCTTTTAGTATAAAAAAGACAATACTTTTGTTTAATTTCTTATAGATGACTTTTGTTATTTCAGTTGGACTTTAAGAGCATTTCCCCATTGGCTGTTTTTTTTTTTTAAATAGAATAACACATTTGCCAAACACAGATCACATCGTTTATTTCATTGTACTGTATCCTACAGAGGCACTGTACTCCATATACTGTGTGTGTATATCCTGTAACCCACTAAAACATAATCTTAAATCCCGATTGAACATTGTTTTCTGTTATACGTGAACAGCCACAGTAGGGGGGACTTACCTCAGTATGGCAGAAGTCAAACTGAGTCACGATACCTCAGTTTGCTGCTGCACAGTGGGATTATTTCTTGCATGTCAAAGTGCCTGGATGCTCTCTTCGAAATTACTCTTTTCACTGGAGATGCATATAAGCATGTATGGCTGCTGAAGTTCAGTGGCCTGCAGAACAGCAGATGTACTTCCTGCGTCGACTGGCACGCAAGACGTGTCTCTAAAGCCGCGTGATGGCGAAGGTTGGTTATGTTCGACAGAGTTTTGTTTGTTTGTTATATGACGATGCTTTTATAATATTAGGTTGTTTTTTTTTTTTTTTGAGAGCTTTGAAATGCGCAAGTACACACAAATGCATATGCGGCACACAGAGCAATAGATACTGTGCTGACAAAATACAACCATGCATGCACACGCTCAAAAACAAACACGCTTGATGATGTCATTTGTATAATCTGATGGAATCTGGGCCAGCGTTGACGAGGAGGCAGCCGGCGGGATGAGCAGTCACTGTCATAATGATTTGGTGTGTAGGAGGGGGAAAGAGGGAGTGTGTGTGTGTTTGTGTGTGTGTGCCTGCTTATTGGGGAGGGGTGTCACCTAACAGACGCATTTCTCTTGCTCATTCAGAGCTATTTTTTGCTTTATGTGCAGTTTCAAACAAACAAAATGTACTGATGCATGAGTCATTTTACCTTGTACTGTTTTAATTTATGCAGTCAGTGTAAAGTAAAACAAAGTGGTTCTGCTCCATGTGCACCATTAAGCTATTAGTCATTTATGTTTGGCTGATCTGAGCAGGTAAAGCCAGGAGAATTTGTGAAAGAAAAGATAAGAAAAAGGAAGATCCTTCTTACTCCAGTTGATATTTTGAAGCACCGTTCATGCGCAGTTGTAGTTGGTAAACACTGTGATTAACTTGTCACTGTGATAAATGGCAGCTTTCCTTCAGGCCTAAACTTAGTCATTCAGTAATTTTGGCTGTTCTCGCCCTTTAAACATTGGCATTACTTTCAGAATTTGTCATGTTTCCAAATGCCAGACAATTTAAAGCGTCATCACTGCACAGTTTGTTGGAGAAAAAAAAAAAAAAATGTTGCATTTGGTCACAAGCCACACAATAAATTCTTGGAACAAATCCTGTCAAAATTACACCAGCCATTTAGATATCTAATTAAGCTTTTGCTCACTGCCAACTCATGATAGACAAATATTAATAAAGTAGTTGAATGTTTACACAGCAAATGAAGACACTGATGTGTGTAAATGATTAACATAGTTTTAGTATTAAGACACTAAAAGCATAATTATTGTACTCATAAAATTAACCAACTTTTTTTATGACGACCTGCGAGAACTCTGCCTGCAGCAATACAGCTAAAGTAATAGGATAGCTAGCAATCAATGTGTGTTTATTGATTCACACACAGGCCCAATACAAACTAGACCACATCACAGTGTTGCGTCAACATCCTCTGATTGCCCCAAAGCAAACGTCAATAGGAATGATTAACTGACTGCTGTGTATGAGTATAAGAAAGAGGGTACATGTAGATGTGTTGCAGATTGTGTTGTTACTGTTTCTACATCTAGTTATTTCTCTGGGTACCATTATCACTCATCTGTGACATCTTCAAACTCTGAGGTTATTGGCTGTTTCAGAGAGCAGCAGGTGGTGAAGTTATTTTGTTGAGTCTAGTGAATTATTGAATGTAGGTTTTATGTATTTTGTGCCAGTTTCTCTCAAGTAGAGCAGCACCATGGATATTATTTTCGAGAGAGTGAGACAAGTGAAGTGATATTGCCACACAATACATTACTAGATAGAAGCGATGATTGCTGTGTTTGATCTGGATAAAAGGAGAACTTCCATCTTATTCTGCATCCATTACATGTAATATTTTCTTCATTTAAAGTGCCCTTCATGGTTATCCACAGGGCTACATCGGTGTGGGCTGCAGCCACTTGTCTACTTTCTTTTCTGTCGGTGAAAATTTGAATCGCTGAAGGTCATATTTTGTGTTTTGATTTATGTCTTTGTACCTGTAGTGAGCATTTATGTGTGTAATCATTTACATAAGTGTTAGCGTGTGTATTAAGCCAGTGTTTAAAGTAATCCTGTGCACATATGCTTGCATGGCTGTGTGTTTATGTGTATTTAAGGTGCAGGACGCATGTGAGTGGGCGCACAGGCGTGTTTTGTGTATGATTTACATCGACGTGCAGTATAGCGAGGCAGTTGTAGGAGGTGGAGTTAGTCCTGGCAGTCAGCGTGATTCTGCTGGCCTCCAGACACCAGATTCTCCTCAGGTGATGACGCTTACTGTTGGTCCTAGCCGATGATGTAAACACCACACTTGTTGCCAATTCTAACCTGCGCGCACTTGATTCATTTAAACTCCTCTCCCAGATACTTTGGCACAGTTGGGCAGAAAGAATTGTATAGAGCCGACTTGGACATTGACTCATTAAAATTTATGGCAGTCAAACAAATTTTTATTGGGATTCTATAAAAAGGCGCTTCAGGGCTACACAAATGTAGTCTTTAAAACTGCGTAAAATGCAACTGCAACATCCACAGTTTGCACATTGTCAGAGTTACAAATATAAATGTTAAATTGCACATTCATTAGGTGAAACAGTGCAAAAAACAGAAGCATTCTTCAGTTTTGTCAAAATCAGAACAATGGTAAGAGACGACATCATACATCACACTTGACAGAGAGACACACATTGACTCAGCCCTTTATAGACACCATTATATTGCATGTAAGTGTGCGTGTTTGTTCACACACAGCAAGGTTACGTGTGCACGCACCAGGTTGTGTAGTATTCCGTCTAAGCCTTATTTTGTTCAGCATGTGTAATCCCCTTAAATTCCCCACTGATAGCCTGACTACCTTCACTTCAGATTAGCTGAGGTGGAGATCAAGGAGTGCTCCTCTCATCAGTATGTAGGACAACACAGAGGGGACACATGGCTCATGATAATTTTTGTTTCGGGAAAGATTTCTGCTACCGTGGATTTGGATATTTCGTAAGATCAGCACAAAGTCTGCACTGAAAATAAAATACATATGGTGTGTGATGTAATGCGCATAATCCTCCTTTGCAGTCGCTTCCTGTACATATTTGTGTTCACTAATGCACTTGTGCTTATAATTCCAACCGTATGCATCTGTTTTGCATGAATGCACGCAAACACACCCATATAATACCCATATAATATAACACGCTTGATTTACTGCCTCATAGAGATATCAACTACATATCACATAAATATCTGAATGTCATATAGGCCCCCTAAACAAGTATCCATCTCTTTAAGAGGCCCAAGCTTCATTCTCTCTGATGAGTTATGCTTTTTTTTTTCAATAGCCTCTCTTCTTATGTAACCGCGATCCCACGCTGCATTAATCGTATAACCCACAGACTGTTGTGAACAATTACACATTGGGTAACAAGTTAATGGAAGATAGGATATAGTGTGTACACACTGATTTAATGACTTTATATGTTCCTTATGGGAGAGCTCGCTTGTGTAAGCCAGATGGAGGGGTTAGGGTTTAGGCTGTGTTTCAGTCTCTACACGCAAATGAATGTTTAAATCTTTGCCCATGTTTATGTGGATGCCATCCATACGGTTAAATTGTTGGATGCAACAAATGTTTAGGGGCTGTAAGCGCAGTGATGGTTTCTGTGAATTTCAAACTGGGGCGGTTTAGCCTAATGAGGCTCTGCAATAGTGGAACATTAGAATTACACTTCCTCTGAAGTCTTAGCAGAATTAGCACAATCCTACAGTATGTCAAATAAATGTAGTGGGGTTGGATAGATTTGGTGCAGAGGCGTACTTAAAACAAATATTGTAACACTGAAAGCTGATACACAGTTTAAACAAAGGAGAATTAAATGAGCCTTATTAAAGGAGGTCAAATCTTTTCCCAATTCAAATGCAGTATGTGTTATGAAAAATGAGACAGCTGAGATGTGTCTGCAAGGACTTCAGCTTTTTCAATTCAATATCTAAACAAATTCAGAATGTAAAATATTAAGAGAATAGTTTGACATTTTGGGAAATATGCTTATTAACCTGCTTGCCAAGAGGATTTCTGACAAGATTAATACTATCCTCTTGACTTCTTGACGGAACTACAGCTGGAGAGTGATTCGCTTAGCTTAGTTTAGCTTAGCATAAAGCAGGAGGAAACAGCTAACCTGCCTCAATCAAAACCAAACCTAGCTGTTTTTACATTGCTGTTTGAGTAGGGATTAAACAGAGATACAACATGTTAATTACTGAGCTTTACAGGTGATGGTAGACATATTTTTGAAACTTCCAGCTATTAGGCTAAGCTAAGCTAATCTCCACTTAACATTCAGACACGAGAGTGCTGTGAATCTCCTCATCTGACACTCAGCAAGAGAGTGAATGAGCGTGTTTCCCAATATGTCATACTATTCCTGTAACTAAAGGAAGCTGAATTTTCTTTTCTTTTTTTTGCAAACAATGAAGAATATTCTCAGAAAAAAAAATTATTATCTAGCATAAAAACTATATACTCTGTATGAGTCTGTATGTGTATCCAAACAAGTTTGGCACAGTCCTGCAGATGGGATGGCCAGTGTCCAATGGTGCATTGGAACAGAATACTATTAAGGTTCAACTGAGTTGAATGAAGTGAGTTATATGAGTACCATGGAGCAGGAGCCTGAACATAGCGCCTGAGGCCAAAAGAGCTACTGTACAAGTACGTGTGCAGAGAAGTGCAAAATTATGCAAACAACGTTGCATAATAATGACACATCCTAATGTATTATTAATCTGCTTACTTGACAGTGGTGCGCTGTGCACTTTTAAACCTTGTTTTTTTTTTTTTCTCCCAGGCAGGACTGTTGGTCATGTTCAAATATGCCATTATCCTGTTTGAGTTTATCTGTGAGACTATCATCGGCGACACACCTCTCCACCTCGGATCGCTCACTTTGCCTCCCTAATGTCCTCATAAGTCACATCATTACGACGCCACAATTATTCTCTCCTCGTCAAACACAGTTCGGCAGTGGTGTTTCAACACAGCCTCAAACCACATTTCAAAAATGACTTCGCCTCACTTTGTTACAGCCAGAGATGTTGTGCAACCTTTACTGTATATGTGTCTCTCTATTATACTGAATGTTCAACTTGATTTTTGTCCTTATGAGAATATTGAGTCCATAAATATAATGGACTTACTGTTACTGAATTGAATGCTCAGTTTTTGGGGTGAGTCCAAAGCCTGTATATGTGTGTGGAAGTAAAGTCTTAGGAAAGGTGTAATATATTTAATGTATACTCTTACTTTTGGGTATTTTTGAACATTTTCCTCTTACTTAAGTTTATCTTTGCTAAAATGCACTTGACTATATCTTAAATTACACAGTATGAGCTAGGATTTGCACAAATAATGTCTGGCAAATTGTAAAATGCCTTGGCAACAAACCTGAGTAATAGCTATCTGATTAACTATGTAGTGCCCACTTTTAACCATGATAGCAGGTTGGTAACATTATCCAAAAGGTGAATTCATTCAGGAAAGCAATAGAATTATATTCTTATTGTATATCATGGGACATACATAATATACTGCATTGCATCTAATATGTTACCACAGTGTAGATCATTGTTATAGAGGTCATAAGTGAGACGGGTGTCCTCGTAAGATTAATGCAGTAGATATAGTAAATTAATAATTATAGCTGTCGTTTTATTTTAGTTTGTTGTTTAGGTTATTGTTGTAAAAACCACTCGATAACCAAGTCTAATGCCTTGTAATAATATATTTATATATATTAATGGGGGCTTTCTTGGTTTAATAAAGAAAGAATGAATCGTAATTCATTCTTTGCTGCAGACAGTACATGAAGATACTGGTAAAGTCAGCCTGGGTGTTTTATAATGCAGATGTATTTATGATAATAGCATAAACTGCCTGTGTCAGTTTAATAGTGCTGTCGTTTTGTTCTTACAGCAGAGGATTCAGATATGTTTGAGTAGTAAAGGTTAATTCTGTGTGATGAGAGACAGACCAACCCAGTCTTACATCAAAATCTGTAATAGCTGCTTTGGTCCACTGGCTCTAAAACTGTGAGATGCCTAATTTTTTTTTTTTTTTTTTTTTTTTTGGCCTATTCTTTTCTATTGGCCTGTGTCCATGACAACTTTCTGTCTTTGAAAACAAAAAGAAAAAGAGTTGTATGCCATTAGTGCGCTTCATTCCATTTCACGTTGCCGCCGGTCAGCCACAACCTGAATCTAAACGCCACGATCTCTGTTAAGAAAAGGCGTTTTATAGGCTGTGATTGTAAAATGTGAAGCTGCTCATTTAATTTTATATTTCCAAAACTATGTGGCTGAGGATTTAATATGAAATCGTCTTTCTTAAAACAGAGTCTTCCTCAATTAATATTGAGCCACGTCATCCAGTAAAGCACTCCAGCGTTTGTGTGTTTGTGTGTGTGTGTGTGTGTGTGTGTGTGTGTGCATCAAATCTTGCACCACGGCCATATAATCGGGATGATCACGGGGTTATCAAACTGTACTTTACATTTCTCATCCCTCATTTAATCCCTGCACTTGTCACTTTCATATATTTCATCAAACGGGACTTTACATTGTGCATTGCATTCAACCTCCACTGTTACATAATTTAACTGTTCATGTCACATTTATTTGTTGCTCTTGTCACCTTCATATATTTCATACGCTTCATTTCTTTGTCCATAGCACAGTCCATATTTCCTTTGTACAGTCAATATTTCAAGTTTTATGTCCCATTTCAAAACTATTACTATTTCATTATGTAAATAGATTTTAAAATTTCTATTAAATTTTAATATTACATTGTTCATTTCATTATTATTATTATTATTATTACCTTACTTTTTTCTAATTTTTTTCTTCTGTGTTGTGTTTTTTGGGGGGCAAACACATTCTTTGTATGCTTGCATCGGCTAATAAAACAGATTCTGATTGAATGTCATGTCCTGCTGACATAAGACAAGAATCATAAAGATAAAAAAAAAATCTCCAGGGTTGTGTAAACAGTAGCTTACGCATGTGTCAGTATTTGATGACCTGGGAATGAAAACGGGTTAGTCTTTTCAGCCCTAACCCTAATCCTAACCCAAGTAATTCAGACCTTCCTCCAAGCCTGTAGTAATGCCCTAGATTGTCAGCAGTATTGTAATCTCTGAAGGTGACTCATTTTGGTCACTATTTCAACTAAAAAAGAAAAAAACCAAACAAACAAAAAGCTTCATATTATATATTTGGCCTTCAAAGTGCTCTCTCGTGGTGGTCTCGGCCTGGAGAGGAACATATGTCAGTGTGAAAATTCTACATGGCTCCTGCTTTGAAATACTGACCTTTGAACCTTGACCTCAGTGCAAGTTTGAAGGTTTATAATTCAGCAACAAAAGGGGCAACAGACATGGGACCAACTGTTATAGAGAGCTCTTGATCTCAGCTATTCTGTGAATATAGCAAACAACTGGGGACGCTGTCAAATATGGGTAAAATATGGTTAAAATTTTTACCAATTTAACAATTAGATATTTAAAAGAGTGTCTCAACAGGGCATTTTCTCTTTTATTCCACCAGCCTGTGACAGGAAAGCTTTCTCTGAGACGTGTGATTACATGCAACCGAGTATTTGAGTCAAACAAGTTATAGGTGCTGTATACTGTACGAGCTTTAGTGCAGCTGTTCTCCACGTTTCTGTCTCATGACACCAAAAAAGCAAAACAGCACTAACTTGCATGTTGTGTGCCCGTGGTTTGAAAAACACTCAATTTTATCCTCTCTAATTTGTCTTGTGTTTTTTCAATTTCGTTAAAGATTATAGACAGTCTGGCTCTCTAAAAATCTGGACTACATCTCCCCTGTGTATTTCACACAATCCTTATTTTGTCTCCGGCATGTTCTCTTTTTTTTCCCCCCTTTTACCTAATCTGTTTGTTCCTTTGTTGGTCCTCTGAGCTGTACGATGCATCTGTCTCTCAGCTGTAATTCATCCAAGTGGCAGCCTAGATGCTCATTCATTCCCACTTTGCTTGCTGTGGATGACATGAGGGTTGTTCTCTCTCCCGCTCTCCCTCCCTCTCCACTTCCCTCTCCACTCTATGTGAGGGTTTAACAGTGTGTGTTATGATAGGTTCTGCTTGCCGCCCTGCACTGTAGATAGAGCTTAGCACACTTACTGGCTGAGTAATGGGATATCTGCTTCCTTCAGATTGGTAGATTGGTAGTCCCGTATGTCTTTCTGTTCCTCCCTCTGTCAGACAGATATGTTTTATTCCTTACATACAAATTCCTGTTAATTTATTCAAAACCGCTGAAACCTTGAGATACAGTACATAACCTTAAAAACATTTCTAGTCAAGGAAATATCAGCGAATTATGCTTCCCAAGAGGATGTTACAGTTATGCAAGCAGTTTTATGAATTCAAAGGATTTCGTGTTTTCCAAATAACCACTCTGTCTCAATTTAAGTTTAGAATTAAAAGGGGAAGAAATACAACACTGAACACTTTGACACAGTTAAATAAACAGCTTCTGGCAAATATGATGGCTTGTTGCTATTATTCTTGTGGATAACTCATCCTGGCAGAACCATCCCACAATTAATTTTCACTTTGCTCTTTGTGGTCTGGCAAGGCCACAAAACCATTTGCTCGAGACACACATCATTTCAAGTGGGCTGTACAATAGGTGATTGACAGTTCTCTCCTTCACTTGGACATCAGCATGAATCATTCCTATATCTGATTGATGAAAACACCACTCACTGGGCTATTAAATGGTCTTTGTCTCTGATTTTTAAACTGAAGGAGCCACAAAAACATAGTCTCTATAATTTGGAAGCACAGTAGATCAATACGGATGTAAAAATCATATTTCAGCTTCCTGTTAGTGAACGTTTGAGAGGTGGAGAGTCACTGATTGGTCTGGCATGTATCCAGGATAAACATGATTATTTCTCTACTTTAACTTCACAGCAAAAACTGAGTTCACAACATTTAGTGTGGCTGTAGGTAAAGCTTCTCTGCTTTCAGGCAACAAAAATCCATCTATCTAAAACATCAGTGGTAAACATCAGGTTTTTGTCTCTTTACATATTCAGAAAAAGACTCATTTCAAGATTCAACACTTTCCACCAGTGGTTAGCGATTGTTCAAGGTGAAGCACTGCAGAGGAGAGTTAAATATGCTCTCACCTGTCACTACTCTCTCTGCCTACAACCTATGCCCGTCCTCTGGGGGGGTGTCAACAATTATATATTTACTGAAAGTATAGAACAGGTTGCGTAAGGCTGGCAATGTTCTATATTTTTCTTATTGTGAGATACCAAAGACCAAAACCAACAATGGAAATATCCCGCAAACAACACTTGTTGGTAAGAACATGTCATCTAGTCCTTAGTTTTGGTCTTTGAATGGGATATGTTGAGATCAGATCTACAATAGTTAGTATGGCAAAACCTGCATCACGATGTCCGACCTGTGCTCCCGCTGTGCCAGCTGCTACCTTTAACCACTCAAAACTGTTAGAGATATCCAAAAAATAAGTACATATTGTGGAAATTTGTACTATCACACATTTGTCAACTTTTTCTCACCTCTTCCTCTCCCACTGTCTGTCTCTTGCTCTGGGCGAAAAATCCGCTCTGTGCTTTCTGGTTGAGTCTACATCAGGAATAAAATGGTTGGCCATGTAACAGAGGGGAGCATAGGACGTTTTCACATATACTATGCACATTTTTTAATATGCAGTATTACTCATGATAACACCGAAATTGAGAAAGGGGCAAAAAAAAAAAGGGAGGCTATCACAGAGAGACAAAGCAAAAATGACAGAGGCTAATCGGGGTGAAGAAAAAGTATCATCAAGACCGCCACCATCTCACTCATCATCAGCCTTCCCGCTTCCTCTTCCCAGCCGGTTCCCATTTATCATCTCCTCAAAGTACTGCCGAGCATTGAGCTATGGGGCCGATACATTGAGACACTTTATGTCTGACCTGCGATCAATGTAGTCTTGAAAGCCAAGAGCGGTGTCTGTTAAAAGAAAAAAAGAAAAAAATCTCTCATAACTGCATTCTCTCATTTGTCTGGCTTCTGTCCAGGACTTTCAATCAATCCTTGCACAGCGAGAAACTCCGAAAGAAATTGAATTAGGTCCTGGGCGTTGAACCACGGTTTCTTAATTGGCGCAGGATTAGTTCACATTGATTTGGCCTGATTGGAGTCCCTAGCTTGTGTTTCCACTTAATCACCGAGCGCACCCTTCTCTTGAGCCACTATTTGCATGCACCCTTCCCCTCAACCCATGTCAGTCATTCACATACCTACCTTGAGTATTTACATGAAATCACTGGCTTGCACTGTTGCTGCTTTACTATCGCCATCGCTTCTGCTGCTGCAGCACACATACCACACTGTGTTAATCAGATTTCTTGGTGTTATTATTATTACAGCAGCGTTTGGGTACAGTATAGCAAAAGGTTGATCCTCTGCCAGGTCCAGAAAATTGCCCTCTGGTTACAGAAAATGCTCTGATAGATCGCTGCTGTTATTCTGACTGAGCAGTGGAGAGCGATGGAGGGAGAGAAGGAGCCGGCGAAAGATGGAGAGAGATTGTCTCCAGGGGAAATAAAGTGAGGACAGGAAAAAGAACAGAGATTATGCATGAGAGAGAACAAAAGAGTGGAAGAGAGCGAAAAAGATCACAAATAAGGTTGTGCAAGCAATATGCTCGGAAAGGGAGCAGCAGAGAGGAGATAAGGGAGACAGTTATGAATGGAGAGGGAGACATAGGAGTGGAGATGGACTGGAGCTGTGACAAGACTGTCTATTAAAAGTGCACTTTCTGCTTCCGCCTCTGGAAGCTGAGACCTTGAAAGCAAATATCCTCATGGAATTAGATTTATTAGACTATATTGTATTTTCTGTGGAATTGATATGTGGAAATGTGCCACTTTTTAGGCGCCTTGATGTTACAAGGAGCAAATAAATAGTACCATCAGCATGGGAAATCATCCTAATAGAATGTTTTATAGTATCTTGTGTTCACTCCATGATTAAACCTCAGAATCTATGGGTATGCGTTGATATGTTTTACCAAGGGTATGCACTTGTACATGCATTCAGGATCTGTCATCTAGTCGATAACATGACTGGATTTGATTATAGGCTCTCTGACACACGGCAGATGGGCATTTCTAGGTGGGTAATCTGCACACAGGAGAACGGCCACACAGTGTCACTCCAGATAGAAAAAAGGCAGGGTGTTTGTTTAATGCAATCAGAATGGTCGAGGGGAGGCTGAAAATGCACTAAGCTGACAGGTGCTCATGGGACGAGATGTCATTGAGGAGGGTATTTCACACAGCTACTTACATGCCTTATTCACAATTCAACTTTTCTTTTCCCAACATTAGAATGTAACTTGTTAGCCGGGTCAACTGTGGTTGACACTGAAAATGGCAACCCAGAGCGTGAGTGAAAGGAAGCAGAATGCAATAATCAGCCAGTGGGAGGGATTATCTCTCCTGTCAACATCTATCGAGCCAGACTACAAGGTGGCCGACAGTATAGAACAACTCTTATGACTCTTTATATGTCATATTGGTATTCATTTCACTTTCAGGCACAGTAACATTTACGCAGTCAGACATAATGTGCCATATGTCTCCTTTACTCTTCCACTACATTCGCACCACAGGCCCTCATGCTTCGTGCCAAATTTGCTGCTCATATCTGATTGTGTTGGCTGCTGTTCATATGTATTCTGGGATATAACCCATATCCTGTTCTAATAAGAACTGACAAGGATGTCAAAAAGACAAGTGTGCATAGAGAGACAACGACAAAAGGTATCACATCTCTTTTTGTACCTTTTAGTATGCTTCTCTTGCTCTCGCAGAGATTAGCCATCCTGCTAACACTGAGGCTTAGCTCTACGCAAGGAAATCAGAAAATTTCCTTAATACCGTTGAGCTTTTTCTCTGTTGTTGTGCCCGGTGTTTCCGACAGGTTGAGAAGTTATCGGCAGTGGGGAGGGGTGGTTGTGAAGTGTTTGTATGTGCTAACAGAAGCTTTGACTGCATTAATCAAGTCAAGTTCAGTACACGTATATTAGCCCAAGGTCACAAATTTGTCTTAGAGGACTTAACAATCTGCACAGCATCCTTTACCCTTAGACTCTAGAGTTGGATAAGGAAAGACTGCAAAAAAAAAAAAAAGAAACCTGCATAACATTTTGGGGGGTATTTTAAGGCCGCGCCACAAGAGGATTGTTTTTACATTCTGTACTAACTTCAGATCATGGAGGTCATTTTTCCGATCTGCATATCAATACACTTTCTCACAAAATGTTCAATTAGTCCACAATTTCAAACGCATTTTAATGTAAACTTTTCCTGATACAAAAACACAGAGAAAAAATATGTTGCCATACTTCAGGATCAGATTTTGGTTCCATATGAGTATGTTTCAGATCAGAACATAAAAAGAAATCCATGCAACTTTCTGTTCAGCTTATTAGAAAATCATTTTCCATTTTTACAGCATGATCCTCCCAGTGATCCAATATTTTAGCCCTTCTATGTTGTCTGAGTTACACTATTTTTCTGAGAGGAGAGACCATCAGAGTTAATATCAACTGAGCTTATTTCTCTAATGTCTCAGAACTCAAGTCTGAGTTTCCAGCTTGATTTCACGCTGCTGTCGACCCCTCTTCCAAAAACAGACTCAAAGTTGCATTCTGTGCTTTGGCACATGTCTGTATATATACACACAAACACCTGCTTTTTAATAAATGACTACCTGTCATCAGTGTGTGTTTCTCACATTACAGCACTGTGAATTCATTAAGTGTGCCCTTTGGAAGTCTAACCTGCCAGGTGGGGTGCTGTCAACCCCGCCTGCCTCTGAAGTACGCCCTGCATTTCAATTGCAAATACCGTTCACATCTCAGTGCCCTTGTAAAAAAAAAAAAAAAAATCCCAAAAACACGTACAGGACCACACATTCACACACAACTCACATTCAGATTTTTCTGAGCAGTGCAGAAAGTTAAACCTGCCTCTTTCTGAGACTGAGATTGTTGCCTCAGATGGGTATCCTGGTTAGTTTAATCACCCGTGATTTATTCACAATCTGGAATTATTTTAATCACACAGAGATTTGGGTGTATTTTGAATCGGATTAGTGTATGTTTTTCTGTGGAAAGATGAGATTCTGCAAGTTCACATCTGACTCCGATGCATTCCTTCATGCGTGTATTACACTGCTTCAGCCCTCAGGTTTTCAAGGGATGCTACTGTACAGTATGTGTTTAGATGACTGGGTGCGTAACGATGGGATAAGCCCTAATAGAAAAAGTTGGGTCAGAGCAGGCCACAGCTTGGACTTATAGTTTCCTGAGCAATGTTAGTCCAAAGTGACCTGAGATGGTATTACTGAGTCATCACTAGTTTATGTGTAAGAGTGTGTACGTAGAGGGGTGCGGGGAGGGGTTAGAGGCTCTTGTGGACTGGCAGAGCTAAATCTAAATCCCCCATTTTTCCGTCAATAATTCTCTGCTTTTTCACAGCCTCTCTAATCTTCTTTCTGACGTGACTCACCTCTATTTATCACCAGAGTGCCTGCGTGCCTTAAACAATCAGGCAGAAGTGCGCCAAACTGTCCGTTTGTGTGTGTGTGTGTGTACGTGTGAACATGTGTGTGAGTGTGACTTTCAATCTGTACTGATCCTGATCTTCAACTAGATAAAGGTCTGTGCCTGTCTGTGTGTGTGTGTGTGTGTTTGTGCTGTCTGCTGGTAGATAAGGAATTGCGCGATAACTTCTGAGTTGATGTTATGAGCCGCTGCTTCACAAATTCCATCTTTGTCCAAAATAAGCATCAACATCAGATCCACGACGGACTGGTGTGAAGTCATGCTGCTGTGAAAATGTAATAAAGCATAGAGATAATCACAGCTGAAGTTTGAATAATGGCTCTGTATAATGGCTTTGTGCTACACCAGTGTAGAGATTATGCATCATGCTGGCCAGGCAGGCAGCCCGCTGGTGCTGCTGCTGACTCAGTGCAAGCAGGGGCTTGGGGGGTTAATGCAGCAGGGCCACGGTCTGATCCACAGCCCATCCTCATCTGCCAAAACTTCAAAGGATGCCCTGACAGAGTCTAAAGCGCCATCTCCTCCGGTCTAGGCTCTGCAGAATATCTCCCCTCCCCCTCAGTGCACAGGTCAAACTCTGCCTCATCTTTTATGTATCGCTTACCCCATTGATTGCGCTCTAAGAGATTCATGAGTACAGAGGGGCCTATTTCTGTATCACACTCTAGCACATGGAGTTTTTGGGGTTTTTTTTTTTTTTTCAAAACAAGAAATTTTTCTCTCGTTTATACAGCTCTAATTTCATTTCCTTCTCATTTTTTCTGTGTTTCTGTTTCTGTTCCTCTGTTTTTATTTTTATTTTTTATGTTTTTTATACCGATCTCTCACTGTGCTTCACTCTCACAACTTCCACTTATTTTGCATAGAAGGTCACAGTCATTTCCCTATTTTACAGACCTCTTTTTTTTCTTTTTTTGCTATTTATTGTGCACTAATGAATCATTCAGTCTGCAGGCAGTTAATATAGTAAATTTTAGAGCTGCAGCACAGGAGATGGACACATAGGACAACTTCAAGTCGGATCTGGACACACATCTTTCAAAATGATCTCAAAAATAATTTTTTGCATGTTTAAAGACTGTAGAAAATAAATAATCATTTCTTATTTGTGTGTGCATGTTGATTTGAATGTAGACTCATCTTGGTCATTGGTTTTGATATTTACGTTCACTGAAAGCAGTGACACTGTTCTTCCCAACACCATATTTTAGGGGTGGCTGTAGCTCAGCGGGTCGTCCACTAATCAGAAGGTCGGTGGTTCGACCCCCGACTCCTGTCCGCATGTCAAAGTGTCATTGGGCAAGATACTGAACCCCAAATTGCTCCCAATGCTTGTGCCAGCACCCTGTGTGCTAGCTTGCTGCCATCGGTGTGAGTGTGTGTGAATGGATGAGTGAGCAGCAGAAAAAATTGTAAAGCGCTTTGGGTAAAAGCGTTATATAAATGCAGGCATTTGCCGTTTAGCATGCCAATGTTGTGTCTAATGTATTCTTTATGTTCATCCTTAGTTTTTTTTTTTTTTACTCATTCATATGTTGATCCATATTTTAACAGGCCACCCCAACCCCTCCCCATCCCTGTTTCTGCACCTGTGTTTAAGTGATGTGTGTGTTATGCACCCCAGCAGAGTGTGAAATTGAAATTCTTTCCTGCAGAGGTGACATGATTGACAAGGAAGAGAGGACAAAGGAGATGTGAAATCTCATCTTTTACTTTCCACTTGTGATTTTCCGCTTGTGATTTTCCACTTGTGATTCATTTAAAGGTGAATTTATCATCCTTCATAATATTTATATGGCCATTCTATAACTTGTTTATAAAATTATATTTAATTACATTTAATGAGAATGCCCTTTGTAATTACTCTCCTCAGACATTATGTGACCTTGGAATTCTAAGATTTTATCTGAGTGGTTTTGAGATATTGATGATAACAAAACTGACATGCAGTGAAGTTCTCCACTATTCTTTAAAATAAGATGCATCTTAAATGAGCATGAGCTGTATAATTGACATTAGCAAGCCAGCTTTTTAGTGTGATAGCTAATGGTAAAAATCAGCTTCTCACCAAGTTCAAACGAGATCAAAAAATTACTCTAAACTTAGTTGTAACAGTGTCGATAAAACACTGATTAACTTAACAGTTGAAACCTCACCTTTTTGGGTTTTGTTATAACTCCGCTCTAACTTTCCATGATATCCTTCATAGGATATCATGGAAAATGCACGCTTTCTAGAAAATGACTGTATCTGGTCTGATAGGTTATTACATGGGATAATTATATAAGATCCAGAGAGCTGGATGTTTCTTACATTCTTACATAAGCCTTTTCATTTGAGAAAAAATCCTCAACAACATGAGACCATACGCTTTAAGAGATGGGAGCAGAGTGTTGGTGATCTGCTTTATTGTAAAGCAGAGTGAGTCATTGCCCCGAGACAAAGACTGGCACCATCTCTCAAAACACCTTAAGGACTTAACACGCTAGATTTAAAGAAGTGCAAATAGGCTTAAAATGAATTTCCTCCCCTTATCTTTTCTTTTTTCTTGCCGGCTATGAATTCTGCCCATGTCTCCCTCCCTCCTTTCGTGCCATTTCTTTGAAATGTTGCTTCCCAGAAGACGGGATCAAAAACCAACATGCTGTTGCTGTGATTTTACAGCCAAACTCAACTGGTCTTAGCCGATTATGCACACAGCCATTTTAATGTCTTTTAATTTAACCACTCTGGTCAATGAAGATGAAATTTCTCCATTTACTGTTGGGGTCTGATCTAAAGCAGGAGAGGGGGTTGTGTGTTTCTTTTTTTTATCTCCAAATGAGTCTTGTGCTGTCCACCATCCCCCAGCATTTCACCAGTAATTGCAACACTGAAGTGAGTCTGGAAAAGAGCAGAGAGCAACAACACAGCATGAGCACATGGCACATGGGCCAGCACATTAGCCACCAGGGCACCGCAGGAGTGTTTTGATGTGTTGTGATGAATTCTCAACCACGGACTCTGTCTCTGTTCATTCCAAGGTGGAGAGATGTGCACGCACGCAGGACGAGGAGCCTGGAATTAATCACAGGAGAGAAAACATGCCGAAGTTGAGACAATAAAGAAGGTGAGTTAGACTTCTCTGCATGATTGTCCTCCATTGGATCATCATCATACTGCTTACAGTGTCCCTGCACTCTAAGAAATTAAACTTGGATGTTGTTTGCATTACATAGTTTTATGGTGAAACTACTAAATAATTGAATTTTTGACCATCAAAACAGGAAGATTTCATTGCATTAACATAATAGTGTAAGGTTTCAGGAATACATAATTGTGCTGAGTTGAAGCTATGTAATCAAGTTATTTAAAGGACCAGTGTGTAGGATTTAGTGGCATCTAGTGGTGAGGTTGCAGATTGCAACCAACTGAATACTGCTCCCCTCACCCTCCCCTTCCAAGCATGTAGGAGAATCTACGGTGGCCGCAAAAGTCGTGAAAACGCGGAAAACGTGAGAGGCAGTGTTTAGTTTGTCCGTTCTGGGCTACTGTGGAAACATGGCGGGCTCCGTGGAAGAGGACCCGCTCCCTATGTAGATATAAAGGTAACGAAAACACAACAATTCTTATTTTCAAGTGACTAATTAAAACATACTTATGAATATTATATTCCATTTCTGCCAAGTCCGTTCCAATAGATGCCACTAAATTCTACACACTGCACCTTTAAAACATACTGCAGGCATTGGACTAAATAAAGAGTGTCCCAACGTGCTTTCCGTACCTCTCCACACATGTGCAGCACGCGTAAATTAGCCACCATTTTCTCTTGCAACTGGACCAGGTGTTCACAGCAACCGTTGGTTGAAAGTTTTTATCACAATCTACAGTCATCCATCAATTTTGTTGGTAAGTATGTGAATTATTTCAAAAATATAATTTATTGGTGCATGAATAACAACTGGCGATGTGTGTTTTTGACTTTTATGTGATCGGTCGTATACTTTAATGTTAGATTTGAAAAGTCTGTTGTAGCTAGTTGTCTTGTAAGAGTTATAATCTGACAGAATTAGGAACACCTGTGTAATCTAATGTAATCCAATACAACAGCTCTGCTATAAATTCTACTTTTACGAAGCTTATACATTTTCAGTTTTTGTTGACATTGTCAGAAAGGTGATAATTCCACTTTATGTTTATTATTGAGGTTGTAGTGGGTGTCAAGTGTTCCTAAAATTTTGCCCACTTTATGTATGTTAGTGGGGTGGACAAAATATCAGGAACATTTCACGGTCAATGCTATGACCTCAATAACAAACATAAAGTAAAATTATGAGTTCTGTGACAATGTGAACAAAAACTCATTTGGTGGTTTGTAGTGAAGTGTATAAGCTTCGTACAAGTAGAATTTATGGCAGAGCTGTTGTATTGGATTGCATTTGATTGCACAGGTGTTCCTAATAAAGTTAGTTAGTGAGTGTATTAGCTAATATGAGCTTAGCCCCAGTTCATTCTTCATGTACTAAGTTACGTTACAGATGAGCCACAGAGCTAATCATCCATTTCTTTGGAAACTACACTCAGCGACTCTGCAACTCTACAACTTCATAATACAGTCCCTTGTGATCGGTCCCTGACATTTAGGCTGAATAAAATTGTCAGCACTGTAATGTGAACATCACATAGTCTGTGGAGTTGTGTGTAGATTGTGAAGGTTTGTTCATCTCCACAGAATCCCAGCACTGAAAATCGCTGAGAATGTGTCCTAAAAGGGCTTTGCTGCGACCTCAATGAAAAGCCTGACACCCTCATAAAGGAGTACTTGGTAAGTTGCATAATAGTGTATGAACCACAGCCTAATCAAACATTTTTGATGAGAATTATGACAACATAAATATATACAGAATGGGACATTTCACAATGTGAAAATTACCTTGTTTGTGTTTTCTGTTTGACAATCTACATAATCACATACGTATCATTTTTTCTAAAGTAGCTCAAACGTCATTGTGTAGCTTCTGTGCTCACACTTGCAAGGAGGTGTGCTCTACTGCAAGATAAGTCTTGAATAACTCTAGGTGTGCTGAAATGTCAGCTTGGGGAATTGTCTGTGCTGCTGTCAAAGGGCTCCAGCCTCTTTGCAAATTTTTATTCCTGTTCGCTCTCTACAGCTCAAACATGTCTTTGGAATTTCTGCACTCCCATTTCTTACTGGTGTATCAGCTGGGCACTTTTTCAGACAGGGTCTAGTAAGACCTGTTACTACTTGTGTCCATTGTGTCGTATGGGTTGTGCTCATTTGATTTGGCCAGTGCTGATGGTCCAAATCTTCCATGTTCTAGTCAGAGATCAGAGATGAAACAATGTTGATTCATTGGATTAGTCAATTGGCATCTATTGTGATAATATCATTTTTAAGTAATTTGCGAGCAGAAATACCAAACGTTACTTGTTTACAGCTTCTCAAATGTAAAAATTTGCTCCTTTTCTGTTTTTATATAATTGTAAATCTTTGGGTTTTGGACTGTTTTTGTTTTGTCCAAATGTCACATTGGGCTTTGGGAAATTCTCATGGCCACTTTTACTATAGTCTGACAATTTATAGACATTTGAGAAATCCATTAGAGTAATTGATATTGAAAATGACAGCTACACTCCTAGTTCTCATAAACAGATTCTGATTAATGCTTTGTTTTTCTTCCATTTTGAGGATATTGATCATCCTGGTGGAAGACAAGAAATGGAGGAAATGGTCTTGGGAATCTGTCATTCGACATGATGGAGCAGAGCCGACAGATCCCCCAGAGGATTTTGGCGTCATAATTCAGACGGTGGAGGTGGTGAACGACCTTAGAGATGTGGCAAATGGGTGTGCAGTCCTGCTTGGCCTGATCTACAAGCCTAAACTTGAGCTACCCCAAGGATCTGAAATACACATTTGAATTTCTTCAAAACGTTTTGGTGGAGTTGGATGGAGACAGGCTTTCCACAAAGGTGCAGGTCCTCAAAAACAGACTACATGAATAATCTCACCTGCAATCAATGAGACTGTGAATCTTGGGGGAAAAAAGCAATTTCAACGCAGCTGTGACATTTGTTTCCAGTTTCTAAGTTTTGAGCATTTGATGTTATGTCACAACAAACTGAACATCTTCAGATTTTGGACTGATTCCAGATGAAAGAAGATGTCTAAAGACAGAATATTAAGGATTTTTTTGCTGTTTGTAATTTATTTGCTTGCTGCTGCCTGTTTTCATATCACTGCAAACTGAGCATTTTGGACTGCTGGCTCAACGAAAAAGATATCTGAAGACAGAATGGTGTTTCTCATTTGTTAGCATTTGCTGATATTTCTGTTAATGTCACTGCAAACTGTGCATTTCGCATTTTTGACTGCTGGCTATATTAAAAAAAAACCTCTAAACACAAACTATTGATCCATCAATCAAAACTGCCACATTTGCTGTAATTTGTTACTCATTTCAGTTGCCGGTTGTCATATCACTGTAAACTGAGCGTATGGGCAAATCCAACATAACTGCATTTAGTAAATGAAACCTAAATGTCTTAAGTAAATTCAACATATAATCTGTTAATTTCACATAACTGAATGATGTAGAATTTAATCAATACAGTATGGAGAGATGCGCTTCACAGTATTTAGTAATGATCAATTCTTGATTCAATCTATTCTTGCTCTCATTTATTCAATTTAGTTATGTGGGACCGGTTGACATAACTAAATTAAGTAAATGTAACATTTACATTATTCATAGTGGATGCAACTTTAATTGATGCACAGGTCAGTGAGCGCCTATGACGTGGGTCCCACTAAGAGAAAGCAGCACTGTATATAAAGAAAAACCTTGACATATATTGAATCAGCTCTGTTAAGGTTGCCTCTGAATTCTGTCAATTTTCACACCTGCACACTTGCGATTCACCTCCGACCTCTTGAATGCAGCCCTCCATGCGCAGGGTATAACCTTTTAGTGCACCTTTAGTGGAAACACATCTGTCACAAGCTTGACAGCCTTGCATCGATGCCAGCAGAAATGAGACAGAAAGAGACGCAAACAGCAGAGCAGAGAGTGACAGAGGGGCGAACGGCAGGGAAAAGGTGAATGACGGAAAGCTGCGGAGATGCGAGGAACAGACAAAATGAGAAAGAGGTCTCACAGAGGCTGTTTGGATAAAAATGTGTTTCCCCTTGTCTGTGTAATGCTAACTGGTGACAAGAGCAGATGGCAGTGGTGAGATAAACAGTTTAAAAAGTGTAGAAAAGTGCTTAATAGAAAGTAAAAGTGCTGAACATGTCTACTCTGCCAAGCATAAGTCAGAGCACTCTAGTAATGTTGTGCAGACGGCAAATAAGAGAGAGGGGAACGGATTTGTAGTTATTTTTGTCACAAATGGGAATGAAATAAAAACATTAATACTTAAGTTATAATCGGATATCATCATCATCTACTTGTTGATGGATGCTGTCCTGTTCCTGAGTGCATCATTTATATTTATAGAAATTATTAGAGATGTTACCCAACACATCAAATATTTCACTCTCTTTAAGATTGGAACCTCTCCAGTTCCCACTATATGCAATCCATTTTTAATACTTCAATTTGTGTCTAATGTAAATACTACTGAAGAATATATTGCAGCTGTAACCTTTTTTTAATTTTAGATTTTAGAATAATTTTGTGTACATTAGATGTTTGTACAGTGTGTTGATTTGCTTGACAATAGACTACAATAGTATGCGGACTTTTTTTGAGCTACAATGCAATGAGTGAGTGAATACATTTTTCTGATTTTCTTTCAGGATAAAACAGTGTGGTCATAATAATTAGCAGCTGCAACTGTATTAGAATGGAAATAGTACATCGCCATTACCATGAGTGGTTAACATCTAATCCCACCTTTGGCTCAGCTCTTGTAGTCGAGCCAACACTGAACCCTAAGGCCTGGGGCCACTGCCAAAAAGCTGATTTACAGCGAGCACAGCTTAGCATTTGAAAACGTATCATTGCACAGGCTCGGGTCATCATCGAAGGCTATTTGAAAAGAAGTAATGTGGTTTACAGACAGACTCTATAAGCCAGCGTGTTTTGTATAGCAGGGAAGCTCGGAGAGGGAGGGAAGCGTTCAGCAGGCAACGGGATAAACAGGTTGATAGCTGAGGCTGTGTCACAGAATTCCTGCTGTGCAGCTCCACTCTTCAGTTTAACAGTTTTTCAAATATCTCGATGTTATCCTGTGAAAACAACATTTTGCGTTTCTAGCATCAAGCGTTTTTTTTGGGTTTTTTTTCTTCTTCTTCTTCTTCTGTGGAGTGTGTTTATGGAGATTAGGGTGGCGAATAAGTGCGTAATTAGGAGTGATCAGATGAGGTAAAATCTTGGCCAGTGGGAGGAGAGCCATGGCGCTGATACTGGCAATCACTGCAGAACAGAACGGACACCCGGGGTTGAGTAGGGAAAAGATTGAAGAGGAATGATCAAAGAGGTTGCAGGTAAAGTAGAGAGGGAAGAGAGTGTTTTTTTTTATGTCACAGAGAAGAGAGAAAGCCGTAGCGACTGTGATGTTGACTGGACATCCAGCTGGACATTACATACACCACTTACAGTGTGGAAATGTGTGAGAGCTACTTCTCATGCCAAACTCACTCAGAGGCGCTGCTTGTCATTGATATTCGCAGATTAACAGACAAACAGCCTGGACTAAATTAATCTACTGAAGTCAGTGTGCAAGTAACACATTTGTCGAACCGGAGCTTCGAGGCGCAATGTTGTCATTCATTTTTTCAGTTCTTCGACTGCAGGCGACCACAAAAGAGCTTTTATGGAGAATACGCATTAGTAGAAATAGGCTGCAGTAGATGATAGCAGCTCTAAAACTGACAGTCGTGTATTATAGTTTGATATGATCGTTAAATACTGATGCTGTAAAAACATTTTTGAGACATCAAGGCTTAATAATTGACATGTAAGTGGTAGTAATCACAAACAGTTATCATATAATTTACAATACATCCAAGCTTTCAGAAACTCCATACATAATTGGTTCAGTGTGTATTTTATGATTAAAGTATGAATAAAACCGTAATATTTCTTAATATAGAATACTGGGAAACACTTCCTTATCTTCAAACAGCCACAGTTCATTAATTCATGAAAACACATTTGCAAACTTTGATTAAAACCTTTTTTTTTTTTTTTCTACCTTTCAAAGCCTACTTTAAGATTATATCTCTTTCTGCGGAATTGAGTATGCTTGACCACGGTTCACATTTTAAGTATTGTCCATGATAACATTAAATATGCAAAAAGTTAATGGTATTTAATAGAGCGTGCGTCACCTCAGTATACCAGTAAGTTGGAGGCTGTTATCTGTGTGTACCTGAGCAAATTATGAAATTGGAAGCTAATTTAACTTGCGCGGTAAGCGGCACATTTCACAGTTCATTTGGCTGTTCATGAAACACACAACAGCAAATCACCTTTTACGCCTCTAACAATTTGTTTCCAGTTCCAACATTTGACTGTGCTGGCGTAGGTGAGGGAGGACATTTGTATATTGTATTTTTTTAGCATACACACGAAAAAACACTAATTGATTCTCTCAGTGATCACATAAATAAGTATTGTAGAAAAGATTTAAAACAACATTACAGTTCAAATGCAGACAAACCCAATTAGTTTCTTCCCTCTCAACTGAACAGTACATTAGCTTTTGGAATACACAGTTCACTTACTAGTGTTTTAAAACATTTTGAAAATATGATTAAATGATGACTATAGTTGACCTGTGCGCTCTCCATGAAAAACCTGGAAAGCATTGCTTTTAATTTTCTGTACACACTCAGTGTTTGACCTTAAAGGAAAACAACAGAACATTCTGAACGTTGTTGAAAGAATATTGTTGAAACAAAAAGTGTAATTACCCTGAAAAACACGATTTGTGAATGTAGACTCTTGTTTTCAAATTTTCTTTTACAGACTTCAATTAGCCTTAGATGCACAAATAACATTAAATCTTAAATTTAGAGCTATTAAAATGTATTTTGCTTTAAGGATATTTAGCTCATATAATTCCAACCAGCCTGAGTGAATCACAAAGGAGAGTTAATTGGGGCAGACATGAACATGCATCTGAAAAACAGCATCTTTGTCGTGCATTACTCAGTTTTTCTCTCATGTCTGTCTCTCCTGATGTCTTTTTTTTTCTCTCTCCCTCTCTGTCGTCTCCTCTTCCATTTCAATGCAATGTTATTCATTATAGATGTTGCTGAATGCCTGTCCTGAATGACATAACATGTTGACCACAGCTATTAGCTCTAGCAACGGAAAACAGCCACAGAATTTCTGCTGAGGGAGACAGCCTCAGTAATCTGAGTTTAGCAACAAGGCTTCAGTCTCGAGTCTCTGATAGACGTTAGGTAAGCCTGGGTTGACAGGAGACATAATTGAGTCCAATTTGATGACATAAGCCTTGCTGATTCCATTTAGTTGGGAATTTTCAAGCTCCCTCCATGTCGCAAATTGTTGATGTGAGGTCAGCTGGGAGCTAGCTGCTAACCGTCAGCGTACAGGGCTCACCTGGTCTGACACCTGTTCCCTGTGCAGGCAGCATGTTTGGTTGAGGCTCAAATCTCCACGGTGTTATGCCTCCTAGCCTCTGTGTGTGTGTGTGTGTGTGTGTGTGTGTGTGTGTGTGTGTGTGTGTGTGTGTGTGTAGTGTAGTCTGTGTATGCATGGGGATGTATCTGTATTTATGATTGCTTGCCTTGTGTACGTGTGTGTCGCAATGGATATGCGTCCACCAGCGCTTATGCGAGAAGACAGCGGGCTAGACCCCCTCACCCCGCCCTACCCATCTTGCTCAGTTGGATCTCACTCCCTGATCTGTCAGGCGTCTGCTGACATGTCCTCGATGTGACATGCCACCCACAGTGAAGGAGCGGGACAAAACCATCAAGCTTTTTCTCATCGTTTTACCGAGTACCTCCTATAAGCAGCCTGTAACCTCTGCCCTCAGAAGTTAAGCAGATAGCCTTGCATTAGTCTTGGAGTTGGAATCGAGGTAATCTCATCAAAAGGCTTCAGTTGGTCGTCAGCCCATTATGTAAAGTTTCCCCAAAAGAAACACACGGTTAAATCTGGGAGGAGGGGTGGGGGGGTTCATTTCAGTTTTGTTGACTTTTTCCTGCAAGCTTAATTATTTTCTGAGCTTTAGGGAGTTATTTCAATGCAGAATTATATTATGCAAATCACAAATTATTGTTATTAGGCTTCACTGGTATTTTGTTAATACAATATTTAATCTTTATTTAGCACATATTGTCTAATAAAAGTTTAATAAACAGTTTGGCAATGAACCATTAGTACATATTTAGGGCTACTTCAGCTAAAAGTATATTAACACATTAGCTGTGTTCACTTAAGGTCAGCTTTGTTTTACAGACATGTAATTAACTGTAGAATCAGTTGCTTGAAATCACCTGACACTTTGGACGCCTCTGGCATCAGTGTGATGGTAATGCTGCCTGACAGTGGCAAGTGACTGTACTGTGCATACTGTACAATCAAAGTGCATACGCGTAAACACGCTGCTTGTTCCAGCAGTGAATGTTGGTCTGTTTTTTTTTTTTTTTTAATAAAACAATATAAATGTTCTGCACGTCACGTGCAATGATGCATTGCATTTTTGCTGAGTAGAAAGAGGATTAAAAAACAAATCATCCCATGAAACACACAGTGAGGCAGCTGAATATATATGCAGGTTGTTTTGTAAAGTTTAATTGACCATGTTCAGTTTATTTGTGCTGCTCACAAGCAACTGCATGACTGGAAATAGCAGCTGTAATGAAGAAGCAGCAGCTCCTATTATTATCAGCTACAAGTGTATGAACACAGCAGAAATGCCACACGGAGGAAAACATTTGCGAGCCTTACATTGACATTAGCAGCATTAGCAACTTTTTCACATGTGGGTCATGGCCGCGGTTGATGGATGAGGCTGCAATGTGTTATGTAGAACATGCACACACGCACAAACACACAGAGCGTGACTCTCCAGGGTTCGATTTAGTTATCACCGTCACAGCACAATGCTGCTTCCCCGTAGTTACGCGCCCCAGATTTCACAGCTCTTAAGAGAGAATATATACATGAATGTTTATTATTCTGTGTAAGCACGGATGGAAATGTGCATATCCAAACATAGGCGGATGCTTTTTTACCTGACGTTTTATTAGTTTGTGTGTTGGAGCGCTCAGAATTGCTTTTTGAATGTTACTGTGTTCTACTTTGAGAGGGATTCTGATGAAATATACATTAAGCAAAAGGATTTAGCACTTTATTTTCATGTCATATAAACACATGATTTGAATATATTTTTTGTCATTGTATTCATATTTATTTGGAAATTCATAAATTTTTCCCACAGTAATGCAAGATGACTGACAGTTGGAGCACCTCTATGACTTGGATTGGCATTAAAATCTCCCAGTTGAATCATCAGTACAAAAGATTAACAACTGGTTCTTTGGTTAAAAAGTCAAAGGTCTGGGTGCATAAAAAGTTTGGGGGGCAAGAAACATCCAATTACCAAGCTTGAAATTGTCATGTGTGCAGCCAACTGAGGGTGGAAGCTAAAGATTACGATGTTAAGAAAACAGATGACAAAATCTGCAGCGTAAATCAATTAATATGTGGATGCTGGGCCAGTTTTGGATTAGCTCTGATTGACACCTCTCACTGGTTTCTTCTCCATAGCAACGGTGGCTCATGGGTATTGTAGTAATTAGACACGTCCACCATGCCAAAATGACAAACAAAACATGATTACTCAGAAACCAAGCTGAAATAATTAAAACTCCTGGTCATAACATAAACCTATAGGATTGTTACAACATCCGGGGGAGTCTGGTCCAGTAATTTTTTTCTCATGTTAAACACTGAGGATATTGGTTAAAGAAAAATTTGAATTGGGATTACAGAATGAGTGAGGAGGCCTGATTGTCGGTTTCAGAAAGCATGATAGTTCCTAAATCTCCCATGGGTGTTCATTCATCTCTGGGTCTGTGAACATGAGCATATGATTTTCAAAATTTTCATTCTCATCAAACTCAGTGACCCCTCATCGGAACATTGTCATCTGAAATATTTCATCACAGGATAAGAGAGAGGATAAAAGAGGTTGTAAGACTGGGGTCTGGTCATTTTTCACTATTTTTGTACATGCCCTGCGGATACATGAAGATATAAAGCATAAAAAATGGTGACTTCTGTTTCTGTCCACACGTATGATCCCAGAGCGGTTGGTACATATGAGTTCTCATTAGCTGGGGTGAAAACACATTGTTTTCCCCAAGAAAATCCATTTGTTTCCATGGTGACGCTGTCCTCCCTTGTCCAATTTCCTTGGCTGCTTTTTATGGATAGCTTTATTGAACTTTATTAAAAAAGAGGAGAGAGAAAAGAGTTAGTAATTTCTCACACTCTGTAATATCAAGGTTTGTGGAGGTTGGTCATTTGGAAAGGCTCAGTGATCTTTTACCCTTATATCATTATAATCCTTTAAAACATTTAGTTATCCCTAAGTGTGTATCATATGTGTATCACTCATATTGTAACCAAACCAAATAAAGCATTAAAGTCAGAAAGAATAAATACATAATCACTGGATTTAATGTTGTAGTCCGCCACAAGGAACACTACAGCAGATACAAGTTTGAACAAAAACCCGTTAGCAGGCTAACGTATAAGGCAGTTTGCGTTTCACAAAGTTACCAAACAACCTTATCTCTATCCAGAATTTTCCATCTACAATATAGTGTTGAATCCAAAGTACTTACACACATTATGTCTCATAGGGTTTGTTTTCATGGTTATCTGCTCAACACAGTTTGCTAGTTTTCTCTGTTTTGCGTTAGCAAAGAGAACAACGTTAGCCTAGTTTACTGATGGAGAAGCAGACAGTGCATTCAGTGCATCTGGGGTACTACAGAGCATCAAACAGATCATTAAAGATTGAATTATTTCTCTAACAGTGAGAAACTGCTTGTACTGTACAGGGAAAGAAATATCAAACTAAAGGGAAATCTTGCTTCAGTTTGACAGGGTTTTGGTCCAGAACCTGTGTAAGATTGTGTATAGACTATCTAACTGTATATCATATCTAACTGTAAAAGGTACCCTTTAAAGTGAAGAATAGGGAAAAGTGACTTCTTTGTCCTTGATTCCCACTGTACGCCAATGATGGATTCAACCTTAAGCCATACAATAGCAATCAATGGAGTCATGGCCTTTTGTTACAGAATGAAAGCCAAGTGTTAGATCCGCTTGATCAATCCTTTTCCTTTAAAGATCCAGGGTATACTTAATGACTACATTCATTTTTAAGGAGAAAAAAAAGGCTCCTCATCATAAAGTCAGAACTTCTCTAATATTTTATAACGACGAGCTAATATATTTTTGCATGAATCCATCATATGAGATGTCACTTTGGGGTTGAGCATATCAGAAATTACATATACTGTACATAAATGCATTGTAATTTTGATTTTTTTTTTTGCAGAGCTGTACATAAAAATGCACTCGCAAAACCTCCAGTCACTGACTTATCTTTAAAATGATCCCATCCTCGGTTGCTTCCATTGGTGCATTTTCACCAAGTCTTACACTTTCTCATGTTGTCGCAAGTTCTTTGAACAAGCTTCAAGAGCCACAGTGACAGCTCTGCCTGAGACAAACAACACCCGGCTTTCTCCAGACTTAATGCCTTTGTTAATTTGTTTACCTTGATCAAATAGACCTCATCACTGGAGGAATTTGTCTCCAGAATGTGTTTGGCGGTTCCTGAGCTATAACTCAACACAGTCACTCCATTTGTCAGAGAGAGCCATGACAGTCAGCCTAATTAGTTTGGTTGTGACAAAGGAGCTGTCTTGAGGAAACTGGGAACATCAATCCATCTATGTAGGCATGTGTTTTCATAATGCAGCCAATAGCAGAAACATGCCTGGTGTCGGGTAAAACTACATGCAAATAATTGCTTTAAAGTTGTAAATATCTATTTGTTTGTCAGGTTATTGAGTATGTTTTAATAAGATGCCAAGCAGTTATTTCATTCCTGAGTGTTATGATAAAACCTACATACAAATTACAAAGGAAACATGTTGCGTACGATGTAATTTACTGATACAGTAAAGATAGCCTGCCTGGCCTCTTGTTGTAAATTTTCAGACCCCTTTGTGTAAACCTGTCTCTGTTGGAGAGTAAAAATGCCCCCCATCCCATCAAATGAGATGGAATGCTGAAAGCATTTTATTTCAATTTCCCATTTTTATATGACTTTTACCATCTCTGATATTGCTTTTGTAGACATTCATATATTTTATGAAGCACATCATATAAACCAAACGCAATCATTTGCAGTTTTTTTTCTTAAAAACGCTGTCTTGCTGCAGTCAAAGAGGACAGTCAAGGGAGACCGTCATCTATCATTTAAGAATAATTTTAACAGCAGGACATTAAAGTTAGTGGTTCTCAGCCTCTCCTGGCATTCCTAAAAGCCACTTCTACATAATCCGGAAACACAAAAAAAAATTACCAGTTCCCTCAACGGCTTTTTGGCCTCTGGCTGTCTTTAAAATGCTCTACGACATCATTCTCTAGAGGGCTGTTTTTGAGAGGCATTGTTCACACATTCACAATGAAAACATCCTCTGTCGCTGTTACTGCTTCCCTGCCAACCGCAGCTCTCCTGTGTGTCTACTTCATTTCTGAGATATTAAAGCTTCAAATATTCATGCAATTAAATATTTAGAAATATGGGTGACTTTTGTTAAATTTGCTGTGAGTGTGTCTGCTGAAGTTGCTCCACAGAATAACTGAATATACCTCATATGTGTATATATGTCTGTCTGCAGGAAAGCAGAGCATTTTATACTTTTTTTTAAGTCACTCAGTATTTCACATGGAAACATTTTTATTTTCCACTATATTGATTTTTTCCACTCAGAAATGCACAATGCTAACTATCTTGTTTACTCCATGCTGTTCAATTATCTTTTTGCTCTTTATTATTAAAGGGTCAGTTCATATAAATTCTAAAAAAAATAAATAACATGGGTGGTATCTCATACAGATTTTTAGACTTCTGCCACAACCCTAGTAAAGCAGACATACTGTAAATGGAATTTAGTTTTGTTTCATTATGAATCAAGGTCTGTGTATTTCTCCGAGTAACTGGGACGTATTTTCTGGAAAGACACATCACTGTTGAGTTTTTCTAATGTCATCATTTTAAGATCTGTGCACCACATGCAAAACTGTCTTTACCTCAGGAGCGTCAGAGCCAGATATCTGCTCAGGGGAACTGTAGATATCTCAAAACCTGAGCAAATAAAACCAAACCTGTCTGTACCAGGTGTAAATGGACACCCGATTTCATGAACTACTATGTGTGTGCCTCAATATTGACCGAGATAGTAGAAAGAAGCATCAAGCCTCCTGAAAACAAAACAAAAAAATGTATTTTTGCATGCACACATCTCCAGAAAAATATGTGAAGACCACGGTGTACAGTATAACCTCTTCTGCTGTCAAATCTGTCAGTTAAAAGTGAGAGTTGGTCAAGTGAAACATTCAGTGCTGAATGATAATTTTGTTTTTGGTGTCATTTATTTACATACAACACAGTAAACACTCGTATCAGTACAGGCTGACCATCACCTCTTTTTCTCTCACACATAGACTCATGCAGAGACGTACAAAGAATGCACAGTGTCTTCACCCTTATATCCAGTCTGCTCAGTAACATCATGCAGTACCCAAGGCTGCAAACATTTGCAGGATCACAGACAAAACTTAACTTGACCTGAAAACTGCAGGTAAAGTGATGTACTCCAGGCACACATGCACAAGCATAAGACGAGCCATCTCCCATGGAGAGGAGATTGGTAATCTTTTCAACCTTTGGAGAAATCCTTGCCAGGTTTGAGAGAGAAGAGACCTTTTGTAGCCTTGTGGCCTCAAAAGGCCTTAAAGAATCTCTGTAAAACCCTGGGCCCCGTCTTGCAACCAGCACTTGATGTCAATTGAGGAAGACAGACTGACTGCGATCCGTACAGCAGCCCTTTCATTTTGCCAGCGAGAGAAGCGGCAGCAGTATTCTCACACTAAGGCATATTGATTTCACAACTTCCTACAAAGATGGTACGCAGCAAGTCGATGTTGCTTTGCATTTTCATATCACCTTTGTTTATTTGCTTGGGTGTGACTCAAAGCTAAGGTTGCAGTGAAGAAAATTAAGAGTAGATTTGACCACCGTGAGGTTGCGTCCAAGATTAGCTATTGTGTTAGATGATAGACAGGGAAAAATCTATTTCCCATTTATCTCATCTCAGCCCCAAGAAATATGGCATCTAAATAGAATTTAGCCTTCTGTGCTGATGCAGCACAGATGTTAATGGAAATTAACATCTGTGCTGATGCAGCACAGATGTTAATGGAAATTAACATTCATAGCCAGACATGTTTTATCTGCTCCTGCATTTTGTTTGCACACCTTACTGTTCAGCACACACTCATCACTTTAAATATAATGAAGTCTCAGCCTGTTTGCACAAAGTGAAAGGAGCAATTGCTTGGGGTTTCTTGTTTTTTTTTTACTTGTTTGCTTGTTGGTTTTGTGCTGTGGTAACAAGGTTTTTAAGCACTGCAGTTCGTGGAATTGTTGTACTGCTGGTGTGGTGCAAGACATATTCCCATGATGACAATTGACCATTCGCTAAAGTGATTATCCCATCATAGCTTAGCAACCGTAACTGGCACCTGTCAAGCTTTGGATTTGTCAACATGCCGAAACTGTGTTTGTGGGACTCTAGTAAGAGATATTCAGTATTTAGAGAGTGTGGAAGGTGGTGTCTTCTCTCAGCCTTTCCCAAACCAAAATTACAAGAGTAAAAGTGTAAGGATGGATTAAATGGTGTGTTTTTCTGCTCTGACGTAACCTGTAAACATTAAGTAGCTTACTACCTACTATGTGAAGCGAGCTGTACTTCTAAGGCCAAGGAGCACTTCAGCAACCTCAACCTATATTACCTGAGATAGCGTTACATTTGCCAAACACGTTAGTTAGTCCTCATCCTAAAAGCCTTTTTTTTTTTTAACATTAAAGGACTTTGTAACTAAAGGTCTACGGCATAGAGGAAGAACCTGATATAAAAAACCTGATATATCAGTTTTGGATGCACACACAATACTTGTTAAGTAGGATCAATTCATTGTTGGTTTGGCTCTGCACATGAGATTTGTTGGCACTAAGAACAATATATAAAATCACCAGCCATGTCCTTTAAAGGTCCTTTAAAGGTAAAGACATACTGAATGAAAATTCTAACAAGGATGTATACTAAGCAGCCAAACGGGGTTATGTTAGGACAAAATGGTCTGATCTTATTTTTCCTTACTAGGACTAACATCATTAGTCACCAGCTCAAAATGAAAAACTGCTTTTGCCTCCCTCTGTCTGAAATCAAGGACCCATTGTTTAAAAAATTACTAAGAATTTTGAAGGGAAAACTGCCAACTTTATCACTGCATGTGTCCTGTGAGAATGGAAAGCTTGACAGGCATTGCAACAGTAATCTTGACTCTCAGCATCTTGACTGAAATATTTCAAAATAATTTCCGAATTGTAATAATGTCTATCCAGCTGTTGGTGTGTTATACCGAGAATGGCTTGACCAGACAGGTAGAGACACAACTGGGTCAGTCAGCTACGATGGACATACAGCATAATACATAACCACAGCTGTCTATGAGCCTTCCTCATGTCACTGTAGGCCGCACCTGACAGACATGGCAGAACCAGCAGATCCTCCTCTTCTTGTTGATAAACTGCACTTTACAAGCTAGTAGCATCAAAATTCAGCATGGATATGCTGCATGTCAGATACACTATGCATTTGTATGTCAGTGTGTGTGTGTGTGTGTGCGTGTGTGTTAATGTGTGGCTAGCAGGCAGAAAGCCAGCGTGACCCAACTTCAGCTTTTCAGCTTTAGTGCAGTGCTGCAGACAGCTGTGCCACAAACACGCTGCTGTGGATCACCGCGAGGGCCTTTTATTTAGGTCACATTCTGTGCTTCAGCGGCCAACAGAAGGGATCTCTGTCAACTGCAATGAATACCTTTAGTTGGACACAGCCCACTTTTTAAGTGCCCGGCAAGAAGCGGGCACTGTGCGTGTCTATGTGGTATCCAGTGTGTGTTTTGTGTGAGATTCCAGAGTATGTTGCAGAGGGGCGTGGGGGGTTGGCCACTATATATTTTCCATTTTTACTCTAACAATACAAGAGTAATCTACTGGCTTAATTCTTTCCCAGAGTGATTTAATCCCTCTGGTTTAGCACCAACAAGGAAATTGCATTAATAATTTTCCCAATTTTTCAATTAATCCAGCACCCAGTTTACCTCAAAGAAAATAATACATCTGACTCACTCTATATTCATGCTCATAAATACATCCTGCATGTGCCCTACACGGTGTCCTCTAGTTATGTAAAGAACTGACATGATATTTCATTCCACTCCTCTGTCTCCCTCATTTTCTCATGTTATGCCCCCCCCCCCCCCCCCCACCCCCACAGTGGCCTTTGGTAGTGCATTATAAATCGCAGTAATGAATTCCCCGCGCAGGCTCGGCCACACTGCTGTCACAGCGCTACACCAGGGTGCGTGGGCTCTTATTATTGTCTCGTTAGCTTCACCTCCAGTCCATCGGAAACAGTGTGGGTTCAGCAGCTAGCCAGCCACAGCCTCAGATGGGTAAGGGAGGCAGTTTAAGGGTGCTGATGGATGCCATTGTTTTCATGTCGTCATGTAAGGGAAAGGTCGTTTATTGCCGGTTGCCTCGACCGGCTCAGAAGCTGTCAGCTGGGTTTTACTGGCCAATTAGTTTGCCCTTAGAGGAGAACTAGAGGTATAGAGGGAAATTGTAGGATCAGGCATTTGTTGTGTTTGTGTGGGGGGAGGGGGATGTGCATGCGTGCACAGCGAACAGGTGTACTGTAAAGCAAAAATAAATTCTCTTGTTGAGTACTACCCAATCCGTCGCATTCACTGTTCTATGAAAGCACTGGATTGAATTCGGGAAAATGCATTGGACAGTTTTGGTAAAACCATCTGAAGGATTAAGACTCTCTGGAGAGGATGCCTACATCTCTGCAATTTTTCAATGTATTTTTTTGTTGAGTTACACTGATCCTTCATTTCTAACAGTACCCTTGAATAAATATAGCACACTTCCGAGCTCAAAATAGATCTGAACTCTTCTTGATATCTCGTCTTCCTTTGTTTCTCACTGTTTCCTCGATCCCCTGTCATTTTTTTTCACTGAAATCTACCAGAGCGAATAGAGATGTGCAAGAGGAAGCTTGAGGACAGATCAGGGACCTCATGCCAAGTGGCTTCTATATTTAGAAATCCTCCTTTTGAAGTTTTGAAGGACAAAAATAAAAGGTAGAAAGAGAAGAATACAGCTACGTCCTGTCAACATCAGCAAGTTTTCTCATCTGTGAAGGAGTGCCAAAAAGCATCTCCTTCAAATTAAAGCAGATGAAGACGCTACACTGTGCTTTCAGTGTATGCAAATATGACATATTTATAATTCTGTTTTCTGTCTCTCTCTTCTTCTTTGTTTGTCTGTTCTTCCTCATGGCTGTGTGTTTCTTTGTAGAGCTAGTTTTGGGGCCTGTGCAGACTTCCCGCAGCAGCAGTTGGATGTGCACGTCGACCTGGCCACGATGACAATGAAAGGCCTGTCCAGCAGCCGTAGTCACCACCACACGGTGACCTGCGACCCCTCTTATGACTCCATGACCCTGGGGCACTCGGATCGTCGGTCCTACTTCCTCAACCCCGGAGAGGCTCATCCTGCTGACCACCCCTGCTACACCCAGCGCAGCTCCTTTCAGTCTGAGTGCGGTGGCTACCCTGATCTGGCCAGTTGCACCTTCCCTCGCAGACATTACAGCTCCCACCATGAGCTAAAGGAGGAGTGTGGTGCTCTGGTGCCTTACACGGGGCCAACAGGGAGCAGTAAGGGCAGTGGAGGAGGTGGCGGAAACAACAACCGCATCCCCTCTAACTTGCTAGAGCAGTTCGAGCACCAGGCACCAGTACGGCGTGAAGGCTACCACACACTGCAGTATAAGCGCACTGCAGTAGAGCACCAACGCAGCGACAGCCCTGGACGAATCCGCCACCTTGTTCACTCTGTTCAGAAGCTTTTCACCAAGTCCCACTCCCTGGAGGGGCCCTCAGGGTCTGGTGGAGGAGGAGGGAGCGGGAGGATGAATGGCAGCAAATCCAGTCCTGATGACCCACCCTCTTCCTCTGGCACCCTGAAGCACAGCAAGCGCAGTAAGAGCAAAGACCGCTCCAAGTCAGAGCCTAAGATGCGTACTGCCATCTCAGGCTACTGGAGCTCAGATGACACGCTCGATCGGGAGGTATGCCTCTACCACCATCACCATGGGGGCAGCAGTGGAGGCCCACCGTCGGGGGTCATGACCATGGGGCGCCGCCCGGACAAATCCCAGTCACAGTACTTCATGGAGTCCTACAACACCATCAGCGCCCACTCTCTCAAGACATCACGTAGCAACAACGATGTGAAGTGCTCGACGTGCTCCGGGGGCAGCAGTGGAGGGCTGCCGCTTGTGGGCGGGCTGGATGGCCAACTGCAGCTAAAGAAGAGCTCGTGGTCTTCTACTCTGACGGTGAGCAGAGCAAGGGAGGTCTACCAGAAGGCCTCAGTCAACCTAGATAAAGCTATAGTGAAAGCCGAGCAGGGACGCACCTGCCACTTCCTACAGGTAGGACTGTTACAACAGCCCCACCGCTCGCATGTCATGCTTCATGCATTCTCCAGTGCCAGCTGCTCCTCCATGCTTCTGTATTTCTGCATGTATCTGTGTTTGTTTGTGTTTGTGTCTATGCGAGTGAGAGAGATTGATCAGGGCAGTGGGCCAGACCCCATCCTATCATTTCATGTATCTCAAATGTTTATTGGTGTCATGTCCATGGTATCATCATAAAACATTATGCAAAATCACATGTCATCTGCTCCTCTGTGTTTGTTTCCATGTGCATGGAAATATTCATACGTGAGCATGTGGATGTTTATGCCATTACTTCTGTCCTGTGCAGTATGTCAGATGTCAGGTTAGTGCATTTAGCCTTCACATTTACCCTCCTATGCATTAAGCTGATTGTATATCCTTTGTCTAACAGGTCAGGTTTATGTAGCTTCACCCTAAACCAGCATTTTTTTTTTTTTACTGTATACAAGCACAGTTGAGCACTCTAAAGAGACTGATTTAATGTGTTTACAGAAAATAGAGCTTAGCTGACAATGTGGTGGTGGTGGTAGTGGTGGTCATAGCAGTGTCGGTGTGTCTGAGTGAGTGTGTGTGCATCTTATTCACAGCGAGAGTAGGGTGCTACTATATGAGATCTGAGAGCGCCAGAGGTGAGCAGACAAAGAAAAGAAAGAAGAAAACACTCCGCTCTCTAAGCCCAGCGGTCACACTACCCTTTTCATTTTCTAAACACACACACATGCATGCAGACACTTCAACCCACCCCATCCCACTTCACTTTTTCTGTTTTGGAAAAGATAAAAGCGTTTCAGATTGCATACATTTCCGCACACTGGGGTGAGCTGTAAATATAAGCCTGAGGAGGGAAACAGCAGGGAAAAAAGGTAGGGTGTGCGTACTGTATGTGTGTGTGTGCACTGTAGGAAAAGGACAAAAAGAGAACAAATAAGGGCAACAGAGGAGGACATGAATGGACAAAGTAGCAGGCAGAAACCGAGAGCAAGGGAGCTTAAAAGACAGAGTGAAAGTTCTGTGTGGCCGTGCATTTTAACAGCCTGGAAAACGGAGTGAGCAGATCAAGGAAGGATGTTGTTCCTGCAATACAGCAACATTTCTCCCACCCTAAAAGAGCCATCACTTTTTTTTTTTCTAGAAAGAGAGACGGGAGGAAAAGCGAGCTTTCAAGGAGAGCAGCCTGACAAGTTAGTCTGCAGACGTTTTTTGAATCCTTAAAACGAGAACTTGACGTGCTACTTGCTTCATCTGCTATAGGATGGGATTCTTTATCCCGGTTTTTGATGTTCACACACACATATATGCCCAACCCTTTCATGCACATTTGCAAAAGTCACAGGTTAGAACATCTTAAATATGCTACATGGTATATAATTAACAACCATTACTTTATTTAGGTTTTTTTCTCAATATCAATAATTAAATCTATTTGACGGCAACACAGGCAGTCTTTCCCAAGATGTTAACAGAGTCTGCAGTTGCCCCTGACATCAAGGTCAGCTTGGTTTCCTAGCTACGCACCGGTCTGTTGAATGATTCTCGTGCACTTTTTTTTCTCGCTCTGTATCTCATTTCTTTCACTTCAGAGCTGGTGCCCTAACAGCCACTCACGTTGGGACTGCAGTGGTTCTGCTGAACAAAACCCTCTTTGTTTTCCCTCTCTCTCCATGTCTTTGACTCTCTCTCTCTTTTAGATTAGGGCTGGGAGATAGCTTTGCCTCCTTTTTATTTTTACCTTCATTAGTGTGTGTGAAAAGTCAGGAGAGCAGACAGGGGCCAGACTACTGCAACGTTTTGTCAAAACAATTCATTCCCTGCATTTGATATGCCGCATGCATCACAGGACAGACAAAAGAAGGCCTCGGGCATTCACAAGCTTATGGTATGATCAAGCCTGACCCTGCATTGATATTGTTACTATTGCATCTTTTAAGGCATGAAATGCACTGTGTGATACAGGTATTTATTTCAGGGCAGGGGAGAAAATGTGGCAGCCTTCCATTTATTCATGTGTAAGTGCATCTGTATGAGCTCTCAAGTCTGGAGGGTGACCTGCATTCGCTCCCTCTTCACCTTATCTCCCATCATCTCTACAGGTGCCTCAGGATGACTGGAGCGGTTTCTCTCCGCTGGGGAAGGATGACGAGATCCCGTGCCGGCGGATGCGAAGCGGTAGCTACATCAAGGCCATGGCAGAAGAAGACAGCGGCGACTCGGACTGCAGCCCCAAACCCTCGCCCAAGGTCCAGGCACGGCGGGCCAGCTACCTGAAGGCTACGCAGCCGTCCCTCACCGAGATGACCACGCTCAAGTGAGTGTGTCTTAGGGCTACATTTAAGGATCACTTTCATTTATTATTAATCTGTTGTTACTTTGACTTATCAATCATATATAAAATGTGATAAAATTACGAAAAAATACCTTCAAATTTTCCCCAAAGCCCAAAGTAACATCATGAAATAACCAATTAACAAATCCAACCCAAAAATATTTAATTTCTAAGCAGAAAAATCCCCACATTTGCGAAGCTGATAGATAGCCTGAATTACTTTTCTGTTTATTGACTATTTCATCAGTGCGTGGTGTGTTCATGTGTGGTGTAACGGTATTCCTGCCTGTATGTTATGTTTAAGTGTGTATACATGCTTTTTTTTACATGATGTTCACAAGTGTGCTGAAAGCCTGTGGTCAAACTGTGCCGTCTGAGTACAACAGATGGGAGAGATGAAGGAGGTGAAAGAAAAAGAGAAAACTCGACAAACAGAAGGAGATGGAGGCAGTCAGTGTTACTCAAGCGTCTGCCCAGCAGCAGTCTGGCTTATGTGCAAGTCCCTGGCTACAGTTTAATTACCTGTTCTGTGTTTACATCTCAGAGAGACACTTCTATTTCCATAGTTGGCCTCTGTATCTCTACAATCTCACAAACACATTGAACAGACTGAGCCTTAATTGAAAATACAAGATGCCTGTTCATGCACTGAAAACGCTCTTGAAAATTAAATGCTATGTTCTCCAGAAATTCATTGTGGGTTGAGAACATCATCAAATATCTTTTCTTTCCCTCAGCATTTTTTTTGAGATATCAGAGATTAAAAGATGGGCTTTTATCATCAAGTTGTTTCTTGTTGCGAACGGCCTTCTTTGCGCAGCTGCATTTTCTTTTCACAGCATGAGTTTATAAAATATTCAGCAGCATTAGAATCCATCAAAAAGGTTTCTGACTTAAAGTCTTGAAACACATCAAGTTGACAGCATCGTCCACAATTACAAGAAGCTCAGTAGTAACATTTTCTGACTTTGTGTCTCTTTCTGAACGAACACACTATTCAAATTTTAGAATTTATTACAAATTGGGAGAAGTAAGAGTGTAATCCATAATTTTACTGTACTTCATCGGGCAGTAATACAAACAGGCGCTTTTGGATTGTGTGTATTCAAGTGATTCTAACAGAAGAATAATTGCTGCATAGTTTGAACTTTGAAAATTCTGGTTTCATACAACTGGGTTGTCTTTTCATAGTTTTTAAACATTTCATTGTGATCAGTAATGGCATTATACTCACTCACAAGTTAATTACTGAGGTCTTGCAACAAGATGGCGACACTAAAAAGAAGTCAGATGATGAGACAGGTTTTAAACAAACCCCCTGGTTAGCTAAACTTGGAAGAGAAAACAAAGGAGAATGGAGAAGTAGACATCCAAAATATCTGTTGTAAGCAATTACTTTGAGCCCGCACAGTAGGCACAAAAACAAAACCCAAGTTGTAATAATTTGGAATTTTCTTATGCCACATGCCCTCCCACCAACTCATGACCTAACTTAAGTCTTAATATAATATTAACTTACATTCAGTGAAGATATTGAACGTCATACTGCAGTGACACAGTGGAAGAATTGGGGACACATCTTATGTTGCAGCACAGGGCTGTGACTAATTAGCTGTGTAATATACAGAGATGAGAAGAACACCAGTCAGTGGGTGCTCAGTCATTGTTACTGGTTGCACAAACACAAGCGCGCACACACACTTATGTAAGTGCAAGTGGCACAGCTTGGGGGCCCACTAATGACTTGAATCTGGCTTGGGGAACACCATCATCATCATCATCTGATGGAACCAAACTGCAGCGCTGCACATTGGAGATAGAGTGAGGCAGGAGCAGCTGACATCTTGTTTTCACACTGTGCTTTTGGGAGCTGGCACAAGTCTGCATTATACTCCACAATGATTAAATAATCAGCTTTGTTGTTCCATATGTTTCAGAGCCCATTTTGTGACCATTGTGTCCTTGACTAGTGAAGGATTGCTCCTGAGAAGTTGTGCGATTTGTTTACTTTTACCCGATGCTAACGTTCCTCCTTATTAAAGGGGACCTATTATGCTCATTTTCAGCTCTATATTTTTATTCTGGGACTCCACTAGAGTAATTTTGCATGATTCACAGTTCAAAAAAATCCTTATTTATCTTATACTGGCTCTGTATACAGCCCCTCAGTTCAGCCTCTCTCTGAAACAGGCAGTTTTAGCTCCTGTCTCTTTAGGGCTCCCCTCCTGATGAGCCCAATCTGTTCTGATTCAGGAAGCCTAGCGAGGGGCAGCACATATCAGAGTCATGTTAAGTTACTGCTGATGAAAACCCAACATTTCCTGCTTTTCCTGCTTCATATTAAAAGCTTTTAAATGACTACGGGAGAAATGAAACGTGTTCCTCACTGAATTAGCAGAGCTTTGTTAGCAGCCTATTATTCAATCAGCTCAGTTTGAAAGTAAAGAGCAGAGCAGCCTGAAGCCGGTGCTTTTTGCTAACAGGGATTACTTCTACATACATTTACCTCATTATTTGAAACTTTGGCCACATTTAATATGAACATCCAACATTGTAACATTATATATATGTTCCCTATAAAACACATAGCGGATAAAACCTGTATTTAAACAGCTCGGATTATTCCTGGCAGACAAACAAGCTCAGGAGAAAATGACATCCTTTCTTGTTTCCCTCACTCACTAACAGCCGTCTTTCTTTTTGCTTCAAATTTATTTATTCCTGGCCTAGATTTTATCGTGTTTATTTTTTTATGTCTCACCGAGAACATTGAACTTGTCATCCTGAATAATAGGTTGCAGTAATCACATCTCCATCTTTCTGTCCTTCCATCTCTCCAACCACAGTTGGAAGACTCTTATTCAGACAGTGACTAAGAGGAGGGGGAAGTGACAGAAAGAAGAAAGAGGAGAAGGTACAAGGAAATGGAGGATAGGGAAGTTCGACAGAGTGTTCTCAAGTGCGGAAGCAGGAGGACCCGACTGATAGGAAAGTGAGATGGAAAAGATGGGAAAGAAGACAGATGAGAAAAAAACAGATCTAGGATTACAAGAACGTTCCGTAATGTAGTAGAAATCTGCTGGAAGCAGATTAGGGGTTTCTGGCACAACTTCGCCAACTTCCAAGGTGCATGGAAAAGGGGAAAAAGTCTAAAGAGGTCAAAACTCCAGCAACACTTGTAGTATATAGAACAACTTTATTGTTAGACCAATGCATTTCGGCTTGTGACCTTCATTAGGGTCATCATGAAACACATTACAAACAACATGTAAATAGGCATGAAGCAGAAAAAAAATCAAAAAGGTAAAAAAAATATATATATAAATGAGATATTTAAGAACCACTGTAAAAACTCATTAATTATGTTTAACCCCTATTAAGGACTTTATTACCAGTAAAACAAAACAAATGTGTACCTATGATACAGTGTCCATGTGGTAAAACATATATAGGTGAGACATCCCGTTCCCTTAAAGAGTGTATCGCTGAACATAGGAGCTCCGCTAAGAGGAAATATGTAACCAGTCCTGTTGCAAGACATTTAAAAGAAAAGCAACATCACATTTAATTTCTATTTTTTATGGGCATAGAAGTGATTAAGTCCAGCCAAAGAGGTGGTAATGTCAATATTCTCAGGAAAAAGAGAGAAGCATTTTGGATTTTCTATTTCAAAAGTTTATTTCCAGGGGGCATGAATGAGGACTTCTCAATTAATGAGTTTTTATGGTGGTTTTTAAATATCTCTCATTTATATGGTTTTCTATTGGTTTTTATGATATATCTTATTGCTCTTTCTACTCTTTCTATATATAGCACTTCATAAAAGGTTTTTTTTTTTTTTTTTTAAATTAAAGTGTTTTTAAAGTATGCCACATCAAATAAGTACCACCCCTTAGTTGCATTTGTCCAGTTTATGGACCAAATATGATGTCACTCATAGACATCGTATACTCTGGAGTTTTGACCTCAGTAGAAATCCGCTGACAGCTTTAGACAGCCTTGATTCCTGACTGGCAGAGGAACATGTGTTCATTAATGTCACTTGTTACATAGAGGGACACCCTGGGACATGCTGACCTCCCCCCCTTATGTGGCACTGATTACAGAGTAGGTCTGCCATTCAAGTTGCCACAATAGACATCATTGGTCCTGCCTATAATCAGCCCCACAGGGAAATCAAGAGGAGATGTGGATAGGGATAATGGTGTAGGTAGATTCTTCCTTGACTCGATTCCTGTGTGCATCACCCACAGTGACAGACTCCAGGTGGCTGATATGGATGATTCATACCAAACTCTGAGGGAGTTTGGGATATATACAATGTGATTTTTTTTTTTTTCTCTTGGGCTGAATGATGTACCTTCTCATTTCTATCTTCATGAGAGTACGGAGCCCCAGAGGGATAACAGGAAATGTGAGGAAAATTGGAAATGTTGCATAGGGAAAGTACAGAATAGATAGATACTTAAAGGGAAACTTTTTAAAAAAAGTATTTTCCTACTTTCCCATCTTTTTGTGTCTAAGTAACTAATGGGGACAACAACTTTTGAAATTGGTTCAGTATTGAGCGAGCACGCTGCAGCCGGCAGCCACGAAACAGGCTGCAATGTAATCTGATGAGGCAATAGCGTCAATGTACGTCCACTAAAAGTGCTTGTTTTTGCCACTGACGTGCTCAGATTGTTATAAGTATCTGACAACATTATGGAAAGGACCATACAGAGAAATAAAGCATTTTTCTTTACCTTTCGCTTGATCCGGTCTGTTTGTTATTGTGTCTAACCAAGTCTCGCTAAAGGAAAAGTCTCATTCTTAAATCTCACAAGAGTTGAGTTGTTGTCAAAATCAGCCAAATATTCAGCCATGACAGAGTTGGAGAGAGGAGAGCCGGGAGGAGTTTGTTGTGTTGGAGTACAGAAAGTGTAGCTTAGTGTGATCTAAAAGATTTCCAAAGTCATGGCTGAATATTTAGCTAGATGTCATTGTTAGAACTAACATATTGTGGCTTTACGGGGGGTTATGTGCTGGACTATATCTTGGCCAGCCGCAGTTGCCTCCTAGAGTCTCAGCTGGTTGCCTGGCAACCACATGTGACCACAAGACTTCAGACAAGATTCCCATAATGTTTAAATATTTTTTCAAGGGAAAGAGTAAAGCTTTATGTCTTTTCCACTCCATTTTAATAGTTTAACTATCTGTATTATTTATTGATGTATTCAGTTGAATAGGGCTGCAATGATTATTCAGTTATTTTGATTGTTGTTTAATCTAAAGATTACTTTCTCAATCAATTGATTAATTTTTTTGGTCAATAAAATGTAAGGAAATAGTGAAACTCTTGTTTTGTCCAACCAACAGTCCAAAATCCAATTTCTGTTTACTATCTAGGTTTTTCTGTACTAGAAAACCAGCAAATATTCACATTTGAGAAGCAAATGGCATCTTTCCCTTAAAAAAAAGAGACTTAAACAATTAATTGACTGTTAAAATTGTTGCAGATTGACTTTCTTTCAATCAACTTATGAATTAATCTACTAATTACTTCAGCTGTACTTTTAAAATGTCAGACAGCCTGCTCCTGCTTTATTTATATACAGTATATGCTTTATTTAGCTTTGGCCATGGTGTCAAAAAGGATGTATTTTTTTTTAAAAACACAGCATTTGTCTAATAAAACTGTGTTTTGTCTGTGATCAACAAATCACACTTTCTGTCAGAGAAACAGTGATTTAAAAGACTTTGCATTTATACAGTAGCTTTTAGGTTCTGCAGGAAGCCAGTTTGGCAACATGGAAATGTGTTTTTAAAATGAGAAAAAAAGATTTGTTCAAAATCACCACCCTTATTCCCATCACAATAACTCTTCTGTCCTTCCACTACCCTGTTTCTCTATACTGTCATCCACCTCCTCACCCCGCCATTCTTGCATCCGAGAATGAGTAATCTAGTTTGCTTTGCTGTGGTAACCATGCTCTATTTTAAGGAAGAAATACATAATTAAAGCAGACCTGACCTGGAGGCAGAGAGTCATAAGAGCTGTGTGTGTGTGTGTATGTACAGTATGACAGTATGTGTCCTTCTGTATAAATGTTTTTATATACCCACAAGTGAAAACGGGAGACAGAGTGTGAAATAAAGGAAGTAACAGACCATTACGCCTCACAGATGATCGGAGAATAAACTTTCTAATCTGAGTTGTATTCATTTCTTCCCGTGCACTTTGTTCCCTGTGTGTCTGTTTAGTAGGCCACGATGTTCATCAGGGGGAAAGCGAGTCAGCTTTTTAGGTTTTATTTCCCCTTCTTAATGAATTGCTAAGCTCGCATCCAACTGCTGCGTAACCTACACACACACACACACACACACTTTTTCACACGTACACAAACACTCACATGCACATAGGCGTGAAGCATGCTGAGCGATCAGATTGGAGGCAGTAGAGAGCTAATGAGACACCTATTCATCTTCCTTGGAGATGGGATGTGTTGTGCATGTGTGCGTGTTTTTGTGACGATCTGTAGGTGTTCTTTGTGTCTACATTTTGTCCTTTTTTTATGTGAAAGTCTCTAAATTCAGTACATCTCGCAGGCACACGTACACTCTTCCTATTCTGACATATCTATGCGAGTGTTCTCACTGTTAAGTGTTTTAGAAAGTGCTTACAAGGTGCTTCAAGGACAGACTACCTAAGCTACTGCAAGTGTTTCTCAATAGTTCTGCGCTTGTTGATTAGATAAGGGTGTCTCCTGAAGCAATTGTGGATTGATCCGTATCTGTGGGTTCATACACGCTGCCAAGTACTTTGGAAATACCTTCTCTCGCTCCCTTTTCATTGCTTTATCTCTCCTTCTGTTTCTCCTGCCTCTATCTTGCTTTGTTTCTCACCTCATACCAAGTCCTTTTTCTCTGCTTTGACATTTTCGTCCTTTTTGTCCCCCCCCCCCCCCCCCTCTTTTCTCTCTTTCCTTCTCTCGCGACAGGATTTCCACAGAACACTCGCCCAAGCTGCAGATCCGGAGTCACAGCTATCTGCGGGCGGTGAGTGAGGTTTCCATCAATAGGAGTCTGGACAGCTTGGACCCGGCAGGGCTGCTGGCCTCGCCTAAATTCCGCTCGCGAAACGAGAGTTACATGAGAGCCATGAGCACCATCAGCCAGGTCAGTGGCACCCAGGGGCCCGTACCTTTCAGCCCCTACATCCCCTGTACCGCCACTGCTATGTCCAATAAGGTCGTGCAGGAGGGAGGAAATCCCATCCGTAGCCTTCCTAAAGCCTGAATTAACAATCAGGTCACCATCCGGCAAAGAATGAGCAGTATGAAAACCCCCAATCTCCCAATTAGTGTATACGTCTGTGTGCTGTTTTCTGGAGCTCGGATGATTACAGGCATATTCAGATTGGCTAATTAAACAGGAGGGTATGCAGAACCCCCCTTATCCCCTCTTTCACCATAATATGCTCCTTCTTCCCTGGCATACTTTGTGAAGCAAAATGACAGGCTAAAAATGCTCTCTTCAATTTGGCATCTGCTATATAAGAGATGAAAAGCAAGGAAATAACATGCAACCATGAAAATTTTATGTATAACTGAAGTGGGGATTGGTTCCAAATGATGTATCGCATATGCCTTGATTTGATAGTTATAGAACATATTGAAGAATTGACCAGGAAAGAGTAGAAACACTCAACAGGGGAGGTCTGTTGTTGCCACAAAATAAGGTGTTAGTCATTTTGTATTTTGAGCACGGCACAGCTTCATACTCTACATTATCTGGAGTGACAAGGAAACTAGCTTACCTTTTTGCCTGGGGTAAAGGGGGATATGTGCTCCCCTCCAAAGCCCAGAGGCTACACTTTGCCTTACTGGCTGAATGATGGACCCTTGAGACATCCCTTCAAGTCGTGGCATGGAGCCGGCCCAGAGGAGAATGACACAGTGGACCTGGCATCTACAAAAATGCCACTGAGTAAAAAGAGGTGCGGCTAGGCTCTCTATCTTACTCACCCTCTCTCAAATTTGTGCCGGTTGACGTGTGTCATGTCGAGGTCCACAAACCTTTCTGACTCCAAGCTTTGCAGTATACACTCACACTTGTCTGACTGTACACTCACTCACTCTCTCACTCCCTTCACCGACAAACACCCAAACCAACTGTTTTAGTCCCTGGCCACATCCCATTCCTAATATCCTGCTCCCTGCGCAGTCTACTTGCGAACTTGTTTGGAACTATGACCTTGACAATGACATCAGATTTGTCAAAAAAAAAAAAGCTGAACTGAAGGGTAACTTAAAGGAATGGTATGGAGCTTCATATTGTCTGCCCTCACGCAACCCAGTTTGTGACACACTCACCAATCTCTTCTCACGAGTCTGTAGCTTAAAGACCCCGGTTTGAAGCTTACTCAGTCCCCTAAAACCCAAACTGCACTAGGTGGGGATATAGTTAGATTCCTCCAGTCACCTTTCAATTCCAGTAGTCTTACCGTTGACACTTCCTAATCCTCACCTTTGATAACAGCACTTGTAGTATTTCATTATGTTGTATGGCCCTTTGAAGTTTTATCCTACAGTGATTCCTCCCCCTCTGCACTCCTTGGACATTCTTTTATTTTTCATGAATATATATATATTTTTAAATCCATTATATGGCTTAAAGCTACACAAGACAGCTTGGAAATTTGAATTTAAATACCAGTGAGAGGTATAACATTTACATTTATTTACATTATTCATCTGGCACACTTTTGTCCAAAGGTAAAAGTTGGATCAAATTCAACTTACATAAGAGAAATGATTTGATGTCTGTGAACTGAAGCTGGTCTGTGATGCTTTACCAACGACCACTGCAAATTCATTATTTAAAGGGGGAGAACCCCTTTTATCACACATAAAGCTCTGTTTATTTGTTACCACTCAGCCTAGTTAATATAATGATTTTATATTAACTTTGTTAGAGTTTTTGTCAGTAAGAGGCTCCTCTCGCTGTTGATTAAAATAATCCTCACATTTTTATTTGCTATTTTCTGTGGGCAGACAAATGTCCACATCAAACAGAATTTATTTTTGGCAAATATGGTGAATCTGCATGTCTCAAATTATGACACTGAAACACTCTCTTCCATTGCAGCATCCAATTTGTGATGTGTTTGTGTATAAAACTGCTGCCTAGTGACGCTTTAATCAGTGGAATAGCCCTGTAACATTAAATCTTGTAGCACTAGGAGTTGTTTACCCGGCTTTTGCCTCTGAAATATGTTGTCCCTTCCCCCTTGTGTTGCGCTGTGCTGGTGTGCACCTGTGCATTTTTATTTTTCATTTTTATTTTCCCCCTGTGCATGGCTGTGTACGCTCCCGTGTGTGTTTTGTGTCTGCGTGTTTGCGCGCACGTACTGTATGTCTATGTGTGTGTGTGTGTGTCCACCCTTTCGCAGGTGAGTGAGGTGGAGGTGAACGGGCAGATCGAGGCAGTGTGTGAGTCAGTGTTCAGTGAGATGGAGTCGCAGGCGGTGGATGCCCTGGACCTGCCCATGCCCGGCTGCTTCCGCATGCGGAGCCACAGCTACGTGCGTGCCATAGAGAAAGGCTGCTCGCAGGAGGAGGAGGAGAGAGGCGTCGTGGTGGGCAACAGGAGGACTAACTCACCCCCGCGCACCACCACCACCGTCAGAACCATCCAGAGCAGCACAGGTCGGTGGGAAAACGCAGTTAACACACGCAGACTCGTGCTCATGAACATGTGTGACCACATAGTACATAATCCATGGCACATTACAAATTCATGTGTGTGCATAGACAATATGTATTATAGATGTGCTGTGTGGAGTTATGCAGCATGTGTATAGTGTCAAAACATAAAAAAAGGACTGGATCAAGGGTCATCAAAAACAAATTCTCTCTTTTAAATTCTCTTACATTGCAAACCAGTCTGTACTGAGTATTTTTCTTAAAGGAAAGAGTTGCCTTGGTTAGCTGACTGTGGAGTAGTTTCACTTTGCAAACCCAAACCCTTTTGCATTATTATCCATCTGACCCAGTTTCCTTTACAGATACAATATGATGAATGCAGAACTGTTTTTTCCCACATAAGAGCTTATTTGAGCTGTAAAGCTCAGTGGCTGTTAGGTCTTATTTTAGCCCTCTTGTGTGCCTCATGGTCTGGAGCGTTTGGCTTTCCAGCATTACTGCATGCAGTATTGATGCTGAGTGGTGCTGGCATCCAGCACTGGGTGCTTCTGTGTTTCCTACTGCAAATCTAAACGTCATTCCCTTACATTGTGCACGTTGAGTCACCATCGCCTGACGCACACAGGCTTTCTCCTTCATTCTTGTTTAATTATGCCAATTAAAAGACCGCATTTCCCCAAACCTAGCCGACAAGGTTACAGTCAGCTAATTAAGCACATTTACTGCAAATTAGAAGAATGGCTTAACTGGTTTGATCAATTCAAAGGGTTTGACATTGATTCTGAGCAAACATTTATTTAATGCTGTTCAAGATTTGCTTCAGCTGACTTTCTCCATCACATTTCTTTCTCCAGTTTAGTCAAAATATTAAGTTGCAGCCCATTATTTTCCTCATCACACATCTATTGACAGTCCAGGGTTACAACACAATTAAAGGCGGTGGAGGATTCAGTTGATTGTTCTATTGTGTGGTGGTAGTTATTGATCTATAAAAGGAGACTGATAAGATACAGAGAGGGACATTCAGAGTTCCTTCCCCTAAGGAAGGAAGAGATAATGAAGACCATCTATCAGGTGAAGTGTTGTACAGACTAAACTCTGGTTTTTTTAGCTAGACAGCTGCTCCATGGTGTTACTTGCTGCCACATATCATACAGGTACTCTCGCTTTTCACTTTCTCCCAGCTGTCTCTCACACACCTAGCAGAGACAACTTTCTTCATCTATAATCATTTGCTGATAATATGAACGTAGCACATTTAAACCCATGTTAGGTAGAAAGAGGTGTGTGTGTGTGTATATGTGTGCACACACATCAGCAGCAGTAGCCTCACAGCTGTTGGTAATTTAATGAACCTCCATTTTTGGCGACTGAGTTTGTCACATGATGAATGGACATTGTGGAAGTACAGAGTTGAGATATTAGTCTGCTGTGTGGTCATTGATGAGCCAACGTCACGCCGCTGCTTGCAGTGGAGGGCAATCCTCTGATTGGCTTGCATAGTTCTTCGTGATTGGCAGTTGGATTTCTCCTGACCCTTGACCCTCATTTGCTGCCGACCTGATTGCATCCTGGAATCAGCCGCAACAGAGGCTGAAAGGAACGAGACAGGGAGAGTGGAAGCAAGTGATATATTATAAGGTGTTGTGGAGGGCAGTTCGCCGTGGTTGGTAGTGAAGGTAGCGGATTGCTACAGATTACTGTCATAGTTGTACTACCGCACAATTCATCGCCTCCTTAGATCTTCACCAGTGAGTCGTCAGTCACTGTAATTAATTAGCTACCTCTCCTTTTCCTCCTCCTGGGGGAAGGCTGTGATTGAAGAGAAGAGGAAGGGAGAGAGACTGGAAGGAGAATAAGAAAAGATCTCAGTCTGACTATAATTTGCCCGTCTCACTCTCCACCGTTTTAACACATGCACTAATGCCACATTCATGCCATGCGGGAGTTACAGTAATTAGCAGCTTCTGACTTTTACGTACTGTTCACACAGTGTGAAAAATACAGGGTGGGTCTCAGGTGGTCTCAGACCCCTTCAATTAACACCCCTTAAAAGCAAGATGAAGCAGATTATTTCCTACTTATATAGACTGTACAATTTATCTGTATATGAAATACTGAAAGGAGAAGAGCTGCACAGAAAATGTACATCTTGCTTTTGCCACAGCTGGTAGCACAGATATAAAGCACCACCACCACAAACTTATGCATATTATGAATATTATGTAATTGATAGCCTCACAGTCCTGGTCCTGTTTTGCATATTTGAAAACCTTAATTTAAATGTTTAAAGTCATTACACATAAACCAGTCCATATGCAAAATAGTGAGTCTCTTTTAAGAATTATAGCTAATGTTTGTGTTTCTTTTTCTATTTTGTTTGTTGATGCCATAGAAAACCACAGTAAGACAGCTAGAATCTTCATGAATTAGTGAAAAGCAAAAAGACAATATGACTGGCAGCTGCCATTTTGAGCTGCCCGATGATGTGAAATCCTAAGCATGGGAATATTTTTCCATCACTATCTCCCTTCCCACATGGAGCGAATGCACCATAACATACACATAATGAAGATGTGCGGTAACGTTGTACAACAGTGTAGGACAAGTGCAGTCTGACAATAGGCATAGAAAAAAAATAGCTCTTAAGTATCTGCTTGTACAATATGCATTATATAATCTTCTATTCATTACAGTCGTTTGCTCTCCCATACATTAAACAAATCATAACTGACAGCACAGTAACATTCTGCCAAATAAACAGTCACAGCTTTTGCATTTACTTTTTATTCCTGTTGTTCCACAATGTAGGAGGAGCACGCATGCAGACGCTCACACACACACAAACACACATACAAACACATTCATACATTTCACAGGAAATCGGCTGGGAGCCCAAAGTGAGAAGTGAAGACGTTGTTGTGGTGAATATTGCATGATGTTTCTGAAGGAGGGTTCAGGCACCAGATCCAGAAAAACAGCCCTCACTTATGGTTTCTGCTCCCACTTGTCCCCCCGGCAAACCGCCAAAATATCACACGCGCGCACGCCCACACGCACACAGACAGGAGAGACCTATCAGCTTCCGCTCTTACTGCTCTCCAGTTTGCCCACTGCGCCGATCCAGCCCATTATTATTGATGATCTTTTTAATCCTGAGGAAGGAGACTGAAGTAAGGGGCCGTCCTTTGATCTCTACTCTTTGAACGTCAAGTGGCTGTGGCTGCTATTGACTGCTTCTCTGCCCACTCAAACTGGCACACGCTAACCCGCACATCACTCACACACACACACACACACATATCACTATTGCCTCGGACAGACACGTTGGCCTAACCATCAGCTCCTTTGGATCGGTTTAACAAAATCTGGAGCAGATCCTCTTTCTAAAGCTTGGGAAAATCCATAGCAATCGGTTAATGTGAGGATTTTACTGCCTCTAAGCCCTGGCTCCTCCACCCCGCCGTCGTCTCCAGTTAACATATTCATCACCTCTTCCCTCTGCTTTGTCTTTGCTTTCCTTGGCCTCTTACACAACTGCTAGATCCCCTGCCTTTTCACAACAGCTGTTAGATGTGTGGATAAATCAACCTGTTGTTTCACTAAGAGGAAGAATTGACCTTCAATTAGAAAGAGTATACACACAGATCTTAAGTCTGGGAAATGTGCCATCGTTTCTGTTTCTCTTCCTCTCACCCTCCGTTTCGCTGGCTCACTGACTCGTTGTCAATTATCCAACCTCAACTAGCATCTATTTTTCAAAGGTGCTGAGGGATTGGCTGAAAAGAGTTGCTTTCCTCCCCTAGCTCCTCTAATAGGCTACAGGACCATGTTTAATTTAATGGTTGTGAATTTCCTACAGCCCTGAACGGAGGCATTGCACTCAATAAAGCATCCTTTAAGTAGCTCGTTCTGTGGCTCATTTTACTGCTGGTCTTGACAAACACTCAGTGGAATATCACCTCTTCATTTAGTTTTCTGAAGCAGCTCTGGGTGCACTTTCCTATCTGCTCTCACTGTACTCTCTGGTGTAATTAACAAAACCGAAAGAATGTCAAAATACTGTGTGATAGCATGGATTTCCCACTTCGTTGAAGATGTTTTTGTGGAAATGTAATACAAAAGTGGTGAAGTTAACCTTGCGAGGCAGCTGGATTCGCAAGATCACAAGAAAGCAAACCCGGAAGCTCGAAACTTTTTTTGGCATATGTGCCAGCCAAGCAGTTCTTATTGGACTGAATGTGCGCCATTTTGGGTCCGGTATCCAGCTCTTATAATATATCCATGGCTAAGACAGTCATAGACGGTGATAGACAGATGGTTCATCCAATCACCTGCCAAGTATTTTTTTTTTTTTTTTTTGCAAGTGCCTGCCCTATTCTTAACAGTTTCCAAGGACGACTTCTCAGATGGTTCTGTGTAATAAACCATCTGGCCCGTCAGGTTATGATGAAGTAGCATTGCATAACATACTGTATACAAATACACAAGAAGTTGTTCACAGCACAACCCATTATTCTGCAAACAGGTAGCAGAAGAAAGAAGAAAAGATTTAATTGTCAAGGGGAAAGGTGTACATCTGTTTTGCCTTTTCAGTAACAAAATAAATTGGGCAAAAACTTAGCTGCAAAAATCTTTTAAGAAGAAGAAGTAAGTTGTAATATTGGTCCATGATTGGCTTCCAAACTAATTGTGATGTCACAAATCATGCTCATAGGTACATGTCTTAAACTCTGATTTAGCACAGAGAAACTTTCACCTTTGAGCAGATGAATGTGAAAACAGCCTCTTGGTGTCTATTGTGCATCATGAAGCATCCAAGTGAAGTAACCATAATGAAAACACATTTTTGAGTGGAGGGGGGCTTTAACATTTGTATTAATTTTATTTCAAAATAGGATATCCACTAGTTTATAAAGATCGCTGCTCACCAAATAAAACTTGTTAGAGGTGCCGGAGCTACGATTTAATGAATAATTATGTTAAAAGCATCCACAACTGTGCAACAGAAAAAGAAAAAGCAGACATTTTTGTCTTTCAACCTGATGAATAGCAGCTGGCAACATTTTCCCAACGTGTGTATAGAGTGACTTGAAATAAAATCTTCAATATGCTCCTTTTTAAATCTGGAACACTAACCGTATAAAATTTAATTCACTGCAGTGTTTGCAGGCTTTACTGTATTGAGATCACAGGGGCTCCTGTGTGTTTCCAGCTCCTCAGTACAGAACAGGATGAAATAAAGCCTGTACAACACTGCCCCCAGGGGCTCAGTGTAACACAACACTCCACCTCTGCCCTTCCCTCCTACGGTGGTTGTGTGAGTGGGTGGATGAAAACTACCAGACAGCTTGACCCAATTAACAACAATCACTGCCATCACTGGCATTTTTCCATAAGTGCTGTTCTGAGGGAACCTTTGAGAGTAAATATTTCTGGATTTCCCTCTGCTCTAAATATAAGTGGCACGGATGCAAACAACCAAAGTCTAGTCAAATCAAGATCATGCCGATCATTCGACTAGATCACCCCTCACACCTTCACCAGCCCACACAAATGTCTAAGAATGAAGTTGAAATTTGTTTGTCATATGCCAAGTTGACTTATATGTTACAGAACCAAAGAAAAATGCCACTCTAGGGCCCTGTGTGTGTTGTCTTTTGTGTTTTAAGAGGGTCCCCTGTTAAGGTGGGTTTGAGGAGAACAACAGGTGAAAGGCCCCTGTGGCAGCATTAGGTTCGACGGAGCTTTTGGTCTTGATAATGCTGATCTGAGCTGTGTTTCTGTGCTCCAAACTGCTGCAGTCAGTTACTGAGGATTTGGCCATCTGCTTAACTGTTATGTCTGGCTGTTGTGATGGCTTCAAAACAAGGTCGGGACTCAAGGTAAACATACAGTTTCTAGGCCTGTATGAATAAAGTGCAATCAAGCTATCATTGCATGTAGCAGTGTAATCTGTCTGGTGATTGTTCTGCGAGTTCATTTCTGCAACATAAAATGAAAAGGATTAGATAGAGATCTAAATTGGAGTTATAAAAAGCGTTTTATGCAATGTGAGTACACTATGACCTCCGCAAGGTGATCTTAACCTCACCAAACCCTATTAAGTAAAAAGAACATCAATGATGCTCTTAAATATAAGCATTACTGGCAGTACCAAGGGATAACCTGCACTATGTTCTTGCCCTCTGGGTATGAAAGTGCTCAGTGCAATATCAGCCCAACTTCAGTTTACTTCAACCACAAGGTGGCAGTCATTAGACTGAGTTATAACTATCTTTGCATATAATTCAGTGAAATGATCACCCCATTTGTGCTTGATGTACTGATTACATAAATCACAGTACAGAGAAAGTTAAAATTTACCCCATAATTTAGAGTGATAATAATTACACAAAGTATAAATAATATATACATAAAATGTGAGATTTTGTTGGGGTTTCGTGTGTGTGTGTGTGTGTGTGTGTGTGTGTGTGTGTGTGTGTGTGTGTGTGTGTGTGTGTGGCTTGGCAAAGTATTTCTTTGGCTCTGCTCAAGTAATGTGAACTTAAGACAGTATTTCTGACCTCAGTGGATTTTGCTTCTAATATTAAGAAAAATGAACCATCTCCTGTCTCGACCTCACAACCTGTGAGCTGTTATTGGCTGGGGGCTCCACACCCGCTGCCCAAAGGTTGACTCCCAGAAGCTTCCCAAATCACAAAGTAAACACACAGCAAAATAATAAGAAAATAAGACAATACAGACAGAAGGCAGATAAATACACCACCACACACTTGTAGTGGGTCATAGGCCTAAGTGATGATTGAGAGTGATTACTTTTGTATGAGTCTATACATTATTTTTTAGGAAAACCCTGCATAGTCTACCTTTAAAGGACCAGTGTGTAAGATTTAGTGGCATCTAGAGGTGAGGTTGCAGATTGCAACCAACTGAAACCAAATTTAAAATATTGTCATTTAAGTTTTTGTAAACTTTCCTAATACTGCGTTTAAAATTGGGTGTGGTTATGCTCGGAAATTTATGATGAAAATTGCGCAATAAATTCCGTGAACCAATCATAAACAATGTGACGTGCTGCAGTAAGCGTATTGTCTCATTTCCGGTTGCTGGAATTTCTGTGTTATTGGTAATGTTTCTGCACCTCAACCCACTTAATTTTGCTATATTCTTCATTATTGCAGCTAATTATACCCGTCCAGTTCTGCTCAAGCACTCTCAGCTCTCTCCTTCTTTTAGCGACTTTATCACTTATCACACAGTTGTTTACACGCTTTTCGGATCTGCTAGTCACTTTAGTTTAGCGGTTAGCGATGGCTTCCCTCTCTCCCTCTCGCTCTCCTGCTCTCTTTTGCTCGGTGTGTCTTATGTTTAGCTATTCCCCTGCCGCCTTTAGTGAAGAAATATAGTATATTTACCGTGTTGGAGGCGAGGCTCAGTGAGCTAGAAGCGCGGCCCCGCACCATGGAAACCCAGTCGTTAGCTACATGTCATACTTGCCAACATTTAGGTTTCATAAACGGGAGTCTTTTTTTTGCGTGAAAGTGAAACGTTTTACTCGAACTGTTGTGAGTAAAAAGGCAATAAGTACTTTATCAAACCACCTGTTCAACAAGCATAAAACATGTAGAAAAGCGATATTTTCACCTACTTTGCCCGCAGTGTCCCATCCACTGCCATCACGTTTAACACAAGTACAGCGCACTGGTTAAGCTAATAACACGAAAGCTGTCTGTATGTAGCTGTTTATCTGCGTTTGCCACGTATGTTAAAATTTGGCAAATTCTTGTAAACTTAGCTGCTGGCTAAGACAAACTAGCCCCTCCTCTCATTATTAGTGGCAAACTGAACAGAGCGCAGGAGAATCTATCTGCAGTCTTGCAGACCTACACGACACACCCACTTTACTATACAACACACCCACTTTACTACATGAAACACCCCCTGAAGTCGTCACCGTGACAGCATGCTACAAGACACACATACCCCTGACCCCTAACCCTAACCATCTCACAGCTGATGGGTTGGGTTGCCAGGTACCTCGACACATATCCCACACGGAAAATGAGAAATACTCATTTGATTTGTATCACTATGAAATCGGGAGATTAACAGGAGAAATTACCAATCGGGAGCACAGCAGGAGAAAGGGTTAAAAATAGGGAGACTCCTATGAAAAGAGGGAGTGTTGGCAGGTATGACATGCAGGTAGTTAGCCAGCCCTCTGTAGCTGGTGCGCATGTCAATCAAAACGTGATCTGCCACACCTACACAGTCTTGAGAAATGGTCTAATCAGCAAAATGAGCTTTTTTTGAACTTGGTTTTCTTATAGTTATGAACGTTTATTTTCACTCACATTTTTGTGGACGCTTAATGAGACATTCAACCTTGATATCATACATGCATTTCTACTATTTCAAAGCCAAATTTCCAGAGGCTTTAACTCCGAGTAGGAAAGTCATCAGGACATTTCAGCAGAGTTATTCAAGATGACTGTGAACGGGACTGTCCCACCCAGAGTGCAGAAAGTGTGTGTGGGTTTGTGTTTGTGTGCATGGGGGGGGCGGGGGGTGCGATCAAGGCGCGTCCACATCCTGACATAAGATCCAATATCGTCAGACTGAAAGAGGAAAAGAGGGAGAGAGGACTCCCGCTGTCATCTCATATCGGCTCAGTCAGTGTTGCGGACTCGCGGCTCTCATGGCGTTACTTGACTGTTTCTACAGCGCGCTGCTCGGCGTGTGTGACTTCTGGATCCGCCTGTGTGAGTAAAAAGCCGCTGTTGTGTTCCTCTGTTGTGTGAGAGTGAGGCATGATGACCGATGGTCGCGAGCTGCGTCAAGCGGGACGGAGCAGGAAGTCGGGCGGTGTAGCCTTCACACTAAAAGTCACATTTGTCGGTGACGGGGGCAACAAGTAGAAAGAGGCCAAAATAAAAACGTATCAGACACAATGCAGGGCAAATTGTAATTGTGACACCTCTTATTAACTTCGGGTAAGATTATATAAAAGCCCACAACACCGCCCACAATGGAAGTTAAGCACCCGTGCTTCACTTACCTTTACTTTGAAAATACTGATCGGAAGTTGTATTTTTATTTTAATTAGCTTGACAGAAATTATCAGCGCCCATCCCTGTGTTTCTGCTTATTCATGCCTCAAATGAAAATGGACGAAACCTCCTTAAGTTGATAATATTAAATAAGACCATAAAAATAGGAACAACTCCAATAAAAGTAAATGAAATAAGAAATATTTGGCTGTAATCAATGGATGACACTTGGAATAGGCTACATATATTTTGATTGTTTGATTGTGATACACAGTACCAGTCAACAGTTTGGACACACCTTCCCATTCACTTGAATGAGAAAGTGTGTCCAAACATTTGACTGGCAATTTATCTAAACTAGTAATAAACTGGTTTTGAATGGTAAATGGTAAACAGACTGCATTTATATGGCGCCTTTCTAGTCTTCCAACCACTCAAAGCGCTTTACAATACTTATCAACAGGAAAAACTTGATTAAAAACATTAGATGAAGTTTCTAAAATTGAAATACAAACAGAATTTTTTTCCCTCTATGGAGTCATGTGAGGCCCCAGGCTGACAAGCCCTTAACACTTCTATTGGATAAAGTTTTTGTCGTCTCCCAGGCCCTCTGCAACTTGTTTTCCCTCCAAAGTGGACACCATGTGAGAATACTGAGATTAACTTCCATGCTCTTTGCTTCTGCCCTCCGCTCATGGTAGCTGGGAAATGTTGAACACCTTCCAGCTCCCAGGCTATTTTGGTGTCATATCTCTGATGGGAGGGACGACAGGTGTGGCCTGCATCACACAGTGCAGCGCCTGGCACGGCATCACAACATAGCCTCTGTGGGATCCGGTTATTTAGGTCAGACTCTGGAACTGGAGTTCATAGGGGTTCATCTCAGACTTCTGTGCTCGTTAGAGTGAGCATCCAGAGGGCAGGGGAGCAAGATGCTGAGCCCTCCCGGGCCTTATGGGAAAAGAGCTCACTGCCACTTAGCAGTTAGAGGCCTGCTAGGGTAGATGGAGGGCCCCTAACGCCCTACTCTGTGACAGACGAGCAGTCTGTGGCCCCACGTCCCTAACCAACCATCTGTGTGTCGGTGAGTCATGCACACACTTCGGCTCATGCTCGTCACTGATACCAGCTATGCCGCCTGCCTGCTCACCTACCAGCTTTCCGCTTTCTATTTTCAGACGAGCCCCGAGAGCCTCCTGAGCTCGACATGCCGCGGACACACGCACGTGCAGCACACACACACACACACACACACATCTCTAGTGATGCAACTAGGCTATAGTCATGCGAGACTATATGAGTATCATGTACAGTAAATTACAGAAGCTAGAACATGAGCTGGGGAGGGCTCAGCTGTTGACACGTACATCTAGGAAGTCCCCTATAGTCACAGTGACACATAATCATCAAACCATAAGTGAAAACATTGGAAATTTAAGGGTGTTTTTTAACTAATATTTAGAGTGTTTGAATTGTTTTGCCAGTAAAAAATTGTTTACACTCTCTTCACAATCAATTTCTTTTCTTTATTGTTTTTGTAATTCATGTTTTTGTTTCTTAGTTCATTATTTCTGCACACTCACACTGTGTTTTCCAGCTGAATCCCATTACTTTCTTTGCTCTTCCTACTTTACCCTGAGGGCTCATTAGTTTCCCTCAGTTTCATTCACAGATTGTTCCAACCCATCAGTAGTGGCTCAAAATTCAACCCGAAGTATGTTTTCTCAAAGGCATACAGTTGTTAAACAAGCATATTTTTGAAGTGCCAGCTGTTTAAATGTATTGGCATTTAAACTGATAGTGCAGTAAAAGGTTTAAAGAATGGTTATTCTCAGGAGGAATGGTCAATTTAAAGAGCAGAATCCTTGCTCATTATGAACAGGAACAAGCTTGGGACTATTTCTTGGCCACCCTTACCTGTGGTATACTTCAATATAAACATTTAACATTTGACTTTATGTTTCCCTGATTGCAAAGTATAGAATACTGCATTAAGACTACTTATCGCTATTATTTTGTCCCATCTGAATGCACAACTATTGCGTCACATGTGTAACAGCCATAGAGAGCTGTTTTCAGAGGCAGACAGAGAAACAAAACAGCTACCTGACTAAAACGTGTTAATTAATTTATGTTGCAAGTGCTCTAATGTGTACTCAGTTGAATAAGTGTTCTTAATATAGCAGGTGATGTTTGGGAAGGCTTTGAACTGCAGTGCTTAGATGGATGTTTTAAGTAAACGTGATGCCAGAGCCAGCAATATCCCCCCATCTCTCTCAGTTCATCTCTCGGTCATATACTGTCATTTATCTAGTCATATTTTCCCAGCAACCCTCACTTTAACCAGTTGCTAAGATTTCATCTGTCCCCCTTCTACCTTTCATGCTGTCTTTTAAATAGCAATTATCATGTTAAGGCTCAGCTGTTGAGACACTTGCCAAGGAAAAGAAGGACACTAGCGAGGATATGAGGAGTCCACATATAACTTTGGATAAAGATATGATGACAGGCAACTCATAAACACCACAGTCTCTCCGGCTCAGGAGGACTGGAAACAAAACAACGTAAGAAAGATGAGGGTCTGGAGAGAAATGGCAACAATGGGCCTCATGCAAGAACCACTTGTACGAATAAATTCATTCTTAAGATGCACATACGAGTGATTTAAGAACATTTGAGGCGTTCATCAATTTTCTCTTTAGAAAGATGTTTTTTTTAGCATCTAACTTCATGTCAAAGCATTCCCTCTTTATTTCCGTCACAGTACAGCGCTGCGCTGATGACCCGTCACTGGCAGCTGGATTCATATTTTCTAATTGTTTCTGACACTCCTAAATTTGTTATGTTTTTGTCTACTGGTTTCTAAAAGCAGGACCTGAAGCTACTCTTTGGGAACCTTAATGTGAATGAAACGCGCCCCAAACGGAGCAGAGCATGGAGCCTTATATGTCAGTTTTAGAGGCGTAGATTATGCTAACGAGAAATAAGAGAGTTTTAGGATAAAAATACGAAAATGTTTTTGCATGACAGCAGTACTGTTACTTGGCTGAAAATTAAGTAAAGTTGACTAAAAGTAAAAATCTGCTCATTGAAAATGTACACCAGCCCTCTTCCACTCACATTTCTTTCAGTTAGTGTAGTTTTAGTTCCACAATCCCAACAGGCCAAGGTGTCTTTGGATCTGATTACATTCACTGAATGTAGTGTTTCTCTCACTAATTCCTTCCCTTTCGCTTTCCCGCTTTCATCAGCCCCCTAATTCTTCTCTGCTGTTAATTCCAGATTTGTAGTAATCCACCTAAAAAAAAAAAAAAGCATAAAAGAGACTGAAGAACAAAGATAGAGGTCAGGTGAAAATATGGTTGTTAATTAAAGCCTTTAAGCGTAAATCCATGAAGAGCTGTAGAGCAGAGAGGAGTTTCTCCTCCTTACTAAACCACTTTATTGTTGCATGCTCTCTGGTTAAGTACAAAAACTCCAGTGTATCAGAATATGTAGCTTTTTTATATGTCAGCCAAGCTACTGTAATGGATAAATCTGAGCATTTTATATTCCACTTTTTATTTCCCTTTACAAAAAAGATGGATAGTAGAGACACTCTGGGGAACAACTCCAATAGACAAAAAATCCTACCTTGATTTATAAAGTCACCAGAAAGCAGTTTTTTAGTGCTACACCTCTACATGCTCGTGCAAGCTTGTGCAAGTCAATTTGTGATGCAATGCTTTAAACAGTGGAGGAGGCAGCTGCTCCTGATGCTAATACTGTCCACAAGAAAGGGAATAGAGTTACGTCACCACCTTAATAAAAGCTTTTTAACTTCTGGGAACCTTAATGAAGCAGTGTGCCTTGAATTTAATTTGAAAAAAAAAGAGTCATTCATCTAATGTAGTAACTTAATTGTGACTTAATATAAGTAAATGTAACAGCTGTGAGTTGGCATCAGCAAAACCTGACCAAACCACTTTACAAAATGGATCACTTTCTTTTTCCATCAAATAGTCTGACCAGAGGAATTTAGGTATGACCCCAAAAAAGATGTCACTTGTCAAATGCAATTTAAGCGTGAAGTGATGTACGGAGGCTATGTAAGACAAAAGAGGAGAAAAAAAGTTGCAGATTAAACTTAGAAATGTAAATTAAAGAATATTCTAAGTATGTGTAGCTTGATTACACTTGCCTTTAATATGAGAAGTGATATGCCTTTGTCTTCATATACCATGAAAAGAAAATTTGCTTTTCTCTGAAACACTTGTTTTCAATTTTTTTTTTCAATTCTAGCTTGTCACCACTAGAGGGAGCCGCACCCCTTCTTTTGCAATAAATCAAGGCTGCTTTCTGATGTTCCACCATAGTACTAGGTCTTGGTTTATGGGGCAACTCACAAGTTTTATCTTGTGGGAGCTGTCAAATATTATTCTAGGCACATTTTGTGTCTTATCAACACTTCCAGTGTGTCTGCATGTGCGTGTGTGTGTGTGTGTGTGTGTGTGTGTGTGTGGAAAGACTGAGATAGAGGAAACGAGAGAGGAAATGAGTGATCAGTGTGTGAGATACTGTACCCTTGAGTCATGACTGACATTCATGCTTTGCTTGATGTATATGTGCCTGAGAGACATAGAGATCAAACATTGTTCACCGAGGATGTTGCGCAGGAATGCAGCTTTGAGCTCCATCAATCCCTCCTACCATGTCTGCTCCTCACTCACTCACTCACACACACACACACACACACACACACACACACACACACACACACGTAGTGTTCTCTATTTCCTGCTCTGGCGTTAATTACAGGGACAGATAAAGCCCTGCCTTAGCAACGTATGCCTCTGCATGTGAAATACACCTGTGTGTCAGTGGATCAAAGCTGCCATCCTCTAAGGTGGAATTATTATTCAAAGAGGGGATGTAAATTAAACAGTACTCTGGTGTCATCTGTCTCTCTGTTTCTCTCCCTTGCTCTTTTTTCACACACACACACACACACACACACCTGCATAATGCTGTCATTCCACACGCTTTGATGGTGCAAGTAGGTGTGTTTGATAGGAAACAAGGGCTGAGTCGAGGCATGTGGTGAAACACAAGAGCACGCACCACATACATAAGGAATAAAAAAAAAAAAAGGAGAAAGACACCATTCTCAGTTGTGGTTGGCAGCCGTACCTCCATCAAGCTTTTAAGCATGTGGGTGTGTGCGTGCCCATGTGACTGTAAATGCACACGGTGTCAAAATGTCTGTGTGTGGCTTCTCCGTTTTGCAGCTGCGGGATCAAGCCAAAACTGGGAGCTCGATGTGGGTAAACTGTGATTTGGCTATCTTTCTTCCTGGGGGAGATAAATCCTAGCCATGCTGGTGTGTCAGCCACTCAGTAATTACTTCATCCTGTCACGACTGTCTGAGAATGCAAGCCAGTGGGAACTTGCACTGTCGCTCTTTCATTGACACAAGGGGAAAAACACTCAGAATCTCCTTTATACGGCTCAGTGGGAGCTTTAGGAGCGTTAGTCATCAGATGAAAAGATCCCGAGGAATTAAATTTAGCTTAAAAGTTTTACATCTGCGAATTTACTACCTGTTATACCAGCTAGTAAAGTTGTCATTGATGTCTTTAAGCTTCTAACTTCCTGTTTGGTTTAATAATAATCTCATTCCAGTCTGGCTGATGTCAAAGTGAAAAATAAGTCTTAAGTGAATCATGTTTTTGTCATCCAGATGTAAGCAAACCCCAAGAACTCTTGACTTGCAATATCAAACCTTTCACTAGATGTCATCATAGCCTCAGCTGCTTTGAAGCTGGTCTAATTTGTGTAATCTGGTCCAGCCTGTGAGTGTTGAATAAGCCACAAATAATGTGTTACATGACTCTCTGATGCAATATGATCGGAAGTAACCTGTGCAGATGATTTGCACCTGTAGGCACTTGCTGAAATTTTTTTGCAGAAATTGCTATATCATAGTATCAATCATATGTAATTATTGTGTATTTCCATGACCTGAATAGACAGTGATTTCCTGCCTGCACACGCTCTAAAGAGGAATAAAAGTCAATAGAATAAATCTGCAGGACTTAGAGCTTTGGTTAGTGGTTGCTAGGTGTTTATATTTACTTACGACTTAATTGGTCCCAGCTTGTTATTGCCCGGAATGCTTTGATTATAGCCATTTAGGGGGGAAGAGTGGCGTTTGGATATCTTTTGACACAGGAAGCGCAAGCAAGAGAATGTCATTCATTGATCTCCTATTGCTCCCAGTTTGAAAAAAAAAAAAAAAAAAGATGGGAGAGAAGGGAAAAATGAGCGGGTCACAGGGAGGAGCTGACAGGGCTACGGCAAACACAAAGAATGGCTGCGGCAGCGCACCCCTGCTGTCCCCACTCTGCAGAAAGAACACACACACACCAGTTTCCTGCTAAAAAAATGAAGGAATCAGTAGTTTACTTTGAGGATTACTTTCCCAAATGTCAAGACATAAACAATCAGGACAGGGGCAGCTCTGTCAGGTAGGGGCTCTCCCACTCCTCCCTTTTTCTTTTTTTTTTTTCTTTTTTGCTCTTCCTGTCTGTATTTTGGCATCAGAAAGAGCAAAGGAAAAGCAAAGCCCTGAAAGGATTTCCTCAGTGTTGACTGTGGATGATCCTCATGGCTCCTGCATGCTAAAGCTGGGCAGGGCAGGGCTCGCAAACTCAAAGCCCTGGGGGAATGAAAAACATTAGAAGGGTTAGGATATAGACTTAAATCTCCTCCAAGGGGTTTGTTTTTGAAAAAAAAAAAAAGATATGTTAAGACATATGCTTTTTGCTCTATTCTCTTGACAGAATATTGAATGTTTTTAGTCTTTACTTGACAACTTAATTGTGCGGTCGAGAGTTCAACTTGCTTTCACTGTTCTGGAGGGGAGGGAGTACGTTGGAGTAACTCTTTGCCGGAGCTAAAGGAATGGTGCATGGCTGTAAGTGGGTGGTTTGGGCTGTGCAGTGTGGGAGGCCAGGCCCCAGTGCAAATTAAAGACTTCTCTGTGAAAGTCCCAGACTCAGCTACAGTAATATATGTGTGTGTGTGTGTGACTGAGCCTGTGTGCAAGCGTCCGGCGGGGAAGAGACCCAGCCTTCCCTCTTTTTTTTTCTCTCTCTCTCTCTTTTTTTTTTTTTTTTTTAAACCAGTCATTAAAAATAAGCCACAACTCACCCCCGGTACACACTGAGAGACAGCGAGAGGGAGAGAAAGAATGCATCTCCTCTTTCTCCTCCCTTTCTTTGAGCTTTGCTGCTTCACTAACCAAGTAAAACGGGGAGGAAAAGGGGAGGAGAGGGGGGGGGGAGGCTGTGTTCAAGGGGACTGATTCCACTCAGAGGTTTTTAAGACGCACACTCAGACCCCCTCCCCCGTGTAAAGAGTAGCAGGAGTTTTTTTTTTTCTGTCCAGGAGGGGAGAGAGAGAGAAAGAGATGAATGGGGAAAGGAATGCAGGAGACAAACGAGTGCTCTCGGCAGGAGAGTGGGAATGTTGGAGAGGCCATTGTTCCTCCCCCACAAGATTCTGCGGGGAGTGGATGTAAACACACAGGAAGAGAGGGAAGAGGGGTGTGAAAAATCACACCTGAGAGACAGATACAGCTCTGTAGCATCTACTCGGATATTCATATTAACCCCCATACATGCTGTCTGCATTGCGCGCTACTTTGGATGCACACACAGATGCACATACATACAGCCCAGTGCCTATAGCTACCATCTCGTCTTTCGCTCCACCCCTTCAACAGGATGTATAGGGTCAGAGGGTCAGGACTAGAAACCACAAAAGACAGTGTGCGTCAGTGTAGCCTGGTTCTTGTTCCAAATCCCCCCCTTAGCCCCTCGTGTACCTCCTACCTTTCTGTCTCCCCCCTCTTTCTTCTCTCATTTTCCTCTTTCTCTCTCTCTCTCAACTTTCCATCTCCCTTTCTCCGTCCTCCCCCGCCTGCCCCGTTCGCCTCTCCTATAGTAGACACAGAGGGCCTGACGTTTGGTTTTGGGCCCAGATGGCTTTAGCATGCCTCTGGCTGTGGATTAAGCCGCCAGTGTCTCCTTTCCCCTCCATGTGCAAGTGGTCAGGACAAAGAACGTCAAACAGGGGGAAAGGAGGAAGGAATGCAAGGAAGAAAAAAAAAACAAAACACAGGACTGTGAAACAGCACACGACGCTGATGTTTCACGGCATTCCTGAAAGAGTAAACGCTTGTAAAAAAAACTGCCAGCCAGTGTTCCTGTTACTTCTCATGCCCAGTCATTTTTATGAATCAAGTTATGACTTTTTGCCTTTTGGAGTTAATCACCAGAGTGCTTGCAGCATGCAAACTGTGCCTTTTTTTTTCTAAAAGGAAAGAAGAAGTGAACTTTTGACCACATTCTGCTGCATTTATATGTAAATAGCAGCTGCAGCAAGCAGTGATCCCTCATGTAATGACATGACATCGGCATTGTGTTTCAGCCCTCTCAGTTAGGCTGATTCTAGTGTGTGTGTGTGTGTGTGTGTCTGTGTGTCAGCCTCTTGTCTTTTGTCTGTCTGACTGTGTTTGCTATTTTGTCCCAGCGTCGATTACTCCCCAGGCTTGTGGTCATGTTTTCCTGTACTCGGCTGTAACTCCAGAGACTTTTAGTTCTTGTGGACAGTCTGTCATGTTTTATCAGGGAGCTTGGAAACAGTGTGGTGGCAACATTGTTGTGTTGTTGTGGGTATTTTTAGTTTAGCAGACACTGGCTTAAGTGGCCTGTATTATCCACTTAGCAACACTAAATGCCACCATCAAAACTCTGTCCACTCGTCTTCTTTCACTCTTCTGTTTACTATTGTGCACTTGATTTTAACAAGTTACATATTCTCAGATTCATGTGGGCTTAGTCACCGCTCACTCACGAAATCCAGTTTCATTTAATGACTAACTGATTTCCTTCAGCTACATGATTCTGCTAGGACTTGTTACAGCTGCCATGCTGTCATTGCCAGCACATGCAATGTGTCACTCCGCACAGCGAGCCAGTCTACTCTTAAAAGTCTCAGTCAGTCTGTGAGCTATGCTGTGGGAAATGAGTGTAGTGAAAGCATGCGTGAGATGTGTGGGCGTGTTAGCTTTAGCGTTAGAGCTAATGCTCAGGTTTATGCCCCACAAAGCAGCTGGAATGTACAGGAACTGAAGGAAATGGCACGGCAAACTTATCCTCTGCCCTATCCCCCTTTCTCTCCTCCTTTTTTCTCACTTCTGTTATTCTTTCTTTATCTCTCCTCCACTCTTCTCCTTCTTTCCCTTATGGTGAGTGGCTATGCTCTCTCTTTCAACCCCCTGCAGGCAGGTCTTTTGGGCAGAAACAAAAGACTGATGTGTCTCTTCATGTGGTTGCGGACTAGTCAGGGTAAAGCCCTTGCCAAGGAGTTGTGGAGAACAATGGAAATGGCCTGGAGCCGTCACAGGGCAGGTCTAATGAGAAAACCCCCTTCATGTAAGAAAAATCTTCATGAGATTAGCCCACATGGTTCAGAACTGTACAGGGTGGAACTTTTAGAATTACATATTTATACCAAATCCTGTATGATTATACCTGACAACCTGGCAACAAATGTCATCTAACTGGTATTTACAGTGTTGATGTTGACAGTTACACAGTTGTTAGAGTAAATGTTAGTTATTTGGGGATTGTAGGTGGATATGAAACAATCAGCTGAATATTTCAGGGGTGATGTTACTTTTTTCCCTCCAGGTTTATTTCTAAAATACTTTTTTTTAACTGATAAATTGAACTACAGCATGGCTCTGCAAAATAAACGATACAGCTTAATTAGAGGTAAACTAGATAGAACTTAACGAGATAATGTTTTGGATGTGTAGTGGTTCTACACAAAACTTGATTTTTTATTTTCCCCGCCCCATTGGTTTTTAAACTCTCAGCATGTCTCTCCCTGCCTGTCACTAATTGACAGGGCGAAGAGCGCGTCAGGCTATAAAAAAGGAATGCAGGTAACCAGGCTCTCTATTTGAACTTGGAACAACAGGAAAGTGGGTTAAGTGAAGTGAATCTATTGCCTAACAGAGAGCAGCTGCCTGCCAGATTTAGCAGTGGCTGACAGTTGTAAACACACTCTTATCTAGTGTTTCAGGAGACATAAGCCTGCAAGAGCAGTTACCCGCTGTTGACACGGGTTTCTGTCAAAAGGGGGCTCACTGAGCACACCGCTTTGGTGATAGCGCTGTTGGTCTGAGCACACCAGAGGCACAATTAACAAATGTTTTGTGCTGATATGCGAGCTTAGGTTTAAATCAAGAAAACAGAACTATTGATTTACAGTAGATTAAAGCGGTTAGTGCAGGATGTTTACAACGCTGGTACCACTTGTGCTGAAAATTCCCTGCCCAACAAGCATTCGCACATGCTAAATATACTCCTCTAAAAGCCATTTGCAGACTGCCACCTTCCCCTCATACATACACAGTGAGCTATTGTGTCTGAGAGAGTTCAGGCATCTGGAGTGCAGAAACCCTCTCTGGTGACCTCTGACTTCTTGTGGTTGAGAGACTGACATGAGGGCCTCTGAGAGACTTTCGGGTGACTCAGAGGACTGTCAGAGGCCTTTTTTAAAGGACTATTGTCTGTGTTGTGTGCAGAGTTTGTTGTGTCTCTACAGTATGTGCTGATTAGCTGTGATAAGTGATGAGTAACAAACCTGTCATCTTAGGTTATTTTAGCATATTAAAACATTTGAAACTCAAGCTTTTTGTGATTCTTTTGTTTACAGTAACTTATAGCAGCTTAATGGTGGCCATGTTCAGTTGTTTAGGATGTGTCTTGTATTGACGCATTATTGTTCACAACAGCAGTGTAACGTCACACGGTGTGAACCGTTTAGGTTATTGTCATCTCACAACAATGTCCCAGAAACCCGGTGACAAGCCTTTTTGACAAAGATCCAAGACAAACTGGTTGGTAGAGTTCACCTGCACAAAGCCAACGCTTCAGGGCTAAAAACATTATTAAATATCTATCTGCAACATGGTGGCATTTGATTGCTCTCTCTATTTTCATATCCTGGTGTTTATTTGAGTTTTAAGTTACGCTAGCTGGGATCCATTATTCCCGCTGTGTTTGCTTGTTGGCTGGTGTTTAGGTGAGTGTCACTGCAGCTGCAGTGTACCCTGTCAAGGTAAACAAATGGCCAACAGAAGCTCCCCTCTGCTTGCTGCTGGTAAAACGCCAAGCCTCCCGGCAAACTTCATGTTGCTATGTGTCGCCATGGTGACGCTATCACAAAGGACTCCAGCTGGTTCTCTGTGTGTGTGTGTGTGTGTGTGTGTGTGTGTGTGTGTGTGTGTGACAGTGTGTGTGTGTCCGAGAGAGAGAGAGAGAGAGAGAGAGAAAGACGGACAAATGGACAGAGAGCGAGCAGACGGAGCTAGGCAGTAACTCTGATTTACCCTCATCCCTCCTCCTCCTCAGTCTTGTTCAGCTCTTCTTCTCTGTTCACTATTCTCTGCCCTCTCCCCTCTGGCAGACCCTCATCCCCAAACACGGTGCAGCTGGGCTCAGCTGTCAATGTTCCCCCATACCACCCGCCCCCTTTCCTGGTCTTTGTATTTGTTTGGATGGTGGTGGATTTGCCCTTGGCCCCCGCGTGGGGGAGCCCGTTCCTGTTAGCTAGCCTCTTAAACCAAACCGTCTGCTCTTTGAAGTGGCCTATCACACAGATACACAGATTGGAGATTACAAGGCAGCTGCCTGCCTTCAATCTGTCCAGTAACATGAACATGGTGATTAAATAAAGGAAACAACATACACCTCTGCAGACACACAAATGGGACACAGTGATCAGCAGAGCCAAAAAAGGGGTGGCTAGCAAGTCTGTTTTTGTTCCAAAGGCTGGGGAAATGAATGGAGACCTTGCTTTGTCTCAGGGGAGGGAAGAGGGCTTTCTTTGATATTATCAAGCCCAGGGCTGGGGGGAGCGCTCTGCCAAGAAGAACTGCTATTCACACCAACTTGTCGGCATGGGACTTTTGAAGCATTTGTCAAAAGAGGGATTTGGCAAAGAGCCACAAGAGTTTTGTCATTCACAAACTCTTCTTTGGGATGACAATGCTCGCAGCAGGCTGCATCTACGTCTGTGAGGGACGAGAGATGAAATTTCACAATCCCATTTCCATTAAGCGAGGAAACTCGTATTTCTCTTATTCTGTGATCAAAGCTCCATTAAGTTGATTTTATGAAGTGACAGAGACCTTTTTTGTGCTTGTCTGTGATTGGTGAAGAGTTTTCCACATTCCTTCTTAAGTGTCTGACAGAATCCTGAGTCACATTCCTACTTCACTCTGTCCTTGACTGTCTGTGTTTGTGGGAGGTCCAGGGCAATGTAGCTGTCTACTGCTTTTATGGCTGCAAGAGGATCAAATTTTTTTCTTATCAATTCTGTGGAAACTGTAAGCTCGGCTTCTGTCTTATCAGGACAGTTGTTTTGGTCAGCTACTTTCCTGCCACTATTGTCAGACAGACACAAGTTATAAGATTTATTTGTTTAGTTTTTTGGAATTAAAGGCTTTTCTGACATGGTTAAAAAAAAATGATGACACATCTTTACACAGGCTTACAAGTGGCTGTCATGGGCTGGATCATTGTTGACAACAGCCTCTTATGGATGGAGAGCATATCAGTGGCAGGAAGTCTGTGGTCTCCATTGATGTGGAGAGGTTGAAACGTTAAGCTGGGTTGTGTCAATGTTATTTGTGCGCCTCCGCGCCTACGTGTGCATGTCTGCAGGCCTGTGTGCGCGCATACATGTGTGCGTGGGCATGTTCCGACTCCTGAGTGTGTTTACTTAACCTGTCTCGGCATTCAAAACCCCTGTCATTCTCTGGCGTGTCTGGCTCTCGCAGTGACAGCTAGGTGGGACACGGCGCATCGTCTCCTGTTTCATACAGGGCTTTATTGAGCGGATGAAAACCCTCTGTTCTTTAACCCTTCTCTGGGCCTGAGTGGAGCACACAAACACACACATACATATATAAAGTCATCCAATCCAACATGCACAGACTCTCTCTCACACACACACACACACACACACACACAAACAAGTGTGACTTTTAGGTGACTTCAGGGGATAGGAGCTCTGAAAGGGGCTGACATTCTATCCTTTGAACCTCCACGGCTGATAGGGGCAGGACCTCGCCCTCTCCCTCTGTGTGAGTGCATGTGTGTGTTCAGTGTGCGTTTTTTGTTCTCTTGTGGGTCTGTACTCGTTGACCTTTCCAAAGATTAGCCCTGGATGTCGATCATATTCCCCAGACATCTGTGAAAAGTCGAGACAGCGGTGCATAACGTGGCATGCTCAGACGATTCTGCCTGAGATGGCTTTGGCAGTAATTCCTACATATACAGTATCTCTCAGAAGAAATATATATGACATTTAGCTGTGCAAGTACATACAGTTAGTCATTTTCTTTTGTCTTTCTTGTGGTTTGTTACGCCACCATCAAAGACTCTTTTTAGCAACTGTGATCTCATCTCAACACAGCATTCATCCCGTCCGAGGACTTTCCAGCTTGTCAAAACCTTACTTAAATCTCGTCTGGGACCATCCAATCACGTCTAGCGAGACAGGAGGGAGGTGGGAGGGGGGTGGGTGGAGGGCGGTGGATGACTCTGAAAAAAACCAAGTAGATGAAGTCAGCCCTCTGTTCAACTCCAATATGTTGAGGCCTCTCCGGAGCTGTCAGCGAGATGACAAGACACAAAGCAAACAACATCACGCTGTAATAGTTTTAGACATGGCTGCTCGTGCTGGGTGTGGTTGGCAACAGTTGTCTGCCGCACACAGAGCGGCGATCTCGCCACAGTAGGATGTTTGTCTTTTGTAGGGATTAAAGGGATCCAGGAAACCTGCTGTCCTAGTTTTGCTGCAGAGCGGAGACAGCGACCTAGTTTTGATGATAGCACCAGGCCAGGAAGGAGATTCCAAGGCATAATGTAGTTAGGAGGTGGCTGTTTTGTCTTTTTTTAGACAGGCTGCTTTTTGTCTGCTGGCATGTTTCTATACAGTCTTCTGACTAACAGTGTGTGTGAGAGGCTCCATTGTCCTGTAGCTGTAACCTGAGCGGGTGAGAGAGAGAAGAGAGAGAGAGAGCTCAACAGCGCTATGATGCTTTTTAATATCTATTTGCTTGGATTTAATACAAAGCCATGAGAGTGCACTGAGCTCTCTTGCTGTCCTCTACAATATCATTTAAATTATGCGTGCAAACAACAGGCTGGCGCACAAGCACGCAGAGCTATATTTGGCACTATCAAATTGTTCTGGATGTGTACAGTAAGTGCGTAGAGGGCTTAACCATCTAGATCAGTGGGTCAAGTGGCTGACATACTAATCCTATTACCAGCCGAGGCTCTGATTTGTTAAAGTTGGCCCTAATCTACTGTCCATTTTGACTCCAACACAAGGACCTAAGACCTCTGGGTAAACTGTCAGGGTGTCAGCTGTCACCAGAGCCATTTTACTCTCAGGCAGTGGATTAGTTTGTCTTTTTCTATTAATTTATGTGTTTTTAATTATTATATTTTTATCTACATTTTTCATCATCTTATTTTGTGGGTTGTATATTATCCATATCTGTATTTTCATACTTTAACACTCTTTAACATACTCACAAATTTTTCTTCTACTATTTACATAGCAGTGCTGTGATTGTGATTGTGTTTTATTTATTATCTTATTTATGTATGGATTTTCTTTGCTGTATTGTAATTATTTGCTGCTGTATTAACCCAATTTGCCAATAAGGAACATTAAAGAAGTTAAAAAAAAAACGAGATAACCCTGATGACATCACTATGACATCATCTGGGTTGTTTTCTCAGACGTCTGAATGTCCCTTCCAGAGCCACAGACGACATTATTGTTTTCACAGGTTGAGTAATACTGAGTAGTGTCCTTCCATTGTGTGACCACTTGCTGTCTCTTCTCTCCTGCTTCCTCACTGCAGTGTCATCATGCATCACCACTTACAAGAAGACTCCCCCACCAGTCCCACCACGGACCACTCCATCCAAACCCTTCATATCCATCACGGCACAGAGCAGCACCGAGTCCGCCCAGGATGCTTACATGGATGGGGGCTCCGGCCCGCGGACGGGCATCAGCTCCCAGCCGGGCCTGTCCAACTCCACGGAGAGCATCGACAGCATGAAAGCCCTGACAGCAGCCATAGAGGCGGCTAACGCTCAGGTGCACGGCCCCGCCAGTCAGCACGTCACCAACAGCACCATCACCATCACCGCCACTGCCACCACCTCCGCCGTCGCGCACGTCTCCGCCGACAGCAAAGCGCAGAGGGAAGCGCTCCGCAAGTGCCTCTCCATAGGGATCCAGGTTTGTGAATGAGTCCTCCTGTTGAAGTTGTAAAATGAAACTTTGACGTGCAGTTTGAAAGTTTCTCTCCTCCTCTTAGGTGGACCCAGAGGAAGGAGGGCCGACAGAGGAGCAGTCTAAATTCCAGTCGATAGGAATTCAGGTGGAGGATGAGCGATGGTGAGTAGAGAGACAAAGGGAGAAAGAGCAAGAGGTTGTAAAAGTGAAACTGGATAAGTCTGATGGGAGGGATGTGAGAGAGATAGAATGAACAGGAAGAGGACTTATGGAGACAGAGAGAGGTTTGTAGTGTGCAGTACAAGCTTTCGCCCCCCTGCACTGGCTTCCCCGCAGCAGCTGTCCCCATTTCAGGGGAGGTTGGCGTCAGAGCCCCCCTCAGCCAGGGGCCCGAAGTGACAGCTGGGCCAGAGGATGTGGTGCAGGGAGCTGGGAAGGTGGAGGGGGTGAGTTGACAGCCATCTGTTGCTCCAGTCATTGTGATTCAGGCTACTTTGAGGCTGTGTGTTTGTGTATGTGTGGGAGGGAGAGAGAGGGAGAGAGAGAGAAGGGGAGGGAGTTTTATGGAGTTTGTTTAGTTCTGCGAGCACTGAGAGACTGCTGTGCTGTCAGATACGGCCTCTCAGTCTGCAACATGTTCCCAGTTTGAGGAGAAGCAGCCTTGTGTGCATGCTGTTTCATTAGCTCACAGACTCACCAGGCTTATCGAGGCCTCTGGTGGGACACGCAGGCATTTATGGCTGCTTTGTCCGCAATGTCTGCTTTCACTCACCCTCCCAAAACAGTGACTTTCTGTTTGGTGAGGGAAGTTGACACATTTAGCCACTGTGTTTTTTCCGCGCTGTAGCCAAGGCATGCTTCAGGAATTCAAAGAGGCATCACCATTTAATCAAAGGTCACAGTGAGGGCTGAGTCCAAGACTTCAAAACACACGGTCACTTTTACAGTTTCAGGGAACGTGTGGGGCTTTCTGAAAGAGGAGGTCTCAGCTGACTGACCGAGCTCTGAGTTCCCAGAGTTGCCAAGCCAAATATTAACTCATCTAGACACCTTCTCGTCTGCCGAGGCTTGGATGTTACGCAGCTCTGCAGCCTGTGCATTTCTCTGGTTAATGTTTGGAGTAGGTGGGAGGGTATTTTTGTTGGTGCATGTCTGGTTGTTTACCTGTTGGCATGCATCTGTGTGTGTTGGTCCGTGCATCTGTGTGTGTGTGTACCTGGGAGGTCTGGGCATACTGCCCCCTACATTAGATTCCCAGACAGTGACAGTGCCAAACTCGTACGGCCTCGCTCCAGTGCTCAAACTCCCTTATTTTTGGCTGTGTGTGTGAGAGAGTCTGTGTGTTTAAGTGCAGCAGTCGCAGGTCATAACCTCACCTGGCTGTTTGAACTAAGATTAAGTGAGAGGGAGTGGAAGTATAATGAATTATTTGGTACAGGAAGAGAGCTGTAAAAGAGATGAAAACAACAAACAGGTCTCTACACAGACTTCTTTCTGTAGTGAAATGTTGTGAGATGAAACATGTGTCGTGTTTATTGCCCCACAGTGTTTAAATTAAATTATGCTCACTTTCTATATGATAGCACACTTATACAATTTAGAAAACTGTAAGGATCTGATTACATTTTTTTAAAGGGCAAACAACATGCTAAAATTCTGTTATACAGATGAAAAAGAATTTGATAGCTTAATTGACTCCATTTGGAATTTTTAGGGCTTTGCGAGTTTTGTGGTTTGTGATCAACCAGATGGCTTTGCAGTCACAGGGGAAGTGGAGCATTGCACATGATCCTAGTGGCTAAAACATATGCACAACCATCTTGAAAAGTCAACTTAAGGGACAGCTAGACCTCCCTGACATTTTGTTTTTGTCCTAACTGACTGAAGGTCTGCCATTAGTGGCACAAGAAAAACAAACACGGAAAAAGCCTCAGGTGCAAATGCAACTCTGAAATGTCACTTTGTAGAGCATAATAGCACGAGTATTCTGTCTTTCAACATACCTCTTTCACCTTGTCCTGGAGCTTTTTTTCTATATTCCAATACGACATCAGGCTGTTTTTCTCTATAGACACTTCAATATTTCCTCAAGTTTGTGGTTTCAACCATGAGACGAAAATGAATAAGATTTCAAACAAGAAACCGAGAAGTAAAGAGGCCTTCTGAAGGCAGCAGCATATGGAATGCAGGACTCTATCTCTGTTGTGATTTACAACTTTCCATCGTCTTCACCACATGAATCTAATGAGAACATGGAATTTCTGCGTTTTTACTTCCTCTTTTTTTCTCCCTACGTCTTCCTAATATTTTATAGTCTTTCTCAGTCCATAGACATTTCACTGTTAATGCCCTTCCTTGTTCTTTTACCTCCTGTCTATTGATATGTCTAGCTCTCTGTCTGTCTCTCTCTCACTCTGTCTGGGCTGTGTTTGGCCTTGCCCGTCTCTGCCCCTGCAGGAAGTTGTTAGCAGGCTGATAGAAAGCAGGCTGAGGTCATTAGAACTGAACACCTGCTCGGAGGAGTTACTCTTTAACTGCTCTTCACACTCACTCGCACACTTACAGGCTGCTGGCGCATACACACACACACACACACACACACACACACAAAGCACATACACACTCTGTTTGATCTAGCCGAAGCCACTCCCTTTCTCTTGCTCCCTCTGTTTCTCTGTGTTCACGGAAGAGGGGAGATGAATGAGAAAAAGGAGAGGTAGAGATGAATGGGAAGCTTCGAGGAGGTAGTTTGCGTCCGGAGGTGGGCCGAGGCGGACGTGGAGGAGCTGTGATCATTTGTGTGTGTCATGCTGCAGGCAGGTCAAGCTGAGGTTCACCTGGGAGAGGATGGTGGGCATGTTTGTATCAGAGTACAGCTAACAGGCTAGCAATACAGCCTCTTTTTCTGGCTCTGCAAAGTTGTTACTTGATTGCCGCCTATTGATAGCAGAGGTAGACAAATATTTAAGCCCAGGCAAAGCTCAAATGAATACTATTCTGCTTTTATTTGCTCTTTGTAATTGGCTCAATGAGCAGTGCTGTAGTGCATATTTGTAAGTGTTTAATAAATGATATGCTTTGAGTTGTTATCGGGCAGTCATTAGACTGCTGGCTTGTCCAATCACTGTGCCGTTAGCTGGCCAGTTTCCCCCTTAACACCCATGTCCCTCTGGCATCCTATTCATTGCTAGGGTGGTGAGCTGCTCTATAGAACATAGCCAAATGTGTGTGTGTGTGTGTGTGTGTGTGGGGGGGGGGGGGGGGTTGATTTAGTCTTTACACATAAGTGAGTGTGTGTGTGTGTGTGTGTCTGCTGCTGCACATTATGTGGATGGACTTGGCAAAGGCAGCCTGACAGCGGCACAAAGCCTCTGAGCCAAATACGACATGGCACACCCAGCTGTAGAGAAGGTTCCCAGGTGTGTGTGTGTGTGTGTGTGTGTGTGTGTGTGTACGTGTGTACGTGTGTACGTGTGTACGTGTGTACGTGTGTTTGTGTGCTTGTACTAGTTGTGAACGTGCATTGGCCCCAAAGCAAGGCTTGCGGTGTGACACACTCTGTTGCTTCTGAATAAGCCAGGTGATAAACACACACACACACACACATGCACACACACAAAAGACGTTCCACACTACAAAAGCTATTCATCACTATCAGCGATGAGATTGCTGTGATTATTTCAATTTTTCGTACCGGGAGCCCCTCCAAGAACTGTGTGTAAACAATATTATCATAATGACTGCTAAAAGGGGGGCACTGATGTGGTATTACTATGCACTGTGAGTGTGTGTAATTAATCACTACATAAAATTTGATCTATAAGAGGAGGAAAAATGAACAATATCTTTTTGTCCTTTGCCAAACCTCATTTTCACCATCTCTCCTAGTTACCGCAGGATGACCCGTTCCAACAGCGTGACCACCGCTGTGCAGGCTGACCTTGACGAGCCCGCAGTCGGCCCAGAGCTGCCGCCGCGACACTGTGCCACCATGCCACGCCAGCACTCCCGCGACGCTGCTACTTCTACTGTCAGCATCCAGGGCTCGGGGAACCACTACCACGCTTGCGCCGCAGACGACTACGGGGAGGTGGGGTTCGACCCGTCCATCCTGCCCCCTCCGGACCCCTGGATGGACAGCGTGGCCGAGCCAGCAGTGGAGGCTTTGGAGGCTGTCGGCCGCTCAGTGTGCCCCCGCGACGGCCGCTGGTTCCTCAAGTTGCTGCAAGCCGAGACAGAGCGTATGGAGGGCTGGTGTAGACAGATGGAGCAGGATGAGATGGAGAATGAGCTGCCTGAGGAGAGTGAGTTGAGTCATTGTTTAAATGCCAGAGACAGAGACAAGAAAGTCTGCTGTACACTAATATTAGATCTATTTTTTGTCCTCTTTCTCTCAACTGTAGTTTTAATTTCTCCTCTCGTCTCCTCTCCTCTCCTGGTATTCATGGTATTGGACCACAATAGCTGCTTGTTCCTGTCTCAGGCTCTCTGGCCTCCACAGACATACCATGCATACTTATCAATAGGCTGCTGCTGGCCCCAGTCAGAACATCTGTCCTCTAAACACACTGTATAACGATCTCTCGCACAAACACTCAGTGAGGGGATTTCTCTCAGTGCTGATCCGAAGCAACTATTTTCTCTTGACGTAACACACATACACACACACACACACACAGCAGTGCATGTCTGTATACACACATCTAAATGTGTTAGGCACATACACTCACATGCACATACCAGACTGAGCAAACAAGCCTTTGGCAGTAGGCGCTGTCTGCCCTTACTGCGCAGCTGATTTCAGCGCTTACCGAAAATGTCATTGCTTATGCAGCTAGTGTGCTGTTATGGTTTCAGGCAAGAGATTCTCTCACAGAACGTGCAGAACAGGCAGGCTGTCTCAAGGTTATGTTTTCCCCCGATCCCACGTTTTTTTTCCCGCGCGCACACACTCGCGCACGTACACGCTTATCCCGAAAGGGTCGAAGATTTGTGTCTGTAGTGCAGATTCATCCCTCCCCCTGTCAGTTTCTGATCTAATTTCTTCATGTCGAGAAATGTGTTCATTGGCAGTTCCTCTCCATAGGGACATGTGAGTCAATAGCACTGACCAGTGGAGCGGGGTGTTGCAGCACAACATATCATGGCTTTGTGGGGGAAGTAACATATCACACTTAAATATAAATATATTCTATGAACCATTCTCTAATTTTTTTTAGTTTATTTTTGTTACATGACAACACAACATAAATATGTCTAAAGTACTGTCTACAAACGTGGCATTTTCAATTGTGTGTTCATTGTTAGTTTTCTATTTGGAATATCGGTGCATTTCAGAAATTATTTTATTTAGGCCTAAATGATTTCTGTTCCTGAGAGGCACCGATGAAAGAGGATCATAGCTCATACTTTTCTGTTGCATTGCTAATGCACTCTCTTTCTGTTAGCGGTGCAACATGCCTGCAGTATGCAGTGCTGTGAGTAATTGCATTGTGGATTGTGTACGTGTGTGTGTGTGTGTGTGTGTGTGTGTGTGTGTGTGTGTGCATGCATGTACGCCTGTGTTTTTCTGCAGTCCTGGGGAAGATCCGCAGTGCAGTGGGGAGTGCCCAGCTGCTGATGTCCCAGAAGTTCCAGCAGTTCCGGGAGCTGTGTGAGGAGAATCTGGTATGTGTCACCTCATCCTCTGCATGCTCCCCCAACCCACCCAACCCCCCCCCCCCCCAAAACACTGACATCATCCTGCACAAATCATCCTGACAAGCCGTGCCAGTGCTCATTTACTATGCATCTAGTGTAGAGAGCGTGCAACTGCACATCCTTACTGTCTTACACAGAGAACTTGTTGTGTGAAAACTAGGGGTTGACAAGCAGGGATTTTTAGATGCTGATTATACTCACTTCAGTACTGAAGCAGCCAAAAGCTTTTTTTGTGCAAATATTCATTTTTATTTTTTTCCATTTGCACGTCAAAATATTACAAGTACCCGTGCTGCATCATGCACCCATTATATAACAATAAGACAATTCAAAAACTGATAAATTCTGCTTTTAAATGAAAATTTAACTTAGGAAATCCTTATTGACCCTTTTATTATTAATTATAAAGTACAATTCATGAATTGGAAACTGTTTATAGTGTTCATGCAGCAGGGGACCACATAACTGATACTGAATGAAAGATGAGTACTTGACAGATTGATTGATATTTATTTAGTTTCACCACAGTGGACGTATGATTCAAAACAAAAGGGAATGAATAAGTCAAAGGCGTATTCTGGACACTGCTGAACATTAGACAACCCCAATACTCTATACTGAATGCTACTTTATTTAGAAATGCTTTATTAAGAAATATGTGTTGCTGTTAGTGTTATTATTTGCAATTCCAAATAACTGCATTTGACTTAGAAGCCAATTCCATGATTCTGTGCAGCTGCCATTAGACTGAATCATCAGATAGCAGCAGTTATCTTACAAAAAAATGTCTGATAAGCATATAAACAACATGTGTTTGTATGTGTGTGTGTTCATGTGTACATGTGTGTATGTATGCCATTTTTGTGCATCAGAACCCAAACGCACACCCGCGGCCCATCTCCCAGGACCTCGCAGGTTTCTGGGACATGCTCCAGCTGTCTATCGAGAACATTAGCCTGAAGTTTGATGAACTCCACCAACTCAAAGCCAACAACTGGAAACCTCTGACCCCCCCAGAAATTCAGGTGCAGACACACATGGCAAATATCAGATTTATTCAGCTTCATTTTCAAAAGATCAAATTCATCTAACCTGAATTTTGTTTTGGAATGCCTTACTAACATGCATGTTATTTGCGTACTTTTTTAATAGTCCTAAAGATTCACAGCTAAGCTTTGTTGTAGCATGCAGATATGTGTTGCGTACTGTCATGTTGCCTGCCTGACGTCACCACTTGTATTTGTGTGTTTTGTTCTGTCTTGTTGTCGACAGTGAGCTGCTTTTGAGAAGCTACACTACCTGCCATGCACCGTTGGGGGCTGCCCATCTCCAATGGTCACTTTTACCTCACGCAATGGCCACCACCGTGCTCTCTTACCCCACACAAATGGCTGCCTCTGTGAACCATAACCTCATTAAAAATTGCATGCGCTGACATTATACCGGCAACAGCTACACCGCTCTTTCTAACCCTTATGCAAAACAGCTGCAGTTGTGTCGCTCCTTACTGTGTTTTGCTGCAGCTTGCCATGAAGACTCAGTGGTCTGTCATTAAGACTATTTGTCATTCCTGTCCAGGAGAGAAGGATGCCCCCTCCCGTGCCAAAGAAGCCCCAGAAGGGCCATGCTCCCCTGGCTAGGGACCGCTCACTGGAGAGCTCTGAGCGCCAGCGTCTGGAGGCTCGCAAACGCCTGCTAGCTGCCAAACGTGCCGCATCGGTTCGGCAGAGCTCTGCTACAGAGAGTGCAGACAGTATTGAGATCTATATCCCCGAGGCTCAGACCAGACTATGAGACACGCAAACAAATGTACCTACACACATGCCCAATACACTGTCCCATCCCCAAAATAGCACTGAATGGTAAGGCTAGGGTGCTAACATAACATATTCACATTTTTTGTGGACCTCCCAGATTACTGTGGGGTCAGTCACGATGGAAGTTGTTTGAACAAGAAATGTACATTTACAGTATTTATTTATTTATTTATCTACCCTCCCCTCATTTCCTTCTCCCAGCTTTGATGTAGCACTCCCTCCTCTCCCCAACTCCCAAAGAAGTATCTTACAAATCCCACGAATTTTTTTTTTTTTTAAGTGACTTGATAGTACACAAAGCAAGCCAGGTGTAGCACAGCGTGGTGAGGCTTCACGTTAATGTGTTTCATGTGTGGAGAATCAGAGGAAAACAGGGAGGGAGCATGCATGAGCATGTGGAGTGTGTGTATGTATATACGTGCAAACACACACAAGCTTATGGGAGGTGTGTTTGATCTGAGCAGCTCAAATCAAATGCATCAAATCGAATGGAGAGGCCAGACCAGACCTATTGACTCATATTTGACCTTTATTTATGCTAATTTCATTTTTGTATTCTTTTAATTCCCATAACCTAACTCTGACAATACCATAAACTGGAAAGTTTTTGATTTGTATAATGAGGTCAAATGTTATAATATAACGGGGGGGGAAAAAGACCAGACAAAGTGTCAGTTAGTGACACAATTGGGCTTCTGTCTGAAAATTCCAGTGGAAGGAGGCAGACCCTGTAGGAAAGGTCAGAGGTCAGATTTTGCTCCTCCAGGTGAGGCAAAGTGGCCGTTGAGCCGGGAGCATATTTTGAAGCTCTGGAAAGAGTGCGATTCACTGAAAGAATCACTGTTCTTAAATGCCACAAACCTAATCTGTGTGTGTCCGAGTGAGAGAAAGAGCGTGTGTGTGTGTGTGTGTGTGTGTGTGTGTGTGTGTGTGTGTGTGTGTGTGTGTGTGTAGATTCAGATGCTCATTTCAAAAGTGCTTCCTATTTTTCTAGGTCTAAAGGGTCCTAGTGGTCATTGATGATTAAGGTAGCGGTATCAATAAACTGTAAAACAAACCACCCATCTTGATTCATTGTAAGCTGAGCAAAACATGTTTGTATAAAGGACATATTATAACATATCATGCATGCTGACACAAGGTAACCAGTATTTTTGTCTTTTTTTAACAGGTTTAATCCTTCCTCATGTTTCAAACTCTTCTGTGTCACAGACTAAGCTAAAATACTGATATTTGGTACAATACTTGTAGTTGTACTATATTTTATTATGTCATTTTTAGACAAGAAAGGTTTATTGACAGTATTGAGACTACAGGACTGAAAGGGGACTATTTTCTCCTCACTGTGTGTGCACTATCTCTGCCTCCAAATGAAGCAATTATTTGAAGGTCATACAAAAAAAAAATCCAATTTCTAATATTTTGTATTCATGTTTAATTTATTGATTAGAAAAATGACTGTTTATTGACATTGTGATTATGATTATGCACTGACAACAAGGCCCTTATACTGTGTTTATGTTTTATTTATGTTGGCTCTTTAGCATGACAGGCACCGTTTTGTCCTTTCTGTTTCAGTGATCAGCCTTAATTTCTAATATGATAGTTGAGCACAACAGCAGTCTCAGGGGAAGCTGTGTGTGTGTGTGTGTGTACGTGTGTGTGTCTGTGAGAGAGACTGAGAGAGGAAGAGAGTGTGACTGACTTCATGTGACTGTATGTGACCCATGGCTTTGTCTCTACTGTATATAACCCTAGTCATCAGGATAGGCCATGATCCGAAATAAGGGAAACCGTATCCACGCCATCTTTTGAATGATGTTCCTATCGAGCATCTCCGCCCTAATTACTTCAATGTAACAAGGTATTTCTGTCAGCTGCTTGAATGTGGAGACAATCCTGAGCCGGTTTACCGTCACATAATAGTTTTGATAACAGAATAGCAAGACTTTATTTGAGTTGTCAAATTCTCCGTATTGATCTGACAAAGTTTTGTGCCATCGGATAACTATAAGTAAGGATATATTCCTGCTAATCGTCCCTATTGAACGGCTACCTAAACGTTTTCATTAAGAGAAGTTTGTTTGTGAAGGAACTCAAGTGATGAAGTAACCGTACAGTATGATTTGTATTTCCTTTAGTTGGTCAATATGAATTTTAGAGAGGATGCGTAAAAGTAATAATAGCTCAAACTTAATGCCATTTTATGTAGATGAAGGTCATTTTAGTATTTTTTACTTTGGAACTAGTATTTGAATTGAATTGTCTGTCAAATGATTGACTTCTTATTTATGTTTATTATATTAACATATCAATATAATACTCCTGGTATAGCAGGGAGTTAGAAACCAGAATGTTGGATTGTGGTTAAATGCTAAACTCAAAAGGACACTCCAGCAATCCTGGTAATTCTGAAGCTTGTGATGTAGTTATAATAAGAAAAAAAACATTTAAATAAACATTTGTACATAAATGAATGTTTCCCTATGTAAATGTAAACTAAAAACCCAATCAAATAACATATTAAGCAGATATACATTTTGTAATTAATGTTATTACACTGTTGATGTTATGGCACGTGTATGAGCTCTTATCAGCATTAAAACAATATCATTGCCATAGTTTTGTTGTGTTCATTTCTTTCCCTTCTCCACATGTGTTTCCAATTGGAATGTAATTAAACAGATTACAAGGCCAGCATGGTGTGCTTTTAGGGCATTTCCCTTCCGCAGGGGCGGGTCCCCATAATTAAACAGCACTTTTGGCCTTGGCTTAGCCTCGACACTCCTGTACATGAAGCTTCTGGTGATTCGTCATTCACACATCAGTCATGCTGAGGGGAGGCGTGCTGACCTCAGTGGCCAGAGTTCAGGGGTGGGGTGGCGGTGGGGGTTGAAAGGAGGGGGTGTGCGCGGAAGAGGTTTGTCGTCTTTGTATGGCCTGGTCCTGGGTCAGTCTACCCTTCAGATGGCTCACCATGGTGGGCTACAACTGCCCGCTGGGTGCCTGGAGGTCTGTTTAAACCCTTATTAGTGACTACATCCCCCAAATTTGACACACAATACGCACACAAGAGCTGTCACCTTTGACAGGCAACATCTGACAAAAGGTGAAAACCACAAAATGCATTCTGCACATGTTGATGAGCAGCAGGGGCGGGCTTTTAGGTGCAATAAAAATCATGACATTGCTATTTAGATAACCAACTATCCTAAATGGTGGTGAAAAGAAGTAACAATAACACAATGTACTCCAAAAAGTCCTGTATTTAAAAAGTACATATATATTATCAGCTAAATGTATCAGAAGTAAAAGTACTCAATGCCCTTGTGAGCACAGATGCATTAATGTGTAGCATTTTACTGCTGGAGCTCGTCAAGGACACGCTAATTAATCTGTAACAATGCATCATATTTTATTATTTATAAGATGATTATAGGGTTTATAGAGACTAACTATAGCTGTGAAATAAATGTAATGGAGTAAAAAGTGTAATATTTACCCATGAAGCGGAATAGAAGTATGAAGTGACGTGAAATAAAAACTTTGCAGTACTTGTACTTCAGTAAACACAAAAATTTACATTCCACCACTGGTCCCAACTGTAAGTATGTTGTTAGCTGATAAGTGAGCATGGATGATTTATTGTTAGATGTCATTTCGGTTGTTGCTGAAAATCAGAGAAATCACGCAATAAATGAAAGTTTGGCTTTCTCTGCAAATATAAGCAAATCCTATTGAGACCAATAGAGAAGATTTAGGATTGTAGCAGGACCAGGAGGGAACAGCTGTCCGCCTAGTCTTGAACGAGCCAGCATACTCAGTTGTAAGATTCCTTACATTGACTATTGAGACGCAGACACGCATAAAACCCTGTTGGCAAGAAACTGTTGACGTCTGCTGTTTGCCCGTGTTAATTTATGCAGGATTATGCTAATTGGCAGGAGCTGTTGTAAACCTCTCACGCAGGAATGTCTCTGAAAGCCTAACGGTAGCCTGTGGAAAGACATGAATGCTACACTATATCTGTCATCCTGCACGCCCTCCTTTTATTTACTGAGCATTCGGACTCAATACGCTGTCCTTATCCTGCAGGGATTAATCGGAAATCTTCACAAAGTTCAGTAGCACCGACAAGATCACAGCCTGTATAAAATACCAAAATGATCAATTCTGAGATGTAGAAAAACAAAACTTTATTTGAATCCCATGTGACCCCTATTTGCCACAAACATTGCACAGTATGAAAAGAAATCACATCATTGGGCATCATGTCACATTTAACTATACACATGGTCCTATTATACATGAAAATGCTTTTTGGTGATTTCAAAATGCTGTCTTTGTCAGGTTGTAAAACAGCAAATGCAGAAAAGACATCTGTAGTGTTTTAATTTTCCAGTCCACTGGCCGTCGTTTTTCGCTGAGTGATGGGATGAAGGCTCAGACTAAGAACCTGCTACATTGGTCATCTGAAATATCCCATGGTGGGGGGAAAAAAAAAAAAAAGTTAAAAAAAAAAAAAAAAAGCATAGAGGTTTTTTTTCTTTTAAAATAGCTAAAAGTAAAAGTAAATTACAAAATCAAAACTATACTCATGAAAACACATAACATTTACTACAGTAGTGAATAAGTTTGTCATAGATGCCAAGAGCAAAGTATGTTTAAGACACTGAGATGACCTTCCTCTGCCTCAGTGTGCAAACAACGAGGCAGACCAATCATGAACTGATCTCTGAAATGTAAAACAGTAAACGGGTGTGGATGCGACCAATCTGTCTTATTGGTCTGTGAAGGAGGGCTGATTCTAGCTCTTGCTCCGTTCTCTAAAATGATATACAATGGAAAGACATAAGACAGGCAGCATTTCTCTGATAGCATTTTTGGTCCCTGTGTGCAAATAAGATACACATGTAGATACATACGTATGTATATGAAATGAATAAAGAACTTACAGCCAAGGCACCTCGATACAGTTTTTTTTTTTTCAATAAAAAAATCATCCTCATCAATTTGATTGGAATACCAAAAATAGAAATGATCAGGCTTTCATGTGGATTTGTTCTCTGTTGCGTGCAGACAAGTCAGTGAACTCAGAGGAGTTCCATAGTCGAGACACAAAGTCAGTCTCTATTCCCTCCTCTTCTTCTTCTGTCACTTTCTCCTTCAGGAGACCAGCTGTTTGGCTTGCAGCTCCATCTCGGCGGCCCGTTTGAGGGCCACGTCCACCAGGAGCTGGAAGCCGCTGAAGTCTTGTGTGAGGTCTGGAGGGGTAGGGGGAGGGGTGTTGAAGAGCCCACTTCGGGGACTCAGGTTGCCCTCCATTCCGGTGCTGCTGAGGATGGTGGTAGTGGTTGGGAGTGGCTGGCTGCCTGGCCCTTCATCCCGGCACCTGAGCAGCGCCTGAGCCTGCACAGACTGCAGCAGCTCAGCTGCCCTGTCAGAGTTCACTCCTGGCACAGAGGGGTGGGAGGCTGTCGGGCTGGCCTGCATGGCTGTGGTGACAGTGGTGTGACAGATGACAGATGGGCGGGTTGGCATGAGCCCCGGGGAGGGGGATGCGGAGGTGGGAGAAGGTATGGAGGGGGACACCGCCTTCCTCAGGACAACGGGCATGGTGGGTTCGAAACTGGAGGGGTGGAGAACACGTTTGTCGTAGCTCTCCTCTGTACCTGCTGCAGGGCTGCTGTGTTTCGGGGACTGGGAGCTGTCAGAGAAGCTGTCACCAGCCTTGCTACCTTTCCTGGATATGGTGAACTGGTTAGGGTCTTTGCCATCTTTCCTCAGCATCTCCGGGAGAAGTCGTCGTCGTGCATTAATGAACCAGTTGCACACCTGGGAAAAAAAAAAAAAAAACAACAAAAATCCATGCTGTGAGAGAGGTATTATCACATGGCTCACTTATGTTCTGCCATGCAATTAAAAAAAAAAAAAAAAAATCTGCTGGTATACTTATCACCAGGTGCAGTTTGCACCTGTGTTTTCAATAAAGAAATCAAAATGAGAGGGTAAACACATCTCCTAGCATACACTGAGATTTCACACCATTAGCATTTCACCACTGCAGAAGTCACTCTAAGATTTACAGCAAAGATAATGATCACACATGAGCGAGAAACTAAACATTAACTGTCAACAAAAAGTCGAGTTTAGGATTCTTAAATCGTATATTTAAAATTGTTTTCAATAAAATGTAATCTCCTTTGTCATAGCAGTAATCACGGTCATCTCTCTTCTTTTTTTTCCCCTCAGTCCTCCAGGCTAGTCGTAACTGGCTCAGCGAGGCTTGTAGCTCTAACTATGTAAATGACTCTGCATTGTTCCCAGACAGCTGGGATGGAAAGGGGCTGGAGGGAGGGAAATTCCTGTCCAAGTGCCTCAGCCAAGCCCACAGCACACAGGGAGTGAGTTTACTCACGTTGTCTCATGCACTTTTATGTTGCAACATCAAGCTAGTTTGGATGACCTTCAATTCACTGTTTATGTGTCATGTTTTGTTTGCCATTTCTACAGGAAATGATTCAGTCAAGCTGACACTTGCTTCCTCTTGACTTATACAGTGGTCTGTTTACATTGTAAGGCTTTATTGGTAGCAAAGGCATACGTAATCTTATCTTCTCTGTCGTATTTATGTCCATACCTGCAGTGTGGAGAGCTGAGTCTGTTTGGACAGGAGAGCTTTCTCCTGTTCAGAAGGGTAAGCATTGTAACGGTGCTCGTACAACCAGTCCCTGAGGATTTGAACTGACTCCTTAGGCAGATTCCCCCGCCGTTTCCTCTTCCCGTTGCTCCCCGCGCTGGATGACAGATCCAGAGGGGCATCCACGCTGTCCTCGTCATCCGTCTCACTCCCCGACAGCATCATCAAACCTGCGCAGACGAGCGCAAAGAGAGGGGGAGAAGAGAAAAAAAAAAATAGTGTATGAGGACAGGACAAAGAGGAAGGTGTATTCTCTTATGTCAGCCACCCCTGGTGTCACGTCTCCCAGCCGCTCTGCTGCAGCCGTTTCCCAAACGAAAGCTGTCTGGGAGGCAGCTGATGTGTCAGAAGCAAGCTGTCAAGTTCAGCCATGTGATTCATATAAGGAGCGAGGGAGGGTGTGAGGAGGAGGAGGAGGAGGGAGAGAGGGGAGGGAGGGAGGGAGGGAGGGAAGGATTGGGGGGAGGGGGGGACGTCACAAAGACTGGTCTGATGCTGTGTCAGTTATAAAACCTGCCTCGACAAATACAAGCCGGGTCTACTGCACCGACTGAGCACACCTTGCATGCTTGGATAAGTAAAGTACACCAGGCTGACCACACAATCACTCTATAAAGGGAGGCTTTGTTTTGAAGAACAGCAGCAGTGTATATGCAAAGATCACAGAGTTTTCTTTTTTGATTTGGCGTTTTAGGCATGTCTAATCAAAGTCAATCATGATCAAACAGGTTTTTGTGCCTTTGAATTACTTTGAATGTGAAGAGCGTTCGCCAAGACAAATAAACCTACTTTGATCATATTTTTAGTCTGTTTTTTAAGCAAATTATGATATAAAATGTCAGACTGTATGATCAAATTGACACAAGTAATGAATATGCAGTCTTATGGAAAGAAAGAAGGATCTTTTTATTAGATACTGGTAGTTGCTCATTTGATGTTTAGGACACTGTTTACACCTGAACACCAACAGCCTCACATGCAGAGGCAGCGCAGGCGCCATTAAGAAAATGCAGAAACGAGATCCTGGAGATTTTTTATCCATAACCCTATGCCATCTGCTCCGGGGCGAAGTAGTGGGAAACGAATAAGAAAGTTCCCAAGTCTGAGCGGCCAACAGGATGAGGTAATTACGTAGGCTGGAGAGAGGGGAAGGGGGAGGGGAGACCTGTTGCAAATCAGCGTCTCCAGACTAAACAAAAGAATCTAGGGCTGCGTGGTTCTTTGTATGCAATTCAAAAGTTTCTACTCGCAAACAGTGACTTCGCCATAAACCCCACTCCCGCAGAAATATCACAATGTAACAGAGAGGGCAGAAAGCACATTTTAAGCCCGCGAAGACGTTGGTTTTGTGAGTTTAAACAACTTGTAAGGGCTTTTCTATTGTGTGTGTGTGTGTGTGTGTGTGTGCGCGCGATGCACCACGAGGTCCATGAATGTTACAAGGCAAACAGCAACTTCCCACAATGAGGTCAGGATGAACATTAGCCTAAATATGGATTCGACTACAATTAGAAGGAGCTGAAAGTGGCTCCTTTTTCTTATAGATAGTCGACAGATACAAAAATATCGATTCTATTTCAAAGCGTGCAACCATGTAACACTTCGAACTCTTCAACTCACAATAGTGGCCAAACTTTAACTTTGTCGGCTGGCATCACTTTGGTCACAACTTCGACACAAATGTAGCGTTCGTCACTTAAATTAGCCTTTGCCCGAGCTACAACGAAGCGCTTAATTCAGCTTTGACGGTTTAAACGAGCCTCAAAAGTTAGCCTAATTAAACCGTGGCAAGACAAACAACACACATGGCGGTACAGCTGGGGGGTTTTTTTAGTTAAAACTCGAATAAAACATATCTATAATATCACAGACTAGGGCCAAACCTATATATCGACTTTTGACATCGTGCCAGCACATGGCAGAAAAAGCCCCCTGTCATGTCTGGAAAGGAAACAAAAGACTGCATGGTTTGCATATGAGGGAAACCGCTCTGTTAATCGTTCACTGCGCTGTCTCTGTCGATCTTAACCAACAATTACTTATTTTTTTTGTATTAAAAGCATCCAGCCTACCCTTTTTCGCCTTCATTTCCGTCCGAAAACGTCCACTTTTCCCTCGTCAAGCGCAGAAGAAAATTGTCTTCTTGTAGTGCAGTGTTTTTCTTCTTTTCTCCAGATATCCCCAGCGTGTATCCGAATATCCGAAAATCCTTATTCATCAAAAATCGTTTCTTTTTCCTTTTTGGATTTTCTTTATCTTCTGCTCGTCCTTGTTTGGAGACTTGAGGGGTGTGTGTGTGTGTGAGGTGAGGAGGTGTGTGTGGGGGGGGGGGGTTACCTGAGATCTCTGCGTCCCTTCGGCTCAAAGCCCTTTTCTCATTGACTCTGTGTTTGATCCAGAAACTGGGTGACAGCTATCTTTGACAGCTGCGTGACTCAACGCAGAGATCCTCCCACCACCGTGGAGGGCAGAGGAAAAATCTCTGACATCAGCATGGCTTGTTCCACTGACATGGATACAGTCTCACCAAAAAAAAAAAAAAAAAAACTTTAACTGCTGCAGACCCCCTAACAAAGACAAACACTAGCATCGTGTATATTAAATTATGATCCACAGGAAGGCGTGTGTTTTGGCGGGTTGTCCATATGACAACAATAACAACAACAACAACAACAGGCTGGCAGCAGGCAGACTGCGGACCTCGTGGTAACAGCTCAACAAAACGAAAAATCACAATAATGCTACAGGCTATAAAATGTTTTCTGATAGGGACTTGAAGTGTATTTTTGTGGTTTTCAGTTGTGAGATTAATCACCTTCCTTATCGCAATTTTTGTTTTTATCTCCTTTGCTCTATTGTATAACAAATCACGCAGGCTTATCTGTGGTATTTCATTGCTTTTTTAAAAAAAAATAATATTTTGTCTGCGTATTAGTAGTCTTAAAATACTTTTTAAAATTCATATCTTATCACCATACTGCCTGTAAGGGACCGATGTTATGTTTACTAGCAAATGCTGTGTTTACTATTGCACCTTTTCCCTCCCATTCTGTTGTAGCTCTCGAACTGAATCGCGTTTTTTGCTGTGATATTTGTGTCATTTTCTTTTAAAACTCGTGATAATAAAAATGATTATCGCTCTAAATTCTCGCGGTAAATGAGGAAACATGCACTAATTCCGTCTATTTTCGTGTACCGAGTGTACTACCAGTTGGAGGTTAGTGCACCAGTGCAGGTTACGAAAGACAACAGTGTGGTGAAGGGAAACGATCAATGCCTTCATTTGTATGCGGTGCACAACCTTGCGACAGCTGCTGTAGCATCGTCTCTTTGCATGCATTTGTTCCACACAGGCGGTCATGACTCTCTCTGAAGCTAAATGTCGCCTCCGTGTGTGTACCTGCGGTACTTTACGTGAATACTGACATCACTTGTCAAACATGAGGTCCTCGGACTCCCTCTGGTGGTTAAAGTGCAGTGCGGCCCGGGCTGAACGTGAGGTTTGTTTAAAAAAAGAAAAAAAAAAACAAAACAAAAATTTATTAATTAAAATAATTTAGCAAAATGTTAACTTCTCAAAACATTATTAGTTATGTAATTAATGGCACCTAAAAAAACAGATTATCATTATTTTAGGGTTACAATGGTATTAAAAAAAAACACTAATTAAAACAAACAGAAAACAATGATATAATGATATAAAGTCATTAGGAACAAAGTTATTGACACAGTCATTGAAATGATAGAATAAAGCACGTGTGAGATATGACAAAAAGTGGACCTCTGGGGGCTGCGGGGACCCCAGTCAGTAGGATTAAGGTTAACTTTATGTCTGACACAGAATTTCAGTGAAACCTCTGGCCAGGAGAAATAATACTTCTATGGAAAATTGTAAAAGAATTTTTTAGAAACATCACTGAAGGCCCCATGTTAATATCTTAGTGTAGGAATTAGCTTTAGTTTTTAGGTTAACTGACTCCACTGAGGTAATATCTATGTTAGGCACTCACAGTCTTACTTAACACATGTTGGGTGACTGTTTCAACCGGACAGGCTCAGTCAGACAATGTGTTAAAAATAGCAATATGCGCAAGGCAACACCTGCTATTACAAATATGTGCTAGTCAGTTGCAGTTCCAGTTAAATCGCATTTCATGATTTTTTTTTTAAGAAAGTCTAAAAACATCTTTGCAAAAAAATTAAAGAAGTCTATTTATTATTTATTGTTGTTGTTTTGGTAGAAGTGGGCCTATATTTTTTCATTTGGCTGTCCTCCTGACGTAGTGGTAGTTAAAAACCTTTTCACTGAATACCATACATTTGTGAGTTTATGTTGGGTTTATTTTTATAGTGTATTAAGGAGACCCAGCCAAATACTGTTAGATGTGTTTTCCATACTTTCCAAACCCTCCTGGTCTACTTCTGCCATTGTCCATCTTGACTTTTTGGCTCTTATATTAGAAATAAGGTGTAAAAGCCTTTTTCTGAAGAGCAACAGAACACTGTTTTACATGTTATCAGTCAACTACTTTGGCTGTGACACATCAAATCCTTCACATTGATCAGTCAGGAGTCAGGACCTGAAAGTGGAGAGCTGCGTCAAGCCCCCTATTGACAACAACAATAACGGAAATAGGGAGGTTGTGCCTTCAAAATAAAGTCTTAATTATCACTTTTAAATCGGGTATCAATAATTTGTTATTTAATCCATCACATTTAAGGAGTGTTGTTTAAATCTATGTCCACGGCTGTTTTAGTGACTCGAGATGTAAAGACCACAACTTAATTATCACGTTCAAGCTATCAAACTCTCTTTATCAAGACTTTAAGATACATCATCTCATTATCATGAGAGGAAAAAACATGTTCTGGAAAGCTCCTTACAATTTTAGTGAGGTCACAAACTCTGAACTTCAGCTGTTTATTGAAATGATGCTCACTTTCATAGATGAAAAATACTCAGCATGTAAAAATGAATAAATGACACAATTTCCAAGATCTCTGGAAAAAAAATGCTACGAGCTTATTTGCTGTTAGCAAAACCTAAGCTAACTACAGTTAGCATTCAGTTAAAAAATATGATTGGTGGAGAATATAACTACAATGTACAATAAGTTAGTCGTTGACCTGTCTTCAAAATGTAGACATGTTGACAAAATTGAAAAATTATTTTGCTTTTTTTAAGGCCTAAACCCTTTAAAGCTAAACGTCATTAAAAATGCTAATTTAAATAAACCTGACTTTATAAAAAGGTGTTATTTTACTCAATGTACCTCACAAACTATGTTCTAAATGGGGGCGTCTTCCTCCTTCTTAGCCTACAGGCTGAGAACTTTCAAAAAGAGACAACATATACTACATTGATACAGTACACAGTACGCTTTTGATTATGATGATTCATTCATTCATTCATTCAAACCTTTATTTATACAGGGTAGGCCACCGAGAGCACTAAGCTCTGACGCCCTGATTGCAATACAAATATAAAATATAAGAAACGATAAAAGCAATATATAAAAGCACATAATATGAAACATATTAAAGCAATAAAAGTCATATATGCACATAAAACTTCAAGCTCAATTAAAACACAGGCATTCACACTGCCCTGTGTCAGCTAAAAGAGATTTAAAATGATTAAAAGGGATTAGCTCGTTTAATTTTACTATCTTCTGCAAGTTGTTCCACTTGTGTGGAGGCCAGTTTCCCCAGTCTCAGTGCTAACACATTGATTTTCAAAGACCAAACAGTCTTGGGACTTAGTGCAGTGTGAAATTGAACTAAAATTAATAAGACATGTTAGGTACCCAGGAAGTTTGCCAAGGAGAGCTAAATAGGATGCAGAGCCCTTCTCTTCTCACTGCCAACGATTATCATCATTAGTTATAGATGAATGATTTATTCTGGATGGTTTTATGTGCTCACAACTTTATGTCATGCTCACTTCTTATGTAAAAATGTATATACACAGTACAGTATGAGCTGGACCACAGGTTAAAACATTATTAGCTCACTGGAGGCTAATAGTTAAATTAATCATAAAATTGTTTTGTCAATAGTCTTTTTTTATCTTGAAAGCAGTTAAACGGAAGCCGCGTTGCTATAATTGAGTCTGACTTGACACTGTTGAAGCTGGTAGAGTCTTGTTACAGTTTTTGGTCTAAAATTAGGGAGGCACCCCAACTGCAAATGACGCAAGAAGGCTAAACTGGACCGTCTACTCGGCCGTGTGTCAATGGTAACAGCACTCAGGACCATGGAAACGTCCTCTACAACTTTGCTGTTGTTGATGACATGGAGGGTATTTTTAGCGGTTGTTGTCATCTTGCCGTAACAGCCCGGTGTGGTTCGGTATAAAGGACTCTGTCAAAATGCAGCTGTACAACAGTGTGCTGACACACTACCCGAGGTCGTCTCGCAAAGTTACGATAACTTTATCGACCGGATCTGAGCCTTTGAACGGGACAACAGCGAGTCCCCCTGAGGCTGATAAAGCAGGACTTACACAAGCAGACACAACTCCAACGACCAACGGGAATCCAGTGAGAGAGACTGCTTCTTCCGCAAACATGCCTGCCTTTTCATGTTACGAAGCTCCATCAATGAGGCCAATTTACTTCACGTCGACTGCTGAAATCCTAATACGCAGACCCGATGGGGTGGAGAGGTCATTGCCTGTCCATATCATGAGGGAGTCCAGATCCAAACCACCGTCTCCCAACTCACATGACGGTGAAAGTATCATCTGTAATGACTCTGATGCGTTAGTGGACTTGATGGATCAGCTGAGAAATGACACAGATGAGCTTTTCCCTGACTGCCCAGAGCTGGTTGGAAACCACGTTTTGATCAGTAACAACATCTGTGGACCCAGAGTAGAAGAATATAAAAGGGTGGTGAGAGATTCAAGTGAGGACGATACAGTTTCGGTGACTAATGCCCCCTTCAGAAGCAATGGATGGGCCTCATTACAGGAAGAGGAGCCAATTCCTTCTGGGGCAGCTCAGCCTGAAGACCTCATAAAGGAAGATTTTAGTGATCTTAGCATTGGCAACGCAGCTCCACAATCCGATAAGAGACGGGCCTTTGAGCTCAGCGTCCTGCAGGAGTCTTCCCCACAGAGATGCCCGGAGAGAGCGGATATCAACGATAAAGTCACTCGGTACCTGGCTGAAGTGGAGAAACAAAACAAGTACCTCCAGGAGAGGCACAAATACAGGTACCACATCATTCCAGACGGCAACTGTCTGTACAGAGCTGTGTGCAAAGCCACGTTTGGGGACCAGGCGAGGCACGGGGAGCTGAGGGAGCAGACGGTGCACCACATCGCTGACCACTTGGATGAGTTCAACCCGATCATCGAAGGGGATGTAGGAGAGTTCCTGATCAACGCAGCGCAGGACGGCGCCTGGGCCGGATACCCTGAGCTTCTCGCCATGAGCCAGATGCTGAGCGTCAACATCCACCTTACAACAGGGGGGAGCTTGGAGAGCCCCACCGTCTCCACCATGGTGCACTATCTCGGGGAGGAGGATGCCTCCAAGCCGGCTATCTGGCTGAGTTGGCTCAGCAATGGTCACTACGACGTCCTCCTGGACAAGAGTCTCCCCAACCCGGAGTATGAAGACTGGTGCAGACACTCGCAGATGCAAAGGAAACGAGACGAGGAACTGGCAAAGTCAATGGCGGCCTCGTTATCCAAAATGTACATTGAGAAAAATGGTTGCGTGTGAAAGAAATAATGTTGAGGATTTAAGGATTTTCACTGTTACAGTAGAGTGCAGAACTGTGGACTCTGCTTGGTTTCTACATGCTTTAAATTATTATTTTTTTTTACAAGATTTATATCGTGAGAGAAAGGAAGTGCAGTGCACAGACGGTACTTTGGTTTTTGTACTTACCAGCATTGCCAAATTAGTGGCAGTTGTCTCTGAAAGTGTTTGAAAGTGTGTGAGCCTGTTCTTGATAGTTTGGGTTATGTTGATGTGAGTGGAATACTTTAATGCTGTTCATATGCTGTACATTTAAGTGCTTTGGAGTATATTTATTTGCCTTTTATTGGCAGAGCAGTGGATTTTCTATTACGCCTATGCTTTGTAGTCTGTCGCCAACTATTTTCAAATACAGAGGAACTTGGTTTGCAGGTTTTCACCTTAGCTACATTATTTAATGTCTGTCTAGCTACTCTCTTTTGCACATATCTGACAGTAAGTCCAGAGAGTTTTGATTTAAGTCTGTTAGAACATTTTTTTTTCTATTATTCCAGTTCTGTTTGTCAAATTGTTCAAATAAAGTTTTTAAGAAACCTGATTTGTGGTGACTTCATATTTAGTTTGCATGCTAATTGCTTAATTATCTGTCTCTTGGCTACACTCCTTGGGTGCAGAATTGCACATAACCCATAATGGGATCAATCCATTAAATTGCATCCAGGCAGGCTGGGTGAGGTGAATGTGTGCTGCAGTCATCTTCCACCTCCTGCTGTCCTTAAAGTGAAAAGTGATGTTTATTACATGCAGTGGCTGCGGAGCCTGCAGCCTCTCATTCAGGTCAGGCTGCAGGCTTCAGTGTAATTAAGTGACTGTGGTCTCAATGCGCAGAGCACAAGGGACCATGTGTCAAAACTGTATGTAAGCTACGTGTACACTTTGTCATTCATGGGAATGGGAAGGTGTGTCCAAACTTTTGACTGGCACTGTACTTTTAAAAGAAAAACTGCGCTGTAGGTTGTTCCTTTATTCTTTTGTACTTAAATTATTTTTATCCACAACCATTATGCTAATGTCAGACTGCTGCTTCTAAGAGTGAATTATGTTTTCCTAACTGGTAACAAGAACTCCACGGGATAATATTCATATGAGTACAGTTTAAATGTTTTACCTCATTATGTGATATTTACACTGTTTCATTCATTTTTCTGTGTGTTTTGTGAACCTTTGAGACAATATGTTCATGTAAAAAATGATGAAAAACACAATTTGAAATTTTCACGCTTGACATCTGTCTTTGGCCTAATAATATAATACCTAATATTAAGACATTGTGGGTCAGGAGACAAAAGAAGAAGAAACACAGCCCAAGAAATATTGAAAAAGTCTGTGAGTGAGCAAATTAACTTCCTTAAGAAAAACAAGAAGCAAAAGGCAAAGCCTAAAACTACAAGAACACACTGAAACTACATTTAAACACGTTTTAAACGTTGTTATACAGACACAGCATAATGACCACAGTAGCGCCCCTTTGGGACTGCCACAGAGGAGCTGAGCTCTGTTGGAGTATTTTGTCCACACTCGAGGATGCCTTACTTCCTGGTCACGTTCACTCTTCTTCCATTAGGTGGCATTCTAGGCCCCCATATACACTTTGATGGAGTTATTATTAAAGGAATGTGTTCTTCTGTTTTCAAACTGGTTACAAAGTGGGATTATTGAACCTACTGGCGTCGAGGAAATGAACTCTCTGACTTCCAAAAAAAAAAGAGTGAGATGTTTCACAAATACGATGGAAAAGCCAAATTAGCCAAATTATTGTTTTAGAAAGTTTGAATTAAACATTTTGCCATTTTTTAAATATATATATATATTGATGAAAAACTTTGTTTCAGCGTGCAAACTTGACAAATGGCTCTGGGCAAATTGTGGCCCCACAATATAAGTGTAACAACATATTTGTCCAGCTTCCTACTTTATCATGAGCTTATTATGTATCACTTTCCCCGAAAGCTTTACAGCGATGACGTAACCCTGCAGTCATGTGGACATTAGGAGAGGAAAAAAAAAAGTTTTATCTTTTTTTTAATGCGGGGAGGAGGGATGGTGCGTCTCCCTGCGCCAGTTTGTCTCCTGTATGGACCACTGGGCTACAGAGCAGAGGTGAGAGTGGACCAAGCGGGGCTGCTTCACCGCAGTACTGGCACACAGTCAGCACGGAGAAACAGAGAGGGGGGCAGAGAGAAAGTCAACAGACCCCCCCCCCCCCACCCCCCTCCTCCTCCTCCTCCGGTGTGTGTGGAAGGATTCCCACGCGTCACACTGAACTGGGGACGCGGTCACCTCGACGCAGTTCAGCCCAGTTCAGCGTGCTCGGAAGTTAGCTGAGAACAGCAGTCCAGTCCGGTGGTGGTGTGGCTCTGACCTGTAGGCTATCGGACATGTCGGGACACCGGGTTCAGTTCGCAGACCTTCCTCCGAGTGATCACAAAGGAAGTCCCAAATTTCACAGTAAGGAAAATGATTGAGTTGCTTAATCTTTCTCTCTGCTGACCTTGATTTAACTCCACAGGACTAACGTATGTGGCGAAACTCTTCAAGTTTTCTGGTGTATGTCAGGCTTCTCCTCTTTCTCTGTCAAGAATTTGATAGTAACATTTTTTTTTGTATTCATATACAGAATAGGAGCCAAAACTACTTTAACATAAGAATCCCCATAGAGAAATATTACTGTTTTCCTTTCTAATCTAAGTTTTTGTAGATTTTCCTTATGATGTCATCCATTTTTTAAGCAAAACTTAGTTTTTATTTTCTGTTTCGTCTTTGAGAAAATGTCATGGTTGCTACACCCCATATACAGTCACATATATTTCTGCTGCTGTGTTGCTGATCATACTACATGTGTGATATGTTCCTTATGTGTGATTGGTCACCTCTTCTTAACCTGTGATCCACCCTGCATGGGCATCAGTGGTGTGATCCCATTCAGCCACACGTGAGTCAGTCAACACACTTATTTGAAGTGGCAGTTGCCCTTTATGTGCTGCTGCTAACTTTTTTCTCCTCAGGTTTCCTCAGTGAATCTAACACTTCTAATGCTCTGTCTCAGTAAGGTGACGTTCACCTTGAGACACATTTCCTGACCACTTCACTGCACGCTACAGACTTAAAGTACCCTTAAGTACAACATGTTAATGGCAATCGAGTCAGATTACATCTGGGGACAAGTGGATGGGTAAAAAAAATGTGCTTCTGGTTGTATCTGAGGTGCGACAGTGTCAGCTGTGCCTGCCTCTGCTGCTCTGTGCTGCAGTGTATGCACAACAGCATGAGACACAGAGAAGCTGAGCCCGTCTCCATGGTGACAGGTTGAGTGACGGGACACGTGAGGAAGGACGCAATGGAAAATTGCCAGTTTGCTGCAAAGCCCCCCGGAGGGGCGCATCTACAGTACACTCTGGTGCTAATGAGGGCGCATGTTCACGTTTGTCATAGATTTGCAAAAACATTTTCTACGATGGCAGCTGTTGGCGGCAGCTTGTGTTTTTGTCACAGCCGGTTAGTAACATGCATGGGCAGCAGGTCGAAAAGTGCTGATGTTGTGTGCAGGTTAAGCTCAGGTTGTACGCGGGGCGCGCTGGGTTGATGTGTGGACGGACAGATCAGCCGCTTCAGCAGCAAACCACACATTCTGACTCAGCCTATCTGTTCCTCCTGCTGTCCAGAGGCAGGTGACAGCGGGGTCAAGTTTCAATCTCCTTTCTTTCTCTCTCTGTGATGTACACACACACACACACTCATAAACAGACACACATTGTACACTCACGTGCGCAACCTCATATACACTCTTGGTTCAAGGCCAGCTGCTGGACTTATTGCCCTGGCTTATACATCTCACCAAGTTTTAATACTCATTCATTCATCGATTTAGCAACATGAAATACGAATTAGCATCTGAATGGTAACAGAAGAGTAGCTCAACCATCAGTCATTTTCATGCTCCTCTAACAGCTAATAATCTTGGTATCACCTGGAGGGAATACAACAGAAGATGTGAGTAGTGAATTTGTCAAAAGAGTAAAGCCGGTGCTGATGGAGCGCTGTTGGTGGTACTGTTCAATTTACATGAGTTAAAGCAGTAAGCTGCAGTGTCTACTGCGGTTTTTTCATGACACATGATTATTATTGTGGTGTTTCCACACTGTACCTACATCTCAAACAGTGAGCAGTGCTGGTACACCTTTTTTCGGGGGGGTTATTTTATATTGATAAAGTTTGCATTTTTAACCATGGCATGAACCTTTCTGTCTGTTTAGCCAATACTAGCTGTGGCTGCTCAAGATAACTGCCAACTTGTTCACCATTTCCTCACCACTGCTGCTGCTGCTGGCAGGGAAAAACGTTAATTTCTGTGTGCGCTAGAGGATATTTCCCAGGTAAGCCCTACAAAGTAAATGTGAAAGGTTTCACAAACATGTTATAAGTGTAATTATTTTTGTGTTGTGCCAGTTGCAAAGCAGTAAAAGAATTATATGCATGCAAAGCTGTTTTTGAAGAATTACACATAAAAAGAAGTAAGTAATAGTGTCAGTTTTATCTCACCTAGCCTCTTAGTTACTGCTACATGGAAGTGCGACCTTCACGTCTGTGTGAGGTTGACAGATGTATGCCGGCACCTTCGAAAAGACAAATCCACTCTGGATGTTTCGATAAGCTCTGTTTTTCGTTGGCGGGAAATGCCGTTTTAGTGTGGACTAGATGAAAGACAAAGAGGAAAGGTCAGCTTGTTGGGACATAATTATCAGTCATCTAAGACATTTGACTGGGATTACCTGAAAAGTAACTGTAACTCAAAAGGTCTTTGACTTTGCAGATGTAATGTGGATTATGCTAATAGTTTTGCAGGTGTTGCCGACATCATTACCGGCAGTGTCCTTTAGATTTTAGATTTAGATAGTAATTGCTGTTAGTCTTTGATCCTCCTTTTACAGGGGTGAATATAACCTTCGTTATACACACACACACACACACACACACACACACGCTCTTTGCTTTGAGAATAGTTTTTCTGTAGAGCTGAACTTCCAATGAGTAAAACAGTGATATGTCTTTCAGCTGCTTTACATCCTGGACAGCTGCACTCTCAGGCACGATATTCTTTATCTCAGGTTTCCAAGAATGTTTGAAGATTATGTCAACAGTTTCTGGGGGAAAGATAGATGCAGTCATGATTGGGTGGCTGAATGAAGTTATTGATGTCTCTGTTCCCATTAGTCTGGTTGCCATTCACATGAAGAGAAGGGCGGAGCACTTTAACATCCAACTCAATCACTGAGTTGATCTTTGCAACGATCCGCTCAAAGCCCTGCTTGGTTTTGCTCTTTTGCCAAGAAGCTCTGTTAACTGATGCTGTTGCTGTGGCTCATTCCTTAGGTCTTTTTCCATTAACTCAAGTCTGTCATGTGTCTCTGTCCACAAAGCCAGTTTGATTACACAGACTTGTGTTGAGGGTCAAATTTTCTGTCACTTTTTCAGACTAGCCATGTGCTTCTACTGTAGTCTGTCATATCGTTGTGGGATGGAACGTCACCTTGCCCCTTTATACCCATGAATCCTCAATGTATGAGATTATATTATTACTCAGATGAAATATTAATCATTTATAATGTCATTTAGGACTAGATATGATGACAATTTGGTGATTGTAGCAATTTTGAATAATTGTTTTAGTCATTTTTAAGCAAATTTGGCTAAATATGCTGGATTTAGCCTCTCAAATGTGATGATTTTGTGCTTTTCTTTGTCATATATTTTAGTAAACTGAATATTTTGGGTTTTGGACTGTTGTTCGGACAAAATAAGACAGTTAAAGATGCAACTTTTGACTTTTCACTATTTTCTGACATTTTATAGACAAAATCGATAAATAATCAATAATGAAAATAGCTGTTAGTTGCAGCCTTAGCAGCAAGTAAATAAGATCAAATTTAAATAGATGAATAGGAAATAATACACAGTTGTAAAAGGAATCAATGAAAGAAATATAAAAGCACATCAGACTTGGAAATGTGACTTTCAGATTGATAATTGGATATACAGAATAATATGGAAACAAGTAGAACATGGCATGAAAAGCACATATCTGCAGAGATTAAAGCTAAAGTCTGTCATGTTCTCAGTTTAGTCTGTTATTATCAAAAGATGAAACACCTCCACATTTACTGTGGTTAAGTGGTGTTTAGATATATTGGCTTGTTGTGTCAGTTCACACCTCCAGTGTTGTCATACCCTGACACCGCAGTAAATAACATAATTGCATTCATGTTACCGTTGATGACGATATCCTCGCCGCATACTAACAAGACTCATTCAGGTCAACAACTTCTCACGCTGAAGTTACAGATGGCAGCTTCAAATGAACACAGCAGTGTAACCCACAGGTCTATTATAAAGCAAATGCAATACCTTGCCTGACCACACTTTAATAAGGTTAAGGTTAAAACAACAACTAACCGACCATCCATCATAATCAATAGGAGAACATGCAGTGTTGCTGACTCCATTAACCCATTAAAACTCACTTTGGATGAGTTTTCACTTCGCTGTAATTACTTATCGGTGTTCCTTTGTCAGTATGTCCAGGAGAAACAGTAAACACGGCTACATGCTATCATACTCACGGCCTCTATGCGATTGCCTGGGGGAAATGGCAAATGCTGTGTTAGAGTGATAATCACAGAATGTGCTTCTTTACCAGCTCAGGAATGCAGATTGCGTCTGTGCCCGTGTCAAGCTTTAGAAACCAGGAGCTGATGCTGTCTAACGCAGCTTATAATTCTCCACGAAAACAAATCAAGTAGACATGAAGGTGGGGATGAAGCATGGCCTTAATTTCCCAAGACATATTTGCTATACATAGTTCACTCACTGCTATTAATGTCATCATTTAGTGAGTTGCTGTCCACTCGGGGAAGGTGTGAAATGCCACGTCTTGTAGGCTGTCTGTCCCATTGAAAATGCTGATCACATTGGAGAGGCACCTGAGATGATCCTCCTTGAAATAGTCAAGCCCCTGAGATGCTAAACAGCTGTTTTCACACAGGATTAAAAAGCCTGTCCCTCAAGGGCTCTTAAGTTCCCTTAGAGTGTAAAACACAAAGATTTAAGGGTACGCTGTGGCCTTCTCTGCCCCGAGAGCAATATGCTGTTGTTTTTCTAGCTCTAACTGGGGATGTCGCTCTCAGATAAAAGGCAATAACCTTGAGTTGGTATCCACTTTGTTTTAAATGCTGAGCATATTTTCAGACCCGAGTGAATCACAGAGCTGTCTGTGTGAAGTCTGGCTGCAAATATTTCTTAATTTAATTATCTTACCCATATTCTTTTAACTTTTATACATGTTTATTGAACGTGTTGATTCATTATTATACTGTAGTTCCTTTGTCAAGGCATTTAATTTAGTGAGACTATTTATTGTGCTGAATAGGTCATTTATGATAGTGGTAAAAGACTTTTAAAATATGTTGGTGCGTATTTAATCTCTGGCACGCTGACATTTCTCCCATTTTCTGCTGACCTTTTCATATTTTTTCAGGCACTTTATTGAGTAGATCTGGCTCTAATGTTACATACAGAAAAAGTGAGAGCACTTTGCTTCTCTTTGGTCTGTTTTTTTTTAAAAAGGTTGTATTATTTTCTGTCCTCCGACATTTTGTTTCTTCATCAAGCATTTGTGAGAAAGGAGAGTTAACATAAAGGTCGTTTTTTTGAGAAATGAAGTCAAAGTGAAGTAGGTTTTAAAAAAGACCAAAAACAGATGAAATGTCACAGAGATTTACATTAAGAGTGCATTATACTGTACAGAAGATGGTATCTTGTGGCTTGAATTACTCCTGGTTGAGTCATCATCTCTGTCTCGCTGAATGGCTTTGCATCACGAAACGTTGCGTGCCAAATGAGTTATCCATTCTCTCCTGACTTCTCTGTGTCTCCACCAGCGGGACGCCGGTGTTATGTGGAGAGAAACCAGATGTTTTCGCCTTTTTTTTTTTTTCTTCTAATTGAATCCCCCTCATGAGTTTCCTTCCTGAGGAGGATGCGATGAAGGGTCCATAGTTTTCTCAAAAATGCAGCAGAACAATATGAAGAATAGGGAGATAATGAGATTCACCTGTTCGGCAGCAACAAGTGACACATGGACCTCTCAGCACCAGACACTTAAAGCTCCTTATTGGCAGCTGAGCTGAAAGTCACTCACAGCACCCGTAGACACCACAGCATTGTCATTCCCGCCACCCACTGGTACGTTTGTCGCCTGTGGAATAGGCTGAGGAGTAAACAAACACTTCTATCTTGTTTATAGTCATCTTAAGTCTGGGATGATCTAAAGCCTGATAATACACAGATGGGAATGTACACAGTTAAAATGATGACTCCCAAAGGGTGCCACAACTCTCCGCACAGTTGTCATTCATCTGCCCTGAGCAGTGGTCTTGAAATATCTCAGCTTCATTATTGGTGATTAGAGACAATCTGGCTGTATTTCTGTGCTGTTGGGATACAGGGCGTAGTAACATTCTCTGCATGCTCTCCCCAAACACTAATGATGCGTGATGCCAGCCCTTGATGACATTGTTTTTTTTTTTTTTAAAGGAGCAACAGGAACAAAAATTGATTTGGACACAGATGAGTGAAAAGTCAAATAGCCTCTCCTTTGATATTGCGGCAAGGTCATGTTCAAAGGAAAATATATCAAATAGGTATGTGGGGGAGAAAATGAGGGGGAGTTTATATGACTAAGGTTATGCACTGATGCTTAATTGGAGCGTTCCTGTGTGTGTGTGTGTGTGTGTGCGCGTGTACCTGATAATTAGGCTTATTTTAGGCTTATCTTCAAACTCCATGCTGACGACATCAAGTCATTTATTCACCAACTGTGATTTTAATGACTTTACAAATCAATCAAAAGATGCGGATCACTGCCACAGAGGTCGGCCTGAACACACACACACACACATACACACACACACACACACACACACACATTCACAAAAGAACTCCTGTGTCTGTAGTCCACATTATCATCATGAAGGAGCTTGTTTTAGCCTCATTTTTTTTATATTTCAGCAACAGTTTGACATTTCGGGGAAATATGCTTGTTTACTTTGTTGCTGATAGATAAGTAGATTGGTAGCGCTCTCATATCTGCATGGTAAATATGATGCTACAGCTAGCAGCCAGTTAATTTAGCATAGCATAAAGGCTGGAAACAACTAGCTTGGGTCTATCCAAAGATAACAAAATGCACCTACCAGCACCTCTAAAGCCCACTAATTAACACGCTATATTGCGTTTTTTTAAATCCACACAAAGAACAAATTGTAAAAACTACAATTTGTGGTCTTGTGGGGTGTTTGGTGCAACCACATGGTGATAAAAAAGACTTGCAGCAAGAAAGCAAATAAAGAGTATTTCCCAAAACTATTCCTTTAAGCTGTGCATTGTGTATTATAAGTACTGCAACAGCTGCCTGGATGTGTGTGTGCGTGTGTGTGTGTGTGACTGTTCATGTCTAAGCCTTGTTCATATGTTGTTTTTCCATCCGGTAGTATTGAATGGGAACTGTGTGTCGTTTGGATACATTTTCTTTGCAAACTAAGACACCACAATATTTGTACATAAATGTTAGAGATATAAAAAAAATCTAAAAACACATTCACACACACACACACACACGCCTGAACACATTTTCTCAGTAACATGCTGTATTTCATAAGCCCCTCATGATTACAAGTAATTTATGCTCACTTCAAGCCATCTGACACCACTCATTTAACATTCCAAATATTTTACTTTAGTATCTAATTTGATAACTGTGCTGGTGGATTGGGAAATAATCCACTCCCAGTCAATAACCGCAAGCCATTCCTGTCAATGTGATAAATGGGAGGTTTAGTGCGAGGATACAAGTGGGTGTTTATAAGTGGAAGGGACACCACTGATTGGGTGTGGTCGTGACAAGGAGCCCGTGGGAGGAAAGCATAGATCCAGAAAGTGCTGAGAAGCTCTGTGATGAACCCTACAGCGTGCTTTAGCTCGCTACTTTTTCTTTTTCACGCTGATGGAAAAAACACCTTCAGATGCAGTCACACAGCAATTATCCATTCCAACTGGTCTCAACTTCTATTTTTGATGATAGGAGAGAAAAATGAGCAGAATAAGCATCGCTTTATCAGCAATATTCCTTATGTGAAAACGAGGAAATGAATGTAGGCACTGCTGTGTGCTATAAAATTCACTTCTTTGGAACTTCCTGTGAATTTTCAGGTCAAGTTGGGCTAATCCACTTAACTCGCTAGAAAGTCTATGAAATACCAGCATGCCAATAAGTGTGGTGCTGGGGCGCTGGCATCAGCAAATGGCTCTTGATCCTTTGATCCAAACTGTAATCTGAAGACAAAGGATTTTTTTTGAATTAAGAGCCTTTTTCTATTATATTGAGTCACCTACCATATTTTAAAAATACCTACTGGTTCCTTCTTGTTGTCGAATTGCTGCTAATTAGAAAGATATATTTAAACCCTCTACATAGTCTGTTCTTTGTTATGATTCATTTCTATGCATCTTGTATGATTTGCAGCCTAGCCCCACTTTGTGCCTCTTGTGTGTTAGCATTACATTGGAGTCACAGAGCTAAGCATCCATTTTTTAATAATAAATACTTGGTGAAAATATTCCATCCATTACATGATAAAACAGAGTTTTACGTTGTTTCCTAATCGAAACAAAGATGGTACTTTGTGGGTACCTGAACAGGAAACAGTTGCAACTTGGGGAAGGGGTTAAGAATCTTTTTTATCAGCAGATGCAACATATAGACTCTGGAAATACCTTCAAAACAACGTTAAGTGTACTACCTTTCTCATCCTTTAGAGAAATGGATGCTTAGCTCTGTGACTCAAATGTACTGTGGACACATTAGAGGCACAAACTGAGGCTATTTGCAGCCCAACATAGTTTTCACTGTAGCTTACCAGAGTTCTCACAGCTGCTGTGGTAGAGCAAAGACTCAGTGATGTTGAACTATAAAATATGATGTACTGCTTCTCTGTTATGTATGTGAAGCTGAACGGCGTGATGATGTGGGCTTGGCTGTTGGGAGCCATTGCAAAGGCCAGCAGTTGTGTAAGAGATTTAATGGCAGGGCCTGGCTGTCTAAAGAGGGGGCAGCAATCATCAGATCTTTTGGCAAGGTCAGCAAGGTTCTCTATTCTCTGCTTCTCTCATTCAATTACTCTGTTAGTCATCCTAAAAAAAAAAATTACACTGGTGCACACTGTAACTTGCTGTATTTACTGTCTGTTCACACATCTGTGGGAGATTGTGCTTTATTAAGAACAATGTGACCCCTATACTTGGATAATTATACGCAGATGCGTGCCTGTGTCCATGCGTGAGCATGTTTGCGTGGATCTGCAGTTCATTGGATGTTAACTTTCACACCTTGGGAGGTGTCAAACCTTTTTTTAGGGTTCAGGTCCCAGCACCGCCGCATGAAACGCGGAGTTATCGGTGTGTGTGTGTTTGATGCCCGCTGTGTGTATGATAGAAACAGCCACCTCCATCATCATATGTTGCTGTGACCTGAGTCTGCCCAGCTGCACATTTTGGACGACCAGGGTGGAATGTGTAACCAACGTTCGTCTTATCCCTGAAAATGTAACCAAGCGTCGTGTGCACTTGTCAGAGTTTGTCACACACCTCTCTTGAGAAAAGGTCAAGTCCATTTGTAAAGGCAGTTGACAGTCTCAGCTAATACCACTGAGCTTTGGACCTCAGTAGTGTAACTAACCTTATTTTGAATCACTAGTAGGCAAACTTGTTATACATGTTATATGTTATATCACTGTTAGATCACCCCACAATGTAAAAACCTGTATTTTTGTTAAGTGAAATCAATTGATCTTTTTTCTTTATAGTTGCACTAATCGTTTGTTTATATGAACAATGGATGAAATAACTATGTGTAATGTGAAGGGTTTGCTCGTAGTGACAAACCCACTGAGAATTTGACCTAATTATGTAGTAGCCTTCAGCTCTACGGAGCATTTTAACATCTTACAGCTCATTGTTTTGGTTTTGCTGCCCAACAACAATTTAATTGTTTTTGGTTCACTCTCACCGCTCTCATCAACTCAGCTTCCATCCCAAACAGCAGACAGACAAAATGAATGACTTGCTAGTGATCGTAGAGGAGCATTTAGTAGCTAAAGAGCCATGTATTTCCCGGGGGAATATCTTTCTCACGGTTTTCTGGATGTGTTAATTAGCAACAGTTTGCTAACACCTGTGCAACTTGATAAGGTCATGTTATGTCAGTGTTTTGTTTACAGCTTGTTCTGCTGCCCCCTGGTGGCTTAGTGCTGCTTTAACATAAAAAATAACTTTAAAAAAAAACATTTTGGTATGTTAGCATATTTCTCAGCAGGCATTATTCTGGGATTAACTGTTTAACACACAGCAAACCACGATAAAGATTTGAATTCACCTCAGTCCCTACGCACATTCTTCTTATTTTAACAAAGTCACTGAGAGTACTCTCAGAGGTACTCCCCTTATATTAGTACTAACATTTCATGAAAATTGTAGAAAAAGCTGTAAGGATTATGTGACACATGAAGAACTAACCTTGATACAGCTTCAAAGCTTAAACACAACTGGAAAGCAAAGCTGGCTTTTTCGTCTTGCAAATATGACTTAATTAACAGTTGTTGGACTTTGTATCTCAGGTTTATCAATCTGATTTTCTCAGGTTTAGTTAAACTAGTGAATAAACTCTGAGCAAACAATTCAGTCACCTAGCTCACAATTTTAAGGCAAAGACTTGTGTTTTTAAGTTGAAATCGTTTTTATACACTCAGCTGCTAGTTACCGTTATCTACCCACAGCTGCTAGTTGTCATCATCTCCTACTTCCCCCCCCCCCCCCCCCCTCCAGCAGAAAGCTTATTCAGCAGTGGCCAATCACTGAGGTGAGGAGAAGTTAGCTCAAACTTTCCATTGACCTTCAGGACCCTAAAGTCTCCCAACCCCTGAGTCACCCGAGCCCCTGCGCCTGCCTCAGAACTTGACACTGAATGGCGCCCCAGAGTTTTAATATCATGGGGATTGTGGGTGCTCCTGACTGATAGAGGTTTGGGGTTGGTCTTTGATGTTCTTTGTCCTTCTTAATGAGGATCAGACTCCTGGTTTTTTGGCCATAGCCCTCCCCCCTCCCTCTTGCACTCTCTCAAAAGAGGAGCAGAGGAGCAGCAGAGATTGAAGGACCAGTTCTACCTCAAGAGAGGAGGATTTTTCCCTCTACTTCGTCCTTTATATACATGTCTCCTTCATCTCCCCCTCTCTCCTCTCCTTTCCCTCCCCTTCTTTCTTTAATCAGCCTCTCTGGCACTCAGAGCTTCTCTGCGCCACGGAGTGTGTTCATCAGTTCATTAAGAAGGCCTTGGCCCAGATGAATCGGGCGTCTGAAGTCTTTTCATCAGCACCTTGGGGATGCGGGAGGTGTGGTTGGGGAGACCGGGCGAGCAACACAGCACAGGAAACACACCCAAAGGGGTCCAGCTCAGTTTCGACTGGACACATACACTGAAACATGTGTGTACACAAACCTGTGACGAGGTAAAAGGTCAGGGCAGATGTCAGACAAGGGGTGGGCCTGACTAACCCCTGACCCAAGTTCTGAAATTGAAGGCCAATCAAAAACATGTGTGTGCCAGTTCTCTAGTTAGGTTGCCTTTCCTGTTGAAAAGACACATTTGATGAATTAACTCTGGGAAACAAAGGCGCACTGTGGGTACACTGGAGCTGTGTGGAGCGAAAGCAAGGCACAGCACAGTCTTAGAGGATGAGATTGACTCTTGTCAAGTGAGACTTTGTACTCTTGTCAGTCAACTCTTGGTTTGTGGAACATTTTACCTCTAAATGACACAGATTTCTTTTCTCAAAGTAAGCTTGAGATTTGAGTATGTTGCCAGATGTTGCAGCTTGAGAATACACTTATCATACAATGAAATTAGACATAAATTTCTGTTTCCCAGAGGCTGGGCTGTCAACAAGACCCTGCAGCTATTTCTTGTGCAATTTATTATAATTAGCCTCAAGTCAGTACTATTTCTAGCTGAGGGACTGGACTGTTAATTCCTATTATTGCCATAGAGGAAAGTCATAAAGATTGGAGCTCATTATTCCTGAAGGAGCATTTGGGCCATAGCATAATAAAGAGAAGTGAAGCTAAAGAATCTGTATCTTCTGTCTTGAGACCAGACCCTTAAAATATAGCTTCATATCTCGCATGACTACTCCCTCCACCACTGTCCTTCATCCATTTAATGTCGCATTTTCCTTCCATCATTTATAGCCTTTTTAACCCTGATTTAGTTTATACCGCTGCTATTTCAAGCTTCACATGCAGTGCCCTTATTTTCCTTTCTTTGTGTCTCCATCATTTTGTGTGCCTTTGCGTCAGACGCTTATCTCTGTCCTGTGTTTTGCTCAGGCCCTGGCCCACGCTGTCGGTTCAGCAGTTCTCTGCTGCTGACTTGAAGCGTTGTGTGTTTGTGTGGCCGCGCATGTGTGTACGTGTGCCTGCCTACTTGCATTTGTGTGTACAATTGGAGGACTTCCTGTTGTGATGTGACACGGATGCTGGTGTTCGCTGTCACTGCAGTTCGTGTGTTGTTGTGTCCCCACTGTTGCTCATTCACTGCTGGGACTTTGGAAACAGCACACACAGAGACTCATTATCTCTTTCTTCTTCTTCTTCTTTTTTTTTGTCTTCTACCCCACAACCCCTCGATATCGCTCAACACAACAACAAGAATCCAGAAATGTCAAAGATATGCTTAGGGTTATTTAGAAACAGTGTTGCCATTGTGTACACCAGAGAGGACTGACAACTGTGCCCCATTTAGTACATATTCTGGTCACAATTCTTTAATAAACAATTTTAGAAGCCCTGAGATCCTATTTTTTCCAATCAGCTTCTTAATATGAACCATACTCCTCGCTGGTTTAAGGTGGGTGGTGCTCAGTTGGACAAAAGGTGACGTCACATATTTCTGAACACTAATCAGGATGTAGTGATATTTGAATCAAAATCTTATGACAGTAACGTAGTTTTCTTACGATGCCAGGCCACAAATTTCATCAATCTTTACCCACATGGGCCTGATTTAACAAAATTAGCTGTGTTTATGAGAGTAAACTCTAATTAAATAAAGTTTAAATGCTTTACATATAAACGATTACTTTTATATGCAAACTTTTTGATGAGTATTTAAGGTTATAGAGAGATATTTAAGATTTGAAAACAAGTTTTTAGGGGATTTAAGGGGATTTGTTTTGTGCTCAAAAAGAAAGCGTTCTTTTTTTACACTGTAACCCCCCCAGCCCCACCCCGAGCCTTTTTCAGCCCCCTAGACCACATTGTAATGTCACTTGTTTTAACCTCATCCCCTCATCTCATGACTTACATTTAGAAAAAATCTTTCATATTCATTTGTCATCTCCCATCCAAGTGCTTGGCCAATTCACTTGCCTTCCAGCAGAGCGGGGCAGAGATGCGCAACAAGGAACGAAAGAAATTCCACATTAATGAAGATCTGCAGAGATGCTTGCATGACTGGCTAGCTTAATCTATCTTGCCTGTGCAGACATAGGTTATAAAGATTTAGAGATTAAACGTAGATCTGAAATTAATTGCTGGTTTTAATAGACCCTGTTAAGGGGCAACGCAGAATTCATCAGTGATGAGGTCATACTTTGAAACTTATATAAGGTTTTATGCAAGCCTCTTTCCTGTGAGTTATAGAGACATATATTTGCCACTGTAATATTCCCACCATGTGTTCCACACCGTTCAGCCCCATCTGATTTACAACATATGATATAATTGTAATGGTTGGTGTATCGGTGATGTTGAGTGGAATGATATTCACCAGTGAAAGTATGCAAATTTATGGGGATGATAACCGGTCATTTGAGAGCTGTCAGCTTGATTTAGAGACTCAAGCCATGAAAACCTCCAATGAAAATCTAGTTTCTTGGCAAGCATGTGAACACACAGACATGCACACATGCAGATATAGACACAGACACACAGATTATTCACAATCCTGCTGAGAGCTCTTAGACAAATGTCATTTTCACATGTTAAAGGTCAAAAATGAAATAGCCGTCGTGAACATAAATTCGGGTACTTCCACAGCTTCCGTGGCAGAGATGGAGTCATCAGTATGAAGCATTACATACTTATTTCAGGTTGAAAAACCTCCAGATTCTCTGCAGAGGAATTTAGGCTCGAACACATTAAAGCTCGTGTCATTCATTGAGCAAATTCTTCTTGAGCAGCATGTTTCACACAGGATGGAGCGTTTCTCTTAGAATAAAAAGAAATTGTGTGCTGCATTTGTAACTGTTCTGAATATTTCCGCTCAGTCTAACCTCAATAGTCAACAACAGATTCACATAAAAGCTGGTAGAGGAATTTTTATTTGTTTTGTTGTTTGCACTGCAGAACCACATCCAAACTGACCACTCCGAAAAAAAAAAAAACAATTAAACAAGAAGGAAAGAAAGAAAATGCAACAATGAGAACATAAATTCCATGTAGGGGAATTTTCTGCACTTACTTTAGTGATGAATGAATGAATGATGTTTAAACATGTCATCTACTTCATACTTGGGTCTGGAATTTCAAGATTTCAGTATTCCAATAGTTTAATTTTGTTATACAGGTTTCTATTATACATAGTGCTGCCTCCTAGTGGCTGAAAAAACATCACACTCGTCATATCTGTATGTTTACGTCAGATTAACAAGCATCCAGACTTGAATTCTGCACAGGAGTAAGTATTTTACTTCTTTTTACTTGAGTACAAGCAGTGCTTCATGATGCATATGATGAACATAAACGTGAAAAAAAAAAAGCAAAGAGCAGAGGGAAACCAAGGTTTGAAGCTGTCCCGGCACAGAAAACAAGATCGTTTGCTCCTCCATAATAAATGAGTCACTAAAAGGCTCCTTTAGCTTCTCAGGCTGTTTACATAATGCTAACAACAAGCTCTAACAGGTCCTTATTGTGTGGATGTCAGTGTTTGCCAGAGTGTGTGCGTGAATGCATGCTCTCGTGCTCTTTGTATCCATATCAAATTTACTTCTACTAAAGATGTGGGAGATAAGATTACATATTTTTTAAAGTATCTCATCTTACAGAAATTCTCTTTGTTCTCGTGCATGAAAAGACTTCAGCATTTATTAAAATAGATTAACCTTTTACTGTTCCTTGAGCTGAGTATGTTTTGGCTACGTATTTGTGCCAAAAGCAGCCTTGAGCGGTATTACTGCATCAAACGCACCCCAGAGTCGACACCGTAAACCTCATCTCTTTAATTCCATCACTATAATACCAGAATATTATTCACAGAACATGTGAATAACTTAATTGTGTTTTTCCCACCACATCTGACAGGGAGGTTTCAACCTTTTGGTTCATACTTATTCATAATGTTTTGGTTGCTTAACCTGAGACAGAGTATAAATGACACGTTTTTCAGCTGGCGTATATGTTTTTATATGTTTTTTTCTCATTTATTCGTGTGTTAATATGAGCTTTATGGTGTCGACATGCCGTTGAGGTGACACTGCTTTTGTTCCCAGACAGATGCTGTTGTTTCAGAGTTGGGTAACCACTCCTCTCTGCCTCTCCGTCTTTCTGTCTATCTCTCCCTCCCTCTTTCCGGCTCCAGCCAGCCATCGAACTAAAAATCGATACGCCATAAAGAGAATGAAGAAACCTCTTATTTACATCAGTCTGAATGGAGAGGTGGTTTGTCTCTCCCCATATCCTCTTTATACACTTCAGGCAGAGGTATTCAGTTTGCCTCTAATAACACACTTGACAGGCTGTCCAGATAAGAAGCTAAACTCTCCTAAAATGCTGAGGCGTAAAGGATAGGACGAGGCTGTGAGCTTAATGCGTAGCCACCGCCTGTGGGCTAACTGGATGAAAATATGGAGTTTTAGAGGTAGATGTTGCAGAACTGCGTGTGAGTTTTGAGCATGTGAGTGTGCACATGTCAGTGCCCATTGAGGGTAAAGAGCAGGAGTGATTCATAAGGCCACAGGGGGGCCCCAGAGACAGGACATAAGGAGGAAGAATTCATGATGACACAGACTGTGGGGCTTCATGCAGAATCCCTTCTCAGTGAAAGCTGTAAAACAACTCAATATTGACTCTTCATTTATCATTTTCTATTCTGTTTTGTTGCTCCTCGACATATGAGTCATGTAAGAACATTTGAGGTAAACGTTTTCTATTTCAACATCTGTTACAATAATTCTTTTATGAGTCCATGTGAAGAAGGGGTTCAACTTATTCCCAGGGAATAATTGGCTAGTGTCCATAACCAATTTGAGGACATCACCTTGGCTTTTAGGAAACTGCAACATTTTTCACTGTTTTCTGGCACTTCATAGACTAAACCATTCATCGATAATATAAATAATCATGAGTTGCAGCCCTAGCTAAAATATTTAAAAGCTGTGGTTTTGTCCCTTTAAATTTCAATGTAATATTTTACACATGGGAGAGATTGGAAAAAGAAAAGGTGCCAACTTTAAAACTTCAGGCCATGTCGTTGGGTTTAATTAGAGTGTAGGCGAGTCAACAGTACTGTAGACTCAGCTCGATCGATCTCGTTTGTTTACGAGACAGTTGATGATAGTGGCAGAGACAGCGCTTCTCCTGACTGGACTGTCTCCACTGACCTGTTGAATGAGTGGCAGGCTACGCGCTCGGCCCCCTCCGCCACGATCCACTGACCTGTTGAATGAGTGGCAGGCTCCACGCTCAGCCCCCTCTGTCATGATCAGCGCTGCATTCACTGTGACTTAATGCAGCAGATAATGTGACATGTTGGGCTGGCTTTCCCCGGGGAGCGGCTGAGTGTTAAGACTAATTGGTCCCAACTGTCTGAGTCTCATCGTCTCATAGACTTCTTCTCTGCCTTTGAGTCACTTTTCTTCGGGAGCAGTAAAGGAATACATATTGGAAAGAAAAAGAACAGTTTGTTGTTGTTGACTGATTGAAGATACAGCATGTGTTCCAGACAGAGATTCAGATTCAGATGTTCATTTCATGAGTCTGGGAACTACTAAAAATCTCTGATGAAATATTGATTGTCTGCTCTGTTGAGAAATTGTTATTGTGAAGAACATTTGAGTTTTATTGTAGCCTCTGGTGCAGGTTTGACCAAGTTTACCTCTCAGTGATATGCTTTTCCAGATAAAATCGACTAAATCTATTCAAGATGATGCAGCAATTTACAATATGTGGCACATTGAAAAGACTATTTTATGGTTTTTCAGTCTTGATGTGTAATGCATCACAGCGAATAAACAGGAAATCCAGAAGAGGAGGAATTGCAACTTGGACTCAAACTTTTGTTGTGTGGATATGGTTGACCAGAACCTGCTGCAGTACTGGTTCTACCAATGTTACTGTTGTGTGTGTGTGTGTGTGTGTGTGTGTGCGTGTGCATTTCTGTAGAGCTTGTAGTGTGGCTTCAGTAACTGAATCAGCAGCTGATATTGAGTGAATGTTACAGTCAGTAATGACTCATGATATGGTTGGGAGGGAGCTCTGAGATGGAATGTAGGAAAGAAACAACCAACCCCCGAGGGCTTGGAAAACAAACTCAACCTTAATCCTCAGCAGGGAGGTACACAGCTCACCCCCCCCCCCCCCCCCCCCCCCCCCCCCAGTTGCTTCCCAAATACCCCAACCTTTCAGTCCACCACCAGCCTTGTAAAAACTTGGCTTTTGTGTTAATTCTGCTGCACCAGCCGGAGCCAGTCACTCCATAATTAAGGTTAAAGGAGTAGTTTGACATTCTGGGAAATTTGCTTTCTTGTTGAGTAAGATGAGAATATCAATGTCACATTCTTGTCTGCAGGAAATATGTTGCTTGAACCAGCAGCTGGTTAGCTTCGTTTAGCATAAACACTGGAAACTAGGAGAACCACTAGCCTGGCTCCCTCTGAAGGTAACGAAATCTGCCTACTATCACCTATACATCTCATTAAATAACACGTTGTATCACATTTGTTTAATCTGTACGGGGGGTCATATGCCAGATTTCCTGGCTAGGAGCAGTTGCCAGGCAACCAGACTCCAGGAGGTCACTGTTTCCAGCCAAGAAATGGTTTCACTTTGGTTTTTGTACGCATTAAGCAAACAAGATATAACATGTTCATTAGTTAGTGAGCTTTAGAGGTGCAGGCTGCTTTTGTTGTCTTTGAGCAGAGTCAGGCTAACTATTTCCCTCTGTCTTTTCAGTCTTTTTGCTAAGCTAAGCTAACCGGCCGCTAGCTCCGGCTTCATATTCGGACAGATTTGAACGTGGTGTCAATATTACAATATATACATAAAGTGAATCCAACAGTTCTTGCAGAGAGAGTCATTTGTAACCTCTGCCCCCCCGGTTTAACCCTCAGATTGATTAACTACAGAAGTACCACAGAGGCACTCAGACAACCATTGCCCACCACCCTTCTTAAATACGCCAACAGCCCCTTCTCTTCGCTCTGTGGGCCATTAGCAGCTATACAAGAGTTTGTGGGATATTTTTGTACCATCATATTTTAATAACCGCCGAAAAACCCACTGTTCCACAATTTAAACTTTTCAATCCCAAACTGCCCATTCCCTGCCTGAAAGTGAAACAGTAGTTGGCTCTTTGGCATTTGGGAACATGGCGGTGCCACGGCTAGCTGCTTGAACAGCTGTGGATATCAGCTTTGTCATTATTTTGTCTTTATTGTCAGCGCCAATGTCATCTCATCAGACAGTCATCTTTCACAAGTTTTTTTCAAAACTTGAAATACTTGTGGTAAGTTGTTTTCCACTCCTAGTTTGAAATGCAAATTGATGCCATGCCTGGATAGTATGTTGACATGAGGGTTTGTTATTTGATACATAGACGTACTTTATGATCTATCACATTGCACTAAATCACAGGCTTAATTAGGAAACTCAAATTATATCCATTCCTAAATGCTATGTTATTAAAGCCTTTGAACCAAGCTCCCTCCGTTTGTCTACTGTACTGTCAGAACTGACTTAAAGGCTGGGAGGCATCCAGTCCACACAGAGGGCTTTCATTTACTCCCAGCATGCACACACACACACACACACACACACACACACACACAAGCTATACTGAGAGAATAACCATTTCACTCACTCACTGAAACCTATATGGAGTCTGTGTTTTTTTCATGGCCATCCTTATTTAGGTTTGACGTAATCCTTGCTACTACGATGCTGTAAACATAGTAGACCTGAGCCAAACGGGAGACACACGAGTGCAATCTGACATTTAGTCATATGTTAATATCTCTTTCTTCTTCACTTTTTCTCTCTTTCCAAAATCCATCAGACATGCGGCGATTCTCATGAGGTTCTTAGCCCTCAGAATTTGTCAGCATTGGTGAAGTATGTAGGTCAATCTGCTTTGCTCTTTATCTAAAGCCATTCAGATATGTGGCAATATGATTAATATTTCATATCTATACGATCACTGATGTTTGTCATCATGTTCAGAGGGCTTAGTAGTCTAAAAGGCAATCATGGGGGGAGGGAGGCTTGGTATGGAGGAATTGATCAAATCCTCGCACACATAGTGCGCATGTGAGTGTATTTTTACCTCTAAATCCCTATGTAAACTTCCAACATGTACGTCAGTGTTTAATCATGCCGTGCAGTTTCAAACAGAGCAGTGGCAGCACGTGTAAAATACCAAATCTGACTCTTCCATACTGGGACTTCTCAGCGTTGTGATATCTGAGCGGCACAGCACCAGTTCAGAGAGAGAAACGGTCCCCATGTGAAACTAAGCCAGTGGTCCAGTCCGTGTGGATTGTTGCTCTTTTATAACATGTTGCCTGGACACGGTTGATCCTTTCGCTCACTGTAATCCATTTTCTGGTGTTTAGTCAGTAAGCAGGAAATGGCGTCCCTGTGCGTTATATCACGTCCATTTCACATGCTGCAGCATATTACACGAGTGTCACAGGCTCTGAGCTCGAAATGGAATAGCTTCTGTCATGACCTGCCTGCAGAGTGAATGAATTTAAAAGACAAGTTTATGTAGGATTGATTTATTTTCCAGAGTCAGTCTGTGTCAGCGAAATGTGCTTTTACATCCAGAAACAGAATTGTTCTCACTTTAATTTCTTTAATAGCCATAAAATATTCTCTTTATGGTTGAAAGTTGTTGTTTGTGCTTTGTTCTATGTCTGCCCTACCAGCACTGATTTATACTTTCTGTGCTTGTTAGGTGCTGATCACTGTGTAGAGTAGAGGAAATTTCTGTGAGTCAGACAATTGTTTCATGCACTTTGTCAAAGGAGACCAGGAATGTTTTTGTTTCATGAGAGAAGGTGAGTCTGAGGATGAGAAGAGGATTTTTTTTTTTTCAGGACAGAGGGCAAAGAGGGAGAGAAGTGTCTGAAAGCTCTGATCGTCTCTTCCTCGCTGTTTCCCTCCCAGCCAACTTCTGCACTCTTTTTTTTTTCTTGTCACAGCTGATGTCTTCAGTGCAGCAGATCAGAACAGCTCCACTGTGTGCCGCTTGTATACACACAAACACACACACACACACACACACATGCTGTAACTCTCTCCTCCTTTGCGCTATTTAATTCTCTGTAAATTCCATCAGTGAGCGAAGGGCTTGGTGTGTTGTGGTGTGCCTGTGTGTGTGTGTGTGTGTGTGTCTGCATTCCTGCCTCTGGTAGCCTGAACATCTCATCACGTGAGTGCAGAGACTGTCTGGACTAGAGGGACAAGAAAGAGAGAGAGAGAGAAAAAGATGAAGGGAAAGAAGAAAGACAAGAGAGGGAAAATAGGACGAGGTGATTTTACCAGAGTGTGGCTGTGAGCGCTTGGCTGATGACGCGAAGCGCTGCACACACATCTGGAACAGCTTGAGCAGCTGCACCTGAAGAGAAGGGCTCCTCCACAAAGCCTCTGCCGGCACTTTCTCTTTCACCCTCGTGCTCTTATTTTTTTTTTTCTTCTTTTTTTTTTTTTTCTCTTGAAGTCTTTAAATCTTTCTCTCTCTGGTCTCTGCCTGCCGGAGCGCTGGAATGGTTACCCGCTGAGCATCAGCAAAGAAGAGCGAGTGAACCGAAGCGAAAGAGAAGAGGAGAGAGAAGGCACAAGAGGACACTAACATGAGAAAGAATTATTAAGCATGAGGTAGGAAAAAGAAGTTGACAACAATGCTGTGAGTGTAAGTGGAGGAGAGAGGGAATTTACAACAAAAAGAGGAATACAGAAGGAGAGAGTGTTATAGACAGGGAATAAGAGGTAGAGAGGGGATTAAAAACCCGGAATGCGCTGACACTGGAGACCTGAGTTTCTGTTAGCATTTGGCACAGCACGTCCTGTCACTCCACAGGTTTATCCACACATACACACACCCACTTACACACACACACACACTGTTTGCTGTAGAGGATGATCCCAGGAGGCCACACCAGGAGAGAAGAACACCTTCCAAGGAGCTATTAACCCCCCGCCCCCTCACCTTCAGCTCGCCTCCCACCCAGCTTCCCAAAAGTGCCCTCCCACCCTTCCTTCCTCCCTCCCTCCCTCCCTCCTTCTGGCCCTTTGAGCCTACCTGCACCAGTCACAACACGCTGGAGCCGGAGAGTCACCGAGTCACACTCACTGAGAACTGAGACACCCTGGATTGCCCACGGGACACAGCTGCAGTCGCACTGGCTGAGAAAGACTGAGGAGCTTTAGTGATCCTGACCTGCAGGATGTCAAAAGCCTCCAGGCTGGCCCGGCCCCCCTCAGCCGGGGCTGGATCCAAACTGCCCTCCCCCAGGAAGGAATGCCCTGGCACAGCCCCTGCGGCCGGTCGAGCCCGGGTGGTGAGTGTGGGGGAGAAGCTGATGAGGGCAGGTAACGACAGTATCCTGACCAGACAGAAGTCTTTAACGGCTAGCATGCCACAGGACAAAGCACAGAACCAAACTGAGACTCAGGCCCCAAGCCAGTGTCCAGGTGAGAAGGGCCAAACTATGGAGACAGTCCCTCCAAAGAGCAGGATCAGCCCACCTAAAGCCTCAAGCCAGCAGCAAGGCTCTGTGCACAGTAAGTATGAACCAAACATCACAATCTGAATGCCAGCTTGTTGCTAATAGTCTTTTGGTTTTTACATGTGATCTGTGCGCAGGAGAAATTGTCAAAAATTTCTCTTAAAGTGGGAAAGTATGACATGTTTTGACTCGCTCCTACTCATCTTTCACAGTTGTTGTATGTCTTTGTGCCTCTATTTGTTGATCAACTTAGTATATTGTATAGAGGATTAGAGCTTTCCTGATTGATGTATGTCCCTTGTAATGCTAGTTCTTTGTTTTGTGTACTGTATGGATTAGGTCCAACTATCTGGGGTCCTCATCCTGCCCAGTGGGAAAGGATAGGATGCTCTTGTTAAGCATTTAACATTAGCAGGCCCAAAAATATCGTTGCATTAAAAAAAAAAACTAAAAACTGCAAGAAGCTGCATTGGTGGGGGCGCGTTGCTACAGGTACCGGTGAGAAAATGTACCAGAAAGTCCAGTTTGAATAATAGATCCATGAGTTTGACGGCTTATCAGACACCCAAAACACCAAACACCAAGATATGCGCTTGGATGTATTTGATTGGCGTTGCCAGATGACTTAGCATTTTGCTGTGGCAAAAGTTGAGCCAGGTTCAGCTATTTCGCCAGACAACCCTGCATTTTTTCCCCCTTGACAACTATACATATTTCCCCCCGAGTCTTCCCCTGCTGCGACAATGCATCGGTCTCATTGAAATGAATGCGGAGGCTGCGTTTTTTTGTCGGGAGAGAGGAATAGCTGCCTGTGGGATCGCTGTTGCTCTCTGTCTCTGTGGGATGCAGATTAAGAAACAGGGGCCAAGAGGTTGAGGAAAGTGGTCTTATAACTCCCTTTTGGCCATCTCACCAGATTCCCAACTCTGCAGGGCACACAGTCACAGTCATTTCACAGTCTCAAAGGTAACTTGACCAAGATTGTGCGAGAGGAAAAAGTTTCCCCCCCATTCGTTGAAATGTTTCCTGTCAATCCCTCTTGAAATACTCTCGACTTGTCCAGCTTGTACTCAAAGACGGCAGTTGGGAAGTGCAGGGTTGGTTTAAGTGTGGGGGTGATCTAGATGTAGGCAACAGGGGTGAGTCGAGTGAGAGACTGACAGGAGGTCAGGAATGTGAGCGAGGAATGCTGGGAAATCAACAGGTCTCGAGCTGTGTCTGTGCATGAATCCTTCTCTGCAGTAAAGACAGGTTATGGGTTAAAAGGGGGCAGGTTTGTCCTGGAAACCAGATGTTCTTGTCTGTGCAGCTTCCAGTCTCTTCTTTACACAAATAAATGGCCTTTTTGCAGGGTTGCTTCTCTCCGCGAATTCAGTTAATTTGATTTTATGTGTGGGTTAACTAAAACTTCCCTTGGAACATACATCTTCATTTAAGAACATGGAAAGTGACCCAACCCCTCCTTTTACAGTCTATAAGTCTTTCTCCTTTTGTCTTTTGTCATTCACAGTTCTCATGTCCTCCCTCGCTCATCTTCTTTTCTTTTGCTCACTTTCTTGTGTTTCTTTGTCTCGCTTCCCTCCGACACCCTCTCCACGTTTGTTTCTCCGCGTCTTTCTCCTCTTTTATTCCCCTTTTTTTTCCTGTCGTATTTTGACAGCAGTTGAATCGCTTATTGAAAGATGCCGCCCATACACACATACACATAAACTCACAAAAGACCATCAAAAAGACTAAATGAATTGTGTGTATTCTCTGCATTTCGTTTTTGTCCTTGTGTGGGTTTGTCTTTGGAGACAGCCAGAAAACTCTGTACATTTCTTTTTATGGACAAGAACTTCCGCATAGAAAAGGCTCTACTCTAGTAGTCCATTGCATTTGAGACCCTCTCTAGAAACTCGCTATACAGTTGACTGATTCCACAGCCATTTGATATAACACTTTATTTTTACATGCCATGCAAGGTTTTCACTTTGGGACACTGCTGTTGGCTGCATGGAGCCATGTACTGCATAAGTATTTGGATTTTAAATAGGCCATCACGATTAAATACCCTTTCACTGCAGGCTAATGGGCATCTCATCATATTCCCTATCGACTTATGGCTTGTATACAAACAAGGCTGGTTAATGTCGGGGGTTCAGAGTCTGCCAGGTCTCTATCTCCCAAGCTAATGCTAGTTACAGGGCATGACGGCAGCTAAAGCACAGGCCCACAGGGTCATACAGAGCTGATGCACACAGTGCTGGCAGACAATAAATGCGTGTGACAGGTGACATTTCCACTGTGTGAAAGCTTCAAAACTGACTACTGCTCGCTGAGGGCCCAATTTCGGTCTTAAAGTGGCAGCTTCCACCAAAAGCAATGACGTTTTCTGTCCAGAGAAGACGAGTCTCAAGTACAGGATCAAGTTCAACTGTCTTCTGATACTGTACGACACTGTATAGCCAAAAGAATGTGGACCCCGAGACTGGGGGAAGAATGAGTTATTTCCTCTCTAAAAAAAATTCACACTTATTCACACTTTAATGCTTTTATTTTACTTATTTTACTTTTATTTTATTACTCTACTGTAAATGCCAACATGTTGTACAAAACCAAGTGGACAAAGCTAGTGGGGAAAAAACATCTGGAAAGGTTAAGGTCTGGAACGGCTTTGGCTGATAATGACTTAACCTATCTCTTGCTCCCCCTATCAATCTTTGCTATCTCCAAGCATCCTAGACTCTTTTCTCTCTTTGTGTCTAGATCCACCTGAAAGTATTTCACCTCTTTTATAACCATATGGGTCCTTTGATCCCTCGCCCCACCATGCAGGGATTTGTTCTCAAGATGATCTTGAGATAAAGTCACTGCTCAAATTTTTTTGGATTACCTCACATTTTGGTGACTGAGAAGGTGAGTCAATAAAAGAAACTGAGAACGAGGTACGTGGGGGTGAGGGGGGGTGGGTTTGTGGGTTTCATAATCTTGTCTGCAGTGTCTTTATTCATCCAAGCACTGGCACAAGCACTTGTGTGTTGTTGTTACCTGCCTGATAAATGTGGTTTTGCAAGATTTGTCACCACGTCAGCATGAGTAGAGTTGCTTTGTCATTCAGATATTGCACTCTTGCACCAAGTATTTTATTGTACATGTGTACCTCTACCTGTTGACAACAGCATTACAGCGTATGGGTGTGAGTCATTGGCGAAGGAAGTGTTACATGCTTGTGCATGTTCGCTGTACAGTACACTATGCCAGCCTTGCTCAAACACTTGCTGTTAGTAGTCTATGAGTGGTGAATATCTATGACAGACTTTTCTTTACAGATGCGGCTTTACTTCCTTTTGAAAAAAAAGTTGAAAAAAACAGCTTAGTGTAATGGGAATGAGTTCGAGGATTGGGACGCGATCACCCATTTCTTTGACATTGAAGCCAAGAGTAGGGATTAGGCCTACATTAATTGCAGCCTCTCATGGCTCTTTAAACACTCTGTTGTCTCTCTCTGGGTTTTTTTTTCTTCTTTGACAACTATCAGCCAGACTGCAAGAGTACAAAATGCTCTCCCTTCACATCGGTTGGTCCACTAAGACAGATATGTGGTGCAGATTCTGCTGAAATCCATTTTAAAACCTTTTTATGTATGTATCTGTTGCAGAAATGGATCAGTTACAAGTTTCTAAAACACAGTGCAGCTCAAAAGGGAATTTGAGAGACTGAGTTCTAGTTACCTTTGTACTACCCAGACTTTTTTTGGGGATATAGATGACAAATTATAGTCTGTAAGTAGGGGGTTGATTTTACCCCCCCCCCCCCCCTTATGTCAGTAATGCCTCTGGACAGAATGGACACCAACTTCAGCTGTATATGATTTACTTACCATACTGTTCTTGTTCGTATATTGTTCTAGTTCCTTTGCATATGACTGAGAAAAATAAATCAAATCCTTTCCACATGTTTGCGACAGAAATCTACCAGACTATCTAATAAGTACCTGAAAAAGCACCACACAGTTTGCAAATAAGACGGAGAACAGTGTTTGGTTTTGTAAAGGTTTTGACATCATATTGGTTAAAGTCAATTAGGCGAGTTTCAAAGAGTTTTTAAAGAGCTTTACTTCTGAATGTCACAAGGGAGGAAGTGACAGTACCTTGGTGTTATCTCAGCTGTGGGGGAAAACTCACCTTTGTCTTGTCTTGTCAATAAGTACCCGGTGACTGGAGAGATGTCCAATGAGTCATTAGAAGCATGAGAGTAGGTCTGTATTCAGAAAGAAGTGGATGTGACTCATCCCTCAAATAGAAACAGACAATGAACGGGCCACTGAGCAAGAAGAAAGAGCTTTGGTTATGTGACTACTCATGAGTGTGTATTGTAAATCCCCCTGTTGGGTCTGGTGTGTTTTTCTTTTGGGGTGTAGCTTGGGGCAGTGTTGCTTCTTCCTGATTCCTGGGGCAGTGTAGCTCTTAAAGAGAGACAACAGAGGGGATTGGCTTTCCCTGCGTGTCAGATTAAGGATAAAACAAAAGCCTTAATCTCTTCCATGCCCATCCTGACTTCATGTCCCAAAGTTTTCATTTTGTTTAAGTCAAACTGATTACCATGTCCACATCTTTTGCAAATATTTCTCACTGTGGCCTGTTAGTTTGGCTTGATTACACTGAAAAGTCTTCAAAGCAAAGACTGCAAATGTGGCATGAAATTCCTTCAAACCAGACATCTCACTACTAGAATTTAATGTAATGTGTGTGTGCGTGTGTGTGTTCTAGCCTAAAGCATAAATGTGGTTAAATCACCCAACTGAAGGCTGTAAGCGGATGCAGGGCCTCCCTCAGGGTTTCTTCTCAAAGAGTCGCCAGAGAAATGAATGTCTCCACCTCCCCTCCTACAGTCTTTTACCCTTCAGGTAAACGTGATGTGAGTGGTGTGCGCACAAGTTGCCGTATGCACAAATATGCTAAATATTCACACACTTTTATCTCTGTAGCTCAGACGATTCAAATTGAATCTCCCACTGTGTTTATTTCTTTCACGTCGACACGCTGTTTCAGGGGACTGGATTTTTCATTGATATCCTTCATTAATATTACATTAATATTTAATGTTGCTGGTGGTACCCATCTGTGATAATCTGTGAGAAGTATATTTGGTTGAGGTCATTTAAATCATTTTTGTGTCCATGTAGCATACAGATAAGAGGAGAAATTCCACCATAACTGAGTTCAAGGTTAAGCTGAAATTAAAAGAATAGTTTGAGATTTTGGGAAACACGCTAATTTGCCTTCTTGCAGAGAGTTGGATGAGAAGATTGATACCACTCTCATCTGTCTGCTCAGTATGAAGCTGGAGCCAGGGGGACGATTAGCTTAGCTTAGCTATCATAAAGGTTGGAGGCAGGTGGAAACAGCTAGCCTGGCTCTGTTCAACGTCCAAAAATACGTCTACAACACCTCTTAAAGCTCACGTTGTATCTCATTTGTTTAATGTCAGTGTTGGGAAGGTTACTTTCGAAATTACTTCATCAAAGTACTGTAACTTATTACATTTGCTTACTTTTCTAACAAATGATTTAAACTGGGGAAATAAAGCTAATTTGAGCGCATGCTGCCAAATGAATGGAGCCTGTCTAGACATAGAGGCAGCTCCTTGTAAGCTAGCAGCGTAGGCAGAAATCACAGTGTGTGTGGGCACAGAGAGAATCAGGTGGGCCAAGCCTGTCCATGATCAATCATACTTTATAGGCTCTGAAACACGTGTTAAGCAAAATAGGCCATTACAACTATACTTGCCTTAATGCAACACAGTTTAATTATACAAACCTTATACATCATCAGAGGTAATGTTACAGGCACCAATACCAACATTAACAGCATCACATAGCCTGGCACTGCGACAACATATTCACACACACACACACACACACACAGCTGACAGATGCAACAGCATCATTAACCAAGCGTATGGATAGAGGTACACTGGCACCAACATGACACTTGAACATAGCCTGGCACAGCGGCCACATAAACCACACACACGTATGCATGCACGCACGTACGCAAGCACACACACACACACACACGCACACACACAAATAAACACATACAAACACAGATGGCAGACACAGCAACATTAGCGTAAAATCCAATTGTACACCCAACAGAAACTATACAGAATAAACAATAATATTGCTATAGGCTACTACCCGAAATTGTAATTTAGTTTACTTTTGATGATTACAGCAGGAGACGATGGGGCTTGGTGTTGAACACTGAAATTATTTCATTATAGTCCAATGATTCAGTCAGTTTTCTTTCAAAGGAGAGCAGGGACAAAGAGTTCAGTCTGCCTGTTGCTGACGAGGAAAGGGCTTTAATTAGCAGCCACGTACGTCTCGTTACTACTTGGCACTTGCTGAGGAGAAACTGGCGCAGGAGTGGGTGTGTGAGTTGAGAATGATGGCTGAACTTGAGCTAAAAGTAGGCTTCTGTTCCTCTGTGCAATGCGCAGGATGTACACTGAGTGAAAGAGGAGGGCTGCTCACAATCTGGCATTTGTGAAATGTGCTGCCACTCAAAAAATCTGACCTATCATCATCATATGCTGCACTCAAATTTATCCCAAAGGCCCTTCCGAGTGCTGACCTGCATTGTCCTGAAAATATGCCAAAAGAAGGCAGTCCTGCATTGCGAAAATTGAATATATTTAGATGTAACCCCTTTGTAATCACTAACATTTTCATTAGTAACCGTAATTTAATTACATTTTTTTTGTCGCCGTAACATGTAACTAGTTACTCCCCACCAACTATTTCTTAGCGACCTTGTTGAAAGCAAGGCTATGGAGCTAGAGCCAAGAGTTGGCTTTACTGTTCCAAAATACTCCCACCAGCACCCCTAAAGCTCAGTAATAAACACGTCGTATCTTGTTTGGTTGACCAGTACACACACTGAAATGTAAAAACAAGTTTTACAGGGAGTTATGTGCTGTAACTATTTCTTGGCAACCAGCGGCTGGGCACAGTGACTTCCTGGAGTCTTGTCGTGCTTCCAGCTACGCTAAGCTAATAGCCTTCTGGCTTCAAGTCCATACTTGATGCTAAGGCCTGTACATGGCATCAATCTCCTCATCTAAATCTCAGCAAGAGAGCTTATTAGCATATTTCCCAAACTTGAACTTGAACTATTAATGTTTAAAACTTACAAAATGAACATAATAGCTGACTAATGGTGTCACCTTACTCTATGAGTGTGTGGTTGTGGACCACATGACCCACATATGGAGAAGCTACCTCCTTACGCTCTGTCAGATGACTGGGACATGTGACGTGGCTGAAGACAAACTGCAGGTTTCACTGTGATACTACAAGATTCCAGATTCTAGGGCTTCACATGACTGAAATTACCCACAGAGTCATTAGTTGTGCTTCTGTTTTTTCATTCATTTGTTTGTGTTTCTGGGTCTAGAAATTTCCCTTCCTTGTATTGTCACTTTCTTGAGACAGGGAGCGTGTTTTTATTACATGAAGCCACGGCAGACATAAAAGAGAAGCTCTGAAATGCTGGGTTAGAAAAGTTTAGGACCTACTGACCTTTAGCTCACACTTTGTGGCTAAATGTCCTCATATCAATCACATGAAAGATAACACTGAAAAAGGAAACCAGTCACCACAGAGAAACCACATTCTTTCTTCAGTTGTTTAGCATGTTCCAGTGGGTTATCCTGTGTACTTTTTGTAGCCTGTTTAAAAAATATAAAACATCACTTTTTTCCCTATTGAAGTGTCCCTTTTTGCTAAGGTCACTTCCCAAAGCAGGACTTCAGTTATGTGCAGTAAAAACAGTTTGAGTTTGCCAGCTGTGCATAAAATTGAGCATTTCTTGAAAGCATAGTTGAGGTTTTTTGGTCAGGAAAAGAAACTAGTAGCAACACGAAACTATCATGTCTCTATTCATTGTTGAGGACAGAAACTTCTTATTTGAACTTTCTAAAGGGAAATAGATACATCAAGTTAATGAAATGTCATGTCCACGCTGGAATAGAATATCTTCACTTTCTATGAATTTAAAAATAGAAGCATCATGCATGTTCATTTTGGATTTTCCTCTTGACTGTTGTATTTCTCACCGCTTTACTGCAACAGCAGCTTTTAGTGCCCCAAAACTGCCCTTGTCTGCCCTAGTTTCCAGCACCAAAAGTGACAACAGACTGCGTACATACAGTTTCTGCTGTGACAGCCACACAGCTCAGCAAATGACCAGGGATAAAGGAAACTTTAATTCCTTACAATACTGCTTGTAGATTTATTTGTCACTGTGATCCACTTATGAAACGTATATACATGTACACAAGTAACAGCTTATATCTGATACTTAATCTGTGGTCAGTACGTGACAAAAATAAAATGTTGCCAATTGTTATTCTGTGTGCCAGAGATGGATTTTCAGTCTGACATCCTTTGTTTGAATATCACTCTTCAGCCAGTGAACTATATTATTACATTCTCAATGGCCCCTTTTAACGCTGTGATGCAATTACATGCAGAAAATAAGCTTGGAGTTTCTAAGATGTCTGCCTTGGGAGTTTGCGGTTCCAACATGAGCAACGCATTACCCTTCTGTTTTAGCCAAGACACCGGCTCGTAAAGATTATTGATGATGTACACCATGTGATACGAGTGCTGAGCAGGATGAGGCAGCATTAAATCTCACTGATGTATAGGCCTCTTTCTCTCTTTCTGTCCTGAGAGAGAGACAGAGGCAGATAGATGAAAGAAGAGAAATTAAAAAGTTGCAGGGGGAGGGGGGGGGGGGGGGGGGGGGGGCAGTCAGACATAGCTTGTTCAAACTTTGCATTTGTATTTTTTAGATTTACTTCCTTTTTTCTTGATATGCAGTTTCGGAGCTCAGATCGGAATATATACTTAAGTCGGTGCGTGCATCAACGTGCATTTAATAACTGTGTATGTGGAATGTGATATAAAAAATTGGGTTTACCAGCAGTTATAGTTACCTGTGTGGTTGTTATGGAAGTTTTATTGACCTTTCTTACAGTATCAGTTTCCTAGCAGCAGATACGCTTTTTCAACTACTACATTATGGTTGCTGCACATGCTGCAACGCATTCATAATAAATAATAGCTCTGAGGGGAAAGAGGCTGCCCTTTTTTGTGTCTGTCTCAATATGAAACTGATAACTCAGGCATTCCCCTCTGCTGGAGAAGTATGTCAACTCAGTCGTTGTTTGCTCAACAAAAAAATCTAGACTGTGTTTTGTTTTGTTTTTTTTTGCAAAAGGCAAACTGTTCCAGTTTCACCACAGATTCAGTAGTTCGTGTGGTTTTAGAAATGGATGCTATAGGAGTCGAGAGAGTTTTTTTTTCTTGTTGGGGCCTCTAAATGTTTATGAGCAGCGTTGCTTTAGGCCTTCGATAGTGAATAGTAACGAAGTGAACATTCATAACTAGAACATCAAAAAGACTTTTTTCATTGGTGGTGTAATATGGATGGATGGTGGAGAATTGCTGGATTTGATTAACCATTTGTTTATAGTCAGGCCTGATTCTATCTATGCTTAACAACGAGGGCTTAAAGCCAAAGTAATCAGATTCATTATAAATTAATTAGAAAGATAAAGAGTTATGGCGTCTATCAAGATCTTCCAAATCAACCGCAAAGCAGCAAAGTGCACAGAGTGCTTGTTCTCAAAGGCTGCAGGGCTGATAAGATAGATATTACCTGAAATGTTATCAGATCTTACTGTTTTACAGGGAGTTATGTGCTGTGGTAACTGTGTGTGCAGTCTGACTGTGGGTTAGCCAAAATTAATTGAGCCAATTTTAAATGTACCTCATTTGCCAGCAGAACAGACAGACTTTGTGCTGTAATTGTCATGTGCTCAGCAGGGTCTCAGCCTGGAATAGTTAACATAATGACTGTCAGGTACAGAGAACACCATCACTCTGCCCCGAAGCCATTAAGATCACTGTGACCCATGTGCACTGAATTACAAATTCCTGGTTGCATGTGTTCTGTCAATGTAAGAAGATGAAGGGCGCAAATTCATAACGCAGCAACCTGCTCCTATCAGTTTATTCTCATTTAGCTGTCTGACTTTGCCATTTTACTTCTCTTTTGCCTCTAATTCAACAGCTAATAGTATTTTTACATCCCTGTTTTAAGACAAATAATTCTTATTTGACCTTTTAGTGCTGACAATCGATATAAGCAACTGTTTTAATGTTCTGGAGGAGCAGAGCTGTAAAACATGGGTGCTGTTTACTAAAAAAAAAAAAAAAAAAAAAAAAAAGAAAGATTTGTTCCTGCTGCACTGCACTTTGTACTTACTGCAACTAGAAATAAAACAGACTTCCCGGCCACATTTGGAATCTCTCATCTTTAGCTTTTTGATAGTGAGCAGGTCTCCTAACACTTCACATAATTGCGCCTCACAACACTTAAGTCTCTGACACCAGTGAAAGTGTGGCGAGCTTCTTCCACTCCATATTGGAGAGTTCGATTGTTCCTGGCATGTAGCGCCCCCAGCTGTACAGCTAATAGATTTTAGGTTGATCTTGATTCATTAGGCCCACACTGGAGCTTCAGTCCTCATGTAGTTTTATGTCTCTTGTGCGGTTTTGTGAAAGTGTTTGATTTGACATTTATTCATTTTATCCCTGCGAGCACAGCTTTTTCAATTAGGCTGTGACTAAAAACGTAACTTTTTGCCAAGTTTTTTTTTTTTCCCCCTAAATATTAAACGCTGAGATGGGTTTGACAGCCGCTCTGTGCCTCTGAGCATCTTTGGTACATTCTTACAGTATTAAACACTAGAAACATTGAATCAGGGATCAAATGTACTCCTCCCCCACCCAATCTGGGGATTTTTCAAAGGGGGAATAATATGGTTTGGCTGGGTGATGAAGTCACTGGTAAGAAATGCATGCTTGTCAGCTAGGCAGCTAAAGCTATCATGAGACTGACGCAGCATTTTAGCCCGGCTGTGCCGCTGAGCTGCGGGGAGAGAATGGGGGGATTTTCTGCTGAACTGATGTTAACAGCTGGAGGTTTAATACCTAACAGAAAACTGGGATGCACACGAGAAATTTGTGACAGCAGATTTCCACCAATTTTTATTTTCTGTTTTATCTCCACGCATATTCCAATTCATCTCAAGAAATAAATAAAAAAGGGTGAATATGTTATCAGTTTTTGGAGCAGTGGGGGCTGGATATGAGCAAATTTAATAGACCATTCAACCAAGTGACAGGATAAAAAGATTTAGATCCCTTTATTACAATACTTTTCATATTGCTGAGAGAAACAGTGGAAAATCTGATTATTTTTGCCAAAAGCAGCCATATAACCATTTGTCATGATCCTTCCCAACCAATAGTCTTGCAAGACGCCCAGCTGAAGAATGTAGATGGGTTGTGATAGGCATCAGAAACTCTTATCTAACATCCTTTGTTATATAATATTTGATTTCTTATGAGCAGAGAGAAAAAAACAAAGACAATGTAAGACACAACCCGCACAACCCATTGTGGCATTATACAACAGGCGGTGAAGCAAGGATATAAATCAAATATGATCAGTTTGAAAGCAGGGCGTTGTGTATTTTTTGCATGGAAAGAAAGCTTTTCATGTAGTCTAATGTGACATGTTTCATCTGTGTCTTACCTTGGCTATATCACAGGTGGATGTGCGTCTGTTCCTGCAGGCTTGTTGTTTTCAGAGACCAGATGCTGGGCTTTGGCGATGGCACTGACCTGCACAGCTCCATGCAGACTGTCCATCTAGACCTTGTACGAACCTCCTGAAAGTTCCAGCACCCCATACTGGCCAACTTTCACCCTGTCGTTAATGCTCTGAATGGCTTTCTGCATCTGCTAGCTACACTTGGCAATCAAGAGATTCACAGGTTTTACTTGTATGACAACCTAGTTTTTTATTGCTGTAATTAGACAGCTTTAAGTGTTCTACACCTCAATTTTAATTTCCGTGCTTATTAGTAGATGCACTTTAGATTAAGTCGAGTTAATTAAGCAAAATGTTTCCGGAAATAAAAGTGGCAATTGATTGTATTTGGTCATGAAATATTCTAAAAATGTAATTACCGAGATGGAAATGATGAAATCATGGGGTAATATCAGCATACTAAAAGCAGTCAGACTCATAACTTGTGAATTAATGTAATTTCACAGATTTATTGTAGATGTACAGGCTGCTTCACACTGTGAACATATGGAGCCACACAAATGCTGTAGATATAATGAGAGAGAAGTCAAAACTTATTTTTCTCTTTACTCTTCCCTCTCTCGCTCTGTTGATGCTCTTGGAGAGAGAATATTAATTGTGACCAAATGTTTCTTAGCGCTGCATATTTCATAACACATTTGTTTGTTGTTGTGTGATCCCCTGAAATCCTTTGACAGTCAGACAGGGAGCGTCTCTCATATCAATGGGAAGTCGAGAAGGGTATGCTAAGTTGCTGATTGAGGCCCACAGTTCACAATGCGACAGCTGGCACTTAATGTGATGTGCAACCAGCAATCATCAATTATTCATTGTTGAAACATTTTCCAGAGTACCAATAAAGGGCGCTTTTATCGATAGGCAAATGACTTATATCTTCAGGGCCGCTTTATTGTCAAATTCCTTCCAGACATGTTTTGCATAATAAATATTTTGAAAGGCAGATGCAGCACTGCAGCTAGTGGCAAAGCCCTTGCTCAGGGGGAAAGCATATTTGCTAATTTTTCTTTTGACATTACATAAAAATTCTTATAAATATTTTAGTCTCATTATTTTTGTCCATTCTAAATGCATTATATTCAGACTAATAATTCTTATGATGCACCAGAAGGCACTTATGGGCCAAACACAATTAAGCTAAATGCATTTTCTTACTCTATAAACCTGATTAGGAGTCACATTTCTGTGACAACAAAAACATGTACTTAACGGTTATTGTTTGCTGGGCTGCACTTGCAATAATTTGAAAGTGTTACATAATAGCAGGAAGGTATGAGAGGCAGTGATGGAGATGGAGTGATGGACAGATGTGGAACCGTTTGGGAGAACAGAAGAGAGTTTGACCTGACAGGTTCGCCGCCTAAACCAGCTGGCTCGCCCCGGAATTTCTGTCACCCGTCTGTCCTTGTCTATCTCTCTCCGACTCTTTCTTTGTTTCCTCACTTCATTTTCAGCTTCAACAGTCAGGTTTAGATTCTGATGATCGGTGACTAGACATTACTGTTCTGCCATATTCCTGCTGTGTCTTTTCTGAGTTAAAACCTATTGTACCACGGGTGTAGTGACATCATCAGAAACGGATGTCAGTGCGGGACAAGAGGGCATTGACTCTCCACGTTGTTTATTCTTTTTTTATCTGAGAAGACTTGACTGAGAGCGCACTGCCCTGCACCACACTGATAGTTGAAGCATGAACGTCATGTGGAAACAGACAGTAGTACACACACTCAAAATGTCACAATGCAGCCAAAACAACTGGGTACACTGGATGAGACTCAGAATTGCACGCGAGGTCACGCACCACCTGATGTTTTAAAACAGCACGGCAGTTGCAGAAAGATCACTCTGTTTAGGATTAGCCGACTGAAAATAAACCAGAATTGCTTCAAAATTCCAGTGCGTTTTTCTTTTTCTTGCTAGGGGTTATTGACAGTTGAATTTGACCCACAAAGCAATGTACTCTTCAAACACAGAGCGCTTATTAAAAGCATGAAAAGCTTGAATGCCAGAGTTTATAGGGGCCATGTCTGTGTTCATAACAAAAGGTAGAAGTAGGTGATTGTAGATTTAATGCTTCACAACAAATGTGACCTGGCTCAAAAACACACAGTTTTGTCATCATTGCCTATTTAATATATCTAATTGTTCTTGTAGATGTAGGAACAGCAAGTATTCAATAATTACTCCGTAGCAGTGCCTCTCAAACACTGAGGTCATGTGATATTCAGTATGGTACCAATCAAATCATGCAGTAAGGATAAAAATATCTGTGTTTGACTCTCTCCACCAGCTACTCGTTTACCATGGCTCTCCGCCATTTGCCCTGGCCAGCTACAATAAGCTTTTGTGAGTTTCTGATAGACTGACAATGCAAAAAGCTGCAGAGGTGTGTTTTTTCTCAGTGTGATCAGCCGTACCAACTACTTTTTCGCATTACAGGGTGGTTCAGGGTAGCGCGTATGCAAACCAATGCTTGAGTTGTCAGATCACAAAATGTGTCCTATTGGAAAAATACAAGATATAGTGCTGTTGAAATAAGTGCATAACCCACAGTCTGTGTAAGAGGATAAAAGAGTTTTAAAAATGTCCATTATTATTATTCTGTTTAAAATTAAAGCAATGTTAGCATATAGCGGTAAACAGGTTGGGAAGGTTGACACATTCCCATCATGACACCCAACTAGGGCTGCAGCTAACAATTATTTTCATTGTCAATCAATCTGTAAAAATTATTTTCTCAATCAATTGATTATTCATTTGATCTATAAAACATCAAAAAGCAATGAAAAACATCCACCACAATATCCTAGAGCACAAGGTGGCATCATTAAATGTCTTGTTTTGTCCAATCAAATCATTTGCATTTTTGCTTTAAAAAATGTACCTAAATGATGAATCCATTAAATTGTTGCCGGTTGATTTTCTTTTAATTAATCGTTGCAGCTCTATACTCAACCTGTTTTAAACTGTAGACTGTAAAGCATGAGGATAATACTAGAAAACTGTGTTTGTTGTAGGCAGTGCAATGTAAAGGCATTTTCTCTGCGTTTTGCGTCCTTTTTTTTCCTTCTGTAATCTCATTCTTGTAGTAACTGACGGCTTTACACAAGGGCATCCTGACAGTAGCTGCTGAATGAGAGAAGGCACTTTTCTGATTTACTTTAGTAAGATATTTCTGCTCAGTCTGAGATTCAGACCTGTGATCTTTAGATCACAAGCCAACTTTTCAAACCTTGAGGCAACCTCAGCCCGGCTGGCTCTGAAGACGCTGCCTGGCACTGAGCCTCTGCTTTATTAGCCTGCAATGCCTTTGTTGACCCAGTCCTCGCCGTCCTCTTCTTTGCTTTTCATCTCGCAGACTGTCTGGCTGGGAGACTGATCAACACTGACCAGAATGATACACTCATGTTCTCTTTAGGACAAAATCTGTCTAGCTCCATTTTCACGGATGCTGCCACTTGTGTTCATGCATGTGTGTGACTACTCAGAGACAGAGAGACCTACAGTCAGACGGACAGGCAGACAGACAGATATACAGTCATGTGACCCCTCTGACCCTCTGTGCTGTGTTTACTGGGTGAGTTATGTCTCCTTGTTCCTTTCTGTCACTCTTGCGGCGGGCCACAGGACAATCAAACTGGCCTCATAGTGCCACATTCATTTCTCCAACCTGGGTCTGATCTCACGCCTCTCACTTCACATTGCCATTACTTCAGGCTGTTATTAATTTATTTAATCAATAGCCCAGAAATCCATAATGGCAGGCAGATTCACCAAGCTGTTACATCAAGTTATGCATGAGCTGTTGTGTCTCTCTGCCTACTCATATGTGTTTGTGACGGGGCAAAAGCCGGATTGTAATATACAGCGCTGTGCATTATTTGCATTATGTTAGCATAGTCATCATCTTTTCAAACTGGTAAAGTCATTATTTTAGAACTTTAGTGAGATTTCTTTCCATGCACTTTTTGGAGTGTTTGACGCTGACTCAGAGATCATAGTAGTCCAGTGGCTCCATTGTTGCCATCGGCTAAACTCTTCAGCCTCCCTGTGAAAGATTATGAAACTGGCTTTAAAATAGAGAGCAGCAGCTCACCAGAGCTTTGGATGATTTGAGGCTAAATATATGTAAAAGGCAGCTTGGTCCATGGGCTAGAGTGGGATGGCAGCCAAGGCCTTTGGTGATTCTTTTTTTGCTCTCTCTATCAGTTTGGCAGAAAGATGCCCTGCAAACCTAATATGAGCCAGAAAGACACTGAGTCTGAGGTTCTGGGTACTGAAGTGAAAACACCTCTGCAGCAATGCCTTCGCTGTTAAAGCTGTATTGTACAGTAGTTTTTGATTTATCATAAACACAGAAGATGTCAGCAGTGTAATTGTCAGTAACACTGTTTTTTTTTTTGGGGGGGGGGGGGGGGGGTCAGGAAGAAATCTAAGTGGAGTTCAATTAAGATTTTTACGTCAAACCGCTCAAAATTAGACCTCAACAAGCTCAACTTGGCTTGTCAATGAGTTGTAAATGTATATAAACAGTTAATAAATGATTAATACATACTATAAGGCTTTACTGTGTAATCTTACAGTATGTTATAAATCATTCATTAACTGTTCATACACCAGTTACAGATGCTTCGTAGGACACGTTTTAATTGTTATCAGATACATGAATTAACACGTCCTTACCTGCTTATAACTATATTATAGTGATTATAAAACAATTTATTAAGTGTTTATATACTGCTTATAAATGCTAAATAGGGGGGTTAAAGTAACATGTTAGAAAAGCATAAAAAACAGGAGCCCTTTTAGTAATATCATGACATTCTATAAACAGTAAAACTGCAAAAAATAAGCAACTTTCGATGAAAATATGATTTTACATTTCAGTAATAAGGCTGTTTTGAGTGTTTGGGTGAGACTTTGTTATGTTTTTTGCAATGTCATTTCGGATGTTTCAGCATTACAGGCTTGTTCAGCGTATTCAGCAACAATGCAATAGCTGGATTAAAGTGGCAGAGGTCACATGACAAGCTGTCATGTCAGGATAACAGAGGTTGTCACAACTCACCTGATTCTTCTTTCATATGATATTTACCAAATTTCACAATCGTGCCTGGAGCTATTTTTTTCCTTAGTCGTTTAAAATGAAAGCGATTTATGAAAAGCTGTCTTTTAGACAATTAAGCTGCTGAGTCCAATTTCTTCAATCTGCTGGCATTTGTGTAACTGAAAGCAAGCCGTCTGTCATTTCACTCTCTTTACTCAAGTCATATTATACATTTGCAGTCGAGTTGAGTACCTTCCAAGCCACACAGGTGGCTCTTTCACTGGGTGACTGCAGGATCAGTTCCTCAATAGCAGAGTGGGAAAAGGCAGAGGCACCAAACTGAATAGCTTCAGGTGTAATCCTTACCTGCTCTCTCACTGTTAAATCCAAAATGTTTTGATTTATTTTGTCTCCCCTCTCCATTTGTTGGGGTTTACTTTTCAGCAGGAAGGATTTAGCTCTGAGGGATTAGTCAAAGTCAGTTCTGTTTATACTGTTCACGCAGGAAGAAAGTAATATCAAGGCATATCCTTTTTTCACATGGCATCATGAGTCCAAAACACATTCATGAGCACATGCACTTATAGCCACACATATACACAACCATGCAAATGTTGCACTGTATGTACTTCATTGCACCTGCCTCCTGTTATGTGCTCAATAAATGACTCTTTGCTCTGAGTCAACATCTCTCTCATTCTTTGTTGTGTGATAATAGCAGCATAAGAAATAGATGCTGATGCACAAAGCATCCATGCTGCCACACCTGAGCCACAGACGGAGTGACGGAGCATTTTCTTCTCTTTTCATGCCGCTTTGATGTTTTATTGTTTTGTGCATCTGAGCCCATAAACAATGAACCACAGTTGCAGCAATGTCCAGATCATGTCTGTCAGCGTTGGGGTTTTTGTGCTTGTGTGCACAAGAGGAGGGGTCTGCGGAGGGGAGTGGCCTCCCTGCTCCAACACATGGTGCCCAGACTAAACAACAAGATGAATGTTTCCTGAATCCAACCTGGCATAGAGGCACCCCAATCAAGTTTATTTATAAAGCACATTTAAGAATAACCAGAGTTGACCAAAGTGCTGTACAATAAAATAACATAAATAACATAACATGGTAACAGCACAAAAGCAGTAGAGATAACATAACAATACTTTCCCATAAGCATGCACAAATAAATAAGTAAAGGAACAGTTGGAAAACACAGAACAGTAAAAAGTGAAACATAAAACCTTAAGGACACCCAAAGGCCTGAGAAAACATGTGGGTCTTAAGTTTAGCCTTAAAAGTGTCTACAGAGGGGGAACACTTCATTGAAAATGGTAAACTGTTCCAAAGCTTTGGGGCGGCTACTGCAAATGCACAATCGCCCTTACCACTTAGCCTCGATCAACGGACAGCCAGGAGCAGCTGGACTGTGGATCTGAGAGATCCAAGGGGAAAAGGGGCAGAGGAGCTCAGAGATGTACTGGGGCGCCATGCCGTGTAAAGCTTTAAAAACAAGTAATAGAACCATAAACTCAGTCCTATACTTGACCAGCAGCCAATGCAGGGACGCCAGTACAGGTGTGATGCTGTCTCTCTTTCTGGTACCAGTTACTAGTCTAGCAGCAGCATTCTGCACTAGCTGCAAGCGAGATAAGGATGACTGGCTAATTCCCAAATAAAGACCATTGCAGTAATCCACCCGAGTGGAAATTAAGGCATTTGTGACAATCTTCAGGTCTTTAAATGAGAGGAACGGTTTGAGTTTGGTGATATTTCTTAGCTGGAAAAAGCAACCTTTCACAACAGTGTTAATTTGTTTGTCAAATTTTAAAGCTGGATTGAAGATGACACCAAAATTTCTGGTATGGGCATGAAGGTTAGGTGCCAGGGGCCCTAAGTGATATATATATACCTCTGATGGAGTTGGAGGGACCAAATAAGACCACTTCGGTCTTATTATCATTTAATTGAAGACAGTTTTTTGCCATCCAATATTTCACATCCTGGAGGCAGTCAAGGAGGGACCTAACTGTGTTATTATTATCACCAGGTTCTAATGGGAGGTATAGCTGAGTGTCATCTGCGTAGCAATGGTAGGAGATATTGTATTTTTGGAGGATGGAGCCTACAGGGAGCATGTATAAGGCAAATAATATGGGCCCTAAAATGGAGCCTTGAGGTACTCCACAGCAAATGAGGAGAAGAATTTTCCAGTTTTGACAGAAAAAGATCAATCTGTTGGGTAGGAGGTGAACTACTGGAGGTCGCTACCCTGGATACTGACCTGGCACATTTACCAGAGTCGAGAGGCAGCAATAGATCGTTGGAGACTTTAAGTAGAGCTGACTCCGTGGTGTGACATGCCCTGAAGCCTGACTTTAGATAAAAAATGGCAACTTAGAAATAGGCCGTAAATTATTTAGAAAAGTTGCATCAAGGTTAGGCTTCTTAATAATAGGACGTACTACGGCATGTTTAAAGTAAGAGCAGAACCATTAGCTAGACTGCTGTTTAGGATGAGTGAAATTGTAGGACCTACAGTGTTGAACACTTCCTTCAACAGGCAATCTGCCGTATGGCTCGACTGACTGATTGAAAGAATCGCATTCAGAGCAAAAGTAAAGGAGAGGATATAGGAGAGGAGAGAAGAATAAATGAGTAGAGTGGATAGGAAGGAAGATGAGAGAGGTTTAGTTTGTTCATATCAAAGTTTGGACTGCACAGTAGAATCAGTTAAAGGATAATTCCATTTTATTACAAACTGGATGTTGTTTTCATAGTTTAGACCATCATTTCTATCTGTAATTATAGCTTTGTACTAAGCTGCTGATTGATATCTTGGAATGCAGCACTGTTGCGAGATGGGGCAAGAAATGTAAGCAGTCAGACTGTTATACAAGGGGCACTTAACTGATTTTGCACATCAAGTTCAGTTTACTCATTATGAGGAGTACCACTCAGCCTATGAAAACAGCTGTATAAAGTTGTCTGTTGTCTTTGAAGGGAGCACTCCAATGTTTGTAAAAATAATGCATGCTCTGGGGGCAAGTCTTAACCAAAATCTGAAGTGCCATATTGATCAGTGCAAGTGGGCGTGGCCTAACACATATTTGCTCATAACTCAAGATGCCTTTGAGCAATGCTGATTAAACTCACTGGAGACATTTTGCGCTATCTCCTGAACATACACACCAAGTTTCGACCAAATCCAAAGAAGGGGGGATAAATGGCAGAACTTTGAGTGCGCAATTGTTGACATGCTGCAGGCTTTGTGATGATGAAACAAGAGTGTGATTGGTCTCAATCCAGCCTTAAACAGAATTAAACTAGCTGGAGTGACTTTGCTCACCTTTGTGAAGCCTGAAACCCACTCATTGCTGCTCGCAGCTTTAACTTTGGACAATTGAGCTGCTTCCTTCTGTGGAGCCCAAAAAGCTGCTTGTGGCTATATTTGACATTTTGGTTTTACCACACAATTCAGATTATCTGGTTCTTTTAATAACTGTCCTCTGACCATTTGTGTGTCCAAGTCCTGTTCTACTTTATTGTAGCAATGTCATCGTGTTTCCAGATCTCAGTAATTATTTTGGTTACCATGTGTTGTTATCATAACCAAACAACAGGCCCAAGATGTAATAAACTGGAATTATGCTTCATTTTATCCGTATCTTTATCTTCTGACTGTCTGCACTGCCAGTTTTACCCCAATGTATGCCAAATCAACTCAATTCTTAACATATTTTTTGTTTCCAAAAGCCTTTTTCTTGAAAGTGAAACACATGCTTTAAGTATTACCAACTGTGAGTGTCTTGAAGTTTTGCCTGAACTCTTCCACAACCCACAAGGTGTTACCATCATGCGATGATGGAACTGTTAACAACACCAACAAAAGCTCAGTGTGCTGCTGCCAACCTGCCTCCTCCCACACATCACCTTTCACCTCCCTACCCTGCACCCCCACATCACACCTCCGCCCTTTTTTATTTCACCCAAAAGCCCAGAAAGAGCTGGTCTGACTGTGTTTGGCTGGCTTAGTGAGACAGTGAATTGGAGGTTTGGGCTTTGGGATATAGTGAGGAACGAGGGATTGAGGTATCATGAAAACTTTTGGCAGACCATGGGAAAGGCGCCTTGTTGTGGAGATAGAGCTTTGAAGCTCTCTGGGGGCTACGATGGGCTGAGCTTCATTGCGGTTTGTAGCAACAAGCTGTTGGATTTAGAAAGAAAGTTCCAGACACACCCCCAACCCTTACTCAACGCTGCTACCCCCCCTTTCCTCATGCCTGAAATAGTGTATCTGTCTCAGTAAGACATTCAAGCAGGAAGCCCCCTCCATGTGTTTTTCTTAAGCCTACCAGCCCAGCTCCCATCCTCCCTCCACCTTCGCTCCTTTGGCTTGTAGTTTGCCTCTTAGTCAGTCATCTTCTCCTGATTGAGGAGAGCCAGACTCCGGGTAGTGGCAAGAGGTTAAAAAACCTTAGTCAAGAGGGAACACACACACAGACGTCTACATGTGACAAGCCTCCGCCAAACAATGGCTGTTGGCTGAGGGAGAGGGGGGGAGGCGGAGGGGCAGCAGCAGTTTCTTGGATGGCCTGATTGGAGCATAAACAGCAGCCCAGGAAGTGCTGAAGTAAGAGAGAGAGAGAGAGAGAGAGAGAGAGAGAGAGAGAGAGAGGGAGGGGGAGTTGGGGAAGTGTGCAGATCTGCCGGGAGAGAGCAAAAAGTTTTGGGACTGCGACGGTGTGTTAGTCAGTTGGTGTCAATGTGTTTGTGTACAAGACTTTTTTTTATAAGGACATAGTGTATCACAGAGAGCCGGGAAGGAGAGGTGAGTAGCTGCATCTCATATACACACACTTGCACCCAAGGTCACACACTCACACAGATGTGAACTTAAAAATGCACAGATGCTCAGTCAACCCCTTTTTCCTCTCATGTATTCTAAGGCAAACATTCCTGCATGACTTCAGAAGTGGTTATTATCGCACGCAATATCATTAGAGATTCCAGAGGGTTTTTTTGAATTGTATTCACTATAGAGTTCTTAATGTGTGTGCTGTTTGCTGATGGTTTCCCCTGGCTCTGAAAGCTGCTTGTTTTGCATAGCTGTTTTTGTGGTGCCTTGAACTGCAGCCAGCCATTCAGTGCGTGAAGCAAAAAGGGGACCATCTAATGTGTGTGTGGCTGTGTCTAATTAAGCTGATGGGGGAGAAGAGTGGTGAGGGTCAGACGATGAGAGGCTGAACTTGCAAACATCACGGTCACTTTCACAAAACACAGTCCTAACAAACTATCTATCTTCTCCTTTCTGCTACATGAATCATCTCAGAATCAATCAGTGTAAAGAACTTTTTTTTTTGTGCTGCCTCTGAATCTCATTTCCTTCTCTAGACTACAGGGAAATGACATCTGTAGACAAAAGTGGCTGAATGTGGATAAGATTTACAGTAGATTTGGCCATGTATGGTGCTGTTTTCTTGCTGGATTACTACTTTTTCCCACCGGGAAGATGCTGCATTCTTCCTCTCAAAATGAACATCAGTGTCACTGTGCAACTTCAACAACTTTGTGTTTTCTAATGTTACAGAGATCTGTTTACTAGGCAGAGCAGTAAACTGTAGTAAATGGTGACCTCTTTTCATCTGAGAATTATGCCTAGTTTGTCACTGCGCTGTAAATAAAGTAGCATTTTAAGCATTTTACTGTCTTAACAAGCCAATTTTCCTGTCTGGAGCTCTCCAATACTGCTGGAATTGCTTTAACTTTTTCCACTGTTCAGTAGATTTGCATCTGGAAAAGGCTGGTCTGCCCAAGCACAAACAAATGGAAAAAATTTAACGTAATTTCACAGCTATTCTCATGTAAGTGTGTGATATTAATCTCAATTAATGTCAGACTTGATTTCAAATGTATTTTTTATCACCATAAAATGATCAAACTGGATAAGTCCAATAATTAATTAGCAAAATCAACATCTTATGAGAATGAGCTTTTCAAAAACTAAATGTTAAGCAGTATTTTGTATTTAATTCTGGAGTAATATAAGTCCGTATAGTTTCCATAACCCTATTTTTTATCACTCAGGTGTTCAGTGGTGGGATTTGCTGTGTGTCTTTCAGCAATGAGTATATCAACTTCAGTTCCCCCGCTGGGAGGGAAGGTAAACTGGTCGGAAAGGAGTGTCTCGTCAAAAAGACAAATGGGCTTGCACCCTTGCACCCCTTTCTAGAGCCCCCGAACCTCATCCTTCATCACTCGTTCCGGTGCTCTGACAGTGTGACTGTCTCTCACAAGTTTCCTCTGTGCTTTAGTCTTTGCTGATGTAGCAAGTTGTCAATTTCTCACAAGACCAGAGGAAACTGTTATTAAGTGTAAGGCAGTGCCGTGGCTGCCAGTTTTATTCAGCCAAGCTATTTGTCTAAGTGCTAGCATATGAGGTGCAGTGATTTTGCCAATGTTTTTACAAGCAAAGGCACACAGTAGCTCCTGACCATATGCCTCCATTTGTCTGATACCATTATGAGACGCTAAGGTTATGTCTTGACCACTTGATTACCTGGCTGGACTGCTCTGTTGCATCAGTATCCAGACATAACAGATCATGTCTGGATCTGTGCAGGAGATCAAGCACTAACCTGGGCCATATGTAATAGCCGATGCAAATGTGGTGCTGTGGAGTTTGATGGCTGCCACGGGACACTGAGCTCGGTGGAAACACACCTGGGCCAGTGGCATGTGGCCGAGTAGCGCAGAGGCCGGGGGAGGAGGGAGAGGTCTGACCAGGTGTTTCTCCACAGAGCTGTCTGCACTGTCATCCCTCATTGGGCCCTTAGCCAACTCATGCCACGTCTCATTGAGCTTCAGGATTTGATCAAACCTCATTACAGAGCTTTCATTTCAGGTCCTATTGGTGGTTGAGTTAATGATATGATAAAACACTCCCACTTAATGAAGCTACCCAAAGTACATTTGTGTGTCTTGGATTGTGTTTGTGAAAAATAGATACAGAAATAATTACTTGAAACAATATTGTATTGTATTGTATACCTCATTGTCAACTTGTTTCATAGATATGATTTTTTTGGGAGAAGAGTAGTTCCATTGAAAACCCATCAGTCAAGTGTGTGGACACCCAGACCAACAGGGACACTGATTCTGGAAAAGAGATGTTGATCGTTTTAAATGTCACTCTGGTGCTGAAGGCCGTGAGATGTGGCTGAAAGCTCTGGAATATTTCCAGTAGTGGACCTTGTGCTAAGAATTTCTTGTCAAACGTCTATTTCCATGGTCAATAATGAACCTTCAAGCTCATTGGTTTTTGTCATTTGGGTAAGGTGACCCTTCTTTGAGTCCAACCATGTTAATCACAAGCTTTAAGGTTTCTATAAATCCTTACTTACGTTGCAGGGTCACTTCACTGCTTTTTGGGACAGTTAAGTGCCCACTGCTGGTTTTCCATCAACGCATCATCTCAACAGTCTTTTTTGAGACTTTAAAGACTTTATTGTTTAATAAGGTTTAGGATTTTGCCTGAGGCAAATTATATTCTCAATTAGCTGTGAATAACTGATCTCGCCCTCATTGTCTCAGCAGCTTAGACCAGAAGCTGTCCTTACGGCCAAAACAACTTGAGTCTAATAGAGGTGGGAATGATAGCAAGGTACAATCAGACAAAATCTCTACCACATTAATCGACTTCTACCCGCTGTAAACGGACCTCATTTTGAGCCATTTCTGAGGCACAAATGAACACACTCTTTGGAAATCTTTTGTTTCTGCAGTGGAGGGAAGAAAGTAAAGTATATAACGCCATATTTTGCCACAGTTTTAAAGGATCAGAAGATAAGCTATTTCTATTATACAAATAGACTTTTTGCGTTCCTCTCGAATGCAAGTGAAATTACTTTCTGTCAGGGACTAATGGTAACATTTTAATGCCCTGTATGGAGAAATGTGACAGACCAGCAGAAAGTGATTTAATAAGGCAGCGATTTGCAGTTCAGCTCATAATGATTCATTAGTGTCAGTCTTCTCCGTGTTTCCTTCTTTCCCGTGTCCTTTTTATTTGATATTCGTAATTGGCCTGAATGATTTTTTTAACCACTAGAAGAAATCTAAAGCACTAAACTGAAAAGTGGGCACACAGAGGAAGCAGGGGTGATGTTTTTAATATTACAAAAGATGTTTCTCTGCTGTCTTTTATTGTTGGCAAATGGTAGAGTCTTACGTTAGACCGTGACATTTGCTGGAGTTGTTGCTGTAGGCTTTGCTGTGACAAGGATTATCCACAGAGGAAAATCATGCTTCCTGTCATGATATTGGATGCTTGTGGAGCTGTTGGAAAACTTGCCACTACATAAAATTTTTATGTAGGTCTTTCTGCGTGGAGCATGTCAGAAAGGTCACCAACAAATGGGTTGATCTACAGTCAGAGGACATCTGTAAAAGTTGCGGTAATTGTCCTGAAAAGTGTATTTTTTTATTCAGGAAATAAGTCTCCATTCTTGTTAAAATGCCATACTTAGATGACACAAAACCAATATCTCTTCTTCTTCTTCAGCCTTTACTCCCTCCTGACGTTTATAGGCTCCACATACTTCAGTGACTCCACCTATTCAGTGAAGTCACTTGTTTGACCGTCTCGTCTTTCTTTGGAAATGATGAGAAGGAGGAGTAAGACAAATGTTCCCCACCCACAGGCACAAGAGGCTCAAGCAGACACTGCTCTGACACTCTTTCGTCGCTATTAAACCCCCTCCCCAGCTCTTTTCTCCCAGTGTAAACATCACCCCCCCCCCATCCGTCCACTCCTTTAGGCATTTGGTTTGACATGTTACCTCCCAACACACAAGAACATACCATTGTTGTTTTTGTCTGGTGACAGACATGCTTTGTGTACACATGAACAGGACTTGTATGTTTTTGTCCATTAGTCAACAATCATCACTGCCTTCTGGGGAGATAGATCATGAGGTAAGATGAAAGTGGAAAGAATAATGAGATGATGCCAGGTTGATGTCAGAGGGAAAATTAAATGCCAAAAAAGTACCCATCAGTCCTGCAAAATGGCATTTACTAACGTCATTCTCTCTTTGAAATCCTTGAAAGCATTTGAGGTTTTCTGTCCTTATAAAGCGTTGTTAATTAAGAAAAGTCTGAATGTGAGTATTAAAGCTGGATAATCCCAATAAATATGGATGAGACTTCTGTTCTGAGACCTATTTAACAACCTGCTGTGTCTTGTCTTCTCTCCTCTAATGTTGGCTTTTTTATGTTTTCTATCGACCGCAGTGACCGCTCGCTAATGAGTCATTATCGAGGCATGATTTCATAATTGCCCCTCTGCCTGACAAACTCAGTACACTCTCATTTAGCCACGGTCCAGATTATAAAAGTTCCATTTCTGAAAATAGTCTGTAAAGCTTGTGACACGCAGGATGTTTTCGTTAAGCTGGGCTATTCTAGGAGCAGAAGCTACCTGAGCGCTGGAGTTGGGAAGTTTTGAGGAAACCTGTCTTATGTCTCTGCATGGTCTGTTTGGAGAACTCCTTCCTGCTCTGACTGATAAGTAGACAGGACCGTGTAAATACTGGAAAGCATCCCAGGAGAGCAGTTTAATGAGTATGAAATAAAACCATTACAGGCTATGTGAATGACAGATCTACAGAGAGAGAAAGAGCTGCTATTTGTGCACTGTGTATGGACACGTGAAGACAGTGTATGTACTCTGAGGATTTTATTTAAGTAATAGTAGGATTATGCATGCGTTAACTTCAAATACATTCTTCAGTTTAGGGCAGATTTTGTCATGCATGATGTCCGCGCCTGAAAATAGTCCCCACAGTATATATATTTGTGACCCGTTTTCAAAGATTTACATCTTCAGGAGGAACAAATGGGTTTGGGACTGAGTGCTACAGACAGAGTAGGGAAGTTGGATTGAGAAACAAATTGTTGGTTTTAATCTTTTCATTGGATTTGTAGACAATATTCCATCACGTATGTCTCTCTGAAAAAGAACCTTTTCAGTTAAAAAAAAAAATAATTGAAGCTTATTTAGTTGTTTTACTTCTAGATCTTCTGGCCCAGACTACACTCGTGTGTGAGTTTTTCTATCCCAGGCTCCTCTCAGAGTAATGAAAGCCATCTTGTAAAACCCTGACATTTTCAAAGTTGGAGTAAGGCTTATACCTTTCTGCACCACCTCAATAATCTGAAGTTAGCAGTCTTAAAATCATAATAGGTCTTAGGTATTTTCCATTTTAGCCTGCCCAGTAGTGACAGGGTTCTCTTTTGAGTTTTCAGCTTTCAAACTCCTTCACGAGACATGTTGGGAAACTATATTTTAAAGCTCATCTTTACAGATAATATCTATATATGTGGCTGTCAGAAGGTTCACCAGTCTATCATTACATTCCTCATAAAATAGGGGAAAACTATGGCTAGTTTTTCCATTCCCCCAAGATTTTACTCAGCTTCTACTTTAAAATTCAGGGCCACAGAACATTCCACGAAGTTCAGAACATTTCCATTCGTTTTTATAATGGCAGGAAGAGGGGAAACAGCCCCTCAACACACAGGTTCACCCGCACACCAACACACTCAGTTCCGTCCCTTGTACCCTTTATCACCTTTTTTTAGCACTTTGTTTCGAAGTTTCCTTCCCGTCAGGTTTTCCTTTCACAAGAGTGTGTATCCTTCCAGGCAGCAGCACAACAATGCCCCGCTTCATTTCAGCTCTCCAAGATCTGAGACTGCTGGAGCCAATGGGCTGCAAGACACATGCTAAAGCCATTTTGTGGTGGCTGATGGTGGTTCGCCACAGAGGCATCGCAAAATAATCATCTCACTACGTGCATAATGAAGCCGAAAAAGAAGGAAAAGTGTACTGTATCAGCTATCGGCGTGTGTGTGTGTACACGTGCAGCTGTGTTGAAATGTGGCTCATTGTCTGTCCAGCCAGTGTCATGCCAATCAAACGTGACGCCTCTCGAAACGAGGGATGTGCTTAACATGACTTGGTCACATATGAAGATCTCAATTCATATTACTCTCTGTTAGAGCTTCCTGTGAAAATCTGCTCAGGCTGACAGATCCCAGCCATGGTTGAAGAGACTTTTTATTATTAGCCTCAGACACATCCCATTTGGTCTCTCAGTCAAGCTCAGACAGTTTGATGGAGGACTCGCTGTGGAGCCGGAGAATGACTTAATTACAGTCACTATCTCAATCTGAATATACTGGGGGTGCATCCATAATGCATGCTTTACTTGGTATCAGCGGCCCCCAATTAGAGTCAACCAATAATTGTGACAGAACTGAAGTTGAATTTCTCAGCACAACAAGCTGTAAACACAACAGCATTCATATAGAGTGATGTTTCTGTCCACCTGATGAATTTAAGTCCAATATTCAGTCGTCTTTTAGCTCTGTTTTGTATTTCCACCAGTTCCTGAGTGAAAAATACCCAGCTCTTAGTGCTACACACTCCACTGTGTTCTCCAGCCAGCTGCTAACCTTGTCTGTCTGCCGTCTGCTTTTTTATGCTGAAAACAGCTGCCTGTTGTGGCTGGAAACTGGCTTAATGAGAGTGGCGAGAGTGAACCAAAACAGTCAAGTTGTGGGCTGTAAAACAAAATAATAAGCTGAAAGACACTAAAATGCTCCGTAGAGCTGACGGGAATTGCAAAGTCAGGTGATAATTCCTTGGGGATTTGTCACTACAAGCAACACCATTCACATTATACATAATTCTATGTATTGTTAATAGAAAACATTGACTAGAGCAACAACAGATGTATAAGATGATATAAAACATTTAATTTACACTTATATAAGGAAAGTTGCCATACCAGCCACAGACCTTGACACTAATTCTTATGTATTGACCTCAAATTTGTTGTTGTGTTGTTGTAAACTCTAAACCAAAAATGTATCCATGTCGCCAGGGCAAAATCTCTCCCTGGTGGTCTCTCAGAAACAACCAATACATTTTCTTTGGGCTATTAACCAGTACTGTTTCTATGGAGCAGCTGCATACTTCACACTTGATGACAGCACTTAGTGTGAGTGTCAGTGCTCTGATTTCCAGCTTTGGGGAGGTGGGGTGGGGGGGTTCCTCTGACCAGATTTTGTCTGGACGATAGGAAAGACATACAAGAAATCTTAAATTGTTCCCTTTTAAGGGTGTACGCTGCACTGCAGTTGGTGGTCTATGCGTTTCCATGTACAGTGTAATTTCCATGGGGGTTATGTGTTACACAGTATGGCCCAGTAAGCTGGATTCTGTGCTGCTTTGATCAGGGTAGAGTCCCCTCACTAATCCGCTTGAGCTCTGGATGTTTGCCCAGGACACGTATACACACACACACACGCACGCACACACACTCACTCACAAATTGTGATTAAAAAACAGATGTGAAGGCCTGGCCAAAAAAAGATGAAATAGTCTGAATAAATTAAATGGGAATAAACTGACATAACAATCAGATGTTGGAGTACTTATGTTTAAGCAAGCAGTGCCACCTTTTGTGACCGAGCATTGCATCTGTGGTGAAAGCTATCCCACAGCACTCAGTGTTGTGGTTGTATATATGTAAGTTTACAGAATAGTGTTTGTGCTCTTTATCCAGAGCAGTTCTTAATAGAATTTAATTACTTCATGTTCACCTGGGTTTTCAAGTTTTTGTTCACATCTTGTGGGAAAAAATGGGCGTGATCTCTGATCTATATTTTAATTACAGCTGCAGGGAACAGACAGGATTAGAAAAAAATGTAAATTCTCTCCTTCTGTCATTACTCTTCGTCTTTTTTGGAGCCATTTAAGAGCGCTAAATAGCTCTGGGCTTAACTGCAAATCTCTATGCTCTGTATTTGAGCATTAATAAACAGGTGGGAGGGGATTTTTTATCTGGATGCAGCCAGAGAGCGGAAAGGGCGTACCGAAATGATGGAGATGGAGAGAGGAATGAGAAAAGAGAGGAAGGCAGGGGGAGAAAGAAAGGGGTCCTACTTCAGTGTTTGCCGTGGCCCTCCCTGCATTACATCACTGGGATGCTTCAGCACTGATGACATCGCCGGGCTGGGAGGGAGCTGGCCCTGGGGATGATGTCATTAATAACCAATCAGAGTACTTGGGGGCCGGTACGGTCTGGCCAGCTCCTGAGGCTGAAATAGTAGGATCTCTGAAAATGTCTTTTCCTCCTCTCAAATCATGAAGCCTGTGTGTACAGTATGTGTGCTTTTTCCTGAGGTTATTTTTAGGCTTGCGTTATTACAAATATATTTCAGACGCTGTTTCTGCCTCTGCCACAGAGCAAAGGGTAAGCGGAGCTGACTCTCCAAAAGAGGAGAGAGCATTGTAAATATAGCCCTAAGGAAATTAGCGTTTAACTAACTTAACGGCACTTGAAGGAACTGCTTTGTGCCCGTCCACATGAATAGACCATTTCCTACTTTACCGTTGTTAGTACGGGGCCATTCGGTGTAAAGCATCTATTTCAAGCCAGGGAGGTCATGCCAGTTGCTTTAACGGGTTGTCTTTAAAGGACTGAAACAGTGGTCTTTTTCATCACTTTATTTATCAGTATTCTACAAACATAATAGGCTGTTAAATGTGTACTTGTGACCTTGAGTATTTCTATACAGCCTGTATTTAGAGGAAGCAAGCATGAGCGAGCAGGTAGACATTTATTACCTTCAGAGCACTTTAGTTGGACACAAAACTGATGGATTGGATTAAACCATTACAGACATGGTCCAGTCCATAGCGTTTTCTGTATAAGTCATATTTAAACCTGGATTCATTGATTTTTTTTTGGCCACTTGGGGGCAGTGCAACACGTTTTGAGCACAACATCGATATATTTTATAAACGATATGGTGTTAGAAAATAGTTGCTTATTTATAACGCCAGAGCAGCATTAGCAATAATTTAGAGTTGGGTTTCTTCTACCTAGCGAATAAGTCCAATATTCTGGTAACAATGCTGATGAGAGCGATGAGAATGAACCAAAACGGTACGTGTGAGCTGTAAAACCAAAACGATCAGCTGAAAGACGCTAAAAAGCTCCAGAGAGGGGCACTGTAGAGTAGGGCGATAACTCTGTGGATGCATAAGTGAGACTTTTCATATTACACATAGTCACTTGATCCTTTTTTGATATAAAAATATTAAAAAGAGCAGCTTTAAAGTTGTGACAGTTTCATTAGTCTGTTTTGTTTATTACTATCTGTTCAGAAATTCTATGCACGTCAGTGGCAATTGTCAGACAAAAGAAACTACTTAGCGCTCACCACAATATCAACAACAATCAAAGATCTCCATAATAAGCCCGTCAAAGCCCTATTTTGCCTGTTGCATTCCTTCTTAAAGCATATTTCTGTGGCGAAAGGCCGTTAAATTAGCTGGCTGTGCTGCAAGAAGGAGGAGTTGGGTAATTTAATATGGTGTTAAATTGGGTTTAAACTACAAATTCCTTCAAAACTGCTTCAGAAAAACTAGATTAGAGTAACGCAGGCCAATAATACTAGGAGGCAGTATGATGCCAGGTAACTATTTAATGTTCAGAGAGTAAAATCAATCACTCGCACTGCTGTGCAGTTAGCATTGTCCCCACTGAGAGACTTCTCTCCCATCCATACACCCTGTTACTTGATCTATGCCTGGTTGTGCATTATGGCCCCGCTGTGGTGAAACGATTAAACTTTGCAGGCACTCAGTTTTCGTCCTCCTTTCCCATGGGAAAGCTGCAACATTTCCATAACTGCAACCACACTGTAACGCTTGTGTTGTCTCTTTTCTTACTGCCCCTCGAAACTAATCACCTGCATTCTTGTGATTCCACGAAGGAATGTCCTCTTCCAGTTCATGACAGTATTTACATACAGTATTTAAATGTAAACAAAGCATACTTTTAAGTGTTTACTACAGATCTTTAAAATTCCCATTACTGCTGATTTTTTTTACACAGGTTAGGGAAAAGAATGCAATTTGCCTAGAGTATTATTGTCTGTGCCAGCTTTATGCATTAAGGCATTTCCTCCCTCTGTGTTTGAATAGGTCTGGCCAAGCTGGTGCACACAAACCTTCCAGTCCCAGCCCATTTGCTCCACAGAGCCTTAAGCTTGGATACAGTCCACCCACTGCACCCACCGCACCTCCCCAACACACATCCATACAGGGACACACAGCCGTAGACACACAACACAGGGGCAGCACACAGCAGGCTTCCCAGATAAAGACCGGGACAGAGGCGCTAGTGTTCCCACATCCCTCCACCACCTGCATCACTTATCAGCTCCAGCAGCGCTCACCTCACCAAAGCAAGACCTTATGGAGCCACTCAGCCTCATCAGCTCTCTGACACACATAAATGTAGACGCTTGGCTTTGTCTACTTAGAGAACAAGCAACCGAAATAGTTTTGAGGGGTTTTCAGTGATTTTTCTGCAGGACAAATGCCGATTTAATACTTCTTAATGTATTTTTAGTGATACATTTTCATTTTATTGCATTCCTGAGCTGTTGTTTAGTAATAAGCTTTAATTTGCAAATGTCTGTACGCCAGTACTTTGTGCTAGCATGCGGAGAAAAAGGGAGAGGAGGAGATACACACTGCAACACATGATTGACTGGCTGGCAAACTCAGGGTCCTAAGCTGCTTATCACTATGAAGAGAGTCAATTGCAGGGCAATCACTTTTTAATAAACTTGTGAGAGAGCAGGCATACTGAAAGACATATTTAAATAGGAGTGATGTGCTGGCTGAATGCATCAGGTCGTCCTCACAAGAAAAAAGACAGTATAGGTCTAAATTCAGGCAAGCAAAAATGACCTATAGTTATGTTTACGCCATCTAGTGGCTGTAGAAAGACCCAGGGAAGTGACGCAGTTCAGATGACGACTATATAAGGTGACTTGATAAGATTATTTTGCCTTATTAGGAGGAGGCGGGTTGGGTGGATGGCTAGATAGTTAGCGGACTCCCTAAAAACTGTGTGTCTGATGCGTGTTCTCGTTGGCTCGCATTGGGTCGTCTAGTCACTTTTTGGATAAGCTAGCAAAACCGTAACCTAAAAAGTTGTTTATTAACCTAATCTTTGCCTTACCCCTAAGATTTAACCGACGGGAGACCTTAAGTCTAATTTTAACTTCAAACAGAGATGTACAGCACAGTACACATTTTTTGTGATCATCGATTTACGATCAATTTAGTATCTTGCATCAATAGATGCCCAGCCCAAACGGGCTTGCAAGGCAGGCTATCAATTTCCACGTACGTAGGTGTGAAACCAAATATACAAATTATAGGAAAACAAGAAAAGTATATTCTATATGCCTTCAGACATGCATCAAATAAACTGATCTCATATTGTATGCGTGTATTATTCAGTCTAGTTTGCATCAAAAGCCCAAAAGGTTGGAAACCAGTGGTTTTATCTATTTTAAAAGCTTGTTATATTATCCATTGTGTCACATCTTCATCTGAAAAGTAACTAAAGCTGCCAAATAAATGTAGTGGAGTAGAAGCTACAATATATTCATCTGATATGTAGTGGAGTGGAAGTATAAAGTAGTATCAAATGGAAATACTCAAGTGAAATACAAGTACCTCAAAATTACAGTACTTGTGTAAATGTACTTACATGTAGTTACTTTCCACTCCTGGATATTTCCAGTATGGCTTCATCTTCATCTATCTTAAAATGTGTCCTCCTCCATCTAATTATCACCATATAAGGAGAGCAGGTGCTGTCTCCAGTGTGTTTAGTCTGTTTGTGCAAAGTAATCTGTATCATTTATTAAAAGCACATATATTATGAACATACTTGCTCGTGCTTATCTGCCTGTATGTGTGTTTGTTGATATCACAAGCGCATTTCTGCTGTGTGCTGAATTTTAAGACACAGAAAACTTGCCAAAAAGATAAGACAAATCTTATCAGAAAGCATGCTTTTTGCAGCAATACGTAAGCTACAATCTGCAGGCTGATTGACTGTCTGCAGTAAAACTCGCAGATCTGATGTCCACAGTGAAATTATAATCCCATCCCTGGAGTTCAGCAGACAGAGGGTGGCTCTCCTTGTCAGTCACAAACAAGTAACATCATATTTTGATGAAGTCCCATGCAGATACAGGCTTTCAAGGATCAGGTCACCTGAGACAAACTGAAAAAAACATGTTCAGTTTTTGTTGAAGCTGTTAGAGAGCTGTTAGAGAGGTGTTTATTCAACCTTATGGCCATATCAGAGGCTGTATTTTATGGTGCTGAGGTGTTTCTAATATTTTGTCTATCCCATTTATATTGATGAGGGTAGATAGATATTGTATCTGACCTAGTATCAAAACTCTTAAATTTGTAGTACTTGGTAGGCTGTTGAGTCACTGGGGATTGGGTGTGATTGAATTAACTGCAATGAAATATTTTCTAGCCCAGTACACTTTTATTGTGCTTGATTCAGAGAGCGAGTACAGGATGAATCTCCCCTGGAGATTCTGGTACTCAGGAGTTTGTAGAGGTTGACCCTAAGTGACTTAGTTTCCAAAGAAAAGTTCCTCAGAGGCAGGCAAGAAGAGGTAGTAAATTCCTCTTCTCTGGCTCTTGGGTGGATGTCCTCCACCCAGCTGCAGCTGCTCTCAGCTTCTCTCCATCCCTCCCCCTTAAGACGCCACCAGCCTCACTGTTGGCCCAGAGACTGTTGTCACGGGAGACCAGCCGACATCTGAGCCGATGGCTAGGCTGACTTACACCTACTCTGGCCACGGGTTAATGAAGTGTACACACTGCCAGGGTTTACTGGCAAACACATGTGCACTTGTGTGCATACACACACATAATTGCGCACACGCACAGAGACACACTAACAAACACAGCGGTTCATTAAGCAGCACTTAGTGTCTCAGTTAATAAATGACAAAGAAAATATTCTAGAGCTTATTTCCTTGTGCAAGATTGAGAAGGCACACAAACACACTATCTTTTCCTTGTTTTCTCTTTCACACACTCACATGCACATGCACACGCTCATTAATTCCCTCCTGATCATTGCACAACATGCCTGGAGCATGTTCAACAGCACCCCCTGGTGTGGAGAAAATGCAGTCCACCTCAATGTGTTTAGTACAGAGAAGGCAATAGACAAGTAGTTGCTTTGGATTGATCCGGCGCTGATGTGTGTCAGAGAGGGGTAGCAGACAGACACGGTGTTTGTGCTGATGAGTGGAGCTGGCCAATAAACAAAGATGTTTGTTTGAGTTGTCCTCAGGCTGTCTTAGAGGAAAGTATCACAATTATCAGGCCTTCTCCCCCTCCGCTTGTTTGCTTGGTTAGTTGAACAACATCCAGAGAAAGAATGAAGGGAGAGAGAGCTGAGGGAGACAGAGAAGATATGTATGAAGATCTGCAGATATGTGAATAATGATTTTACCCATTATTTACTTTTACAAGTACTGTAGAGCAACATTATTTGAAGGCTCTGCTTATTCCAAAGACCGAGTTAAACTTTATTGGACTTGTAGTCCATTCAGTAGGACGGGTGCTATCTTTGCACTTGGGTTAAAAATCTACAAGTCTCACCCACTCAGAATAAGCAACTCTGCTTGGAGGTAAAGCAGCAGTGAAATCAATTTGCCATGCTTCATTGAGTGTAGCTACAGTAGAGAACTTTCTTGAATGTGCTGGGAGTCTCTCGTGTTATTAGATATGTATATAAACTTTATTTTGCCATGTTAAGCTGTCACATTCTCCGCTGTTTTGATATCACACTAACTACTGTATCTCCACCTCTGCTGCTATTCCCAGAACTGACACACACATAAACACCAGACCACATGTCTGTAACTCATATCTTCTGGCCGTTTTCCTGTCAGGTTGGCTGCCCTGTCTGTTTATAAGGCCTCACCACAGCGGAAAAGTCTGGACAGGCCTATGTATCTCACTGCACACACATACTGTACTGTACATACTCCCTGCATACTCACATGTGTCTTAGGTGCATTGCAATCAGTGGATGTACCACAGCGCTCTGGGTGTCTGCAAGTCTGAGCTGAGACAGATGTTGCGGTGGTCTTAGCTAACAGGGTGGGGACCAGTGGTCATTAACAGTGGCACGGCAGCTGGGAGATGCCTCATTAGGTGAGAGGTATAGGGAGAATAGATGGGAGCGAGACAGAAAGACAAGAAGAAGAGATGTAAAGGTATGAGTCAGAGAGGAAAATCCAGTCATGTGCTGAAGTGTCAAAAGAGTTATAACTTCAGGAGACTTTTCAGAGCCGCTAATGAGATTTTATTTGTCAGTCTCATATGTATAATTCATATGAGGTGTTTATTTTATGCTTGAAGGAGTGGACAGTTGCATATTTTAATAGGGAGGACAGCCAGAGAAGAGACAGTTGGGAAACACTGGCATCTGTTTACTGTATGACTGTGCCGATGAGTCCCGAATGGATACAACAGCTAAGGGTGAATGCTCCCTCAGAACACATACGCATACGTTGTGGACTTCACTCGTGAATCAACATAAACACACACACAGGGGACAGGAAGTGGTTGGACCCTCAGGAAAAGTGACAGCTGGGGATTTTTTTACTGAAAGGAAAACAAGAACAGTACAAAGTATAAATATAAAGTACGTACAAAACTTTCTGGATTATGTAAAAAAAAATCTCACGCCACACTGGATTCATTAGGTCCAATTCTGTTCTAATCATAATGTAAAAAAAAGAGGATTATAACAGCCTGTTGTTCTCCAGGAATTGTGACATTCTGACCTACAACTCATATAATCAACCTCCCAAATCAAAACAAAGCAGCACTGATCCACAGCCTATTAGAGGGAAGCATATGGGGGTAAAGGTTGCCTTACTCACAATGGCCTCTCTGATTGGTGGATTCCATAAGTGGACAATTTTCCTTGGCAGTGAGCCTCAGGCTGAACTAGAAGTGAAATTCCTCCTATTTATGAAAGGTTTCTAATTTCCCCCCTTCTCTATGTAACAAATCACTTTCATGCAAGGCATGTTTTTCCCATTGTGTGCTAAATTTAAAAGTGTTGACATGCCTGCAAGTTTTTATGACTTGAACATGCAAAGAGTGAAACGGATACCCAGATAGGAAGTCCGATATATCCTGCATGTGAGTGTTAGTGCATGAGTGTCTGTGTTTGTGTGCATGTTGGTGTGAAAAATGTGGCCAGGCTGCATTGCGGGGGCTTTTTTGGAACTGTGGTGTCAGTTACCTGCATGGAAACAGCTTATCCATCAGATCAGCAATCAGTGAGGAGTCGGTGTAGAAATGGGCTTCTTTTTCTGTAAGCTTTCAGCAGGTCACCTCCGCAGACACTCACACATTAGCCTGCTACTGTAGGTTGGCTGGGTCAGCATGCAGCGCTGGCTGTGGGCGGAAGAAAGTAACATGATAAGTGAAGGGCACGGAATCAGGTGGTCTGGGTCTGACAGGGGAAGGATGACTGATGGGAAAACAAAGGCTCTTTAGGAACAACATGTACACAATTTCTTAATCAGTTTTTACAAGCTATCATTCTAGTTTTGGATTTAAAAAGTCGATAGAGTAGATTATTTCACTTTGATAACAAGATGTTTCTTCCAAAAAATGACATTAGTTTAGCATATTAGCATGCAATGGTGTTTGGTCACGTAGTATTGTGCAAATTACAATTTTGATGGCGCTAGATGAAATGTCAGGGAATCGCCAAGTTATTAATTCATACTGACATGAATGTCTGTATAAAATGTCATTGCAATCCATCCAATAGTTGTTAATATATTTTAGTCTGGACTAAAGTGTGACATTGGCATCCCAAGCTGCTAGCATGGCTAAAAACCTTAAAATGAGGCATAATTATTTCACCCCAGCATTTTCCAGCATGGCAGCATTTTTCAAACAAGATATCAAGTCTCAGTAATGGTCTAACTGAGTTTTTGAAATGGATGTTATTGCAGTGTATTAGAAGCTTAATTTATTATAATCATATTTGAATAAGATCGTTTTCTTACAGTAGGCTCAGTTCCACATGAGCGGATCATCTGATATCCTGAGTCTGATAATTTTTACATAATAAAAATACTGTCAAACACTCAACAGTGGACCACTGCTGTTATGTGTATCACTATGGCTTCAGGGTATTGCTATGTGAGCCCTGCTTTTATTGCACACAACAAGGCTTTGTATCTAACTGCATAGTTATGGGACAGTAATAGTAGGGGAGAGTGGGAGTGCACACAGGGATACATTCCTCCATAAATAAGTGACAAACAGAAAGTAACTGTGAACCGCAGGAGGCCCTGCTCCTCACAGTTACTTTCTGTGACCTGGGTGTTCATAAGCAAGTGTTTAATGTTTTCTTTCAACTGAGAGGACCATCATTTACTCAACACTGGCAGCTGTGAAAGAGAGCACGACATTCTTGAGGTATTGGAGCGAGGTGCAATTCACTTGCAGTTCCCTTGTGACACTCTGAAAGAAGGAGGTCATTTTTTTGGCCTGGAATGCTGACAGTAAATGTGCGGCGAGGCAGGTTGTTCAGACCACAGGTTTGGATGAGCTGCTTTAATTATAAGTTTGGATTGGCAAAGGCTGACCTGTTGGTCAGCTGCGATGATGTATGAGTCTTTGTCAGGAGAGAAGACCTCTGACACAGAGAAACGGACACTGAATATATAGAAAGGGCATGCATAATAGAGTTGTTGTAGCTGCTTTGAGTCAACTTTGGATTATATTGTGGAAGATTTCATTTAAAAGTTTAAGAAAAAATGCTTTAACCCTTATAACACATCAACTTTTAGATTTGCAATGTGTCAAATGTTATTTCCACTAAACTAAACATTATAAAATATTTAAGGATAGTTGTAAATGTGCCAAATGACATTTTTTATTGGTGACTTTGGGCTCATTTTGTTGTTCTATGTCAGTCAATATGACACAATGTAGGTTAAAGAACCTTTTGTTCTTTGTAAACTTTATGGCATAAAGAATACAGCTAAATTGTAAGTTAAGTAAGTTCTTGTGTCACGTTTTTGCCAGCTTTCAGAGAATACAGAGACATCTATCAGAAGAGGATGAAACACCATTTACTATGCTATAGCTGTTGCTCTCACCATCTGCTCATATAGCCATTGCTGAACACAACATATTCAAGCCTGTTCTCCGGGGGCTGTTGCATATAATTCTGGGAAACATAAAGGACCAACTTGTGCTGAAATAGATGAAGTAACTTAAGGCAAAATTTGTGCACCAAAAAATCGAATCACGACATTTTTTCACAAAATAATCTTATACATAAATGTGTTAAGCCTAGCATACAGCTAACGCCACAATCTGAATGACGTGATCCCTTGGCCTCCTAACTGTCTGCCTATTGTGGCTAAGTGCCTGAATATGTGAGCGGGTGAAAGCAGACAGAAAGTGGGTGGAAGCCAACTTGTCTCCATATGTTAGACATTATACATCAGCTGCTGCATTGTGTTTGTTCATGCGCTCATCGCACCACTTTCAATTACATGGCCCACAAACTAGGCCATTGATCTCCTCACGTTTGCCTGCTAAGGTACGTCAATTTGTGACTTCTTCTTGCACATTTAGATTGGGTCACTTACATCAGCAGCTGCAAAGAAATGAACCCAATGCACAGATGCAGTCCTCCCCCCACTCCTTAAAAAAACATATACACACCGGCATGTTTGCACAATATATGAACCTGGCGAGCGTGTTTGCTGCCTGCCAAGCAAACAGACATTGTTGCTTTTCATAAACCCCAAAGCAGGAGCAAGCACAAAGACTATTGAGCCTCCTGTGAGGTTCCTAATTGGAAATAACACTGCCTGTCTGTTGTGTTGATCAGATAACTCGATCACATATTAGCTGGCTGCAATACGCTGAGAGCAGTTTGGATATGGCTCAGAAGTAGGTTATGACACATTTGGATTCATGCTGGTGTCTGGTGGGCCCCTCTGCAGGGACAGGGACTTAAACAAGAGATAGCTTGCAGACAAAGTGCTGATAAAGAACAGACTGTGTGTTTGTGTGTGTGTGTCTGTGTGTGTGTGTGTGTGTGTGTGTGTGTGTGTGTGTGTCAGACAGACTTTGAGTTTGACTGACACCTGTTAGTTTCAGGGTCCAGTTTTAAGAGGAGAGAATGTGGTTCTTGTAAATATCGTCTTTTACAACGCTCTCTACGCTCTCTCACACACATTTACATTGACTCTATGACCACTCCAGTGGAAGCTTTAGCCTGAGGGTGAGGGGGCTAGTCACTCTGTGTCCTGGAATGCAGTTGACTTTCTAAATCCCCACCAGTCTATCCTGGGGCTGTGGGGCAGGGCCTATCTCAAGCCCCCTTTTTTTTCCACGTGAGCTACGTCTGGAATCTCTAAGCAAGCAGTTAGCGGGTCCGCTGCTGGTTCTTCCAGCCTCACTCTTTCCCCGTCACCGTGCGTTGATCCCAAAAGTGCAATGGAAGAAGAAATTGCAGAAGAAGACAAAGATTGCTCACTCAGGGAAGGTAATGAGCTTTCTGACATGCCACCTGCAAATGAATGCACTTCCTATGGAGGTTTGAGTTTATTCTGTCTGCTGAGTGTAATTTGGTTAGCAGTGGGAAACTGTGTTTGGGAGTTAAAAATAGGATTGGAAGTACATGAGACGAGCCGTGGCTCTGAACTTGAGCAGGGTGGGGGTTTGGGCTGATGGTGCCGGTGACAATGCTTGATGCATTAGAACTTAGTATTTCTCAAAACCTAGGCCTGCTTATTGTGTTTACTGATCAAAGCTTCTTTTTCTTTTCGCAAAAGATCTGCAGGTGAAAATGAAAGAGGCAAAAAACTGTTAATTGAAAGAAAGAAAGTGGAATCAAATTTGCATGAGTTTTTTTGTCCCCTGTTGTTGCACTAGTTAAATCTCAGAAGCTACTTCAGTCCTAACATGTCTTTGAGAGGAAAACACAAAATTCCTTTTTCATCCATGGCTCACAGCATGCTTTCAAGCCTTCAAAGAAGAAAAGAAAAGCCATATTAAACCACTCACAAAATAATCACTTGAAATATCCTCTTTCAACTGCTGAAGAGCTGAACTCCATAAGAGGTCCTTTATTTTCCACCATTACCCTCTGAAAGTACACATTATAGCTCTACCTGCCTGTCTAGAAAACAAGACAGCAGATCAGCTTGCTTTATTGCTTCTTTCCCCTCTGTTTTCACACTCGAGCAGCTCTCCTACTTTCCTGCCATCCATATTCCACCCCTTTCTTTCACTCTCCTCTTCTCTTCTCATGTGACAGCTTTGAGATTGATGGATTCATTTGGTATTCCCCAGGCCCTGATTGATTTAAGAAGATAACAAAGTGCAAAGATATTTATGTGCCCAAGGAGGTTGTGTTTACTTTATCTCCATTTTGCCCTAAAATCAAATATTCATTCTTTAACATTACTTTTTTGTTGGAGACAGAATGTCTATAATGTTTGTGTGTGTGCTTTCAAAACATTCTTAATGTCACACTACTGTAGCTATTAGGTTGAAAACGCGCTCCCGAATGGGCTGTACAGTCCTGGAAAACTTGTCAGGACTTGTGTTCAGTGGGAACACAGCTGTGTCACAGAATCATCAAAAACAGGAAAAGAAATATCCTCTTAATATTTTTAATCAAAATCTCATCCCTGAGGTAAACTTATTGCATTTGGCAGTTTCTGCTTAACGTCAATACTCTGCAAGGCCCTGGATGTATCAGCAGATGCTCTGGATATAATTTCCAAGTTTCTCCATTTGTCTCTCCCTCCATTACTGTAATGGATATCCTTGGCTTTTTTTAAAGGAAAGAAGCCTGAACAGCTGTTTCAATTCTGTCTTTTCATCACCAATATTGTGTCTGTCACATTAAATTGTGGATTTATTGCTGAAATATAAAACAGCATGAATATGTAATGAACGGGGCCGACTGCGTATCAGGCAATATTTATTTCAGCATTGCTTCCGACTTTTTTTCTCTACTTCCTCACATAGAATTGACATAAACCAAAATGCAAAAACAGTGAGGTAGGTAAAAGAAACAAATGCTATTAAAGGCTAGAGGCAAGAGCTAACAGTCTTAATTACTTTTTTTTTTCATTTTGGGAGTGTTCAGTATGCTCTGACATGTCCTCTTCATGACCTATAGAAGGATAACATACATGCACGCACTCAGTGTTGATGTCAAAATATCAGCACAGCACATCTTGACCCCTTTTTTCCTGTGTCCCCTCTTTCCCCTCAGAGCAAACCAAAAGCAACCTGAAGGTAACCTCCCCAGAGGACGCGGAGCACGTAAGTCGCAGACAGGCCTCCCCAAATGGGACAGCTGCTTTGAGAGGAGACACCAAAGGCAGCCGAACTGTCCCTCGAAGGCACACGTTAGGGGGAGCACGCAGTTCCCGAGAGATCCTGGCTATGCAGCCGCCAGACATGGACAAGAAGAGGGAGGCCTTCCTGGAGCATCTGAAGCAGAAATACCCCCACCACGCCTCAGCGATCATGGGCCACCAGGAAAGGCTGCGGGAGCAGGTCAGTGGGTTGAAAGAGGCTCGGGTGTGGAATGTTGTTGTTTGGTCGGGCTCAAATTGAATCTGAATTTTATTTTGTTTTCTTATTTCAATCAAGACATTGCAGTAAAAAAAAGCCCTGTTTTAGTGTCTTTTAGGACATTGTTTTGGTTTTTCAGTCCACACTCATCAACCTGTTTCCAGCATAAGGAAGCTGTTTTTAGCATGAAAGCTTTTTTTTAAAAAAGGTCTTTAAGCTACCTGCCCAGCAATAAATGGCACTTAGCATAAGTTAGCAGCTAGCTGGTGAACATAATGGAGCATTTAGCAGCTAAAGAGCCAGATATTTCCTTCAGGAGTCGATGCAGACAGAGCTAAAAGGAGGGTGGATATTATTTACATTTGTCAGGTGGACAGAAACACAATTCCAAATGAATGCTAATGTGGCCTTGTGCAGCAGATATGTAAATAAGCTATTGTTTGCTAAGACATCCATCATAGCAACTTTACACTGTGTTTTTTGGCTTGTTTTAATTCAAGCTGCTGTATTCACTGTGATTTCATGAATTTGTTTTAATTCAAATAAGATACAAATTTTTATTAACATGAAAACTATGAAAAAAAGAGACCTGACAGGACAGATTACATGATAAATAACAAGGTGTACTTAAATGACGGATTCATATGTGAACTTTTCTGCGCTCTTGTCCGGCCTTTACTTTTCCAGGCATTACAGGTATTTTTATTTTCCTCTGCAGACTGAGGCAACAGTGCAAAACTATTTCCTCTTCTTTTTTGCCGCAGGTTGAATGTGAAGCCTATCCTATAAATCTGCCTGTCACATTTCCCTCCCACAGCTGCTGTGAGAGTATGAGATGGTGTTTTTGTGAAGAAGTAGAAAACATGTGAGCCACAATTGGACATACCCTCCAAAGCTTGTTTTATTTCCGTCACTGTAACTGGACTTGCATATAACTTGAGGCTGGTTTGTATATTGTATATGATGTATAAAGTGTACATTTCCTAGTGTTGTTTGGGAGCTTTTACAGATTATAAAGTCTCCTCGTGCCTCAGCTTTTTGAAGTCAAGTGAGTTGATGGGGGAGGGCAACGCTCGGGGAGCCTCGAAGTGGACATTTGGCTCACCTGGTCATTGTCTGTTTTGTTTGTGCCGGGTCAGAGGAGACAAAAGGGAGGGGCGAGCTGGCTTTGTAGCCAAAACAATCGAGGTAATGGTGAGACTGGCACCGAGCCACAGGGGAGCTACATGCAATGGTACGAGGCATTGTGCAAGAGGGATTTTGTGTGCTGTTTTCAGCGCAGCTCACACAGCCTGCCCAACATGCAAAGTAAACCCTTTCCATAAGGCGCTGTTTTAATTCACTGCACTGATCATGAACTCTGTAGATTTGCATAGGTGATATCAGTCAGCAGGGATGATGGGGTTGTGTTACTCCAATCAACTTGCTAGTGTGTGTGTGTGCTTTTTATCCATAAATTTAAATCAACAGATGTTAGATCTATGAAAAGTCAGCGTGCATCACTTGTTGTTATCCAGAACAAGGAGAAAAGAGTTGTGAAAAATAGGTAGTCAGACAGGTAAGTTCAGCTCTTGACTGGGGTGGAGTCAGAGTTGCTATAGTGACTCATGATGTCACCGCTGGAGGGGCTCAGTTTACTTGTAGGTGCCTGCTGGAGCGAACCGGCTGGCTGTGCAAGAGCTGAGCCGAGCTGTGTGTGTGTGTGTGTGTGTGTGAGAGAGAGTGTGTGTGAGTGCAGCAGCGCCTCTCTGCAGAACAGGCGATGGATCAGAAGATTGTTTGGAGGAATGGCTCTCTGTACGTGAAGCCCGCAGAGGAATAAAAGTAAACTTTTCACACTGGCAGGAATACACTTGTGACATCTGCGACTTCAGTCCGGTCAGAGGCAATAAAGGTAGGCTACTATCCGAGCGTTTCTGTTAGGCAGTCAGAAGTTTACCGGACATTCAAAACAGCATTGTGAGCGCTGCTACTTTAACGCATTAATTATTACGCTTGAGCCAAACGGCATTGTGTCTGTGCTGCTCACCAGCGGGCTGTCAGGTGCTGCAAACCTCCCGAGAGGCGAATGCAAAAGTAGGTGCCCGAGTTTTATCAGGAAAAAAAACAAAAAACGGGCGAAAAAGTCTGGTCTTTCTTGTGATGTTGAGTTAGTTAGATGGACGCTTTGAGGTTGTCAGTCATCCTAAAGTTACCCTCACCTGAAGCTCCCCATAATTTTAACGAGATGGCAATTATGTAGCCATAATTGCAAAGCGAATTATCCATAGTGAACGGAAGGAGGGTTGTATTCTGACAACATGCTACATCTTGCATGGTTGTCATGGTGGTGAAGATTATAGAGGCAATATAGCTATAAGTGATTGTTAAGCTGTTAACTGCTACTGCACGTTTTTGCATCGGCATAGAATTAAGAAAGCATGTTGTCAGTGTTAATACAAAGTTTATTTAAATGTGTGAGGTTTAATGTGTCATTTCATGTTTTTTTTGGATGCTTATTAGTGTCGTTTTAGTGCTTTAAAAAGATCCACAATTACGTTTACAATCTTACTTTTGCAGATTTTCATGTTACATTTGCACTGTCTCTTACTTGGCATGAGATGAAATGGGCACATATTTATAGATTCATTTCAATGGACTCCAGAAGTGGGCTTGTTTCTCTCAGGAGACGTCATCACATTGTCTGTAATGTGTCCAGGATTGGCAGATTTGTTTAGCAGCATTCCTACAGTGTGTCACTGCTGGTTATGCACACACTGTTACAGGGTAATAAGAAGAAGCAAGATGGAGACTATTATCTTTTGCTTGTGTGTGAAGTTGTAGTTTAGTTTGGAAGTTACTCTCCTTATTTGCAGGGTATTACCTGGCAGTGCTTTCTTATTGGTAGGCTTACACTTTGTGTAATTATAAACAAAAACTTCTTCACTTGGTTGCTGAAACACTGTAACGATATGAGAGAGATCTGTTGGTGCTGATTGACGGCTTGTTTGAATTGACAGTTTTAAATTGATTTTGAAATGAGACGCCTCATATGTTATTCAGATGTCGGAGATGGGAATTGAGTGCTGATTGCTTTTTATCATGTCAAAGAAGATACAGGATGCTGTCAGAAGACAGGCCGGTTTGAGCATGAATTTCTGGCAATGAATGCAGCGCTGATGATTGAAGATCAAATTTGTCATAATCTAATTCAGAATGTCAAGAGGGATGCAATCATTCACTGCTAATATAAACAGCAGAAAATTAAAAACAAAACAAAACAAATATGGTAAGTTTATTGAAGCGTTTGTCATTCGGTGTCCTGGGGAGATATAATTATTCCGCCTTGAGAGAAAACAGCAAGAAAACAAGTCACCTTTTCACACATCAATATCGCTGTGAAATCTGTGACAGATAGCATGGGAGAGAGGAAAACTTGCTACCGTTCTCACACAGACGTAAATGTGCCGACCATAACAGGAAAAGCAACCTCAGCGGCAACAGTGCATGCTTCAGAGGTGAGAAAAAAAAAAAAAAAAAGTGTCTCCGGAGGTCTGAGTTACAAAGGCGGTGGTTTATCAAGGTGAAGCGGAGGTTGGGAAGATGATATCGCTTTAGTCTGAAGAGTGGATGACCCTGCTCCACCCAGCATGACTGCACAAATACACACACACACAAAGACACACACTGAGTGACTTATTTCTCTCCCTCACTCTCTGTGATCCTTAAACCCGTGACAAAAGCGAGTGGTTTAATTTCCTCTGCTCCTCATCGGGCCTGCAAAGACCTGGATCCCACCCAAGGGAGATGAGATAACATCCCATTGGCCTGACCGCCACCCATCCTCTCACCCCTCTGGGGGCTTTTGACGAGCACACACTGAACCGCTTGACCGATCACAAACACACATACACCCACCGGATTCCCTGCTTCTGCCTGTGTGTCAGTGTCTGCGCGTGATGAGCTGTGACTTGCTAGGCCAGTGGTTTTTCTACGGAGCCGAGCGGCCATGTTAGGACAGCTGTCTGCAGCTGTGGGCACCAAACAGACAGACAGATCTGTCGCCCCCAAGCTGTGATAATCCACTGGCTGATGAGAACACAGATTATAGTAGCAATTTGAGTATCTAGAGGGGCGAATTATTTGCCTGTGCAGTTTGTTAACAGGTGCTCATGGTGTAGACTTACTACAGTTTATGGTTTAGTGTTTAAGTGGGTGGGGACGTGTTGGAAAAAGGTGATGTCAGCTGTTTGTATGCACCATGCAATTTAGCAATACAAGACAATATGCTGTAATTGCTGCTGCCACAAAGATGATAATGTCAAACAAAACTGACAAAGCCGACACGATGAAGCAGAAAAGCTAACTGAACAGAAGTACAGTCTAAATTCTAAATTGTTGGAGTAGCCCTTTAACTAAGGGTGTTAAAATTTGATTATTGCTTATTTTGTCACAAATATTATTGAGAAATATTAAGGTAACACTCTCTGACATTAACAAATCTTTAAGGCCATTGTATTTTCTTGTTTGACACTAGCCTGTATTTGGAACTAATTTGCTTTCTGACAGTTATTTATTAAACAGTTTATGGCTGTTTGATGTTTGAATGATGGCGCACATGTTGAACGTGTCGTTGTCTTTGTGTTATAAAAAGCCAATAGTTCTGTTAAACTGAATGTCAAATGTCAAAATGCACTATTTTTTTATAATTTGGCATTTCCTCTTCATTTACACATTAACTATCAGAGATAACTGTCTTGTAATACATCATGTATTGGTTATTATTGGCAACGTTATGATTTACGCCCCTATATGGATGTAACTTTAATTTCCAGTAATATTTTGTGTACAAACAGTCAGTTAAACAGATCTTGATTTGCTCTGAGCGTGTTTTTTAGCAGGAGCAAAGTTTGCCAACAGGCAAAGGCAAAAGACTTTTTATAACTGCTGTCATCAAAAATCTCAAAATGTTGCTCAACGTTGTAGTAATGACCTTTATTGCTTTATCCGTCAAAGTCAACATTTTTTGCCTGCCAGGGTTAGATCTTCACCACAAAGTTACAAAGCTGCAGAGGAAAGAGACATACGATGATAATAATAATGATCTTTTTGCAACACGATCCTGGTCTTAAATAAAATTCACTGCTTTTCAAAAAAAAAAGACAGTGATGTCATGTCAATCCCTAAACGTTTAATGGGAATAAAGAAACTGGGCAAAGCCTTGAAAAAGAGCACACAAGAAGGGATCCTGTTTCAGGAATTCCTAGTAGTCGGGCAGCAAGTCAAAAGCAGATCAGTGGTACACAGTAAATGAACATGGAAAATGCTGCATTTAGTAACAACTGCAACATCAATAAGATGACAGGGAACACCCTGCCACTAATTCATGTTGAACAAAGCTACATAAATAGCGCTCATTTGTCATTATAGACAGTAAATGTACTGTAAACTCTCCCTCTGGGTCTTTTTGATGCATGATAACAATTGGCCAGTCCCCCACATACTTCTCTCTGTGGGCTCCTGGCCCTGCTACACTCTTGCTCCAAAGGAACCAAGGTCAGCTAGATAGTACTGGCTCTGAGCATGCATCAACTCCCTGCAAGAAATCTGATCAGAGAAAAAAAGAACAGGGGGGAGTTATGGGGGAGTATCGTTCCTGTTTTTAACTAAACTGCAGAAAAACAATCATTCATTGTCCTTCCGTGCAAAGATTAGGGTATCACAAGATCTGGTACTATAATGTAGATAACACATACTAAAACATTTATAACCAAAGGATGTATTTTTACAAAACCCTTCTTTGTTGTAGTTTTTATTGCACCTTGTGTCCGAAGTCACACAATCAGACACTGTGTGCAGCAGGTCTGCAGCAAAACATCTGTTTCCCATCATCAGACCTCTTACACCAACCATCAGGAGCAGGAGCTGGGCTGTTTTAATGGCATCTGCCACCTCTGCATGAAATGACACTTTGAGAGCTACCCCGAGTAACACAAACAAGTACCACGAGGTTAATGACGGGCATGCGTTGACCTGCCAGTTAACGAGGGTTATGCAGCGGGGGTTTGGGTTTTAGGGGTGCACCACCCCAACTGAGAGGACAAGTGGTCCGTGGAGTGGCGCCAACGCTGTGTCTAATCCCGAGTAGTGTGAAGGGGGGGGTTAAGCTGCTCTGACAGAAGGCCCTGATGGACCTGCCTCTGATCACTGTTGATAATGAGTCAAGCCAGACAGAATTTTACACACTGTCTCAAACGCAATGCCAGTGTGTTAATCAGACCAGCTAATCAGGTCTGAGCTCTTTTCAGAGCACTATTCTGCAGCATAACAGAGCTGTATTAGCCCAAGCTTCAGTCAACAACAGAAGCAGGAGTTATCTTCTGTTACATTGTTTGCTGCTCCAGTTTAACGGGCAGGTCGTCGTTATGAGGATCCTAAAAGGTTCAGATTTTCTTGACAGATTTGCAGAGAATGGAGGTGAAATGGCAGGGACCTCTTTAACTTTAAGATCTTACATTCCTTTAGGTACAATTAAGATTTTTTCAATACAGCAGTTGCAGCCTGAGGAACGTCTTCGGAGGACAATTCTTATCTCTTGAAAGTACTACTCAACTAGACTATATACACAAATACAGAGAAGGCAAGAGAGAACAGGTAATAAAAGTTCTCTATGGAGGACAGTTTTAACTTTACCAGCATTTATGGATTCACTGTAATTTCTCTGCTTTTTCTTTACAATTAAGACAGCTAGAAGACAGTATCTCCAGGTCTTTGCATGTCTATGTGCTTTGGCATGAATAATAGCTGTTGTTGTTGATGATGTAGTGCTATGGAGGGCTACACCAGCACAATACATGGGTGAAAAAAGCACTTCTGATCTTTTCATTTTTTAATATTTGAGCCAGAAATTATGTATATACATGACGTCAAAAAGTTCAATAACACTGTGAGGTTTTACATAGACTGCCAACCAATAACATGACCTACCTTCAGTCTGCAGTTATGGTAGCCAGATGCAAAATCTTTCATGGATCGCCATTACTGACACGGCTGTTAATATCTTTGATATATTGGGAACGGGATTCCAAGCTTTATGACCCCCAGAACCAAATGGGGAGCAAGCAAGAGGGGTGTTCCCCTTGTTTTCTCTATCTGTATCTTTGCTTTGCAAGTCTCTGCATGCAGCCCGACATCTGGACTCCACCTTGGGCCAAAGGTATGAACATAACTTCAAAAGGCAAAGCAGAGACAGAGGCACACTGGGATGGTTTCACCACTGACAGGACCAACTCCAAGCATCTGTCTCAAACCTTATTTTGATCTCCTGTGCTTTATTTATTTCCAGTTGGCCCTTCACAGTGCAGGCAAAGGGATGAAGTGTGGGTGTGGGATGGAGAAAAACATGGCAGCAACTTGGCATAAAGTGAGCAGAGTCGCTTCTCTGAATGTTTCAAATACATTTTCAGCCAATAGAAACAGACTGAAGGTTTTTCTTTTACTAAACAAGATGACACAGCTGATGGGGAACACCTGGAATATGAGTAAGTATACAGTGGGAAAGTACAGTATATATATGAGGCATCAGCAGCTAATGGAATCAGTAATAAATTAGACTATTTGACAGAAGTGGAGCATGTGCTGCAGTTCATCATAGCGCCTCATAGTCAGGTTGACACCATAATCTACCTCAACTATGGCTCGTGTTTTACATATACAATTATTTACATTATATATATGCAACTCAGCTCTCTCTCTTGCTTTCAGTGTTAACATTGTAGCTAACAAAACAAGTCAGTCATGAGCCTGAAGCTCAGTGCAGGGAAAACATGGTGATATAGCACCTTAAGCATCAATTGGTGCTGTTGTTTGTCCACAATGGGAGCGCCACAAGTCATCCTATATGGTGGATCACTGAGCTGAGAGGTCACGACTGTGTGTATGAGTTTCTTATTGTGTCTCGGAGGTCAAAAACAGGTCACTTATGTCACAAGTGGATAATGAGCGCACTGCAAGTTACTACTGAAAACAGTGGAAAAACAATGGTCAATTTTTTTTTTTAAGTATGACAGATAAGCACAGAAAATAGTCATCCAGGCATGAGTTAAACTGCAGTGTTTGCTTGACAGTGATGTGCAGTGGATGACGTGTGCAGGAAACGCAGCAACGCTGGCTGCAGTTCTGTCATGCCTGATGAAAATGTCAGGTTATTACTGATTATCTGACTTTTTTTTCCTGCACACTCACAGGCGCACAGAGAAACTCTCCTCTGGGAGAGTGGATATAATAAATCTTAGGCTCACTGGAGGAGCGTATGTGGTCCTCAGTGACTTGTTAATTAGGCATGAATAGCAAAACCATTATCAGGGCTAGTTTCATGGGACAAAAAGGAGACTTGACACTTAACAAAATGCCATGATTTAGAACCAGCCAAGGTTTCCGAATGAATAAAGGTGCAAAAATTCAGTTGATCTTTGGCACTGCTGGAATGATGTCCCTTTGATCACATTACTGTAGTTTATGTGTGAGTATACTGTATGTGTGTGTAACATTGTGTAAAGGATGGAGGACTGATTTCTCTGGAGAGAAGAAAGCCCTCTTTGTCTTTGTGACCACAGGCTTGCAGCCACACACACATCCACACATTCTCAGATATACACCCAGAGAAGCTCAAATTAGACCTGCAAGGTCCTTTATTTTACTACCGGAGAGAGGAGACAGGAGAGGTTCATGTGAGGAAAAAAAATGACCTTTCTGAAAATGTATAATATGAACGGGTGTGCTGTTTGTGCTTCACTATGGAGGGATCCTGTGTGTGTGTGTGCGAGTTGATCAAACATTTATCGCGTTATTCTGGGATGCTGTAAGTGTTCAGGGATGTAAAATGTGTCTTGCCCTTGATGAAGTGATATTAAAGAGCAAGTCTGGACAGATCATGGCTCTGCAGCCCCGTCAGCAAATACTTGGCATGTGTTTGTTTGGTAAGAGAGACGTTGAGAGAGTCAAGTCAAGTCGGTTCTATTTATATAACGCCAAATCATAACAGAAGTTATCTCATCCAGGGCACTTTTTCATATAGAGCAGGTCTGGACCGTACTCTTTACAATATTATTTACAGAGCAGAACATTTCCCAATGAGCAAGCACTTGGCAACAGCAGCAAAGAAAAACTCCCTTTTAACGGGAAGAAACCTCAAGCATAACTGGGCTCTGTGTGGACGACCATCTGCCTCCACCGGTTGGGCTGCGAGAGAGAGAGTGGGAGGGGGGGCTCAAAGTTCCACATAGAGATATATAGTAATAATGGTAATAATAAGAAGAAGACTAATAATAATAATTGTAGCAGGATCACAGAAAAGAGAAGATGCTGAGTTAGTATAAAGCATTAATGGGACGTGAATGCATACAGATGGAGGAGAGAGGAGCACAGTGCATTATGGGAAGTGCCCTGGCAGTCTAGGCCTAAAGCAGCATACATAACTAGAGGACAAGCCTGAGCTGGCCCTAGCTATAAGCTTTATCAGAAAAGGAAAGTTTTAAGCCTACTCTTAAACGTAGAGAGGGTGCCTGCCTCCCGGACCCAAAGTGGATGATGGTTCCACAGGAGAGGAGCCTGATAGTCGAAGGCTCTGCCTCCCATTCTACTTTTAGAGACTCTAGGGACCACAAGTAAGCCTGCATTCTGGGAGCGCCGTATTCTAGTGGAGTAATAGGGTACTATGAGCTCTTTAAGTTATAATGGTGCCCTGACCATTAAGGGCTTCGTAAGTGAGGAGAAGGATTTTAAATTCTGTTCTGGATTTTACAGGGAGCCAGTGCAGAGAGGCTAAAATGGGAGGAAATATGATCTCTTTTCCTTCAGTTGCAGCAGCATTCTGGATCAGCTGGAGAGTCTTTAGAGGCTTGTTGGGACACCTGGATCGAGAGTAGGCTTTTTAAGAAGAGGTTTAATTACAGCTACTTTAAAGGACTGTGGTACATATCCTGTTACTAAAGACAGATTGATCATATCTAGTAAAGAAGTGCTAACTAAGGGTAAAACTTTAAGCAGCCTAGTTGGGATGGACTCTAAGAGGCAGATTGATGGTTTAGATGAAGAAAATCGTTGAAGTTAGTACGGGAAGGTCGATTGGGGGAAAACAGTCTAAATATATATCAGGTTTAACAGCTGTTTCTAAGGTTCCTGTGTTATGGGATAAATTGGTGCCAATTGAGGGCAGGAGGTGATGAATTTTGACTCTAATAGTCAGAATTTTATCATTAAAGAAGTTCATGAAGTCGTTACTACTGAGACCTATAGGAATACATGGATCAATAGAATTATGACTCAGCCTGGCCAAAGTGCTGAAAAGGAACCTTGGGCTGTTTTTATTTTCCTCTACTAATGATGATTAATAGGCGGCTCTAGCATCGCAGAGGGCCTTCCTATATGTTTGAAGACTATCTTGCCAGGCTAAGTGAGATTCTTCCAGTTTGGTGGAGCGTCATATCCTTTCAAGTTTTCGCAATGTTTGCTTTAATTTGCGGGTTTGGGAGTTATACCTTGGAGCTAACCTCTTTTTTATTATCTTCTTTTATAAAGGGGCGATAGAGTCGACTGTCATTCACAGTGAGCCTGCGGCACTATTAACAAGATGATCAGTTTGGGAGGGACTATAGTTAGCGTTAGAGTCTTTTGTTCTGTTGAGATGTGGCATTGAATTAAATACTGATGCAATCGCTTCCTTAAATTTAGCTACAGCACTATGAGATAGACACCTAGTGATGACATTTTTGTCTAAGGTGTGTAGTCCAGTACTGGGAATTCAAAAGTTATTAAATAATGGTCCAATAAAAGAGGATTCTGTGGAAAGATATTAAATGTTCAATTTCGATGCCATATGCCAGAACAAGGATGAGGGTGTGGTTAAAACAGTGAGTGGGTTTATTTACACTCTGAGAGAAGCCAGTTGAGTCTAATAATGAGATAAACGCAGTGCTGAGGCTATCATTATCGACGTCCACATGAATATTAAAATCACCTACTATAATTACTTTATCTGTACTAAGGACTAAACTTGATAAAAACTCAAATAAAAATTCGGGCCAGCAGGGCTTTACATTATAACAAGTAGAATCGGTTGTTATGTCTTCCAGGTTGGGCGTGGGACAGCGTGTATGTGTACGCACTCATACTGTAGGCGTATGCAAAATGTTGCATGCAAGACTAGTTAATGATCTGCCAGTCTGGATCTGTAATCTTATGTAATACCTTGACTTGACTGAATGCCTGAAACCACAACACATTGCGTTGTCAACAAAACAAGTGTTCAGTATACTTAGCAACACATATTACCCTTCCTGTAATGATTCCAACATTTGATCAGAAACCAAACTATGCCTATGTACTGTTACTTGGCTTCGTGCGTGTGTGCATTTAGATGTATTTGTGCATATTAAGACGACGGCATAGGCTCTCAGGATCCCTGAGGGTAGACCGGGGTCTTATCTCCTCGGGACACGAGTGTCATCTCTCTGTCTTCAGCCACCAGCCTCGGGGCAGTGAAATGGAAGCAGAGATAGGACGTGGGGATTGGTGTTGAAGCTGCCGTTTTAAGATGAAATGCATTTTTTTAGCACCAAATGCAAACTTTGAGGAGTTTTATAAATGTAGTAGGGATCTGATACTGCTGGAATCATCTGCAAGTAAGGAGAATATTTGAACGCTGTGATTCATGCAGACATCCCTCACTCTCTAACGCAATCTCTGTCTCACACACAGCCACACACACAATGTATACCCGCACATACAAATAATGACTTTCCCCTGCTGTCCGCCAGGTGCAGATTGTGTGTATTTGTGTTGTGCTGTTGAATAGTTAGCGGTTAGTGGGGAGCGGTGTCTGCATTGGATAAGGGCGGGGGGGGGGGGGCATCCGCTGTGAGGTAGAGCAGAAAGGGAAGAGAACAGGACAGGCCAGCTGCACAGAGCAAGTGCTACAAGGGCTGAAATAACACTGGAGGAAGAGACCCTGTTTCCCTTAGACCAGGGAGTTTCCAGGCTTAAATGGAAGTCACTTGTGGAGGGAGATCGCCACAGGTCTAATATGGTAAATACTGTGTTTATGTTTTTTTAAGATAATCTAGAACAATATTATCATTTAAAATGTTTTAAGTTAGATCATACATGATTCGGCTGATGAACCTGGCGTGGCAGAACCAGCTGAGGATGGCAGTCTCTCAGTCCTTTGACTGAGATATCTGATGGTTACGCAAAGTTGACTTTTGTAACCTCTCTCATTCAGGGGAGGGGGTGATGTCTGCTGGTGATAACCGTGACTAATTCATGTATGCGTGAGTGGGTGAAATCAATTGGACGGTGTAGCTCAGTTGTTCGAAATGTCACAAGTAGCGGAAGAGATAGTCATCTTGCCTCCTCTATGCACTGGGTCAACAACAGATAGTATTGTCTCTGCTGTTGATTATGCACTTCTGAATGACAGATCTGCTTGATTATATTTTACTTGCCAATGTAATATTTTATTAATGAGCCAGGAATAGTTCTGGTTATTATTGTGCCCATAGATTTCTAGCGTGATCATTTGATTATAAACACCTTGTCACACCTGCTGCCTCTGACAGCTTCATATTCAACTTCAACCTCTGGATACTATAAAGTCATCTCCTTTTAACACACCAATTAACATGCAAGCCCATCTCTGAAAGGTCATCTAGGGATTTGGATGAAGGGATTAGAGGAGGAATGCATCAGAGGAGGGAGGGAGAGAGGGATGTAGTAGCAATGAATGGGAATGGATGACTAGGGGATTTCGGTATAATGTCATTAAGGCTGGGGGAGACAAAGGATGATGGTCTGTCCACAGACAGCATACGGACTGAGCGCTGACTGGTTGATTGACAGGGGCTTTTATGCTTCAAAGTTGTGCAAAACTGCTGTGGCATTGAGTTTCAGACTCGCACAGGTGTTTTTTAATGAACTCGCAAAAATATGTGGCAAATCTTCATCTCATCTAAATAGATTTTCTAATTTTTGAAGGGAGGACAGTGCCATTTCAGTGTTTTGCTCAAGGACTTCAGCAGAAACACAAACTTATATTTGACACCAACATTTACCACATTAACTTCGCCAGACTCAACCCTCCGAATGGAATAACATGTCATAATGAGGACAAGTTAAGTAAGGGGTTAACAGCCTGCAGAACCACCGTCTTGTGTTTATGTGTTTCCCATACAGATCAGGCCAGGTAATTATGGTTAGCTCTATTTCCGCTCCCCAGAGCCCTGGCCAAATTAGCATCTTAAGTAGAAAGCCGTGCTCACATTGCTGGAGTTTGTGTTTAAAGCCACACAAGCCTCTACCTCCACTCTTGTGTTTATATTCTCTCACGTCTGGAAGGACAATATAGAATGAGTGAATGAAACTTGTTTCTCTGGTTGCCTGTGTGTGTGTTCACCCTGTTTGTGTACACAAGGGAATGCATGCATGAATGCACACTTTTGCCGTTGGACACCGAGGGTGTTGTAGATGAATATGTGTGAATGTAAGCTGTCTTTGAGGCTTCCTGGCTTGACTTGGGAAACATACAGTGTATTGTGTCATAGATCTCTCAAATTATGTAGCCCAAAGGTGATAAAGAGCAACATGATTGCAGATATATCAGGAGAATGCGCTCTTTTTCTTAAGGTGAAAGCCAGGCATTGGTATGAGAAAGCTATTATAATCCCAACTATGTTGATTATATGAGAAAGTAGCCACCAATCAGTGGGCTTTGTGCAGTCTGGCAGCAAGTGTGGTACATGACGCTCAGGCAGCTTTCGAGGCTATGTCTATACTTAAGTCTCCATGAGTGACACAGCAGACTCCTGATGGGAGCTGCCATTATTCTTAACAGTCATAATTTACTTTAATCGCCCCATCTCGGCTCCTCATGTCAGTCTGTCTGTCAGGAGCTAAGACAGGGGGCCACATGATATAACATAATTTGCTCCGCTTCGTGAAATCATGTAACATTGTCCGTTCAGTTAGAAATGGCTTTGTAATATTCAAGGCAGGTGACAGGTTGCTGGTTTGAAAGCAATGAAAAGCGCCCGTACTGTACACGTGTGCACACGAGGTGCAGGTGCAGTGAGAAGTGAAATGTTGGCTTTGTAAAAAAAAAAAAAAAAAAAAAAAAACGCAATATGCTACATGTAGCAGCGCTGATCTATAAAGTTTGAATATTACATATATTTTGGGAATGCAGACACACACACACACCTGACCTGAGCTGTCGATCTGATGACAGCATACTGTTTGTAAGACCACAGTTGCATAAATGTTTTCAGGATGTCCTGGGTACGGGTCAGATTTTCTGGAACAATGGCCTGACTCACTCATGCATGTACTCTGTCTCTCTTTGTATCCCTCTTTCTCTCTTTCAGACACACACACAACACACAAAACACACATTTGAACTACTTTCATCTTCTGTTTTCTCTGCATGCATGGTTGTTTCGTAATCATTGCTTGTCTACATTACATTACACCTGACATCCATTTAATATACAATGGCTGCAAGCAATCTGAAAGACATACATAGCGATACATAGCATCTCTAAACCTCACAGAGTTATTACTAGATCTGTTAGTACATACTGGAAACAGTATTTGACCCAGGTCTTATAATAACAATGCACTAACACTGGCTGTAGCTCTTCACAAACAACCCGCCATCATTGTAATAGACATTTCCTGAGTTCTTCAACACCTCCAAGATCTATTTTCTAGATACATTCCTTCCCAAAAGGGTCTTTTCAAGACTTTATAACTTCAAATTCCGTGTATACGCTAATGTCGGCGTCTCAGTTCCACATTCATCATAGCTGTCAGAGCAAATGTGGGGTTCAGAGGGAGCCACTGCTGAAAATGCAGAATCACAGGCTGTATAGTTTTCACTGAAGCAGGAGAAATCACTGGTGTGGAATGCACTGTAGGTGTGAGTGGGTTGAAGCAGGGTTTACAGTGCTAATCAGTGGTTGGTCTGCGGTTTTCACATCTGGGCCCAAAAGCGGGAAGTGGTTAGCCGGGACAGGAAGTGGCTTTTGATGGGAGGCATTTCAGCAATATCGTGCGTAGCCGCTGCCATATTGATGATCTCGGAGTGTTTGTGCATGAGAAAGCGGTATGGAGGGAGAGAGGACTTCATTTGAACTAAACTGTCGACCTTTAGAGGGGACACCTCATTTGTCAGATGTGGACTGGTGTGGAGTTGTTAAACTTAATTACCCCTTTCCACAAGGAGGCAGAAGGTCTCATTTGCAGTTTGCTGCTTTTACTATCTGTCTTTCCTGTGCAATTCTTCCTCAGCTGTCTATTGTGACATTTTTCTGCTAGTTTCACCTAATTAGCATACTTAGGCTATATGTAACTTTTAAAAGAAGAAATGACACAATCTTCCTCTTACAAATGAATAGTTCAGTTCATAAACAATAAAACCCACCATCTTTCAATACAATATACAGTACTCAATGGTTTGCCACAACAGCCTTACATGGTCTGGTGTGGCTTGTGGTGGCTACAACAAGCTAAGCTAAAGCTACAGTACTATACAATATTTTTTTAGGCTGATACCAATATCAATATGGAGAGTTTAGCCAATAGTTTTTTAAAACTTTTTTTTTTGGATAAATACATAAGGTCAATGATTGCTCAAATGTAATTATTAAATTACTGTGACCAAGATTAAGTGAAGCATTTTGCTGTTGAAAAAGTGCTCTCAAACTATGTTATGAAGGCACATCAAAGATACTTTTGTAATTTCTGTGCTGTAATTTCTTGTCACTTGTTGATTTATAGCTATTAGCTGATACAGTATCGGCTCCGCCAATTTATCAGTCTAGCTGTGATACAGGCATTAATATTTCTATCTTGTGAGACTTTATGTCTTTATGTCTTGGCAATAGTTCAATAGTAATGTACTGTATATGGGCTTTCACTGGGATCATATTGTGCTGTCATGTTACAAAATTTCTCTAAGTAGTGGTTCCAATCAAATTGTAAAAAGTTTTTGTTTGTATGTTTTTTCATGTGAAAAGACAGTAAGCTCATATAATATAATAGTCAAGTAAACTTCTATATAAGTTTGAATGCAGGCTCTTCTTCCTCTGCTTTGGTATTTTAGTAAGTATTAGATTACGCTGCCAGACCACTCTGAAATAATTACTACCTACAGGTGATGGAGGAAGCCAATATGATTCAAGATTCCCAAGGGTGACACAGTAGCATATGAGAAGACAGAACAGCAGTGTGAGAAGGCTGTTTGGACCCACCACCATTGAATACACGCATAAATCATTCAGTGTCCAGATTAAATTTCCCAACACATGTCTGGTTTCAAGTGACACGTCAACTCCATGTGACCTCTCTGTGTAAAGGCGACTATCATCATGTTTTAACAGTATAAGGACACATTTTTATTCATGTATTTTTAATCCCTCCGGTGCCGCAGCCTAAGCGTATTTTAATGGAATTGCAGTAGTTGAGTGATGGCTCAGCAGTTTTGCCTGCTGTGTCAGGAAGCTGTGAAGGTGCGTCAAATGAATGTTCACACACATTGACTTAGCAAATATCATATGAATAGTGGCGATTGGAAATGCTCTATTATAAAACAGTATTACATTGATGATGGCAATTAATATAATTGTAGAAATTATTAAATGGGTGGGTTGCAACATTTCTGTGTCAGTACTCATTAAGCTCAAAAAAGATTAGAAAAGTAACTGACAACTGAGACTGTGAAGATACCTTCACATCTAGGTTCTCCTTTTAGCCTCTTTCTACTTTTCTTTGGTCTGTTGTTGGCATTGAGTTGTTTCCATGGTTCCTCTGTTTTGTTTGATGACCATTTCTTTTTCCATCTCACCCTCCAACTGGCATTTCTCAGCCATTTGCTTTTTGTTTTCTCACTCTCTCTCCTCTTTTCTCCCATCAGTCTATACAGGGCATGCTCTCCTCCCTTCACTCTGAGCTTGACATTCAGAGGTACTTGATGAAAATCCAATTGCCCCACAGAGTTAGTCAGCCTTTTATCTTATCTGCATCATGCAATTGTGTGTGTGTGTGTGTGCGTGTGTGGTTATGTTTGCATCCTCGCTAACATCTGCCGTGTGGCCATGTTCCCCAACCCTTGTGCCCCCCCCCCCCCCCCCCGTCTCTCAGCGTCTGCCCTGTCTGTATCTGCCAACCTCACTTGGCTGCCAAGTTAAACCAATTTCGGCCGTGAAAGCTCCCACAAATGTCAACTGCACTTAATATAAAACGCTTACATTCTTTATTTGTCCGTAGGTGTACGACTCTGAGTGAACAGCAGCGTGTGCATGCATGTGTGTTAAAGATAACCTTGTGTACCTGGCCTTGTGTCTGCAGCTGCATTAGCTCTACGCCTTCTGCCAGGAAAGAAGAGCATTTCATAAAGAGCCCAGTGTTCACTGACCCCTCAGGTTCAGTCCCACCTCGTCCCCGTAGTGCAGATCGCCTTACAGCACAGCACAATAGCTCAATGGGCTCTGTAGTCTCATCGCATATCGTCTTATTGTAGCCCTGGCTTGAGGATGCCACGTCAAGCCGATCTAATTACAGAGTAGCAAACTGATCTGCAAGTTCTGATGACACAATTCCTGATTAGTAATCAGTCGTTAAAAGGAGTTTCTACTTCCTGTGAAATGATAATAAGCTTCCTTATTCCTCAGAACTTTAAGCGCTGTGAACTTGTGAGTCAGTACAGAGTAGTGTTAGATGTGTGAGCATGTATCAGTGACATGCACTTCTTTGCACATTTGCATGGCTAAAGTCTTTTGGCTTATTTACTGTAGTTGTTGTGCTGGAGTCGAGCTCAAAGTCAACATCGAAGGTGCTTTATTCTAGTTCGGCAAAGAATGTGTGTGACTCATAACACACAGTGTTATTTTCTAACTCCACCAAATGCATCCTATTAAAGACTATGTTTGACACTCAGTGGAAAATTTGAAAACTTTGTGGTGTGTTTTTTTTTTTTCAAGAATAAAAAAGTCATGCATGCACTGTAACATCTTGTGTGCAGTGCCCATGGTCTCACCCTCACCGTATTATATGTTTACATGTGCCTCCCCCTCCAGAGCAGAAGCCCCAAGCACGGCCCCAGCCCTCAGCCCAGCATCGGCGACCAGGTTGACCACCTCTCCCTGGCCTCCCTGGACTCCTTGGACACCATGTCCGAGGCCGACGCACCCACAGCCTTCACCCGAGGCAGCCGGGTTCGTGCCAGCCTGCCTGTGGTGCGATCAACCAACCAGACAAAGGACCGCTCGCTAGGTACGCTGTGTATTAGACTTTTATATTGCTGAGAGTTCAGTCAGTCGGGGAAATGGATTTGCCCCAACTTCATTTTTAGTCTGATGTCTCAAAGTTTTTCTTATCTAAATTAAATGTGAGGTCTTTTTACTTGTTGTTGAGAACTAAATGTGTCAGTCGCCTGTATCTCACTGAAAACCTCCAAATTGGAAGTATTTTGCCACAGAGAATTTCTTATATCTGAACTATTAAGAACTTATTGGAAATAAAGGCTGGAGCTTAAATTTTAAAATTGACATTGTGAATAGGCTGAGGTACGGGTGAATTGACATTAATCCTGTTCAATAGCCTACATTTTGCAGCTCTTTTAGCATAATCTTGGCATAATTTAAGAGCTCTCTGAAATAACTTCCAACCACACCGTGATCTCACTGTTTCACCTTGACAGCCCAAGTCTTTCCCTCTTTACTACATCTATCTTCTCCTCTCCTAGTTCTCTCCTCTCTCCACCTCAGCTCACAGCTCTGTTTTAATTAGAATTCATTTCCTCTGTAGTGAAAGATTAGGGAATCCATCCACTATATGCCATCGTGTTATTGACAGGATTAGAAACGGGTCGTCTTATCAACACACATGGTGCTTCATTTGCATCCATATGCAGAAAAACGCTGTAAGTTTGTGCTGGAAAAAGTTTGACAACTCTCCAAACAAAGTGTAGAGTCTGTAATTTTTGTCTTCAAAGGTAGCTCACCACGCAGCAAGGCATCTGATGTTGGATAATAGCAAAGTGTCTGAGTGGCACGCCTTTTGACCAAAGTGAAAATGAATGAAACTACATGGTATCGTTTTTCACATTTTTCAGTGCCAGTAGTGTCTCTTGCTTTGCTGGAGAAGCAGAAATGCAAAACCCAGTACAAAAACACCTTTAACAAATATGCCTAACCACACTTGTATGCACATACACACACACATACACACACACGCTCCATCTCTCTCTCTTTCTCTTTCAGAAAAACATCAGGACAAAGCATTAGGACAGTGGGGGGTTATGGTGTGATGAAGGGGGAGGAGAAAAAAGGGGCACCACTTTACAACTGTGTCCCTCCCACAGTCTCACACGCACACACACACAAACACACACAGACACATGCTTCGCTTGGTCCCAGCGGACATTTGGGGCACCCTAGTTTCTCCTTGCTTGTACTGTAGGAGTTGTAGCGTGGTCTTTTCCAGATCATCACAAGACTCAGCAGAAAACAGGGAAATCTTAAAACCCCTAATGTGAGTATCAGATTCATTCTAGACCGTTGCATCTGCTCTGTAGTGCATTTAAAAAAATATTTATGCCATAGTTGTAACATAGTAATGTAGTATTTTGCAGCTTTTTGTGTTGTTTTTCAAACTTAATAATACATTTTTTAAGAGATGGGGGAGAATATTCTTAGCTTAACCGCTTAGTTTAAACTTTTTTGTCTCACTGGGGAGATGGAAAACTTTTCAAGCTCAGACAGTCTGCTGTGCTGTGCCCATTTGGTCAGGAAACCCACTGGCCATTTGCTTCCAATCCTGAGCGAAACCAGGCACTCAGGAATGTAACATGACTCTTTGTTAGAACCGAGCTACTCCGCTTTGTTGTCGCTAATAAAACTGATGTTAAAGAATTCAAATTTTCATTATGTGCGCTCAATCAATGGCACTTTGTCATCACATTCATACGCTTTAGTTGCTAACATCTGGGTGAAAACTGGCCAACTGTTAACAGAAGAGCTCTCCAGGGAAAAATGAAGTTATTCTGCAAATGGGCACTTTGTTAAGTTATTACTACCCAGAAACCCAGACAGACCAGAAAGAGCAATGGATAGACTCAGCAGTTTTATTTCCTGGATTTGCCCTCTCTCTGTCTCACTCTGTCTTGTGGAGCATGTAGGATCTTGTATAATATTTCGCCAACATCTGGTAGCTTTTACTGGCTCGGTCCTTTTATGAGGTTACACCGAGTAAAACCATAGCTCCTTTCCTTAAATCCAGCTATTTTCAGTGTATTTGGTAGATATAAAAGTGAAAATGTATCACAAGGAGTCTTTTATCTCATCAGTTCATAAAATGTGACTTTCAGGATGGTTCTCATGAAATATGATATACATATACATACATATACATAATTAAAAGAGAAACTAATTGTTGCTACAGGTAATGCCTATTAAAATCAGTGCCATGCTCTTTGGAGCAATGAATTAGAGAATAGAAATAGAAATGTGGTTGTTTTTTTTTTTTTTCTTTTCCGTGGCATTGTTTATACAAGTGCAGTGTGGGCGTGTCCATAAGTTTTGTGGAGAGACATCTGTTTTTCTAACGCACAGTACAGAGGCCACACCCAGGGTTCAGAGGTTCAGCCTTTGGTCTTTTTGATGCACAACTTGTACTGTTCCACCCCGAGCTCACAGCCCTGCCCCTGTCCCCAACTCACTTTCTAAATAATAAAAGTAATAGGACAGGAGTTGAGTGGAAGATTTAGTACAATAGCGCATGTCTTGCAAATATGCTTCTGTAAATCTGCAGTATTAAAGAATCAAGTTTTTTTTTTATCAGTTTAAAGCTTTGTGCCACAATTCATTGTAAGCCTTCATTTTGAAGCCCAGTTCAAAAGTCAAAATAATTATTTTCTAACCCACAAATGGTGACTGCACAGGATAGGTAAAACTATCTACCAAAACAGAAACTCAAAAGGGTTTTAATAGGACAGGAATGGCAGAGGCAAAGGTGTCAGTTATGTTGGCTGTGTGTGGAGGTTGTTTGAGGTTCACCCAAACGGTAATAAGCATGTATTTTAGTTTGACCAGTTCTGTTGTGGCACTTTTTTATAGTCAGACTAATCCTAAAAAGATCCGCAGACAAAAAGCTATTTAAACATTTTTAAACCAACTTTTATTGAACAAATTCTTAGCAGTCAGTCACTTACTGAAGAGTAAACGCCTTCCAGTGGTTTGTAATTGGAAGGTTTTTACTGTTGAATAGCTGCAGGAAGTGTTGTGTTTGCATTCATAGATTAACACTGCAAGGAGGGATAAACTTCTTTAGCATCCGAAAAGGTGCGATTACAATCTGAATAGTGAGAAGGAGTGAAACAAAACAGTTGTATCACTACTCAAACAAAAACATACGCCTTTTCTTAGTCTTAGGAAAGATTTACATAAATTGAAGTTAGTTGTCTCCTGGCTAATCATCCTGCTCTCCTGCTCTCTGTCTGTAGGTGTGCTGTACCTGCAGTACGGGGACGAGACCAAACAGATCCGCATGCCTAATGAGATCACCAGCATCGACACAGTCAGAGCTCTGTTTGTTAGTGCCTTCTCGCAGCAGCTCACCATGAAGATGTTGGAGTCGCCTAGCGTCGCCGTCTACGTCAAAGACGACATGAGGAATATGTACTACGAGCTTACTGATGTCAGGTAAAGATGAATGTTTCTACGAGTGCATATTGTATTTTCTCAGTCTTAGTTTGACAGGACTTCCAAGGTTCATAATGCTCCATAGTTTTACTCCTCCACTGAAGGGCCTTTCCTTTTCCCCTCCCAGAGCTCTTCCTGTTTAAACACCCCTTGTACAGGAAGTGTCACTGGCCAGGAAAGGTTTTCACTTCTTTTTCCCCCCATGTGAAAACTTCATAGAAAGAAAATCATTTGGAGATGGTAGCCCTACGGCAGAAAATGTTTCTGATACACTCAAACAAACTGAAGAGCATTTGGATGACTTTCCTGCCTGCTGTCCTCTCTCCTCTGGTGAAAGTTTGACTCTGGAAAGTTTGAGCAATGTGAGCTTTGTCATTTTACACTTTTTGAGGCACGTTTATGCTTTTCAGCATGTAGTTTCCAAAGTATTGTGTTGTGTATATCATTTACAAGCACGGGAACAGGCAAAGACACATATATTACTGTAGCTCACTGCTTTTTTTTGTTCCTTGTACTTTGTACCCTGGTTTGTTATTCAGCAGCATATCTTATCATTAATACAGCAGATTCTATGTGCCAAGACAGTATACAGCCATATGTTATAGTTGTTTTTCGGAAAAAAACATTACTCTTGAAGACAGAAGCAACCCTGCCACTTAATCTCCCGAGTTCCTGCTCAAGTGTGATGTGTACTTTGTGACGAATTCTTTATCAGGGCTGTAAAAAAATTTGTCTTGTGATTCCTTAAGGTTGGTACAGTTGTCCAGGGTGCAACAGCGTAGTGAGTGAGCAAAACAAAGATCAGATATCTGGTTTTGTAGTCGAGCCACGTGTCAACACAGTATTAGTCGATTACTTTTGAGATTTAGAGGAAATGTCACATAACAGAGGGCTGTCACAGTCTCGGTCCGGATATGTGCCCATGGCAGTGCTGCTAAAGAGATCCATGCTGGTGCAGGAACGCCCGCGGTCTGATGGTGATATCTGGGCTGCCTTCTTACCACTGGACACCTCTTCTCCCTACAGGAACATCACTGACCACTCTTGCCTGAAGGTCTACCACAAAGACCCAGCACAGGCTTTCAGCCATGGGCCCAGACCTGCCAACGGCGATGCCAGGGTGAGTACTGAACCAAAACAGTCGCTAACAAAGCAGTGAAAATGATCGTCTCGTTGACAGCAGCAGCTGCAGGGAGGTAGCCAGACTTGGATAGAATAGTGAGCCCAGCCTCTAATTCTTCTCACTCTTACATCCTGTTTGCAGTTAAGAGGAGGAATGTCCCCCTGCCTCTTCTTAATCTGTTTAGGGGGGGTTTCATATTGTTCTCCTGGGGGCCTGCGATTGTGCCTCGTCTGTGCACTCTGGTGCAGCTTGCTTAAGGGACAATTCAGCTCAGTTCTCAGGACTATTTTCCTTGTTCATTCTTCCTCAATATCAGCTCTATTCTCTCTCTCTTGTTCTGATTCCAGCATGTTTGTTTCCTGCTGATGTAACAAAAGTAAAGCCCCAAAGAACCCTTTCCCCAAATGTTCCTCCTCAAATCCGCGTCTCTAATCCACCTGACCCTTTATCTAACCCGCAGCTCCACTCTGCCCGCCACTGATTTCCAGGCAGCATTGCGGCGCTATTGTGATACTGCAAAAATTACATTAACCTTAATCCCATTGCCACATACCGCATAAGTGTAAAGTGAAACTGATAAAGGAATGAAGAGGCAAACATGGTGGTTTAAGAGGTTTTGCTTCAGATGGCATCATGACTTTGAGGTACTGCAGAAATTCCTTTTATTCTCTGCTGCTGTCAGGCAAGTTGCTTCAGCTGGCACTGTGATGGGGTCCTTCAAGGGGAAGTGAGCAAAAGACACTTTAGGAAAAATATGGCGAAAAAGTGAATTTAATCGTGCAAAGCAATGTGTGAGAGCAAGAAAGGTCGCAAACTGGCAACAGTAGGAGAACATGAATTGTGACTTGCTGAATTGGCAGGTTTGAAAAGTATAACTTACACTTGGATGAATTGAAATGCATTAGGCAAAAAGAGGCAAGGCCACTCCACAAGGGAACTTGTGCAAACATTGTGAAACTTGAAGTGTGATAGTATGAGATATGCCGAAGGTTGTTGTCATGAATAGTTCTGTCACTGTTTAACCAAGCAACCTCCACACCCCACAACCACATCCAGTCTTCCTGTCGATTGCTAAGTTGGTGAATTACACAGGACAGGGCTTTTGAAAGAAATTTGTTAGATGACATTTGTTGCAGTAATTCAAAAATTTCTGCTCTTACGGCAGGCATGTGGCAAGCTGCCCTTTCCACACAAAAATATTGACAAGTTTTAACTCTCAGACACACAAACACACAGAGTCAATCACAGTCATTCTAGGCTCCTGTTGTAAGCGGCGGCTCTATTCTTGGCAGCTGTAAAGCTCAGACTGCAGGTTGTTTGTTTGTTTGCCTTTTAAAGAAAGCTCAAGAGAAACCGCTTTCAATAAAAAGACATAAACCTTGGCATTCAAAGCAAAAGGGCAAATACTATAACCTAATGAGCTATACACCTGTTCAAACACTTTCGAGGGGGGCTACCTCACATCTGTTTGGGCTATTGAGTGACCTCTTGTCTTGCAGGAATGCTGTGCCTCAGATCAGATTTAAAGTATCATCCACAGTTACCTCTGTTATTGATTGAAGCTTTCTGGCCAGTGAAACCCAAATAGAGCGGTGGTTATGAAAACAGCAATCATGTCTGTCGGTGACTGATTTAAGGTGGACAGATGTACCCACTAACTGATAAGTAACTTGATATGCAAATATGCAGCTGACGGTTAGAACATGGTGGTATTTTCTTGCATTTTTGAAGCTCTTTTTTTGTGATGAAAAATCTGAAAATGTATTGAAATATTAATATGTACTTACTGTATGTAATGGATTTCTTTATATTCACTGAATAGTCAATAGTGGCTGTCAGAAGTGATGTTATGTACACATAACTGAAGGTGATATTTTGTAAACAGAGGTTCAGTTACTGGCCAATCTGCATTCTGTTCTCCTTTGGGTAATTCATCAATTTTTTTGTATTTATTCGAATATGAGAATTGTTATGTTTCTCTTATTTTTATTAACAATTATCATAATTGGCCCCATCATCTTTTTCATCAACAACACCATTATGAATATAGCAGCATATTACATCCAGACATGCAGCTGGAAATGCTGACACACTTCTGCATGAACATTTCAGTGAAGCTCCTCTTTATCTGTTTAGCTTGGCGGCCTCCGAAGCTCTGCAGTTTGTGAATCAGTGTAGGAAACCTCTCCTTTTTTTGACATGGCAACTATGCGCGCTCCTACCAGACATGCTGCCGTCATTATTGGAAGCTTAAGAGCACATTGGAAACAGAGAGCGAGGTCTTTAAAAACGTCCATGGGTTAAACTCAAACCAAATGTTCCCAACATGGCCTCTCATTTGCCTGACATGGTTGCTCGTGTGTTTATTTTTCAAGCCTTCACTCCTCTGTTTGGTCTCGAAGCAGTGATTTATGCATGTTGCACAGCAAAATACAGGCTGTCTTTATAAAGTCTGTGTATTTTTAAGGATATTTAAAGAGTAAATGGTCTTCCAAAGGTGTAACATCTGTTCGGGATCGACAAGTGATGCCTTTTGGTGCAAACTGTTCTTTTAAAGCAGTCAAAGATGTTATTTACTACTCCAAAGAAATTCCTGCGCAAGAGGTCAACTTTTCTTTTTATGTGAGTAGGCAACTTGGATAGTGAAAGTCATTAGGATTCGATGATGGTTTGCAGTGGTTCTGTGCTTTTCAGATTTTCTATTATGTGTTTTGCTGCTTGGTCAGACTTGTTGCTGCCACATTTATGGGCTCCATGCTTTCTCTGCCAGCAAGTTTCTCTTTTTTCTTTTGTTATCACAGCCAAGACTGAGCCCTTTGTTACTGTACACTTTGAGCAGTTGTTGTTTTCCAGCTCAAACTCACACACACACACACACAGTGGTGCTGTAAATGTCACACCCACTTTATTGTGCTCTTTACTGTATTAATCTGTATTCTTCCTGAGGATAAAGTAGAAAAAAAGCACAATGTAAAAAACTGTATCTGAGGTTTTTCATAAGAAGTTAACCCTGGTTAACTTAGGTTTTGACTTGTCTTTCTATGCAGGTGTAACCCATGAGTCATACCTACAAGGAACAATAGCTTGTTTGTTTGGCACGAATAGAGAATTAGGCAAGGAAGATGATTGAATTCTTCCCTGCATGTGACGCTCCTCAGCACAGCACATCACATATCCGCTGTTTATATCACTGTTTACATACTTTATATTACAACTCTGCTAGTTGGCACTGGTACATGTTTACCACTATCGGGGTATATGCAGGACTTGAAAAGTCTTTAAAAACATTGAATTCTGTTCCCTCAAAAAAGGCCTCAGAAGGAATTTAAAAGTCCTAAATTTATTTACAATGGTCTTGAATATTTTTTTTTGCCTGCTGTAGACAGTAACATTAGTTTGAACCTTTTTTGTATTTGGTTGCGGACCGTCGGGAGACATTATACATCTGAAAAACCACACGTGAAACTGGTATGACAGTGAATTATGCATGCAGGAAGCTGAGTAATCCTTTTTTGAAGTTTCAGTTAGCCCCATCAGACCTATAGCTAACACTGTTGCTACTGATAGCCACACTAGCTAGGAAGCTCATTGACTCAAAATGGGCAAGTGTCAATTTTAGCTAAAAATGTAAATTAACTTGGTTGTAATTGGTTATTCTATCCATCAATTCGCTGCCACTTACCTGGGTCCAGGTCACTTTAATTGATTTATATTATATTATATATATATATTTAATTGATATGCCTGTAATATATTGGTAATTGTGAGACACTAACTTTTTCTGAACAACGGCCACTTTGGGCTTAAGTGTTAGTAATAGAATAATGGCAAATGATAAGAGAGTAACACAATAGTAGAGTATAACAGTAGAGTAGAGTAGAGGACGTGGTTAGCAAACTGAATCTAATGTCAGTTACACAGCAATACAGTATCTGCTGTATCTAAAGTTAGCGTTAAGCTAACGTTTTCTAACATTAGCTACTGTTAGCCAACATAAGCTCCAGGTCATACCAGATGACGTCAGGTTGTAGCAGCAAAACCTCTGAGTGTATTAAATTGAATACAGGTTAGTTTTACTGCTCATGAATTCCGTGTTGCATTTGTAAAAAGAATAATGTGTTCCTTAAAAAGTTACGCAGTCTTGCTTTCAGTAAGCTGTCAATAAGAAAAGAAGAGGAAGTAATGCAAATATCAGACAAAGATAGAAGAGATATCATAAGATATTTGTTTACATTTACTGTGAAGCCTGTCCCACTTCAGAAGCGGGTGACTCACCACATAAACCTTCATATTACTTCTACTGTGTACCTGTAAGACTTTCACCTCATTGTTTGTAGTTTTGTCACCTACCAGCCCAAGCACTCAAATATTTCCCTTAACCTGGAAAGCCACAGTGGTTAAATGAGTTTCGGTTTAGTGTATGTTAGCCTTCAAGGTTCCTTTATGGGTGATCAGACTAAAGAACAGCAGCCCAGTTTTGCTGATGGTTTACATAGATTATTGCTTGACAGATCTTGTTGCAAATTAACCAACTACCTTCTAGCCCTGGAAGCGCACATGAAAGCTATTTTTAGTTTATCTCCAAGAGAGCATGTGAGCTCATAGAGATTTTATAAAAACTAAACTTTTTATCCAATGAAAGAATCTTATGCTCTTGTACTGTAATATTGTTTTATAGATGCCTGTGGGTATAATATGGAGGACTTTGAATGAAATGCTGTGTACCAGGGGATAGTGGCCTTGCAAGGAACTATTTTTTTTGCTTCTGGAAGATTTTGCTGACAGTGTATTTTCTTTGAAAAGCAACAGTGTAAGCTAAGTTAGATGGATGTTTTTGTTTCAAGGGCAACTTCATCTCAGAAACACAGGATATATACAAAATAAACAGCAGCTGAAGCTCTCAAACAGGCAGAGGTATGCAGTCTGGTTTACTGACTACTTTCAAGCTTAAATGGGGGGGTTAGGGTTGTATTTAAAGTAATATCTAGTCAAGATAATAGTTTATAATAATATGTCTGTATGCTTTTATGCTTTTTCAGATGCACGGTGAGATGGTGCATGCTGGCCGTGATGGTCAGCACCCTCTTAGACAGCCCCCCATAGGTCCTCCAGCACACCATCCCATGCAGGGAACTCTCCCCCCCTCTCCCCACTCCATGCCCCCATCACCCTCCAGAATCCCTTTTGGCCCACGGCAGGGCTCTATACCCGGCAGTGCAACCATTCCAAGGGACCGACTGTCTAACGCCAACCCCCCGGCCCGCTCCATTTCGCCCTGTCCCAGCGCCATCCTGGAGAGACGGGATGTCAAGCCAGATGAGGACATGGGTGGGAAAAGCCACAGTCTAGCCAGAGGAAATGAGGGGTTGTATGCAGACCCATACCTTCTCCAAGAGGGAAGAATAAGCATGGCAACTGCCCATGGACCACACCCAAACCCTGGGCTTGATGGTCCAGAGCATGGCATGGGGGGATTTCACCGTGCCTCTATCCGCTCCACAAGCTCTTATAGTGGACCCAGCCCCACAGACTCCATTGATCACCCTTCCCTGTACAGGCAGAAGTCCAGAAACAGCCAGCTGCCTACTTTGGGCTCCAAGACTCCTCCCCCATCCCCTCACAGGATGGCTGAGGTACGGATGATTGACATCCATGGCGGGCCACCCCATGGTGGGCCTCCTCTTGGTGGGCCTCCTCTTGGTGGGCCTCCTCATGGCGGGCCTCCTCATGGTGTTCCACCGCATGGTGTTCCACCTCATGGTGTTCCCATGGAGAGAAGCTCACCTGTCCGCCAGTCCTTCAGGAAGGAGGAGGTAACGGGGACCAAGCCCCGAAACAACATGGGATCACCTGTGGTTTCAGACATCCAGGGTCACCTTCAGGGGCCTATCCCACCTGCCAGTGACCATCAGACACGGTAAGCCTCAGGGGATCAGACATGACATAAAATGGGCTGGTGGGATTGTTAAAATTAGAATTAAGACACTGCATGGGAGCATGAACTAACTCTGCATCCCAGTTTCACCCTAACCGACATGCCCTTTCACTGTCTTGAGCACCAAGATCTGCACATTAAGTACAGCAGACTAATGCACATAATTATGCATCACTTTGGTTTGTGTATACAACCAGTTCTGCTTATCTGACGGTTGTTTTCACAGTCTCTTTTCAAATTCTGGAGCTGACAGTTGATTATTATTAAGTGTGTAGACCCAGACAAAGCTGCCACTGTTGAAACAGGATAGTATCTTAAAACCCCATTAGCCCACTGTATATTTTTACTCTGTGACTATTGTTCTAACAACAATCCCTCTGCAGATTCTATTCAGTTTTGATAATTCAGCAGACATTTTGGTACCTGGGTTAGCTTTGTCTGCTCTGACTGAGAGCACATAAACATAAAAAGAGAGCAAGAGGGATGCTTGCCACTTAGCCAACTAAACATGGTCTGGAGAAAAGGGAGGTTACAGGGGGTATGTGCGTACCTAGGAGAACCAAAGAAAATATTGACCAGGTTGAAAAGGTATTTGAAATGGCCCAGTCAGTCAAACAGATCAGGCTGGACCACCTGTGCAGCCCAAACCCCCCCCCCCATTAAAAATGCCCTGGGAATCTGGGAAAAGATTGGAGGAATTTGAATGGGAAAGTACTGTACTTAACTTGCAAAATAAACATAGTCCTAACACTCACGGTTCTCTAGCTGTCAGAATTTATTCATGTTAAATATGCTGTATGACACTGAGGTTAGGCATTGTTGTATTCACATAGACTTAGTGTCTGTCTATTGTCTGTAGCAGGGCTGAACCACAGTCCCCCCTGTGTCCTCAGCTGGCCCTATATCCTTCCTCAAGATAAACGATGACATCTGAAAACAAAAGTTGTTCTATTTTCCAACCTCTAGGCTTACCAAGCAGTCTCAGTGTAAGGTTCCCTATTCACCCCTTTGGTGTTTGGCTTTCTTAAGGCAGTGTAATTTTCCAGTTGTCCTTTCACTCTCCTCTGAGTGACCACCACTTGTGACACACTCTTGTTTTATTTTAAAAAAAACAATATGACTTGAGAACCCTCGGTGTTGAACTTAGGGGTTCTGTTTTAGTTTTGAGTCATCCATCTCATTTATTCCATTTGGCCTCAAACTTTTTCTTTTTGTGAAGAGACTGACTGCTCTTATACTGTTGTAATTTAAAAACCTTTTATTTGACCAGTCATTATTTACTCAGGACTTGATTGCAAATCAGTTGCAAAAAATCTCCACTGTGTAATCCACCCACCAAATAACAAAAAGGAATTACGGTCAGGTAATTAAAAACAATTAATTATTCTGTTACAACCCTCCCATGCTCATTCTGAGCTAATATTTGCTCTATTGGCAGCTGTAATATCCAATAGGCCTCAGTGTTGAAAGTAGAATTTTCTGATGTTTCTGCAGAGAGCGAATGAAGGCTATGGAGCAACAGATTGCCAGCTTGACTGGTCTTGTTCAGCATGCACTTTTAAAGGGGCCAAACACTAGTGGCACCAAGGAGCCTCTAAGGTAAGCAATCACAGTATAGGATAGAGTGAGGCATCAGGGGAAATGGAGTTTCGAATGAAAAGTCGGGCTATCCAGCCAGAGTGGGAAAGATAAAGTATCCCTTCTATAATGGCCATATCAAACACTCAGGTTAAATAGCATCTCGTGAAGAGGAAATAGGTTTGACTGTGAATCAGATATTAAAGTCATTTGCTCCCTAGATAAATGGCCACTATGTATGGTTTATCTGGCTGCATTTCAACTCTTTGCATTTCGATCTTCCCTGTGGAGACCTTGTGTTAATGTTTGCTTGACAGTTAGTATAAAAGCTCTGTGACTGCAGTGACTTTGTATGTTTCTATGCTATGTTAAACACTGATGAAGCTTGTTAACATCATTAACATCATTTAACCTCTCTGGTTTGTCAGTGTTTCCCATCATACTTTGTTGTAATGTGTTTGTCCTTACTAATACTAACTTTTAATCCAAATGCTCCAAAACATTTTTTTTTTTTTTCCGTCATGAAAATCCTGCTCTGATGAATTTCTCTCTGGCTGCAGTGAGAGACCACCGAAGACATCATCTCCTGCCCACAGTGCACATAGCTCAGGTTAGTATCACTGTTGCCCTGTGCAATTTCATTACTTTTTTTTTTCTTTTAAACAAGAGTTTTAGCGCCGTAATGTCTTGTGCAGACAAGCCCACACATCAGTGTCAGTCAACAGTCTGCAATGAGCAGTGCTGGAGGGAGGGAAAACAAAGTGAGGTTTCTTTGCTTGTCATCGGTTCATATTTCCTTACAATCCTTCCCCTCATACATCCAGTTTAATAGGAGTTAAGAGAGGAGAGCCAGCGGAGCTAACACAAGCCCCTCAAAGCACTACTTACCGGAAAAAGAGACGCTATTACTTCTCAAGCCCGCTATGATGATTCAGCGATTCAATCTGCTCTGCAGTGGTCTGTGGGCAGATCTAGGTTTGATAAAATATATCTGCAACCTCAACAGCGACCAAAAGAAAATACAACACTGTTTATGTGTCTTGGGAGCTAATCTCATGTCTCATGACAGATTTCATATGTAGCTTTAAGAGGGATTTACGTGTCATGTTGTGCTTGAGTGAATCCTCAAATCATCAGAACAGTTTCAGCATGGTCTTTGATCTCACCAGTGCCTCCATGTCAAACGGGAGAATGCAGTGGCACTTATTTTTGCCATTCCTCAAACGCTTTTTCATTGTCACTGCACAGCCTGAACTTCCTTTTGATGGACGTTGTCTCCCCAAGGCCCAAAACACAACCAGCAGTGTACATTGTGCCTAGACCTGTACTTCAGGTCTAGGCAGCTGTCAGGTAGCTTGTAAGAAAGGCAGGAGTGAATAGTGTTTTGGGATTATGAAGACAAAAGTTTGTTCTCTCACTGCCCCGATAGAGCGTGAGTCTCTGCGTCAGGGGAGCTTAGAGTGCACTCTGAACATTCCCTGACCTATTGTGTGGCTCATGGGCAGGGACTTTCTTTAACATGAGGACCATTAAAGAAAGTTAGCGTTGGATGGGAACCATATTTTCTCACTTGCTTTTATTGGTATCTAGCCATGCATATAGTTGTTTTTGGTTTGCCCACGTTTTGAGATTTCTGCCTTCACCCCATACATTGGAGGTGAATTAAATTTTATTTGTAGTGCTTATAGCATTAAAAATTTTAATTAAAAAAATTAAACAAAGCCTAAACGATCCACATGCCTAAATACCACTAAAAGTAAGTGAGAAAATGTTCTTCTCCTTAAATGTTGAAGTCTTCAGTCCAGATTTGAGTCCATTTAATGACTGATATTAAATGAACTCCATCAGATGCACCCTGAAAATAACTAAAGGTCATCAAAACTCGCACTGCAGTTTCTGAAAGTGGATTGAATTAGATTATTATTTTCGTTGGCCATTTAGGGACTCTGGCCCAAACCACAAATATTAACTCGCCCCGTTTCCATGGTTTCAACCTCTTCTCTCTCTCTGTCTAGCGGGGACTGAAATGCCGAAATCAGTTGACAGAGATTTCAGAGGTGCAGGCAATATTAATGTGCTTCTTGTGTGGGAAAAAGACACCTCAGAGAGTTCAGGCAATCATTATTAAACATAAGAAACACTAAGTTAGACCACTGTGTTGCCAGGGAATATGTATTTCCCGACATGTACAATCTAACCAATAATTATTAGAGTCAGACAGGATGGCAGAGTCTCAACTCTTTCTGCACTCCTCTGAGGGGAGAATTATCCTTTTGCTTTTACGTGCTTTTACATTTAGGTGTATTTTCTATTGTAGTGTAAGGGCAAGAGTGTGTTCGGAAGGTTTCAGCATGTGCATGTAAATTGAAATATTCTTGTTTTATGTATTATTTGGGTCACATTTTTCAGGAAATTAACCTAAACTTGATTTTTTTTCCTTGGTCCAGGTGGTTCCCCGGTCTTGACTCCTAAGAGTAGCGTAGCCCCATCAGACAAGGGCTCAGTTCCTCTCAAAGTCAACCTCCTGCAGTTCAGGAAGAATGTTTCTGACCTCAGGATGCAACTGCATCAGATGAGACAGCTGCAGGCAAGACCTTTTAATTCATTTAGAGTGTGGTTGTGTCCATTCAGATGCCCACTGTCTGATATGTAAGCAGAATATATACACACGCACACACACGCTTTTCCTGCTCCTCTAATATTTCATTCCACTGTGTACGTCTGCTCAGCTCCAGAACCAGGAAGCATTGCGAGTGCAGCTGAAGCGGGCAGAACAGGAAATCAGTGTTAAACTTGCAGAGGCAATGCGCCGTCTGGAGGACCCTGTCCAGAGGCAGAGGGCTTTGGTGGAAGAGGACAGGCACAAGTACTTGGGTCTGGAGGAGCGTGTCCTCACACAACTTGGGTAAAGCTGCTCAAGATGCATTGATTTACTGCCATACCAGCTGCTGTTTTGTATATAGTCTAAATGGATAGATTCAGTTGTTTGTATTCATGACTGACTGTTTATTGTTAGTGATTTACTTGGGTTATTACTGCTCTCATGAGATCCATTGTACAAATATTAAAGCTCAGTCAGTACATACCCCTATGGCTCTTGTCAAGATGCTTCCACTTATAGGAAATCCCCAAAAGGCTTCATTTTTTATCAGCTCACCTGAGCTATTCACTCTCAAAGTCTTTGACAAGCCAACGCCCTCCAAATTACAGCCCACAGGTTTATACAGGCAAACCATGCCCGCCTCTCAGAGACAACCTAGAACAATGGACCCAACTATGGAGTAATTATTCACTACCCTGCTCTTATTTTAATTTACTTGCCTCTTTTTGCCAACAGGGAGCAGTAATTGAATCCTTTTTATTTGGATGTTTACAGGCAAGGTCAAACAACATTGTCTTGCTAGACAGCGGTGAACATATGCTCCAATAAACACAATGATAGCAGCTCATGGAGACTGGGAAATGAACAGGCGGAAATCAGTGGATTAAGCTCCCTTGGTATCCAGCCAGTTGTGAGTCAGCAAAACATAGCTGCTGGCACTTGAAATAAGGCTTGGTAATAAGGACTCCTTGGCTTTAAGACCAGCGGGAGAATGTGGTGTGAAAACCACTGACCTCTCAGGCAGAGAACCAAATCTATCATGACCTAAAAGGGGCACATTTTATAACTCTGTAGCAACACAAAAAGGGGTCAATACTTTTCAGTTTTGAAAATGGTACAATGTGGAATAGTTTGATAGTAATCCATGAACAGGACTACTGGCAATAGCAAGGAAACAAATTTTTCTCGGGAGTTTTAAATGGGATGGTTTGTCATTGTCAGTGGACATTATTGATGATGGTGACAAAGGCTCCTCTGAGCAAAAATACAGAGCATGTAGTCTTTCAAGTCACTTTTCTGAGTTGCAGCAACAGTATTTCAAACCCTTAAGTCACACAGTTGGGATCCCATACTGTACGTTTCAGGTGATAATAGTAATATACAGTGTTGGTCTTGGAGAATATAAAAGCACACAATGCTCTATCTAATACTATCTTAAGGATTTCATTATGCCACCTATAAAAGCTGCCTGTTATACTCCGACACACACAGATACACATTATGGAGATGTAGTGTGTCTGTTTTTTTGTCTGTGGGAGGCTTGATAAAAAAGGAAAATCTGTTTTCTTTCTCATCAGCTGGAATTTCCCATCATCATTCCTATTACCAACAGGCCGTGGCGTAACAGGGCATTTAACACACTGCCTCCTTATTGCCTTTCCCCACTCCCTTCAGGGGACCTCTACAAAAGAGTGTTTCTCAAGGGTACCTGGCCACAATGAAACACCATTTTAGTCCCTCTCATGCAATCCAACACTGCACACAATGTTATCATTCGGTGCATTTCCCCTCGGAGAAGCAAGTTTTCTAGAGCGCTGGGATGGCTGTGAAGCAGCTTGATATGTTTTCTATGTGAGGAAGTGCTCTCTCACAAATAAGCCCTCATTCGATGTGTAAACATTTGTGGTTTTCGGATGAGATCCAATTCAATCTAGTCTAAGCAATCTGATTTAAACAATAAAGTGCACTGCTAATTGGAAAGCTTATTAGTCAGTATTAATCAATGCACATATTCTACATATGATCTAATTTTCTCCCTTTTTATAATGTCCCAAACACTTTTCCCAGTCAGTGTCACTGCATGATCTATGAGATAAATGATTGTGTCCTGCCCCCTGGTGTTTGTAAAGAGCAAATTTTCATAGCTGTGACAATCTTTTTATCCATCTGTTATCTTTCAATCAAACTGAGCCCCAGTAGATGAATGTCAGTATAACAGGAAAAAAATGCCTCCAAATTGGAATTACATTGGAGACATTTTATCATTGACTTTTTATGTGAATCATTATTTGTTTAAAAGAAGGAGGAACAGGTATTGTGCCATGTTTCCATTCATTTTTATTTTTGTCCTTAAAGACATGTACTTTTGTCCAAATTCTTTGAATTCACAAACTGAATTTTCTCTCTCAAGCTTAAAGTCTTTGTCCTTTCTTTCCATCCGATATGTTTTGGTTTCTGCAGTGAGCTGGAGCAGTATGTAGGCTCTCTGCAGAAGGACTCTGCAGCATCACACAGAGTGGTGACCCTGAAGGACGTGGAAGAGGGGGCAGTGACTCTGAGGAAAGTGGGAGAATCTCTGGCAGGACTCAAAGGTAAGACGACAGAGAATATACTTAATCCTGGGAACACGGCTGTGTATAACCAGTTTTTAATTAAGTTTAGTGGTTAATTTGATTATTGACATACAAGACAGTGCTTAATACTCAGGTGCTTGCAAGTGATTGTCTTATTGAAATTATAGACTGATACTTTGGTTTGTATAATATTAGCCTGACACTGGCCTCTTGTTAAACATTGGATATCAGTCAATAGGGCTGAAAGTTGATAAATTATAATGTTGAATTGTTGCCCAGCCATATCAGCCAATATTGTGGTTTACTACTGATATGGTGGATGTTTCTCCCATTATGGACTTTCAGACCTGATTCTTATGTATAAAACCACCAATCATAAAACTGTATTTTCTTCTCAAACATTATTTAATTATATAATTGTTCAATAAATGTATTTCTAAATCACTTGATTTAAATGTAGTAATGTATCTCAATGAACAGCTGTGGTGGGTCAGCCTTAAAGAGCTGGTAGCTCTAAAAATGTTATTAATAAAGTTTAATTGAAGAGTTGTAGTGTCATGACAGTCTAAATGTGGACTAGTATAATTTTGTACTTGTGTAAAGGATTAAATGTTACTATCAGCAGCTTTAAAACAAAACTTCTGGAAACTTTAAAAAATGTAGATTTGTCAAAAAAAAGTAGCTGTTTAAAAAATGCATGCATGTTTCTCTGCGTGTGTTTCCGCAGGAGAGTTTCCAGCCCTACAAACCAGGATGCGGGCTGTGCTCAGGGTGGAGGTGGAAGCCGTCAAGTTTTTGAAGGAGGAGCCCCATAAACTGGACAGCATGCTGAAAAGGGTCAAGAGTCTGACTGATACACTCAGCAGTCTGAGAAGGTAGAGGAAAGATAAAAGAAAGAAAAAAATGTCAGAGGAGATAAAGTAGGGATCAGGAAGGGAGGTGCTGGAGTATAGGGGAATGGGGAGAGTGAGAGATGGGGAATGGAAGATGAAAACAAAAAGCGCTCCAGAGAGCTACTCACAGGGGTCTATGATGTGGGAGATTGTACTGTTTGATTACGCTGGCAAGCTGGCCTTCATCCCATCAAAGCGGTCTTTCTGTGTGGACAGAGGAGTGCGGCGTCAAATTTGATTTTACTTTCATCGCCTTCACTGAACCGATAAGTGAATTAATTTGGCGGACACTGCAGCACTTCATTCCCATTTTAATATGTCACAGATACCAAACTTACTCTCAACTCTCTCTCTCTCTCTCTCTCACTCTTCCTCCATGACTGTTTTGTCTTTTACTTGAAACATGCCCTGTTGCCAGACCATAAGACATTTCATCATAGCTTTTGATGGTGTTTTCACGCCTCATGTCAGAATTAATCAGCATTATTTGTCAACTTGGATCAAAAAGAGCATAAATACTAATTTGGGTTGTAAAATTGATTTCTATCGATGTTGAGTTTTGTTATAGAAAGTATTTTTTATAGTTATAAAGCTAACAGAACATTTGAATATCTTTACTGGGTTTTCTGCAGGGCTGCTATCACATACTGTTTCTCTTATCTCTGCAGATGTGCTACTGAGGGCCCTCAGAAAGGACCTGATCTTTCGGCTAATGTCCCAGTGGACAACAGCTCTTCAGCAGCAGCAGCAGCAGCAGCAGAGGCCCCTGCCGAAGCCCCCTCAGCATCAGTCCAACCTGGCTCCACAGCAGACCCACTGGAACCCCAGAGCTCCACCATCAGATCAGAGGTGATGCCTTCCTCCCCGGTGGTCATCCATCATGTCCAGAGCTCCCCGGTCCACATGCAGCAGTCACAACAGTCTGCAGCCTTAACCACTCAGCCCAGTCCTCCGCTCACCCCCAGCCCCACTCACGTTCCCAGTCCCAACCCGAGCAAGAGTCAAGGCCGGGAATCTCCCAAGGGGGCAGACTCAGATCCACCGAGTCCTGCCCGTCATAAGAAGACACATGGGAACCCGGTGAATAATGGCAACAGCACTGCCAACCAGGTTCTTGTCATAGAGGAGCTGCAGAACAGTCAGGACAAATGCAAAAACAGAGCTATGTCCATAGAGGTATGCTTAGTGACCTGCCTGATGTAATTTAGTCTTGATTTGTTTTGATCCAACAAAGTAAAGCTGTGGTGATATTCAATCTCTCTCATCAGCCTCCTGTAAATGTCAAACCAATTAGCTCAGTTACTTAAAATCTAGACTTTTAATAGCATTGTTTTGCCCACTACTGTAGTTTATTTTATTTAATTATAGTTGTCCTAGGAATAACATTTCCTCTCAGCTTCCTCAGTATTAGAGACCCTGTTTGAATCTCTCTCTTTCTTTGTTCTTTTTCACCTGACAGGCAGCAGAGAAGGAGTGGGAAGAGAGGAGGCAGAAGATGGGTCATTTCGACGGAAAAGAGTTTGATAAGATCCTCCAGGAGGCCCAGGCCAACATGATGAAGGGCATTCCCAGTCTAGAAGTGGAAGAGAACCCAGCACTGCTCCTTGCTGCCACTGGAGAACAAGACATCCACAGCCCTGTGGAGTCACCGTCAGGTACACACAAAAGTAACTTCAAGACACAAACATGGACCCAAAAGTATTATACTGTACAACTAAAATTATGTTTAAGGTATGTCTTAATTACATAACTTAATTAATCTCTGTTTACTATGTAAAAGAGCCCCAGTCTGAGTCTCAGTCAGACAAACCAGCCAAGAAAGGGCCTGAGAAACTCCCAAAGCCTGTGATGGAGAAAGCAGCCAAACCTGTACTGGAGAGACCCACGAAGACTGCCACTAAGCCCGTGCCCCCTGACAGTTTTACCAAGCAGGGGTCTGACAAGTCCAACAAGTCCCCACCACCACCTCCTCCAAGAAAGACCTACCCCAGCTCAAGCTCAGGCATGACAACCACACGATCTGGCGAGGTGGTCTACACCAGCAGAAAGGAGTCTGTATCGGCTCAGGTCAGTCTGGTAAGAAGTAGTCTTTTGAAATGTGGTCCAACCACATCTGCAGCTTGTTATCTGGTCATTGTACTTTCTTTTCTAGCTTTTTCATTTATTTCAATTTATGCATTCAATGTATGCTTTTTTTTCTCTTGAACCTCAATAATTGTTTTCGTTAACGTATTGGTAACAGCAGAGCTCTTTCAGCCTTTGCACATACTTTGAAAGTAAACTGTCAAGCTTAATAACAGTTTGTGAAAAAATTAAATACCTTTAATCTCTTAAATAAAAGAAGTGCTTGACATTTTAGGAAATATCCTTATTTGTATTTGCTTTCTTCAATGAGAATATCAACTCTCTCATGTCTGTGCGCTAAGTGTGGAGCTGGAGACAGGATTAGCTTAGCATAAAGACTGGAAGCAGGGGAAACAGCTAGCATGGCTTACTTCAAACTAAAATGTTCTAGTTCCACATTTACCAAACAGACATGCCCTAAGAGTGGTATTGATCTTTTCATCTAACTCTCGGCTGGAAAGCAATCCCAAAATGACGAACTGTTCCTTTAAAGAATATCTTTGTTGAATCTGGCTCTTTGCAACACAACTAAACATTAGAGTCTTGCTTTATGGCTTCCTTTATGTATTTCCTTCTCATCTATTTGTACAGGAGGATGAAGAGGAGGGCCCACCTCCCACTCCCCAACCCAAGCCCACAAAGGTTCCACCAGAGACCAAGCCAAAGTCTGCGACCCCTCCTCCTGTCCCTGCTACTGTTACTGGAGAAGAGGAGGATGAAGGGGACAAGATCATGGCAGAGCTCCAGGTTAGATGCACTCACACACATATACATTTCCTCAGATATGTGAACAAAAACACATTATGGGTTTAAGGCCTACTGGATTTTGCTGGTTTCTGCACTGTGGGAGTGGGTTGCCTATCATTTCTTCCCATGGTGGTTGACTTCCTCAGAAGTGGCAAAGGATGGGCTCTGACAGCTGATTTTGTCACGTGTTGGATTTTATAGCTGTGGCAATGATGAAGATACTCAAACTCCTTCCCTCCTCAAAATCCCCATTTCCCCCTCGCTTTTCTCCACTCTTTAGGTTTTCCAGAAGTGCACAGTTAAGGATATAGGGGTGAAAAATTTGGTAGAGCCCACCACTCGAATTGAGCCGCAAATCAGAGAACTAAGACCAGGGGCTTTATTGCCCCTCAAAGAGAAAAAGGTAAAACGTATGTCGCCGTACAGCTGTCCAGCTAACTGCCTGCCTCTGCCAACTGTCTGATACAATCGATGGCTGTGTCTAACACCTCTACAACTTTGCACCCTTGCTTTGGCTCGAGAGAAACCTGTAACAGCTGCCTCCAAAACGCTCCTTTACTTGCTGCCTTGTTTTCCTTCCCTCTTTTGATTCTGCTGGATATCGCAGCTAGAACATTTTTTCGGGATTAAGTCTGCATAAAATGAAGCCTCTGAAAAGATGCTGTGTCTTTTGTGTGTCTGGACAAGACAATGATGTGTTTTGCCACTGGTTTAATTATCACTTGTCTTTTTCTCCAAATAAATAAAGACCTCAGCACTGTATTCTACAGGCAATTAAATCGTCTTGTGTCTTTCTTTAATGTCTTCATACAAAATCATCACACTAAATATTTCTTAAATGATTGACAATTGAGAGAAACAACATAGTTAAAACTCAGTGTGTAGACACAACCTGTTTTTGCAGACTTGGTTCACTAGAGGTCAGTCTGGCCACTTTGCATGCTTCTCTCCCTCACTTATTTCTGAGGATTTACTTTTCTGTTTCTCTGCGTCTATGCTCAACTTTACCTCAATTTGCTTTCCCAGCTTTACACCTGTGTAACCGGCACAACCCTTTAATTTCTTCACATTAAGCCATTAAACAAAAGTTGCCTTTAATATGATTCAGTGTGACAAAGAGGACGGGTACAGTATGTTCACATGCAAGAAATCTAGTTCCCAGCTGTAACAAAGCATTACTGCAAAGTTGGCACAATGCTGAGTTATCAAAATAACTTAGCTTTGGTGTGGTGTAAATCTAGGTATATGCTTTCAGAGTGTAACTGATTAGAGGTATACTATAGGTATATGTTAAGATACTAGTTACTGTAAGTAATACAACATAAAATATTCCACAGCAGTTAATGATGCAGAGATTATGGCCCAAATTAATTAACCGAAGTGATAATAGTGTGATTTGCAGAGTGTTAACAGTGCATACTGCATTAATAAAAAAGTTAATACAAGTTAATAAAAAAAAGCTCTAGGAACCAGAGGTGAAGACAGTTTATTGAAACATTAAATCAAAACTTAATTGCAGTACTGTCAACAATAGTAGAGCAATAAAAGAAAAGATTAACAGACAGAATAAAGTTTTTAGCTGATCTTGCTGTTCTAAAAAAGGGAGGCTTACAGACTAAGCTTTTAAACATATGATAATTATTAATTGTTCCTGCATGCATTTTAATATCCACCATTTAATATCAGAACAGCATATAAAAGTGATGTCATGCAGTATGAAACTGGAGTTAGTCTGAGCAGTACATACTATAGATGTTTTGCTGGAGGGTAATTACTCACTGCAGTATTGACACCATGGATGCTACTGCAATCATGTATGTGAATTCAGTTAATTCACAGACCACACACCAGTTGCACAGTAATATTATTCCCTCACACACTGTCCTAGCAGAGCTCAGAGCCCAGTCGAGAGGATAAAGATCCAGACACAGATGAAAACGGGAACACTACTGTCCGACAGAGCCAAGGGGTATGTAGGACTTTTTGTTGTTGCCATGATATCCATGTATAGTTAATGTATACTGTAGACCGTGAGAGTTTTAAAATTGTGACTTTTTCCATTTCTCAGGTTATATACTATGTGACTGGAAAGATCCCCAAAGAGCATCCACCCCCGTCAGGAACAGAGGAAACCCTTGAACACCGAGAGCCTACACAGCCTCCATCACAGGTGTCAAATGTCAATGTTAATGACAATTCTCCAAGCCAGCAACAGCAGCAGGAGCAGCAGCAGCAGCAGCAGCAGCAGCAGCCACTGTCACAGCCACCCAAATCACCCCCACCTATAACTCCTCCACCTATATCACCTAAACCTGTGGGACTGAAGGGATTCAAACTGCCCAAGAAGCAAGTTAAACGCTCAGAATCCTTGAAGACCAGTGCAGAAATGGAGAAGGGAAATATCCTCAACAAAATTAACACTGAAAAGAAAAGTAAAGTCACTCAGGAGCACGATTCTTCCAGTAAGAATGTAATATCTGAGCCTTTGGCAACCTCAAAAGTCAGTACTGTAAGAGAGGGGCCTAAAGGTTCTGTCGCTCCACCAAAAAAGGCTCCTGTTGAGGACAGTGATCCACCTAAAACTAACTGTGAGGAGGGTGATGAAGAGGCTAGTCTCAGTCCTGACTTACCTGGAGAAGAGGCACCTCCACCCCCTGACAATATAGCCTTTATGATCACTAACACCAAGGTTCAGGCCCTGTCTTGCGGTGAGTACCAGGAACTGGTCAATGCCAAGAAGGGAAGTGTCCAGACTGTTACTGTAGGTGGTACTACGAACCGAGGTAACACCACATCGGATCCCGCTGTGCCACCAGACAATGGCTTCCACAAGAAGCCCGTCATCATCATTTTTGACGAGCCCATGGACATCCGTTCAGCTTACAAGCGCCTTTCCACCATCTTTGAGTGTGAGGAGGAGCTGGAGAGGATGCTAGCGGAAGAGCGCATCGATGAGGAGAGTGAGGAGTCTGACACGGAGAGGAGTGGTTGGCTGCAGGTAAAAGCCAAAGAGGCCGAGGTGGCTGATGGCAAAAAGGTTAGCTCTTCACAGGGCACTGGAGACCACACTAGCTTATCATCCTCATCTTCATCTTCAATCTCTGAACTGACAGACAGTGGAGTGAACGTGGAGTCAAATGGAGAAGCCAAGCAGGATGGTAAGAAGAAGTTCAAGTTTAAGTTCCCTAAGAAACAGCTGGCAGCGCTGACCCAGGCCATTCGAACAGGCACCAAGTCAGGCAAGAAGACTCTACAGGTGGTCGTGTATGAAGACGAGGAGGAATCCGATGGTACCATAAGGCAGCACAAAGAAGCGAAGAGATTTGAGATTATGCGCTCAAAATCCTTAGCAGAAACGTCTAAGTCAACAAGCTCAGCCCCGCTGAAGAGGCAGAACTCGGACTCCTTCGGCAGGACAGATGAGATCCGGAAGAGCACCTACAAGACACTGGACAGCCTAGAACAGACCATCAAGCAGCTGGAGACCACTATAAGTGAAATGGGACCTTGCTCCCCTGAGGAACCAGTTTGCACAGAGGAGGCAAAAGGAGGGAATGGAAAAATCTCAGGAGTGGGGCTGAAGAGGTCTTCCTCTCTCCCTACCTCCAAAGGGTCTGGCCCTAAAATAACCAGCAAAAATTTATTGCAGAAGAAGACTAAACCTCAGCTCCTTCCTCGGCCTGTAGTCATCCCCACCACCACCACCACCACCACTGTCCCCAGTGCCCCCAGCACCGTACAACAGGTCTCTCTCTAGTTCTTGTTGCTCCACAAGGCTTTGGGTCCTTCTCTTTCAGTTTCCAACCTACCTTCACTCCAACCTTAACCACTGAAATTACAAAACCATTAATCCACTCCACAGGTGCTTGGAAATGTTGGAAATGTCCCCTGTGGCTTTTCCCCTCTGTAAAATCATGGTGACATGATTAAGGGTGGCATTTTGTTGGGTTCCTGCCTACCATCTTTCTTCTTCAGTTCATTGCTAAAACTCTGAGGTTTTCAGCAAGTGACAAACTCATTATCAAAGACACTCTCATGATGATTAATCTTTGTTATTGTCCTTATTCTTGACTGCATGTACTACTGTTTATTGAATGTAAGGTTTATGGTCCCACTGGGTGCATGATCTTTCACTGGCGTTGATTGTTGAGGTGTTGAATGAACAGGTTTTTTACCTGTCAGTGTCCTGATTTTTCATACTTCCTATATGGTGTGTTTTTTTTCTTTCTTTTGTTTTATTTCTTGTTTTGTTTTTCGTTTGGATCCCCTTGCAGAACACCAGTGTCGCTTCCCCTACTAGTCGGATGCCCGTCCCTTTGTCTGCGAAGTCCAGGCAGTCGCCGGGTACTACTGACAAAGCAGGAAAACAGCAAAAACTGCAGGACGCTCAGAGGCAATTCCGACAGGTAGTTTTACTGTAGGGCCTTACCAGAGACTAGAGGATATAAACTTATAGGGATCGAAAACATTAGGCATGTATTATAAGGGGGAAAAAGACTACCAAAGCTGTGAGATTTCAAGTGTTGTGAAAAAAAAGTCACCACGGTGGCGACTGTGGATCTGTTAATGTTTCTCTCGAGTCTGCTCTGACAAGAAGGCATGTTTGACTCTTGACTGTTACCCCATAACATCACTGTACTGTATGCTTCTGCATGTTCACACTGCTCATGGTTTTCACTGTGTTGGTGACTAAACAAAAAAAAATGGAAAAATGGCAAAGAAAAGTGGAATCCTATCCTGTCATCATCTGAGTTGTCATCACATCTCCAGTTCCCTTCACAGCTGAGTTCCTAAACAGTGTTGCCAAATCCCAGGATGCTTACGGCTATGTTAAAACACCAACCTAACTGACTTTTTCGGCTATGCTCCTCCCTTCTCACAATGCACCCCTGCTCAAACTCAACATTACTGCATAGCTTCTTAACCTCACGGTGATATATTTCCTTACCCACAAGACCTCCCCACAACTCACCATCTTGCGCCATCAGTTTCAGTGGAATACTGGCCCACATTTCCCCCCTGTCTGCGCTCACTCTCCTAACCCTGTAATCTAATCTTCGCCAGCCCTCCTATGCATCTTTGTCTTCTCCGTTTTCCCCCACAGCCCCTTCACAAGGCCTAACAAACTCTCTAACACGCAGGCAGTTGTAGAGATGCCCCTCCTGTCTGTTATTGCTCTGTCTAACTTTTGCAGTGCTTTGTTTCCTGTTAACATGACTCTCAGTTCCATTTGTCTCACCTTTCATTGTAACCTAGTAAAAACAGAACTTCTGTCTATGTTGTTTTTGGTGTCTTTTAGTTGTGTCTTAGTAATATTAATGTTTGTGCAGTCATAGTATGTTTCTATGTCTATAACTTGTAGAGTTTTTGTCAACATCGTCTTACCTTTTATATGTATTATTTGACCAGATTTCTTTTTTGACAACCAGTATCTGTTTGGCATCTCTGTTTGCAGGCTAACGGAAGTGCTAAAAGAGTGGGAGGGGATCATAAAACTACTTCCCCTACTATACCCATCTCTAAAATCCCTGCTTTTTATCCTAGCTCTACTAAAGGCAGCTCCCAGTCTGCACCAAACTCAGATGCTACTAATCCCATTAACCCGGCCTCCTCTTCCTCCTCCTCCTCTTCTTCCTCTGTTACAAAGTCCTCCATCCTGTCCTCTCACGCTCCTCGTTCCGGTTCCCTACCCTCCTCCCATATCCCCTCCCTGTCTAACGGATCCCTCAAACTCCCCACACCCTCACAGCACACAGGTAAAGCTCTCTCGTTCTCCTCGCAGACTCAGAATGGTCGAGTGCACTCCTCCTCTTCATTCTCCTCCTCCTCATCCTCCTCCTCCTCCTCCCCCTCCCCTCTGTCGCCCACACCTTTGGGCCCAGGTGGAAAGAGCATCCGCACCATACACACCCCCAGCTTCACCAGCTACAGGTCCCACAACGGCAGCAGCGGCAAATCCTGCATCCCAACAGCCACAACAGCTAAGGACACTGCCTAGCCCCATTATCGCCCCTCTGGCTTTACAGCATAGCAGGTAGACATGGTGATGTTTCATTTTATATAGTATTGGTTTGTTGTTTTTATTCTGTTTTTTTAAAGTTGTTGTAAAAGTATTAAGTGATGCACTCCCCCCATTCATGTTTTATTTGACACTGGCATTCTCACACCAATGCTTTTATCTCCTTTGAGTTGCTACTTGGATTTTGATTCTTTCGTGAAGGTGTACCAGATGTTCTGACAAAATATTTTATAATGGAACTAAAAAAATATTTAGTTTTGCCACTTTGTAGTTGAAGTGGGAGGCTCTCATGGTGTTGAAAATATATTTTTCTTGCTGTAGCTATGAATAGGGAATATAGACTTGATGTACAATCACAAAGACCATGTAAAGATTGTGTTTTATTTTTCAAAGCAGAGATTGAATAACCATAGTATATTTAATCTTCTATATTTCTTATGTTGCCAGACATTCAACACAGCCCTTGTAAATGCCTTTTATGAATGTATACACAACGTATACAGACATTTTAAAGTTGATCTCATTATTAACTTCTGTTTTTTAAGAGTATTTTCTCATAGTTACCCATAAAAACTGCCAATTTCTTTTACAGATAATGAAAAGTGGTATCATGAGTAATACAAATTTTCATTTTAGTGTGCCTACTTGCCAAAGTTGTTGTACAATGACTCACTTTAGGCCTGACTCAGTCACAAGATTTAGGGGAATTTACATGCACTCTCTTGTTGTGACCTCAGTGTTTGTACTGTTGGTCTCAGTTTAAGTTAACATGTATTGTTGTCTAAATGTAAACTGTACTAAAAAACAAAGTGATGAATCAGTTCTACCACATGTACATAGATGCTTCTACTAAGAAAATAAGTAGTTTTGTTAACATACCAAAGTTTATATGTATGCATGCCTTTCAAATACTTTAGGAGAGTGGTGTAAAAGAAGAATTATGTTTGCACAGATAGATTTTGTAAATATTTGGTTTTCTCTCATTTTTTGTAAAGCTTTAAATCATACTACAAATGAGCAATGTGGTAAAGACAAAACTGTGTCGGAGTAGCAAAAATAAAGACTTGCATGCTTGTAAAGTATTGAGCTTCAATGTTTTTATTTTCTAATTAAAGGCTTCCTGTATAATTGCTGTCTGGGTATGCTATGAGTGCTATGAGAGAGTCTCTTGACTGTGTGTGTGTGTGTGTGTGTGTGTGTGTGTGTGTGTGTGTGTGTGTGTGTGTGTATAAGTGAAGATGCAACACAAAACTGAGCAGTTCTCTAGCTGTCACTTCCACTTCACTTGTCTGTCATCCTCACACCAGTATTTTACTACTCTTGGTGGATAGAATATAGAATTCTGCATCTTGCATCTCTGCAATTACAGGTAAGATTATTGTTAATAATTATTGACCAAGTGCCACTTGTGAAGACCATATACCTTAAATTTGCTCTTACAGCCCTGCAGTGGGTCACATCCGATATCAAACTACAAAGACTAGTAGTGCTTTAATTATAAATTATGTGTAAGTTTTCACATTTAAACTACCTAAAACATTCAAATTGGTTTCACTGTCTGTCAGACAGTATTTAAAAATCATTATTTTTGGAAAATCTGGTCTATTTAAATGCACTGAGTAGTGAAGTTTACAGTGTATTACATTAGTTGATTTACAACTAACAACTCTTGCTTAAAATAAAAAAGGGAAATGCAGTCATGCTCATTTTATTCAAATACAAATGTATTTTGTATTTTAATCAAAATCCCATCTTTAATCAATCATGTATGGCTTACATCCTGAATGTAATTTGTGTTTTCTAATGTTCCATGAAACAAAACTGATAAGCTTTTTTTTTTTTTTACTTTTGACACCAGCTTATCTGTTGTTTCCTTATCTGGTGTACAATTGGGTGCTATTTTTAGCATCCATCCGCCACACAGGCCACACTGAAGTCCTGTGAGATCAGTTCCCTTTTCTATTAAACTACATGATGTTGCATAAGGGTTCTTTTTTTTCACTTAGTTCTGCAATACAAAACAATGCATAACAAGAAGTGGTGAACCAGTAAAAGGTAATTTGACTATAGGCTATTATAGTGTTGTGAATCATTATAACAGGTTATTTGTCTCTATTATATGCTCCACTAGGCTGATCCTCTACACAACAACTATGAACATCTCTGAAGAAGAGATGCAGAGCTTCTATGGCAGTGCCTCCCACCAGGAGAATATTTCCTTTTCTACGTTTTACATCCTGGTTTTCATCATTGCTGTGCCTGGAAATGCCTTGGCACTGTGGACCTTCTTTCACCAGGACAGCACCTCTCCATCGAAGGTCTTCCTGAGGCACCTCTCCATAGCGGACATCTCTTATATTCTCATTTTACCCATGCGTATAGTTTACCACCTGTCTGACAGCCACTGGCCCTTTGGACATGTCCTCTGTCAACTTGCAGGCTTCCTCTTTTACCTAAACATGTACTGCAGCCTCTACTTAATGAGTTTCATCAGTCTGGATAGATTACTGGCTGTAGTTCTACCTATAAAATATAAAACGTCAGCCAGAAAGGCTTTGTATGCAAAGATAGTTGTTGGCTTACTTTGGATGATAATTATCGTGTCTATGAGTCCAATACTTTTCTCTAAAAAGAATGTGACCAACAACTCAACTGGCATCTGCAACAAGCTGTACTTAGAAGAACCATCTCGCAACGCGATGGTTTCCACTATTGTGGGGTTTGTTATTCCACTCACCACTATAGTGGTTTCCTACATACTGATTCTGTTGAAACTAAGATCAGTCAAGCAACAGATTGAAAGACCAATAAAAGATAAAGCTATAAAAATGATCATCCTGATTGTGATGAACTTCGTATTTGTGTTTGTACCCTACCACGTGAGCCGGGTCATCTACATTAAAAATCACAGTAACGGCCATTTGACTGCAGCAAGCCATGAGTCGCTGAGAAGAGCCAATCAGGTCACATCTGCACTGATGTGTGTTAGCGGTGTACTGGATCCTGTAATGTATTTCTTCCTAAACCGTGCCTACAGGGACAAATTGCTTCAGCTGTTCTGTAAAAACAGGGAAGATGATCAGCAAGTAACAAATATTATGTAACAAATAAATGTTGTTACACAAATCATTCTCATTTGGTATCATTTTTAGAAAGGTGTTGAGACATGAATCCATTCAGCCTTGTAGTTCAGAATGAAATAAATATTAGGCACAAATGAGATACAGAAGTGCAAAAAGAGGAATACTAAAATAAATTAAATTTAACACACCCTCTTTTTTTAAGATCACTCAATTTAACAACCCTTATCAAATTTCAAGTTAAAATTGAGTGGCTATTTTTAATCAAGGTCTGCAATGAAGACTGAATTTCCTCTAAAACAAAACAATTTCTTTTTAATGTGAGCAGGACCCCGTTATACGACTTACAACTAGCTACGCCAGCATAGACCCAGGTTTTTGGAACATGCAGGCTACAAAACCTTATATTGTCAGCATTTTCAACTATTGCATGAAACAATTGACTTCATTAAATATATTTCATTTTTAAAAAATATGTGCACTTGAAAATTTGATGTGTCAGACTCAGAATGTCTCTACCTCATGAAGGTATCAGTATAATTTCTAATAACCCTGTTATAATAAACGGTGCTACAACTGATATAGCATAATGATTATAGCATAATATTTGCGTAATTAGTAATAATATAATATATACAATACCTACCATGTGGACTCTGTGCAGTTGCCAACCCCTCAACAAGTGGCTCACATTAGAAAATTGACTTTTTACCCATTTTGACTTGTGCGAGCACCCGTATTACCGACTTGTTACCAAGGCAGCCAGGAAGAAGCTGTGAAGGGAGCGGGACCGTAAGTCAACTTTTGTTTATTTAACCGAGCTTTGTGATTTTCCACTTTGGTTAGGGACTATTGTCAATATTCCGTCAAAGCTGAAATATGTACAAAACTTAACTGTGCTATTCTTTCAGTCTGTTTGTCAGTAACTAAATGTTGCGTCGAGCGTTTTCAGAGCTATTCCTGTAGCGCTGCGTTAGCTGAACAAAAAACGCTGTCTTTATGGTTGTTGGACTGGTAGAAAATAATTAGCTAGTAGTTAATTGCAAAAAGCGTTAAGTCACCTTCTGGGTGCTGGAAGCTTTCATCTAAAAGTGACGGTCATGTGAGCTGTTGCTTTTGTAGACCGCAAGTTAGCATAGTGGCTATAACTGTTAATGTACTAGCTGTTTTGAGTTCGTGATACAGCAGGAGGACATCACAAATTAGGGCGCAGAAAAGTGTCATCTTTCATCTTTCTAGCGTCCGGTAGATGCTCCCTAGCAGTTGTCACTTCCCTGTATCCACGTCTGTCATCGTGCAGGAGCCAGCCATGTGCATCCGAAAAGGCTGACTGCTTTTTGCCATCATGGGCACGGCATCCTCTTTGGTCAGCCCAGGGGAGGTGATTGAGGATGGGTACGGAGGTGAAGGTGGGGAAGCCTGTGAGATCCCGGTGGAGGTCAAGCCCAAAGCCCGACTCCTACGCAGCTCCTTTCGCAGAGGACCCCGGGTGATTGGGGCCAGTTTCAAATCCACAGGTTCTGTGGATCTAGAGTATGCTGCTGAGTACGAAAGACTACGCAAAGAGTACGAAATCTTCCGTGTCAGCAAGAACAACGAGATTTCATCCATGCAAAAGAAGGAGGCCAAGCTGGATGAGGAGAACAAGAGGCTGAGGGCTGAGTTACAGGTAAAATATATCTATGTGGAGGCAAGAGAAAGTAGACTAGATACAATATAGTCTACTGGCTTTAAGTGTTATCATCCTCAATGTGACAACAGGCTTTGCAGAAGACTTACCAGAAGATCCTGAGGGAGAAAGAGAGTGCTCTTGAGGCAAAGTACCAAGCCATGGAGAGGGCTGCCACCTTTGAACATGACAGGGACAAAGTAAAACGACAGTTTAAGGTAAACCACACCAGATGTTTTACTCATCAGTTCATTCCTTTCTCTGTTAATCACGATTGCAGCCCTAACCTCTTTGGGTAAATGTTTGCCAGATCTTCCGGGAGACAAAGGAGAAGGAGATTCAGGATCTCCTGCGAGCCAAGAGGGACTTGGAGTCCAAACTGCAACAGCTGCAGGCTCAAGGCATCCAGGTCTATGATCCAAATGACTCTGATTCAGATGATAACCAAACTACTGTGACGGGTAAGACCAACAAATCCATACTGTTCTTTCAGATATGTATGTGTGTTTTATGGATTCACCTATCAAATCAAATCATTCAGTAAACCTACTTATTCCTGTTAACAAGAAAGCAAGAGGCTATCCCATCATGCTTTATTTTGTTTTACACAAGTTTTAATTTCCTGTTAGCACACTGTATAATATAGGGTCTTGTTTTTTTATATTAAAATCTTCAAAAACATTGTGTCAATTATTTACTGTATGTCTTTAGCTGCAGGGACACAGTGTGAGTACTGGACTGGTGGTGTGCTGGGAAGTGAGCCCTCTATGGGTAGCATGATGCAGCTGCAACAGACCTTCCGAGGACCAGAGTTTGCACATAGTTTGATAGATATAGAGGGACCCTTTGCAAATGTGAGCAGAGGTAAGCAAACAGTTTAAATAAGTCTGCAGAAAAGGGGAGGTGTTGCCCCCTGGCCACAGTGGCTACTATGACACTGGAAAATTAATTCTATTCTTCTTAGAAAATTATCTCTTCTTATTATGTCCTTATTCTAACTTTTCAATCTGTGTAGATGTATGTTTATAATATGGGTAGCTTTTGAGGTATTTGTTCATGTCTTTGCCTTGTACACTTTTCTCATTTCTCTCACTGTGTCAGATGACTGGGATGCTGCAGTGGCCAGTCTGCTTCAGGTCTCCCCTCATGTGCCTCAGGCCTTGTGGAGTAACACAGTACGCTGCTACCTAATCTCTACCCAGGAGACCAGAGCAGAGCTGGACATCTTTATCAAGGTTGGCATTATTATGTTTTTTCGCTATTTGGCCTGGTTCTGTAGGCATGGCCAAATTTTAAAGAGGAGTAATTCAGGATAGTTAATCTTCGCTTAACAAGTATCTGTCTAAAACACACTTTAGGTTTGAATTATGTTCATCTTGACTGCAGATTCCTGGGCAAAGTTAAATGAGATTAATTTCCACCTGGTTTAGTCCTTGTAATCAGAGTATGTGCACGCACCAATTTCTCAAAAGCTTGTTTTGTCGGAATTATTAAGTCGATTGCTCCTGCAAGTTTTTGGGTTTTTTTTTTTGAATGCCAGTGGTGGTTGTTGTTCCTCAGTGAAATAGACAAAATAATCCATGTGTCTCTGTTGACTAACATCATTAATCTGAAGTTAAACCTGCCACCATAGTTTTGCATGTAAACTCTAATCTGCCTTCCGGAAATTAGTTGAGTTAATTTAAGACTAGTCTAAATGTGTTTTCCAAAATATGTCCGAGAAAGACAATCTGTTTGAAAATGCCACTTAAGCTTAACCCCTGTGCTTCATGCTTTAATTACAGAAACACTCTCCTGTGCTGCGGAGGATGTGTGAGGGTTTAGGCCATTTCTATCTGAATGTCTGCTTCCCAGAGGAGACTGCTGCCTCATATGCTGTGGAGCGCAAGCAAGAGATTGAAAGGAGCTCTGTGTGTGTGCTTCTTGTCAAATCTACTGTCACTAGGTAAGTCCTATATTACCCTAACTAGCAACATTTAAAAAATGAAATCTTGGTACCCACATTTATTGAAGGTTGTATATTATTTTCATTCCATTTGTAAATAAATAAAATTATTTTGTTCTGATATTTGTGCAAAATGCATGTTTGTAGCTCTGTGGTGGAGGATTGTGAGGAGGCTTTTGTGAAGAATCCAGATGGCCATCCACTGGTACTCTACCTCAGGACTGAAGAAGATCACAATTTGACTGGACCTACCAGGCAACTGCTAGAAAGGGTCAATGCTGCAGACAAGGCTGCTAAAGTCAAGGTGCAGTATATTAAATAAACAAAGCAAGACAGGATACGGGGAAAGAGGAGTACTTTCATATCCAAATATAGATAAAAGTTGATTTCAACATGTTGGCTGTACTGGGGTGTCAGCTTGTGCGTTTTATAAATAGGTATGTTTACTAGCCTAGAGTACTTTTACTAATAAATGCATTGTTTCAGCAATGCTCTTTTTCACACTCCACACTTGCACACAGTCACACCATGTACCACCAAATGTGATGTGGTTTCAGCACCTGCAAGACTGACATTCTGTATAATCCTGTTTGCTAAGTATTGTAGAGCACTTTGTCAAGCTCTTTTCTTGACAAAAGTCAAGAAAAGAGAGGTCCTCAGGAAGTGGTTGACTGTCGCTATGTCAAGATGTAAGACTAAAAGAGCTTTTGCTGTTAGGGCACCTCGACTTGCCTTAGTACTTAGTACTTGTACGTGTAAATCTTCTTTTAAATCACTTCTGAAAGTGGCTGGCTTTTGAAAAATTACTTTTAAATATTTTGTTTTAAATGTATTTAAATTTTTTATATTGGTGCTGGAAATGTATTTTTACCTTATTCCCTTATTCAGTTTGGTCAAATTTGTCTGCATGTGTTTGTTTGTGTTTATTTTTTGGTTTTTCATTTTGTCCATGTAAAGCACTTTGTAATCTCTGGTTTTGTAAGTGCTATATAAATAAACTTTATTATTATTAATATGTTTTGAACATTTACCCAGGTGGTGGATCATAGCGGTTCTGCAGACGATGGGGCTTACCTGATTTATGCTCAACTAGAGAAAGTCATCAAACAGGTACAAACTTTCCTACAGCAGCAACATCAGCTTTTTCATCAACTCATAGAGCTTTAAGTGTTGTGTGTACAATGATTTATGCCCACACCTCCATTCCCTGACAGCTTTCTAAAATTCCATTTCCACCCTCTATTTGTAGGAGTTGCTGGGTCTTGAAGGAGCAGATGTTGACTCTAAGGACCCTGGGATAGAGGAGGGACGTGAGGAAGACTCGGGAGATGTGCTGTGGGACCTGCATGATGAGCAAGAACAGATTGAGTCCTATCAGCAGGCTTGTAGCGGCACCAACTCGCAGTTAGGCTTCCAGAAAGTAGGGCAGATTTTCTTATCTTTTCAACTCAAATGATTTGTTGATTTATCTCTCTGAGTCTGTTTCATATCTGATGTTCTTCTCAGTATATAGATCGTCTGAATGACATGATAGCTGCTCCCCCTCCCACCCCTCCTCTGCTAGTATCCGGTGGTCCAGGCTCAGGAAAGTCTCTCCTGCTGTCTAAATGGTGAGAACTGATTAATTCAGTTAAGTGCAATGTGTCACCTCACGTTACTTTCACCCCCCTTCTATATTGTGCAGACACTTTGTATGGTTTGTCTACTTTGCTAACTGTTCTTTAATCCTGTGCAGGATTGAGCTGCAGCAGAAGCAGTCCCCCAACACCTTGTTCCTTTATCATTTTGTTGGTCGCCCTCTTTCCACAAGTTCAGAACCAGTTCTCATCATCAAACGCCTCACAGTCAAAGTAAGGGGTCTCTCCCATAGGCTTACTCTCAGTATTTGTCAGACAGGGATGTCACACTTTATTATTTAACAACAAGGGAATATCTTATCTAACTGTTGTTGTCACATAGCTGCTGCAGCACTTCTGGTCCATTTCTGGCTTGTCCATGGAGCCCAGTAAGATCTTAGAGGAGTTTCCCCGCTGGCTTGAAAGGCTATCAGCACGCCATCAAGGAAACATTATCATTATCATCGACTCCATTGACCAAATACAGGTACACCCCCCCTGCTTTAACCCAAATAAGACCGTATATGTTTCCTGTCAGTCAACTTTCAGAATAACTCTCTATACTCTTCAGAAGAACTTCCAGAAGAACTCCTCCAACTTTGACATTTTTCTTCTTTTTTCCAGCAAGCAGAAAGACACATGAAGTGGCTGATTGACCCTCTCCCTGTCAATGTTAGAGTGGTGGTGTCTGTCAATGTGGAGACATGTCCTCAAGCTTGGAGGTAGGTGCTTGAAATCTGAAAAATCACATTCAAATTATTTTTGTGTCTGGTACAAACTTTTATTATTTACTGGCAGTGCAGTGGTATGCATTTCTAAATACCTTCCTGTAGTATTGCCATTTATAGCTGTCACTGTCTTTCTAGACTGTGGCCAACACTCCACTTAGACCCGTTGAGTCCCAGAGAGGTCAGGAGTGTTGTTAATGCAGAGTGCCAAACCATGGATCTCAAACTTGCCAAGGATCAGGTCGGTTATCTTACGACTGTCCTCTGTTTTTAAAACTTGAATATTTGGTTGTGTGGAAACACATTGTTGTTGTTAATAGGTATGTTTTTTTTCAGCATGCTGCTTATGAAAGTTGTATCTTTGTTCCAGGAGAAGAAGCTGGAAAGGCACTGCCGCTCTGCATCCACCTGCAATGCATTGTATGTCACACTACTGGCAAGGATGATCACCAGGTTAGCCAACACTGTCTTTGCAGTTCAGATGTCTTGATCGTCACAGACAAATTCTCTTGTCTTCACCTTCCAGCATTGATTCAACAGTTTGACCCACTGAAATGTGGTTTTAGGTCTGTCAGCTGTTTTAATTGTCCATTTAAAGCAACGGCAATACTTAAAAATATAATTCTGTGTATTTTTACTGCTCTTTATCAAAGGGAAAAGACACAGGACATACAAATTTAAATTTTTGTTTATCTGATCATGTGTATGTTTTGTTACTGCCCAGCAGTAGCTCGTGTTGGTCACTGGAGAAGAGCCTTGAGCAGTGCCTACAGTGTCAGGACACCATGTCACTCTACCGCCTGGCACTTAAGATGACGATGAACTCCCTCAACAATGACAGAGAGCGACACATTATGAGAGAGGTGACCTATATTGAGACAAAATAACAGTAGCATCTTTGCATTTAAACACAAGGTTTTCTTGTAGTGTGTAAACTGCATGCCTATGTTTAGCTTTGCCAACACATTGTGGTTTGTTGGTGTTCTCATGACACATTTTTCCTGTGTTTAGTTGGTTACATCAGATTTTCTGCATTATGTTATTATGCAGGATGGACTCTATGAAGGACTCCTGGTCCTCCATAATGGGATTTTTTTCTGCACGCATCAGAGGAATATGTGCTTTTTTCTTTTCTCCTTAGATACTGTGCCTTGTATGTGCCAGCCATAATGGAGTGAGTGAATCAGAGGTACAAGACCTTTTCCCAGAGCTGGAATTGCCTGTTCTGTCCTCACTGCTCTACTGTCTGAACAGACTCTGCATTGTAACCCTCCGTTGTGGGCTAATCAGGTTTCATCACTTGCAGGTAACTGAGCTCATTGGCCAGTAGAATTACAGAGCATGAACTCATGTAATCATAGATAACTCAGTTTTAACTGAAGACTAAACGCATTCAAATATTATCCATGGGACACAAAATATATGGACGGATACATTATGTGTGATTGTGTGTCTGTGTATCTGTCAGGCTTGGGAAGCTGTGAGGTTGGAGTTTCTGAGTGGAGGAAGCAGCTCTGCTACTTACAGAGAGAAACTGATCCATTACTTCAGCCAGCAACTCAGGTGCTGCAGAGTGGCCTTTTTTTTTTTTCCCCAATGCAACTCGATTCACATTCTTCCGTTCGTACAAGTCATGTCATCGTATGTGTGTCTGTGTGTGTAGCCATGATCGTGTGACGTGGCGTGTAGCAGATGAGCTGCCCTGGCTGCTCCAACAGCAGGAGGACAGGACTAAACTGCAACTCAGCCTCTTAAACCTGTTTGTCTCCCAAAACCTCTACAAGAGGTACACATTTTTTTGTCGATATTATTACAAAGTCTGCCACATTTGTTCAGGTATTGTCTTATAGATACTTCCATGACTCCCATGCGTTTTGTTTTTTAGGGGTCATTTCTCTGAGCTGCTAGCCTATTGGCAGTATGTGGGCAAAGACAAAAGCTCCATGGCCACTGAGTACTTTGACTCCCTGAAACACTATGAGAAGAGCTGCGAGAGTGAAGACAGCATGACCAAGCTGGCAAACTTGTATGAGACCTTGGGACGTTTCCTCAAAGACCTGGGTCTCCCTAGTCAGGTACAGTGCATGACTATAATATTTAAAAGACTATTAGCTTTTGATGGACTAAATGAATTAATGTTTATTATTCACCACAAATCATTTTCTGCCTTGTTTATTTCTTGTTTTCATTTACATACATAGCCTACATAAGTGTCAATTCTTATTTTCTGTTTAGGCAGTGGCCCCTTTACAAAGATCCCTTGAGATAAGGGAGACAGCCCTGGACCCAGACCATCCCAGTGTAGCTCGCTCTCTGCACCAGCTGGCCGGGGTTTATGTTCAGTGGAAGAAGTATGGAAACGCTGAGCAGCTGTACAAGCAGGCCCTGGAGATAAGTGAGAACGCCTACGGTGCTGAGCACGCCAGCGTGGCACGAGAGCTGGAGTCACTCGCCATGCTCTACCAGAAACAAAACAAGTAAATGTCACACTCTTGGTGTTGACTTGCATGATGTCATTTCAAATTATTGTTTATGTAGTATAATTTATTGATTCTTCCAGTAAGGCAATGTGTTTACAGCGAGTCATCCCACCTGTGCTGATCTTATGACCTCATTAAAAGTTAAACTATAAGTAAAACACTCAGTCAAAGCAGGATTCCATTTAAAATACACCTATTTAATGGCTTACACCTGGTACTTTTACTATCAGGTATGAACAAGCAGAGAAGCTCAGGAAGAGGTCAGTGAAGATACGTCAGAAAACTGCTCGCCAGAAAGGTCATATGGTGAGCATATTTCTCAGATACACACACACTTAGTCATACTTACTTAATCAGTCATATTATACCTGCCTTTTGTCTGTTCCCCCCCTTCCAGTATGGCTTTACTTTGTTGAGGCGCAGAGCCCTACAGCTGGAAGAGCTGACCCTGGGGAAAGACTCCGCTGACTGTGCCAAGACACTTAATGAACTGGGTGTCCTGTACTACCTCCAAAACAACCTGGAGTAAGGCTACATTCACACCTAACAGCTGGCATGCGCATAAACAAAGCCATATAACACTTTCAGGAGCTGTCACGTGGCCCGAATGATTGGCATTCAGAGATTTGTCAGCATGCTTACTTTCCACCTCGCTACAGTACGTCCAACATTATGTAACCTCCCTCTCTTTGATCTCACCAGTGCAGCCAAGGTGTTTTTGACGCGCTCTCTGGAGATGCGTCAGCGTGTCCTCGGTCCAGATCACCCGGACTGCGCTCAGTCCCTCAACAACCTGGCTGCGCTGCACACAGAGAGAAGGGAGTATGAAACAGCTGAGGACATGTATGAGAGGGCGCTAGACATCCGCAAGAGGGCCTTGTCCCCAGACCACCCCTCGCTGGCATACACACTCAAACACCTGGCCATGCTCTATAAACGCAGAGTGAGACACGCGTGCCTTTTGACAGAGACATTTTAATAGTTCGTCTTTTGAACAGCTCACCTGGTGTTGGTGTTCTCACCTGATTTGAAGATGTGTATGTGTTGTACAGGGGAAGCTGGAGAAGGCTGTGCCACTGTATGAGCTGTCTCTGGAAATCAGGGAAAAAAGTTTTGGGCCCAAACACCCCAGTGTGGCCACAGCGCTGGTCAACCTGGCTGTAATCTACTGCCAACTGGTGAGAATGTTCTTCATGCCTCTTCAGTCCACATACTCCAGACTTGAATATATATTTGTATATATCTATTTTAATGGTGTAGACATGTGTAGCTGTATTTTAGACTCTAAAGAAGACAACTGTGAATTCCTTTGTCCTTTGCAGAAGAAGCACAATGATGCCTTGCCTCTCTATGAACGAGCACTGAAAGTGTACGAGGATAGCTTGGGCCGCTCACATCCTCGCGTTGGAGAGACGTTAAAAAACCTGGCTGTGCTTAGGTACAGTACTGAAGTTACAAACAGTGGACTGACATTTTGCTATTCAGAAGTTAACCAATTAGATATGAAAGTTATATGTATTTTTTTACACGTAAGAATCTTTAATCTTTCTTTTTCATTTTGTAATATAGCTATGAAGAGGGGGACTTTGAGAAAGCAGCGGAGCTTTACAAGCGTGCAATGGAGATCAAAGAAGCAGAGCCATCGTTGGTGTGTGGGAACGCTCCGTCCCGCCACTCTTCCAGCGGGGACACATTCAGTCTGAGGGGACCTGCCCCCCTCCCACAAGCCCCAAGGTGACTCTGTCAAGCCAGGATGACAAAAACATCAGACCCCACGGTTTTATCAAAAAGAGAACCATCCTGGTCCTCACACTATGATGATCGATTATCTGTTTTAGGTTTTGGTGAAATATACTGTAAGTGCCCTATTAGTCTGTGAAATCTGTGTATTTGCCAAAAGTATTTATGAATATTTCTGTAGTATTAACATAATCATGTATGTATATAACTTGGGACATCTGTTATATCAGTCCTTTTAAGGGCCTAGAACTCAGGTTTACACTATTTCTAATTCAGACTCAAACATTTCAGTCCTCTTTATAGTGAATATTGTTCAGATAGCAGTACAGATTCCTTTGCAGGTATGGAACCCCTCCATCCAGAAGGGCTTGGCATATTCTAATACATAAAACATGACTAACAAGAACAGACACATTTGGTGCTTTCTGATATACAATAGATGTTGTTCTATGCACTCTTTCAAGTTTCCTTTTTTGTGAATTAGATATACATGTATGAAGAAAACTCAAATTATTTGATTTTTAAGGAATATTTTTAAAAAAATCTTAATCATAAGGAGATAAAGTATGAACTATAAAACATTCCAACAACACAATATGCTGTTATCCCTTTTGCCAAAACTATTTAGAGAATATTAATTAGCAAGGCAATCGAACCTTGGTTTTGTTTCCAAGTTTACATTCCTGACATTTTGAATGAAGGATTTCTGAGAGCTGCTATCTCTAAAATCAAATGTGCCAAAGTATACGATTTCTTATGTTTATGTCACACACCATGTTTACCTACAAGTATTAAAAAAAAAGGGAATATAGGAACCCAAGATACGAGTCCAAAAACAAGCCTCGACCACATTTGAGGAACATCTTTGGTACTGGTTTTATGCTGTGTTTATGCAAAACTAAATGTACATTTATGTGTTAGATTAAGTGTTTTTAAAGGGAATTGTTAAAAACATGATGGTACCACATGCATCTCCGGGTACAATGAAGTAATGATCTATTGTCTGACTGAATATACATAAAGTCAAAAGGGACACAGTGTACCAAAACCTGTTATTTCATTGCCAAATATAGCACATAGTGTATCTTAAGTGCATTTGTTTTGATATATTCATGTATTTATGTAATGTAATATAATGTAATTAAAAGCTGTATAGGGCAACAACAGCAACAATCACATGCAGTAAATCAAAAAGATTGTATTCCATCTAATAAATACTTTATTGAGACAAAGTAAACATTGTCGATCAGTAATGTTGCAGCAGATATTCTGTTAAAGCTGAGTGAAATGACAGAGCACATACATTAAAAGGTTGGTACACACATTCATTAACAGTGATCTAGTTTATAGACAATTAACCAGAGATGGTTCCAATTCCAAGTGCAACACATCTTCCCAGTCCATCAGCAAATTACACACTTGACTGCTTTTGCATTTTTTGTGCCATCAGCAGCACTTTTCATGCATTTACCTCCCATAATTGTTAGAAGTTGTTGATATTAATTGGCTTTTTGGCCCCCAAGTGACCATCATAAGATGCTTGTTATCAAAGAAATCATCGGAATAGAGCGACAAGAGGCATCTGAATAGCAGAAATACATCTTCAGATTGCCGCCTACAACTTTCTCATCTGAGCCATCAAGTCCTCTAAGCTCTGTTCAGTCTCCTCCACTGCCTCCCCGCGTATTGTATCCTGGTTCAAACAAAAGAAAACAAAATATTATCAAATTTTAGTTGAATATGCCTTTTAGTCAACAAAAACGCTGACCCTTATCCACACCTACATGACTTTTGGATTAATTTCCTACCTTCCAGCCAGGCAGGCAGTAATATCATTTTAGACTATGATATGAAAATCAAACTGGAGACTAGAAACTTTTAAATTAATGAGCTGACACATGAAAAACTATTTGTAAAGTCCTTTAAAGCCTTGTTGTCTTAAACAATACTGACCGCAGCTGGAATGGTGTAAGCCACAGTGATGCCTTCTGGGAGGTCAGGCACGGTGCCTGATGCAGCCTGTAACTCTTTCTCAGTCACCTCAGATACTAGTTCAATACCTGCACAGCACAATTAGTGTTAATACACATTTATTGCACACTATAGATCTGACACTGCTAGTTGGAATAGTTGTTTGTCGCTCACCCCACTCATTTTCCTCGTGTACAACCTCTTCCTCTTCCTGTACAACTTCCACTTTGGGCCGCTCCGCTTCTTTCTTCTGAAGGGGAGAAATTCACACAGATAGACGCTGTTAGCATTCTCATCTGGTACAGCGCCATGTAAGAGTTAGCATCGCAATACTACTTGAAAACAAAAGAGCACACATACACACCTTATACTCCTCCTGTTGTCTCCTGCAGTGGCGGTCATTACACTGGGGGTTGGGTTTCATGGCCATGGTGGGGAAGAAGTCCTGCATGGCGTTGTAGCCAAGATAATAACTGACAGTCCCGAACTTTAACAAATACCTGTGAGACAAAACATTCACTTTACATCTTCAAAGTTACTCATGTCAGGTTTCTCACTGGCCATAAATGACATTACTTACTTGAGGACATTTTGCACCAGGAGGCCTGCAACCACACCCATTGTTGTTGGTAAGCTGGCAGCACAGACACCCTCCCTCTTTAGGGTCTTCTCATCGATGTTAGCCGCCACCACCAGAGGAGGAGCACACTAACAAGGGATATGATTGGTATGTTTCTCACAAGGAAATATTGCAGTATTATGTACTGTCATTGTAAGAGTTGCACATATTTTCAGTGCAAAGGAAAGTACAAAAATGTGGAGAGTAAACAAAATGTTGGTTGTGTGTGGTTGCTGTGTGGCATGTTGACATACAGCAAAACAGGCCGTCTCTCCAGGGATGATGAGCTGGATGTGTCCTGATACAGCATTCTCACTCACACCAGACTCCATCCAGATTTGACCGAGTTCATTGCAAGCCTGAGAGAAACACGATAAAATGAAAAAAACTTGCAAAAGTAACGTGTGCAAAGTATTGTGTGTATTATGACAGTTAATGTACTCACTGTATTGATGGCCATTCTGGCCTCAAAGTTGTCCACACAGCTTAGGACCAAATCCACCGCCTTCCCATCTTCCAGCCCTCCATGACTGAGAACACACAGAATAACTTATGAAGGCCTGCTCTACTGAGGGCACACAAGAAGAAGACAAGAAACTAGAGAGTAGGAATACCCACCTGATGCGGTCCATGAAATGTGTGAAATTATCCATTGTGGTGATGTTGTAGTTGTGAGTCTCAAACGACACATCTGGATTGATGTTTCTGTTGGGAAAATGGAGTAACGTGTCAGCAAGTAGAAACCAAATGTCTCAATTTCAGGGGAAAAGTGGATTACTATTAACAACAGCATACCTGAGTGTGTGCTCGGCTGCTTCCACTTTACTCAGGCCTGCCTGGTGAGGCTGGAAGAACAGTCGGTTCATGTTGGCCAGCTCTACTTTATCGTAGTCAAAGAGGAGCAACTGCGATGTAACAAGAGACGAGATTGGGGTAAGCACAGGCAGACAACCTACTGAACAAGATGAACAAGAATAAGGTAGGAGAAAAAAATGGAAGAAATAATCAAGTTTGTATTACCTTACCAATGCCACATCTAGTGAGCATTTCAGCTGTCACGCTGCCCACTCCCCCAACGCCGACCACAGCTACTGTGAATGTCCGGATTTTCTGTCAGCACATTTGGAGATTATTATTCATGATTCTCGCTTCAGAAAACCTTCATCAGGGGTGCACTGACAGGTATCTGCTGATGTCAGCTATAAAAAGCAATACTAGTTTTTTTTTTATTATCAAGTCAGTTTACCTGGCAGGACAGCACAAATGTAAAAAGGTCTTAAAACACGATTGCTTGTCTGAAAGAACAGGTTTTACACCAGCATTGTACAATCTAAAATGCATATTGGTTTCAATATTAGCTGATATAGGGGGGAGAGCGTGTGCATAGTGTGTATGAAGAGAGGGAGGGTATTGGCAATTGCTATTGGCTTTACAAAACATCAATTCATCCAGTCCATACCTTTAAAATGTCAAATTAATACCTTACACGTATTTTTGTGTGTATTATAATTTATGTTATGAGTAAACAAGCAACCACAAACTAATTTTTCTCAATGAGAGAGGACAACTATCAAGAAACAAACCTCATAATCTTCCACGATGCCCATCCTCTTCAAAGCCATTAAACGACTGCAATGAAAACACAGCTGAGATTAGCTTGTGGTCTCCGGAATACCAACATATGGACTGAGTGACTCACTAGGCGTAGCCTCTTCACTATGAGCACTAAAACACCCAAATAAAACATAGAAATTGAATAAAAGCTTACCTGTATGGGTTGGAATCCACAACTTCGGCGCTCATTTTGTCAATTTTCGGTCTGTGGTGTGCCTGGCTGTGAGCATCCTCCGCGGCACAGTGCTGCTGCTGCTGCTTACACTTTATCAATTCATTTTCCAACTCTCTCACGCGGAGCTTCAGTTCCTCCACTGTCGCCATTTAGGAAAACGAACCCCGCGCACTCAACAATATAAAGAAAATATAACGTTACCCAAATGAAACCGCAAACAAACTGTGTAGACGGTTAAATCTGTACAGAAAAGTACACGTCTTCACAACTCACATCAGCTGTCAGGATGTGCGTCCACGTAAACAACGTCCGTGCAGAAAACGAGTGTAACGTTCTATGAACGTTCCTACATAATTTACGGGATATTTGGACATTTTTCTTTGCGTATGAGCTGTGACTGTTGAATAATTTCAGGTAATTGTGTTTTTTTTTTTTAACTCTGTTGACTTTCTTTACAAAATCAACCCGAACAGAATTACGTTTAAAGACGTTACGTCGGGTTATTTTTTCCCACCCGCATTCTGCGAAGACCCGCCCCTACTCTGCCTCTGATTGGCTCTGACCCTGATATTACCAACCAAACCAACGAAAGCAACGAGTGCTACTAGCCAATCAGAGGCAGAGTAGGGCGGGTCTTCGCGGAATGCGGATGAGAAATAATGCCGTTACGTCGAGTGTGTGTACATCCGTAAACGGTCCGACCATTATCAACACAGCTAGCTCAACAATGCACCTGGAAACTATTAATCTACTTTAACTGAGACATGGAAGAGTTGACAACTCCTGTCCGACAACACCATAAATTCAGTGTTGGCAGACTTCAAAGATATCTGTCTGTCAAGTCGAGGGTGTCAAATAATGACACACTCACTGTCAGACAGTACAGGTAAGTAAGACAGAGAGTGCAGGCTTATTTCACAATTTGTCAGCAACGTATTTTTGTGCAATTCTTGTTTAGTTAACTGATAACAAGCTAACTGCTTCCTGTTGTTTTATCAGCACTGGTCAATCCAACCCCACTTTCCTAATTCAGACACCTTCAAAAAGCTATGTCCTCAGGAAGAAACCTCCAGGTGAGCTGCTACCAGGGGCTCACAAGGTAAAGTTTGACAAGTACATAACTTGGGTCATTAAGAATGAAACGGTTTATTTCCAAAACCCAATTGTGAGTGGTCATTTCTCCAGCAGGGGGAGAAACTTCATTTGGTTTAGTCGACAGCTAAAACTGGGAGACATTCACATGTTTGTCAGTTATATAGTTATTTATCAGTTATTACCAAGTTAAAGAGACTGCCAGGGAAAAAAAGAGTTGTGAAAGCCACATTTACCAAAAAAGGAAAATACCGAATAACTGCTCACTGCTTGTAACAATCAAAACAAAAAATAAATAATACCCATAATTCTGGGTCCAGTCATTTCCAAATAGTTTCCTAGGATGGCTTTCATCTGCAATTTGCCCATAATTAGCACAAAAATACCCTTCCAAGAACCTTGAATCCACAAAACAAAATGTTACCATAATATCTTGAGTAGAGCTGAAACAATTTATCAATTAGTCAATCACCAGAAAATGAATTTGAAGCTTTTGTTTGTCATTAATGAAAATAAACTCAATATTTTTGGGTTTTGGACTCTTGGTCGAATAAAACAACACTTTTGAATATGTTAACTTAGATTTGGGGAATTGTTATGGTTTTTTTTCACTTTTTTTCTGATGTAATGTTATGTTTTGTAAGATTCATCGATTATTCAAGAAAATAATCAGCAGATTGATAATCGATAATGAAAATAATTGTTAGTTGAAGCCCTAATCCTGAGGCTTGTAATATTGGTGATGTTTTAGTGCGTCATGTTTGATCTTTGTGACTTCGTTTGCAGGTGGACAGGGAGTATCGGGTGCAGAAAGCCTTGTTCTCCGCTGGTTTCCCTGTGCCTGAGCCCCTCCTCCACTGCACCGATGCTGAAGTCATTGGAACAGAGTTTTACTTGATGGAACATGTGAAGGTGAGTTTGTGCCACCAAGGATCCAAACGTGAAGTCACCAGCTATAAATCCCTGCATGCTGTTTCACTTGATCTTTGCTTTATAGTCTAATGATAAAAGGTTGCTGATAAACTCTGGCTGCACATGCCTAATTTATGCCCAGGCTTCTAAATATGTACATTACTATCATATAATGGTGTCCATGAGATAAAAAGATACTGTAAAAAGTTACTATCCATTCCTATTGAGCAGGGGCGTATATTCAGAGATCTTCGTCTCCCTGGAGTGAGTGCAGCAGAGAGAACAGCTCTATATGTGGCTGCAGTGGAAGTGTTGGCAAAGCTGCACTCCTTAGATCTGGTATCACTGAACCTTGAAGGTTATGGGAAAGGATCGGGCTACTGCAGGAGACAGGTGAGATAAAACATTTTATATAGTTAATCAAAAAAACCTTAACGGTTAGTTAGATTGTAATATTCAGAATTGTCTTTCCATCTACAAAGGTGTCTACTTGGACAAAGCAGTACACCGCAGCCGCCCACAGAGACATTCCAGCCATGAACAAACTTTCCAATTGGTTGATGAAGAATTTGCCAGCCAATGATAACGAAGTCACGCTGGTCCATGGAGATTTCCGACTGGACAACTTGATATTCCATCCAACAGAGGTACAACCTCTCAAAATAGTCATTCTTTCCAATCTGAATGTGACTGTAAATGGATTACAGTATGTGTTTGTCATTAGGCACGCGTGATAGCCGTGTTGGACTGGGAGCTGTCTACCACTGGACACCCCTTAGCAGACCTGGCCTACTTTCTCATGCCTCACTACTGGCCCACAAGCTTCAATGTCATCAGCACAATGGGTAGCTTAAGAGGAATAGAAGGTAATGATAACAATAAATAAACACCCTGAACAGAATTAGTGGGTACAGAAAATTATCAGATAGAAGAACATTATTGGATATGTGTGTGTAGACTCACTGTATATCCTTGTCTCTGTAACTTTGTCTTTCAATGAGCAGGCATTCCATCTGCGGGCGACCTGATCTCCATTTACTCCCGGTGCAGGGGGATACCATCTGCTTTGCCACAGTTAAATTTCTACCTGGCTCTGTCAATCTTTAAGATGGCAGGAATTGCCCAGGTTTGCCCCTTTTTATATAAAAGTCAACTTTTTAGATATATACATACATTGGAATATAGCTTAAATGATATGATGGTCATTTTCACTATTGTCTGACATTTTATAGATAAAACAATTAAGCAATTCATCAAAAAAATCAAAAACAATAAAATAAATAAATAAAACAATTAATTACAATTGACTTCCTAACTACAGAGTGACCATGATGGATTTATCTTTTTTTTCCTCACATAATTTGCCCTTGTTATCTATTAGGGGATCTATGCTCGCCATCTACTGGGTAATGCCAGTGCTCCCAATGCAGCTCAGTTCGGCCAGTGTGTGGAGCCCTTGGCTACGGTTGCCTTGCAGCTTGAACAGAGGTTGGTTGCAGTTGTGGTTAATTGAATAATGTGATTGAGAGTTATTTAAGAAAATGTCTGCAGTTGTTTTTAGATGAGTTGTTTATCTATTGCGTTATTCAACAGTTACTTTTAAAATAAGTTGGATGTCATTCTGACTCATATCTGCTTTGCAAGTGATATAATTTGTGCTATTTATAACACTTCCATAAGCTTTCAGACACCCACATACTAGTATTAACAGAATATGGTCTTAATTTAGTGTTGTTTTAGGCGAGATCTTCCACCTGCTGATTGAACTTAAGCCAGCAACAGTTGGAATTTGGCATCCAGCTGCTGATTCCGATACTCCCTGCTGTCTTTTTAACGTGTGAGATGTGTTTCTTGCCAGGTGTCTCGCGAGTCCAACGGAAGACAGATTGTTTATCCAGACAGCTAAAGGTCAGGCTGTTCTCCAGCAGGTCAAAGACTTCATGAGACAATACGTGTTTCCTGCTCAGGAGGTCAGTGCCAAAAGCTGGCAAGGACATAAGAGAGATTTGTTTGCTCAGTTGGGCTTTTTACTTGCACATGAAAGCATTTGACAGAGCACAGCAGTTCACTTATCAGGACAATCAGGACTAATTCATTGAGCGAGAGAACAAGAAGTCTGTTGATTGTATAAATAATACCGCATAGCTCCCTTAATGCAGTGCAAAAGTTTGATGCTTAGAGGCGGCATTGCAAATCTTGTTTGTTTGTACTTGTGGAAGAAGTGGGCAAAGAAGAACAGCACATAACCAAGATATTTTTTTACTTGAAATTTGTTTCTCTCGTAGAGGTTCCTAACAAATCATGAAGTTGAAGAAATATTTCTGCACTCCTTTATGCCACAGGTTTCCACTGATGGAGGGAGCGCAGTAGTGAGAGTAGAGTCAAAAGGAAATCGGTTAATTTGGGCAATAAATTTCTATGACCTGTTTTTTTTTTTTTTTTCTCCAGGAAGTTGCAGAATACTTCTCCAAACACGCTCAGGCTCCACAGAGATGGAACACCCCCCAAATAATAGAAGATCTAAAGGTATGAAAAATACATGTCTGTATGTCTATTTTTCAGCAGGGATCTGTACAAGTGACGAGCTCTGATACAAACAATCATACAACACTCTGTATAATAACGTGTATCTGTGTGTTCAGGTGAAAGCCAGAGAGGCAGGGCTGTGGAACCTGTTCCTGCCTGCAGTCAGTGGTCTCACTCAGTTGGACTATGCCTACATCGCAGAGGAAACTGGACGCTGCCTCTTTGCCCCAGAAGTCTTTAACTGCCAGGCTCCTGGTAAAACGCTCTGCGTCATCCAGAGGTTGTTTAGAGGCCAAGAGCAGTAAAACACTCGTATGCTTACAACATGACCTTGCTTTGCAATATTTGTGTATATACAGCAATGATTAGATTTTCTCATGGTGTGGATAACATCCTCTTTAGGGAAGTGAAAAGCTCTCCAAAGATGAACTTTTCTACCTTGTTTTTATCTAACAACCATGCATTATTTTGGTTTATTTACTGGGTTTTGAAAATGTGAGTTATCTTTTTTTTCTCCATTTACGTTAAAACTCCAAAATTGGTCTTTTTAAGGTGTTTGTTTGTCAGATGAGGTATGATTAGAGGAGCATTTTTTTTTTTCAAATTTACCGGAAGACAGTGTGTATTATCCGTCTCCACAGATACAGGAAATATGGAGGTGCTTCACATGTTTGGCAGTGAGGAACAGAAGAGAAAATGGTTGGAGCCTCTACTCAGAGGAGAGATCCGCTCCTGCTTCTGTATGACAGGTATTTCCATAATCATGTCCACCTGCTTATTCACATTTCACACATGCTTCCATGTGATGGATCAGTGTGCTTCACAAGAAGACACACACAGAAGAACATTATGTTTAAAATCAGTTAAAAAGGGGAAAGCCAAATTTTAGGAATGCAGGAGTAAAATACTAGGAACATAAGTATCTTTCAGAACCAATGTTACGCCCGGTCACAAGGCATGTCCTCAAATATTTGTTGTGCTTTTCTGCCAAACATTCCTGTGTTAGAAATGGTCTTAAATGCGCCAGGTTACTGCTCTGCAAAAGCCTTGTTTTAAAATTCTCCATACCAACAGCCATCACTATGAGTAATTTCTCCCTGTTTTTCGTCTGTTTCCACACTGCCTGGAAACAGTGCCATTTTGTTGCCAGAGGTAATTACATTGGGTGTGAACCTCACTGTGGTTTTTGTAAACACAGATGGTGATTTTTTGGATGTTTTTTTGTCATCAGGTGGTTTGACTTAACACTAGATGATGAAGAACAGGAACCTCCATCTTGTAGTGTTAAACAATTTTAACTTCTGACTCTGTTAAGGGTCATCTCATGTACAGTTCAAGTATGGAAAAAATGTGAGTGTGCTCTATTTTTACTAACCATTGTGCCTGTGGTTTGAGGTGGAATCTGGAATTTTGGAAAAATAATATAAAGCAAATGCAGCGGACTGGAGATGTAAAACGTTTTAGATTCTCATGCCTTATTATCTTTATTTGGTGTAAAAAATGTCGTTAGGGTTAAGCTGACCTATGATCCCTCCCCTAGAGCCTGATGTGGCCTCCAGTGACGCGATCAACATGGAGTGCACTCTTCACAGGGACGAGGACAATTTCGTCATAAACGGCAAGAAATGGTGGAGCAGTGGTATGTCTATTTCCATCTCTGAGTCATATAAATAAAATAAAAACTGAAGCCTGAACTTTAAAACTCCTTAAACCGTAGAAGGTTTTCAAAAGAGTAAACCAGAACTGTTTATAGTCCATAATGGACGCTTTCTCAAGATGTTAACAAGATGTTGTAACAAAGCACTACAGAGATACCAGTAAAAGGTTATAGAATGAAACAACAACAAATAGTCAGTGTGTGTCCATCAAATGACATTTAATCCATAATTAATTGGATGACACTAAATGAGAAAGCAGATAAATGCTCTTAAAATAAATGTTAATATAGCTTGTAATGGATATTTTGCCTTTTTTTTTTTTTTAGTTCAGGCTATCTGACTTCTGGCTGGCTAAATAAATTATCTTTGTTTGTATTCTCTGTTTTAAAATTACTTAACAACATAATTTGATGCAAATAAGTCGCCAACATCATAAAGCTTTAAGTGTGTAAGGATTTAATTAAGAGTTATTGTTTAAATATCCAAAGCTCATATTAGTGTTTTAGATGTTAATCATGCACCTCTTCAATCACTGTGAACTGAAAGATATTTCAGATGTTTCCTCTGACACAGATGTGGTCTGACGTTTTTGCTTTGTGTTATGTTTTTTTTTTCCTGGCACAGAATCCCTTCCTGTCACTGGAAACTGAGTACTATGGTTTACCAAAAATGAGCAGAATTTCCATAATTTGTGGTCTGTTATATAGGTCTTAGTTAGTCACTCTTGAAATTTCCGTCAGGGGAAAAAGACTTCTTGGGTTGTGAGAATGTCCTCTACCAGCATGAATATAGGAAAGAATGCTGTTGTGTTGATAGCCATTTCTATACTTCCAGTAATCTATTGCTGCTTTTGTGGATCCTAAAAACTAATCTTATTCTAGTAGAAATCAGTGACAGTGATGTGCCTCTGCACTGAGCCATGATCGAGGCACTCTCAACCCAACCTCATTTAAAAAGGGGAAGTAAAACTAAAACAATGTTGTGTGTTAATTGAAATGACGTAAAATGATCGTGTTTTATTACGGTAACTCATTCTTTCCTCTGCCAGCTCCTTGTTAACATGTTGCGGGGGTTTCCCAAGCTGCTGTCCAAGGTTGCTTGGCAGCCGTCCCAATGTGTCCCTTAAAGGAGGATCCCTGTATTTGTTTTGTATTTGCACAGTATCGTTTTCCTTAGAGTAATGGAAGGAAAAGAAAAGACATCTCATCTGTGGCTTTTTGCTGTATTTCATCCTAATAGTTACAGAGGAAGTACCCGCATTACCCGCGTTTTAGTGGCTTTCATCCACCATAACTGACTGGAAATGTGGGTCCACCCACTTGATGAAAAACCTATTATCAATATGGACAGAATGATAGTGTCGTCTTTGTTTTCCCTTTTTCACTAAAGTTGTTTGTGGCAAACTCAGTTGTTAGATGGGAGGGTCTATGGATGTTTCCATGCAGCTCTATGGTGTGGAAGCTATAAGACTGTCCCATTGGCATGAATGTACTAAAATGATTCCCAGACCTGCAACAGTCATAGGCATTTTTATTTTCTCACACACTCACACAAGCACACTCTAAACTGTACACATGTTTACTATTTTTAGTAAACTAATCTTATTACGCTAGTCTTATTTTGATCTATGATGTGAATCTGGGTCTGACTATAATTAATTCAAATTAAATGCAGATTGTAAAGGCTGGCAGCTTATTGAAACATAACTAAGTAGTGTCATGCAAGAATGAAAACTTCCTCGTTTACTTATTTAGTCTTGACATGCTACTTGATACTTGTATTTCCTAAGTACGCATAAATTACTGTTTTGGAGACGTTTTGAGACTGTAACCTAAGCTCTTGTCTCTCTAGCCAGACACACCTGGTTTGTGTATAGCACAGACTCCAGTTCCCACGCATCCAAACTGTAAGCCATTACAGTGGAAAGAGGATGACTAAGAGGTACTGTAGATGGAGAGAAAGGTAAACAGTTGAATCGTTTTTAGTCTAAAAGTGTTAAGGAGCTATTTGGTGGGTGAGAGGGTTTTTCCACATGAAATCCACCCCTGTCTGTCATAGCTACGGTTGTGAAAACAAGCCTGAATAAAGCTCTTGGAGTTTAGCCATCCAGCTACAGAAATTTGATCTGGTGATGATATTCACTTGTTTTTATCTGGCTTGAACATAATGTTATATGATGGCTTTGAGTCATTTCAAAGGGGGAAAAGATCAAAAGTCACCCTTTTTAACAGTCCAGAGACAGCATTTATATACCCCTAAAATGTTAAATCATTATATAGAACTATGAATCGCACTCCACTGCAAACCATCTGCTCTCTCAAACTCGGATTATTGAAATAATACGGATGAAAAACACCTGTCACGCTTGAAGTTCCTCTGAGGAACATGCTTCTTACTATATATGTTATACTGTTTCCCAGTTTGATGGTGTGGGGTCTTTCCTGTTGTTTGCTGTTCTTTGTTTGCCAAATGTTTTTCAATTTAATGGGTCACCCACTGTGCAATCAAGCCGACACTCATCAACCCCAAAGCCACAGGATATAATAAAATGAAATGAGATGCATATGATCTCATTTAAGGCAGCACAGACTGTAAGGTTGAATTTTAATTGTCGTGGGTAACCAGAGAAGTCCTCTGAGGATCGTTAGTTTCAGCTGTCTTTAATTGCAACAGATATTGGAAGATGCATGTCAGTGAAAATCTTTGTTCTTTTATTTAACAAAATACATCATTTATACAGAATACTTAGGTTAGTTAGTGCATATAAACCCACTGTGCATATAGATATTACACTGAAAATGACTATTTATGGTTATTGGTGTCTATCTTGTGTGATAGTTAAGATATGTAGATATATAAACATAATTTTCTATAGGTACCTATAAGAAAATCGATACATGGTTTGAGTCTTTAAGCTGGAGTGCAGGACTTTTGTCTCCCCCCTCTGGCAGTGAGAGTAAAGTGGGGCGCTTGGCTTTGAGTACAAAGACATTACTAGGACGAGGGGAGGACATTTCTCTTCGTTTGATAATGTAAAGTTACACTTGTCTGTCGGCTTCCCGAATTATTTTTAAAAAGACGAGAGAGAGCTGAGAGCACCAGCGAGCGAGAGAAAGAGCAGCTGTTGTCTAGCGAGCTAGAGAGTGAATAAAAAATAGGGAGCGGTGGTAACAATCAAGCCGGTGAATCAGATCAATATGATGTTATCTTCTGATTGTTTCACAAACACGCCTACACCCCAACACACCTCTGCTCAACCCTGCGGCGGTGCTGCAACACCTGATTTGGTCTGCATATGACCTCACTCAGGTATGCAGCACACTCTCATGTGCGCCCTGAATGACAGGCACGCAGAGAGGGCTGGTAAAAAAGGATATGTTTTGATGGTCCACCGGCCCAAAAATGCATTTTTTTGACAGCCCAATGGGATGTGTCACAGTATGCCCGATGGCCAGTACATACTGGCCATAACCTACCAAATGGTGGATAAATTGTTTTGAGCATCACACTACCCCTGCGTATTGACTCGTTTCATTATTAGAATTTGATCCATTCGGTCCCATAACATCAGAAAGTCTAGAAGGGCCGCATGATTAACGGCCAAACAGCTAGCATGGGAATGTCTCCCCGACATGAGATTTAAAAACTCTGTATACTGTGAAATACAGAGAGATTTATCTGGTGGTGATGGGCTTAATCAGCATTGTGTGAACTCGTTTGGTGAAGGGCTTAAATGTAACTGACATTCATTTATATGTAAAAGTTCTGCACTTCAGGTTTAAATAGTAAAGGTGGTAGTGTCTTGATCTTCCGAACCAGACTGTGATTGCGTCTGAGTGCGTGCGTTGAGTGCGATCTCCACCGCCGGCACGTCGTTGACATGTCTTGGGTGTCTCCCGAGTCGCTGTCCAAGATGCTTGGCAGCCTTGAGGACGTGTCCCCTGAAGGAAGAACCAATGAAGGCATAAAGGACAGGGTTAATGCAGGCATGAGTCAGTGCCAGGCTCTCTGTCACTTGAACAGCTTGATCCAGGCTCTTGCTGACTTCGCAGTCGGTCACAAGGATGTAGATGATGTCCAGCGCTCTGCACAGCTTGACCACGTTGTAGGGCAGCTGAGTGAGCAGGAATACGGCTACCACAGCCAGCAGAACCCGCAGGGCGCGCCACTTCCGTTCTCTTCGCACCCCAGCTGCCTGGCTGAGCGCCCGCCCCACCCAGCAGTAGCACACCACCATGACTAAGAAAGGGAGCAGGAATCTGAGGGTCACCTCCAGCAGCTCCAGGGCAGCCTTTGTAGGTCGGGCCATGCTGTGTGGGTAGATAGCTGTACAGGTCATCCGGTGGTGGGAAGGCTTCACTGTGGAGAAGACAAGTTCGGGAAGGCCAAGAAAGCTGGCTACAACCCACAACACCACACACACCAGGAGCCACTGTCTCCTTACCCAGGGGCTGGTCCCGGTCCTGCCTGTTGCATTTTGGGCTATGGCTCGGTAGCGATCCACACTGATACACGCCAGCAGCAGCATGCCGCAGCTGAAGTTGGTGCTGTAGAGGAAGGAGGTGATCTTGCAGGCTACCGAGCCCAACTTCCAGCCATGGACAGCATCGGCCGCCCAGAAAGGCAGGGTGAGAAGAAGCAGCAGGTCCGAAATGGCGAGGTTAAGGATGCACACATCTGTCAGGGTTCGTAGTCGCAGCCGTGATGTGTAGACCACCACTACCAGAGCATTCCCTGCCAGGCCCACCACCAGAGCCAGGGTGTAGATGACCGGGAGGAAGACACCGGCAAAAGAGCGCACTGTCTCTTTGTCACAGACAGTGTGTTCGTAGCTGTAATCATAACTGTCATTTAAGCTGGCGTCCTCATCGTAATGATAATAGAAATCCTCCATGTTTTGCTGTACAGAAAAAAACAGAGTGCAATTTAAATGGGTAAACATTTCACTTTGCCTTTTTAATTGCTCATGTTGTGATGTATGGTCTATATAATCAATCCATTGAATAACAATATAAGTTGTGCGTTATTATATAACAGATTGGTAGTAGAACAGAACAAGGTATATCTGTAAAACCATGAGCTTTTCATCAGAAACAGGAGTTCTTTCTGTGTTCTGCATCAGAGGAATCTCTCCTGCATGGTTTCCCTAATGGCATAAGCCCTGTCTGTCTAAACAGTGTGTGGGCTTTAAAAACCCCAGTGAACACAATTCTGAAAGAAAAGCAGGAAAGAGACTCTCCGAGCATCTAATTATCCTTTGAATTCAGTTAGTTTGTATTCTGTTGGATACTAAGTGATCTAAAGGCGTTAAGAAATTGCAAACCTTTTGGTGTACTACCCCTTTAATCACAATCTCAGACTATGAATCAACAGTAAGAAGAAGAAAATATCAGTATTTATAAATCTGTCAAAACTGACAGTACAAGCTGCACTGCAAACTGGTTATATTTACTATGTATTATGTAGGACAATGTAGTCTCAGCTTGTAAACCCTGATCTGATCTGTGAACACATGGAGCTACATGTACAGTTCCATGTTCTTTTCTTTCTCTCGTCATTTTGCCTGGACAGGAAATATGGGGAGGTGAGATGAGCATGAACATGCGAGTGCAACCAAGGTCTCTGGCCAGACTCAAATTCCAGGACGTTACTTTACTGTATATGGTATGTGCCGGTTCAACAGGACATCCCATTGAAGTCACACTTTCATCCAGGCCCATTATGTTTTTAACTCCCGTCCCCAGTTGTTGATTCCAGATGGAGATGTCTAAAGCCTACAGTACAGTACTGTGTGTTTGTGGATGCACATGTTGACTGTCTTTGATCGAACACAGAACTTTCTCATCGCTTTGAAAAATATCTTGCAATCCCTTAAGGAACAACATGATCGAACAGAGTTGAAATGAATAATCACACAGAGACTGATAACTGAAATAAAAGCACAGCATCTTACATGACTGATGATGTAATTCCTGGCATTTTATCATCATAACATCATTTTAGCAAATCACATTTGCCACTGAGATGACAGCCGTGCTTTTATTGAAAAAAGTCCAGGTTTGTTATATAATGTGTCGTTATCTCCCAATTGGGAGAAACAGGAGTTACTGAAACAGATGTTTATTGGAACATTCAAAATATTTCAAGTATTCCACTTTCTTCAGCAGATGCTCTTCATGTGTAAGGGTTGCATGATTGGTTGATACAAGTTTTTATGATTTTTTTTAAATGTTGTTGTTATATTTTGTTATCACATGTATCTAAATATAGAAATAAAACACCCAATAGATTGTTTGCCACATAAATGACTGATATATTTGGATATATAATTTAATAGTTAGACAATAATAAAAAATGTTTTTGGTCGATAACTGATCATAATTAGAAATACAGGCCTTTTTTTACTGATGTGTGTGCAAACAAACCTCATTGGAAAACCATAATAACTTTAGATTTAGCTGCTTAAGGTTATTCTATATATTAAAAGTCCTGTCAGTAAGTTAGGGAGTGTTTTTAATTTTGGTGGTGTGGCGACCTTTTTGAATAAGAAACAAAACAACTGTGGATAAAAACATTTAAATGAAATCCCTGAGGCTAAAACTGTGATATAATATAATATATTTAATAAGGATAAACTTAAGTTAGTGCTTTACATAGAGCAAAAAGTGACACAAACAGGCAAAAACACAACAGCCTAAGTTCAACTAGTTGTTATTATTACCTCAGCATGATTATAATAAAGTCATAAATATACAGAGCAGGACTTTGACTGCTACTCTTAAGAGTAAAGTAAACCTTTGACTATTGTAAAAACAAGGCACAATGTTTTCTGTGTATGTCATGGTGTAATAAGTAAATGTAGTTAGTTTTCTGACTTATATATAACAATACAAGCATATACAATAACTTAGATTTGACATGGTCAAATAAAAACAAGATCCAAACAGTGTTCTACATACAATACACCTCTGCCAGCATGGTAAGAAAGATATGAGAAAAAGATTTTTTTGAATTCTTCTTGTCATGGTTTTACTTGAAAAGAGTAACAAAATAAGTCAAGATTTTCTTACCTTGTGTCTGCTCCTTTTGTGGGCTTTATTTTAATCCTTGATGTCCACACACACACACACACACTCACACACTAAGAGTAAGTATCCTGTAGAGTATGCACTGCAGGACTGCAGTGACTGATCTCCTCGCCTCAGCCCGCCCCACTCCCTCCACTGCTGACACTCTGGAAACACCTCTCTTCATCACGTAGATCTCCATGCACATGTGTGTGTGTGTGTGCGTGTGTCTCTGATCGCGTGTCTCATGTTGCAGGATAAATGGATAAGACGTATTTGTTAATTCCTTTTTGTCTTTCCATGCCGGTACAAAGAGAAGCTGTTTTTCAATTTCAGATAAGCTGTTAACTGTTAGGTGTCAGGCAGGGAGTGGTTGCCCTATTTGTTTATGTCTGTGCAAGAAAATCACATCCATCCAACATGGATCATGATAGTCTTGTTTTTTTAAGGCCAATTGTTTATTGTGGTTTTCTGGAATGCAGCCTTTATTAGTTTTTCATGAGGGGTGTGTGCACATTGTTAAGCAACATCCTTAACATTAGCAAAGTAATCCTGTGGACTAAACCAATTTGTTTTAGATAGTTTTAACTTCAAAAATGTATGAATGATACTACCGTGTTTTGGCTTATTGGATTTTTTTTTTTATGAATTTCCATTTCCTTATTTCAGCTTCCTCAGCAACAGTCAACTTGTTTTTAATCCCTTCTGCCTGGTAATAATGTTTGGGAACAAAAAATAAATAAAAGCATGCCTCCATAAAATTCTTAAAGCTCATACATTTTTAGCAAAAAGAAAAAGGGGTTAGTTTTGAAGTTTGGCATCCTAACATGAGAGTTTGTATTGTACCTAAATATTTGGGTGTCACATTCTTAGGAAGGCAGATTAGTGTACTGGGAAGGTTTATTTTCATTCCAGCTGTGATAGGACATGTATGGGCAGGGCTGTTACATGACAGCAGGGCTCACCTTTATACCAAAGGCTACACAGGAGAACCCAAGCCGCCCCGGGCCAAACAGGCTTTCCTAGCTGCGGAGTAGCGTGTAAATTTGTAGTGCTTAATTACAGTGTAAGACGTATTTGTTCTCTTACTGTGTAATGTTCCGCAATCACAGAAGGAGCTGAGAAACTAAACATCGGCCAGATTGCGTCTGTGAAACGTTCACATGCACTCGTGCTGTGGTTCTCATACTGTGTAATATTCAGACTGTTGATTTCTCGTCTGTAGCTGTCTGGTGTCCATATGTCCTGTCCTTAGGGGACAGTTCTGCCATTTGGACGGAAGAATAAACAGGAAGGCAGACCATCGGTTACCCTGTCTTTGCCTAAGGGATCCAAGGCCACATGAGAGACTCAAAAGTGGGCTCCCAGCCAGAGAAATTCCAAAGTAATGCTGCATTTGGTCATTATCACTATTGTGCATTTGCACTATCAAGTTATCAAATAATTGACATCATTCCTGCCGGTATCCAGTTTATGTGAAAGTGATATATATGACATTGCCCTCTAGTGGGTATTTCATACAGTTATTTATGTTTTTGCAGCCATAAAAGAAGCAGTTTATCCTCATGACAAGCCAAACATTACTCAGAAAGAATCCAACTGAGGAAATGTAAATCAACTGGTGGATGTCTTAAATGGCTGTTCTCATGCTATCAATCAGTCACTGGTTCCATCCACATTTGTCTGTTCCCATTCGGCAATGTTTCCATCAACATTTGGGTCATGGAATGGTTAAGGACCGAGTCAGACTGTCAAAGCTTGTCCCATTGTTTGCTATACCACCGGACGGAAACAAAACAGGAATACAAATTAACCACAGCATTTCTGCCTTGTCCCTGCAGGTGCTGGCAATCCCCAATGCAAAGTGGCCATTGTGATGTGCAGGAGCAGTTCTCGGGATGTTAGCAGCAGGTCAGTAGAACAGTCATGTGGTGAAGGATGTTTGCTGTTTGTTTTTCCTCCACTGGTGAGTGGGGACGTAGGAAAAATATTTTTTCTCTCGTCATGCAAGAGTTCAGCCTTCTGATGTCATGTTTTTAACTGCAGGTTTTAATGATTCCAGCATTTTTACAACAGCAATATGCCAGTTCCACTTCTAGTTTTATATCAACATGTTTTGCACTGTCACTAACTTTCCTCTGTATCGCTCTTATAATAGAGATGGACTTTGCTTAGGGACAGGGTGCACTTCCCAGCATGCACTTGCATTTAACACCATTGTTAAGTCTTTCTGCCTGTAGGTTTCACATCCAAGAAAACATTTTGTTGACAGTCAAATGACATGTTGACATATAATTGGCAATAATCTTTATCTGATACTCATCAGTTACAAGCATTTAGTTTTAATGAAAACATTCTTGAAACAACCACACCCAAGATATGTAATACGCTTTCTCATTTTGTTGCTACAGCAGTGTAACCAGACACACACCCAACCTACTGTAGTTTGCAAAGTAAGAGAAAAGTAATTATCATGGGTGCTGCAAAATATACATTTAGAGAAACATGAAAAATGTTGTCAAAATGTTAATTATGGAATACTTGATTTAGACAAATATTGAGATTATAATGTTCTCTTGCCTTGGACTTTTTTCAGGCACAGCCAACACAGTATGATCCTGGTGCCCACAGACACACCGGGTGTAAAGCTTGTCAGACCACTCACCGTGTTTGGACAGGATGGTAGGATTATGCCTGTCATTATTGTATATTTTCATGTGCTGCTGATATTTTCCAGTTTTCTAAAATATTTCCTTTTTTGCTATAACAGATGAACTTTCCTGACCTAAGTTCACTAGTTTTTCCATGTGTCTTCGCTCAGATGCTATCCATGGTGGCCACTTTGAAGTGCACTTTGAGAATGTGCGAGTCCCTGCCTCCAACATTATTCTTGGTAAGAAACTGTTTTGTTTGTATTTGTTTTATTATTAATCCATATCAGCCTTTTATTGTTTGAATCATAAAATTATATTGACTTGACTCATGTATGAGGTCAGTAGGACAAACATATTTTCCTCCCCCACTTAGTTTTTAATGTTCTGTGTGTCTGTATAATTGTTTCCAGGAGAGGGCAGGGGATTTGAGATCGCCCAGGGTCGTCTGGGGCCTGGCAGGCTGCACCACTGTATGAGGGCTGTTGGTTTGGCAGAGTTAGCACTGGAGCTGCTCTGCCAGCGGGCCTCCTCCAGACGCACATTTGGCAAGAAACTGTACCAACATGTAGGTGTACATTTACCCAGAGATTACTCCTCGTACCGCTCTTTCAGGGCTGTGGTTGCATTAGTTCAGTGCTTTCCCGCTGTTGACACCTAGTGGACAGAATTTTAGATACAATTTGTGTTATGCGTCTAGGAAGTTGTTGCTCACTGGATAGCAGAGTGCCGTCTCATGATAGAGCAGACCCGCCTGCTGACTCTGCATGCTGCACATGCCCTGGACACGCTGGGCAGCCGGGCTGCTCGCAAACAGGTAAAACTATTAATAGTCTGTGCTTTGTCCCAAATTCTATACTACATACTTATCTTTATAGTACACTGTTTTTGCACTTAGTATACAAGAAATAAACATACTTCACAAAATTTATACTAATTATTTTTGAGGTGTTTCTAAAGCTGTTTTACTGCCATCTACAATTAGCTTTTTTCCACCTGAGTATTGCATTATGGGAGAATACTGTACATTAACAGCACACTCAGATCAAGGGTTTTTTTTTCTTATGCAAACTGTTTTGAGTCATTATTCAAATGTGTACACACTACATATGCAAAACCTGTGTAGAAGAAGCCCTCTATTTTTAACTGTGTTTCTGGTCTGCTCCCTAGATTGCAATGATCAAGGTAGCAGCAGCCAGGATGGCCTGTAAAGTTGTGGATTGTGCTATACAAGTATATGGAGGCGCAGGTGTGTCTGGAGACTTCCCGCTAGCACAGATGTGAGTATCTTTTGTACATAAATGGGAATGAGCTTTAAATCCATTGCTTTCTTGACGCCATATCACCACATTCCTCCTCAGGTATTCATATGCGAGGACTTTGCGCATTGCTGATGGACCAGATGAGGTGCACCTCTCCTCCATTGCTAATCTAGAACTGAGGGATCAACTTAGGAAGGCACAGGCCAAACTGTAAAGTACTGGATGTCTTGTGGCCACATCAGCTTCACTAAATTGCTATAAGCTATTACACTGCCAGTAATATTTTGCCTTAATAAAAACTGATTTTTCACTTCCCATGAACTGTTCAGATGAAATGGAAGATGGAGATTTTAATTAGCCTTGTGATCAAACATTAAAACAAGAATTAAAGAAAAGATTTGTGAGCCTGAAAATGTGTACAATGTACTGAATTATTATATTAATTTAAAACTGCTCTATGCCTGAAGGCAAGCATGGTGCCTGAGAAATTTAAGCCCTGTTAAAATAAGAATCCTGTTTTATACTGTATTTTTCTACCAAAATACAGTAATGTTAATAAATTAATATGAAAGTTAAAATCAAATGTGACATTCTGCAGAGTATCTGTCTACATCACCACATCATGTTTGATTAGAAATGACACATTTTTATTACGAATTTTTGTTTTTTATGTGAACTACAAAAACAGAAAATGACAGCATGAATATAAGACTATTGTCATCACACTCTGTACGGGTGCGGTCTACCACATGGATGAATTCCATTTGGGAAGTGGTGGGGAATCAGGACACACAAGCACATTATTTTTTTTACAATATAAAACAGCAATGGCTCCATCTGTTTTTATATACCAGATGGAAACCCATGCAGCACCCTCCACTCTTCATTGTCTATACATTAACATTTAGGCAGAGATCTTCAGCTGCCAAATCATTCAAATCTTTTATACAATACGGCGCAGAGAAGGTAAGAATGGGGAAGGAGGGGGGAAAAGGCTGGTTGAGGGGAAAGAAGTGTCAGTGTTTGCTCTTCTTTGATTTTTTGTGAGACCGGTGAGGGGACCTTGATTTGGAGCGGGACTTCTTAGCTGATTTCTTGGGCGTCCTGGAGCGTGACCTCCTGGATCGTTTGGGCGTGCGAGGCGATGAGGGAGATCTGGAAGGAAAAACATATTTTTGGTTATGTCTTTAAGCTTCAACTCCCCTGCAATTAACCAACTGATTCAACTAACCGGAGAGAAACAATGTCTGCTCCACTGTGTTAGCAGAAACACTGGACAGATTTCGTACCTCTTGGAGGACTTTTTGTTGCTGGATCGAGGGGAGTCTTTATGAGAGGAGCGGGAGGATGTGTCTTTCGAGTATGAGCGGTCGGAGCGCTCTGATCTTTCTGACCGCTCTGAACGGGGTGAAGACGACCGGCCTCGTCTGTTGCTGCTCCGCGTTGGGCTGGGCGATCCGCTGTGACGCCGCTTCCTATCAACCGGAGGGGACAAATATCTGTCAGATAGGAAATTAAACAAATCCAGTGTTTTATAAAGAATGCTGAAATACTAGAACTGCACCTTTACTGATTGATAAACCCGACACCACGCTGCGACCTGCCAAATGGTTATCTCACCTCTCTTTTCTGGTTGGTGTGTCCTCCTTCTCTTTTTCCTTCTTCAAGTCTTTCATCCGCGCTTCAGCTTTCTCCTTGTCTTTCTTCTCCCTCTCTTTTTCCCGTTCAAGTTTCTCCTTTTCTTTTTCCTACAGGAGAAGAACAATAAATGACCCCAATGTTGAATCCTGTGTGTTATATAATCTGTAGACAAATTTGCAGAGCATAATTCAATACCTTTTGTAGTAGTTTGTCCCTGTAGTGCTCCACCTGTTCCTGAATACTCTGGCCAGGCTTCTTGGGCCTTTTCCCTGACTCCAGCTCATCCTGGAACTTCATGACTTTAACCTGGGTGAAGAACAAAAAGAAGGAAAATGGTCAAAATCATACATTTTATGCTGTTAGTATTGGGGTGGTGGTGGCTATTGTTAAGTACCTCTATCTCTCTCAGCTTGGTGCGTTTTTCCTCATTCATTTCAGACATCTTGGTCTTAATATCTGGGTCATCTCTGATGGGGTTAGAATAACTCGGAGTATCTTCTGAGCGAGGGCTCTTGTCATCGTCATCACTGTCCTCCTCATCCCTTTAGAGGTGGACACATTTTTAAGACAAAGGTTAGGGTATTTGACGTGGAACAGAACAGACCATAATCCTCAAAAGATAGAACACACAAACAACTCACTTTTTAGTTTCTTCTGGCTGCTCGAATATCTCCCATTTTGAAGTTGTCACAGCTGAGGAGCAAACAAAAGACAACTAAGAATGCATACAACAGAACTGGTGACACATAGGTCATTTATGTACTGTGGTCAAAGCTTCTCATACATTAAAACTGAATAGTTTGATGCCACTTAAATGTCTCACCTTGAGCCTCTAACTCTGACTCGTCCACTGCTTCCCATTTTGAGGGTGCTACCTTGAAGGTTGCCTCCTTAGATTGATCAACTTCAAAAGACACAGGAAATAAAAAAATTTGAAATTGAGTCTGTACAAGTCGTCATTCAACATCTTGCGTTAATCTCTGCACCACTCACAAGGTATTCCATCTATGTCCTCCTCCATTGGCTTGATAGGAACACCATCTAGGTCATCCAGAGGGGCTCCATCAATTGGGGCCCCATCGATAGGCCCTGCGTCAATCGGTACCCCGTCCACATCCTCCAGTGGAGTTCCATCTACATACTCCACTATCGGAGCCCCATCGATGTCCTCTGTCGGCTCAGGCTGGGCAAAACAGTACAAAAATGATTCAAGCTTAGTTTTTACAAAGAGAATTTTGAAGTACTGTATTAAAGTCTCATTACATCATTTACCTCCACTGTGATGCTAACAGGCTCCTTTTCAACTGAAAGATTAACTAGACCCAGGAAGATGTTCTGCAGCTTGATAAGGAATGGGTCTGGATACACAGCCCAGTCCTCCCATGCACGGAAACACGACATCACACGTTGCTGCCACAAAGAAGAAAACAAAGACGAAGACAAGATAGTTGAGCAACATACTACAGGTGACAAACTGATAGTGTAAATTATTCAATACGTTTACTGAGCAGGAATTGGATATTTGGTACCTTAAAGTTTTCACATTGAAGGTGGCCTTGTATCGTTTTGTATGTCGCATTGAGGTCAGAGAAAATCTGGCAGAGCTTTGTCTCAAAACTGTTGAGAAGAGGTTAAGAGCAATGATGTGAATTTAAAACTGAAGTACCGACTTTGGAATACTTATCTTGAATTGACAGTGCTGTGTAAGATAGTTCAGGATTGTAAATTGCACAACTTACTATTTTCTGTAGTAAGAGGCGTTGGCTACTTTGGCAGAAGAGTTGTACAGCACATCAGAAACGAGATATAACCGTGCAATCTGAAACATCAAAGAGAAAATATTAACCCCAACAGAATGTTTCTGAAGGTTAAGGTCTACCACAGATTACTAATTTATTATATGATAATGATTAGTCTTTTTCCCAGCAGAAGGCCAGTGTTACGCCTTGCCTTTTTCGGAAGAGGGGTCTTGAGGATGGAAAGAGACTCTGTAATGCACTCCACAATCTCCTCAGCAGCTTCTGCGTGACTGAGACAAAACAACATGGCTTCTGCTATATCTCCCCTCCTCGGAGTCAATCCACGCAGCATCTCCTCTAGTTTGTCCCGCTCTCTGCAGAGATGAAGAATCAATGACAGCAGAATGCTTTATGACTGAACTTTTAAGTGAACCTATGTCAATATTCATGAACAGATTGCCTTACTCTTCTTTCAAGCAGCCTTTCTTGCTGGACTCCTCCTCTTCCTCCTCTTCTTCACCGTCATCATAAGGACCATGGAGGTATGGATTAAGAGGAGGCGGACGCCACAAAGAGCCATTTTTAAACATTCTAAAGTCCTCTGTTCGCCATTTGCCTGGTGCTTCACCCTGTGCAAGTAATGATTTCAGTGAATATCAAAACATACCGCTTGACTGTGATCCCAGAACATTATGTTGTTCTTCATTGTGGGCTAGAAGCCACCGGAATTCTCCACTGAGCAATTTTTTTAACATAGAAGTCAAACCTGTAGTATGGAGTACAGCTTCCACCGGTAGTATACATGTGCTGGGCTCTGGTTCTCAAACAGAAACCTTAAAGAAAAAGAAAGAAAAAAACATCATAACTCTGCAAAAACAACCTTTTAACTACAGGAGTGATAACAATCCACACATTTCTGATGTGCAACTGCACTGACCTGTACATGGGATTATTGATTTCTCTGTTCATGATCATGGCTTCAAACATTGGGCCTTCACGCACCACAAACTCGATCATTCGGTGGATGAGAGAGAGCAAATTCCTACAAGAAAAACACAGTTAAAGCAAACAGATTCAGACTGGCCGGACTCTTGAGCACTACAAAAAGCCTGTCTGCTTATTTTGTGCTTAGTTTAATTTATGCTCAGTTTAATTTATGCTCGGTGGTTTGACACTCAGAACAGTTGGCTCTCAAAAGACTTACTGTAATGCATGATTGATTTAAAAAAACAAAACAAAAAACAACCGTTGCAGGACATTAAGTGCAGCTGTCACGTACAGCAGGCTGTAACTGAATAGTGTACTGCCATGGTATTACTTGATATAATTTGTCTGGCATATGACTCAGCCAATATACATATTGGCTGAGTCAGTTATATTTATTATACAGATATACAATAACATTCATTAACTCCTAATCTAATGTTGCTAAATAAAGAACAAGGAGAGACATATCTTAATAGAGACAACAGTCAAAAAGTGTCACATGACCAGGCATAAATTAAATGTAATGTGACTATGCCTCTGGGCCTATGCAGAACATCAATGTATAAATTGTTGGCAAAAATCAAAACTTTTAAAGTAACAAGTGATAACAGTAAAACATTCATATGAATTAAGACTTAATTCAAACAATTCAGGTAACAGTAGATTTTTTTTAAATTGTGTGCAAATTGTAATAAAGTTCATCATAATGTTCATGTCTGTGTTCTTTAAGACTACAGTGCAACAGGTTTTAATTACATTGCACCGCATGGACCCTTTCTTTGAAATCTTCCTAGATTCAAATAGTACAAAATGGGAAACAAGTGAAGCTGAAGTTGGGAAAGTATGAACGAGATATTGATAAGACACTGTAGTGACTGGAAAGTCTGTCAATACGATGCCTTTCAATTCTCACTCTCATCTCCTGACTAATGTGAAGTGATGAAGAACCAAAGCAGTATTGGATTACTGGCCTGAATAGGCTAAATAGCTTATCTAGTGGTGGAGCTCGTAATGACTGAATACAGTGCAAATAGGATCACTACATTTCTTTTGTGACAATTTCTGGATAGAGATACATGGAGCAGGCTGCATACAATTAGCCTAAAGTGGCCAACAAGACAAAGGATGTCTTTCATTTGACAACACAGATCACATTTACTTGTATTGGAGCTGATCGTACCAATGGCGGGGTAAAATTCTGTATACTTTCCCAATCCATCCCATGATGCTTTTCAGGTCCCTCGCTGCTGCAGACAGTTCAACTTGTGCTGCTCACCAAGGCCAATGTCAAAGGTCATAGACTAATACTGGCAAGTTTGGATTTGTTGACAGGGGCCAGATTTACTGAGCTCCCGATAGAGTGACAGAGGCCAAGGGGGAAGACGGTCTGAGTGAGCAATGGTCAGAGAGCAGGAACTACAGATCTAGAATCAGCAGACTACGTATGTGGCAGAGTAACATGTCACTAAAGTTGAGCAACACAATTAAATGATGTATGGATTGGAACTGTGATGGACTTGAGTCATGATCTTTGGCTCTAAACAGCACATTAGATAAGCACTATACTGATGTTTGGCTACATATTTAAAAGGAAACATGAGTGATGGTGGAATGTGAAAGAGCAAGGAACATAAACTTCAGTCAGTATTATTCTATGTACTAATATAAAGACATTATACAATTGCCTCAACCATTGCTCACCCATACTGACCAGCCCCCTGTAGCATGCAGTGATCAACTGATCAAACTTTTAGCTTCATTATGGGATGTTTTTTCTAAGTTTGTACACCAATTTAAAAAAAGAAAAACATGTACCTTTCTGTTGGGATAACCACTTTGACTATGGCTTGCGACAGAGTCTGTATATGAAGTCACATCAGATAATAAACATAGAATGTGAGTATTGTTAAAAGGCAACAGGTGAAAAATATAAAAAATGCATTTAAAAGTGCAAAGAGAAAACAACTTTCCTTTACTGCTGTCAGTTTTACTAAAGGCCAAACACCCCTGACACTGTACTCATTAACCATAAACACTGCATATTTCCCACACTATAACATTTTATTCTGCCAACTTTGATATTCAGTGCAAAACTAGTTTAACAATACAAAATCTATCACTTACAGAAACTAGGATTAAAACCTTTACTGACCGCTCATTATAAAAGGCTAACATCTTACCAGCAGAATTAACAAAACACTGCCATAACCCATGTGAAAATACTAAGCTGACATTCTGAGTTACCTTCTCAAACTCCTCCTTGTTTTTAGGTGGAGGAAGCAGGGGAGCATTGGGGTTCTTTAGCCTCTCCCGGGGCTGTCCGTTGAAAGGAAGGCCAGAGGGAGGCGGTGGGAGTGTGTGCTCCATCATGGAAGGAGGGATGTAGATGGGGTGGGGTGGAATGGGCACACCTTTGCCCCATCCTAATTTCATCTCAAAGTTCATTATCATCTTTCCTGTAATGAGAGTAAAAAGACATTGTAATATAATAATAAATTATAATTATTTTACTACCTACCTACCAATACTACACAATATATCATTAATTTGTGAGCCTTGCAGGGGTTTCAATCATTACTCAGGTGTTGAACTATTCCTTTAAATATTTATATTTTAAAAATGTACCATTTAAGTTTTTGAGTGCTCGCTCAGCATCCCTCCTGTTCATGAAAGCCACAAAGCCACAGTTCCTCTCCCGGGCCCTCTCCTCGTCCGTCCTCGGCCACATGATCTTCACGCTGGCCAGTGGGCCATAGCGGCCAAACTCTTGACACAGCATCTCCTCATTCATCTACAGATCAAAGACAGGAAGACATACATAAAGAACATGATTACTTTTAAGATAGAAACAGGGTAAAAATCTGTACTAAATAATGCCTGAAAAACAGGGACATAAACACAGGCTCAAATCAAGCCCTCCTGAACATAGTAAAGCAGTCAGTAAGTGCCTTAGTGTCTCTCTTCTACACCCTGCATTATGTTTGGATACAAATTCACCTGTGGATTGATGTTTCCGAGATACAAGTTTGTAGTGGATGGGTCTCCAACATCATGGGAACCTGGTGCACAATCATCCAAAACTGCAGAGACATAGAAAAGAGAAAAATTTCCTACAGCTGTCCGACAGGACAAAACATGTTCTTAGCAAGATGAAGATATTCACAGCCACTATATTGAGTCAAAATTACCACTGGACGGACGGTTTCTCCTTGAAGAACCATCCGCTAAAAGAAGCAGAAAAGCAGTATAAATTTTGTTTCAGGGTAAAAGTGGAAATGTCGGATGGGGAGAGGAGTAAGGCGTGCAGGACAGAGACCATTTCAGGCCAAGTTAGTGTATAAAACAGTCAAGCAACTTAAAAGACACTTACATGAGCGCCTTCCGTCCATGCCCGAGAGGGGTTCAAAACGACTAACACGTCCTTTCATCTTGTGTCGTTCGTCCCTTTCCTCCTGTATTCTGCAGGAAACAGCATATAATACAATTAAGTACAACCTATGTTAAAATTATTACTATTTTCATGTTTATTTAAACTTCATTTTCCTGGAAAACAGTGAACAGTGCAAGCAACATGCTGTTTCCCACATCAGCACCTGGGTTTCCAGCACCTTAAACAATTAAAATGGTTAGCAGATTTGTGTGTTGAAACGTACTGTTTAAGTTCTTCTTTGAAGAGCTCCAAGTTACTCTTCTTCTTTTCCTTTTCATTACTTTTCTTCAAAGGCTGAAAAACAGATGTGGAAATATGATTGGCACAATAAATACAAAGCAGTATTTACTGCAGCAGTAAGCAAGAGACGCTACTTTTTGACTGTGATACTACTTACATGTCTTTTGTCTAATGCTAAAAACTGAGGTGGGGTTTCCAAAGGCAAGAAACTTTTTGTTTGGCTCTCAAAACGTGACTTGGGCTTATACAGCTTTCCTCTCTTTTCATCAGCAGCTGCTTCCTCTGAAAGGAGAAAGTTGTAAGACAATTGCATTAGCATGTCACTTTTTTAGGTCAGAGAATGCTGTGAACTGTGCCTCTGCATTAACATATCATGCAATCCATCTGATAAATACCTAATGAAAATATTAGAAATACTATACCTTTTGTTGCATTTGCAATACCACCACGGACAAAAGCCTTGACCTTGCCTTCCCCTCCTCCTTCAAAAGCAGCTAGAAACTCCTCATAAATCTCTGCTGCTGCCCGCTCATCCTCCTGAACACAGAAACCAGTATCAAAGTAAATAAATACATAATTCAAATAAAGTTAGCTGATGCAGTTTTTGCAAAATATGTTAGGCCTTACCATAGATTATGTGGCCAATATTCTCATATTTAAAAACAACCGATCATACTTACTTTCTTCTTTATTTCATCTTGTTCCTTCTTGCTTAGGGTCCTCTTTGCCACTGCCATTTTTCCAATGCTGAAAGACTTCAGTTTGCTCTCAAGCAGCGCCTGCCGATGTAAACAAAGCATGGTTGGCTTTCAACAGGTATCTCTTAACTATTAATTAGGTGCATATACAACAATCACACACAGGCAATCACAAAGATCACTTCTGCTTCAAACAGTGTTATTATTATTATTCAGATGACAACTAAAGCGTGACAGTTGTCATGTTGACAGTGAAGTGAAGCGGGGTCAGTTACCGTAATACCACGCAATTCGCGCTACACTGTAAAGTGGATTGTGTTCACTCGTAGTTTTGTGATCAAACCTTTTATGGTTGCACTGTAAGTTGCATTTACTGCGCATTTTCTATTTTGTTGCAGTCGGATATAAAGAAATAGCAACAACTGGGCAAAATTAGCCAGAGGCCTAACAAACTGTTATCTGCCACAGCGCCACCGACTGAATGCGACGAAATAATGACTGTTGCAAGGAGCTAACTAACGCCGAGATATTATTATAGGCCCGAGCTCCCAAATATTAAATTAACTGTTTCTACACTCAAGCATATATCCACCACACATTGCTCTTATGATTAGCTATAACTGTATCAACCCTGTAGCTGCGAGAACAACATTCCTTTCGGGATCAACCGCCTGCTTGTGAAAGCTAAGTCGTTAGCCTAGCTTAGCTACATTAGCCAGTGTGGCTAACACCGCTGCGTACACTCCTAACTCTTGTCTCTTGCAAGCTACAAACACATAAAATACTCAACACTGTTCAGGTACACTAATATTGACATTTTTTTCATTACAGCAGATAAGACCGAGCTAATGCAAGTACAAAAGGTAAATTCACCTTAGCGCTAGCTTTCTGAGAGCCACCAGGCGTACGGTCCGCCATCTTTTGTGGAGCTAAATATAATCGATCTCCGATTAGAAGCTAGCGGCAAATGTGCGGAAAATGTGAAACTCTAGGCGACACAGTCAATCACCGAGTACATGATGACTAAAACGTATTTTCTCACTCACTTTCAATTCAGTTCAATTCAATTCAAAGGGGCTTTATTGGCATGGAAAATAGACGTTTACACTGCCTAAGCAAGTATGAAATAAAAACAAAAAGAAGAATTGTGATTTTGCTGTCTGTTAGAAATACAGTAGGCCTAAAGATAACTTAAAATAAAATAGAAAAATGTAGACTTGCTGTTAAAAAAATGTAAATACAAATAAGTGAGAACTATACAAACACTGCAACAATTTTTAAATGAATGTATTTAACAGTATTTGTTCTGTATGTACAGTATATACATTAAGTATGTCTATGTACAGAGATCAGCATAGTGTAAATGTGCAGTGAAGGAATACACAGGTGATTGACAGTCTTCAGTCACAACATCTCACAAATATTGCTGCTGTACACACACTGCAGTATTTTGCCCAGCAGATAGGGAAGTTTTTTGTTACCTGCCCTGTTTTCAAAGTCTTTTTGGGTGGTTGTAATCGGTGGGTAGTATATGTCTCTGATGTCTTGGTACAGCTGGCAGGTGATTACAAAGTGCAGCTCGATTTCCACCTCCTGATGTGTAGAGTGGGTGCACAGTCTGTCTTCTCTGGGGAGACAGGTCTGTCTGTACATGGTCAAGGATTTGCTTAGTTTTGGATCTGGATCTTTGGATTCAGTATTCTCCGTTTAGGGCCAAATAGCAGTCCAGTTTGCTCTGGTTTTTGGTTGATTCTTGCCAATGTGTGAAGTAGTGCTTTTGTTTTCTAATAATTTGGTTCTCAAATTCAAATTTGCTTTGTTGGCATGAATGTCACAACAACAATATTGCCAAAGCATCAATGAAACAAATAACATTAATGCAACATTAAGATATATAGTCACAACGTATATATAGTTTTTCACGTTTTTACATGCAAATTAACTCTGTGTTCGAAACTTGCAGTCATTTTGGGATACAATACAAGCTCTCATTGTACATGAAAACTATCTATTCCGTTATTTATTACATATGTCACAGGCAATTAAAAGCCTATTGACCAATTAGCTGCATATGTAGCTACACAGTCGCTGTATACAGTAATTTTTTGGCACATTTCATTGATATAGTTAAGTGAAAAATACAGTAAATGTGCGCAATAATGACGTGTAGATAGTTGCTGGTACCATTTTAGTCCAGCAGATGGTGCCCTCGTTCTCTAACGCTGTTTCTCTCATCCTTTAGTCCACCTCTCATACCTGTGCATGTTATTATGCCAACCCACAGCCCACGGCGTTTTCAAACACCTATTTTCAATGATGTTCCAGCTGGTGTAAAATGTGCATTCCTGGTAGAGAACAGGTCACAGTTGTCTTCTGTCACTTTACATCTGATCAAGGTAGCCTAGATATAGTGCAAGCACTGAGTTGTGTGATGTACTTTGGCTATTTATCCACTCTCTGTCATATGCATACAGGCTATAGTCGATTTTGAGTGGAATTCCAAGTCATTCATGTATGAAGTCCCGAGTCAAGTTTATTCATGCCACCCCCCTTTCAGCTTTTCAGGCCAGCTGTCGTAGGTTATATTGCCTAAATGCGAGACCTCACACCCTCCAGCGCGTCTTTAATCGTTTTTTTTTTTTTTTTTTTTTTGGGAAAAAGCAGTAGCCTGTGCTCCGTCCCTCCTACCACGCAGAACAAACGCTATATTCATCTGCTCCAGCTTGCAGTTGCTGAAACTCCCTGCAGGAACTCCTGGGTACTTTTCCCCACCGTCTCAGCTGCTGAACACAATGCCATTCATGCCACGGGGCGAAAACAGGCGAAGCGCCTGCTCCGTTAACCCAACAATGTGGAGAACATGCAGTATTTTTTGCGCATGGAGTCTACTGTTATTGACAGATGTCTGTGCGCAGTCTCAGCGGAGGTACACCTTTATTTACATTATTTCAAAATTAATTTGAAAGCCTTATGAGCGAGCAAGGTGTCAGGATTCCCATGTAGACTGTGGGACTGTCAGTGGACTGGAGTTTATTTAGACTAATATTCTGCAGTCTGGGCTGTTTCCAGTCAGGACATATGGCGCATTGGCGAGGAATTAAATCGGTGTTAAATCGACCGCAGGCTGTCGTTAATGTTTATACTATGTTCAATGTTTTAACAAATCATTATCATCTGATATTTGGAAAATAGAAAACATTTTTCCCCCTCCTAGACCAATCTTCACATGCGGCGGAAACATCACAGGGGAATCTGGAGTAATCGGGAGCCAGGGGTACCCAGGAGTTTACCCTCCAAATACGAAATGTGTTTGGAGAATCACAGTGAGTGCAACTTCATATTTTCATGGTTTGCTTACCTACCACAGTCTAGAATAATTATAATGATAAAACTAATTGTCTTTTTTGTTTGTTAATTAAAATCACACCAAACAACTGCACTATTTAATAGTATGATAGCCCCAACTCCTTATGTCCCTCTAAAAATACTTGCCACAGCCAGCTTATAGCAGTTTTTGCTGACTGGCTTCATTACATTACTGTAGGCTATATTTAAACAGTCAAGCTGAGGGTAGGCTGCAGCTAGAAAAAAAGTTGCATTCATAGCATGCACTCAGTAATAATGGCAAATTGACCCTTAATGCCCTCCATAAATTCCCACCCAGGTCCCTGAGGGAAAGGTGGTGGTCCTGTCATTCCGCTCTATCGACTTGGAGAGTGACAACCTTTGCCGCTATGACTATGTGGATGTGTACAGTGGCCATGTCAGTGGACAGAGACTCGGTCGCTTCTGTGGCACGTTCAAGCCAGGAGCCCTGGTTTCCACGGGCAACAAGATGCTCATGCAGATGGTATCCGATGCCAACACTGCTGGGAGCGGCTTCCTGGCTGTTTTCTCTGCTGCCCATCCACATGAGAGAGGTAGGCAAACATTGGAAGAGGAAGATGGGAGAATGCTCTTGGCATGCTTCCTTTTAGTCTTGCTGTTCCACACATAGGTGCCAAGGTTGTGAGGGTAGCAGCTGTGTAGAGAATATCTTGCCACTACCAAAGCATGTAATCACTTCACCCCATAAAGGAATCTGATACAGGTCTGGGAGTGTGTCTGTTTGGGCAGAGGGTCAAATTAACAAGGCTGTTTAACATGAGTTGCTTCCGAGAGGTCATTGCATGGTACCAGAAAAGAGAGAGAGGACATTAACCTTCCTTCAGTCGACTTAAGAAAAGAAAAGGGAGTTTTGTTTTTCTTCTTCTCAGTAAAAGCCAGTAACCATTGGGGGTTTTCAGTCATCCAAGACAAGACTATGGGTTTGGACAAAAAGAGAGGAACATCTCAAAACTTATCAGTGTGATGTGGAATTTCTCGCTGACATTTCTTGGAGCACTTCAGTAGAAAGCACAGGTCAGAGGTATCACTTTAGAGTTGACTGAGCCTTTTCCTCTCTGCAGGATTACAAAGTATCCTCTTCTGTTTTTAAGGAATTTTAATAGCTGGTTCACTGTTCCCAAGGAGCTGAGAGCTGTAATGGACAATGCCTATTAACCAGCCTGCCTGGCTCTTACACAATAGATGGTAACAGATTGCAGACTGACTGGTGTCATACTGTCCCTGAGTGTCGTCAAAAGTGCACAGCACCAAAACTCCTCTATTTTTGTCATTGTGCTAAATTGTACACTATTTGTCATGTTGGAAAGGAAATCAATCTAAGTGTATGTTTCAGAGAAAAAAAGCAGAGATTCCAGGGTTTTAAAGTCCGAACTCCTTTATTGAACTGATGTTTCTCAGATTCTTGACTTCATCTGAGGCGTGTGGCATCTTTTTTTTTTAAACCGCTCACTATACAGGACTAATGAGTGACTTACATCTTAGGGTGCTCATAATGAAGCAGACAAGTGGTTAATTACAGGATCATATAATCTACACAACGTTCCCACCTTTCAAAAGAGGGTGAATCAGGTCTGGATCATTTCCTTCATGGAACAGAAATGATATTTTGCTGATTGATTGCGCAATCATAGTCCCAATGACAAGCTAAGATTAACTTCAGTTATGACTCAACAGGGGACCAGTACTGCGGAGGCAGATTAGACAAGCCCTCTGGGACTTTCAAAACACCCAACTGGCCTGAGAAGGACTACCCAGCTGGTGTCACCTGCTCCTGGCATATAGTGGCACCAAAGAACCAGGTCAGACTCTTCAAAAATATTTATTTTTCTTAATATTATGAAGTTTAATATGTAAAGTTCTTATGGGAAATGACTCTTAAATGAATACAGATTTGTGGAAATTGGCCTACTGAGCACCTAATCGTGGTTAAACATGTATAAAAAGTTGCCTAAAATATCTTCTTAAAACAGCTCAATGTCTAACGGGTGTGGAACAAGACTACATCATCCCACAAATGACAGGGTACCCTTTGATCGGCCTACCCTGACTATTACACGCTTGTGCTTGATGAAAGAGTCCTGTCTTCTGCTGCAGATTATTGAAGTGAAGTTCGAGAAGTTTGATGTGGAAAGAGATAACTACTGCCGCTACGACCACGTCTCCATTTTCAACGGGGCGGAAATCAACGACGCCAAGAGGATTGGAAAATATTGCGGAGACAGCCCCCCAGAGTAGGTGATACTATCATGCAGGAGATTTTAATTTTTTCACTTAAATATCCATCCTATAATTTCCTCTCAGTTTCACCCTAAGTCTACTCTCCTGTGTTTCCTTTATAGGCCAGTGTTCTCTGACGGGAACCAGCTCCTAATCCAGTTCCTGTCAGATCTCAGTCTAACCGCAGACGGCTTCATTGGACACTACAAATTCAGACCCAAGAAATTCCCCACCACCACAATACCACCCACCACTACCACTCAGCCGGCCACCACCAGGCCCATACGTAGGTAGCAGCTTTTATCCAATCAAAACCATCTCCATCTAACATCCATCTAACATCTGTATTTGTTGATGTAGCTATGAGACACACTGGCTTTGGACTTTTGGATTCTTTTATCTCACATGTGGAGTTTATCTATCTTTATTTTACACAAGGGGGATCTGGAACCCGCATTTGATAGCAAATTTGGACAAGAAAAGGAATAAGTAAAATCTATTGCTTGAGTCATAGTACAATGAGGCGGCCATTAACTTCTTCAAGAGCCGTCCTTATACTGTTTATGGTGCAGAATTCTGACTCTGAGCTGCTTTACAGTACATGTGGATACATAGATAGCATAATTACTCTGTTTAAATCAAATAGGTAAAGTGGTCAGTTAAAAAAAGTCAGCGACTAGAACACACAGTACTTAAAGATGCAGCCAACAACAGCACGTGTTCAAACACAGCATATGCTATAACCGGTGTGTTTTGCTCACATTGCTCTTGTGTAAACTGTACATAACACAAATTCATATACGGCGTGGGTGTGTGTCCGCAATCGCAGCTCATTTTCATACTCAAACTCACATTCCCACGTACACACTGTTTTTTTCCCCCTTAGTCAAGCCAGGTTATTTTGGCACCTCCCTGCCCTGATGTCATACTGTGACAAGAATAATATTTAGAGTCTTGGTTCTTTCCTTTTGTGGACTCTTTACTATCTCCGACTCTAAAAACATGTTCTCTAGTCACATTATGTCAGATTGTTTTACACACTGTACATTGTCTGTGTGTGAGGCTGGCAGCCATTCATTTTGGAGATATTCTTGTGTTACAGGATGGCATACTCTTAAACTGAGAATATTCTGTAAATGAACCGCAGTAAAAACAGATGCAACCATAACTTACTTGCCTGCATCACAGGCAAGCAAAATTACAGATACTGATTTTTTTGTGTGTGTGTGTCTCTGCAGCCTTGAAGTACTCTGTAGCCCTGTGCCAGCAGAAATGCAAAAGACGAGGAACACTTGAGAGTAATTACTGCTCCAGCAATTTTGGTAAGAACATCAATGTTTATTGCATTTATTTAAACCACATAAGCTACAGTCACTAAAAAGCCACAACTTTGCTCGTGTTATTATTAACTTATCTCTTGTTACATACATACTAATCCCAAACCTAAACAGTAGTCAAGTCAAGTTTATTTATAAAGCACATTTCATACAACAGGCATAGACTCAATGTGCTTCAAGATAAAAAGCAAAAAACATAGGCAAATGGGATCATACATGACAAAAACATACAAGATAAGAAAGTTTTGCATATATAAAAACATATAAGATAAAAAGGTATTACAATATTGAAAGACCTTTGCTTGATGATCTCAGGGATCTGTCTGGTGTGTCCTCAGTGAGCATGTCAACAACGTAGGAAGGAGCTAAGCCAGTCATAGATTTAAAAACAATAAGAAGTATTTTAAAATCAATTCTTTGTTTTACTGGGAGCCAATAAGGAGAAGAGAAAATAGGAGTGGTGCTTTCAAACCTTTTGGTTTTAGTTAATACTCTGGAGCTGGAGTTGATTTAACATCTGCTTTGTCAGTCTAGCAAAAAGTGCATTACAATAATTTAGTCTATTAGAAATAAACACATGAAACAGCTTTTCACAGTCTACTTTCGTACTTACGTACTTCTTACTTACTTTAGATATATTTCTGAGGTGATAAAAGGCAGATATGGAGATATTAGATATGTGCTTTTGGAAGATCACAAAATCACACCCAGGTTTTTGGCGTGCTCACAAGGTTTTACCGACAGGAGAGTTAACAAAGAGTGTATCTGGTGCCTCATAGCCTTGGGACCTACTAAAAGAATCTCTGTTTTGTCCTCATTTAGCTGTAAAAAATTTAGCCATCCAATATTTGATATCTGCAATACATTGGATGAGGTCATTCATTGGGCTAAGGTTGTTGGCAGAAACAGATATGTATAACTGTGTGTCATCAGCATAGGAGTGATATGAAATATTGTATTACTGAATAATGGACCCAAGTGGGAGCATATACAAATTCAATAGAAGTGGACCAAGAATTGACCCTTGAGGGACTCCATATGGAATGCCAACTTCAACAGATTCAAAGGTACCAATAGAAACAGAAAAATATCTTCCAATAAGATAGGAGGAAAGCCGATTAAGAACTGTACTCTAAGGCCTAAACAGTGTTCTAGGCACTGAAGAAGAATTATATGGTCTACAGTGTCAAAAGCTATACTGAGGTCAAGAAGTACAAGAATAGAAACTTTATGGCTGTCTGAGCTAATTTTAAGATCGTTAACAACTCTGACCAGGACAGTTTCTGTACTGTGGTTAACTCTAAAACCAGACTGGTAAATGTCAAACAAATTGATGATGACAGCGAGTAGGGGGCATTGTGGGTGTGGGGAAGATTCCAGAGAGTAGGGAGGCATTAACAATCTCAAGGACATCATTTACCAAACAGCTGAGAAGTTTTTTTTTTAATTCCTTATTAGGAATAACCCCTTGAGATGTACTGTCTCGTTTTCGAGGGGGTCCTAACAACTTAGGCATTGGGGCAAGAGCACATGTTGCAGAACTTAACCGCTGCACCACTTCTTGTAGTTCACTACATTGAGTAAGAGTGAAGTTGGACAGAGTGTAGGCAACATGGCACTGAGTTAAGACTGTGGAAGAAAAGTCACACCCACTAGCAGAGGAAGCCACAATATTATTCTTAATAATGGAAATTCTGTATTTAAAGTATGAGGCAAATTCATGACATTTCTTTGAAGAATGGAGCTCAGCAGGTATTTGTCTTGGAGAATTAACCATTTATGAATTGTACAAAAACACAGATACAGTACAGATACTCCCAAGATATACATCAGCAGAGCTCACATTTGCATCGTCAGCCAAGTCTCCCCAGCAAGCTTTTTACAGTCCTGATCATGTCGTTATCTTTGCTCCTTAGAGTTTTTACGACGGATCTCAAAGACTTCCTTGATAGTCTGTCAGGAAGCGAAGCTTATACAGTAGGACACCGTTACCTCCAGTGTAAACACACACGTATACACTCAGCCTCTGACTGTGGGTAAACTGTTGATAAATGAACGTGTTGATTCAGGCCCGGCCTCCGTTTGCTTCTCTCCCGCTCTCTGATGTTTTCTTCTCGGAGATGTTTACCACATGTGTTAGATTGGCATTTCAAAGGGGTTCAGTTGGATTTGCATCAGGAACTGAGGAAAAGGCGAGCGATGTGGTGGTGCATGCGGAAAAAGTAGCCTGTGTGATGTGGTGGTGGAGTCAGCGCTCGACATGTTACATCACATTTTAATGAGGTGGCGAGACGGACTGAAAATAGTTTATCTAATCAACACTTAAAGTCAAAACCGTTGCTGTTGTTTAATGTAATGGTTTAATATATGCACATTGAATTGTCAGAACCAATTCACTGGTTTGTGTAACAGTAGCACATTACTGAAGCAGGCTAGTCTTCTGGCTAGCCTCATCCCTGTCAGGAAATGAAACAAGCAGTATGTGAAGTCCAGACATATTGGTACCATCAGTGTAAAGAATCCTGTTCATGCTGAACGAGACGTGATTCCCTCTCACTCTGCTGTCACTGCTAAATGTCAAGTCTCTTCCACGGTAGTGAGTCATAACAACAAAACTCTGTGTTATTTTACTAAGAGAGACCAGGTCAGACTAAACAGGAAATGACTGAAACTTGACTCAGCACATTTGTCACATTTTTCAGCAGTAGCAGGAAGAAAAAGAAAATAACTGGGAGATACAGTGGCAACTGATTTGTCACTCAACTTCTGGATGCTGCTCAGAATTTTTAATCTCTTGTCTTGTACAAGAATAAATTTCTAGACGGAAGCACTGAGCTGCTGTTTTCTGTTTTCCACTGACTCACACGCAAAACATTTCAGCTGTCTGCTGCACAATAATGATATCACACATTAAACTTGGCCTCGTCACCGACAGGACCACATCCTGGAATCTATTATCTTAAAATTACAGCAAACGATATCCTTGATGCTGTGTATTCTGAGCTATTAGCTCACGGATGGATAAAGGAGCCATAAAAAGGTCATAAGGGCAGCGTTGAAAGCCTGGAAGGAAATGTTGAGAGGCTATGCTGTTAATCCACCATGACATCTTTAAGAACAGGCTGCACTTTAAAGAGAAGGAACTGAAATGTTGTCATCACATATTATTATTACCTTTTCTGAATTTCACATGCTCCTTTCTCTGCTGTTGAATTATTGTTTTCTTTTTACAGTGGTACATTTTCCCTTTTACTTTAGCCTGCAGCGTGATAAAATGAACTGCCAAATTAAAATGTTTTTTAATTGCCTGATTGTCAGTAACATTTTCTTTCATTCTGGTGGTTTTCCAAAGTCTCATTATGCCGCTGTTGTCACTGTGCTTAAAGCTTTCATTCTTACCGCAGGCCAGAAGCAGCTCTTGCCAAGCTAGTTAATGATCTTGTACTAGTTTACGTAAATTAAAACGGACTTCTCTGGATCCCTGTCAGTGGGGAAGTGCGTTAATTGGAAGGACACATCAATTCTTATTAGGTGATAGATTTTCACAGGGGAACACTTTTCTGTATGTTTGGTTATTTTTATCATGACCTTTGTGTGTGTTTGTAACAGTGATAACTGGGACAGTCATTACCGCGGTGATGAGAGGAGGAAGTATGTATGCCACTGTCTCTATCATCAACGTGTATAAGGAAGGCAGTCTGGCCATCCAGCAGGCAGGAAAGACAATGAGCACCAAGATTGTTATCCTGTGCAAGAAGTGCCCATTTATCAGAAGAGGTGAGTGCTGGTGAAATGAATTTGGCTTAATGTTCTTAAGAATATACTACTTTGTGATATATGAAATCACTGTTACAGAAAATTGCATTCTCTAAACGATGATGATCACTATGCAGTTCCTGGTTGACTGTTTTGAATAACCTATGGCTCTGAGTTTGCCTCCTCTGCTGTGCCGTCACGCTCAGTTTGATAGAGCTCGCCCCCAAAATGTGAGGTGAGCGGCAGAACTCAAAGTCCAAACAGTCAATGAAACATTAAATATGTTTATATGTATGCATATAAACATATGGTATACATACCTGCCGCGTCGAGATTCTGATATTTGGCCTCCCTGAATGTCTCTGCCGTTCCGCCACTGCATTCAGGCTTTTTCTGTGTGACCTCACCAGGCTTGAACTACATCTTCATGGGCTCGGTGGACGAGGAGGGCCGGGGGAAAATCGCCCCTCACCACTTTGTCATGGCGTTTAAGACAAAGAACCAGAAAGGACTCAACGTCCTGAAAAACAAGCGTTGCTGAGTTCCAGTAGCTCTGAGGATCTCCACTGGACTGGTGTGCCTGAGGCTCAGCTGTGGATGGAAACGATTAAACAAAAAAAAAACAAACACAATCTCCATCTCCATCTCAACAACACAAACGCAAGCCAAAAAAACAAAACAGAATCTGGATGTAGAGCTGCCAGAGAAAAATAACAGAATCTACATGATTGATTAAATTAAGGGCAACTGAGATTTTTGGATTTGTTAATTTTGCTGCATAAAAAAAACCAAGAAAATATCAAATTCCTCCATTGTTGAGAGATTGCATGTTTTTGGAATACACAAGAAGACATTAAATGATTCCACTCTGTCTTCTATTAAGACACCAGTTTGTTAAATGTTCCACAACCACAGATTAATCAGCAATAAAAAAAAATTAGCTGAAATTTCCATCCCTCGTCTAAGCCCATTCTCACTCTGCCTGCTCACATTCCTGACGTGCCCCTAGCAGGGAATTGAATTGTAGCCAGAGAGTAACAGGAGCTCAGAATAGGGAGTATGGTAATTCACAGAGACATGTTTCATAAGGTATTAATCACATTGTTTAAAACTTTCAGTGTACATCTATTCCAAATTCTTCCATATTCTGCCTTTCAATGGTGTCTTCCTTTGAGGTTGTAGAGCGCAGTGTGAATAAAGATTGGATTCAATATTATTTAGTATGTATTAAACAAAGCTATTTGCCTGGCGGAATAGTCTTAAATTTCTAAAAGTCTGATTAATATCCGTAGGGGACTTATCACAGCTGATCTTTTTAGTTTTAATGATAGTGTTTAAAATCTTCAGTTTATTTTCTATGTTTGATTTTAATGTGCAGGACTTAGAAGTTTTTAATGTGGTGATAAAAAGTGCAATATTTAATATATACATAATTCTTTTAAAAATATTTTTTAAAAAAGCTTTTTTTCTTTAGTTTGTTTATGGATGCAAAGCACCGCCATCACTATACATTACTGACTTACTGTCATTGTTTTTAGAGGCAGAGGTATGAAATGAAAAATGGAAAGTATTTTCATATGAAAAAGTCTGTGAATATTATTTATATTTTATTGTTTTCATCTGTCCAAATAAAACTCCTTTAACATTTTCCTTTTGTTTGTGTGTCCTTGTACTTTCGGAACATTCAGCTGGAAAACAAAATAATGCCAAATAATATTTGAAGTGGTCTACTGAGAACAGTGCATGCTCTGCTAAGCATGAAAGTGGATCAGGTGTGTGTAATGTGACTCTCACGTGGACTGGACCGCTGGGCAGTTGGCTGAACAGTCGGCTATGTTCTCTCTTTTCGGATGCATGTGGCCAAAGATCAGTTTTCAAGGAAGAGAAATCAGCAAGTAACTGCAAATCTCAAAGGCAGCATGTGTAATCAGCAAAATCAGCTCTTTATGCCATTAAAGTCCCACAGGGTCAAATTTTTCCATAAATCTTTATTCATCTTTCTGTTGAAAACAATGGCTTTCTTTATTTACAAAAAGGTTGAATAGCTGAATAATACATAGGGGGCCTGAGTCTGGAGGCTTTGGTGGAGAATATATATTTTTCTAGTTAAATTCCAGGTTTAAAAGTTGCCTCTGTGACTCAAAGAGCAGAGTTTTTTTTTTTTGCACATGCTCGGGTCACACAGCATCCCAGTTAAAACGAGAAGCAGAGGTTTTTGTCAAAAGGAGAGGGGGAAGGGAGAGAATATCTAGTTCTTTTTAGCTCCTTGGATAGAACATGGCATATTTGGAGGTCCGGAAGCCCAGCAGGTCCCTCATCTCGTTGCGAAACTTTGAGAGGTCTTGGCGCAGGTCATTGAGGTTTTCCACCGTGGCCTGGTCTGTGCTCTGCATCTTCTGCCGCGTGGAGGTCAAGTAGCGGTGAACCAAGCAACACATGATCTTCTGGTAGTTCTCATCACGCTTCTGCTTCAGGTTCTTCCACTCCTGGATGGAAAAGACAGTGAAGGCGCAGATGACCATTTGTTCAAGATTAGCAGAAAAGATTTAATTAAACCTTCTAGAAAATTCAAAGTATGCACTTCTTACTACAATTAAAGGTTCTGACAGTTTTGAAATGTTTCTCTCACCTTGAGGCTGTTCTGTCTCTTCACCTTGCCCTTTGAGGTGTGTGAACAGATCCACTTGCTCATGCTGGTCAACAAATAGCAAACAGTCTTCGGAGAGGGGAGGATATTGAGAGGCGGAGGCAGGGTGCACTTGTCATCAAAGTAGCTCAACCATAGTTTGGCTCGAGCAAACTTCCACTCCTTATCCTCATGATTCTGTGGAATACCAAAAGGTAACAAGAACATTCAGGGCGCAGGAATGTGGGAATCTGAAATTGTTCTTGTGGAAATACAGGAGAAGACAGATTTTTCTGGACAATGAGTTGTTTCACTTAGTATAATCAAGATCAAATGTTTGTTCAAAGGAAGCAGAAAATATGCAGTTGGGGTTCCAAGGACAAAAACAAGATGACATCTGTGTAACATTACAGAATTACAGAAAAATCAAACTTTAACAGTAAATGAAAAGATTTACAACTTCAGTTCCAAGTTAAATTGAAATTACCCATGACCACTTTCTGGAAACCTGAAGTCACTCTGTGCCAAAAAGTTGTTTACACTTACAGCAATTTGTCTGAAGCTTTTATGGAGCATGGCCACCAGCAGCTTGGTCAGGACAATAACCACCACGATATTGTAGGTGCCTATGATCATGGTACCCACAAAGGAGTGCAGCTCCTCTGTGTAGCTGATGCGGGTGACGAAGAGCGCGACATGTGCCAGCGAGAAGATGTACCAGAACAGGGCGTAGCAGGTCCCCATAAACCTGTGAGAGGGAAGAATCTGGTAGATGTCAGTGTGTGTGTGTGTGTGTTTGGGCTGCATGTCTGTCAAATGCATCTCACAATCTAACCAAAAATGCATACTTTACTGACATTTCATTTTATAGTTAGATCATAAATCTGAAAAAACTGTAATGTCTATATCAGCTGTGTTTATACAGCCCCGTATTTATTTATTTATATATATATATATATATATATATATACGTGTGTATAAATATATGATCTCTGACTTCTCTCAACATGCATTCTGAACATTCATCATTGTCGTCATCGCTGTCCAAAATGACAGACTGAGGTTGGTCCGTACGTGTGGAATGTATCATTGCTCTGTTGCTGGCAGAAGATGCCCTCGCAGTCCTTGGGCGGATTCTTGTCCGGGTCTTTCTGGTCCTTTCCGTAGAGCTGGGTTAATCCAATCGTGAAGGAGAATAACACAAGCAGGAAGAGGCCCAAAAACTTTCCAAACTCCTGCAGCATCTGGCCCATGGAGATCTAGTGGGAAATATTAGTCTGTTAATCTTTCGCCGCTTGATCTGAGCTAATCCTGTAGACATGAGTCATTCTCCAAAATTTCTACAAGCAATCGTTTTCAATTGCTACAATTCAGTGTTTTTAAGCAGAATTTGTTAGATTTTAGGTTTCTTTCCTGGACCTTTACACCAGTATATAACTTCTAATTCATTAAAACTTTAGCAAGGTCACTACTTCAATATGATGTTTTGGTTCCCTTTCAACTTATACTGTGTAAGCAACCTTTCTGACCACTTGTTGCTAGTCCCCCCCCCCATGTTCTTATTTAGCAGTGCTTCCTTGGGCAAGTGGGAAAAGTGACTTATTCTGGCAGATGGAGTGCTCTTACCCTACCTGAGGGAAGACAGACAAACATGGGAGAAGCCAGAGAGAGGGATCGAAGACAGAGAAAGTGTTCTCAGCGCAATGGACAACCAACTATTTATAGTCCTGAGTGGCTTATCTGTTTACTAGGACCTAAAGATGCACAAACAAGGTCAGAACACACTCGCCCTTGCAGAAAACCAACACACACACAGTGTCCAGTGTGAGGGATGACCACTCTCCCTGTACCTCAAGGTGAATGTGTTTGCACAGAAACCCAGGCTGCTTGTTTGAGGAGAAGGGCTAGTCTATTAGCGTGATTCATTCTCTTGTCATGTCTAAATCCCCCCAGTGTATTCCTCTGCCACTTTGTACACGTCTTGTACACGATTTAGGAGCTGAGGGTGTTCCCTGCTTGCCCGGCCTGACAGGTATAGCCTAACATAGTTACTGTACAAACAGAGCTGGAATGCAGCAGGTCAGGAGCTCTTAACCTTGAATGGAGGCGGGGGGGGGGGGGGGGGGCTGATGCATTTGGGGGGTACACACACACACAAATTGTCTGTCAGTGGATGTCTACTGTACTTCCAATGATCCAATGTAACTATTTTATATAATTTTAATTATTCAAATGTATTCCAAATTCCTCTGTGGGGCACTTTGGTCAGTTTTAAGTGTGCTCTATAAATAAACTGACATGACTTCCAATTAATTTTAACAAAGAGAGAGTACAAAAGAAAAATCTTAATATTTTTGGTTTTCCAAAATGTCCCTGAAGCTGGCTCACCACCACAATTAGTTTTAATTTTTTCCAGCTGTGAGCATCTCCTACATTTCCTTTGTGCAATGCATTTTGGGACACTGGCATCCACCAACGCCACATTAAAAATAAAGCAAATGTAGCATACAAACTGTCAAATCTCTGAGTATATTTCATTTTGTCACTTTCAAAGACATACTGAGCACATACTCAGAACCTGGTTAGAATTTGTGTGTACTTCCCTTTTTTTTCCTCATACAAACTTCCTGTGGTGCCATCCATTATGGCAGATTAATACTGTCTATGAGGTTAAGTCTGGGCCATGAGTGAGCTCATTGTGTGCACACCGGTGATAGTAGATATACACAGACGCACACACACGCATACACACACTTTTAGTCACTCTTTCCAACCTCAGTAGGGGGTGCTACCCGCAGGAAGAGTGAGCTGGTCTCTTCAGGAAGGACGGAATCAGAGAGATTTTCATTACTGCAGCCCACATAGTACTGACTCACTGTCTGTGTGTGTGTGTGTGCTTGTATGAATTGCACGCTCACATATCACAAGAGTGTGGAAATGTGTGGGCGCGTGTGCATTGGGAGGGAGGTGTGTCTGCCATGTGAATGTAAGGGTGGCCATGAACACACAGCCGCATCTTTTTTCAAAGCTAATAATTTTTCCATCCTGCCAAGCCAGACAGTGATGTCACAGAGTGAGTGAGTGAGTGAGAGCGAGAGAGGGACGGAGAAAGATGGAGGAGATTGCAGCTGAAAAGCGCTCATTAACAATCTACAGGGCAGTCTTGGTGTTTTATAAGTCAACCACAAACAGCTTGACTTAATGACAGGAAGGCATCCCTACAAACGGGCTGACCTCACTACATACCTGAAGACTGCTTTATGTAACAAAAGTCACACAATGGGGAAAAATGAAATTCTTAAAGACTGCCAAAACAAACTCAAAAGTTGGCTCGCCTTACAGTCTCGCTCTGCCAGCTGGCCGGATGATACACAATATCGTGATGCAATAAAAAGGGACATCTATGACACTGAGATTGTTTAGGGGCCTGAGTAGAAAATATGCAAACCAGATTTTTGGCTTGTCCGAGGAAGTGGAAAAAAACGATGACATAACGAGGCACACACACACACACACACACACACACTGAAGTTTATCCATTAAGTTTGTGACTGTCCACCTAAAATTGTTCTGTTCTGTACTCATGAAAAGTATTAACCAAGCTGGCAACAAATAAATGTTTGTTTGTGAATGAGGAAAGGATCAAATTAGATGTGAAAAACAGTATAGATAGAACAATGCACTATTATAGTCAAACAAATACTGTATGCTAACAGAGGGGAGACACATTGTCATATGAGGCCCTCTAAGGGACCACGAAAACCACAAAAAATGACAATTTTTGCCAGATTAAATGTTTGCTTTCACAAATTTAATTTATTTTGTGTTGCGTAAGAGGCATAAATCACACGATTTCAACTGTTGTGATTTATTTATCATTTGTATTATAGCTGTTGTTAAAAAAAAAAGTTAAAAATGTCACCTCAGGACAAACAGAAACAAGCAGCATTCTGTTGCTGATGCCCAGTCATCTATCAACACTCATCTACAAATCAAGCTTTGCAAAGATTTCAAAAACAGCATTTTCAGTCTTTAGAGGACCAAAAAATGCCTCAATTTAAGTTAAAATTGGTCCGAAACACTTTGTTCCCATGCAGCCAAATTTCCTGTTAAGATGGCTACAGCTCAAACTTGCTGTATGTGCCAGATTGTGATAGAAATCAATCTAGGATCCAGTGAAAAATGTGAGCACGGGCTCCTCCAGCTTTAAATAAGCAGCCTCTAAACTGGAGTTAGTTTGAGAAATCACTTGTGTAAACTGAAGGCGATGCAAATGGCGACTAAGCTGCTGGGCTTTGTGATGTCGTGTTCAGTTTATTATGAGCGTATTATTACAGCAGAGCACATTCATCTACTGCCTCTGTTCACTGTGCTTATGCTTAATGCTTATAATGATGGTTATGGTACGGCTAAGCACAGCTGGTGTGATGTTTAGCGTTGGCTTGTCCTTGAGTGTTCACACTTCACTGAGAGAGGAAGAGAGTGGGTGGCATTTGTGTGTGTGTGTGTGTGTGTGTGTGGTGGGGTTAAGAGAAAATGACTGGATAAGCATTGCGTAAGAATCTGGTTTGTTTTTTTGCATCCAAAGTGCCTCATCTGAGACTCCCACTGTTTGTTGCATGTCTGGCCCCACCGGGAATAAAACTCTGAAAATGAACTCTGAAAATATCAGTGTTGAGCTACAGAATCACAAATACTTTAGTGTTATGTGTGCCCGCTGCCTTCCTACCTGTAGTGGACCCAGTATGGAGCTGGTGGTGTACATGAAGAAGAGTCGCAGGTAACTGAGAACATTGGCAAAGGCAAACAGGCCCTCAGCCACCAGGATGGGATGGAAGGCGTCCCAGTTCTTCCTCTCAGTCTCGTCCACATTCTTGAACTGCAGAACAAGCAAACACATTTAGAAACACTTGACTGTACTGAGTCTACAGTGATACTACTCTGCGTACTAAACATGGTTCATGGCCTTTTTTTATTGGTAGAACTACTCAACCATACTATGATATACTGAGGCCTTTGGCTTGATGCTGCATTCACGTCATATGGGATGGATTCCCATGTTCTTCTGACTGTTCACATGATTAGACAGCTCAAGACGGTTGCATGATTACAGAGTGGATCTTGTGAAGGTTACAAATACTGTGCATTGAAAATATAACACTGTAATCATTAGATTTGGGATTAATTACCTTAAACAAAGGACTTCTGCTTCGTTTTCAGGCAATTCTGTATTATTAAGCACCAAGTCTGATATATTGGAACTTTCAGACAAATCTGAGTTTCCCATTCATAATTACTACTTGGATATGGATGCACAGGAAATCACATTACTAAGTGTTTTCCTCTTTGACAAGTTGTTACTCCAATTCTGTTCTGGTTATATGATCTCTATTTTTAAATGTATAACCTCAATCCTGTTGTTATGTTAACCTTATTACCTGTGTATGTGTGTGGGTGTACTTTTACATGTAAAGTCATGTTTTTTAACTTGTAAAAGTGTACAGAGACTGACGTTGCAGTTGATATTGACGTGAATGTTATTTACAAGTCAGAGACTGCTAATTGCCCGAACTCTGATATGACACGATCGTGGCATCATCCCAGTGAAATGCTGCAGCAGAGTGTGTTTCTTGGAAGTGAAGCTTCAGTGAAATGGTGATACGGAACGCACAATCAAAAACAAACGGGAAACAATCTTTTTAATGAGGCATGAATTGAAAAAGCTGTGAAACAACAAAGAAAATACAGACCAGCTCGACAATTTCAAAGTATGAATAAAACTATTTTTCAATTAACTGATGTAGATAATACACAAAATATTCAAATAATTTAAACAAAATATGGTGGTTTTTAATGCTATTAAAACACTCATATAGGTATTTGTCGTGTAGGCATCTGTCAGTAGTGCAAAGAGCAGTTACAGACTGCCTCCTCTGCATATTCATTGTACTGAATAATGAATGATTAATGTTTTTATTCCCAGGAAATGGACACAGAGTGAAATGCATTAACTTTGTGAATCCAGCTTCTCAAGCTTCTCAAGCAGGCAGTACAAAAAATACATGTAGCTATCTATCCGCTAAATCTACAGCGAGCGAGTGCAGTGTGTGGGTACCTTGCTATGAGCGACTATCTTGAGGGCAAAGGTGGCTAGGTAAAGAGAATTCATCACGAAACTCAGCTGGTTCCTCGACTCTTCCAGAAAGTCTTCCAGCCCCTCGTACCACAGACGCTTCACGTCCGACCACACCATCCCTGCAGGAGAGCAGGAATTCACCGTCACCACAAATACATATACAATACGCGCACCACTGGGAAAAAAGGCATTTTGCTGTCATCCCCAACATTTTTGAAATTGCTTCCAGATTCAGTCGTAAGTCATCTCACAGACGAGGCCCTGGGGAAACGGGAACGTATGAGACACAGAAATTGGAGATTGATGCGCTGAGTATGTGTCATCTGTGGGATTTAGGAAGGTGTGTGGAATTTAATAAAGATGAGTGTCTGTGTCTTCTTATGTCCAAGTGGAATTTCATCAAATGTACAACAGCGGTAATGACATTAAAACTAAAAGCTTGATTTCAGCTGCAAGACGAGGAAAAGTGACACATAATAATGCTGGACTGACTCTCACGGTTTCCATGGTTTCAGCTAAAAGTAAACAGAGCAGTGACACGCTAGGTGCACAGACATCCCATCAGGCAGTGTTTCACAGATGAAATGTTTCCATCTCCGAGTAACAATTTGTTTTGTCTTGTTATTGGAGGCACAAGTTTTTACTATGGAAAGACTGAATTTGAGTGCAAATGCAGAAATCAACGTGCACGCAACCGCAGACAGTGAGAGGTGCACACTCACATGCATGTACCCCTGGGCACAGACACACTCACAGCCTCACAGCATCTGATTACCCCATTAATGTGAGGGATCTGGCTCAGGGGAATAGTGGGATGGAGAGAACAGGAGTAAGATGGGGGAGTGGGAGTGGGAGTGGGAGTGGGGTGAGGGGGGGGGGGGTTAGCGTGGGAGAAAGAGAGAACAAAAGACAGCATAAGGAATGAAAAGCTGACTGACTTGTGAGTGCCAGCTGTAGAGATACAGCACATGTATGAACTGTATGTTCACATCGACACTTGCACAAGGTCGTCTGAGGAGGGGGATCACTAGTGATCTTATTCTAGCTATTTGACTCATCTGGTGTTTTGTTGTTTTTTATTCTGCAGGGATCCCAGAGTGGGAAATCTGCACCACTGCATCACATCTTGCAGTAAATAAATAAAGCAGTAACAAACTGCTGAAGTTGTTAAACTTTGATGTTGCTCTTTCGCATTAGTTAAGGAATCTTTCCCCCTCTAGTGGGCTATCTTGGCCCATGGAACAATGCATTACACTCCTCTCTAATGACTCCAATACTGATCTCACTCCTGCAATATACAGAATAAATTGCGAATTACCCCACAACCATCTTCATAACATATAATAATAGACGTCAATTGCTTCTACATCCTTTTATAACCTGTCAGGTGCACTTATTGGGATGATTTATCAAGCGGAAACCTAGTCCAATGAGCTGTGGTTGCGATGCTTTGTGTCTGGTGGAGGAGTGTAAGATGCTGCAACCATGAGACAAATATCTCTGCTGAGAAGGCAGGGCCATTAAAGCGATTGAATGATCATACTAATGGTTTCTTGGCAGAAGAGGAAGGTTGAGAGGCCCTTCCACAGGGAGACAGACAGAGTCAATTTCTCACTTGTCACTATCCAGCCTCATCTGAGAAGATACAGCTCGCGTACATCTGTTTGTCTTTGCGCAAATATATGTTTGCATGTATGTGTGTTTGTGTGCCTGTGTGTGTGAGTCACAGGGGAGAAAGGAGAAGCTTTGGTTTCCTTCTGTAAAGCTCAATTAGAAGCAGAACTGACAGATTTAATCCAGTCAAGCCAGGCTTTCTGTCATTTGGTATAGAAACAGCTGTTTGTCATGTTCTGCCTGATAGGATTATGGATACAGGATACTGGACTTTAGCCAGCCCATAACAGGAATGTCTCATTTTCACTTCACTATGCAGTGTTATTCTATTAAATTCTGGTTTATTATTGAATTTTTATCCTATTTTAGTTCTGTTGTGTCCATTAGGAGATGATTATTCAGTAACAGAAATATGGCCTCTAAACTCTGAAATATATACCACAATAACTACATATAGTACATGAAACTCTACACACATAACATACATATGTTAGTATGTAATTTACTGAATGAAAGCTGACCTATGATCCAGAGGATGAGCAAGTAATCGATCATCTCCGGCGCGGGGCCCATGGTGTTTTTCTTGCCTTCGTTGTAGACCAGCGAGTAGAGGTTAAGCAGCAGCAGGAAGGTAAAGTAAGAGGCGCTGTGGATGATGAACTTGACAAAGGGTGTGTGGATGATCTGGCCCACACGGGAGCGCGGTACCAGCAGGTAGCAGACGGAAAGCAGCGGCCAGAGCATGGCCACGCTCAGCACTGTGGCGATCTTTAGACAGGTGTGTTTGCGCCGGTAGCTGGCCGTCTCTCCGAACCAGACGGTGTTGAGGAACTGCTGACAGTTGGACTGAGCCACAAACTGTGGAAGGTAAATGTCGACAGGAGGAAGCTGAATTTGCATTTTCAAGACACATCAGCTGAAATTGACCCTCATGAGCTCAAAGAAATAGTTTGAAATTTTGGAAAATAAGCTTATTTGCTTTCTTAGCTCAAAGTCTAACTTTAGGCAAGAAAGCAAATAAGTGTATTCCCCTTTAATAATCTCTGCTGGTGCTATTTTCCTGGTTTTAGTTTTAAAGGTGCTTGCTTGAAACAGCATTTTGCATGTTTTGGACTTTAGACATTTCTGACACACACTGTTTTCTACATGTGTATTTTTCTTACTAATTACTGTTCAATTTATGTTGCTCATGTACACAGAGAAAGAATAGGTTGCATAAATAGTACAGCACTACAAAAAGTATTGCTGCTGTGGAGTACAATATCATTATTAAGGATTCAAATGAAGAGGCTATTAGTAAGAATTACTTTTACACTGTCTTATATAGATTGACTACTGTATTAATAACTGATTTCAGTGACTCCACTATAAAGTATCCCACCACAAACATTTGCTGTTACCCAAGAATTAAATAAGACTCAGGAATAAGTGAAAATAAGTAAGTCAGATGCTCAGAGGAAACATATCGGTGTTATTTCTCCAGTGGGAAACAATGGTATGCTACAACGTCTACCGTGATATATGAGTCAGACTTTTCACACTGAACCATCCCGGCTGTAAATTCTTCAAACTTCCAGCTTCAGTTTGTCTTTGACTGCCGTTGCCTGGAGGAACTTTGTCCTGTCAAACTAATATTTCCCAAAGACTGACTTCTGGAGCAGATGTTAAGTCTTACATAAGCTACAGTAAATTAAAATTGATCAAGTAATACATCAAAAATACCCACTTATATGGGTTGATATTAATGCTGCCAAAAAAAACATCATGTGACAGTTGCAGACTTTGCCTGTCTAACCTCTTTTTGGTTGTACTTGATGGCAAGTTTCAGTCGGCTGAGGTTCATGCGTTCCTCCAGTAATCCTCTCTTGTCAACGGGGTCCTCGGTGGATGTATGGTTGAGAATAACCTCTAGCTCGCGAGAGTTTCGAGCCTGAGCCAGCAGGTCTTTGGCAAACATCTTACACTGCTTTGCCAGCTCGTCATAGTCATTCCTGGAGTACGGAAACGAGATGCAATCAGATTAGATTAGGAATCTTATCTGTCCCAGACTATAAAGAGGGAAGGTTTACAATATATCTGGGTGCATGTACGTATGTTTGTGTGCACGTGACAAGTATCTCTGTGCATGCCGGAGTCTGTCATGCACAAAGAAATTAGAAAAACATGCTCTGACATGAGCAGTTCAAAGCCATCATACCTGAACTCCACCTCAACCAGGCTGAGCTCCTTGAGATCTGCACTCAGCTCGAAGGCCCTGAGTATCGGATCTTCCTCGGTCAGCATGATCAGAGAGGGGCTGGCCAGACAGCGGTAGATGTCCAGGCGAAACCTAACCCACAGAGGAGTTTGGAGATGGTGGAGGCGATAGTGATGGTGAGAAGAAACAGAAGATGCAAAGTGATGCAAGAGAGAGAGATGAGCAAAAGGGAAATGGAGAAACAAACATTCAGCCTTCTAGCTGTTTCATTGGTACTTGCTTTGACCTCTATGTTGTTTGCCAGCCAAACTGTTGACTGATTAATTTAGTATACTGTGTGGGAAGCTACACTGCCCTGCAGAGAGAATAATCATGCCAAGCAGAAGAGATCAGCAGAGTAATCTGCAAGTCCAGTACCTTATCAGAAATCCAAGATACGTCTAATACTGATAATTGTAAAAATCGCAACTTCTCAGAGGAAACACTGCTGCTCTTAAATTAGAGGCTGATATTTTACATCAATAAGCCAATAGTGGCAAACCAAGTACTGGCTCTCTATAGCTAGATAAGTAGAGCTTGGCAATAACAGAGAACATTTGGAGTCCTCTGTGGGATAAAGAGAGCACTGTACGCACTTATTGTACTGTAAAAAAAAAAAAAAGATAAAAGCATTCCCAAAAAGTTAATGCATGTGCTACTAAATCATTTCTGTCCATGTGCTTAAGGTGACATTGTCAAACTGATGCTATCATCAAAACATGCCGCAGTGTTACACAAGAACCTTTCCTGAACACATCAGTGTGACAGCACAGTCATAACTACTCTTAAGCTTCAACATACCAGAGAAAACACCAAATCATCGCAAAAAATAACACAGGCGTCGTCTAGAAGGCAAAAGTGATGTTGTTGACGCCAAGGTAATCGAATGGAAAATGGTCTTCTGGTTTAGATCAATGGGAGCTTCATGCTGGGGAAAGACAATAACATTTATACTATCACATTATCTGAATTCTAGATCACAGCCTCGCAGCCTGTACCTAGAGTGCCGTAAGCTGTCCTTCTTGTTTTTAGCGTTGCAGAGCGTGCACTCGCAGCCTACAGCGTGGGGCCGGGGCAACGAGATGTCCTGTTTCAGCAGCATTGTGAGGATCTCGTAGTTGTTTCTGTGGGCTGCCAGGATGACCGGAGCCACGTCCATGGTGGTGGAATACTCTGGGTTCTGGATTCGCTGCATCAGTTTCTGAAAAAGATGGGAAGGTAAAAACTCAAGCTAACATTGAAATCAGCCTGTTCTTCTCTGCATCGACAGTGTTTGTTTTTGTTTTTTTTCTTGAAAGAGCACTTGTGAGAGGAGACTAACAGCAATGGAGGGCTTGGAAGATCGCCTGGGCCTGTGGTTGAGGAGGATGTCCACAGCTCCCACCACCTCCGAGTCTATGGCCACCAACAAGGCATCTGTCGCCTACACAGAAACAAATGCATCGTTTTAGAAGATGAAAGACTGCATGGGAAAACCAAACATACAGCAGCAGTAAACCCTGAAAAAGTGGTGTCTTCTGCGTATATTGTTTTGCCCCTGAGTGTCTTTGTGTTTACTACCTGACAGCCATGCTCCAGGAGAAGCTGCAGGATGTCTAGATTCTCATTCTCGATGGCGATGGTGACAGCGTCTCGGCCCAGCACGTCTACGGAGTTGATGTTGAGTTCGCCGTGTCGGTTCTCCTCGAGCAGCTTCTTCACCATGTAGTAGTCACCTGAAAACCCGGACAAAAACACAAGCGGCACGCTGTGAATGAAATCCACTTCAGGGAATTCTTGCAAAGTCAGGTCTATAAAAGAGGTGAAGTATCATCTGTGGATGATGCCAAAAAGACACACACACGGCCATAGTCATGAGACAAACACTCCCAAAGAGCAGGCTCAGCTCCAGCAGTCCTCCTCACATCAGCGGTGTTAACAATAACATCTCCCTCAAAGGACAATTCCTGTTGCTGAGCCATGTTTAGAGAGACTTTATATGGTCACAGTGGCAGTTACTTGCGTAGCTGCACACCTAAAACAACCTCTGCCTGTGCAATGTTCTTAAGTTATCAATGAAACGTTCTACTCCCATCTGACTAAGATGAGAATGCCCATGCCTCTGTGTTATTTTACGCTTGCGTAGAATCTCTCCTTCTTGTTTGCGTGCACTTTCCCATGAAAAGTCAGCAGGTCTCAGAGAGAAACTTTCAGGACGTTCAGATGTTCAACTAAATATATCTTAAACCCCCGTGGGCAAATTTCCACAGTAGCCAACAAGTAGGCAGCTGTGAGAGGTATTCACTGGAAAAAATGTGGTATGACTGTACAGTTTGCTTGCTGCAATGACCCTGCTGGAAATCTATCAGGCTGTTAGTCATGGTGTGTTTTACCTGTACATGAGACATAATGCTTCAGGAACATCTTAAATGATCATTATTGTAATACAGCAATCACCTGTTCCCCCTGATTCCAAAAATAACGAGCTTTCCCGTGTCCTTAAACACATCAGATGAAAAAAAAAGTAATAAATGTATGGATTTACTTTGTAAAGAAAAGAAGACAAACAACAACAAACCTTTCTCGCATGCCAGCAAGAAGAGTTTCTCATCCAGCGTAGTTTCCTCCTTCACCTCTCTCACGTCTTTCAAGGCCAGAAATTTATCCGGAGAGGAAGCGTCCGTGCCCTGGTACAGAGCTGCCATTACGACGGAGAGCGAGTACGGCCAAACACTGATGTGCATCCCACTAGAAACCGGCGACCATTACACAAGAAAGCCCGTCATATGGGATGACATTAGAGGAATCCTTTTTGTGTGTGTGTGTGTGTGTGTGTGTGTGTCTGTCGCAGCGAAGTGGAGGCTTAAAGCGTCGTCATGAGACTAAACCAATGTCATTAAATGTTGTTATTGCTGTCGCATCTTTGCTGCGTTCGTTTGCGCGCTCCTGCTGTCTGCAAAATGTTTTTTTTTTTTCCCGCTCTAAATCACTACAAAGTTGAGGTCAGCGGAGGTAAGTGGCGATTGCAGTCCGACAAAACGAGACGGTTATCTCCCTCGGCGTGTTTACGTGCACCATCTTCTCGCATCGCAGGCTCCTGGGGATCCTTTTGGTCCTGATGCTGCTGACGAGGCTCCTACTGCGCATGTCTCCTCCTCCACCTGCTTGTTCATTTCGCAGGCGCAAAGCCTCCGTGCTTCATGATTACGTAACAGCGTTATTCAGTGCAGCTTTTGTACTGACAGTGTATGTGTGCTGTGATTCTGGTGGAACATTCTTCACAGTGCCATAAATACATTTTTACAGATACATGTAAGTTAAACAGAATTGATGTAAACTAGATTTACTGGATGTATGCGTGCTGACAACACTGAACATAATTCTTTGTATATTTTACAGCATACACTCTGAAGCATTGGCCATATGAAAATATATATACATATACATACTCCAAATATATATATACATATATATATGGAGTATGAAAATAAAAACAGTTTCTGGTCTGTGCAGGGTTGTACGTGCATATTAGTGGAAAGGCTATTCCCTTAATGTGAACATGTCCGTGTAATTGATGTGTTTGGACATGCATGGGCGAAATTTCCTGCACATTGATAATGGAGCGAGAGGAAGAAGGAGATATCCGGGTCTGTATGATGAGTGGCAGGCTGTGAGGGAATATATATATATATATATATATATATATATATGTGGGAGATACACATGGCTGTCCTCCTGGCAGCTTCATATCAGCCCTGCAACATGAGTCCATAAAATCAGACCAGTGACAGAGGAATAGAGAAAGATAACAAGCAAATTAATGTAACCGCACAGTTCACAGTATTTTACATTAGAGTCAAACATATCCTCAAAGTGAAGAAGGCTGAAATTATTTGCCAGGGGAGTGTTATACAATGTGTAAAGATCTAATTTTACCAAATCACATGGAGCCAGATCACCAGGGTGTTTACTGGACCTTCAATACTGAGAGGCGCTGAAGCAATTAAATTCAAATTAAGAGAGTTGCTTGAATCAAACGAAATTCAACATAGGAATAAACTTACAACTTTCCTTATGAATGTAATAATGTGTAGTTAATTAGAACTCAATTTACAAAGTCTAAATCAACACAAAATTTAATCAAGATCCACTCAGATTCCCAATTGCAGAATACAAATTATCTGATAGTATCCTGCCCCTGAAGCCAAGACAGTCTGTTGGCACCACCTACACAAATTAATGGATAAATATATGTTTACATATGCATATACTGCAGTGAGAAAGCAATCATTTATTTAAAATGAATTCATATAGCTATTCTAACACCATATAATTCAATTTAATGACTAAATCCATCTCTGTGGTAATGAGGTGTCCTCTTACTATTTTCTCCACCTGAAAAATAGGTGAATGTAGAAATCTAGATTCAGAGAAAAGCACAAAATAGTGCACATTCATAGAGGAGTTGTTACATTTTATGACCGTCCTCCACTTGCAAGCATAATTGCAAGTGGAGGAAAGGGTTCCGTACTGTAGCCGCACTTTATTATTCCACGAAACAGCATCCCAGAACGGCCCTCAGTTATTCAGGCTGTAACAAATTATAAAGAAACAGTACAGAACAGAATGTACGATACAGGAGGAGAATCATCTGAGACCGCTGTTTGGTTTTAGACACAGGAATTACACTGTTGCATGTCATATTTTTAGTAAGTAATCCCAATTTGAGGAAGACAATGTAGGAAATGAGGATAGAAACAGACAAGCCCTCTTTCTAAACATGGCAGATACTCACATAAAAGCTGTCTGATGGTTACCCTTAAAATTAATTTTAAAAAAAAAGACTTATAACTAATTTCAGTAGGGACAACCATTTACTTATTAGGCTATATTCCTCCCTAAATGCATTATTCTAATCATTCCCACTCCCAAATGTCTGCTCTATGTGCCTACATGTTGTTACAAGTATTATAAATAGATACATATATGCCATATAAATGCTTTGACAATGTAAAAATGTGCATGTCAATAATTTTGAGTGACAAAAAAAAAAAAGGAGAAAAGTCTGTTTCATCGCCCTGATAGGAAACACTATGCTCCAGCAGAGGGCAGTCTGCACAAAGGTTTTGCACTGTAAACATCCGCATTGAATGAGTACAACAAAATGAGCATCTATGGGACAGAAAGATCAGCAACCAAACATTGTGCAGGGCATGAAGAGTAATTAATCATTCTATAGTTCAGTGATACAAACTATTAAATATCTGCACGACTTTCAAAACCATCATGATAAAAGATACGTAGTACAATAAGGTCACAATAAAATCACTCAACAATACCATAAAAACACTCTAAGTCCCAATCTAGGACATTACAGGCATAGAGATTTTTCATCGGCCAGGTCAAAGGGCCCAACCCCTTTCACTCAATCTTTTGTGCCTTTCGGCCGTGCAGGGCTGTAATCCCAAACTGCCAAGCCTCTTAGGAAAGATGATTTTCAATCTGCAGAGCATGTGGTTCCTCCATTAAAACACAGGGCTACCCAGCACTCACCAGTTCCTGGGGAACAGCTGTCAAATGTCAGATTTCAGCTGATTCCACTTGAGAGGAGTGTCAGTCACTGTTGCTGTCACTGCAATATTCCCACAGATCCTATTTGCTTAATCCTTTATCACAAAAAGATAGCCCTATTGTTTTCTTACAGCGGCATCGTTTTGCTGCATTGCTTGTATGGTATTCTTCTAATTAATTATAGGATTTTCCCTTTAAGGGAAGGAGCTGTTTTTTCTTATAGATCTGGACTACCCTCTTGAGGCTGTAATGGGAAAACACAAATATACTTAATTTGAAATATTGATTCTTCTCTGCAGTCATCCACTATGAAGAGCACATTAATGATATACATGTAAATGCATGACTCTTAATAGAATAGCAACTTAAAAGCATATGAATTTGAACAAAGGACTGTGTTACAGACATTAAAATCCTGTTAAACCCTTGCACCTGGCAGAGTATGCAGCTGTATGTCTTAAAAAAAGAAGGGTGGAGCATGGTTACAAGGATGCAGATAGTGAATTTGGACCCCTGAAACATAACAACAGCATCATTTCCTCCCATCTACCATTGCTGCGATCTGTGGGAGACAGAATAGAGGCTGCGGCGGGACGGGCGGCCGGCGGATCCAATAGTGCGGCTCGCTGACGCACGACGCCACAGCGCGGACCAATATAGACCCTCTGTGGGCGGGTCTTTCCCCTGGTATGCTGATTGAATCGGTCCCGTTTGTATTAGTTGGACGAGCAGAGGAGCAGGAAGAGCGGGGTGTCTTTCGGTAAACGCTGTAAACTGTGGATACATGGTCATCCGCGGCTCCGTTAGAGCAGACGCGGAAGGATTTTGAGCCCCAGCCGGCGCGCGCCAAGTCCTGACGGTTTTATTGTCTGTGATGCCTGAATCTTACCGGGCTGCATGAGCAAGGATGCATCAGATGATAACTGCGCAGGGGTGCCTTCGCTGAACATGGACAAACAGGGCGTCTGTTACAATGATGAAGGCTCCTTCCTTGTTGTTTTGAAGACGGGCCACACACAGAATCACTGCAACGCTCGCTATGGGCAACTTAAACGCTCCTCTTATCCATCCTTCCCATGAACAACATTGCGCAGTGCAGTGAAAACGGGATATCGTGTTGTGGATTTCGAATTGGCGCTCACTATATTACCTAATCAGCTGGTATTCAACTGGGTATCATTTCCCAGTGTAGGCTATACACATCCTACAGACCGTGTTGGTTAACTGTCAATGTAAGGAGCGTTTCTGTCGGTGGTGAGAGCCACTCTCCGAGGCACAGATGAGAGGCAAACAATATCATCAACCACTGAAGTTGACAGCGCCTTGGGAGAAGGATGCTGGCTTTGGGAGGAAGCTTAAAACCTACAGGAATCATACCAAGATAATAGCACAGCCTGGGATCGTGATGAAAGTCCTCCGCAGGAAGAGGATTGTGTTATTTATGGCCTATTTCTTGCTGCTGGTCCTCACTATGCTTAACTTGGCTAATTATAAATGGACTAAGGAGCCACAGCAGTGTAATCATCAGATGAGGAGCACCACTTATCAGAGCAGATCTGACATTCGCTTCCTGTACAGGCCCTCTCTGGCCAAAAAGAGACAGCTTATCTATGTCCTGACCACCTGGAGGTCGGGCTCGTCCTTTTTCGGGGAGCTTTTCAACCAAAATCCTGAAGTGTTCTTCTTGTACGAGCCAATGTGGCACATCTGGCAGAAACTGTACCCGGGTGATGCGGTGTCTTTACAAGGGGCAGCCAGGGACATGCTTAGCTCCTTATACCGCTGTGATTTGTCTGTTTTCCAACTTTACAACAGCCCCGGGGGCAAGAATTTTACCTCCTTGGGACTATTTGGGGCCACCCTCAATAAAGTGGTGTGCTCCTATCCCCTCTGCTCAGCCTACAGGAAAGAGGTGGTGGGGATGGTGGATGATAAGGTGTGTAAAAAGTGCCCCCCTCAAAGCCTTAGACTGTTGGAGGAGGAGTGCCTCAAATATAACACCATAGTCATTAAAGGGGTACGCATTTTGGACGTTAACGTGTTGGCCCCACTAATGGAGGATCCATCCTTGGATTTGAAGGTGATACACCTGGTTAGAGACCCACGGGCAGTGGCTAACTCCAGGATCAAATCCAGACACGGCCTGATAAGGGAGAACTTACAGGTGGTCCGCAGCAGGGACCCTAAACTTCGCCGGATACCTTTCGTGGATCCCGGTCACAAAGCCAACAAGAAGGATGGCTCAGACTACCACTCCATAGGAGCCATGGAGGTGATCTGTGACCGCACCTCCAGGACGTTGAGGACTGCCTTAAACCCACCCAGCTGGCTGAAGGGGAAGTACATGGCCGTGCGGTACGAGGACCTGGTCGAGAACCCAGTTAAGACCTTGCGGAACATCTACCGCTTTGCCAACCTGACCACCAACCACGACATCGAGTCGTTTGCGCTGAACATGACCAGCGGCTCCAGTTCCTCCTCTAAGCCATTCATAGTCTCGTCCAGGAATGCCACACAAGCTGCTAGTGCGTGGAGAACAGTGCTCAGCATTCAACAGATCAAACAAGTGGAGGACTACTGCCACCATGCCATGTCTGTTCTGGGGTACGAAAGAGTGAGAACAGCCGGGGAGGCGAAGGACTTGAGCAAATCACTACTGACACACTCCAAACTGTGAAGACATCCTCACCACCAAAGACCTTTTAATTTAATGTTCATTTTGCATCGAGTGCCGTTTCCTCTTCTTGTGGAATTAAAGCTTTACTTTAAATCAGTGTTTGAGGAGCTCCACTGGCCACATTTGGAATGTATCTCGTTTCCCTCAGTTAAATTGCAGTGGTGTTTGAAGGGACCACTTCTTTTATACGGGAGTCCTGGATGTGTTTGACAATGCAAGGCCTACGAACAATGGCTTGAATAGTGAAGCTGCAACTATGGAAAAAAAAAAAAACCCAACTGTATAATTCATGTATCTTGTTATGATGACACTTCAAAGTGGATGTTTTGGGGTTATTTTTGAATGTTGAAAACCTTACAAAAAATATGTTTTTCAGTCTCCATACTGTCTGTAAAGGTGAAAAATAGTGGATGAAAGAAAAAAAAACAAAAAAAAACAAAGAACTGAAAAAAGCTCATTGCTAATGTCTATTTGTAAGATCTGGTTGAAGTCAGAGACAATCAATTAACTGGTTTGTTGATGTGCCATACTGTAGGTAGAGGTGTGATGAGTAGGCTACATCCGAACAGCAGTAGTGCTATCTCTAGATTTAAAAAAAAAAAGGGATGTTTTTGATTGTTGTCAACAAATCCTTGTAGGATAATATCATGCACTGTGGACGATGTCATGGCTCTGGAGCTGGAAAGTCTCTCTCAGTGTCAGTGTAAGCAGTCTGTTCTACCATTTCAAATGTTTACAATTGCTTGCTCTTATAAGAAAACACATGATCTGGGAATATTGCATTGAGTAAAGTTCACAGTTAACAAGACAGTTTATGCATCTGTGTAAATTTTAAAATCATTATCAGAAACATACAAACCAGACCAGTGGTTCTCAAAGTCTGGTGCATGAGGCAAGGTCTCCTTAAAAATTAAAAATAATCCAACACAGTGAGCCACAGGCTTTAATCGATATAGTAATAACAAAAAAAAATGACTATGCTAGTAATATTTATTTTAAATTACACACAGGATATGTAATCATTTTATTCTTTATATTTATGAGATGTTTCAAGGCCTTTTGCTCAGTGCATCACACACCAATGTGCATTCCTTCACCATTTGAGAACCATTGTGCTGGAACAGTGTCATACACTAGCTGCTGTTTGTCACAATAACTTAAGTATATGTCGGAATTATTATTGGCAATAGACAGAAGATCTGCTGTATTTTTTTAGTTGCTAGCTGTAATGACAATAATATACACAACCTTTAAAAAAAATCTCAGAGAAATTTCATGCAAAACACAATAAAACCGATTTTTGAAATCTATCCAGATAGTATATGATTTGCTGAGGTTTGGAGATTTGATCTCACTTGAGTAAAACAGAAAAACATTCAGGAAAAACATTTGGTTTGTGATGCTCCAAGTGCCCAAAAAAATGACTGTTAGACCTTGTTGGGAGCACAGAAATAGATGCTGTGGTTGGTGGGAATACTTCACTGAGTAGTTATCAATCAAAACATTGGGGAAAAAGGTTTGTGGTTTATTAGAAGTAAGTGTCATACTGTTTGTGGAAAGATACATTGCCACTAAGTTTTTCAAATGATAATGTTCAACTACTTTGAGCACCATGAACCAAATGTTTTGAGTGCATGCACTGTACACACGATAGCTCCAAATCTCAGTAAATCACACCAAAACTAGCAAGATTGTGCCAAGGAAAACTGAGATCAGTTGTGTTTTTTGGCGGGCTGCCCTTTTAAGGATAGGTCCAGGATAGAAGGTTGAACATATCCATCTGAAGAGTCATGACGAGAAGGCTGTTGCTATCCTCCCGTCTCCTGGGCAAAACGCAAAACTGTATGCAAACAAAGTAAGCAATCGAGAGCTGAAACAAAGGAGCATTCCATAGATGCTCCCATGCGTTCACAACATAAAATGGAAAGCCCTTACTTCCAAGGACAATGGCTTTATTAATATGAGAGAAACAGTCTGCATATTTACAAAGCCTAACCTTCGCAGATTGGATTTGTGCAGTACACAACATCATGCTTCACTCAAGGGGAAAAGGGCCCTGAGATTTATAATGATGCACTCAGAGAGCAGCAAAGTGCAATCTATAATTAAAGAAGTCAGTGGAAACCTCACATGCTTATAGTCTCTTTTCCAAATGCTGTTAATATACTTAAGCATTTGGACGTATTCTAGTGCAGCACAGAGTGATAAGCAAGACATAGAGGGAGAAATGCGGGAGTAATAAATTCAGTGGAATACATTTGAATCAGTTAAAGGAATTGTAGCAAAAAACAGTGCAATAAAAATTCAATAAGGAGTTGGGGAAGAGAGGTTGGCACAAAAATACCATGTCAGCTGATTAAGGGGAATGGCATTCAATCACATTAGATGTTCATGAGCAATTCTCCCTAAAGCTTGAAAGCAAGATGTTATGTAACCAACTAGCATGAAACTTCTCCAATAACACTTAACGTGTGACTTTACATGTTGCATTTTCACCAGAACTGTTTGCTTGCCTTTATAAAAAAGTACACTGTGCACAACGGCTACGTCAAACTCTGCTTCCTGTTGGCTGTGTTTAGACAGTAGGCACTTAAATTATACAAGCATAACTTTTCTATTTTGGCAGTTAAAGTTCATTTTAGGGCTGGAATTCCTTTAAACGAGGAAAGAAAATCATCAGCAGAGAAACAGAGAGCAATGGCCTTTGTAATGTTTTTTTTTCTCTCCCTGTGTGTGTCTCTGCATGCATGTCAGCTCAAGGGGGGGGCATGACCTTTTGGGAGCCATTGTAACTCTGACTCCCGGTTGGCTCCTCTCAGATGCCCTGGCCAGTGACCCCGTTCACTGTGGGAGGCAGGGCTTCAGCCTCAGGGCGGCAGGGGCTGATAAACTGGGGTTAGGGGTGACTCCTGGAGCTTCAGGCCTCCCTGGCGAGAGCGGGAGCCGTGCCAAGTCCCAGGTCTCCCTCCAGCAGGTCATCCTGGTGCTCACATCCAGAGTCGCCTCCTATACATACAAGCTGGTTCTCTGTTTTCTCCAAATCGGAAGGGGTGTTATCTGGTTCAGTCTCGCACAGCTGCTCTGCACCCTGAACGGCAAATCATAAAAGATAACTTTCATTTCTTTCTAATCTCTGAAGACATGCACGGTACTATATGTAGCTTTAGCACAAGGCAAGTCTTACCTCGTGGACATCGGGGCTGCTGAGTCTGGCAAATACCCCACAACAGCGTGGCAGTGAGTTGGTCAGCGGAGGGCCAGAATGTGTCAGCACAGGCTTTAGATATCTGTGATCTTGTTAAGGCATGTTGGCAAAGGCTTGTAAGTGTCAATGACAGTTAACAGGAAAGAAGGAAATGGTTTGGTTTTGAGCACATTCCGCAAAGGGGCACATTTTGTGATTATGTGTTGAAATATAACACTGACATATTTTATTATGTTCATAAAGTTTCAGAAGTTCACGGTGTAATGTCAGAGCTGCGTCTGTTCAGCTAAGTTTCTTCTGTGGGATCAATGTTTATTGTTTTAGCCACAGACGTAGGAGAGCAGATTAGGCAGAGACCAGTGATTGCGTTAGATTGCATATTATTTATGCAGATATAAAAAATAGAAATACAAGCTCTTTTCTTGAACATACTGTAAACAGATATCAGAACTAGTTCTCTGTTTAAAGAGCCGAGTCAATGTCACACTGCATATATGCATAATACAGAACACATCACGCCCAAACGCTCTTTCCACATAGATTTACAGCCTTTTTTTTTTTTACTACTACAAAAGATAAAAAATATAAAACAGAGGAGAGACTGCCTCACTTCCACCGGGCACCGAGCAGTGACAGCCTGAACAATGACACAGCGTTTTTTTTTTTTTTTTCCAGATTTCACTAACATCATTGCACTGAATCCACATAATGCAATGTTGAAATTATAAACGTCTCTGCAGTTATATTAAGCACCCATAAGGCCACTGTCAGCTTATTGTCATCATGAAGTTTTCAATGGCTTTCCATTTTCAACACAACACACTGCAGAGAGCATTCAAGCTTAAGGTGCTTGTACTATTTTTGTCCCAGCTTTGCTAAACTGTTAGCATATTTAAGATACATGTAGCAGCTATTGTCTGCTGGGTGGTTGTCTTACTTAATAAAAGCTCCCAATAAAACATGCCACAAAGAAAAGACTTTCTGCACTGCACAAGAGCAGAAGTGCAGAGTGCTTGATAGAAATAATTAAAAAAAAAACAGTTTACTCTTGAAAAAAGAAACGTAGATGGTGTACTGTTATCTTGTTTCATGCAAGCTGGGTCAGACTTGCACTTGACTGAACCCAGAGGGATGGTCAGAAATGGTTTATAAATGTGCTTAAGTGTTGATATAAGCTAGTGCAGACAAGCATAGCTCTGATCAGTGTTGAAAGCAGGAAAAAGAACTATTTTTAGATGCCAGATGTTACGGTTAAAGTCCTCTGGAGGACAATTTAGGAAGTCACTTGACGATCATAATGACCTATTGTGCACCCGCTCCACCTAACACCTCTCTCCAGGCCAGACTTTAACATACAGTAGGCTGGTGACAGCTGATCCTGCAGTACACCGGACTCTGTATCCTCTCCATTACAGACCATTAAAAACGACAGCGCACCATCTTTTAGCTGTAACGGCTCAGATAAATAATTGCACTTTTGCAGGCGTTCATACTTTGCTCTGCCTGTGCCTTGGGAAAAGACAAAACAAAAACTTCACCAGTGCTGTAAGTGTTTGGACAAAAGCAACCTTTGTACCTTAGAGCCTATAATGAACAAAGTGGGACTTAGAGGTGGCACACAAGTACACAACTCCTTGGCATAAGCACAGGAAAAAAGAAAACAAGGAGAGGAGGAAAATGATCTAATATGTTATTTGGCAGCGATTCTTGCATTCCGGTGCTGTTATCAGCAATATGCAAGAGGTAGGAATTATGGGCACCATTCTGCCAGCTAACAGGATTTATTTATAAATGTCTCAAATAAGGGGCTGAGAGAGAGAGAGAGAGAGAGAAAAGAGGGGCAGGGGTGAGGAGGTAGGAATGGGGGGGGGGGGTAATGACTTCTTTGGGACCTGCAGTTGAGTGAGTTGTCTACTTGTCGGCACGGTGTCCAACGCCGGCATAATACTAGACAGCGATGGTAATTATAACCGCTAGAGCTGCTCTCCTCTCACAATGGTGTCGGGTTGTCTGTGTATGTGTGTGTTGGGGAAAAAAGGTGCTGAGCAGTAGCGTGGGGGTAAAAGCTCGACTGCTGCTTCAGCTACCATCCTAGCGAGCGTCGTTCCCTCCCCACATGTCCTGCACGTCACCTTTTCCTGACCTCCCATCAGTGCTGACAGGTAAAGAGGCTGATACAGACATTTTAAAAGAAGTTTGCGGTTTCCACTGGGTGGTTGAGGAATGACCCGCAAACACTCTTAGAGTTAAATGAGCAGAGCTGGTGACCACACTGAGACTCCTTGGCATCTCAGAATAACCATAAATTACCAAGAAAGAACAGGTTTTATCGCTCTGTGCTACTTTATACTTACATTTGAGTAAACTATTGTACTTCACTAGCTTCAACTGACAGCTGCAGTTACTAAACATTTTCAGATTTTACACATAACACATATGAATCTTCAATCTACATATAACCTTACAATTGTTTTAGATTTAAGTACCCAGCAGTATGTAAAATAGGTAAAACCGGCTTCACTTTAACCTGCTACAACCTCAAAAAGCTGCGTACATGTGAATGCATCTGTAGCAAAAATCTAATTACATCATTTATATGTTAATATAACACCGCCGTTCTGCATAACCAGTACTTTTACGTGCCTCTCACACGTTACAAAATGTGAGCAGCGCATATTTAAAATAAGTGCCACCTCCCTCTAACTGTTACTTTTAGTAAAGTGTTGTTTATGCCATGCTATTGTGGTATATTATATAATACTATAAATGTAGGTGACACCCTGCGATTTAACTCCTAAATCACTCCATGGACTCTTCCTGAGCCAGAGCCAACCACATAATGCTGCCACCCTGGGTCTCTTACACACGGGTGGCCTCTGGGATGGAGTCAAAACAAAAACATCGGTTTCCAGCGCTGAAACCGCAGTCTGCAAACCACTTCAGCGGGAAAGATCAAACGGGCTTTGATGTCCGTCAAAATCAGTGCTTAGCGTAAAACGCTGGCCCTAATGAGCCTTAAAGCCAGGCTGACAGGGGAACGGTTAAGGAAGCAGCAGTGAGCCTTTAGGATGAGACAGTGGCAAGCCAAGCTGAAGCTCAATTACCTGGCAGCAGGATCCAGGCTGAGGCTCCCCTCACCTGGTCCACATCAAAGCATCTCCATAATACGTTTTTTTCTCGCCCCAATCAATAGGAAACATTGGCCGGAGATGCGCCTTTCATCCTGCTCACGGCTTCTCTCACCCACCCCCCCCCCCCCCCCCTGCCTCTCTTTCTAACATTTACATATATATACAAATTCCAAACCCAACACATTTTCTGTCAAATGTGCAGTTTAATACACTATGCAGGCTTATAGCCACAGGGTATGGGTATACTCTGTGTAGTTACTATGGTTACACAGATTGCAATGTTGTATTGCAAGCAATGAGTGGGTCAATGAAAGCAAGTGTCATAAGTCAACTGTTTGCAGTGTGTCCTATCATATGTGTGTGTGTGCTAGTACATACAGTATATCAACTCCTCCCTTCCAAAGAGAATAGAATAAGAGTGTGTCTGAGGCATGACTGTCATTAGTGAAGTGATCTTCCAAAATATACTAATTTAGCTATTTTTAAAGCCAGTCTAGACTGTTTAATGTGTTCAACTATAAAACATAACATAACTTCCATCAAATATTGTCTCCACAAGTTCAAAAGTGTATCAGACATTTAATTACGAGTGTCGTGTTTCTGCAAAGAAAGAGCTTCTTAATTCCACTTAGGAAGTCATTTTGGCAACTGGCGGTCTGTTCTGAGAAAAGACGCATTTGAATCAATAATCTCTGACTAACAACATTAATGCTAACAACAAGCTTTTCAATGTACAATAAAGGCATCAGGAAGCACATTATGTCACATCCACTGTGGTTTACAGTTACTGTGTCACAACATATTCAACCACACTCACCTTTTCCTGGTTTAACAGCCTCGATTCAAACTGTGCTTGATTAAAATCTTTGTCTCAAACTTTAACACAATCAATAATGTAACCCATTAATAATTTATTTTTTGTTACAAATAAATCACCATGCAACGCTGAAATGTCTGAAATATGAACCCCTTTTTCAGCTACTATCCAACGTGCTTTTAGTGCATTCAGTTGTAATGCACCATGTTTGGTGAGAACTTGGCAGCACTTATCTCTCATCTAACACCATCCTGTGACAAATGGTGGCGGCAGCATCATGTTGCGAGGAGGCTTTTTTTCGACAGAAGGGACATGGAGACTTGTGAGGATACAAAGGAACAATGAAGAGGCACAGTCTTAAGTAATATTAATGTGAGATTGTTACAGACATTAGTGCGAAGCAATGATACATGAAAAAAAAAAATCCTATTAAATATCCGTGGAATGATTTGATGGAAGCTGTTCTCCATTTAACTTGAGCGAGTTTGCGGTGACATGCGAGGAACAATCAGAGAAAGAATCGCCAAATCCAGAGGGGCCGTGTAAATACAGACATATCCAGTAAAACCTGAGGCTGTAATTGCTGCCAAACTTGTCTCCAAGAAAGAAATGACTTACAAAAGGTTCTGACATTGTCATTTTATGGAATTTTTGTACCCCCAGCAGGTTGACATTTTTGGTTTTTGGTGAAATGTCTTGACATTATTGGATGGATTGTGTCCGCCTCAGGATGAACTGTAATAACTTTGGTCATCCCTTCATTTTTCATCTATTGCAATCATCAGGTTAAAAAGTGTGTATTTTGTCCAATATTTTGGTTTAGGGAGATTGTGAACAGCTAAAAATCAGCATGTTAGCATTGTCACTGTGTGCATGTTAGCGTGCTAACATTAGCATTTACCTGAAAGTGCAGTCTCACAGAGCTGCTAGCATGGCTGTAGTTTATTAGTCTTGTTTATTCGTGTTCCAAGACCACAAAATAAAAAACATCAAAGCAGTAAAATACCTTTCCAAGGCACTATAAATACAGATGCCCTTCCCTCGTACACTCATGTCTTCTGCTCAATCCAATTAGAGTGCAATGCTGTGTTATGCCAGACCAAACTGACAGTCATGACATGATTCAACAAGCAAGTATGATACATGTTTCTCACTATTGAACAGTCTGTTGTAAACAGCTGCAACTGATTAACTAGGACTTGTTGATTTATTAAGAAATCTGTCTGACTGAAGACTTTCTTGTTGTCAGAGGGAAGATTTTGTTTTGTTCAACTTTGCCTATTCCAATCCACAGTGAGTGGTTAATGGTTTACCAGCACTGTCTAATCATATATTTACCCTAACTGTTATTTACTTTAAAAACTATCAAACTCTGAAAAAACTATGAAAAAAATGTAATATTAACATAATACACTCACGCATTAAATGAATAAATGGATGCATTAGCTGCATCTCATTGTTTTGCAGCGGAGATAGAGTCCATAAAGTAAAATGATGTGCTCCTTACCAAGCACCGGGCCAGGTCATGAGGCCATTAAGTGGTACAATTAGATTTGCTTAAACTTAATGCAGTCCTCATGAAATTCCACTGCAAAGGACATGATTGTTTGTTTGTTTGTTTGTTTTTTTTACTACCAAATGATTTAACTACATTCTCTGCTTACAGGAATTCAGTTCACTTAGAAGTCAACACCAAATATATTCATGGGCATACACAGATGCACACAAACACATATTTCAAATATAATAGAAAATATAATAGGAACACGTATGCACATTGTTTTGATACAACTGCATACATACACGCATGTACTGCATAAAGGTGCTAGGAGACCACCCATCTCAACTAATTCATGAACGTCCTGTTTGTTCTGCCGTAATGGTCTTTCTGCACATTCATTGAAATGAGTCACTCGGTTATTTTCCCCGTGTACTCACTGTATACTACTCCACAGACCAGTGCATTAACTATTGTGTGCGCGAACAGATGTGAGAGTGCTTTGAAGAAGAAAAGCGGCGAAAGGATACTTGGAGTCCAGACGGTGCCACAGGGCCCGTGTTGTGTCTGGCCTCCCTGAAGCAACCTGTAGACCATAAGAGAACCACTGTTACTCATCAACACACAAAAAAAAACCCTCTGGGGTGGCTATATACACTGCCTGATGGAAATGTTGAAAACCTGCACCCTTGGATGGTCAGTTGGGCCATATCCAATGACCTCCGCTGTTACAAGTGGGACCTCAGGCGTGTTCATATAGGAGAATCCTGTTCTCAAAAACAGCAGAGCCCCTTGCCTTCCAACTACAATAAGAAGACGGCCCCAGCTGTCCCTGTGCAGAGTCACACCCAGAGTAAGGTCACATTTATCCATTTCCATAAGAAAGAGCCCTGGAGCTCGCCCTTAACTCTCCAATGGGATCTTCCTCCAGCCATAGGGGGCCACGCCGTCTATTCTGTCTGCCCCTCTGGCCTCATAATGCCAGGGAGCTGCCCAGACCTTGTCCCATTCACAGTGTGCAGATAAGAGTCAGGTCAAATAAGAAGATGAAAGAGAGGGGATGGAGAGCTGCTGGGAAGCGGTGATGGAAAGGTGGGAGGGTGTGTGCGGGTGGGTGGATGGACGTGCCTGTACAACAAAAAGGCGCACTCAGAAGGCCTCTCTGCTGCCAAGGATGTGCTGCAGACTGTCATTTAGCAGGAAGCAAAAGTGCATTTCCTCCTCTTGAACCTCTTCCCCTCACTTTAATGTCATGCGGTGTTAAAATAAACAACAAAGCCAAGATTAAAGAATAGAAGCACATAATGCGTCTCTTGGAGAGGATGGCAGGATATAAGGATATACTGTAAGTCCCTTCTGTCTAATATTTGTAAAAATGATAACCTCTCATTACTCTTTTTCTGTTAAGTATGTGTCAAATGCTGTACACTTAAATTGTTGTAATGTACAGTATGTACAAAACAAAAATCTACCAATATCCTACGTCTGTAGTGAAACAGACTCAGAATGTGATGCAGTACAGCTCTGCAGCACTATTGTGGTGATTAAAAATAGCTCTTAAACAAATTACATTTCATTGTCTTTATTCATTGAGATTGCTGCTTCTTTCACTGTATTCAGTTTCCTCCGCTGGTAAGAGCTGCAGTGTTGACTAATGAGAAAACACAGCTTACAGCGTGATATACTGTACAAATACTGTATGTAGAATCACTTTGTATATAACAGAGTGGTTTATTTGGAGTATTGTGAATAAGTGACTGAATACAGAGGCTGTTTCGGAGCTTTTGGGTTGCCACCTGCTACTTCTAAATCCTCAACACAAATGTGTACAGTTTCTTCTTAATTACAAATTGTTGCCTTTCTATAAAAGTGTCATTATAAAGACAATTTTGCGAGTGATTATGGCTTCGTTTAAAGCCTCGACGAGTTGTTTTCTACTGGCATCTGTCATTTTTCTCTGCCATATTTTTTTTTTAGCTTTTAAAGTTTAATGTATAGACTACTGGCAGAGACATTTCATGAAAAATTGATCCCCTGAATACCTAAAACGAATCATATAAATAATCAGAGCAGATCATTAGGATTCCTGCTTGCAATGAGGCAACTATTTTAAGTGTTTTAAAGCATTAGAAAAACAACAACTGACTGCCTGTACTACATGAATACAGCACTAATGCCCAAGGTTCTTAATGGGATTGGTGAGCCATACCTGAGCAATAGCTAAGCAGAAGCAGCCAAGCACAGGGATGATAGATAGATAGATAAAGAATGCCTCTTGGTATACTGGTATACACAAATACAATGTTCTTTTTTTATGCTATACTGCAGATTATGAAATATGTGGGATAATTTCATTTTTATGGTGATAATCAAGTAATTTTACACTTTCAAATTGTAGCTCTACAAATGCGTTTTACATTGCTGAACCGATATAAACTGCACATATACAGCATGTGTTCCTGTGAATGTAAGCTGTAACGGAGAACAACACCGCTATTACTATTGGAAATAGCTGCTTGCAAAGTTCACAGTTTAGATTAAAATACATGTCAATGCCACAAAGGAGGAAATAGAGCAGGTAAAATACAGATTACTGAGTAGTGACAATAATGTTTTTACCTCAAAAGAAATATCCTCTGGATTTTCATCTGCATCCACCCCCACTCTGTAGAGAATGAAAAAAGTAAAGTCAAACCCTGACTCAATACATTAAGATGACAAAGAAACAGAGACAAATCTCAGGGGTTTGAACCTACGCTATATATGTGAAGCTATACGTCTACTGCAATTGTTTAAACAGTCAGTCGAGCACCGCGTGTGACTTAGCCATGAAAGTGAAAGTCAGCGTGGAACCCCGGCTCGGTTTGAACATGACCTTTCAAACAGTTCCATCAAAATCAGCCTTGTCTTCCACATCACACCAAGAAAATGTCAGCTGGGTAAACCTTTGATAAATGACAAACAGCGCCGCAATTACGCTTGATATTCTGCGTGGCAGCGATTATTACTCTGTCGAGGTGTGGGCCCCACTTTGCTGCAGGCGTGCTCGAGCAACGCGGCTCGAGAGGAGGGGCCGGCTGGGTGCCTTGCTCTCCTGAATTGAAATAAAGTGACTCAGCACCGGTCAGTGACAGCCTAGTGAGCTGCTTCATCTGGAAACGAGGGCGTTATCTCAGTGTGTGTGTGCATTCCCTACATCTACAGGTATACTGAACCCCCCACTACAGCAATATCACCCTTTTTAACCCTGATTTGCTGGGATCCAAAGGAGTGATAATGACTGTAACATTTTAAAAAGTCACATGATGATATATTTTCTTAGGATGTACCTCAAAATCTATCATTTAGCAAAAACACCTCTATTCAATACACTGTGGGTATAGCATTTCTCAGAGCACTTGCTAGTTCCTACAGTTTAGCATAGCCCAGCACTATCACTGTGCACCGTGTGTGTGTGTGCGCCTGTGTGCATTTTGAATGCTGCTGATGCCAAAGCCTTTCACTGAGAGGCCCCCTGCAATAACACAACAGAGAGGAGATTCTCATCAGAGCATTAGAGCCCTGCAACTTCTTAATGTTGTGCAGATTTTAATCTTGGCTGCCTCCCTTCCATGATCCAGCTCTCTCTCTCTCCCATTATTGCACTTGGTAATTAATTTGATTTTGATCCAGGCTGAGGCATATCCCAACAAACCATCCATCATTGAGCATTCGCTCTTAGTTTGTTTTCGTTTCTCGCAATCTGTCCCCGTCTCTGCCGCTATTTACTCCACCCAGCTTTTTCTTTCCAGCTTTTCTCTACGCCCATCTTTATCTTAAGCACATCCGCCTTTGTGTCTTTCTCTTTATATTCTACCTAATATTCTTCCTTTTTTTTCTTCCTTTCCTCTAAAATTCATTCTCTCTCCGCCCTCTTTTTTCACAAGCGCCTCATTGTCTACCACTTTCATTCTCTGCCACAGCTTTCTCTCTTCATTTCTCTCCCTCTTTATCTTCTCAATATCATTTCGCTCTCTCTGATCACTCCTCCTGTCTTTATTATCTCCCACCTCTTCTTAAGTCTGTGGTTTTTTTTTGTCTCCTCTTACCACCTCCCTGCTTCTGCCCACCCCATGTATCCATTCCTCTTGTACGAACAGTAGAAAGCAGCACTGAGCGGCAATTGGGCTGAAGTTGCACAGGGATGGGGGTAAAGGAGGTGCATGAGATCTGTCTTCATTATGCAAGGTTTTCCTGGGTCTACTATGGAGTAAATTGTTTTGGTGTGGCGCAAAGTGTTTTGGGTAAAAAAACACGGACGGGGCAGGCTGTGACAGGCACAAACTACATGCACTGCACATGACGCATCGCCTTCAGCTGGTGGGGTAAATTCCATGGCGACAAGATCTGTCATTGAGCTAAGCTGATAGAAGGAGGAAAGGGCAGATAAGGTGTGAGAGGAAGAGCAAGAGAAGGAGCACAAGCTGAGGGTAAAGCTCAGAGAGCAGTGGGAGGAATGCAAAAAATAAGAGAGTGGGCTCCAGTTTTCCGAGCGTGATGGTAAGCGAGATAGTCTGTGGTGACATGAGAGTGACAGAATGAGTTGGTGTTGCTGGTTTGCGTGTGTGAGAGGGAATGATAGTGAGCCAGGGAGTGTGTGAGTGAAAGATTGACTAGGAGACAGGACAAGACAACCGGAGAGAGAGAGAGAGAGAGGGACAGAGAGAACGACATAAAAGGGAATAGGGGAGAGTGGCGGTCTCTCTCAGTGCAGACGCGAAAGAGGAACAAAGAGATAACAAGGCAGTGGGGTGTTTGTGAGTAAGGCGACAGCCCGAAAACATTTTGGTGTCAGACAGCCTGCTCTCACAGCCTCGAGTTGTTAAATTGATGTGGCCCCTGCGCACTCTTACCCGTTACACACCAAGATTCAATAAAGAAAAATCAAGTCCAAAGTAATCTAACTACTCTGTGACTGCGAGTTCACGTGAATAAATCTGCAAGCGAGTGAAAGAGGACAGAGAGGCGCACACTGGGCGGAGGAGGAAAGCACAACATAATTTATATCTACTGCAGGAAATAGTGGACAACAGCTGAGTCACAGATACTTCTGTAAAGAGGCTCCACAGGAATATGTGACGCTCTCGTGGCCCAGTTATTTTCCCAAATGAGGTGGAGTTCCCCCGTTCCGTAAGGAAATCCCAGCCTATGCTATAAAACCAAGTCAAAAAGAAATACACAATGGAGCAACTCAATCTCCCGCCGTCTTGCAAGACTGTTAGATTGACTTGTGGCTGCTATTCTACCAGTCATCTGCAGCCCCCAAACTCTATGCTATACTATGCCTTCTTGTCTGTTATTGGGCTCTTTATGTGCTGATACAATCTTGACTCTTGTGCTGAGCTGCACTGTGACTAAAATACCTCTGGACACATTCCAGGATGACATAGCGCTCTGCACAGGACCTTTCGCCGTCGACTCATCCAGGCTTTTGGGCAGCGTTGCTATTAATATGAACACGTTGGTGAGGTTACTGTATGTTTTTTTTTTTCTACTCAGAAAGAGTAGTTGATTTTTCTTGCTAAATCTCATCCAACACATTCACAAGCAGAAATTACACACCCACATGGATGCAGAAAAGCACCCATACCCATAAACACCTCCTCCTAGTATTTCTACTGTGCCTCATACAAACGACTAAGAGCCCAAAAACACAAACAAATGAAAACTTGGCCTTGAGCAGTGATGCAGTATGTGTGTGTGTGCCTGAGTTGTTATCTGTCGTAGGCTGATAAAGCTGTGCTTGCTGTGCTGGAGGCACACTAAACATGGGGCCTCAAGAGAAGACGATGCAACATCACAGAAACATCAACACTAATATATCTTCCTACCTAGGAGGCAGTCTACAGGTAGTAGTTAACCGTGTTTACATGCAGGCAAAACATTTTCCTGACAATCGCCTCCTCCGGTGGAGAAAATCTCCACTGGATGTGATTAGCAGCTCTAGTTAATAAACATTCAGATGAGTTTCTTCTGGAGTTCAAGTAGCATATACTCAACAGGCAGCGTAAATTAAGTTACAACACTCCTCCCCTCTGCTGTGCTCAATCTGTGCTATCTCCTTTTTTCTCGCTGTTCTGACAGAGAGAGCGGATGAGAGAGAAATGGAAAAGGGGAGAGCAGAGAGATGAAGACGAGAGACAAAGAGAGTCAGAGTCTCACAGGGACTGCGTTTGCTCTGTACTGTGAGTTTGGACAAGAGGAAGGCTGTAAGTCATCCTTCCAGTTTCCTGTTTGCAAATCCCTTTTGGTTGCTCTTCCCACCAGGGACACATGGATTCTGTACTCGACTTAAAGTCACTTTTGGGGTATTTACATAGACTTACAGTCATTTCCTGGAGACTTACCCTAACCCTACCCATACCACTACTTGCCTAAACCTAAACCTTACTCTAACCTTAACAACTGACACAAAAATCAGCGTTTTACCAATTGGGGACACAGCTTTTGTCCCCCAATTTGCACGAGCCGTCCCCAATCAACTGGTCTTAAGTCTGGTGTGTGTCCCTGAAAGTGACTTAAGTCACACCCACACACACACACACACACACACACACACAGTGTCAGCTGTGCAATGTGATAAGCTCTTAACTTCCACCATGTATGAAACTCTGTCTCCACAATCAATGTCAAGCATTTTAATTGTCAGATGATTATACCTTTAAATCCTGGCAAATAATAATTACTATCCCCGAATCTTGTGCTGAATTTAAATCACATTCTATTGAAATTATGAAGGGGAAATTATACACTGTGTTATATATCATCACCACCCTGTATTTATACTGGATATAAATTTTAGCTTTTTCTGTATATGACTTGTCATGCGCGAGGTGCGCCGAGCCCTGCATCTCTCAGTGTTACGACTCTGCAGTGAATGAGGAGATAAAACAAAGAACAATACAACATAGTGTAAGCTCCCGTTCCTATTACTGCAGTGTTACAAAAGAACAATCCATACATGGCCAAGACTCTGACTGCAGTATTTAGGTCAATCTACTGAAACCTAGAGTGAGAATCTCAGTCGCTCTGCAGCTTTAACCTTAATTTCACTGGAGCTGGTTTAAAAATAAAAATTTGCAGAGTAGCGTGTGTGTGTATGTGTTATCATGTGATATTAGTCGAGAATTCATCTGTGCGTGCTGCAGTGAGCTGTGCAGAGCATTTATATAAGAACACGCTTCATTGTTTAAGAGATAAAGTCCTTTGGTAGGTGTTTTATCTAACCGGCTGAAACTTTGAATATTTCCTGCCACATTGCACACTGATGAATGATCACCCACTCAACAGATGTCCAAATATCATGTTATCATTTCTGTTGTACAAACTGAGCCGCAAAGACATTAATGACCAGAAATAACTCGGCATACTATGTAGTGCCAACTTGGATATTGTAGTTAGTCATGACTTGAAGGCAACTACTCACAAAACCCGATAACAGTCATCACACATTAATGAAATGCACTTGTGGTAATAGAACATGTAATATAAAAGCTGTCAATTAAGTGCAAAAGTAGGATTCATCAATTTGTGGCAATCCATACAATAGTTAATTAAATATTTCAGTATGATCGACAGACCGCTCCCTAGAGCTACACTGTTAGCCATTGATGCTTTTTCCCTTGTATCATGTCATTACTGTATCAGGATCCTCCTGAGCTGCATGTACAGTAGGATTGAAGATGAACAATACATAAAAAAAAAACTGCAAACATACTGTATCATATCATGTCTCAGTTTGTCTCTCATAGTTTGTCACATTTTCTCACAGTGTCAATTTCTGGAGAGTGAAGTCAGTGTTTTAAACATGTCAGTTTAGCAGGAAGGGAGTCTTTTAGCATTTCAGCCAGCTGGATCCCCGTGGAGCAGAAGAGGCAATGGGAGCCAAAGATATTATTATCACACAGAATTCATTTCCCTTCTTGCAACATCCACCTGGATATCTCTGCATGGAATAGGGATACCTAAACTTAGTCTAGAGGTCCTGCTGGGACACGGGGCATGGCTAGAATTGGCAGTGAAGAGCTGGATAATAGTCTCTGTCCGATAAAATCTAGGTCCATCCATTAAACTAGTATTACATTTTATTTAATATACAAATATAGCATTGCATAGCATAACAACATATAGTCATTGTTGGGTGGTTTAAATCCAAATAGGCAAACAAGTGTGTGTGTATCCATTTCTTCCATTTCTTTTGTTTTTCCCAAAGTTATTTTGTTCATTTTTTGTTCACTGCACTTTTCTTTTAGTCTCACTTTTTAAGGTAAAAATGTGAAAAGTGCTTGCCCTCTATAGACATCAGTGCTACTTTGTTTCTGATTACTCGCAAAAATGGGAGGTGAGTTATTACTTTTGAAGAAATAAGCTGCAGCCACCAATTTCGGTGGTGCAGATTTGCAGCCCTTAAGGAATAATAACATTTCTTTTGACAAATATATTACTAGACAGATATATTACTAGCTCACAAGCTCAGCCCCAGTAAAACACTAACTATTGGCATGGAAATAAAGTCATGCAATGTAAAATATATAACAGATATTCAAAAGGCTTTGCATATGCACTGCATTTGGTTAGTATGGCTACAAGATAGACAGTATTCAAGCAACGCCATGTTGTATTTACCTTCTCAGATGTCTAGAGTTTGCCATCAGCTGCACACAGATATGGACATCTATGCCAAAAATCTCTCACAGGCTCAGTCAGGTCCACACTGAATTGCTCTAAAACCCCAAGCTGTTTAATGATTGTTAATGACTAGCAAAGTGTTCGAAAATACAATAATAGCCTGTTGCATTACTGCTCCCTGGTGTGTGTATGTGCATGGTCGGCTGGGGAATCATAATGAAAAGGGATGTGGTCAATGAAAACCAGTTAATTTCAAGAAAAAGGTGGTTGATGAAGCTTTCAACTAAGTGGGCTATTCTGATGGCACTTGCGTGGAAATCTATTTCAGCTGCCAGGACGCTCATAATTCTGGGACAGAACGAATCCCTTTACATCGCTTTATTTCTCCTTCCTTTCTCTCTCTCTCCTGCCAAAACTTCCTCAAGGATGAGAGATCAAGTGCCCCCTTTGATAACACTGCTGAAACTCTTTCATGGCTGCCACTGAGGGACATCTTGATGCTGCATTTGGACAGTGTTTGCTGGTGCCAACTAAATATAACAGGAGAATCTCAAAGAAAAGACTATGTGGGTTAACATGACGAAGCAATTGCAGCAGCCTGTATTGTGTGTTATACTGTACAGTATGTGGCACTTGGCTAATGGCTTCTTGCTGCAGAACAGAGTGGAGGGATTTCTTGTCTTTTTACAGGAACACTGGCCTGCTTTTGTATTTTGGTACCTCAGGCTTAATAGAGGCGCGTAAATTAAATCTGCACTGGATGGAGACTTGAAAAGAGACACTGTGACCACTCTGTAGCTTCTTTTTTAACCTGACTGAACTGACACAGGTAAGACAGCAGGGGATGACAGGAAAGGAGGTGAGACAAAGCAAGTGGCGCGATGATAAGGAAAGTGTATTGCTGTACGTATGCTGCCATAGCAGCCAGCTGGTCTGGATGAACATTAGTGTCATCCACAAATCAGATGAGGTGTCAAATCACTGTCTCGCACCCTCCGGGCGCGGAGCTGGTATGCTGTCACGTCTGTAAATGCGCAGATGCATGTGTTGCAGCTGCATTAGTGTTCTGTAATAGCTAATTTTGGTTTTGGACAGGGGTATCATCACCCCACTATCTCCCACCTGCTCACTCATCTGCTGCCTCATCACCCCCTCCCTTACCCGCGCCGCACTAACTCCTTCACAACACTGCTGCTGCTGCTGCTGCTGCTGCTGCTGTGGAGATTGTTCTCTATATGTAGGTGCTGATGAAATTTTGAGGGCGAGTGGTGAATTATTTAGGAGGGAGGATTATGAAAGCAGCTTCTTGGCGCGTTGCTAGAGGGTATGAATCGATATGAGCCCTCCCCACCACCACCACCACCACCACTACCACCCCCTCCTTCCCCTTTTTTTTCTCCCTGAAACCACAGACCCTCTGAACAGAAGTCCAGACACATGGCCACGGCAGACTGGACAGCCAGATGCACTGTGCTGCTGTGTGTAACAGAGGCTCGACGAAATACGGTACATGAGAAAACCAGCAGAAATAGGATGGACTTGTGTATCTGTGTGTGTTTATGTGTGCGGGAGATAGACAGAAAGGCCTAATTCAGACTGACCACATCCCACAAGAACAGATGGCTAACTAAAGGACTGCCAAGTCTCTTCTTCTTTTCCTCTGGTTCTGCCTGAAGGCTGGGGTCCACAGTCCAAGTCAGAAGGGTTAGAAAATAGACAGGAGGTCATGCACGCAGATGTAGAGCATGCATACACACACATTTCAGTGGGTGAAGTCTCACCCTGAGCTATGTACCAGTTACATAACAGTTTCACACAGTTGCCTTCGATGAAGATTTGATTTCATGGACTTGATTTGAGCAGTGCCAAAGCTCGGAGGCTTTCAGGACTGAATAAATGACCGCCTTCCTGCACTCACTCTCTCGTTTCACTTGATTGTCTCATAGTGAGTTGGTCTACATCCATTTTTCTCTCTGTGCCCCCTCCCTCCCTTCTCTCTATGTGTGCCCATTCTGCTGAAGCATTAAATCTGCCTCTCTTTTTTCATCTGTGTATTGGGAGTATATACAACGCTGTTGTTTTCTTTCTGGCCAATGATTTCCTGCTTCAAGAACAAGCAGTTGGGACCAAACAAGAACCACATCGGGGAGCTTGGATTTCACAGTACCGATCAAAGGAAAATGGAAGGGTTTCAACCTTGTGGTGAGGCAAATCATAATTCATGAGACAGACAGAAAACCATGAATGCCTCACAAGGTTGAGAAAGTGTTACCTTGGCGGGTATCTCTGTTTGCATGTGCCTTAAAGGACCAGTGTGTAGAATTTAGTGGCATCTAGCTGTGAGGTTGCAGATTGCAAGCGACTGAATACCTCCCCCTACCTCCCCCTCCCCTTCCAAGCATGTAGGAGAACCTACGGTGTCTGTGAAACTCTCTAGAGCCAGTGTTTGGTTGTTTATTCTGGGCTACTGTAGAAACATGACGGTGCAACATGGTGGGCTCTGTGGAAGAGGATCCTATGTAGATATAAAGGGCTCATTGTAAGGTAATGAAAACACGATTCTTATTTTCAGGTGCTTATACACTAATTAAAACATACTTATGAATATTATATTCCATTTCTGCCAAGTCTGTTCTGCTAGATTCTACACACTGCAGCTTTAACAATGGAGTTGGAGGAAGTCACCAAACAAAAAAACAATAGATCAGTGTCTACAGAGACAAATGCATCCTCTCAACTGTTGACCTCAAAGGTTGTTTGTTTTTGTGTGTTTTTTTTTTTACAGAAACTGGGTCTTATTTCTTATTGCTAGAACAAAGACAAACAGGGCAAGGAACACGAGCTGTCAGGTGATCAGACAGGTTGTAAACAAACCCCCAGTTTAATCAAACTTTTTAGGAAGTCAAAACAAATGCAAATATTAAAATTATTACCCAATCTATGTCCAGAGCAACTTTCAGCAGTATCAGTGCTATCAGAGCAATATCAGTCAGATGGGTGGTCCACCAGTTTGGTCCAGACAGAAATATCTCAGTTGGATAGATTGCCATGAACTTTGGTACAGACATTAACAGTCCACAGAGGATCTAGCCTACTGAATTTGGTATCCCCCTGACCCTCGCTCTAATGCCACCAAGAGGTCCACATTTTTGGCTCAGAATGAAATATCTCAAGTATTGGATGGACTGATAAAAAGTTTAGGCCATTTATGTTCCCCTCAAGACGAACTGTAATAATTTTGGTGATCTCTTAGCTTTTCATTAAGTGCCATCATCAGGTCAAAATCTTAATTTGTCCAATACTTTACCTGCAAACCTAATGACATTCCCATCAGCCCCAGTTGTACATTGTGTTTAGCACTGATTAGCAAATGTTAGCATGCTAAGCTAAGCTGTTGGACATGGTACATTACCTTCTAAACATCAGCAGTGAGCATGTTAGCATGCTGGTGTTAGCATTCAGCTCTGCATAAGTACAGCCTCACAGAGCCTGGCTGTACTCTTAGTCTTGTTAACTTTTCAACAACTTGTTAAATGCAACAATATTGATATATAAGCAACAATTTTGGGTGAGCTCTATTTTGGGTTCACTTCCAAGTACACTAAGTGTTTTAGATAGCATAGCTCAAGTTAACCTTCGGCCCTTTCGTGTTTCCTGCCTCAGACTCTCTTGTGCTGCATTCCAAGGTCGCAGCAATTAAGTAAAATGTTTTCATAACTGACAGGAAAACTGTGAGAGGGGCCCAGTTGTAAAAAAACAAACAAAAAAAACATGAATTTTCTTTTATGAGTACAAAATGAACTTGATTTAAATGGATTTTACAATCTTTTCATCTTCTCAGGCTATCTCTCTCCCTCCAATTTTCTGTCTTCATCCTTCCCTCTAATGTTCTTTCTGTTAATTCTTCAAGAGGCAGAGGGCTGAAATTATAGAGGGCTAAAAATAATGGCTCTATAAATAAGAGGTGCCCATTGAGAGTGATTGAGAGGCGAGGTCACTAGGCAGCTGAGGATGCTGGGTAAGTTGGATTCATTAGCGCTCACTGCTTCCAAAGAGTAGCCCCCACAACTCTCCCATACACACAGACAGCCCGGCTTCCTCGTAAACAATACACAGTGATGCGGCGTTGGGATCCAGAGGGTTACGAGCACACTTTCTATCTCTACCTCCACAGATCTCCGCAGTGTTGCAAATTTAGCCCCTATCAGTACCATCCATCAACCCTCATTACCACTTTCTCCCATCCCTTAGCGGACTCCATGCCGACCACATTCTTAAAGCATTGTTCATCCGCCAGCAGAGTGGAAAAATGTGTGCATTTGTGTGTGTTTGCTTTTGTGCGTGTTGCGAGAGAGAGAGAGCGCACGCAGCGGAGGCACCCCGTGTCTGTTTTATTATTCATACTCATGTGTGGATCCTCTTTCAGCCCACAGACACCTGCCAGAGATACACACAGCACATACTGATGTTCTTGCTATATTTTCTCTCCCTTGCTGCTGCGTTGTGGCGCTTAACCGAGATCTCCTTTAAACAATAAACTCAAAAATACTCTGCAAGAAAACCGCTTCATATCTGTGTGTATCCCATTCACATAGTATTCATGCAACCCATGTTTTTGCCCTCATACACTCACAGAAGTAGACACACACACACACACACACACACACACACACACACACACACACACACACAGAGAAAAGGATACCTTTATTGCCCTGATGCTCTTTTTAATGGCCCTCCACCTCCCTCTCCGTATTGACGTCACATCCATTAGGCCGTGCCTCTGGGCCTTTTTAGTGGAGGCTGGAGCACAGGACTCCAATGTACGAGACCCCCGTTCAGAGTCAATCTCCACCTGATAAACTCGCCGTATTGGCTGATCTGACAGAAGCGGTTACCACGGCAATCTGTCCAGTCTCTCTGCACACCGCCACGACTATCAATCCACTGTGAGAGAAAAACCCATTGAACTGTGTGTCAGAGGAGGAGAGCGCTGCATTAACAGTGGCACATACACACTCTGTGAACTCTCAAGCTCTACCCTTTTTATTGTCTACACACACACACGCACACACACACAGCTCAACTATCAACATACATAGGAGTGTTGATAGTTGAGGTGGGGGAGGACTATCTGTATCTGGTGCCACAGAGAGTAACCCTGGCAAGCTAATGTGAAGAGATAATGTTTCACATCTGATCAGCATCAGAATAAAAATTCTTTGGCCTCTCCCAGCCTCCATCTTTCTCATTACATTCCCAACAGCAACGTCCTCAATTAGGGTCCTTCTTATCCCGCAAACAAGCCTGTTTACAGACACGAAATGTAGCACAAGAGAGTCAATAATACCCTACAACCCAACAAGTTGCACTGACTCTTTCCCCCTTCATGAATATAGAATGAGTGTGAAGTACATAGGCAACTTCAGCCTTTAGCAAAACAGAGTTAGCTAGACTCTCATGGTGACAATGCTGTGCTGCCTGGAGAAGACAGAAATAGCAAATGAAGACTTGGGTTTGTGTCAATTTGGAGCTGGGAGCCACTGCCGGACGAGGACAGGCTGAATTCTGAAATGTTAAAATGAAGCTCGGTTCTTCAACACTCAGGAGACATAATCAATGGTTGGTGCGGCTGGCTGAACTTGCAGGGCTCCAATGTGACTTAGTGCTGCACATCTAAACCCTGTCGCCAACTGGAGCTGAGCTCAATGTAATGAGAAATGAGACTTAACTTTCAGTACAGCGAGGGAGGGAAAAATCACCCAAGGAGGAAAAGTGAAGAGGAAATGAGGAGTAGAAAGTAGACGGTAGAAACAGAACTCCGGGTTGTTTTGATAAATAACGGCGACAAAGTGTTCCGGGAACAGTATCATAGCTCCAATCCATCACCAGATCATCAGGCTACATTGATAATTAATGTGTTTTTGTAGACATAAAAAAGTTTAGTGTACAAATCAGACAGAAGCAATTTGCTTGACAAATCGGATCAGCATAGAGACAATCACCTGACCCTCCGGGATCCATTCCTGAAAGGACAAAAGAGAAGATAACTGCACTGAAAGCTATTGTGCAACAAATATTGCTTTGGATATCCCATTAAATCATATGTTGAATTTTTTTTAAAGCAAGCAAGAAAAGCCTTTTTCCCCTGTCTAAGTTCCAAAGTCATCCTAGCCACAGATTGGTTTTCTAATTCACACTTCTGTTATATTTTCCCTATTTCCTTTTTTCTACAAAGCAATCACTTTGACCGGACAATAAAGAACATACCAATGAAGGAGAAGTCAAGATTTAAGCTCCTCTCGCTCTTTTCCTCTGTCTTATTGTCTCCTTTCTTTAACAGAAGGCGCAAACCTGTGCCGGAGTCATTCATCTTTGGAGTCCTTTGAAGTATCTTCCATCCAATCACGTTGACATCTTTTTATTTTGGACAGTGTGTACATGAGGATATGTGGGTGACTTTCCTCTCTCCTTCAGCCTGCAATGCCTATATATTAGAGAGGAGGAGGTGTGTATCTGTGTGTGTGTGTGTGTGTGTGGGTGTGGTCTTATTCTAGGCCTACACTGTGCTCACAATTGCAAAAGTGTTATCAAAGCTCTACAGGCAGATGGATGTCAAAGAAGACATAGAGCGAGTGAGAGAGAGAGCGAGAAAGAGGGAGAGAGATAAGAGGTCAGTGGGGCATGAAGGAGAGTGAGTGACATCAGAGACACAGTTTTCCACCCATCCATCTGTCCACTCAAAACAAACAGGCCAGTCATTAGCTGGGCTCCAGCTGTTACGTCTTAGCCTCCAACTTTTGAACACTGCTCATTTATATGTGCACACGCACACACAATGATACACGCATGGAAATGTGCTGCAGCAGAGAGCACGGCCTCTCGCTTGTCCTACACCAGTCGCTCTCTGTGGCCACCGTGACGTATTTTGAAATGACATAATCTCAGAGAACTTTACAGAGGAAATGAGTCACGTGTGAGTCATTTTCTCATCTCGTTATGTCTTTCAATCACTCCCTCCGTGGAGTATGCAAATTAAAATTTTTACAGTAAACATTATCTGCCCCTTGCATGACTGATTATCTATGTATGGAAAGCAGAAATTATATTATATGACTGTAGTAAACACACAGTGATCGCTACTGTTTATCTACAGCTACTGTACTGCTACCGCTATTAATAGACAAATGCACAAATGCTAAAAGCTAAATAAAACTATTAGTCTGAGCTGGGTTGAGTAAAAAATAATGATATTCAAACTGAAAGGGCTTGAAGATGACATGACTGGCCACCGTTCAAAGCCTAGGGGCCCCAGACTGCTCACTGTGACTGGGTCTCAGATCTCCCCAGGGGTGCCCTGCCACCACCAGTCCTCATCAAAGCCAAGGAGACAGGCCGAGACGGAGAACCGGCAGTGTGACATTGCATGTGTGAGTGTTTCTGATACTGCTTGGGCATAGAGTTACACACGGCAAAAAGACAAAGACAGAAACAAACAGAACACAGAAGAATTGTCATTTGTTGTCATTTAACAATGCTGTTTTTCAGCACAATAGTTTGGTCTGTTGAAAACAGACAATGGGTCTTACATTTTTTGATACTTTTAAAAAATGTATTTAATTTAGTTTGTTTTGTTAGACTTAGGTCCAAATAGTTGCAGTATTAGTGGACTTATACCTCTGAAAACAGTCTATACTGCATTTTAAACTAATACCACCTTGACAAGAGGTCATATCATAATAGCGGCTTAAAAAATAGTGGCTTAGATGTCAAAAACAAACATCGGACTATTTTTCATGGTGGTGCAAAGCTGGTGGAGTCACAAACACAGGCGGAGTCCCAGTTTCAGCAGGCACACGAGGCAATTTTTTGCTCTCCTGTTCCTGTTTACTGTTTATTTCATTGCCCCGAGCGAGATGGGTGGAGTCATGTGGCTGGGTACGAGTTACGCACAAACGCAACCACACACACAACCACTGTGCATAAGCTTGTGAGGTGCACATGCACACATAGACCAATTCAAAATTAAAAAAAGGTCTATGAGTGCTGAGTGACAAAACCATAATTGGGGTGTTTGGCAACAACAACAACAAAAAACTTCTGTGCAAAAATACAGCTAATTACTAAAAACCAAGCTTAATGAGTTTTGACATTCTCTTGAGTAGTGCAGACACACACACACTCTTCAGTCCATCAATAATTAGCTGATTAGCACCAGGTTTGGAGGAGCACTTACTAATCACAAAGAAACCCAACCTACAGTACCAATCAAAAGTTTGCAACATAGCTATTTTATTTAAGTATATACTGTATTATTTAAATTTTATTTTACTAGCCCCAGTTACATTACTGGTTGTAATGTTGTAATTGTACCTCACCCCCATCCCCCTTTTGCACGTTTGTGTGCGTTATGTGTACCTGCTGATATGTGTCCTGAATAATGCACCTGCCTGCACATTTCTATCCCCATGACACTGCTGTCTTTGTGGGTAGTCATTGCATCTCCGGAGCCCACCACAGTACAGTGCGTCGAGCCTTCAGGGCTGTCATGTTTCAGAGAATAGCTCTGTTTTCCTTCACTTCACGTCCCAAACTCCCACCTCCACTCCCCCCCCCCCCCTTCATCTCCCTTCACTCATTTGACTGTATGAAATGAAGGGACAAGTAACAACTTTGAAAGACTTCATTTCAGTGAATAATACATTACATCTCTTCACCTGGAGCAAATTTAACTTCCATCCCATCTCTGAAATGGTTTTGTGGAGGAGTCTTTGAAAGTTGTACTCTGTGTGAAATTACTCCAGTATTTTTTTTTTTTTTTTGTTAGTCCTGTAGCTTCCTACCACTCCAGGCATCAAATAAAAGAGATAGTAAAATGTGTATTGTTTCCACTTTGTGAAATTTGTTCAAGAAAGCTGGTATCACAGGTAATTTGGTGCTGGGTGTGTGCGTGTGTGGTTACAGCAAAGCTGCTCTCACACTGTAGACAGGAAATAGATGAATGAATGAATGAATGAAAATCTATCTTTTTCAGTCTGCCTTGTCTAATTTGCCAGTGAAAGGAAAAATGAAGAAGGTTGGTTTTTTTTTATTCATCTAGTTTTTTACAGATTACAGAAGGCAAGACAAACTAAACTACTGAAGTTCCCTTTGTCGCCTTTTATCAGCGTGCTACAGATGCCACTTTTTTGTGTCACCTTTGCCTAGTGTGACCACCACTAGAACATTTACAAATCAAGAATAACAGAAAGTTTGGCCTCCATAAAACAGTCTCAAAGGTTGTTGTTTGTTCAACCTGCTTCAACTAACGCACTCAGAAATGCGTGCCATACAGGGATGATCTAAGCTGAGAGGGGCGAGCTGTCTGTCAGACTAATGTGAAATTCATGTGCTGCATGTTTACATAGATGGTTAAGGATGAAACCAGATGAGAACAGCGCAGTAAAAAAGAAAACTACCTCAGTTTTCAGTGAGCTCACTGTTCAGTCAAGACTTCAGAACACCAGACAAAATGTGCTTTTAAAGCCGACACTGTCTGCCTCTCCTCCTATCGCCAACTCCTCTCCCTTCCTCTCCATTTCAGTCTCAATTTCAAGGTACATTATTGCCCACACTTGAGAGTTTCATCATGCTGCTGCAAAATAAAGTGATTATTTACACTTAACTGCATACAGTAATGAAAATACTACTTTCCTCTATTGTGCAATTGATAGTAATTATCGATATATCTGAACACAGCTTACCATGAAACTGTATAATCGTCATTTTTCTTTTCTCTGCTTCTCGTTCTCTCCTCTACATTGTTATGCTTGTTGCTCAAAACCAAGCCCAACCTCCAGAGACATTTGCTTTCCGAAGCACAAACCCACACACTTGTCAGTTAGTGGTAGCTTTTTCTCTGCAGGAGGCAAAAACAAACTTTGGAATGTATTATACTCGTCCATGAAAAATGCCTAAAAAAATAAAAAAAAAACGATCAACTTAATGTTACAATTTTGTGTCCGGGGATGAAAGCTGAACCTTGGTGCAGTGCAGAAAAGTCTGAACAAGGAGCAGAAAATGTTTATATCTATGAGTAAAACTGACACTTTATCAGCAGGGGAGGTTTGGGTTTTTATCTGTAAACTATGCATATGCTGATGACGGAAATACAAGCCTAATATGCCCTAATATTTTGGGATGTTATTATTTTTGTGGCTCTGGACCAGGAGTACGCAAATACAAGCCTCAGAGGTCCACTAACCAAATTTTGACTGTATCACAGGTCTAGTAAAGCTGCATCAAACAATGATAAATTTAACTTCCAAAAACTCCAGAGCTACATGAACAATATTTGTGTATTAGTGGGAGAAGTGACACTGTTGAGTAACCAACTCCTTAAACTTGGGCTCAAAAGGTGCGATGGTCTGGCAGAGACAGTGTTGTGTTCATTAGTGAGTCTGCTGCAGTGTTCTTTACTGTATTGTACTGTATGGTTGAACATTTTTCTGTTGAAAGCTTGATATGGCGACATCAGCTGTTTCAATTTTGTGGTTCTTACTTCCTATTCTGCAGATAGTTTTGCTGAAAATAGGCGTGTTTGGTTTTGTAGTGGAGTTTTGTGCTCCCACTCTTCACTACGGCCACTTTCTACAAATCAAATTCAATGGTCTCGCGCTTCCCTCGGGCGAAATTAAGCGTGTTTCTCAGTCCGCTCATCCTTAAACGCACAGTTTTCACTGTCAACCTTTCTTTTTATGTGTTGGCTATTGACTCTATCAGCCGGAGCTGCAACATCTGAGAACAACTTCATTAACTGTGCCATCGAACGGGCGGCTGAATGATGACAGCTGAGGTGATGCGATAGCATCCAAAGTGGTCCGGGTCAGGTTGCAGTTGCAAATGTTATTCCTGATAACAGTTAGAGTCTGGTGGCTCTGGTCAGATGGTCTGTGGAAATCATATAATTAACGTCAACTCAAACAATCTGTATGTACATAGATTATCTATAACTCTTGGAATATGTGTAGTTCTTCTTTTTATAAATAATCTCACATTTAATCTTTGGAATATAGATGATAATGCTTCATACTATGAGCACACTATTCTCTGCCTAAGTTAGAACAATACTGGGTTTTTTTTTTTAGATGCAGCACTATTACGATTTGACTTCTTTTTTCTCTTTTGAGACACTCAACTTTAAGGAAGTGCAATACTAACTCTGGAGTGACCCTTGAACAACACGGGACAATTATTTTCGTATTGTTGCCAGCCAGGAAGTCGCTAGTGTGAATCAAATATGACCAAACCACAACCACACAGTCTAGAAGACGCAGATCTGATTGTTGAAGTGTTGAAATGAACTTATTTACTTATAAATATGTAATATTAGTGAGAAATACGTGAAGATTTGAAACACTAAGTGTTGTAACAGGCAAATCAACTGCCTCTTTGATATAACGCCTATTTTGCTCTGATTCAGTCAGTGAGGTTATGCGGTGATTAGAAAAGGCATTCAGATATTGTTCTTTTAACATTTAGTAGTGACTAACAATGGGTGACCCTTTGGAGTCTGCCAAAACCAGATTCCACCAGCATTTGGAAGTTATTGGGTGTAATCTCAGACCCTGAGCTCTTGCACAGTTTAGTCTTGGACAAGATAGGATCTAGAGACCACAAAGCCAAAACTCTTTAAGCTGCTCAACTGACACTGAACAAGAGACCCGTGATTGTGGACACATATCCAGTGCCCGGGGGGGGGGGGTTTAGACAGAGATATTAGTTCTTTGTCTGGTTCCTAAATGTTAGCATTACAGTGAAATGAAGCTTATTTGGCTATAAAAGCTCAAACAAACAACTTGGCAGATTGAATCACCAAAGCCAATCTGCAATTCATTAACAATAAAGCAGCTCCAGGTTTTTGTTTCACATCACAAATTGCTTTACTGTCTGTGTTTTGTAGCTTTGGGAGAGGGTGTTTTAATGTGCAAAAAATGGTCTAGGGAAGGCTTTTTTAGATTGTTTATTTTTTTTATGTATTTGCTTTTGACTACAGGTTATAGCTATCCATAAATTGCTTTTCTTGAGTAATTTAACATTTTATTGAACTTGATTTTATTATTTTTCTTTTGAAGCAGTCTCTTGTTTCTCGCCAGTGCTATTATTTACTAGGAGATATTTGCTTTTACCTGATCTCAACGCTGTCAAGATATTTCTCTTACTGTTACATTAAGCTTCACTGACAGACATGTACACACACACACACACACACACACACACACACACACACATTACTGAAAGCCACTGGAAATTCAAAAGTACTGCCTCGAAAGACTGTGGGAGTCAATTATACCACAGTGATCTGGGCCATAGATTATACTTTAATAATATAAGTATCTAATTACTGCCTTGCATCCTTCACGCCTCTTCTGCACTCCTTAATCATTATCGCCCACTGGCCTTGAATCACAGATAGTACGCAGACTTTAAAAGAAAAAAAAAAAAAAAAACCACACTCACTGGGTACATCTCAAGTCTCTTATTGCATCTACGTTTCCCTCGTTTGCATCTTTTCCTTGCATCTAAGTCCCTCCCACCGAGGATGTGTGGAGAGAAGCAAGGAAACCATGTGAGCGGAGAGGAAAGGAGGAAATATGATTTTAGAGAAACGGGACTTCCCTTTCTCTGAAGTGTCATGTGAAGCGACTTCTGTGTCTGATGACAGCGGCAGCTGATCACAGCTGTTACTCGGCTTTAACAGCTGTAGACTTTTGATGGAGTTTCTGTCTGCACGTATGTTCACTGTGCTAATACTAAGAAAGGTGCAGTTATCACTGTCAGAGCAGCCTGTTACCTGTTTGACAAACACCTGCAGATGAATAAAAACCTGCATTCTGTATTTATACTGTGTCCTGCTCAGAGGCAGATGAACCATTTCTACTGGCAGAATGTGTTTAGATTATTTATTAATTATTTGCATCTGTATTTATTGATATTCTGATTGTGAATTTATTATTGAACAACCCAGAATATGATTAGGGTGTCATTAGGCTAAATGTTTCAGGGAAAATGGAAATAATGTAACTTATATCAAACCTGACGCTCAGGAATTTTCAGCCTCACATGTGACTGAATGGAAATCATGATAATAATGTAAAATATAAATGTGTTAAAAATGTGTTTCTTGCTGACAGACAGACTCTCCTTTACTTTAATTTTATCCATAATAAAAGTTAATGGAGGAAATAACTCATCATGAAAAGAAAATAAACTTTTAATAAATTAAAAAGTTGTTTAGGGTTCTTTTGTTGATCAGACCTACGATTAACAGATCAAATATAAAACTTGGGAGTGATACATGATTCGAGTTTAATCTGTAATCTGTCTCCACTCTGTGATGTTGTGATCAGATCAGTCTGATCAGCTGCAGCGTCCAATCAATAACTGATATCCAGTAAGGGGGCGTGTCGGCCGGTAAAAAGGCTGCTCTCGTGTATCCTCGCTCCTCAATCCTCGGAGCAGGAATAAGAGCTTTGAGACGGCCTTCAAAACAGCGGACCAGAACTGCTTCCGGTTCGAGCGAGGAGCGAGGAGAGATCAAATAAGAGACTTGAGATGTCCCCACTGTGTTCTCATTATATAGCTACAGTTTGTTTCTGTGTATGCATGGGTTTATGTGAACAGCATGGCAAGCTGCATTTGGATGTTATCTGCTCTGTAACATGTTTCCAGGGACCTGTAGACCTGCTTTACCAGCTGTACTAGTCACTAATGGAGGGCAGAGAGCAGACACACAGAGCTAAGTGCCTGCATAGAGCTGAACAGCAAGGGTAGGAGGCAGAGGCAGAATTCAAACATGCAGAGAAAAGATTTACAAAGAGCTGTTGCATATTAAGTGAGCTGAATACCTCTAATTAAGTCTAATTACCGCCACATATCTGGAACAAACTCCCGGAAAACTGCAGATCTGCTGCAACTCTTTTAAATCAAGGCTGCAGAGTTTTCTGTTTGCCACTGCCTTTTAATAAATCAAATAATTATTAATTTATATATATATAAATTATATATATGTAAAGCATTTTTAAATTGCCTTGTTGCTGAAATGTCCTATATCAATAAGCTCACCTTGCCTTGCCTTGCCTAATTAAGCCGTGTCTGTCTGTGTGCCTACTCCACAAATGATGCAATGAGATGGACAGATGGAGAGTCGGGGCAATCGGTTTGACTTGCATCACACTGACTGTGTCACTCCGCGAGGTGTTAGCTCTAACCTGATGTCCAGACAGCGCAGCATGGGATCAGCAGCCGTACCCAGCACCCAGATGGTGAAGCCGACCAGCAGCAGAGTGGTGGTGAGGATGGTGCGCCTCACTTCCGTGCATGTGTCTCGTACTGCCAGGCTAAACGCTATAGGCCCCCGCAAACCTGAGGGCAGAGAAGACATTGCTGAGCAAACAGCTGCAATAGATTACTGCCATCCATCAAAGCACCACGCAACCATTTACTAAACGATTATTTGAGAGAGGAAGTTGAGAGTTACTAACTCTGGATAAAAGATTACACCTCGACTATCACTCTACATCTGTTAGAAAAAAAGTCATTGACCAGTTGCTGACCAGTAAGCCTTCAGACTTCTAGATTACTGTACTGTGGTGACATCATGCTTAAAGCCAAAACAATTCCCACAGCAAATCCTTTACTGCCATGAGAAACAGATGAGGGGATGTGGAGGTGGTGGTGGTGGTGGTGGGGAGTTTTGAAAAATAGCAAGACAAGGGCTTTTTACAAAGAAACCTTCTTACGTAAGAGGTAAAGTGGGTCAAGCAAGCAGCGAACATGCTGCTGCTGCTTCTGCTGCTGCACTAGCTTACATCATTTCACATCACACATTCCTTTCTCCTGCATCATCAAACCATTCAGAGCTTCATAGACGCTAAAGTGAGGCACTGCTATATTCACTCTGCCTCCCAAAAACACAGCAGCAAAAATAGAAAAGGCTGAGGGGGAATTAGTGGGGAATAAAACTAAGATTCTGACAGTATCGACTGATGCTAAAATTCCTGTAATGAGGGTAGTGAATTATTATAAAGCCTGAAGAAAGCGTCTTCCACAGGGAACGCATTCTCTCAGTATCCTCGCTAACGCCATTAGCTGCAGGCAGTGAAGAGAAAGGAACGATTAAAGAGTTTTCATCGGATACATTCGGCTAAAACTTTTTTTTTTATTTTTGAGTTTCTTGCAGCAATAACATCACCGACCCAACATTTATCACAACAGCAGCCAAAAATGGCAATTTTTAGTCATGTTCAAATATGAAAAATATAAGATTATGTACGTCTGAGACTGCAACTTACTGTTTATTGGCATTATGATATTTTGTATACAGTACCTGCAAACACCATGAAGTGCTGGAAGGTGCGAGGGATCTTGGTTGAGCGGCCCAGGTTTAGCAGGAAAGACAAAGGGTAGATGCTGCATGCTCTTGATATAAAGATGGAGAGCTGTATGCATCGAGTGCAGATTAAGGAGAACAATTATGTCTGAGACACACTCGCAGGTTCAAGCACACTTATGAGTCAGCGAGCCATCATGGAAATGTGTTGTGTTTTTTCCTACTTATGAAACCACACATTTTTGTATCACACTAGAAACCCTGACGGCGCTAGAGTTAGAAATGCCCAGCTTACTTTTTTTAGTCTGGAGTAAATTATTAAGCTTAGGGTAAATTATTCACGATTTAGCTTAGGTTTTGCTTTATTTATTGTAAATATACCCCCTTGATTGACTTCACATAGCCTTTTCATACAAATGAGACAAAAATAACAAGTAATTCCATACTTTATAGAAAAGTATAAATTCTTCAGGCTGTAAAAGTACACCACTGAATATTACCATACCCTTCCACACACACACACACACACGCTCACACACACATAAAACCATAATCTCTGAATATTTCCTGTTTAGGATGCAAACACAGCAGTGTGGCACCATGCCGAGGCATGAAGCCAATCAGGCTCTGCCAGCTGTCTCTGCCCTCCACACCCACTTTGATGTTTCACATAGGATGGAACTGAATGCTAAGTGTCCTGGCAACAGTTAGGTGGTATCTGTACTATCAGGGATGTAGCTGCTGCTCCTGGATGACACTTAATATCTAGCCGTTACTGTACATATAGAGCCGTTACTGTAGCCTAACATGACCTAAAACCCATACGAGCCTGAGTGAGGCCACTAGTAGCTTCTTGTTAACGGTACCTAAATCAAGACTATAAACCGAAAGGAGACTGGGCCAAAGGAATCGGTCAAGCTAGCTCTTTTTACCATTTTTTCCAAGAAAACACACTTTTTTGAATTTTTGCGTGCAAAAAGGGATTTAAGCTATTCTACAGTAAGTCCAAATATGATGCCTGGAATAATAAAGGGACCAATATCTTAGGCAGGGGACCTTATTCTGACAGGGCTATTACTAAAACAGAGCTCCCTCACACCCTGCAGTCAATATTAGATCTCATGCACCCTATGGATTTTCAAAAGCAATATCCTGCTCCCAAAAGCAGCCATTTCTCTTTATCAAAGGCCTCTGAGCTATTTGAATGGAGGTAATTAAGCACTTTCATCTCAGCCTCTTTTCCAATAAAGCCCATCTCCATTGTCACTGGCAAAGGCCTCAAGCTACGGCGATTAAAATCTACTGCGTAACCAAAGAGCGATTAACAGGGTTGAATCACTGGGGTTATTTCATTTTTATAGACACTTTTAGCACCGTACAAGAGGACTTCGACCTCCATTTACTCCTGTTTGTACATCCGGGTCAGTCCAGTAGGTGTACTTAGCCAGGTTTTCTTCACGCTAAGCTTTTGTTATGGAAGCACAATTGAGGACAACGCTAAACAGACTCAGTGCTCAAGTCAAACATTTTCTCACTGGCAGCCCTTCACACTGGACATAAGAGCATTGGAAAAAGAATCTGCCCCGTCGACTCTTTCTCTGGCTCCTTTGACCCTATGGTGGAAGATGGATTGTAATAATAATTGCTGGCCATCTGGGCACTGGACTGTGAAAGAACAGCTCCTTGGAGTGCGGCCACTAGAGTCTTTCCTCAGGCATACGCTGTGGTCATGCCAGCTCTCAGGCAAGGACAATTGTACAATGGGTAGCAGTCAAGCACTACCCCTCTGTTCCCCTCAGGAAGTAAAGCTGACGGATACAACAACAGATGTGACTATCAGACATCTGGTAATGATAGTGTAACTTAAACATGCGATGAGTATCATTATGGAGCTGATGACTTTTTGATAACGTAACATGTGTTGTGGTGGCATTGCATTAAGGCCTACAAAGGCTTCTGCCAGAGGAGACTACATCTTGTCTGATGGATTTCTGCCTGAATGAGTTTTGAGTCTAGGTGGAAAATATTAATTTTAGAAAGAAGCTCTTGGTTTTTGATTCTGAGCATTTTTTTTCCCCCCTGACATTTACCGTTGATGCTTTAGAAAGCTGTACATTTTTCTTCAGTCAAACTACATTGTAGACAAACTGGAAGTATCTGGATGTAATGTCAAGATTATCAATCTGTCAATATTTTTCAACAAACAGGGAAAAAAATGCTCCATTTACCAGAAATGTTGCCAATAAATTTTCTGTGGCTCATCTAAAAAATAAATAAATATGCATCACAAATTACCATCTGACAGTGTTTCAAAGCATTTTACGGTGGATATTCCCTTTTAATGAGATGGGAATACCATAACGAACAGCAGGAATCTCTTTCACAGGAGTTTCTAGAACTAATAAGATTTAATCTTCAACCTCAACAGGGATTGTGCACTTAATCCACTACAAATGAAAGTACTGTAAGCTTATTTCAAACAGGCAAACATCTTTATTCCATAGAGCTTTGCTAGAAAGCGGAAAACAAGCTGCAGTAACAATAATTAAAGACCTATTTCACGTTCTGTTTCATAGGTGTTCCGAGAGCAAACGCTGCACTGCAGAGATGGTGATCATGGGAGACCGGCTGAATGGCATTTGCAGAGCTCACCAGATCAAACCTGTGCAATTTAAGTGCTGAGGGTTTTTTTTTTTTTTTTTTTTTTTAAAGGACTGGGGAAATCACTGCACTGCAGCAGAGAGGCAAGATAGAAAACAAGAAAACCACTCTGGTCAAATAAGTGGCAGATGATTGTGCAAATAGAAATTATAACAGAATAGAGGAGACAGAAAAGAATGTTATTCCAGGGGTCTGAGTGCAATCCAAAGGCAGCACAGCAGGACGTGAAAATGCTCCGTCATGTATCAGAAAAGGATACAAATGCCCCAGAAATGAAGAGGGCTTTGAAGACGTGGCGAGGAAACGTCGACAATTCATATCCCATGTAGCCGAAGATGAATATCTCCCCGAGGAAGTTGAAGACTTCAAAGAGCTGCAAATTATAAAAGGGATTGAGAGGATCATGAGGGAGAAGGTCATCCGAGATGGGTAGGGGTTAAGGGAGGAGTGTGTGTGTATGCATGTGTGTGTGCGTTTCGTGGGGAGGTGAAAGTGAAGGATTTGGATCATATCTGAAATGGGTAAACAGGCTTAGATTTGTACAAACACGACAAATCCAGTGTTTATGCTATTTCCGATCCTTTGAGGTAGCAACTGCAACCATCTAACAGCTCGAGGCCATAATGTGGATGCATTTAGCACAAAACAGGTTTTTGTCATAATGTCCTTGTGGAAGATTTTTTTTTATTTGAAACATGCTGTTTGTGGACACGTGTAAGGAATAAAAGTGAGGATTTCTGCCCTTAAAAAGACAGTTTGTTCTTTTCTCATGATAGTTCCTGGTGGAAGAGCATCACAGCTGATTAACTCCTGTTCCAGGCCATATCAGAGAGTCTGGATGTCATTCACTGTAGATGAAAATAGAATTTAAATCATTTTCATAAGTTCTTTCTGCATAAAAAATCAAATGTTAATTAAGATCCTTATGTTGTATTTGGATGAAATTGGAGCAGATGTTATGATCTCATTAATGATTTATTAATTTCAGTTTTTATCAGTCAAACCAGGTCTAAAGCTATCCAATTGAATATGTGTACCTTTTCCCTTAAGAGCCTCGTATCACAAGGACACGAGATGCCACAGAGAAAAATATTTCTCCTGCTAGCTATTCAACTAGTGTCTGCATACATTCAGTCACTTAGTCTTTTCTTTTGAGCTGCAGCTGCATGTATAAATCATAAAAATATAGATAAAGGCATTCTGCCAAGTAAACATTCTGCACCCTGCACATACATTGACTACTGCATAGCCAATCCACTTTATAGGCAAAGGCTTCAACCGTGCTGCACAGCCTTTTAAAAAGCTTTTCTGTGATAAACAGTTAGCTGCAATGTGGCATCAATAATGAATAATAAATGCAAAGATGAGTATATGTGTGTAGTTCTGATTTATTTTCTCCTCTGTGAAGCTTGCCAGTACAGTATGCCAGTACAGACAGTGTGCCGGCCTCCATTTGTGTTCAGCCTTTTAAGCAGATAGCTGGAGACCGGCCTCCCACACAGACACCCACCGGACAACCAGAGCACTAATGGCAATTAATGATTGCTTGCGCACACACACACACACACAAGACACAAACATTGGCATCAAAAGGCAATGTGAACGAAGTGAGTGGACTGAAAAAATGCTGTTTGAAAACAACAGTGAAATAGGCATCAATCATCTTCTATAAACCCACCTGCTTGGTCCTGATCCGGCCCTCACTGGATAAATTGTGAATCGTGTACTTCGCCTGGCTCAGGCCACAAAACAGCACCGCCACAATACCTGAAAAGTGAAGAGACATGAATGTGACATCAGCGAAAATTCAAAAAGGCAAAGCCAACAGTAACCAATAAAATGTTAAACGTCCATGACATCTATCAATCAATGTTTGGTGGACAAAAACCACAGATGAGCGTTCTGTAGACATCAGGGTGTTAAATGTGCTGTATCTGATTAGAACAAAATATGCAGAAATCACTTATATATGCACATATTATGTAATCAGGCTTTGAGAATGTGCGTGTCTGTGTGCTGGTTAACACACAGAGCCTTGGGGCTTCTCATACAATATGCTGTAGGAGGTTCTTCCATCATAGGAAAATGTTTTGAGAAAGGATTCTTTGTCAGGCATGGTTCAGCAAAGTAAATGAGTTCACAAGCCAGAGATAGACTGGCTTTCAGTTTAGTTAAAAAACACCACTTTCAAATGAAATGTGCAAAAATTAGCAAAACAATGACTGTAAGCGTCATCCTAAAGGTCCAATAATTTGGTTGAATCCTCCTGTGTGCTGCTCCTTCTGTATTTGAGTAGAAAGTATGTGACAGTAGATCAGACCAGCCCAACCCTGTATCCAACCATTGTCCTGACTCCAGGGAAGTCCAGCTGCACAAACTTAATCAAAATGCTGCTGCCCAACCCACTTCAAGCATCCTCATGTTTCTGGCCAAATACTTTACTTCCATTTCTAGCTCAGAGACATGGAGTCCTGGGAATGCTAAATGCTAAAGAATTACATCATCACAGCAGATCACGCCAGATGCGGGGGAGCAGAAATTAACAAAAGGGGGAAAAAAGACCAGAAAAGCACATAAAGGAAAGAAATGCAGATGAAGAAAGGCAGCTCCACAGAGAAAGAAAACAGGGTGGAGGGAGTGATTAGGGCCCCTGCTGGTAAAGAGATGGCTGGCTGGACCAGAGAGCTGGAATTTGAAACGCATAGCATGAAAGGTCGGTTGCTGCATGCCTGCGTTGTTGCAGAAATTCTCCTTCACAGTTTTTGCTCCCTCTACTTTGAGAGAGAATCACAGAAGATGAAAAAATATGAAATTACTGTAATGGCCAGCAATAGTTAATGGACAGAGCTGGCAGTAATATAGCAAATACGGCAGCAGAGAAAAAGATAGAACCTGTGATTCAGGCTGCTAAGTGAAGCTCGTCCATTACTCTCTCTTCACCATCCACCTTCACACTAGGATGTTGACCTGTACCTGCGCTGTGGTAGCTCCCTGTTCACAATGTTCTTTTCAGGACTGTTCAACAAAGTCTAACGGACCATGCCAGCATGGCGGATCTCATTTTGGTTCCATTTGGTTTAGGGCAACAACATCCTCCCCGGGTTTACATAACAGTGACAGAGGCAACGCATCATCTGCCATCCACATGAAGACTCTTCCACACAGGGCATTTGGCAACAGATGAGATGCATCCCATAATGAGCAGTTGTGAGGGGCAAAAGATTAATGATAGCAGGGCACCCTGCAAGGCTGAGGGTCATTAGGCACACCCTCACTAAACTCTAGCAATTAACAGAGACAGAGAGAGCTTCAATTATCAGAGGACAATAGGGAGGACTCCCATTGCACATTGGGTCCCTGTGTATTAGGTGCTCATCCCAAATTGAACATTAAAGGCCTTTGAAAAGAGTAGCACTCTACAGATTACTTTTTTATGGTCATATTTGTTACCAACAATGTTGGTGCTCATTTTTAGAATACTGTGACAAAAAAATCTGCATAAAAAAATGTTTTTTTGCAACACTGTTACTATTAGTACTTTACTATTAGCCCTGGTAATACAACACAGACAAGTTGTATGTGTACTAAAAATACCCAAGGCTCTGCACCAGACAGTACTGAAAAGCATTGGCCTGTGGTTTTGCTGTGGTGTGCCCCCCACACTGGGCAGCAATCAGAGTGGTGTACTTTATAGACAGGTCATATGGGTCCAATACACAAAAGGTCAAGCTATTTCATTAAAGGCGTCTTCTCCTCCTCCACAGGCCACAGGGAGTACAGCTAAGTAAGAGAGAGAGCTCCACAGCATCATCTGAATGACTGGAATCCCTCTGACACAATCAGGGCAGGAGGAACATCAACACTAATGCGTGCATATGTACACTACATTCATATTTCAGAGCTACATTACAAGTGGTTGACGGAGAAATAGCTGAAGACAATTATTCAGCTATTGCGCCAAGTAACACTAACACACTAACTACTCAAGATTTCAGATGCTATGAATCAGTAAAGTGAAAAAACGAACAAAAACACAACCTCCCCCTGAGTGGTGAATAAAGAAATAAAGGGCGAGAATGGTGAAGCAGATCATGTCGCAACCATTTTTACACTAGACCTTCACACTCTTTGACTTTCCAAAAGACCTGTTAAAACAGCTAGCTATCTGTGTTGCCACCTCAAAACTATAGGTGTGAACATGCTCAGGCAGAGGAGGGCGGTTGTAAAATGAGTTATGGGGGTTGAGCCTGAAATGGAATTGGTGTGTGTACTTCTCTGTAGACTGAGGAGATGGAGTAATTTCTCATCTTCACATTATTGACTTGCTATAATGAAAGGACTCCCAGAGGTTAAAGTATGTGTGTATATGTGTGCGACCACGGGGGTTCCTCTAATGTACAGGACGTGTAGGTTGAAGGAGAAGAAAATTGAATCTGTTCTTGAGCCAACCGTGCAGATGGTCAAGTCCGGACGGCTGAGAATGTGCACATATCATTCCCAGGTTTCTAGAGTGCGAGTGGCCACAGACAGGCTTTGAAGCAGCAGAGCTTGCCAATCAAACAGCTGCTCGTGTCACCGTTATTGTGGAGAAAGGAGCGAGTCAGTGCATGCAGTTGAGAAGGGACGCCTGAGGCGGGAAAAGGGCAGCGGTTCACTAACAGGATTTGTATTCTGTCTGACCTCCTCGCCACCCAGACAACTGACATGGCCACACACACACACACACACACAAATGACATTTAATGCATACAGCACTCACCTGAAAGTCCACTGGCTTCAGCTGAGAGGTAACTGCTCCAGGACAGCAGGAAGAAGACCGACGTTTCCAGCAGGGGATTCTCACGCAGCCGAGTGAATTTAGTGAGGTGAAAAGAGAGTTAAAGACATACAAGAAGATATTGATACAGTATCTAACACTTTGAATCGATGCAATCTTTAGCACCTTTCTTGATCTCATCCTTCTTAAAAACCCTGCTGTTTATAAGAATGAAAACGCCTTCCCAATTCTGATTGTGTTTGTAATTAACACGGACAGGTGCAGCAAGTAATTAAAAGATAACTGAGGAACTGCATGTCGAACTGAATCTTTTTTAAGGAAACTGCTGTTTGAAGAGACTGCACAAAAGAGCAGGCTGTTGCTATGGTTAGCATCAGCAAAATCTAATAAATGGTCACTTTGTGCTTTGCGCTCACCCAGAGATTAGTCACTGTAAATAAGAGCTGAGCTCTGCCCCCCAACCGCTCGTGACACATACTCATTTTTCACCCTAAAGTCTAATTACTAGAAGATCAGAGAGAAATGCTGGACAACAGCGCGAAGTCGAAACTTCATCAGAGGCCATCGCCTTGATTGACGACCTCTCTGCAACCATTAATGTCGCAGGAGCACTTCAGAGTAAGCCACATTGCTTTCGTCTATAAAGGTGGTACAGTAGGGGTTTGTTAGAGAAACAATTACCAAGTTGAGGAAGTGGATAGATTGCAGCGGATGCTGAGGTGATAATTGAGTTTGGGGTGCAGAGGCAGAGATGGGAGGGGATGAAAAGGATATGAGGGCTGTTATGACTGTGAATAAGAAACCCAAGAGGAAGGAGCCGGCAAACACTCCAAGAAAATAACCAACAGAGAGGAAGAAGGCAGGGGGGTCGAAGGTGTGTCCTACATCCATCTGGCTATAGGCGGTGATGGCACTGGAAGACAAATTGACACAGCATACTAAAAAAAAAAGGATTACACACATGAAAAAGAGGCAAAGTGTTTGAACAAAGAAGAGGCCAATAGCACAATTACGACAGGAGTAAATATGGGTGTTACAGACGTTGAAACATTCCGGCAACAACATTGTTTATGGCTCTGAAACAAGTGCAGTCATCAGAAATATGGCCCACTAGGTTCTCAGTATAAACCAGTCAGACGCAGAGAGCATAAATTCACAGGCTTATTATGCTGAGCTAAGTCTTTAAGTGCAATTTATTGGAGTCATTCCTAAGAATACATAGCCTTCCTTAGAAGTTAAATCTTTACCTGAAAAACAATTCATTCTGAATTATTTGCCTCAGAGAGCTCCCCAAGTAGTTAGTGGGAAACAGGGGAAATACTTTTGTTGTTCACAAAGAGAGGAGCATCGTGCTATCCACTCTGCTATAAATATTTACTTTGTGGGGGGAAGGGAGACTTTCACATGGAAGTCATTGAGTGCAAAAGAGGCCTCACAAAGAGGAAAGAGGGAGGGATGATTTGAGCAGGAGGGAGGAAAAGAGAGAGAGAGAGAGAGAGAGAGAGAGAGAGAGAGAGGGAGAGAGAGGGAGGGAGCCTGAAGGTGAAGCAAGCAGAGACAGGCACCCATGCGAGTGGCTGATAAGCCTGGCTGTCTTTGTGGAATGACAGCGTTTCGTTACCCACCATAGACCTCCCCCCATGTATTCCCTTTGGACTTTGGGTGTTTTAAATGAATGTCAAACCACTGAGTCAGCACAAGCAATGTGAAAGTGGCACTTGGTGTTTTCTTCTTCTTTGATTGAATGGGACACAGCTTCTGATAAACAGGATAAAACTCACAGAAAGTTGCTTTATGCTCCAACTAACATGAAAAGAGTTTGCTCATATCAAACTATTGACAAATGAACCGGTAATGTATCTCCACTTTTCATGCTGTCAGGTTGAAATGAGCAAGCACACACCACAACATGCCTTAATCTCCATAGCAAAGGGGGAAGAATCAATCAAGCTGTCGCTAATGAGCTCAGCAAGCTGAAAAAGGAAAATCTATTATCCCCTCTGTGAAAATAAAGACTCCAGTTGTGCTAGCACAGGTTTGGCCACTAGTCACTTGGTCAGTGTGACCTTCTGGAGACTATATCTTCAGGCATCTGGGGCAGTTAACTCCCAGTCAAAAATCTCAAGATGTCAAACCAGGACCTAGTTGAATGGTGGCTGGGTCAGGGCTGCTGGAGCAGGAGGTTTAGTGCCTGTGAGAAGGCACATCAGCGTAAGGTTGAGCTGCTCTGGGAGCTTGTTAAAATTCCACTGCCAGGACCCCGCGTGGCTCACTAATAAGGGCCGGCTTTGTGTGCGGGGCCAGGGCGACCGGCAGGCAAGCGAGCCAGTCAAGTGACAGGAGATGGCACGAGGGCCGGTCACGCCACTCCAGGAACAAACACAGCACTATCTGACTGTTCGTCCGCGAAGACGTGTAGGCCCCCTCCTCTGAGCTTCAATGTACACGGAGATAGCAGCCGCGGTGAGAACACAACACTCTGCACAATCTTCTTTTTTTTTTTTCTCTCCATCTGCCTGCATGTCTGAGCCCATTTGTGCAGTCGGAGAAAAATGTCAGAATGTGTGCAGGTACTGTACATGTGATGTGTCTGTGAGAGTACAGGATGCAAATATGGACATATATCTTATCTCTGTCATCTCCCTTCCTGGCCACAAATGTGGACCTGTGTGAGTTCTATCCCCTCTTCATCTCCCTCTCTCTTCTCTGCATCTTTCCATCTGTTAGCACGACTACTTGAATGGCTTTGTTCACTAGCATTGTGTATACAGAGCAGACAATGACCACAATGTGTGTGAACAATGTGGGTGAGCAGGACAAACATGCATTTTTGAGGGCAAAGCTGTAGAGAGTGGAAAAAGTAGAGGGAAAAGAATGAAGCAATTGAAATGCACGAATAAGGCATGACTGCATCATGGCTACTTCACCGAGCTTCCGAGGATTTTATGCTGTATTTTGTCTGAATTTGACAGTAGCCATGTAAGCTGACTTTGTTAGCTGGCAGTGTGTCTCTACTCTGGCAGCAAGTCTCTCCACTGAGTACCTTAATGAGATGCTGACAGTGCCAGAGGCAACTCGCTTACGCAGTCCACTGCATAGCATCTGAGGCGCTCATGCTGTTTTGCCAATCACACCCTTTCCTTAAAGCTGGCGGCATCCATGCAGCATCCCTCCCCCACACATCCACCCCCTATAATGCCAACTGGAAAAGACTGAGCTCCCACACAATTAACCCTCGAAATAAAGCGCATTCTGAGGGCAGGGACAGATGCTGGGCGAGACACTCACTGTGTCAGGACGATGGCCACGGCGTCATTCAGGACGCTCTCGCCGAACAGCAGAGTGTGCAGATTCAGGTCCACACGCAGGTCTGACAACAGGCCAAGGACTGATACTTAAAAACAAAACAGAAGAGTTACTGCTAGGGAGAACTGCAGGGAGCACAATAATTTAAAAATGAATAGAACAACTCCTCTGCTAATCGCACACACTGACAGCACTGGAAAGAGGATTTTGACACTTGGAATCGCCAGAGTAACTAAACCAAGCAAATACTTATTCAGTTCCAGCTAAAGAAAATTCACTATTCTCTAGAAAAGAATAGTGAATTTCCAGAATTTGCATATTTATATGCAAAGGATATGGAACAGAAAGAAATGTTGTTATCATTGTCCTTTTTCAGTGATTGCTACTCTAAAAAGTGGAACTAAAATGGAGTGAATGGCATGCAAGGGCACAAGAAAATAAAACATTAACTGATTGAATGTACTGTGTACTTTTAAAAAAAGCACAAATCAAGTTAAGAAATAACTTTTCTAACACTATAGTAAAGTATGCCACAGCTGAGTACCAGTCAAAAGTTTGGACACACATTCTCATTTAAGAGAATGTGTGTCCAAACTTTTGACTGGTACTGTATACTATGTTTTTCACACAAAGACTTGAATAAACAACTTTAATTGTCTCAGCATTAATAGCAAAGTTTGACACTAAAAAGCATCTTAGCTCCATAGCCTAAGTGGATCAACACATGCTAAAGTAAAAAAAAACAAACAAGCAAAGTCGTAGTCTGAGTGTGTGATTGCGTACGTTACAGGGCACCGTTCCTGTGTCTGAAAAATCATTGTTATCCCACCTGTAGTCGCAAGATAGCTTGCGGCATTTGCTACAGTTTTAAATATAGAGAGATGTAACAAGTAGGATTCTGGGACTCTTGAGAAGATGCTGGTGGGAAAAAGAGGAGATTAGAGCTAAGATGCTACAGCTGATTAAAACATCCAAAAGGAGCCTATTACAGTCTAATATGAGGGAACTACAGGCAGAGAGATCCATGCTTTAAATAATGCAGGGTTCAAATTTCTCCTTACATATTTCAGTTTCTTGCACAGGTGCCTCTTTGAGGCTTCTTTGAGACCATAAATGAGATATGAAATAATTTACTGTAAATATTCATTTAGGTTTTTTTGTATTAATTGTTGCCCATGGTTGTGACTCCTGCCTCATCTTCATACTGTAATTCAAATGCTCCTTTTGATTAGCAGTTTGAGATAAGAAGTCAAAAGAAGGTTCGCACAAACTGCACAAATAGGATCATCTGCACTATTTCTTCATCTTAATGAGGATGCTGTGTTTGACTTGCATCCCACGTCACATGCATGAAAGTAATTTCTCAGCTCATTTATTGCAAAATTCATATCTGTGGTGAAAAATACAAACAACTTATTGCTCACTTATTTATACATCTGAATCTCAGGACACGCTGCATCCGCTGAGAGGAATATGAGCTGAACTCAGTGAGTTCACCGACAGTAAACATCAGGTGGGAGATGCTGAGCATATGAACGAGCGCGCACGCACGCAACACGCTCGGCACCTCGAGACGGCTAAGTGCAGACGCTGAGTGACAGGGAGAATACTGACATTGACGAGATGGTGACGTGCCTGTCGGCTCCTCACTGTGTGACACATCAGTATCTCCTTCTGCATGATATCAACTGTAGCACTGATGGCTCCTTGTTTACTGACTACATTGCTCTGCAGGTTTTATCTAATTAGTAGATACAGACAGATAGATAAAATGTACTGCCACAAATTCTTATTGTAGCCACTTCAAAAGAAACCAGCAAAACAAAATTATCATATAATAAAAACAATGTGAGATATGCAGAGAGAGAACAGAAATGCACACTCACAAATACACACACTTACAAAGGATGTAAGTAATAGACAGGAAAACAGAAACTCAGTGTGGGGCCACTCTGAAGGCCAGACAATATCATATTCAAAACAATAACAGCTTCCAGTAGATTAATATTCTGCCTGTTAACACCAAGATGCAAAAAGAATCCTATAAATTAGTTTCAGGGAATATTTGTGATATGAATAATGAGTAAACTCTGATAGTGCTGTTTGGCCCTGTAGTGAATACCGGGCCAGTGAGGGCATCGCAGCGAGGATACCATCAGATTAACAATAAGAGCAGTGGCAAAAGAGCAGCCTCAGGACTTGTTTTGACAGATCTGGCTCTTTGGTCTTTGACAGGTTTAAAGCTCTTCCTGGTCGGGGAAAATCCTTTATCTGGAGAGGGGTGAGGTAGGCCCTGGAGTCAGGATCGTTCCATCTCCCTGCTCCCATAATTCCTGGCTGATGACAGCATGTCGCGTACCACTCACACTGCAAGAACAAGAAAAAAAAAAATAGCACCCACCACACGCACAAGGGTGCGGGTTGGCTGTGTTGTCATGGCAACCCTGTCCTACAGCTGTCAAGTGTGCATCAGTTTCCACAGCAACACCACAAGGTTGAGAGAGTAGACAATTATTTCAGACATAATACAGTTGAAAGGGTCGAATGGAGGCCTTATTAGGTCAAATTACCCTGCTGCAGAGGTTTAGCGGAGGCAAAGCTCATGGCCATCTCAGTCAGAGAGCATGGGATTTGCTCACTGATTTCACCAAATTAGGCAGATATAATACTGAAAGTGATGCATCAGGAGAGAGATACGGTCAACAGGGAATTACTATAATCTCTGCAGCTCGGCGCAATTTTTTAGGCACTGATGTGCACCAACATGCGTCAAAAGACTGTGCAGCTGTAATAGCCCTCATCACAGTTTGACTGCAAGATGAAGTAAAGTAAAGCACTTTATAATTAGTAGTTTTCCAGTTTATTTTTGTTTACTTATAATCTTATAGTAGTTCCTTGATATGTCATGATAAGGTCTCTTCAAAACCTCCATTAATTTGAATGATGTTTTTGAAGGAAATCTGCCTTTTTAATTAGAGCCTCACAGCAATGGAAGATATCCACATCCAGACTTTACTACTGTACATGCTGGTCTTTCTCTAGTTAGTAATAACCCGAATCCATGACTGAGATTTTGTGACACTAAAGAGTACATGGAAGGGTTGGCCAGATACTGACAGGTGGGGTGTTTGGGCTCTACAGACAGACATTATACACTACTGGCAACCAGTGTGTGTTTTTGCAAGTATCAAAATGTTTGACACTATCTAAGCAGTATGTAAAGAAGGCAAAATAGCTAAAGTACATAGTGAGGCTTCCTGTCTGTTGAATATTACCAATTTCCCATTGCATCATGTTTCCTAGCTAGTCCATGTTTAAAGTTATTGTGTTTTGCTAATTAAAAGTGTATGAGCTTTTTTTGTTTCCTCTGTTTTGTAATACTAGTCCTTAGTCATGTGTATAATGTTGTAATATTGCTGGTAACTTGAGTCATGTGCATGTACACACCTGTGTTCTCAATATTCACTTTAAATCTTACTGCTGACATCTGGCTCGGGACTGCAGGCGTAAACAAGTCATTTCCAACTCCGGCATCATTTCTAACTCTGACATAAAGTACTAAGAGGAATATCAGTGCGGTGTCCGCCACAAGCGAGCTACTGAAAAAGAAAGTAAATAAATAAATAAAAACTGAAAGATGAAAGGAAAACTGCAGAGCCCCCCCCCCTCCAAAAAAAAAAAGTCTTTCCTTTGAGAAGTTAAGTGAGGTTTTCACCGACCTTTTGTAACCATTCCTGAGGTGAGAGGATGCAGCGCAGCAGGCGTTCCACTTTGTGACCTGAACCGTGTATCTTATTCTGAGTCTGAGAAGAGCAGGTTTCATGGCCACGGAGCTCTGGAGGCTCGTATAAAACTAACAATTCAAAAATCAACCGCTGCACAGTGTATGTTGCATAAAACTTTATCTTCCTTTAGATGCTATTATTAGAAAGATTTTCGGTAATTTTCTCTACTTAATCCTTTGAATAGTCAGCAGGTCCTGGAGTCTAACCCCTGCCCATATATGGGAGACAGACTCACACTGACATTAATTTAGAGTTTCCAAACCACCAGACCGGCATGTCTTCGGAATATGAGAGGAAACTAGAGTGCCCAGGCAAAAACAACACTAGGCATGGGGTGAACATGAACTCAAAACAGAAAAGGCTAACCAGCACAGGGCTGCGGCAAGAATATCAGAAATACTGAGGTCATGAATCCAAATCCCTCCAGTGCTACCGCACTCGCCTAAGAAATGTCTGACAAGGCACCAGAAAACCTGCAATTTTTCTCACATGACATTTATTCATGTTCAGATATATTTCTTGTAAATAATATTTCCCTACATAAATCCTAATATTAGATAAAAATAACAATATTAAATTAATTTAGAATGAAGGAATCCCTTCATTTTGTTTAGTTTTGCCTAAAAACTGTCACATTTATTCATGTTGACTTCAGAAATATCAGACTTAAAAAGCACAACATTTCTAATTTGTCTCTAATTGTAGAATATGACTCCTTAGGTCATTAAAATCTCATGACCTCAGTATCTTCAATGGTAGCTGCAGTGCTAAATCTGACAATAAAACAAAGAATGGCACAACTTGTATTGGCATCACCCTCATGAGCTGGACTATTGCTGCCTGCTTTCCTCTGCTCTCAGAGGAAGCTTGCATTAAGTCATTATGGCTGCAATGAGACCCGGGCCTATCAAATATCTCTGTTATATTCCATAGGCCAGGGCAACCAAAGTGGCAAATAAATTGGGTTTCCATTTCACTCAAAGCTCGGCTGTCAGCATGTGATGACTTTCACAGCATTCTCAAGATCTCCATCATTTCAGTTAGTACGTGCCATAGTTGCGATACACAGTGTGTCAGAGACTCAGCCAGAAAGCTGTCATACAAGGCCTTATTCTTCAGCACTTGTTCTGAGAGTCACTGTACTTGTGTGTGTGTGTGTGTGTGTGTGTGTTTCTGCAGTGTCTTGCTGCTTTGGCCCCGTGAATGCAAATGTATAAGGAAGAGAGAAACAGACAGGGAAATTTTAATGGCTCCCTTTCAGAAAATCAGAGAGCCAGCGCTATATTTGGACAGCGCGAGATGGAGACAGCCTAGGGGTCTTGGTGTTTGGGCCATCGATGCACTGCAGTGTGATTCTAATCAAAGTGACGAGGGTGCCGGGGTCGGCGCGGACGAGCGCAGCATGGCATGGGAAAATAATGTCAGTCGGAGTGGCAGCTGCACCATATTCTACAGCTCCTCTTTGACACTCACCCAGATCAATCATCTTATTGGTTTAAATAATTCATTACTAAATGTGAACGTTAACATTGTCACTGTCTCTGCGTCATATGTTGCCTCGTGACATCCTACCTGACTGCTCTTGAAGAACACAGATTATATTGTGGCTCCACTTAGGGGAAAAGGTGCAATGAATTCAAAGCAGTTACATCTACGGAGAGGGCACGGTGACTTTGTTGCTGCATATAGGCTCGGTTATCAATCCTATGTCATCCATCACTGTGCAATATGTAGACAAGGACGATGACGACAGTATGTAAAACAAAAACAGGACATTTCATTGATATAAAGATAAATTGACTACTAAATGAGTTAACATATCCTGGATGTCCAAAGTGTAGTAAAAAAATGGGATGTTGAATCTTATTTTTAGGTGTGTAGCTTTCACTCCACATACATTCTAATTAACAGTTTTATTACACCTGACAGTATCATGTGTACAATAGAAAAAAGAGGCACAGAGAGGTGTGAAAGAACAGCATGAGCCAGGTTTGACCTTTTTAAGCGCATTATCACATTATCTCGACTGATCGTGTTATGCGATACTGCAGAAGACTGTGTACATTTTCAGTATCAAATCAAACCCCAGAAACTGCAGAAATGAGAAATATACAGTTGCTTGAACAGTTTTAACACGTCATGTGTCTTTGATTTTTTTCTTGACTTGGTGTTTTTTTTTTTTCTTTAAGTCATTTATATGTGTTTACCTCGGGCTGATCCCTGTGATGTGACTAGAGGATATTCACTGTGAGCAAGTGCCAAACAGCTTTCAGCTTTTTCACTTGTGTTGTAAAGCAATAAAGTGTGACTCTTGTAAAGAAGAGTAGAAATATGCTACAGGAATCAGAGGTTTATATGTGTATAAAACCAAAAGCGTTAAAAATCATTGCTGCCACTAGAAAGGATGAGAGTTACTGTAGGACTTTCTTTATTGGGCCAACTACCTGGGTCAGTGGCGGACATAATGGCACCAAACAGGAGGCAATCAGTGAGGAGGAAGTCTCCATCTGCTGCGTTGCCCAAAAGCACCATCAGTCTGGTGAAGCCGTAGATGCAGGCCCTGAGATTGAGGACAAACAGACAGAAGGACATACAGTGAGGTCATCAGGGAGCGCCAGCCAGAGCAGGCCTATCAGTCATCCCTCTAACCACAGCAGGGCTTCCCCCAGAGTAGTCTGGGTAATGGGGCCAGACGCTACCAGCAGGTGAGTTGACCCGTTTCCAGGCAGCGGCTGCTTAGCACAGGTAGACACACAAAGCTTGCAACTACACTGTGTAGCATTAAATTGAACCAAATTTATGAGTGTGTGTGTCAGAATCTACACGCCCCTCCTCTGAATCACACACCCACCTGCATTCACACACACACACACACACACAGGAATGACAAATACTCTTGTTAGACAGCACATTTTAGCTTCTATCCATCTTCAACCCTGGCATCCTTTTATGACGGTATCATAAGCACTCAGACCTAATAAATGAATGTGTGTGAATGTGGATGTGCATGCGCGCGTGTGTGTGTGTGTGTGTGTGCCCCTTGTGTCTTGCCCACAGAATCACCAGAAACACTGAATACCACAAGGAAAATATGTGAAGGGCAAACTGACATCAATAAAATAGAAGCAGTATTTTTATCAGCACTGGGACCAGACAATAGAACAAATCTAAACCCTAACTGTCCCAGAATGCACCACTGTATGCTCTCTCTTATAAAAAATACTGTACACTATAAACAAAAACTTGCAAAAATGTCCATTCAGCATTCAACACTGCAGTTCAGCTCCTGACTTGTAACCGATGTGTGTTAAGCACTACACCTGTAACTGTGAAGCATCCCATAATAATGAGTATTGCCCTCAGGTCGGGCAACTAAGCTGTCTTATACATGTATCTTAAAGGGAGATGTGAAGTTATGGTAATGATGTGCGGTGTAAGTGTGCAGTGTGAGTGTGTGTGTGTGTGTGTGGGGGTGTGAGAGACAGGCAGACGCAGACAGAGAAAGAGAGGAAGTGAATGTACTTTGTCAATTGAGTCAGTAAGGTTCCCTCACTCCCATGACGCTCTCTTTTCCCCAGAGGATATGACAGACTCACTAACAAGCAACAGGATTGGTTGGAGTCAAAGAATGAGCACGTAACCCAACAAGTCAAATCCTGCCCTGCTTCCCAGGGGGCCTGCGGGGGTTTGACAAAGGGCACTCCTGGGGAAGGACTAACGGACGGATGAAAGAAGGGAAGACGACAAGGAAGAACAACATCTTTAACAACAGGACGGGTTCTAGCAGGTTGGAAAAGCCCATCAGCTATAGTTATAATACTGACATGACATGGACTTTTATCATGGATAAAAACCCAACGAATCTCTTGACAATAAAATGATTATGTCATGAGTAAACAACAAGCACAATAAGTAAATCCAGGGGAATAGCTGTAAATATTCACATTACATTGCATATATTGCTGTGGGTTAAAGTACTTTTTAGTGAAAACTTTGTATCTCCAAAATGTCAGGGATTAAGAAAAAATAGCACATACAACTTTGGTTTTCATAAAACCAAGGACTACTCAAATTTTTCCTGATCACAGAGGAGTTACGACAGGAAAACAACAAAACTTGAGTCACACGGTTTTCACAGTTTGTGTGTGTGCAGTAAATGAGTGCATCAGTAACATAAAGCGAGCGGTTTACAAAGATCTCCATTTCCTTCAAAGTCTGAGAGTGCCATCTAGTGTTATAAGGCCAGAACAGCAATGCTACAGATAGTCACTGTGTGCCAGTTTTACACTAACTTGAATCAGGTTTTGAAGGTTTTTGACAACTAATTAATACTGCTGGATTTTCGAGTGTCCTATATAGACATAAGGTATATACATAAAGATCTTTTCATGACAGGTATTTAGACTTTTCACAGTGAAAGAAGCACATAATAACTTAATGAATGTATATACCGGCACATTGTCATGGCTTATTGGGACACTTGAAACAGAGCGCCAAGCAAATAGAGAAGCTACTCACACCTGCAGAAGATTTGAGTTAATTGCAGATGTGATGAGTGAGCTCCAGAATTACATCTTTGGAAAAAACATTTTGTTTTCTCTTTCTGGAGTGCACATATTTCATCATTTCTTTTCAGTAAATTACATTGATTTTATGTACTAATTTCGTGTACAAAAGGCACAATACAGTGGTTAAAATAACATTTCTATTGACTGAAAACACGTCAATTTAAAATGAGCATAACTGTAATCCATCATGTACATATTTGACAATAAAGAACAGAGAATAAAAAAATACTGTTGTATTTTTTACCACTACTGCTGATGATTATAGCACCTTGCATTCATGAAATGCAGCTCAATGTGCCTAAAACATGATTCAATTTTCTATTTTTTTCAGCTCCTACTTTCTCATATTTCTTAATGTCAGACATTCATTCATTCATCCATCATGAATAACTTGACTTTTGATTTCATAATTTGTGTGAACAAACAAACAAACAATACTTACCCTATGGTCATAAAGGTGATTATGGTACCAAAAAAAGCGAATGTGAGAACAGATCCCAGATTGTCAATGAATCGTTTCTAGAATAGCAATTAAAAGGAACTCTGATTAGTGACACCCACAGAACAAGTCATACATTCACTTAATATTCATGAAACAAACGAGGCAGCACCTTTTCAAACTGATATATCACCCATATAAAAAAGTCCTTTGATGATGCCCCCCTCCCTACTTTAAGGCATGTCAGGACAGCAGTCTCACCTGATTAAGGGTGTAAGCTCCGTGGAAGATGATGGGTGGCAGGAAGAGATTGAAAAGGACCTGGGGATCAAAGAGTTGTTGTGTTGGTGACTGACAGGCCTCTGCAGGGAGCAAGAGGACTCCGTTTACTGAATGTGACTGACTGACAGACACATATTACACACACGTCGTTCACTTCAGCGGCTTTGTTTTGGCAGACAGCAGCCACTTCCTTCTCCTCTTTAAATCCCAAAGTCCAGGCTTCAATGCAAATGTTTAGGCTTATGTTTTTAGATTGTTACTGCCCATGAACATTGAAGTTGGAAGCACTGTAGGTACTAGCCCACTGCTATTTACCACTTAGCTACCAAAAAGTAAGCTCCCCCCTATTTAGATATATCACTTTACACTTAAAAAAACATTAACCATGTTAAATGCTATCTTATAGTAAGGAAATGCTACAAATTCTTCTCAACAACACACTTTGAACCATCAGTATGACCACCAGATGGTGCATTACATCACCCTAGAGCCCTCAGGTGCTTATAATATAATTACTGTATAATGCATTAGCATTCTGTCCAAGTGCCCTGACTCAGACTTCCACAGCTGATTAAAGATAAGCATAATACAAAATGAAAAGTCTAACTGGCTGTGTAAGTCTTCACCGGCGTCCATTAGAAAAGGAATAAGCAAGTACTATTAGTATAGCCACACGTGTCCAGACAACAGATGGGTTAACATCGAACAAAATCTAAGCTGCTCATCACAGCAACCTGCATTACCTTCACCACAGACAGTAACCAGAACGCAAGGCATTTTTGAACATGCCGTGCACATTCTCTGTCTGTTTCTCATCCTGGCCAATGTGATGCAATGAAATCTGCTCAGAAAGGTAGCCTTTCATGTCCTTCATCCTTGAATCCTTTTTATGTCTATTGTGGGTACATGCTGAGGATCAAACGGCAGCGATATTCAATTCAGATCAAAAATAATGCTACTTTTTCCTGATTCCTACAACACACACAAGGTCTCATTACAATGTTAAAAAATTAAATTCCAATTCTATTAAATTTCAGTTCTAAAGGCGAGATGTGGAGATGCGTGCTGAAATAATGCTTTGGTCACAGACCTTTGAGAATGGCCTAGATTTTGCTGAAGGGGGAAAAAAAAGCAGACAAAAGGTTGAAGCAGCCTGAGTAGCATGAATATTTGGCTGAATTAAAATAAGCCTGCCTCTGTAAATGTCCTATTTTCTGGACACATTGCATTTTGGTGAACATTTACTTGCGTGTACGTGTGTATTTGTATTTGCAATATGTGGAAGATTCCATTTCTTTTTTAATTATCATTTCTAATGCTGGAAAGCCCCCTATAGAGTTTGGAGAGCCACCATGCCTGCTCCGTAATTCACACTTTAAATGGCGCTGGAGCTACAAATTGCTCATATCTTTCTTCCACTATCACCCGGCTCAGTATAAATTACTTTTTTTTGCGGCTGCAATTACCCACACAGTAAAGTATATTTTATGGTTTTTCATATGCACAGCCTGTGTATGACAAATACAAAACTGCATAACAGAGACTAATACATACACGGTGATCAATAAATAATGCATATGTTCATGGTTTTATTCTAAGGGTCACCTGCACCACAGTCGAGGATGGAGGTGTGTTGTATACACTAATTGACTCTTAAGCTGAGCAGCACTAAATTTAATCAGACCACAAACTTTAATGCCTTACTCCCCAATGGCACATAATGGACTCAGTAATGCAATGAAACCCTTATCTCTCCCTGCTAGGTCCCCATATGTATCAGGCTTAATGGCGTGAAGGCTGCACAGAATGGTATGACCGATGTAATGGCCTTTGTGGTAGCCTCTGCTGGTTTGCTAATGAGACCCCAGCATTCAAAAGGGCCAAAGAGTGCAAGCCATTAGTGAAGAGTTACACTTGGCCTGGATGATGCAGGGTTCATGGTTCACTACTCCCTTTCTCTCTGGTTGAAATATCGCTCTGAGATTAAGAAATACATTTTCATACACTAATTCTGGATCCTTTCATGCTCGCTGGCCATCGTTTGGCTGAATCCCTGGCTCATTGGTTCGTGTCTTTGATATGACAAATCTCTGTGATAGTGAGAAAGAGAGCCAGAAAAAAGTAATAATACTAATAACAACCAAAGGCCCATCTCAAGGCTTAGGCTCTTCTACTTAGAAGTTGTATTAGAGTCACTGACTAATTCCTTTCCAATGAATAATTGCTGTGAGACGTTTGCAGCACTTTGGCTTAAGGTCCAGCGTAACATTATTTTGCTGACAAAAAAATATGAACATATTGTACTTCTTTAATCTTTTTTTTACTTCTTTAGTATGTGGAGTTCAAATGATACATTCAGTATTTCAAAAACATACAATTTCATCTTAGTAACTCAGCAAAAGTAACTCATTAAGATTATCAGTGCAGTCTTCACAACATTAAAATACCAATGAAAGTGGTAGCGTTAAGGTGTAACACAAATTGGTTTCAATTTAATGTTTCCTACAGGAACAGAATGATGTTAAATCTCTTAACTGCAAAAAATGAATTATATCTCCACAATTGTTCTGACTAAACCTCTGTTTGAGCCAGCAGTGTTAATAAAAGAAACAGACTGGATTAGTCATAATTTTACTCTCAGCGTCAGCAGCAAATGAAAGACTCACTGGATAATACACAGTATTTTGTGCTTTGGATTATTGTGTAGCGCTACTGATTCCCCAGACTTCAGCTGATTGAGAAGAAGTCTGAGAACCAGTTCCCAACCACATAAAAAAAAAAATACGAAAAATATTTGCTTGGAGAAACAAACCTCACAAGTGCCTTCACACTGAAAAACTGCCTCCTTAATAATAATAAACAAACGCCACAGTTATGAACAAATGTTTATATGGGAGATTTCAAAATGGAAATAAACAAAATAAGGCCTGCAGGTGTTAGGCTATTGTTAGGCAGGCAAAAACTCTTGCACAAATAGCACTAAGATCTGCACTCATGATTTTTTAATATTCACTCAAACTAGGCTCCAGAACACTCAAAATCAGAGTTTCCTGCTGACAATATCTGCCAAAAAAAAAGAGGTCTGCAGTAAGCCGAGGAAGGATCAGACTGACCAGGGTGGGCGATTCCCCACCTCTCTTAAGCCCCAGAGAAAGGGTCGTAACACCCTGATTGGCCAAGAGGAGAATGCACCCAGCTGCTCTTAATTACTATTTAGGAGCCAGTCCCAGCACCCTGCGCTCAGGTGATCTGAAAAACCTTCCAATCAACTCAGAGGGATTTCAGAATAGGTGACTGCTACAATTGTTCACAGTATCATAGTTCTCTCCACTTAATAACAGCTGGTAAATATTCACATCCATTACTGTGTCACGGGCCGTGACGTGGTTATCTCCATCTCAGAGACAACCAAACTATCTCACATCTCTCCTGAAGTACAGAGCAATAGCGCTTGCAAGAGCACTGCATTATGGGAATTCAGCGGGTAAACACACAACTAGGAAAATGTCTCGAGGGGAACCCAAATTTCAAGAAAAAATAAATTGAGTTTTCTAATTGTATTCACACAGTTCAAGTTATTGGCAGGAAAACACTAACAAAATGTCTTGTTAGCATAAAGCCTTTTTTGTCCATTGATCAGATCCTTTGTTTTGCTTTATCTGCTCTGATAGTCTATGTATATACTGTAGTCTCTGCAGTTTATTGCTTTTCTGTGTTTAGTTGTCTTCTAATTTCCCCCTTGTCCACACAGCGCACCTGAAAATGTAATCTCTCCTATCTGTTCCTTAATAAAACCTTAATATAGGTTAAATTGCTCTCTTGCCCTCTTTCTCTCTCTACCACTCTCTTGCTTGCTTCCCTGACAACAAACAGACCAAGCAAGTAATTTAGAGGAAAACCAATAACTAAGGAACATTAGGGGAGAATGGTTGATGTAAATAAACAACATACACAAAAGGACAAAATGTGATCAAAAGGAAGGCAATAAAGAAAAAAAAACAGAGGAAAAGAAAGAAAACATCCTGTATGGTGCAGTTTGTTTTCAGATGTTCCCACTGCAATATTGATTAAATGGGTTATTTAGGCAAAAATTTCATTAACACAGATTGTTTCCCTTTTCACATATTATGTTACAACCTGCAGCCCTTATCCAAATGAAAGATTCACTTATGTAGCGTATATTTGCAGTGCAGGTCAAGTGAAATTGCCATACTTACCCGACCAGGTGTCGAGACAGGTGGGCATGTTTGGTTGATTTTCCCAACGTGTCTGTAACTGTGCGTGATGTTGACCGTCAAGATGTGAGGAGTGCTGTTCAGGCCCACACAGCTGCACGCACTCTCCATATTCTCTCCCCGGTCAAACAAGAAGCCTCTCACCATTAACCCCAAAAGCATACCTGTAGATGTTGCAGAAAGGTGGGGTGGGGGGGTTAAAACATTGGCAAAACTGCAAAATTTTTAATTTTCATATGTCAAGAGAATTTTCTAGTAGGTTAGCGCTTAAGGTTGGGTTAACTATTATTGGTTATCATAGTGGTTATAACCACCCACATGTACAAAACGTTATTTATAGTTATTCAAGTTATTTATACATCATCTTTTGTTATAGAGCAAAATAATGTAACTTAGCACTCTAAAACATCCCTACTAAAGCCAATCATTCAACAAAGTGTGACCAAAATAGTATAAATGTGTTAGTTAGCCCTATGTTTTGAAAACTGCGAGTTACGGAAGTCTTGCTGACTAATGGCTTCCATCCTCTACATTGAAAATTGGCTACTTACCATAAAAACATTCCAACTCCAGTTTCATTTATCAGTATATATTTTAACTGTTTCAACTTCCACACGGTGAAAATTGTAATAAGTGCCAAGCAAATTGCAGCGAGTACTGCTGCTTCACAGTGGCCGTCATCTTTCATGCCTGAGCTGGGTGAAACTTTTCGGAAATAACTGGTAACAAACTTGCGGCTCAGTTCAACAGTAGCAGCAACATCCGCATCAGCAGCCAAGAAGAGGCGCCGCGCTGCCTTTACTGCTCCTCGGAAATCTCACTTCTTATTTCACAGGTGCGAAATTTGCCTCGTTTAATAAAACAACAAAACCGAGTACAAAGGTGTCTTGCTGAGTATAATTTTACTTTATAAATCAAGAGATGAACAGCTGTTTTTACTTCAGTACCAATGCAGCACATTTGTATGAGGCATGCTTGTGTAAAATGCTTCAGCAGTGAAACAGGCAAAAGGATAAATACTGGACACGGTGTGATTTCAATGGTCTCAGAATGGCAATTTATAGCTTGTTAGCCATGTAAAAGCAGGATAGATCACATTAACGTCAACTACTGACACTGCCCGTGTCGTTATATCGTTGCTATGCCTTCAAACAGCTCCAGTATTTCTGAAAGTACTTGAATGCAGTACACCTCGGGTGTCAGCGTCTCACTTTCCATTAGATGGCAGTGAATGCAAACTAATGCACGAGAAGCTGGAGCCCCTTTTGATTGGCCGGAAAATTGACTCTCCCCTCTGACTGTCCCATTGGTCTAAGACTCTAAGTGAATCAGTCATGGCCTTTAATTAGTCGTCATTAATTAATTAATTAGGCCAGTCGTTTCGTTGTAATGACTTGTTTTGATCTTTGCTTTTCTTCGATGGTTTTAGTATCTACAAGAACCACTCAAACAATAGAAATAAATGAAAATGCAAGCAGTTTTGAGCATGTATGGGTGTACTGTATGTGGGTAATGTGTCTATCAGTGTTGCCACTAGGCAGAAAAATCAAACTCTGCCCTGGACTGGATTTAATCAGGCCCATTGATCTTATTGCAAATGCAGTCAGTGGTATAGACAGAAAGAAAACGGAACAGAAGGCAATGTTTGAGGGGATGTTTTTTGATTAACTACTACCTTGGCAATGCCTTGGTCGCACAAATTATTTTTGCAGGATGGTTCCTTCATAATTATGAATTTCAATTTCCAATTTTGACCCACATGCTTCTTCTATAACAATTCTTCACTCTCAAAGCAAAGAAGTCCAATATAATCCCACTGGGTCTATGACACCTTGTGAAGTACCTCTTAATATGTGCAGTATTGTATTGCCATTAAAATATAAAGTTTCTTTTAATTACCATTTTCAATTTGACCTCTGTTCTTTTCTTTCACACTATCACAGCTTCACAACACTATAATACCCACTGTACCTACAAATTATACATATTTATTTTAGCCAAAATACAAATGTGCAATACATTTTACTCATTACTGTATATTTGAACAGGCTGTATATACTAACGACCCACTGCATGTATAGACTATAAAGAAATATGTCACTTTTTTTAACCATTTAATATTTATCTCAGCACTCCTTGCACTCTTCACTTCTTTGCACTATTTGTATCCTGTTTGCAGTTCACAGAAACGGTTTCACCTGTATATAGTCATTCCTTGTGTATATTTCTGAGGATTGTGTTGTTATTTTTGTGTAAGTTGCATTGAGAGCTACTAAACCGGAGTCAAATTCCTTCTATAGTAACAACTATACTTGGCCAATTAATATGATTCTGATTCTTTTGGTTTATGTCACTATTTTCCATAAAATGTTGTTTTAATGCTGATGGAGTCTCTGAGAAAAAAAAATAGAAATTTGGGCGAACTGTGCACTGGGGGGCGGCGGGCGTGCCAGACAAGACTATATTGGAATAATCGCCTAGCAACCACGGCCGCAAAACAGGACCGCGGATGTCGTAAAGCCTAAAGAGGCTGGTGTTGAAAAGAGTCGAAACAGATCCCATTGTGGTGTTGGAGAGGAGTGAGCAGCTACCCGAGAGAGGAAGAAAAGAGGCAATTCCGTGACCACAAAGGGACTCATGATAAGCGGACAGATATGGACGTTAATACACAACACAGACGCTGTTGTCTTTTGTGAGGAGGACCGCGTCCTCCAGTCGGAAAGATCTGGTATATGAAGAGTTAAGACTCGACATCCCAACTGTTTATTTCGGCAGCTAGCAGGCTAACTGGCTAGATACCTAGGAGCTAGACATGGGAAGCCCGTGTGAGTTTGCTTGATAGAGATCTTCGTCGAGCTTTGAGGAAGCTATTTTCCGTGTAGACATTGTCGGCTGTTTAAAAGTATCCGTCCCCTGCATTGTGAGGATCCGCAACTTTGAAGAATGAAATCAACTGAGCGCTAAGCATTTCACTACTACAAGACCCGGAGAGGAGCATAAAGAAAAAGTCAGACAGGTTTGTTTCACAGTTGTTGTTTTTTTTTACTCTTTTGCAGCCCGTGTTGCTATTAAACTCAGGCTTTAATCGTGTGAAACGGCACATTGGGAATATCACGAGTCGCGTTCACGCTCATTTCTCGACTCGAGGAAAAAAAAAACCCCAAAGTATAAACTCCGGCGGATTTCGCAGTTTTTCAGTATGTAACTCCTAATGCACGTAATAGGATGCATGTATGTCACTCGGAGCGGCAGTCTGTTGCTCAACCAGTAATGATGAAATGATAAGATAAAACTGTTTTCTCTTTCTTATCAGATGCCCACATCCGCTGAAAGATTACATGAAGTTTAGCATTACCACTATTACTGCTGCTGGGTATCATTCTTGTCGCAACAGAACTATCTTTGACATCTCAAATGTACCTTTTTAGCAGGTCACCACCCCCACAATTTGTCGGCTTAGCCTTTGTGCAGATTTTCTTGCATCAGAAGACATGATTCGCCTCTAATCTACAGCTTAATGAAGGCGACAAAATAATATAATGCACAAAACTGCAACGGAGTGTCATCATGCATCTCCTGCATTGTCAGGCAGATGTTGATGATTTGAACAGAGACTGTGTGCTGTCCCATAATCCTCTAAATATATATTCCTTTAGCTATTTATATGCAGAACATATCAAATGATGGCAACAACACTGGTGTTAGAAATGTATTTGTGTTACCATTACATTCACAGACTTATTAATTGATTTTTTCCCCCCTCTGCAGCAAAATCTGTTTTAGCATTGGTTCCCCTTTTTTTTTTTTTTTTTGACTACTCAAAAACAAAGCGCCTCAACAGGTCTCCACTTGGCCAACTTGATTTGGATTGATTTGCTATTCAGGATTTGCTTTCCTTGTTGGCGTGAGCAAAGAGCAGGTTGAGCCATTTGCTCAACGGACAGAAAGGCTCAGGCACGGAAAATGAAAGCGTAATTTGCAATAATAGCTAAATTGACTTGACCATGAGATTTCTGCGGCATGATAATGATTGTACGCTCTTTGCAATCCTCTGCCCTTGATTTCCTCAATGAGAAACTAGATTACCACAACAGTCCCACTGTTTGGTCCAGACAAAGCCTGTAATAAGTCCTAAGGAGTTTCTCTTTACAGGCTAATGAATAGAATGTGGCTGCTTAAAATTCATTTTTCCATAACAGAAGACTAATTGTGGAGCCTTTCTGCAAGGTTAGTCAACAAGGGAACTATGAAAATAGACCGATACTCTTAAGATGTTCCACTATTGGTTGATTTAAATGTTTCTCAGGACTCGGCAGGAAACGTCTTGTAATTGTAGCCTAAAAGCTCCCACAGGAGCAGTGTATTTTTGTTTTTGACCTCAAAACTCACCAAATACTCAGATAAAGCAGCTTGTAGAACAGATGGAGCTACATTAGAAATGACCTTAAATGAAATAATATCTGTCAGGTAATCAATTTTATCTCCCCCCCCCCCCCCTCTCCTCTCACTCCAAACATATTTCCAATTTGTTTAAACCGAAGCTTGTTATGACAGCTTGTTTCAACCGGTCCAAGCGGATGAAACATCTGTTTTGCAGTAGTATTAACATGAGATTCAAATGTGTGACAGCTTTTCAAACTTTTACAGAGTGGTGCTGGCTTGCGCAGAAATGTGCAGCTGTTAAAGATAAAACAAAAGTTATCAGTTGAGGAATCCAGATCGAGTCTCGGTTCAAATGAGTCCTTCCAAACAGCTGCGGCAGATAGGAGTAAAGCTGATATCATTGATATTCTCATTAAAACCTCTAGCTAGTTTGGTTTGGGCCAGAGATGAATGGACTAATGTTCATGTGGGGATGCTGCTAATTGGTGCTTATATTCTGAGGACTCAATTTTCCATTAGGCGTGCGAATGTTACTGTCATTTGTATCTATCCATCACTGTCTACGTGTTTGGTGTACTGAGGCAATCCGGTTGCGGCTGAATGTTTTTGTGATCAAACATTATTGACTCCCCCAGTCGATAACCTTGGCAACAGTAGTCCCTCTCTCCAGCTAGAGACGCACATTGCAATGGAGGAGGGGGTGGGGCCGGTGGAAGCTTTTTCCCGAGCTTTCAGTAGGGGCTTCTTGGTAATGCCGCCTGACTCCAGGGTTAGACACGTTCATGTGTGTGTCCATTCAGAGATGGAGAATTGCTACTCTCCATTCATATGATCTCTTTTCATTCATTTCCACCGCAAGAGCAATAACTCAAAGTTTATCTCATCCATTGACTGTGGTTATTTCTTTCCCCTCTCTCTACTCCTCTGCTGTATTCCAACCCTTTTTCACCGCTTCTTCTTTGCACACTCTTTTGCATTACCGATGGAATTAATCAAGCATGTTCAATGTGTGGCTCGACTTCATAATAACATAATGAAGTTTAGCCTCAGGTGCAGGGAAGGAAATGGGTTAGCCCGAGAGTAGCCTTGCCCTCGCCCAGCATTATCTGAAGCCAGTTTTACACAATGAGCTGTGGAAAAGATTATTCAAGAAGGGAAATTTTCTTTTCAACCCCCTCATTGTTATCTGGGTTGTTCTTTTAAAATCTAAGTTTAACAAAAGCTGAAATGTTAGGATATTACGATGTCATCTTCCTCTGTCTCGACCTTTGTCATTCCTTTTTTAAGCCAACATGGGGGCCTATTGCTTCATCTTGCGCCTTTTCTGTCCCAGTAATGAGCCATTTTGCGGCTCTTAACATCTGCCAAACTTGGAACATTTTGAATGCGAGACTCATCTCCCATGCATGAGGAGTCAGGCATCCTTTTGATTTGCCCTCTTTTCTTTGCCTCCTTTTCGAAGCGCTCACCGCCGTACTTTGTAGATTGAGTATGCTGAAAAACTTTCTTACCCCACTTTTTGGCAGCGGCTGTGTATGATGAGAAGTAATTTGGTGCTTCTTCTAAACTGGGGTTTCCTCTTGGTATTGTACATCCCTCCTCCTCCTCCTCCTCGCAGAGTGCGCAAGGAGCAGAGGCACCACGGGGGTGGAATGGAGGAGAGGGGCTAATTTAAAACAGAAGTTTTCTGTGGGCACAATGAGGTTTGTCCGAAAGAAAACACTGCTTTAAATTTCACTGCCCTTCTATTCCGGCGAGTAACATCTGCAACAGAATACGGAACATCTGGCTTTAATTTTAGAGCTTTAAGTGAACTTAAGCCTTGTCAAAAACCTGAGTAGGCAACGTCGCCATGGAGAACTATATAGTCTGCCTTCGTCTATCTGTTAAATAACGCCAAGCCATGGAGTGGAATGCAGCAATAGATAGTGAGGGAGTTAAATAAACAGTTTTGCAGGTGTTAATTTCACAAGAAGTAGTCTAGTGGGGTAATTACCAGGGAATAATATCCACATCTTAAATTACCATGCCATTCTTCCAGTAAAGCTGAATGTTTTGCTCTCACTCACACTATTACTCTGTGTGCAGCAGCAGCAGGATCTAAATCGTTCATCTAGTAGCATTTAAACATGCTAAACAAAAGTACAGGATCAAGGATAAGCCATCAGTGATTTGTGCATTTCATTGTCAACATTTTAAGCATTTTATCACCTGGGTTGTCTCTCATTAACAGAAAGAAAATGCTGTGCACAGCTTATCCTTTCACTCCTGCAATTAGGACAGTCATTGATATAATCCAAGGTAACGCTCCATAGGTAATTGAGGCCTAACACTTTCTCTTGAGAGGAAGGAAGAAGCTATATATCCTCCCCGCGTTAACCGCCTGCTTGTGCATCTCATTACTCTGCGGTGTCAAGGTCTAGTCCGGGGCTTGTTCCAGCCCGCCCCTGGCTCTCTGCCGCTTTCTCTCAGGGATGAAGAGGTGAAGATCTTCTCGGGGCTCGGCTGAGGTTATGTTTTGTCCCTTTTTTTGAGCCCTTTGCTGATCGCAGTTAAATCTCATATCTGCTCCCCGGATCTCGCTGCCACATCTGTGCCGTAACCGTCCGTGTCAGATGTTAAATGGCACTTGAACCGGGATCTTATAGCAACGGGATATTTGGTTTTTCCCCTCAAGCTATAAGCTTCAGCAAACTCCCTGTAGTAGAAGGCACAAGGCACACACGCACCCTTTTGACTTGTACTGAAGTTGTTGTCATTTTGGAGAGTTCTTTACTCAGACTTGCTTTTATTTGCCATCCCCCAATGTATCTCGCTTTCCCTATTGAATATGAATCTCTTGGAGAATTTGAATGATTTTCAGACACTATTAAATTATTGTGTTGGCCTCCTTTTTAGCTCCGTCTGAATGGGTGCGGCTGAGAGGTTATGTGGTTATTGTTCATTTATCACACTGGAGGCAATTTGTTGAAGTCAGCCTGATGCGAAGCTACAGTTTCTTTATTTGGCTTGCTCAGTGAAATGCTGTTTCAGACTAAATGCGTGAAGAATTATCTTTTTTTTTGCCTGAGAGATTCTCAGGTTAATGTGGGTATGAAGTAGTATATTCAAAAAGTAGATTATTCATTTGTAAAGCCTAAAATTGGTGACATTGTGCTTCTTTATAATGATTAAATGTTGTCCCATGTGTTGGGGAAATTGTGGCACATTATCATTAAGATTTACAGTAGCTATTTGGTTTTTAATACTGAGTTTAATCAGCAATCACTAAAAATGATTTAGCGATTGCTTCTATTTAAAAGATGCAAAGAAACTCTCTATCTGTCTTATTTACGGTGGAAAGAAGAAAATGATAAGCTCACCTTTGAATCACAATGCTCGAGTTTTAGATTTGGAGTATAAACGTGCATGAATCATGTTTTGTTTTTTTTCACTCTTTAAAAATATGTAGTGCAGCTGTCTGTAGTACCCCTATTTGGGTATGGTCTATTTTTACATTAGTGATGTTGGCCTGATCTGCTCGAGGTATTTTCAGACAGAGATGTGAGCTAAGAACTAGTGTATTCAGCTTCTTATCTGACACTCCACACGCCGCACATCTCGCACAACCGCTGCTCTCTTGGCTGCCTCGAGCCCCCGTGTCTTTCCAGATCCTCAGCCACTTCGATCTGGAAGCAAAACGCAAGGAACCCATCGACACGCACACTAATCACACTAGTGTGCCTGCTCGTTAGCCGTGCCCTCTCAAGTCAGCTGTCCTAATAGGCATGTCCTAATGAGCTCTAATTGAGGATGGCTAATTTGCATGGCCTGAGTCATTGTCTTTCTTAAAGCGACTTACAAGACTTAGAAGACTCATTGCTAAAAAGCTGATTGGGGGGCCTGACATGGTGTTATCACGGACGGACTATGTCTGGGGCGGGCTTGTGAGGCTGTCTGAGAGCATTGTTTTCGTACTGTGAGCCCAGATTGTTGTCTCTTTCTTCCACACTCAGTTCATACCCTTCCCTTCTCTGCAGACATCGATATGCCTTCACTGATTTCCCCGGCACCACAAACGTTATTTTAGTGACACCAGCCATTTTCAAAGAAACAACTTCAAAGCGTGATTAAAACGAAGCAGGGCAACTCTGATCAAAGGTTAAACTATGCTCAGCGTGATTCTCTTCACAATGCAAAGTGAGATTCCTCCATTTGAAGAAAGATGGGCGGGGGGGGGGGGGGATCAAGATTTATGCAGCCGGTGTGTTATTTTGCATGGGAGGAAAAGTGATGGATACTTATGTAGCTGCAGAGGGAGGTCATCAGAGGAATCATCCTCAGAGTGCAGCACATTTTATTTATACTCGAGGAGAGGATGTTGTACATTTCCTCTTAATTTTATCACTGACTCTTTATTTTCCCCCTTTTCCATACTTTTATCTTTTTTTATTTTTTATTGGGAGAGTATACAAGAAATGATTTCCCAAAGAGAAAGAGCTCAAACAGGCACAGGCGGGTTTATTGTGTTGGCTGTGGGCCATCTCATTTCTGCTCAAAAAGTAATGAAATCTCTCAAATGACCCAAGCAATTCAAATTTGTGAGACAATTTCATATGCCAGAGAAAGTGCTTCCTTGTTTTATAGGTGGTATCACATGTTAAGACTTCAGTGTTCAAGTTGCAGGAGAAAAATTAAACCTTTCGCTTGTTATCTGTGGCCACAAGGGCTAATTTCAGTGTTGTAAAATGTAGCTTCTTCTTTTTTTTTTATTTTTTTTTTTTTTATTTGCCCTGATGTAATGAGTTCCCTTCTCTCTCTTTCTCTGCTTGATTCCAGGCTTGCTGGCTTGAGGTTGCACACAAACACCAAGAAGGGAGAACATGACTCACTGGCCTCTGCCAGAAACTGGCACGGGGCAGCTGCGCCAACCTCGCCTCCGCCTGAGGCTTTAGAAACTACCCCGGTACACCATGACGGAGAGACATTGAGGTTAGGTCCCTGACAATCATCTCAATACCTCTCCTCCTCCCTATCCCTCAAGACCCCTCCCCCCCCCGCCCCTGCCCCGTCCCCATCATGCTGCGCTTCCTGCCTCTCAAACTTGGCCGCCTGTACCGCTGTCTGAAGCTCCTGCTGGTGGTGGGATTGTTTGTCATCTTGTTGATGAACACCCACAACCTGTTCGCCTCCTTCCAGAAGAATGAGCTCACTGACAGACGCTTCATCAACCTCAACAAGTGTCCCGCCTGCTTTGGCACCAGCTGGTGCCGCAAGTTCATGAACGGCCAGGTTTCCTTTGAGACCTGGGGTCGCCTGCGATTCCTAGACGTCTTCAATGTCAAGAATGTTTACTTTGCTCAGTACGGCGAGCCCAGGGAGGGCACCCGTCGCGTAGTGCTCAAGCGGCTCGGCTCCAACCAGGAGCTGGCTGAGATAGACCAGAAAATCTGCAAGAGGGCCACAGGCAGGCCGCGCTGCGACCTAATCCAGGCAATGTACAAGACTGAATTTGCCCGGATCAACGGCGACGTTCGTTTGCTCACTCCAGAGGTGGTGGAGGGCTGGTCAGACCTGGTGCACTGCCCCTCTCAGAGGCTGCTGGACCGCGTGGTCCGCAGGTACGCTGAGACCAAAGACTCAGGCAGCTTCCTGCTCAAGAACCTCAAAGACACAGAGAGAATGCAGCTGCTCATGACCTTGGCGTTCAACCCGGAACCGCTCGTTCTACAGGTAGTGTGTCTGTTTTTTAAAACTCTTTAAATGTTGTGTGTTTCCACTGTTTTAAAGCAACATGTTTTATATAATTCTATCTGAGGCTTTTTGAGGCGAATTTATTACATTTATTTTTGTTGAGTTATGTGAGACTAAAACAGTGTTTGAAGAAAATATTGCTTTTTTGATAAAGAGGTGTCTGTCTGCTGATCTGTGGCACCAGGTGTTTTAAGTGTATCAACTACTAAGTCGTGGTTCCTGGATTACATTTGCTACAAAAAAAAAAAAAAAGATAAGAGCGCCAGTACAAAGCAAGCCAGGCTGTTGGCCCCCAAAGCCCCCAGTAAATTACAGGGTGGGAATCCTCCTGTTCCTTCCTCTTCCATAGATCTGAGACAAGCCCTCCAAAACCCAAGGCTACATCGAGACTACGTGTCCCCTATCTAGAGCACGAGTGTTTCTCTGCTTAGAATAGAGAAGGGTTTAAGAGCTGTGGCCTCCAAAAGATGAGGGATTTTGGCTGGCAGCAATACTGCATATTTAACACTATATGTAGGGCAGTTTGGAATTATTCAGAGATTCATCTGAAAGTGGTCCAAGTTGTTTTTAATTTTAATATACGTCTCTGTCCGTTGGATTCTCATCATTTTTGGGGGGGACTGCATGTGGAGGGATGTCTCAGGGCAGCCAAGTGTTATCAGCACCAATATTCTTGACACTTATTTTTCCCAAAATAATATTTTTGAGCTTTTTTATATGGTCTTACAAATTGACATTTTTGCAAAAAAATTGCAGAGACTTGCAGGGTTTAATTTTATTGAGACTTTGACAGATTTAATTTAATAATAATATCGTGCTACAATATTAAAACTCTCATTTAAATACATTAAATGGAAAAAATGGTACAGGCTGCTACAATGGAGAGGGATGCCTGTTAATTGTCTTGCTTCCACACCAGGTTAGAAGTGAAATCGCGACACATCTCTATTCTGTCAGCCTGCGTGTCAAAGCAGCCGTACTGTATGTCACATAAGCACTCTCTACTTCCTCTCCCCTCGCTGATTTACAAGCAGCCAATCAATTTCAATTTCAATCTCGCATTGACCGTGTCTCGTGAGGAGACAGAACAACAATGGCCGCGGGACTGTGTAGACATTCAATAACTTACGCTGACCTCCCGCCCTCCCCCGACTACACATAGGGCCGGACACCTCCAGGCATTTCGGAGGACAAAAGGCGAGATCAGCCTTTTAGTCCAGTCGATCTATAAAATCTGATTAGCCTTGTGTGGTCGCTTGCCGTCCCCCCTTCCTTCCTTTCTCCTCTTTTCTTTCTTCTTACGTCTTTCTTTTTCGTCTCTGTCATCCTTCCCTATTTTTTTTTTTTTCCGACCCACTTGTGTATGCTCCACAAACACTGGCCCGGATAATTCCATCAGTGTTTTAATGCCATTATGCCCCAGTTCAGAGGCTCGGTGATTCACCCCCCCCACCCCACCCCCCCTTCCAATCCTTATCTCGCACAGAGCTACACACATCACACACCAACAGATCATACACACACATTGTCTACAGCTCTCTTCACTCCCCGCTCCGGGTAGCCTTTGCATGTTTACAGAGACTCATGAATTGTTGATCCCATCCTGAACTTGTGACCTGCAGGCATAAGCAAAAACTGTAGGGTCTGTGTACACACCACACCAGAGGTAACAGATGGTGGGGCATGGGTTGTGTGGATAGGTAATACACAAATAAATGTGCCAGACATCTCAGAGATTCACAGATCCTGAGTGCATTGACTGTTGGCCAGCATCACTGAACTCAAAAGATGAGGAGAAAATTTGCTGAGAGACCCTATACACAAGGTTGGGCAGCAGTAGACCATAAAGAATTAATGGCGTCTATGGAGACTGAACAGGAGACGTGCTGTATTACAACACCTTGGTCTGCGTTTTTTGCCAGAGGTTGCTGCTACTGCGCGGGGACTGGTTTTAACAAAAGATAGAGGAATGCGGGCTGCATTTTATGGCCGCTTATTTAATGAAACCTGATCCTTATTTCTACTCTTTATCACTCTGCCTTCTTCTCAGGCCTAGAGCGATTCTTCATTTTGCCTGGCTGTAGTTAAACACCTCCTCAGTAAGTTGGAGAGCCCAGTATTACTCAATGTATAATTTAAGTTGGCTATATTTAGTGTCAATTATTTCCTAACATCATTGGTCGCCAGTGCTGTGGTTGTGGGGTTTTTCCTCTATCTCTTTCCTCTGGCTTTTTATTCAGTTGAATAATGTGAATAACATTTCTGCTGTCTGCTCAGCGAGCTGCACTCTCTCTTAGAATGGCTTCTGTTTCCAGTCTTTTGAAGCCACAGGCAGTAAATCGGCCCTGTTTCACTATGAGAAACCAGACCTTCTTTGTCAGTGGGAAACAATCTGCCTTGTTGTTTCAGGTCTGGCCAACAATGCGTTTTCTGTGCGCTGTGCAGTACACAAACGCGTGCACGCCAACACGCACGCACACACACACACACCACCCCCACTCCTCTGTCACGTGGAAGACAATTTGGCTTTGGGGAATAAATATTTTTGGAAGACAAAAATGACGACAGCCAAACAAGAAAATCCTTGTGCAATGAGAGGCACCTTATGCAACTTCATCTGTTTTCTCTCTTGCTTCCTTTAACAAATGTTGTTTTCCTGAAGGTTTCACAGATAAGTTGGCCTAGAAAGGTTTCTCCGTTACTGTGATAAATCTAGTCATGTCAAGGGGGTGTTGCTTTGCCAACCAGAGAAATTACACAATGCTGTTTAATTTTACTTCTTATTCAACAATAATTTGGTTTGCATGAAAATTGAGCAATAAATTCTCCTAATTTTCCCCAGCTAGAAGCTTACTTGCCATCCTTGGCTTCTCTCCTCTGGCTAGATGACTCACCAATTCATCAGGTGATGGTTGTGTTTGATAGAGTACATCTGGCCCAACCTGAAATTAGTTCGATTTAGCCTAGTCCCCCCCCCCCTTCCAAATCATTAAGCTTGGTGAGTTGGCCAGGAGCATGTGACTGCGCTTGCACCCTTTTTGGTCCTCAGCCCCTGTCTTGCTCAGTGAAGCTGAGAATAGGATGTGACAGGCCTGTGGGGTTAACTCAGTCAGCGGTACTCTGATCTCCTCCAAACTCAAATCTGCACTCTCCCAGACACCCCCCTTTTTTTCCCTCCCCCCTTTCTATTACCTCCTCTCCCCACCTTGCCGCAGATCCTCCACCTCATTCAACACCCCGGCCTCACCTGACACCGAGACGTACTCATCAGAAGGCATGAGCCTCTCACGCAACACCGTCTGTTTTTCCCAGAACACAGATGTCTGACACCGATACTAAACCGGAGAAGACAGAGGAACAGAGAGATTAGATGGCTGACCTTATCTCCTTTTCCTCCTAAGATTTTTGACAGCAGCATTTTAACGCAAATGTGAAAGTAAACATCGACAACGCTTTGAGCAAACACACTAGCAGCATGTTTGATTTTTTTTTTTTTTTTCCAAAAGGGGGGAGATGCCTCGTTGGTATGCTGTTGATTTAATGAGGCTCTGCATAATCTATTGCGATGTCATCCACTTTGGGGAAACTAAGCCAAAGTAAACGGTATAAATTCTGTATTTTGGCACCTCAAACATGACCTACTGAACCTTCCCTTTTTTTTTTTTTTTTTTTTTTTTAAGGAAATTAAATTTGATTGCGTCAGTTCATAAGCAGATGTACAATCTACCTACTCTGCATGTAGGAGGCATAAGCAAAGTCAGATTATTTTACTCTAGAAGTGGAAAAAATGACATGTTTTAACACCAAATCACTAAGAGGTGTGACAAACAATGATTGATCGATCTGATTGAATTGGAAAAAACAGACAAATTGGAACAACTTTACAGTCTAATGCAATTCAATTTAACATTTACTCTGCAATACATCCTTCTCTTTAGGAAGGTTAATTATTATTTTACTTTTAGACTGTCAGAAGCTGTAGTGTGTTATTCTTGTATTGGATTGCATTATACTGAAAAATGTTCAATATTTTGTCTACTGTGGTCAAATATTAGAAAAACAAATGGAACTTTTTTGCAAGCAAAGATGGAGTGGTCGTAAAATTTCTACAATTATGTATAAAAATAGTCATTATTGCAGACGTGGTCATGTTTTGGTAAAGGATTTGAGCTTTTCTATTCTGTATGCAGGGAAAAATGCAGTCTTATGGTCTGTCTTTCTGGGTCATGCCTCTTTATAAAGAGGATCAAAGCCTGTTTTGTTTTTCTAGTTTTATTTATTTCCTTTCATTTAATCACAGACACTGCATGCTATCCCGGCTTAAGTGTGAGCCTTCTGTCTCTTAAGGCCGGTTCAGTGGCTGAAGTCCACTGGTAAATAGTATTTAAGTTGCTAGTCTGTGATTAGTACCTTTTTGTTTTTGGGTCTGGGGGGATTGCGACGCTCTTAGCGCACAAGAGATGAGGTTGTGTACGCCGCTTAACCCTTCTTCAAGTGCTCCCAAACCCCCCTTTCATTATTCTTATAGGCCTTTGTGTACAGACTGAATCCTGTTAGGATAAGACAGGGAGTTATCTGGGCCCAACTCCCTTCTTTTGGCTGCCCCTCGCTGGATGGAGGCCCTGGTGGAAAGGGGGAGAAGAAGAAGAGGAGGAGGAGGAGGGGTTCGTGTGAGTGAGTGTGTGTTGTACAAGCCAGAGACTTGTGGTGTTTTCCCCCCATTTGAATGAGCCAGACTGCTTGTGTTACCATAATCCTTTCTCTCTTTCTCCCTCTCTCCAAACACACACACACACATGCATGACAGCTGTGTTTGGTTAGGTAAAATGCCTGTGGCTGAACCCCCGCCACTCATCCCACCCACCAGCTCCTTTTTTAGATACACCCCCCCCCCCCCCCCCCCCCCCCCCACACACTTACCCCCCACCACCAAAGCTTCCTACTGTTACAAGCCTGAACCCCCAGCCTACCCTATGTCCAATACCCAGCTTCTGAAGACACAGTTCTGCCAATTCAGGAGAGTCTAACCCCATTCATAACTCTCCCTGGGCCCCTAAAGATGGCCACCATCAATATAGATTGCTAACGAGTGGCTCTTTATTGTGCTGCGTCCCCTAGAGAGCCCAAGGCCTCATGTTAGAGCAAGAATATGCTTTTTTAGCACATCAGCTTGCCTGCAGTAATAAAATTGTCCACTGCATTAAAGCGTCAAGCACCTAGTTCCTGTCAGAGAAAATACAAGAGGTCAGGAATATACTGTAGCGTCTTTAAACAACTTTACTCAGTCAAGTTTAACACCCTCACTCGAAGTGTAGCTGTTTAGGAAAACTGGTCATAGACTGACACCTTTTTTTTTTTTTAATTCATGTTCATTGAAGTCTTTCCTAGCACGTGAGACACTTAATTGCTCCCTTGTAAGGAAATTCTCTCTGTGTTTGCCCCGTTCTGCAGCAGGGTCAGTTCTGCAGGGTCAGTGACAGCGGTCTCCCTTCTCACTACACCACCCCGGGTTGGCCCCAAGATAATTACTGCCTGCTCTGAAATACACAACCCTTGATGTAGGCCTCAAACCCACACAGCCCTCAGGTCTGAGGCCAAGTTTCACTTGGGTTCCTCCCCAGTCGTGTGGGCGGCAATACCACCTAGACTGAGTCAACACCGCTGCCTATGACTTAATGCATTCCTCGTCTTCCAGTGGAGGGGTTTCGTGAGGTGGCTCTGTACACAGAGGTTCAGGTTCAGGTCGGGGGAAATGTTTCAGCTATCAGCTAGCTGGAGTGTATACTAGCAACCAGGAGCTGCACTGTTCTGTGCTCTCATTCTCTCCCTCTACAGAGCAGAGGGCTGCAGAACTCGAGGACCTAGCTAACCCATTACTATCACTGCTCAGCAGAGCTCACTGAATCGTGTGCATGCTTTTTCCTTTTCCGACTGTACCTGACCTCTTGATTTTGATTTCTCATCTTTTTTTACCTCTTACTTTCTTATTGGCTCTGGTATTACCACGCTCTACCTCCACACACACACACACACGCACACGCATGCACACACGCTCTGCGATTTTCCTCTTTTCCCAAGACTGCTGCCAGCTCTACACACTGTGACTTCGCACTCTTTGAACCGCATGTCTGGTAAAGAAAGAGGCAGGGCCTATTCTGAATTCAGATACATACTTACAGTCTCTCTTTCAGTACCCTTCGTTCCCCCTTTACAGACACACACGTACACTCCTCAGCTTGGGTGCTCTGACCCAGGCATTTCTTGGCTTGTGTGTATGGAAGAGACAGCATCACTGCCCTGTATTGCAGGTTTTTTGGGGGGGGAACAAAGAGAGAGGGGAACAAGCAGGAGAAGCAGCAGCAGCGGGAGACGAGAGGAAAAAGAAGAAAAGGGGAAGCGCCATGTGTGCCAGGATGAGGAGCTAACGCCGGCTCCCCTGTGGGGCCTGAGCTCTCGCTGCGGACTAACCGACTGGATTTTAAACTTAAATGGCCAGCAAAATGCCAGACGGGGCTCGCCACACATCCTCCAGACACACAAGGTCAACAGGGGAGCCGCAGAGAAAAGCAACGTGTTTTTTTCAAGTCCATCTTGGCAGTCCCAGCCGCGCAGAGCAGATGTGACTCCTTCTTAATTCTAAGCCTCTTTGCTAAACAGGCTGAGTAATGTTCATTTTGCAACATCAGGGTTGAAAAGGAAGGGGGGTGGGGGGGGTTGGCTGATGATGTTGTGTCTGACTAAACATGTCTGTCCTCCGTGCTTCCTCAACTTCACTGTTTGATCCCTACACTCTTGACGAGTCTTGTCCCAACTCGTTTGCTGTGAAGCGGTGGGGTTTTGTTGAGGACAGAAAATGTTGAGAATTTACACCACACCCCTTCTCAGGGCTTTAACAAGCTGCACACTTGAAACACTCTTGTGGCAAACTACTAATTTCCCTTTCTGCTGTAAGTAGCTGCGGTTTCAGGATGAAGGCAACTGGTTTGGTTTTTTTTTTTTTTTTTTTTTTTTTTTTAAAGCTTTCATTTCAAAACACAGCTCTGTGTGTCCACTGTATATGCTTGTGTGTGTGTGTGTGTGTGTGTGCGCTTGTCTTTGTATGCATATGTGTGTTTGATGGACCAGTGTTCTTTGCAGGCCAGCCAAGGCAATATCTTGGGAGCCGCTAATGTTTACTCGGCCCCTGAATAGAGGTTGTTATCAGCCCTGGTCACGTTGCATGTTCTCATTCACATGCACTCGGATACAATTTCACATAGACACACACACACAAATGCGCGGGCACACACACACACAAAGAGCCTCTTTCGAACTCTCACACACACACACACACACACACACACACACGCCCAGGCCCTCCCCCAAGTGGCCCAGTAAAAGGGCATGCCTTTGTCAGCAGATGTCAGGACGCAGGTGTGTGTTCCTGTGCCTCTCGCTCCATTCGTTTCATCCTCTTCTCCAGAGGCTGCCCATTTGTCTGTGGCCCTGTTTCATTTCAGCCCACTCCAATCTCCCCCCAAGAGGACGCCAGTGTGTCTGTTGTATTACAGGGAGGGTAGTGGAAAGCACACACACACCCCCAGTCAATGCTACTGTAGTGCACCGACACTACCTTCAAGATTAGATTTGTCAGACTTGGGCCTAGAAGTCACCGTGAGGTTGTCTTTAATGAGAAGATTCTGTTTGGGTCTGTTTCCCCACCTTTGCTTTCATTGTCTCCTGAGCCCAGCTCATTATTTCTGTAACACGGCAAGAAATTCTAGCACAAATTCTTAGAGAAAATGAGAGCATTTGGCACCAGATTCTATATGTTAAAGGTTTTGCAAAGCAGGAGATAAAAGAAAAAAAAAAAGGTTTTTATCCAATGACAGGAACAAGAAGCGATAAGCAGTAAAAGTTGCTGGGATGTGTTATTGGCAGTTTTGCATCCTCAGCATTTTTCAATACCATAACATCACTGGGAGACGACCGGTAAAATTCACTACCTGTGCAGTCCCCCCTCCCCATACACTCACACACACACACATACAGTACCTCCCAAGTCTGCTCAGCAATAGTGCAGTGGATGTAATATTAAGCTGGGCTTTCCAATTTATTTCGTACCCCCGCCCACCCCCCCCACCCCCCTCACGCCTCATTGCAGACGTTAATGACTTTTGCAGAGTAACCGTTTAAAGAGCGCTAAGGGAGAATGATTGGTGGGACACGTGGAGTATTTATCAACTTCTGCAATAGGCAAGTTTGAATCCAAGGCTCAGGTGCCCACTTCCATGTGGCTGCCTACACTGTTCAGTGGTTCTCACCTTAGACGTATTGCATTTAAAACTTAAATATATGAAGCTCATAAAAGTGGTACCTAGGTAGGAGTTGTCAAGACCCCGGTAATTGACGCAGCACAATGAGCCCCGTCAGCGAGCGTGAATGAACGACATCTATGTTAAGAACCGAGGACGAGGGCCGGAAGGCGTTCTCATAACAGCCGTTGACAGTGTCTGAAAGTAGCCTTAGGGCATTCATCCTTCTCCTCCCTCCCATCAGCCACCCCCCCCCCCCATCTGCTGTCGCTCTACTTTTGCTCCCATTCAGGCTGCAACCTGACAACAAAGAGAGAGATGTGTTTAGCAGGCAGGTCTTTGCTGGTTTATTCCTCCTGTCCACTGGAGCGGAGAAGCGAAAGACACTCTGTTTGTCTCTTCTGTTTGCTGTCTCCATCGTATTCTCTCTCTTCTCCTCTCTTGCCCACCACCACCACCCTTCCTCACATCCTTCCATCCACCCTGAAGGGGTTGAGAGAGGGAGGATGGTGTTTTACAAAGCCGGTTTAGTAGTTACATTGGACAAGGCTAAGTTTTGTCAACAAGACCGAGAGCCGCTTAGATTTGCAGCAACATAAAGCGATCTGAGGTTTGAATCTGGGTCAGAGGGAAGCGGGCCTAATAGGGATGTACTGATCCAGCTTCAACCTAATCTTTCTATACCAACTTCAGAAATTAGAAAGCCATTTTAGATATTTAGCCTGTTAAGTCTGTAATCCTAAAATCTCTAATGTAGGAATGCCCATTGGCTAGCAGCATCTCAGTTGCGTGGGATTGTCTCCTTTCCAGCCAGTACTCAGTATTCGGGAGTGCCGTCAGCCCACCATTGTCCTTTGTTTCTCAGTATGCAGTGGAATTTTTTCACTTTTTTTTTTAGACATGTCTACTTTCTCAGATTCCTCTTGCTGTCACGTTTGCTATATCAGAAAAATGTAGAGGAAGGCTATTAAGCCAAGAGTTTCTGGGGAAGTTGGGGTGAGTCATTGCCAACTCTGGGGATGACAAACGCAGACAGACAGACAGGCTGCTGGAAGCCAGCAGTGCTTCCTGGACAGACTTTTGTCTGGCCTACAATTGATCGGGTCACCTCAGGGAAAGGGATTCGACCAAGATTGCATTGCTTGCAACTTATCATTGTCCTCCCCTCTTGGTGGTGGATCTTTCTTAAAAGTGATGGGAACAAGAGATCCGCCTAAAGTCTAGATTCACAACACTAAAACAGACTGATAGACTGTCTCTTTTTGTATAAATGGCAAAAAGTTGTAAGACATAATTTTTTGCATTAAAATCATGATTTTAGGGTTGTTTGTCCAGTCAAGAACCCCTTGTAAAGCCATCACATTCCTTTCTTAGAAATGCATTCAGCTTGTTGCTTCATGTACTATAGTACAGGTGGGAACCATATGCTTTGGCCTTCAGTACACTTAGCAAATTATAGCCTAGTCAAGGGATGTAATAAAGGGGCTGAAGAGCAGCAGAGATTGAGGAGTGTCTGAGATAAAAATGTCTCACGGTGCACTAGTGAACCTACAAATTGCTTCATAGTCATCCATTCAACAAGCCATATTTTCTTTGTCACATGCACCCTCTCGGTGTCACAGCCACAGGGGTTAAAATGTATGTTTTTACATAATTTGTGTTTCATTAAAGTTTAAAGGGAGTTAGGGCAGCCATGCGTTTAAAACAAAAAAAAACAAAACCTCTCAATAGACATTAGAAGCTCAAGTATATGACCGCAAGTGTAAAGTGAGATGCAACAGTCACAGTAGTTCACACCTTACCTGCAGTGACATAGTGTGTTTCCTGCCATATCTCCATTGCGATTGGGTTTCAGAGAGGGAGGGCTACTGAGGCTCCTGTGAAACATGAGCGCTCCTGATTCTCCGTCTGTGTCAGTGCAGCGGCTGCCTGCCAGAAACAGCAGCCTTTGAGAGATTTGTTACATAGGAATTGCGGGCTATCATTAAGCTAGCATATGGCAGGGGTGTTTATTGTAAAAGATAGAGGCCTATGGCAGGGGTGTTTATTGTAAAAGATGGGAGCTTGCAGCAAAATTTGTGTGAGCTGCCCAAAAAAAAAAAAAGCGGGTTTTGTTCTATTATTTTCCATTAATTTGTCCACCTGTTGCGATGGCCCGTAGCAATGAAATGGACCAGGAGAAAAGGAAAGGATGTAGGAAAAATGTGAGACACCGAAGCTCATGGAGAGAGATGGGAAGCAGTAATTAGACATACAGAATCCAGTCCCTCAGCAGCCTTTTGCCAAATGCAGCCGCTTCACACCCAACTAATTTTTGTTTGTCTGTATGTGTTTACAGACATTACCGCTTGACTTTGAGTAATTGCAGATGATGGCGCATGTGTGCCTGTTTTTGTCTGACCTCAATAAGTTGAGGAAATCTGAGATTGTGGTATTGTGCAGCGGCAGTGATAAGGCTTCCTGCTAGCGGTGTTACCTTGTTGTTATTATTAATCTGTTTTAATCTGTAATACACAGAGATTTCTTGTCAGCACGCCCAAACTGCATTAACTCGGTTAGCCAACATCATGCAGCAGTTTAAATCGCCCCACTGCTGCATCACAACACATAAGGCTTTTCTGCTAACTGCTGCTACCACAAATCACCTCCTATCAGTTCTCTGGAACCACTGAGTACAGGCAGTGTACATCAGCTCATAGCCATAGGGCTTTAACACAAACTGGCTCCTTTCTTTAATTACATTTAATCCGTTATACCCAGTGCTGGCTCTGTTTTACGTGATCCTTTGGCAGATTTTCAAATCTTGTGCTTAAAATTGTGTATCCAAAAATTACCCAAGGCTGCAGACAGCAACTTTGTCTTTGATCTCTGGGATTTTTTTCATTTCTCTTTGTTTTGGGGGAAAAAAAAGGATTTCTGTGCAAGTTAAACAAATATTTTCGGACAGTGTGAAGGTTCTTACGATTCATTTGTTAGCCTCTGCTTTTCAAAGCCAGTGGGGCATTTCTGTTTTTCTGTCTGCCAACTCTACACAGCCCGGCTTCTTTTTATCTCTGTTTTTTTAAATCAACGTTGTTTTCTGTTCTTATCTGTTTCTCCTACCCAGAGCTTTCCGTCAGACGAAGGGTGGCCATTCGCCAAGTACCTGGGAGCGTGTGGGCGCGTGGTAGCTGTCAACTACGTGGGCGAAGAGCTGTGGAGCTTCTACAACGCGCCCTGGGAGAAGAGGGTAGACTTGGCGCGGCAGCTGATGGACATCGCCGAGCAGCTCACCAACAACGACTTTGAGTTCGCCCTCTACCTGCTCGACGTCAGCTTCGATAACTTCGCGGTCGGCCCACGCGACGGGAAGGTCATCGTCGTTGACGCCGAGAACGTTCTCGTGGCAGACAAAAGGCTGATCAAACAAAGTGAGTGGCAGCATCCATCACTACCTGAACACACATGTAGTGTGTGTATGTCCGTATGTCTGTGAGTAATACAGCCTCCTCCTTCAGTTGCCATGACCGCTCCTCTCTGTCTCGAGCATGCATGTGGAGCTACAGAAGAAATATGCTGCTCACTTTTACAGGACTAAGTATTTACATTAACACTACTTCACACTGTCATTGGCATATACTAGTGTGAGAAATTGTGATAATTTACCATTAATTTTTTTCATAACATTTCTACTTATGCAGTGGTTGTTCGGACGACTTCCTCGAAAGCCAGAGTGTCATTCAACCATTGACCATAGCTTGGATTCTCTAGGAAACACTGCTTTCTATGTCAGACATATAACCGCCAGCTGTGGCTTATGAGACAGCAGCAAAGGTTCAAGGGAAGGTCTCAAGGGACAGAGCGCTGTTGGCAAACCTGCACACGCTCGAAGCCTCCTCTCTTCTAAGAATATACTCATCCAGCACCCCTTCTGCCTGCAACATGCTCGTCCCCATCAAAGCAAAGATCGCTCAGATAACGAGCCATCTCCACTGCCCTAGTTTTTTTTTTTGCCTCTCAGAATAAACCTCATAACAAGGACAGAGAGAGCTATACATCACACACTCAGTGTGGTAGTTTCCTAACCGTCGGTCCCCCTTCCTGGGGCTACTTCTGAGAAAGGGAGGACCACCCAGTCGGTTTCTTAGATTTGTCCCTTCCTGCAGAAATCCTATTAAAGTGATAAACTGTTGTGTCGCTAGGTGTTGAGGTTGCCCCCGTGACAGGTATGAACTATTGTCTGTGTGTTTGTGTGTGAAAGGGAGTGTGTGTATGTACTTTTTTGTAGTTGGAGGGGAAGTATTGTGATGATAAAGTGTCACTTTTCCAAATTACAAGATCTGACAACTGAAACCTGCAAACACATGTACAGCATGTCCAACATCCCCTGTTGTTAACCTCTCAGTTATGTTGGTACGTGTGTGTGTGTGTGTGTGTGCCTAGATGCTCGAAAGTGAGTATATTCACCTTATTGCCAATAGCAGCAATTTTCCACCCTGTCACAGTATGCCTTTGCTAGTCCTGAAGCACAATCCAGGTTGAGACTCCCTTTGTCTGGCCGACACATTTAGAGCTTGACAACTCAAGCTGCTTACCCTGGCCATTCACAGTTTAAGCCTCAAGAATGTTTATGTGCTTCTTCTGTGTTTGTGTGCCTGGATCTGTTTGTGTGTGTGCGTGCCAAGTGCCAGGGCTCAGCCGGAAAGAAGAGGGACGACAGTGGTAATGAGTATTACGAGGTCACGGGCATGTGTCGGACATCAGTAGGAAATAGGCGCGGTAACCTCCCAAGGCTCCCCGAGCAGAGAATCCAATCCCTACAATTAGAGCCCGAGATTGAAAGCGCGAGTTAAAGTCTGTGGCTACGAATCTCAGCAGCCTAAACTGAGGCCAATTGATTTGCAAATCAAACACACAGAAAGCCACGCGCCGTTCCACCCTCTCGTTAGGGGCATCCATATTGACGCGGCGGGTTTCTGCGAGATAAAATGCATGCCGTGTTCAAGTTGTGCTGTGCGCTGTGTATTTGCACAGTCCAGTGGTGCGAAAGAAGCCATTCCCCATCATTGAGTTTATAGCGTTTGAGGATGGTTTCAACCCCAGTGTTTTTTTTGGGTTTTTTTTTTTGGAACACATGCTGTATAATGTAACACACACTTCACTCACTCGCATTCTCCTCTCTCCCTGAGACGATTGCTCGCTTACACACACACACACACACACGGAACAGCACTTGAAACACACACACACAAAGTCTCTCTCTTTCTCTCACGTTCAATAAAGCACTCTAACACAGGCATGCATTGTTAAAACCGGCTCGTACTCTTGAATGCCACTAGTAAGGCCACGCTAACAAGCATTTCAGGCCCAATGTCCCTTCTTAGCGCAGCCCTGGGAGGGAAGAGGAGTGAGGAGAATGTATACAAGTCCGACCTGGGCTCCTTAACATGGAAGGTGCCGGATACGCAGGAAACGAGAGAGGCTACCTCGTCCACTGCTCTCCCACTCATTTGAATTGGAAATGATTTTGTTTTGCTTTGGAAATGTTTGAGCTTTGTTACAGTCAGGCCTGCAGTAGGAGGGGAACAGAGGGGCCTGAGGTGCGAAATGTGTAAATAGACCACAGACTTCTTTTGCCTTTAGTTTAGTCTCAAAGTACTTTTTTTGCTGTGCTCATCTTTGTCCTTGAGAGTGAACCTTCTCCTCCCTTCTTGTTCTTTTTAGGCGTTCTGTCTGACTGCTGTAAGAGTGTGTGTGTGTCTGTTACTGTGTGAACAAAAATGGGACACTCTCCTGATGCCATCTGTCAATCAGCGCTGAGGTGTGATGCATGGCCAGCGCTGAAATATTAATTGCTTTCATCTCACCTTCGTGCACGCGCATACATCTTTATATGTCTGTGTGTGTGTGCACACACACGGCATGCATACACAGGCAGATCCATCTTCATCACCCACACTGATTGAGGTTGATGTGCCCCTCCTCCTCAGGGGGCCACAGGGGCCCCTTGCTAACAGGGCAGCACTGAATGTTTGATTGAGTTGTTCTGATGAGCCAGAGGAGAAGTGCATTACAACGCTGATACACTTATTATGTGTTTGCATCCTCTGGGTCCCCCCCCTCCTCCTCCACCTCCACAATGTTATTGATCTGCTTTTTAATGCGAAAACCAATAGCTCTCTCATCATTCCAGGTTATTTTCTTGGCTCCCTCCTTCCCCAGCACAATCCTTTTAAAGAGAAAAAGCAATGTGAAATGAGTGCGAGAAAGAATTTCATTTGCTCAATAAATCTGGAAAGTGGTTCATTTCTGTCAAATGAAACGGTAGATGAGTTGTTTGGCTGTGTGCTTTGAAAAAGAATTTCCCATTAGTGCCCGAAGGATGTCAAAAGTGGCACTTTGGTCCTGTCGGCTTCTGGTCAGGTTGATATCTTGGACAGGTAACCCTAACCATAATTTGCACAAACCTGTTATACTCCATGATCAGATACAGTCAAAGAGCAGTAATCTCTCAATCATTTATCTTAGTGGGAAAAATGTCTAAAATCTAAACTAGTTTGGTTGGCACTCCTAAAGTATATGCAAAAAAACAAATGCATATTGTATTTTAATAAAATCATGACTTTCATCAGATGCAAACGTGCACATCCTGTCTCATTACATATTCACCTGGTGAATTCTGTATGAAAGAAGTTTACGACCCAATAAATGTGTTTATATATTTGAAATGAACGTTGTGCATCTATGAGTCTATTAATATAATCGACTATTTTTATGATCAGTGTGTTTTTTATAGCAGCTTGCTCATCTGATTGTCTCTCTGTCCCTGCAGACAAGCCAGAAAGCTACGACGTGTGGTATGAGAGCCGGTTTGAGGATTGCGACAGAGAGGCCTGCCTGTCTTTCTCCAAGGACTCCCTTTGTTCCAGGGTCACTGTGGACCACAACTACTATGCCGTGTGCCAGAACCTGTTGTCGCGGTATGCTACGTGGCGGGGCACTACTGGAGGCCTCCTCCACGATCCCCCCGCCCACATAGCCAAAGATGGACAACTCGAGGCCCTGTTGGACGAGTGCACCAAACCCAAAAAGCGTTACGGCCGCTTCCAGGCGGCCAAGGAACTGCGCGAATACCTCACACAGCTAGCTGCCGCTTCCTCCTCTGCTACGGCCAGGTAATGAATGGAGTCGGCGTTAGCCTGACGCACTGATAGACTGGATCCTGTACTCTTTATCTCCGGACTCTTGAGATCCTGGTTCTCGTACATGATGTCATTTGGCTCCCCTTTGCACAGGAGCAGGAAGGAGTTAGAGGTCTTGCATCGGGAAGTGTAAGAATCAAACTTCAAAGCAGATTTGTTAAAGCTCTAGCTTTTACCTGACTTTGCTCCTGTGTGAAAGAGGAGTGAGGCACTAAGAGATTCTGGTTAGAACCTGGATAGAGAGGGGATAAAAGTAACCTCTCCACTCCCAGGGTGGTCCTACCATCTTTGGGAGGAGGAAGGGTGGGGGGAGAGTGAGAAAGGGCTCTGATAAACGCTTTCTTCACTGGACCCAGGCTAACAACAAAACTGTGTCTAAGCAACAGCAGCAGCAACATGGCACAGCCCTGACCACATCCATCCTCCTGTTCACTTCTCAATCCATCAGAACTGTTGTGTTTTATAACATTGAATCTTAACACCTGTTTCATTTTGGCCCCTGGATCTCCCGTTTTATTTTTTTTTTCTGTCTTCAGGGCTGAATTTAAATAGATTGGTGCGTTTACATTTTTGCTGTGCCATGGCTTTTTTTCCCTTCTGTAGCATGGCTGCAGGGAAGGCGGAGGTAGCATGAATCTCCTGCTGTCAGGCAGCATGGAAGGCCAAGCTACAGCAGGTATAGAGGAGAGGCAGAGGGTTTTCATGCAGGAGAAAAAGAAAACCCTTGACGGCTATATAAGTCTAATTTCCTGCTACTCCAATCAATCACTCAATTTGCAGGTTCCAGGATTGTGGCAATCATCTTTTTTTTTTTTTTCCTGAGTGTTTTTTTTTCTTTAATAGGAACCAGAGAGTGTGAAACAGCTGCACATAGGAAAAGGAAGGGGATAATTGGACAGTGGTGGTCCCTTGATGCAGATGTGCCTATACCAAAGAGGCTATATGTAATATTAAGAATCCCGAGCAGTACAGAGTGACAGCACCTTTCCCTCCAGTTGTTCCCCACTAGAGCTGTCCAAAGCAACCTTAACACATACACAATCTTCTATGAGCTGACTTTCCTTCAATAAGAACCACATCCAGAGATAACAAGAGCAAGATTGGTTATTCTTAACGTCGCACGATCCCCTCGCGTAGGATTGATAAATGGTGATGAGTGAGGCCGAGACACGTTTTTCTTCAACAAGGTCAAAAAGTCTTGACTTACAGAATCAGGCAGATGAAGTGAATTTTAAAAAGGACAAGGAAACACTGTAAAACTGCATAGTAGTGGCCTCCTGCGCCAGATTCTCTTTAAATGTCTTCAACTGATAAATGAATCCTATTGTCAAACTTCTCCCACCAGTGTTTAGTGCGGTAAGTTAGAAAAGGGAATGAAGATATCTTAAATTACCTCCCTTGCTCCAGAAGCGGCTTCTGACCTGTACTTTTAAATTTTGCAGCCCCAAAACTTCTGTTGAATATTTAAGCGCTCAGCACCACTTAGAGGTTGGGTTAATTTTACACTCAGTGGACCAACAAATTAAAACATAATCACAAATATAGGCTCATTCGGTAATGGATTATGAGAGATCTTACTCAAATAAAAATTTGCCTCAATATGTTTTGTATGTTATGTCTTGATGTTGTGAATCAGAAGCTAAATGCCCAGTGGAGTGTTGTGTAGCACGGTCAATACACAGGCCAATAATCAAGTAAACATGAGTCACTCCATCTACAGGGGAAACTAGAAAGCACAGCAGTCGCAGGTCTCCTGCGAGACCCGGGGAGACAACAGGACCCTTGTCAGTTTGGAAAAGCAATAAAGAGAAGTTTGGCTAATGGATTTTTAACCCCCTCCCCCCATATTTGTTGTGTCCGATATTTTTCTGTTTCCCCCGTCTGGAGGACGTTCAACCTGGAGGGATTTGTACGTGCGTAACTAACTGTCCACTTTTGTACTGTAATTTTTCTTTTAAGTATTATATCAGCATTGTCTGATTTTTCCTGTGCCTTTCATTCAAAAGTTGTATTTACAACTTTTAGTGGGTTTAAATATTAAAATAAATGAAGAGATATATATATATATAGATATATACACTTACGTTGTGTGTGGACTCTTCTTGATTCTGTCTCAGTCTTCATTATTTACCGTATTACAAGCGTTTTGGCTATGCTTCATATTAGCTTTAAATTTTGATTCACAGCAGCACAGCTGGATGTCAGTGTTTGCCAATTCCTATTTCTTTTTTCCTCTTTTCTCCTTCTTGTTTTGATCTTTCATATCTTCATCTTTCCTCTAATTTGGATGCTAGCCCGAGTTCCCTTTGTTGTGCTCTCCACTCAACTAGGATGCAAGTCCTCTTTTATCCATATTTGGGGAGATCATTTTTGAAACAGGCTGTGTGGAATTTTGTGTGAATTTTACAAGGACATTAGATTAGATTTTAAAAGCCAAACAATAAGGAGAGCTTTAATTATATATATATATAAAAACTCCAAACAGTATTATATCCTCACACAAATGGTAAATGGACTGCATTTATATAGCCTTTCTAGTCTTATCAACCACTCAGAGGGCTTTACAATACATGCCAACATTCACCCATTCACTCACTCACACACACACACACACACACACACACACACACACACACACACTCATACACTGATGGCAGAGGCTGCCATGCAAGGTGCCAACCTGCTCATCAGAACCGGCGCAGCGCTTCCTATCCAAAGCACCCCACAATGTTTCTATGCTCACCCATTCACGCACACACTGATGCCACAGCCATCAGGAGCAATTTGGGGTTCAATATCTTGCCCAAGGACACTTCGACATGCGGACTGGAAGAGCCGGGGATCGAACCACCGACCTGATTAGTGGACGACCTCCTGAGCCCCCACACATGCAAAAACACTCATTGCCACTATTATTTTTTTTTAACTCAACTCTAAACTCTTTGCTACTTGTTATTTTCATGTGTGTGGCGTGAGGTCTTTGTTAATTCAATAGCTCTTCTGTCTGTCTGTCTGTCTGTCGTGAGCCAGCTCATGCTCGTAGCATAAAAGCCTGTGTTGGAACAAAGTAGTGCTCCAGCCAGAACCAAAATTAGAAGCTAGATGACTGACACTCTATGCCTCTCTTTCTTTTCTGTCTCTCTCCATGGTCATTTCTCCACCTCTTCCCTTCTCCTTCTCCTCTGTAATTGTGCTTCTCTTTGACACACCCGCTGGTTTGTGTGGAGGGTTGATGTCACACTCATTGTGGTGAAGTGCTGTTTAGCCCTCTGCGCTGTAGCTACACTTAGGCCAGCTGATGAATGGCTCCGGGGTTGGCTGGCTATAAGAAAACACCACAGAAAACGAATGGGGCACCAGGCGCTCCGCTGCTGCCCTTTGAGTTTAAATAAACATGAGGCCATTTCAAGGCACAGCCACTGGGGATTTTATACATTGGACATAAAAAGGAAGGAGGTGGAAGTGCATAAAAAAAAAACTAAAATGAGACAATATGGTTGTGCAGGAAGAGCATCTGGAAATGTGTAAACTTTAAACTGAAACAAATAAGCCCCAGAAATGTCCTCACTGCATTATTCAATTTGCTGCGAGTGAGTTTGCCTCCATAAATTGCAGTCTTAAGTTGTCAAAACCACAATGGAGGCGAGAGCAGCTTATTTTTGCATATTGTGTTTTGGAGCTTTGCAGCCACTACCCAAAGCAAGAGTAGATATTGTAATTCATCTGCCGGGTGGTTGAAGGGATAGGTAGCATTACAAACAGGTAGGAAGTAATTGTGCTGTCTGTCATGTGACTACCTTTGCTATATCAGCAGGCACTTTTGCAAATCCAAAGCATTTTGAAATCCACCTCCGAATTCCTGCTTATCAGCATAGGGGGGGTGGGGTGAGGTGGTGGTGGGGGTCGAGTCTGAAAGGCAGAGGTGGAAAGCATTGTAAAGTGTTCCGCAAACCATATTATCTAAATCTCTACATGACTTTAGCCTCGCCTGTCATATTCCAAACCTGGCAAACTGCTGATATCTTATTCAGGTCATAAACTGAAAGAGAGGAGGGGTGAGTGAGAGAGCCGCCATATGTTAGATTACAGCAACAAAAGAGGATGAAAAATGAGCAACGACAAAAAAAGAGTTTCTTGGTTGCTGTTGCTCGGCTAACGTGATGTAAAGTCTATTTCATGCTCTGGCAAGCCCCAGGGAGAGAGGGCCATTTTTAGAACCAGAATGACCTATATTTTTTTAGAAATGGGGAGGGGGGGGGGGGTGGTAGATTTGGCCAGTGTTGAGGGTGGGTTATGAATAACAACGTGTGTCCGGGAGCACTCGCTTGTGTGCACATGGCCTGTTGTTTTGGGGCTTTTCCGGGTTTGGCTGGGGCTCAGGAGAACACTCTGAAGACTCTTTGTGAGCGCCTCCTGGTAAATCATCACTAATGCAACACAGGAGTTGCTAGAAGCAATGTTCCTGTCAGGCTGCTTACATCCCTTCAACATCACTCACATCTATTATGCCTCATTTAGATAGCGTGCTGGTTCTGATGCTTCTTTAAAAAGCTGCGCCGCACTTCAGCCCAACACACACACAAAAAAAATCAACGGCTTAAGTTATTCGTTGTTTGAAAATACGGCTTTACAGCATTCTTGACAAGGACCAAAAAGCAGCATCATGGGGGAGGAGGTGGGGGGGGGGGGAAGGCAAGTTGTTGGAATTTTTGGAAGTTAATCTGGTTTTAGTTTGATCGTCTGCTCATTTTGACATCAGAAGCTACACTTGAGCTCTCTCTCTCTCGTGGTCTGGAAGGAGAGAGATACCGAGACAGAATTTATTGAAAAACAGCAGAGTGTGAAAACAATCTTGTCACAAAAGGCCAAGGGCATTCAGGACAAGCCACACCTCTTTAACAGTTCCTCTTCAAAGTGCAGCTCGGGAACGTCTTTATTATGGGGGTGGTAACACTTCTCTGCTGAACGGAGACAGGCAGTTATCATCAAAGCTTTGGGCAGAATTTGATGCTAGCAATGTGAATAAAACCTTATACATTCAGCATGGTGCTGCATCGGCTCCAGCTTTCCATTCACTTCATGACCTTTCAAGTTCACGAAAAAGGACTTTTGAATCAATCCCACATTTGGTTAGATGCTAATTAACGGCATGTGTCAGCCACTGAAGAGGCCTGGCAATCAGTTTGATATGCTACTTTTTCAAAAGGAACACAAGGCAACCAACAGAGCTCCAAAGAGCATTTGTGTCCAAATGAGAAAAACATCAAAATTACTCAATATGTCAAGAGGCAATGTCTGGAAAATCATTGCAACATAAGCCAACAGAGAGCACGGCGCTTGCAAAGAGGAACAACAGTCACATGTTGAAACTAGCTAACAGGGATATAAAAAACATGTAAAGAAGGGCGACAAAAACAGCTTATTTCCATGCCATGACTCACCTTCGTCAACTTGTTTAAATGATTTTGCAGCTTTCTTTTTCAACTTCCTGTATATGCCAGAACAAGAATACTCTGAATTTTGGTGACTCAGTGAGACCTGTATTGAAATCACAGCAGTATGACCCCTCCTGAGCCTCCATCCCTGAACTCTCCTCCCTTATTTTTATGTTTTGTTCCCCATATGCTTTCCAACTGGGGAAATGTGAACACCCTCTGCCTTTTCACCTTCCCACCGGCACACCTACTGTTGCCCTTTCATCTCACACATCATACCAGCAACCTAAACACACACACATACACACCAAATGGAGCCGTGCTGTAACTCCCTGTCCCGGCTATCGGGGGAAGAGGTCAGCGGCGCTATCAGGGGAGCTTATCCAGCAGGAGACCAGCGTGCTCACAATCCCATTACCCACCCGTGCTGCAGTTTAGACCCACATTATCATCTGCCTTGGAGGGGCTTGCTTGGACAGATGATTGGAACTCCTCATCTCCCCAACCCCCTCGCTCCGCCGCCCCCCCCCCAATCTCCCCGGGCACATTAGCTGCCACCCAGGGCTATGATTATAAACATCATTTATTCAGCAGACTCACTTATCCAAGCTTGCATTCATCCCTGCTAAAGACAAAATATTATCCACCATGCAGATCAGTAGGAGCACCAGGAGTCTAGATGGCAGATACCGCCGATCCTCGCCCAGTGAATCAAATACTGATGTGCACATCTGCTCAAAATTGAGGCTTTATTTCACTTTATTTCTTTTTCCTAGGCATATGCAGTGAAGCTGAGATAAGATTTCTTTTTCAAATCTTATCAGTCGCCATATGGTACGCTGTGACTCAGACAAGATGTAATAAGCATTTAGCAAGTTGGAGATGATACTAGGTGACATTTGCACTGATTGTGGTAACTGTTCGCGCCTCCACTTCAGAGGCAGGCTGCAGAATGTTAGCAGGGGGAGACGCCACCGCAGCCACAGCCACGGCCGCAGCCACAGCTACAGCCACAGCCACATCACCCTAGATAAGACATCTCTATATACTGTAGATATAGACTGGATTGCATGCATGGAAAATCCTCTAACCTACTACAGCGTTAGACCCGTTGCTCGCCCTTCACCTGCACTGCCCTAGCCGCTACACCCTAACGATATGCTTAGTTTCCCTGTCCTCCAGAGCAGGGAAAGGACGGCAAATCTGACATCAGCCTAGACCCAGACCAAGGTCCTTCACACTCTCTTGGGGCTATATTTACTCCTCTGAGACCTCACATGGCATCTCCACTATGCCTGTGAAAAGCAGTGCTAAAATCCTCGCTGTTTTTCACATTTGCCCCTCAGGCTGCTGCAGCACTGCAGCCCGGCTCACTCTGGAGGCATCCATCACTTAGTAATACTTGAGTGGACAATGGAACATTTTCTCTGATGACTGTCCACCCCTTGTGAGTGGCATTTGGCTAAAACTGATAGCATGATGGAAACTTTCACCCTGGATTCTTTGCTGAAGAAATGAAACATACAGCTACTTGCAGGTAGTGCACATTGAAGCAGATAATCTGTAATATAATGCAGTCTGACGCTCTCACCATGCATCCACCCTGTGGGCAACATGATGAAAACAATGGGAAAAACGTGTATCTTTCCTTGTTTTTCTACCATTTGTTCCACAAACAATAGTTCCCCTCATACAAGTGCAAAATGGATGAAAAGTTGATTACAGCTATTCAAAGATTCCCAGCTCTTTACATCTTTGATTTAAAACAATACAGGAGTAAACATTTCAGAAACAATGCCTGAATAAACACTAGACACTCGCATCACTGAGGTTGACAGTAAGCTCGGAGGATTTTTTACTGAGTTATTTTTCTTTAGTTTTTCATTAATGTTCCAGATATTTTTACTCATCTCAAACAATCGAATGTGGAAAAAAAAGCTAGTTCTAAAGCAGGAAAAAAAGATGATTGTCTAAAAAGGTCAATAACATCACTGTTTGGATGCAAAGACAGACTTTTGTACATATTCCGCAACTGATAAAAATAGAAGAATTTACCAAGAGGCTGTCTGTGTGCAATATCAAGTTGTAACCCTTTCACTCTAAATTGTTACAAATGCTAGGGTGGACACCACAGCTTGCCATTGTCTGGGGTTTTGGCCTGTCTGGGAAAGAAATTGCAAGATGATATCTGAAAAAAAAAAAAGAAAAACTCCATTCAGAAGCTGTCTTGTCCATCTGCTAGGGTCAGAACTACAGCTATTATGCTCAGCCTGCTCTTCCCTCCAGCCTCTCATCTGCCCACCAGCCAGTCTGACACTGTGTGGATCGTGGAATGCTCCATAGATGAGAACTAGCATGTAGCGCACGCTCCCGCCATGCCACTTCCTACCATGCTGACAGAGACTTCAAACAACTCTGTTAGTGCTCCACAAAGGGATTCGCCAGACGTCAAAGCAGCCAACAAGGAACGACAGACTATTATTCCCACAGTTTCCCTAGTCAGCTGCTGCTGCACAGAGATTGTGGCTTGCATGTGAAAGCAGAGCACTCCAGAGAAACTGCATAATAAGCAATTCAAAGCTGTCGTTCGAAAGCTGAGACATGATGCGCGCAGGCCTACAGCAGGCTGGACAGCAATTTGTTGAGTAGATATGGTGTCTGACTGCCAAGTTTTGCCTTTTCAGTGTGTGTGTGTGAAAGAGAGAGGGTGTGTGAGTGTGAGTGCATCCACACGTTGAGACAAAACATGACCCCTGTTTTCCTCCGCCAACAGCCCACACATTTCTTTTATGGCTCCCTTTTGGCTTTAAAAAAAACGTGTGAAGTTGAAAATTCCTGTGAAGTTAAAGAACTCAATTCTTTTTCAACATGATGACTAATGCGTGTATTTTTTTATAGCGGATTACTATCATTTATCATTGTCATGCAATCCTGCTACGTCAGCATGGCCGTGACTCGCTTATCTCTGGTCAAATGTGAGTTCCAGACAATCAAAGTTGGTGATTCATTCTCCATATTTTGGTGTCAAAAACTGTGACAATCACAGCTGAGGAGAGTGAGACTTGAGCACAGAAGAGCAAAGTGCAAAAGTCTGAACTTGAACATGACACACTGCATAAATTGGATCTCGACTAACCAATCAGAAACTTTTGCAGCAACGAACAGGAGAAGAAAAAGGTGTCGGAAATAGCTGCAGTCTTCCCCGAGGTGGATAATTAGGATCATACAGGATGATGCTATAGGTGGTATTTATTACCCTGGCTGCACATTTGCCCTGGCAAAGATGATTGCATTTTACACCAGATTTTAAATGTTTCACATATGAAACCTGCCCCAGTGCTGGATTCATTTATGCAAGTTTCACACATACACACAGACCTCCTCCTTTCTACAAGGAGAAAAACTCTGTGTTGAGTCTGCCTTGACAATGTCATGATAGATTTAATGATCTGTCTGGTCACCAGAAGCACAAGTTCCTACTTCAGAGTAAGAAAAAGGGGGAACCAGAAAATACTTTTGTCTGATTATACCAGGATGCATTAGCTGCCGACTCTGTATGCTCTACGATCTGGTCTTGTTTTCACCACAATCCAGTGTTGAATACATGTTGGCTTGGCTTCGGATGATTGGATAATGTATGTATGGACAGCAAACCCACCAGAGCCACTCTGAAAACTTAACACAAATCTTACCAGGTTATTACTTGTGTCTTACAGGGAAAATCTACTTTGGCTTGTGTTCCCACATGCCGTGATAGTGACACAGGAAATTGCCAGACCGTTAACAGGTCAAGGTGCATGTGGGAAAGGGGTGATGTAAAGTATATTTAATACAGCTTTAATCAAGAGAGAGTTGGAATCAGTGGAAGTATAGCTTCACTTCCACTGGTCACGAAAGGTCAGGGGAGGAGGGCTATTTTTACTCACAGATAACAGAGCAAATAGAGGAGAAAGATACTGTATAAGGGGCTGGATACACCAGTTCTTTTTGATATAAGAACTGTATATTTGTGAGGACAGTGCACATTTACTTCTAGTTTTGCTGTTGCATTCGTGTTTTTATGGCCAAATCAGTCTCAGTGCAGTACAGTATGGTTTGATATGTAGTTTTATCTCCTCCATATGTCCATATAATATTGTAAATTCATGTATAATAGATGCTGGAATCTTTATTTATTAATCCAGATGCTGGGTTAGTTGTTAAGGGGGACTCAAGGCGCTCTGATCAATTTAATTCTTGTTCATATGTGTGTGTATGCATGCATAAATGTGTGCGTCTGTGAGCGAGAGATGAGAATAAATACGGCCTATTTTCTTTGTAGTATCATTAAAAAAAAAAAACATTAAACCTGAAAGCCACCATGATCTGAATCAGAGATGTGAGATCCAGTCAGGTTACTGAAGCCAAAAACAAGACGCCAAGATATTTCCATTATTTCATCCCAGCATTTGCCCTTTCACGAGGAGAAATAAAAATGTCAACATGAATGTGTCACGCTGTATTAACTTTTGTATCGAACTGATCGATCAATTGATGCTGGTTATTGTAGCGTGGCATATTCGCTCTGACATCCTGTCTGTAGTTCGAAAAACAAGCCGTTATGGAACTTGACTGACTTAGATCCACAGACATGACGATGGGAACTAATGTATTGAATATAACAAAGATTTTTATATAGAGGAAAATATGGAGCAATTCACAGCTGGAAACTGATTGTGGACAAGCCATAGGGAACAATACATACAATGAATTTGTGTAGTGTTACATGGAGATTAATAATTGCTAGTCAAGTAATCTGATACACTTTGGGTGATAAGATGAGATCAGAACATAACACTTCAAATTAACTGAACTTTCCCCCCCCTTTATTTGAACCTGTGGCAAATATGAATTCACTGCACATCCAAAACCAATTGATGAGGGGAATGAAGGGTATCATCAGGAAGACACTTGAATGAGATGAAATCTAATGCTGAAATAAAGCAGCACAAAGGATTAGATGTGGCTAGGTACTCAGAGATCGCGGGAAACAAAAGGATTAGCCGGAGAGGGGGATGTGGGTCACACCCGGCAGATAGTGAAACCAGCCAGTCAGCTTGCCCCGAGGCCTTCCAATAATCCACCGTGGACGGCGAGGGTTGTGCGGGCCGTGTGCCGGGTGAAGGGAGTGGATGGTGAGCAGTGGGATCACATTTTGGGAGTTAGTCAGGGTTGTGTGGCTTTTACAGGGGAAACATCTGTCTGTGGAAACCAAGTGAGGGCTTTTAAATTGCACTCTTTAAAGAAACGACTGCGACGTTCTTAGGTTTCCATGGAGTTGCCTGGAGAGTTGTGGTTTTCTTGGGCCATGCACTTTGACCTCCAGCTTAGTGGATAATTCACTAAGAGGACAGGCTGCCAGACTGGCAGCCGATGAGGATTACACTATTAAGCTTCTTGTTAACCCTGTGGCACGAAACAGACCTAAGTAAAACGAGAGATGTCTACAGGGACGCATGTTGAGGATTCCCTTGTAGTGTCTAGAAAATGGCTAAGAAGCATATTTACAGGCAGGTTGAGTTAAACCAATGTTTATTTCCAATTTGCTCCTAAAATTACACTAATTTTCAAACTAAAATCCTGTCACATTCAGGGATAAAGCTCATAAAAGGAGGTTAGAATACTGGGATTTAGCTTCTATTGCTATTAGAGGATAAGTGGGGGTAGATGATATCATGGCGTGGTAATTACTCTGACATGGCCTCTCCAGCAGTCTCAAAAGACATGGATTTTCCTCAAACACAGGAAGTAAGATGGGGCTACAGATCTGATAGGGTGTCGTGGCGGGAAGCAGCCAAACAACCTCCTCTTTATCTGATGGGATCAGTGGGAGCGCAGGAAACTCAGTGACCTACATCTCCTTCAGACAGACATCTGTTACTTTCCATTCCACACCCTGGGCCAAAGTGAAAAGCACCAATTACTTTGATAAACCACTTTCGCAGTGGCCCCCCTCACAGCTACTGTAACTTTGAATGCTCAGGTGGAATATTACATTCTGTTGTCTGGAGAAATGGGCACAAAGCGTGATTTTTTGGAGAGGATTTTAATCAAATTTTGCCATCTGCAGTGCAGGGATAATTACAAGATCCATGATGGCATGTGGCGCAGGCAGGGGCACGGGACAGAAGGAGAGGAGATGATTATTATTATTGTATCATCTGAATAAGATTGGTGTGTTCAGTCTTGTGTTTTAAGCCCTGGAGGTCAGGGTATAAGAAAGAGGATTACAACCTAGGAGCCAAGTAGATTAAACAGCGGCTGACTCTACTGTACTCCGCTCAAACTCATTCCTTCATCCAGACTCAGATCAACACACACAGTGATTACAAAACGGTTACGCTGATTACTACAGGTCACATTTTGAAGGAGCTGTAGAGTATGTAGAGCATTTGTGTGTGCGCGTGCAGCCGAATGTACTCACTCTGTAGCAATCACCAGCAATAATCAAAGAGAGCTAGCTGTTCAAAAGAGAACAATCAACCAATGCGGTGCTGCTACGTCGGCACAGCCTGATTGTGCCCCAGTGATCATGCAATCAATGGTTATAAATAGACATTGGTCATTGCTGGAATATATTTCTAAAAATATGCACAAATATCAGCAAAATATGGGAGTGATGTTGAGTCTGAAAAACATGTTTTTCATTAGGATGCAGAAAAATCATTCCAAGAAGAGTGGATGAGACTTTATAAAAGGACAGAAAACAAAAGAGATATTTTCCACTTTTCAAGTTAAATCATTCATGCTGGGAGACGAGGGAAGAGATGATATTCTGTTGACCGTTTTAGACTTTTCAGCTCATCTGAGTGGGAGGGTGTGTAAAAATCACCACGACGAGGCATATTTGCAAACCTCTCCCTGCTCACTTGAAAAAAAATTATTTCATTAATGAATAACTAACACGCTCCGTTTTGCTCGTGCACTTTGCGTTGCCCCCCCCCCTCGAAAAACAACCTAAATGCCAGCCATCACACGGTGAGTTAGGCTATGTGTCATGCGTGGGAGGCGGGAGCAGGAGAGAAGTTGATGCATCTGAAGTAGGTGGTGGATCTGGCCTCTCGGAGGACGCGAGAGAGTCACACCGAGGGTGACATTTTCTGCTTTGCATCATACACAAAAGCGATTCACAGTGGTCTAGCTGATGGGATATGCTATCTTTCAACTCTGCAATTTAACAAGCTATGATGAAATGGCAGCATGGCCTATGGGCACTCAATAACACAAGGAATGCATAAACAGAGTGGAACTGCATGCCTTGAGGCTGATAATAATAATAAGATGTGATGCCAAAGAACTACAATTGAACAACCTCTTACATTATCTCGCTTCATCCAAGGCCCATCTCCCCTTAGGTCATCCCTCAAGTGTTACTATAGCTACCCTGAATGTCTATAAATGGCTAACCTAAACACTGGGTAGGGCAGGAATGAAATCCATTATGTAAATGAGCTGCTGTTACTAAAATAATTCAGTGAAAAGCACTGAAACCATGAATTTCTAATGCTGTTTTGTTACAAATTTGTTGCAGAATCACTTGTATAAGGAATTTGAAGAGTTAAGACATTTAGAGGGGGTATTGTGTATATGGAAGGGATGTCTGAGCCATGGTAAACACTTCAACACACTCAAGCGACTCCTTATCTAAGCATGGCAAGTGTGAGGGTTCATCTTATTAGACTTTCAGAAATAGACTGGAGTGAATCTCTCCCCTCATATGGAGAGATTGGCAGTGCAGTCAGGGAAGTGATTTCAGCACTGCATAGAATTGAATTGCTGGGGGGAGGCTGGTTAAGCAAGGGGTTTAATTTGCTCTGGAGTATGTATTCTCATACTGATATGCCAAAATGTAATTGGAGTCGGTACAAGAGCTGGTCGTTTTCATTTGAGATTTGAGGGTGTTCATTTGCGGTTTGAGATTTTTTTTTTTCCGTGCGAATTGTATCGTCTAAACAGTATGTTTTACCCTGCCTATACTAGATCACAATGCATGGAGCAAAATGTAAACTTATTTGAGGGAATGTAATTTTTTTTCCTGTGGAGATACAATCTTACCTGGTGTAGCTACTACAGGCAACTATACCTATTTATTCCCCCCCAATACCAAAGCCAAATACACGTCCATGCCTCTGATTGGCTGGGGTCGTGACATATGGAGATGAATGTCAGTAAACACTGGTGCACACACTGAGTCACAGCCACTTCCCACACACCTCTCCCAGTGTGATTCCTGTGTAATGATCTGGGGAGTCTGGACAGCCGTCTGCTTAGCCGTAGGGTGCTGAGCTGAGTGAGAGGAGGAGAACGGGGACAAGACAGGAGGAGAAGGTTTCCTTTTTCATCCTGGCAACACTCTCCATCCTGTGCAAAGATGTGAGAAATTAACAAACACAGCCACCCGCAGAGAAGAAAAAAGGTTGAAGTAAAAAATCTTAATGAATGACAGTGGTTCACTAAACTCGCTCAACATCCACCGCTAAGATAAGAAACGACAAATAATCATCTCACTGTGACTTGGGTGTGTGATTTCAGTCGGAACGTCATTGCAAATAAAAATAAGGTGATTTTTGTGTGAAGCAGTTGCATTAGTGATACAAATCCTATTACTCTAGATGAAAAACAGGAAGAGGAAATTCCTTGGGTTTACTGATGCGGAAACATGAATGCCCTCTGTGGCTCTCAGTCCCTTTATGAATATTTTAAACGCATTGTTACAGTGAAACCAAAGACATTAAGGATAAAAAGACATCAAGTTGATCTTTTTGTGAGGTCCGGACCCTCAAGACCATTCAGTAGGGTTTAAAAGCTAAGTCTTCCTGGAACTTGCAGTTGTGAAATCAGTCAAACGGAAGCACATCAAACTGCCGGCTTAAGTAGGCCGCTCCTGCTGAGTTGTTGCTTTATTTTTGTGCTCTGGCCTCACACGAACTGGTGAAGCTGATGGTTTGGCAGGGGGAGAGATATAGATCAGAGACATTGGCAGTAGGGGTGTGACACCTTTACTGCACCAAACGTTGTTTTTATTTTAATAAAGAATTGGTGCTTAAATTTGTCCGACTTTCATTTCTGTCTTTCATATGAATGTATGCTTTCATAGCCTAGTGATGCTCAAAGCACTTTAAGGCACTTTGTCTTTAAATATGTAAACAAATAGCCAGGCCAGTGCTGTTCACATTATCTTGAGCCAAGACGGGCGCTTTAGCAACCTAGCAAGAAAAACTGTTCACCCATGTTAATAAAGTTTAATACAACATATACTGAAGGTTCAGCGCACCAGCTGAGCTAACGACAGGTAACTATTTTTCTATTTTCGCCTATTTTCATTTGGTCTCATGTCCTGTTTCACACAATTTATTTTTAAGATATATGACTATATGGAAGAGGTAAGAAGTGCCCCATGCCCCGCCATATTTACGGCACCCCCTCCCAGAAAAAATAGTTCCAACGTCCCTGATATAGATGTTATAGATGTGCTTTCACTTGGCACAGCTGAATACTGAATGCCAAGTATAAGCAGTAATAACTGTGCATGGCATTCACAGGAATCTCTGAGGGAATGGAGACCTCTACCCAACTCTGCAGTGTCCCCCCCTTCCTAACATGATCCTTGGAAGGGTGAAAACCAGGGTGACATATGGACTTCTTCTCTTGGATATCATGAACTTCTTCACTATCATGAGGATACAGAAAAAGATAGAGGTGAGAGTTTGGGGTAAGAAGCTTATTGGGAATACCAACCTACTATCTCTGGAGAAAAGAAAAAAAAAAAAAACAGGAGCAGGGGAGGATAAGGAAGAGGAAGTTGAAGAGGAAAAAGAGTGGAGGCGGGGATGCAGAAAAAAAAAAAACCCAAACCCTCGAGGGCTCTATAATCCAAAAAGAGAGAGTTGTGACTCGGAGACACTCAATCTGACAAGATGCATTAAAGCAATGGAAGAAAAGGAAGAGGCAAAGCTAGATAAGAGAGCTGCTTCCAGGAAAAATAGAGAGATGGGATGATGAGCTGGAGATGTGACAAAAGAGATTGTGCTGGAAACCAGCCATCAACAGATCCATGAAACAATGGCACCATCCTGGGCAAAGCACACAAGCACTGGGATTATGCTGTATGACACACTTTCATTCATCCTATCTGTGTGCTATGAACCTTAAAAGAACATGTTATGTTTCTCCATTACAGCCTCAATCCATTTTTAAGTAAGTCTATGAATTATGGGCCCACACCATATATTGTTATGGTGTTGCTATAAAAATCTCTTTAAAGTCCTAATATGACAGCACATCAATATACTGTACAGCTTGGCTTTGTATACAACACAATAACCACTAAACCAATAAAAATGTAAACAAACAAAAACAATAACTTCCTGTAAAACTCCAACTTTTAGTTTTTTCACTTTTTGTACAGATTAAACAAAAAAAGATTTAATATGTTAATTTGTGAGCTTTAGAAGTGCTGGTAGACAGATTTTTCTAACCTTTGGACAGAGTCAGGTTAGCCGTTTGCCCCCTGCTACCAGTCTTTATGCTAAGCTAAGCTAACAACTGTTAGCCGTAGCTTCGTATTTAATGAACAGTTTTTGCGGGTGGTCTCTATCTTCTCATCCAACTCTCAACAAGCAAAAAAAGAAAGCATATTTTCAAAAAAATGACAATTAGTAATATCATGGCTCAGTGGTTTTATGGCTTACAGGATACACACCACTTTCTGTATGTCTGAATTACTTAGACCCTTCATTGAGGGCTTTACTTCAGGTCAATAATTTATATTAATAGGATTTTTCCTTGGCAGGCAAGGCAAGGAAAGGCAATGGAAATTAAAGATACACAAGGCACACATACAAATCTTTTCACAGTGACATGGTCTGAGCTAGCGGTCTTAAATAAAACTTATATATGATTACAGGAATTAAAGCAAGAAAAGATTTGTGAGCCTAAAAAGTTCTCCAGGATGAAATGTGTACAATGTATTGAATTAAATATTATATGAATTTAAAAGTGCTCTATGCCTGAAATCAGGCAGGGTGCCTGAGAACTTTAACTCCTGTGATTATTTCTTGATCCACGTGGAAATTCAGAGAAGAGGAGGAGGAGTTGTTTTTCTCTCAGGGACACTTCAGCAGGGTGGAGGCGTCAAAATGAGACATTGAGCTCAAGTCTCAAGGAGAGAAAGATCTCCTTGTGCACCACAGCCATTCATCCAGTCACTTGCTTTACTTTAGCAAAAGTGGCTAATATTCCAGTTTTGTAACTTTAGAGCTCAACATTTACTTTAGTGCTTACAATTATTTTAATTTTGTCAGAATCTGCACTAGTGGAAACAAATACTAATGTGAATCGAGCCACAGTTCAGATATAATTAGTGTGTCAATCCAAGTATTGGGAATTTTTCGTGTCTCCCAAAAGGGAGCAGGATATCAAAAAAACAAATGTGTTTGCTTTGGTTTGATGTTAATTCTGGACAAAACCACACACATACAAGAGGAAGCCGACAAACCGAGCCTACGCAGAAGTTCGCAGGGAAGGAAAACAAGCATGCTGGGTCTGAGGGTCAGGCTAGAAAAGCAGTATCATTCTGTGGAACCGTTTTATTTACACTGCCTACATGTTTAGAGTTGTTGATGTTTTATGTGGGAGCAAGAGAATTTTTAGTCCCTGTGAAAAGATGACAGTAGAGACTCATTGCCCAAAGAGCAGTGTCTGTTTATTCCAGATAAATCTTGCCCACCTCCGGCATCATTTTATATTAATTTGAAGTGGTGGATTTTAATGAGAAAAAAAAAAAAACGGTTGAGAGAGAATGTTCAAATTAAATTGCTGAATATTTGATGCCACTCTTATGTTGGATATTCCAATTTATTATGCAATTATTTGATATGCAGACTTCCTTTTGAAACACAGTTACATATTTCATTTCTTGAGTGTAGATGTTTAAACAGCTTCTCCTTGTCTTGGATCTTATATCTTATTAAACCAGAAATTGTAAATTACAAGGAAGACGTTACAGGTGGAAGAAGGGACGCTACATTTAAAATGACAAAAAGTGGGAAACAGAAGGTGAAATTAAGTTTCGTGCTGTCTCAGAGTTCATTCACTACATATATATTTTTCAAAAAACTACCGATTCATATTTTTACAATGTTGTAAAACAAATCAGATGGAATGGGAACAGTTTTGGAGAAATGAGGCCAGACAACTCAGTGCTTTACATCATGGAAAAAAAAGTAACAAATTGTTTGGATGACTACACTCACTGATCGCACTCATCATCAGTGTAATCTTTTCCCCAGCACACTGTTGTTGATGCAGATCTGGCTGTCGGTGACATGCGGAGAATGTTTTGCATTCATTCCTGCGTGAATTGGTGTCAAAAAGCCTTGGAGGCTTCTTAATCCTTCTACATCAAAATAGGACACGTTTCCCATAAATTACAATGGTGTACTCGCATAATTACTGGGCTCCCATGTTACATAAACAACTAGATGATAATGATGAGTTAGGATCCTTCACTACTTGTGTGAATATGTATAACATTTGACTTTTATGGTGGATTTTGAAGGTGGCTGTACACTTGCTACACATGAAATGTTAATGAAAACACACTTAACAGGCAAATATGCATGGTGGAGTAGGTGTGTAATAGTCAGAAATGAATTTTTATTTCATTATTCTTATATTTAATCATTGTAATTGTTCCTTCTGTCCATACTGGCTGTGAAGAGATCTCTTCCTAACACAAATCCATTGTAATGAATGGGGATCAAAATCTTCAGTCCTCATTCAGTGCAATGTTGCATTTCAAGGTTCAGCTTCAACAGCCTCAGCTGGAAGTTACAATCTTTTTATTAAAAAAAAAAGAAAAGAAAAAAGTGTCGTCTCTTTGTGTTACTATCTATCTACCACAGTTTAGCAAGGAAACCCTGTCTGGGGAAACTAACAGTATCGCTAACATAAAAACATTGACACTGGACAATTCTGCAAAAACCCGGTTTATGTTCACAGCCATCTTTGTAATTAAATAATCCTCGCCCTCTACAATATCTGCACATGGCAACTAAGATAAAGTTAAATATCCCTTCCAGACATGTTTTAGAACATAATACATACTCAGCTTTGAATAATAATTCAGTCAGATATAATTTCTCCATAAAAAGTTCATTTACCCAGTTAGAAATGATTAGAATTACATCCATTCCTTCTTCCTCACTGAAAAATTCAGAATCTAGTAATATGGAAATATTGTTAAATTCCAAAATTTAACTGCTGGACACAAGATGGAGGTTTTAGGCTTCCACATCACACTTGTATAAGTTGTATATTGGGCCATGATTGACGAAATCACCCAAAATCATCTGGTACATACACGCCTTGACATTGAAGGTGAGCACAGAGAAGCTTTCCCCCTCAGCAGACAAATGCGAAAACAGCCTTCTAGTGTCAAACTCTGCACATATAATACATCTTTCTGTACAGTGAAGCTCAAACACCCAAGTGAAGTAATAAATCAAACATGTTTTTGAGTGGAGGCGGACCTTAAGGTTGGGGACAGACTGTGATGATGGGAAATACAGTATGGTTAAGGTATGGTTAGGCAAAACACACAGCGTGAAAGTCTTTTGACATGACAAATATGTCATATTGTCAAGAAATCTTGGTACTTGGTGTGTAACAGTCTGTATTTACACAATTCCTGTCTGCAACATCTGTAATCTCTACTTGTGTCTGTGCCATTTAAATTTGGGAAGTTTGTCGTAGCACAATGTCAATGTCACAGAGCACAGCTGGAGTTTCTAGAGACAAAGTTATGCTCGGAGGCAGTCGCTGATTTTGTAAGATGTTGAAGCAGTCAGTCACAGTCTAGCACTTCTTATTAAAGCAATAACCACCAAGGTGAAATAATTCAGATTACAGTTTCTCTTCAGAAATGAGACCAATGCAGTTATTCCACTTGATGAGCATTCTGTTGCTTTCGTTTATCTTTCCAGAGGAGGATCTTCACCCTGTCAAGCAGAAGGGATTGATCTGTTTTATTTCTGATATGTTCCTCTCACATCTCGGCAGCTGGTATTATATGTTACTGTCATTCTTAAATGACTAATTTATGCAGTGTCGTGTCTTCTGGAGAAATTTCAATGCTCAGGCTTTCCAGGGGACCCGATAGGTGTCCCTCTCTCACCAGCGTTATGAAAATCAGCCAATGCAGAAAAGCATGACAGATTTTTGTATAATTACTTATGTACAAGGAGGAATCCAGAGAATGCTGGCATGCATCATTAGCTGCAGCAGATACATGGATACAATCTCTGATTCATAATTTGCAGTAATAATGCTCAACAGTTTTTTTTACTGATTAATTTTATCAGCATCTTTATGCTTCTGTAAAAAATAATCAGCCACAGCATGATAAATATTGGACAGGAAACATGAGGATGGTATGCCTAATAAGAAGATACCATAGATTAGAAATATGTGTAAAATATGTATTATAGCCTGAGGATGAGTCTTTTCTCAACTACTGTAGTCTTTTTTAGTATGTACCATTAAAAGAAACAAGGAAAATCTAATTCAGCTCACCAGGCATATGCAAAAAGTACCTCCTGCAAATCATTCTGAGTCATAACAAATGCATGGTCTCCGAATCTTAAGCATTTTTATTTCATCAAGCATATTAGTTTTGCTAGTTTTACAACTCTGCTGGGAAAGATCGTAAATATTTTGATGATAGCACTGCTGAGAGCACACTGACACCGTGTTGAATAGCGGGATAATGGACAGTTGGCCCTTAGAAACAGATAGGGGCTTACTCACACTAATGCAGACACCCATCTGCAAGCAGAGTCTATACATTATGTCTAAGTGACACACACACACACACACACACACACACACACACACACACACACACACACACACACACACACACACACACACACACACACACACACACACACACACACACACACACACACACACACACACACACACACACACACACACACACACACACTTTTCGTGATGTGCTAAATTTTACTTTAGCACTTTATTTATATCCATCAAGCTAATTAGTGTGCACAGGATCCAAATACAGAGAGGTTCTTGCAATGTTTGGACAATTATAAATACATAAAGCGCCATCTGCTCGACACTGCCAGGCTACCAGTGGCAGCTGAGATGGAGCAAAAATTTTGCCAACTACCTACTTAGATCTGAGTTACCATCATATGAATTTATAGGCTGTTGTAAAAAACAATGATTTATGTCAACTCAACCACGAGAGTTACAGCCTCCAGACAGCAGTTGTTTCTTGTCGATACTTTCTACATTAAGACCTTAAAAATGGCTGTATCCCCCCGCCATGTTAGGCTGTTTGTTCAACCATGGGAAAGTATTGTAAGTACACAATTGGCCCCCCCTTTGTGCTTAATGATCATTTGTCATAAATAATAAATGAACGTGTGAGGGAGCAGCAACACAGTGTTTAAGCCCAGGCATAATGAAAAAGAGCGACAGCATCATAAAAGAGTATCAATGAGGCCAGTTCAATGCAGATATTATGACTCATGGCATCTCAGGTTGTAATCTGTGTGGTAGAATTTGTTTTTTTCCTAATATATTTTTAGCCTTTGGTAAAGTATCTGGGATCACAGATCTTCAGATATTTACTTTTTTTTTTTTTAATTATGTAACCCACCTAGGATTCACAGAGTACTCAAATATACATATATAAATAAAGTACTCAAATATATTTAGGACCAGTATTGAAGTCAATAGGAGGGGCTGAAAGAGAGAATGACAGACAGGTGCTTAACCTGGAGCCAGAGGGTACTTTCAACTTAAATATATAAAAAACTTCTAAAGAAAAAAGTTTCCTCTCTAAACCCACATTCTAGTGTTAATTAACCAGTGGATACCGTAATTAATGCATTCAGTGCAACTGTTTGAACACATAACATGAATCCCATGAAACTAGTTACTTAACATATTTCACTTGCAATGGAAGAAAATGTGTCTGAAGTGTAACAGAGTTCCAAAGTGCTCTTAGGTTTGTCAAAAAAGTCAAGTAGTAAGATGTGGGGCTTTAACAGTCCTACCACAATGGTGTACTCAAGTGATGGGAATGAAGGAATGGGTGGTCTCCTCCTCGGGGGCAAAAAGGTGATCTTGGTCCAACTCCTCGGGGTAAGGAGGTGATCGAGTTCAATGGTGGCTGGCCATCTCCTTCGTCAAGGAGAATCCAAAATCCAAGGGTATTTCCAGGGAGTCTCAAAACCTAGCCTGTGTATAAGACAAAGCTGTTACTATATTGCGTCATGAATTTCCAGTCCTCATAATGAAGATCACATCTCAAAATACTGTTGTAACACAATAGTGATTAAACTCATGAACTCTTTTTTTTTTAACTATACAGCATTTCCTTGTATGAAATATTTGATCCCTTTTAACACCAATCATGATTTTTTTTTAGCTTTTTAACCATGAATTATGATTATTAAACCTTTGAACCATGAAATTGACATGTGTTTCTCTTTAAATCATGAACTGAATAACAGCACAGCATCATATATCTTACCTCACATTCTTATATTCAAGATTAAAGTTTAAGTGCACATGTTCAGTGGTCTTCTTAAACATACTACATATTATTATTAGCACTGGCAGTGTATAACATGGCAGCCACAATGCAAGAGTATATAGTATAACTAACAAAAGTAACCAAATCCAGCACTCATATTTTATATTTTCCATCAGGTTATCAATGCAGAAATATGCTATCACAGCAGTAAATATGACGTCAAGTTCATATATATCAGCAAGGAAAACAAACTTTCTGTGGCGCCTGGTGTGGACAGCTAATACCGGGGCTACTATAGTTAGCCGCACTAGCCCAAATTAGCCAAACTTACCAAGACGCTGCCAAAAGCGGTTAACTCCTGGCGCACAGGTCCTTGAATTACCTCTTTCACTTCACATAAATGTCGTCTCAAGGTATGCTTAACATTTATAACAAAGTTATCCACTACCACTTGTTGAACTAGTTTCTAACTCTATTAGCACTATGCCTGTTCTAGTATTTCCTTTACTCTGTACTGTCGCGCTTCTATCTGGAGGGGGTGGGAGTTATTTCCTCTCTCCAATCGGAAGTCTGCATTGCCTGATATAACCAATAAGAACCAAGTCTGAGTAAGATATCGCTGACTGACACATTGTTTAAACCAATAGAAAGTAATACCGGAAATAAAATAATCTTACAGAGCCAAATTCTCTACTGGATTACAATTACATTGGCATTGTTTAGCTTTGACCATTACGGTGCTACATAATTTGCTTTGGAGTGGTGCCAGTTTGCTGCCTCAACTTCAGCAGACTCACTTTGAAATAATAACTAATTTGAAATCATTTAAAATTACTCAGCTGGAGCGTGGACAGTGGTGATATAGCTTCCAGTCAGCAGGGGGCAGCAGTGAGCACAAAGCGGCTCTCCAGCCAATAAGCAAAGAAGTTTCGCGCCATCTTGTCTCGAACTTGGCCTCCGTATTTTCTTTGCCTGAAAACTCCTGCACTCTCTTGGAATACGTTTTGTTTTTGTCACTTAACCAACGTCCATCCTCGACGTAAATATTGCCGAATGGTTGCTGAGATGTTCACCTGTCCTGGCATGGTTTTCGTATTTCTCAGGTAAGCAACTTTTCTGGCAGAGAATGCTTGAAAGGACCTCTTCACACACAGATAGCCAGCCAGGATGTGGCTAATTACTGAAACGGAAGTCAGTTAGAACCTGAAGTTTTTGAAAACTGGAGGTTTAAAGGACTAAAAAAGAGGAAAGCCACGCCGTTTGAGCTGCAGCAAAAATAATTACAAGTGAAGAGGAACATACCTGACAGCAGGGGACCTTTTCAGCTTTCAAACAGATGAAAGAAGAAACCCCTAAAACGCCATGAAGGATGGTATCCTGAAGGAGGGACTGAAGCATGGAGGACTTGAAATAGTCAGTGCACGTTTTTTTTTTTTTAACATAGTGTTGTTGTGTGGGCCGCTGTGCCATTTCTGTGTGGCCTCACTTGTGTCTGTGGAGCTGCAAATTACATAGTTAGACCACTGAGGTCAAGCTTGCACTGTTGAGTTGTGTTTTATTGAACCAAATGTGGTGGGAAAACGTATGTATGTTGTGACCTCACTTGTGTCTGTGGAGCAGTAAGTTGCCGAATGAGATTATTCAGCCTAGGTCTTCACAGGAAAGGTGCTATAAATTCTAGTTTTTGTTTGCATTATATTTGTGTTTTGTAGCTGCTGTCACTGGGCCTGAATAATTGTGACTTTAGAGTTAAACCCAGTTGATTACATATTCATCTGATAAACACCTTTTTATAATCAGAGGAATATGTAGATATTCATCTAGGTTTGTGATATTTGGCTAGTTTGACAGAAAGTAGTAGAATGGAAATAAACAAACTCCTAAAATTTACTTCATCGAGTGTTCAGGGGATTTTGGACATGGGGAGGTCTGCTACCATAGAGCTGTAACAAAGTAAAGGGCAAGGGAACATTTATGGCGACAGGAGAGGACCTTTTCAGCTCTCAAATGGATGAAAACATTTTCAGCGCCAAATGGACACTCTTGCAAAGAGGGATTGGTGCATGATGTACTTTGCTCCTCCAAATGGTAAGTGCAAGTCACTCTTTACATTTTGCTGTGTTGCTGATTATGTTGTATTGGCCGCTGTGCCATTGACCTCCAAATGGTAAGTGCAAGTCACTCTTTACATTATGCAGTGCTGCTGATTGTGTTGTATTGGCCGCTGTGCCATCACTGCACCTATGGTATGACCTTACCATGTGTTTGTGGAGCTGTAAGCATTTCTTTCTATAGTAATCACATATGTTGCCCTACACCAAGTCATTGTTTTCATTATGCTTTTGTTATGTAGTTCTCTTTGTATTGTCTTGGCCGCCATGCCATCACTGGGCCTATGTTGTGACCTTGCTTGTGTCTGTAGAGCTTTATGAGGTCACATTCATATTGTGTTTTGTGACAGATTAATTGAATGAAACTCTCTGAAACCCAGTGGAGTTTATTAGTAATTTGGGTAACTGGCAAGAAAACCCAGATATATATTTTTGTGTAGTAATTTCATGTCAATTGGCCTAATTGTATTTGGAATTAAAGGGCCAGTTCAACTAAATCACAAATTCTATATTTTATAACTTACCCTACTATGACTCTAGCCATATTCATTTTTAAAGTTTTGTTTTTATGTGCTGCATTTTATGAGTGTTTGAGATATCTGAAACTTCTGCCACAGTGTTTTCTCATCAGAGTTTTATATTGCATGTGGATATAAGTTTTATGTTGAATTCTGCTCTAAAATCTATTCCATCTAAGTCTAGTATGAGTAAATCTGGCTTTCATAGCAGCACTAACTACCCAGTCACCGCCCTGACATCACTGAAGCTGTGTAATCCTGTCTCAGCCCTGCATGCCATGTTGTTGCAGTTACTAGTGGTAGTTAGTGTAAATGACAAAACAGTGGAGGAGATAGAGAGTTGTTTCTGCCAGAAGAGGCGACCTTGTATTACACACCAATATAGAGCTGCTTTAGTGATTTTTGCATATAGTCCTACGGCACTTTTTAGTTTACCAGCGCAAACGTCCCTTTTACATGGCTCTTGTAATAACACAGTTGTGCTAAAAATGACTCAGAGAATTGGAATCTTGCACAAGACTGTGTGCCACCTGATATTTCGAAACAACGCTGATGGTGCCAAATCGTTCAGGCTTGGCCAAACAAAGAGAAACCGAAGGCATTCGCTGACTCCAAGGGGATTATTATTTCGTCTTGTTGAAGAAGTGCAAAAAGCAGACATTTCTGATAGCACCATCAATGGGGATTTCAGGCACACACGTACGGAGAGGTGTGAGAATGCCAAAGTGGACATAAGGAAAGTCTGCAACCCAAGCCAGTCAGTATGAGCCAATGAGTCTACATGTCCACTTATGACACTACCGATACTTGACATTGCTACACAAATGTGCATGTTTGCAGGGGCATGTTCCCACAATTTCACAGACTCTCTTCTGTGCTGCTGCATGCCTTAATTTGCCCCCGTGCTTAAAAAGAGATGCTATAGTAATTATCGGGAAAACTGAAGGCAGCAAGAATTTGTTTCTCTGTTGTGATGATTTTCTTTCCACGGTGAAACTGTAGACTGTATATGGGTGAAACAGGTGGAACTTGGGCTGGAATGTTTCGAGCAGACGTCAATCAAAAAGACACCTGGCAGTTCATTAGTCAACAGCTCTCTCAGACTGCTTTAATTTGCATAGACAACTTGAGCTCTTCTTTCAACGTGTCCCTCTCACCGCTTTGCTTGTAAATGTTCAGCGCTCACCTTCCCACAAGCCTTTGGAACATAAGTACATATGTCCTTGTCCAAATGAATGGGGGTTATAACTTTGCATGCAAATTTTGTTGTCAGTGGACTTTCACCAATGGCTTTACTTGGATTTAACCTCTTAAACCCTGCTGGACCCACCGGGGGTGGGGGGGGGGGTTATCATTAAAATGCATGGAGTGAGGATGAGCGCTGCTCAAACTAACAGACATTTATTTAAAATTCTAGTCACGACACAAATATTTCCAAAGACATCAAATATGTGAGGCTGAATTTCAGGGAAATGGGGGGTAAAATTAGGCACATGAGGTATTTTGGATTGAAATACTCAAAAGACTATTAGAACAAATAGATACATGTTGTTGTGCAGTGTGAAATAACTAAACAAGGTTCAAGTGTATAAAAAGTGCACACACAAACTTAAACCTGCAGTGCGTAACTTTTACATATAAATAAACTTCTGTTACATTCTAGCCCTTGCCAAACGAGTTCACACAATGCTGATTAAGCCTATCACCGCCAGGTGAATCTTTCTATATTTCACAGTATAGCAGAGTTTTCAATCTGGTGTGGGGTTTGACATTCCTGCGCTGGCCCATGCTTCATGAATGCATGAATGCGGACTTCTGCCGGCCGAGCTGGCTAACTTCCGGTTAGCTCTCTGCTAACTTGAATGGGGATAAAATAATTTAATCGTGCGGACTGAATGGAATCAAGTTCTCATAGTGAATTGAGTCATTTCTCAGGGGTTGTGTGACACTCAGAACAATTTATCCACCCTTTTACAGCTATAACAGTAGCGACGGAGTAGGCTACAGCAGAGCCTATGATGTAAGCACGTGTCGACAGTGTTTTTCGAATTACTCTCACAGCTAGAAGGGGGAGATAAAAGTCCCGCACTCCAGCTTTAAATTACAAAGAAACAAACACACAGAGCTAAGCAGAGCTGTGTAATAAGTGGGATCAGTCAGGCCTTATATTTTGATTTATTAGGACATTAGTTGGAGGTAGGTACATTAACCATAGAAAATATAGTTTATTGAACATCTGTAAGAGTTGCATAACACACATAGCCTACAGTATATCATACATTAAGAGTTTTTTAGTAAGCACAAAAACAGTGTTACCTTATTAGTAGTCTGAATCTGGTAACAACCATTAAAAAATAACCATAAATAACCCTAGATAACATAGGCTAAACATCACAAACTGTATAAATACGAGATAAAAACATACATACATACATACATACATTCTCCATCACAAGTCAACTTACTCAATGTAAATTTAATCTAAAAAATGTTGATCTTGTTTGGAAATGCACTTTGAAACCAAAACATAGCCAATCAGAACTGAGTACCAGAGTACCTATAATACTGTTTACTCAGTCCAATTTAGATTTTTTTTCTTGTTTCTCTACAGAAGAAAAACCTCTCTGAAAACTCTTGAATAACCGTCTGCTCACACAAAACATCTCTTCATAGTTCAGACACTTTAACAACAAATGAAACTGTCGAAGCAAATTAGTTTAGGTAATGTGACAGTATTGTTTTATCAGGAAAAATATTACTATTAAGGTGTCTCCCTGCAGATTATTGTAAGACAGCTCATTAGTGGATCCCTACATATTTTATAATCTCTATGTGTGTAAAGTGTGATACATGTGTGTTGTCTTGCCATCATACAATCAACATTACCTGTATGAAGTAGGCTTATGTACTATTTTCACAAATAAAATGAATATTTAAAGCTCTTCCCAGAATTTCTTAATATGATGGTGCTATCAATAAAAGTGTATCAACAACATGTTTTGTATATTGGATGCTAAAATTTCAAAAGAGCTGCACTTAACACACTATTCAGCGGTAGTGCTACAAGTATGGTGCAGCATCATTGTTCCACTCTTAAAGGAAAGCTTTGAGGATTATGGTCTTTTAAATGTGATAAAATGCAGCTAAGATAAGCTGAGATGTGAGGATTTATAAGTTGAAATATTTTCCATAATAATATGACCTTTTGCGTGTTTTAATTAATTGCATAATCTTATATAGAATAGACTGGACTAGTTGATCAGAGTGTGCTATTTAAGAGCCATTTGAAATCTGTCATCTTGACAAACTGACCTTCATTTAACTCTTGAAGATGATAGGAGCGCGGTCATGAATCGATTTGTTTCGGAACCACTTTCAAACATTCAAACAAACACGAGTGTGAAAAGCTTTGAGTGTAAGAAGATTTTAGTAAAAGAAAGTGTTGTGTCTGTGATATGGAGATTGTTTCTTCACAGATAAATTGAAGGCAGAGGTTTAAAATGCACAGTACACTGGTGAATTCGATTATTTCTCCGTATTTATAGATTCTAACCTTTTGAAATTTCACACAATGTAAGTGCAGGCACACACATCATATGAGAAATTTGGGTTAAAGTGAGACCTGTATCCTCTTCTCCCTCTCTGGAATTTTACACCTTTTTTTTTGTGTGTGTGCATTTTGTTGCATAGTGAGTTAGCGAGCCAAGACTGACAGATGCTCCGTTGACGAGACAGCTGCCAGCACTCAATCCAGCAACTGGGTCAAGTCCTTCTGACATTCATGACAAGTCCCTGCCACAATGGCTGTGCCACTGCTCCCTCAGGCACTGTAACTTACCCATGTGTCACCTTTGCTCCCTGGAGGCCTGTGAGAGGACCTTAGGGACCTTGTCAATTCTCCTGTGGTTCTGATTTGGCGCTTGCATGCCCATGGACAGTAGAGGAGGCTTTCCCATATAATTAGGCTCTGTGGCATCCAGGGGCATACAACCTACGTCTGCCGTTTAGGGATGAAGATGACTGCTCCTTCCCCATCCTTGCTGCATTATTAAGGGTGACAGGACTCGTTGCAGAGTGTCTCTGCCATTCTCTTTGTACTGCTTCCCCAACCTGCTACCCCCCACACCCCTCCCCCAGCCCTCCTCGACATCCCACCGCCACATGTGTCCTCTGTGAAATGGAAATGCCGCCCCATTAAAAACCGTCAACCTGAAGCAGATCACTGCTGCACTTATGCTAATGTAGACACAGGAAAATATCACACAAGGAGAGGGAGAGAGGAAAAAAAACTTAGAGAGGGAAGCAAATCGGATAAAAAATTACCAGTTTCAGTTGAGGGATGAAAGTATAGTGTCTCTAATTGGAAATGAATACTGTTGTAGTGTGTAGTTGGGAAATATTCACAATTGTGCGGGAGTTAGGGTGGGTTTAAAGTAAGAGTTGAGGATGCACTAGAGAGGACGAGAGGGAGAGAAATGGGAAACACAGACAATAGCAAACTTGGGTGGGAGATAATTAGGCCCTTATTTTGCCCCTGCATTGAACTGCAGAGACATCACCATACATCAACATTTGCAGTTGGACACAATATTGTAGTTAGCAAGTACACAGGCTGGATATAAAGTTGTTTGTACATTTTTATGATTTTCATTTATTTTAAGTTTAGGGCTAATGTTTAAAGTGGTTTCTAGGCAATTGTCCTGCCTTGGCTGCCAGGAAATAAACCTCACAATCACTTAACAATTAAAATCTAACAAGACTTTAGTGTACAAGTGATGCGTAAAATTACAGCAGAAAATAAGGGTCCTCTTACTAATCTGTTTGGTTGCGTCTTGGCAGCCTGGGATCAGCCCCTCTGTCACCATGGAGAGTGACAGTAATGATAAACTGTAATCAAATCTGCTATAGCAAGGGTCTGCCTCATTCCTCACTGCACATAATGGGGAGAGGGGAGTAAAATTAAGTGTCCCTTTGATCCATGCGGCTGAATACTGAGCGTGTAGCAAATTAAAAAGAGATGCCTGCTGCACCTGCCTGGAGAATTGCTGCCAAACAATACAGTTTTTTTTTAAATACTCTGACATGCTTGATTGTCAGTCTTGGACCTTAATTTTCTCTAAACGCAGCAGGCGTGTCTTTTATCAGTCCAGAGTAGGATTTATGTGCATTATCAGGAGGGACACGAAGAGAAACTCTCTGTCTGAGGACAAAACTAGCACAATTTTCACTTCTGAAAGTCTGTAACAGAAAATATATACAGTAATTAGGTGCTGTTTTCCATTTACTTTGACTGTTTGACTCTTTACCTTACTGCTAGCAGTAAACCCATACTAATGTTGTTCATCGCAAATGCACTCACATATGCAAACAGCGGTGGTGAAATTTACATAATGTGCTGCAGCTTTGAGATGGAGGAAAAAGCAATTTGAGTGCTGAAATTTACTTGCAGCACTTTATGAGTGCAAACATCTGTGCACCTCCTGTGCAAATGCAGGACATCTTGATCAAATGTGTACTTCATTGTGAAGGTTACCATGACTACGGCATGGTGCTAATAGGATTAAGTGATTGCAATTCGCCATGCGAACATCATCTTGTAATGCTGGGTGCTGCTTTTCAAAAAAAGGACCCCTTCTTCAGGTCTCTTTCTTCAGGTGAGTGTAAGGCGACACTGGTTCCTATTGTTGCTGTACACATGACAACGGTGATGACGGCAATGATGATAATGACGTGTTGATGACAGTGGTTAACATAATGATTACAGTAACAGCTGTCAGTTCCCAGATGCATAATTCTGTGTACCCAAACTAGATTCACAATGTGACTGGAGAGAAAATCTGATAGTTGCGCTGGTTCATTACCTTTATAGATACGTCTAGTTAAAGTCTGATCATAACTGCTAATTGAATTATCAAGGTTTGAGCATCTTAATGCATCAAGTTCCTTGATAATTGGAGATACAGTGTACAATTTAGCTTCCAATCGGTGAGTTGCCTTTGATAGGAAAAAAAAAAAAAACAGCCAGCCAGCCAACTCGGAGTACTATGCTCAACATTAACCTTATTTTTCCTTTGATCATTGTTGATGATGGAATTTACTTGCATTTACTCTTAAAAGCTATACTGTTCATCAGAATTGAAATGTCGGACATTGCTTCCCCAGTACCGTGCTTTTTCACCGTTAAATGATTTCAGCTTATCTCGCCTTCCTCAGGGCGGTGTGAATGTTTTTGGAACACTGTGAGCTGAAGTTGAAAGAGGGATATGTTGAGGTCAACTGTGGATTGACTTTGACATTAAGAGATGGAAGAGATTTGAGAGTACTGGGTTTTTAAAAATTAGTTTTTAAAATGAGAGAGTGAAAGTGCAGAATCTGCTGCTTTGTGTTGGAAAATCAACCTTTGAACCTTGATGAGATAAAGTATTAGTATTTTGAAAATGTGCTTGTAATGTATGTTTGGTATTTAAATGTTCCATCGTATTCTGTAAAAACTATTCTTACAATGTGATAATTTATGACATTATAGCCTAAATAAAGCATGGTGTACTGGGGAGGAGTCGCACAACATATTTTACTTTTGATGGACTTGGATTACGTGTATTTATGCATTATTAAAGTTAGAAATTGTAAAAGTATTAAAATTCAGTGCATACAATAACTAAGATATTAAGAGATATAAGAAAACAAACTATAAATATGAATGAATCCACTAACCTTCCAAGCTGCAAAAGCTGAAAATTGTGTCGGCATGAATAATGAAGTACCTCTGATAATAACTTGTACGATCTGAGCTCACATTCTGCTGACTTTGAACCCCTCCCAAGTTCACATATTTCTTAACTAGACTTGTGAGTGATAGCCTGGTTAAGTATCATGGCCTAGTGTTGTCAAGCGGTCAAACCCTTCAGGGGGAACAAATTACTCAGAGAAATGTTGGGGGGGTGATGCCCGGCCATATTACACATTACACGGGTGAAAACAAATGTAACACTGCACATGAGAGTCATTGAGGCAGAGTTTTAATTATTGTCAGTGTCAGACTTGAGCATAGCCTCCTCTCAGGGAGGCAAAAATAGAAAGGGAATTAGCCCCTTTTCACTATCCCTGACAGCTAATTACATATAAAATGGCTAACACCGCAAAACAAAAGCAGCCAGACAATAACACTTGGCTGAAGCTTGAGCTGAGCTCTAAAGACTATAACATGCATGCTTAAACTTTGATTTTGAAGAGGACTTTACACTCGGATCTTGTGCGGATTCTGAATGCAGGAGACATCATCTAAATGTTTGCATAATTTTTTATTTTTTTTTTTGAGATCAATATAAACCTGTTCAGTCTGGCAACAAATGGGGTGTGTGCTCAGTTTAGATTTTGGCCTTGCTTCTTGATGCAGCCTTGAGCAGATATCAAAGCATGTGCTCGTGAAAAGTCAAACGCAATGAATGCTAAATATGAGTTCAGCCAGCAGGGCTGTTTTATTGGCCCTTCTCCAAATGAACATTGACTTCTTCATCTATTTGATACATTCCTAACGCCATCCACGGAATGATGAAGAGGTAGCACGACTCCAGGGCATCATGAAGGGGTGATTCTGTCTTGTGCGTCTTATTGTTGTTTCAATGAATCATATTCAATATGGTTTAATCAATCTAATCAAGTGTCTGTTACTTTTCCCCTCTGCTCCTGTTCGGGATTTTGCCAGGCTGGTGGCTGAATAGGAGTGGGTTTGAAAGGGAATGGAGGGCTCTGTGGTTGTCAAGGCTGCTGCTTTGTATCTTTTCCCAGCCTGGCAGAGGCTTCCCGCTCTCTGTTCTCCAAGTCAAAAGCCACCTCACCAGCCAGTGATAGACAGAGAAAGGACAAAGACAAAGAGAGAGAGAATGGTCCTGGCCTAGTTTCGTCTCTGGGACTGTGGGACTCCAGGGCCTTTTCCTGGACTGTCATGCATTTTGTATGTGTTTGCCTGCCTGTGTGTATTTGTGTGTGTGTAAAGACGTATCTGATTGCCCCTATCCATGTTGCGGGCTGAGTTTGCAATATGATACTGCAGGTGTGTTATCTCTCTGTATAGTGCACAAGTACATGTTGAGAGGAAGAAGCCCACGAAGCAGCTGTATGCTGTGTATGCGTGCCTGCATTTGTGTCAGTGATCCCAGACCAGCTGTATCACCACAGCGTTCGTCCAGGCGCTCATTGCTTGACGTGTAAACAAGCGGGGGCAGATCCGCGACATCCTCACATGACAGCTTAACAAAAGGAGAAACAAAGCATACGACGGCCTCGACGACAGCCAGTCGCACACTCTCCCGTTGTGCTGGCTGAATAAAATTTGCCCTTAAGGCAGCAAGACGGCCTATAGCTCCACAACGACTTTAATTATTTCCAAAACGTGTTTGGTCAGACATATGAGTCTGCATTTACCTGGAAGGTGAAAGCATTGGTTCCTTCGGATGATGTTTGAAGAGCCAGCTGGACTCAAACAGCTTTTGTACTTTCCAAGTCTTTGTTGTCACCCAGCTGTTTACCTAGCAAAATTGCTGAGGTTTGAAAGAGGTATGGTAGCAGTGGCGTTGCAATTGACACCAGTGAGTAAAAAGAACATGGACTGAAAGAGTTAGAGACGTGGGCGCCAGCTGTTCTGTTGAAACGTGTTTTAACAGCTATTTGGAATGGCATACTATGATGTCCTTTTTCATTTCTTGCTAATAACACTGTGCTTGTGCCTCAAGCTGGTCCTCTTGTGCCACCAATCCAAAGAACCTGTGACAGTGCTTTTAATAAGCAGGATTATTCAGTTGCAGAGAACCAGGACCTATTTATGTACTGGCAGGGAACCTTGAAATTTCTTCCTTTCCTTGGGTTATAACTGGTGGTATCAATACTGATACTGCTTATCGATACTGATACTTGTCAGTACTCTTGTTGATACTTGTCTCCATAATTTGGTGCAAAAAGTAAAGACATGACATGAAAAGATGTGAAAAGATTCAACTGTTTTATTATTTTTCTTTTGCAGAAATAACAAGTTAAATTGTTTCTTATATATATAATGAGGGACGAAACTGTGGCTGCTGCTTGACTGACGTCTGGGGGATTATTTTGGAATATAAATTAGAAGTGCTTAAAACTGATGCTGTGTCCTGAGTTAATAACTACAGATTTATTTTTATAACAATAACGAGTGTTACCTTGACTTGACAAGGTTGAGACTGTCACACTTTTAGTTCGGCAAATCCCATCAGCATCGCAGTTGGGAGGCTGCACTGAGGGCGTAGGTGCAGCAGCCGCTTTGCTAAAGCAGTCAAACACGCTGCACTGCTTCAGATTTATAGAATGTTTTATTTGTGTTTCATGAGTTTGCTGGTGGTACCCCCTTTACATGCAACTACCTTTTTACATATTTTGCATTTAAGTGCATTTTCATTAAATTTAGTAAAGTGAGCCCACACTTTTGAACATTTTGCCCTGTCAGCCATGACTGGAGAGCACAGAATTTAAACACGCAGTTATGCAACATCAAACGTCTGACGCCAGCAGCTTGTCATCATTAGGGGACGGTTAGGAATTTGAAAATGTCAGCTGTGTTAGAATGAATCAATGTTAATACTAGGGGTGTCATGATTTCTATTCTAAATCGATCGAAATGAGCATTTGATTTTGACCATCGAAATCAAAAGTAGGATCGGCGATTCTTCCAGTTTTTTTTTTCTCTCTCCACCCCCACCTTTTTGCACGTGTCTGGCATATGTCCAAAGGAAAAACAAAAACATTTAAAAGACGACACAGTGTAACTGGTTTTACTTTGAGACACCATGGCCACTGCCGGAGTCGGAGATAATGGAGAAACAACAGAACTGGAAAATCCTCCTGCTTCCCTGAAGTCACCGGTGTGGCAACATTTTGCCTTCCCCGTGAGTTGTGTAAACAACGAACGCGTCATTGACAGAAATACTACAGTTTGTAGGCTATGCTAAATTACACACTGTGGAAAGTTGGAAATATATTGACAGATTCGAACTTCCTGGATCAATAACTCGTAAGTGAAGCATTGTTAAACGCAGACGACACCTCTTTCCTACTGCAGTAAGGTCGACAATGAGCTACAACCTAATTTTCACCAAAACGAAAAAATGTAAATGACAGTTGTCAGGCCATAAAAAATGATCTGTTGATCTTTACAAATCAAGACTCAATAGTCTAACAATGGCATCATAGTCTAACAGCTGTCAGTGCTGGAAAAATTTTTTAAATTGAATCGAATCATGAATTTGGAGAATCGTGACACCCCTAATGAATACCGATAGCTGCGCCGTTTGTTCAGGAGCTTATCAATATTTCGGTCAGGAACCGGTACCAGTTTAGTACTGGTTCTCGATACCCGCCCCTAGTGAAGTGACACATTTAACAGCAATGCTGCATGGAGAAGGATTGATTGACACCAATTCCTCACTGCTAATCTAAGCTTCCTATGTTTGAGCGTGAAATGGGATAAAGACATAATCATAAAGTTTGTATAAGTGCCTCTGTTCTGAGCCAATATTAATTTTTTTCCTCTTTGCCAGTCTTCTGTGCTCTGGGTAAAACTGTAATGTAGTTAATGCATGGAGCGAATGTTTCTAACTGATGCAGAGCGGCAAAATTATAATGGTTGAAAGCATTGGCAGTGATTGAGGCACAGTAAAGCACTGCTAAATGTGTTCGCTGATAGACGTTTAGGGGCCCATTAATTTGAGAAGTAGTAGTTGTGGAGGTGGGAAAATGAATTAGACTAAAAGCCCTTTAAAAGTGTAGCTCTAGGTGACGTCCAGGAAAAGCGGAATAGTCTTTCTTTTCACATCTCCAGGGAGAACTCGCAGAACACGGGCAAAAATACAAGAGAATGCAGTCCTAGCACGCAATTCTGTTTTTTCGTGATGACGTCTTGTCACATTAGCATCTGGATGAACAAGATGATAAGAACAGATGATGATTGCAATTTCAAATATCAGTCAATCGCTGTGCTACAGTCATTCATTTTAAAAGGTTTCTTCTGGATCATACAGTATGATTCTCTGGTGAAGAATTTATCATGCCAAACTCTTCAATAGTTGTCACTGTATCCAAAACATTAAGAGTCCACAATTTGACAACTTCTCCAAAATGTTTGATGAATAGTGCATGGCACGATCCAAGCTCTTAGTACAAGACCAGAATGTGTCCACCGTATAAATAAAATAACTCAAGGGTGACATCAGCATGGAGAAATATAAACAATATGAGAAGAAATCTAATAAATCATGGCAGAGTTTGTGCACTAACTTATACTGGTACCAGTCGTGTTAAAAATATTCAGCTAACCATGAAATCTGATGAAGTGAAGTATGGAAAAATAAAATGACTAATACATTTTTCTGTTATAACAAGAACTGACTCTGCAGGACCCCTCTCCACTTTTCCTCCATGGGCACAATTGTAACAATGTTTGACAGCTCAATAAAAAACTGTACCTGTTATATAAATATGTAGGTCAATAAGGTTATCGCATCATCTTTAGTTGCATCCTGAGATCCAGTCCCCTGCAGATGTACTGACTCTCTAATGGTTATGTTCTACAAAGAGATCCTCATCCCAGTGACTCTGTAGGAAAAGTTTATCATCCCAGGGAGATGATGCTCAGTAGGTGTGTGGCAGTTGTGTATATAGCCAGGTATAACTGATGAGGTTCAGCACAAATACTGCACTCCTGCTGAGTTCACAGGGCGCTGCTCCGGTTTCAGTGTTGCAGGATCAAGATTGCACCACAACAGCCATACATTCTCCCTTCCACTATAAATCTGTGGGTGTAAGCTTAATGGGGGAGCATAGGCAGCAGACCCTAAATAGAGGTAACTAATTCCTCTGTTGCACTCGGCCTACAATTCTGCTGAGACTTTTATAACAGGGTGTAGCTGCCAGTACCTGAAGAAACAAATATATTGCTGGTATTTTGGTCACCATTTAGCAGGAATTAAAGCCCCAAGCCATAATTGGTGTATAGTGTCGTTTATTAGACGGTGCACACTGGTGTACAGAGGATGGGGTGGGCACAGTATATATACCAATTACATACAATACTCGGACCTTAAAGGATAGGTCTGGTGATGTTCGTTTTTCTTTTATTGTCATGAAAAGACCAAAACCAACATTGAATTGATCATATAAACAAGTACTCTGTGCCATAGAAATCCATTGTTGTCCAAAAAGTATTAAAAACATCAGTTTCCACACAATTTCCTCTTCCTAGCATGTAAACATGGGTACTGTACTTTATCTTAAGTTGATCCCACATACAATATCCTAGTGCTGTAAATACTGCACTTGCTAGTATACCACATCCTGTATCTGAAAAAAGCAAAACACTATTGTTGTTCTTTTGAGTAACATTTGCTAAAAATTAGTTAGCTTTACAGCAAAAGGTAAACTGTATTATCATATTATCATGATATTGCATTAAAATGTACTTGAATATTATTACTATTAGAGCTGAAATACAGTAAAATTAAGTACGCCTTGGATTTTATCAAACCTAACAAATACTAAACAGTGAACCAAAATCTACAAAAGCATTTATATATGCAATATAAAATGCACTTAAGATGTAAGTCCACACTAGATTTTGGAAGGAGGAAAAGCATACCTGCACTGGCCTGTACGGGTGTGAGGTATGACATCACAGCTGGCTGTGTTCAGGTGTGCTCTGTTGTACTTGTGAACACACCCAGCTGATGTGGCTCGGTACATCACTGCTGCACAGGGTGTGGAAAGAGCATGTTGTCACTAGCTGGCAGGACAAACCAGATTATTAGACCGGGTGAAGTGTCTTTTTAGAGCTTAAGCAGACCTGTGAGAATCTTGAGGCAGCAAGTTTTCTCTTTGTCACGTAATGTCATCATGTATAGTCATGTAAACTGTATGCTGTCTCTTGGTTAACATTACAACTCAGCACCATAAACGGTTAGCGATCATGTACGCACTGCGCTGTGTCCAGTGGTATTGTTGCTGTTGATTAGTATTTCACCAGGATACATAGTAAAACTGATATACTGAACTGAACCAACAGTATTCTGTCAATTTTAATGCAAAAATGACGGTGCCATTGTGAAACTATAAAATGTGAAATATAAATTTCTCTGTTTTGTTTTTTGTTTTTTTTTCCTCAAAGGACAACAGGACAAGTGATTTTAAAGAGCAGATATATATGTTGTAGCAGACAAAAAAAATGCTTTTACGACTAATAACCTCACACCAAGTTTTTAAAATTCACACAGTTTATAATTTGCTTTAATCTGTATTTTTATTGACATTTTTTAGTCTGGTTCATTGCTACATGTAACACAGGCAAAACAGGATAAGCTAATTGGGCAAAGTTTACTTCAGAAATCTCCAGTGAAGTCTGTATTCATCTGCCATAGCTGAAAGATGAAACTGTTTATCCAGCAATACCCATATGGACGAAGACCTATTCTTTTTCTTTAGCCCTTTTCTTTCATCCAGAAGATCCCCTTGTGAGTTTTGAGGTCCACATTCCTTGGCAGACTGAGAGCCATTACACCTTGCTTGGGAATTGTAAGTACAAAAATCTATATATATATATGTGTAGCCTAAGGCAGGAACATACCTGGTACCTTCCCATGGTACCTTCCCATCTCAGGGTGCCTCTCATACATCATCTATGGCATTTCTAATCATAGCATGCAAAACTTTTTTTTTTTTTTTTGCATATTCTGTTGAGGTCACTCTTTTTCTGACCAAAATAAGTGCATGTATTATTTTTTTCAGTTTTAATGGTTTCCAAACACTACATTATGATTTATTAATTCAGAATGGCTGAATGGGTGAAAATGGCAGATTCTGATGATGGTTTTGACACTCAGGACAATTATATCTATTGTCAGCAAAGAGGTAATTGATAAACAGTTACATTAGTTACATAATGACGTAGCATAAATACTGGTTACATTTTTCTTCTCTATTTTCCGTCTTAGCAGTTTTTATACTCTGAAAGACTATTTATTCCCTTCAACCCAGCTAATAAAAATGCGCCTAATTTGCATTTTATTTTTCTGACATTTCAAAAGTGCAATTCAGATTCTCTTCACAGTTGGATGGAAACAGTAATAGAGTCACCAACTGAGGGCAGCATGCAAGTTCAAAAGAACAATTAAACCGGTAACGAATTGGAAAAGAGTTGGAAGATGAGGAAAAAGCTACATTTTGTGATAAGTTGTTCAGCTTATACTGAGCCTAAAACAGATGAATACATCTCACGGCTGTGAAGAAAATAGAAAAATGAAACATCAAAGCCCCGTAGGAATTTAACATATGTCATTACTAAAGACTCAATATTTGTGCAAGCAAAATGTGTTGTGAACTCAGAGGCACACTCAGAGTTTCCTGGGGAAATGAAGTTCCATGACAACTCAGAGGAGTCAATTAATCGTAGGGCCTTAGTTCAGGCAGAATGATGAGGTGGGGTTAAGTCCGCTGGGCCACTAATTAAAAAGAAGCAAAGCTCATCTCTGTCTCTGCAACACAATGGTATTTTAGATGGATGCTCGTGCTCACTAATGCACACAGACACACACAAACATGCCTATGCACACATAAACAAACAAGCATGCACACTCACACAAAATCACACAGAATCCTCATTAGATTACACTGTGGAAAGGCTGCTGTTCCACTACTGTGCAAAGCCTCCAAATGCAAGAGAATTATCCTCCATCTCAGGTCTGAAAATACACTGTGTGGGATGTTAACAGCATAACTAAGTCTAGCAAAATCTACATGATTATCCCAATCAAAGAGGTGATGGAGAGCTGCGCTGAAGTTGGCTAATCAACTCCATTAATACCCAACATTAATTCAATGCCAGTGTAAAACATAGTTACATGACATTGAGAAAGCAATTATCAGCGAGACAATAATTTGGTTAATAAAGATCCCATTAACAATCATTATGCGACTTTGCTGATTCTTTTATCTCAAGGCGAGCAGGAGAGGAAAAAGACAGATGCCCTAACTGCTGACAAAGACCTTATTTCATTCCCTTTTGTTTGAGAGGAGAGACTGTATTAGAGATAACCATGGGTTTTCAGTCCTGTTATAATGTATCAGTTGTGTTCATTTTCTACCTGGGTAATAAGGCTTAGAGAAGGACACTAGAAGAATGGCTCACCTCTTCCTCTTCACCTCAATTTACCTTGTCCTCCACAAGCCCTGCCTCAGAGCGTTCTTTGATTTGCATTTATGCAGCTAAATAATGAAAGTGTGTGGTGTAGTACATCAGTGGAGAGCCCAAATTGCGTTCAGGCAGGTGGGCTGAAATGCAACCAGGCATCCTAATATGGTTGGTTACACAGTATCCATGCACAATCCTGTCAGTCATGTAATGGACTAAATGAGCACTTAAGGCAAGACCTTTGCAGAGCAGCAGCAACAGTGGCCTCTGCTTCCACAAGTGGTAATTACAGGATGCTGGCACATTTAATTCTGTTGATATCTGAGTGGGGAAAGGGCACCGCATTATTCTAACAGAAGGGAGACAATTCAAAGGCTAACAGACTTCGACACAAGACCCAGACAGAGAGGAAGGTGAAAAGACTTTACTTTTCTTTTTACTGTTGTGACATTGCTTGTCGTGCTTATGGCTGATCTGATCACGTGACCATAAACATCCTAACCCACAGCAGTGTTGTACTAAAATGTCATTTGTAACAGCTAGCATTACTCAGCAAAGCCATGGATGTATTATAAGAGCTGGATATGATGCCGCCGCTCAGCCTTGCAGCCAATTTTTCCCTTTTGCGGTATTGCAGCGAGAAATCACCCTGCGACCCACAACGCATTTTCCCCATAGTCCTCCATTGTAAAAGAGATGTCTGCAAAACTGTTGTTAGGACACCTTAAACTGCAAACAAGGTCAATTATGACTCCTTCTATTATTAATTTTTGATCCATGGAGGTTTTGTATTTGTAAAACTTTAAAAATCTGTGACGTCACCACAATGTAAAGTCCATGGGCTGAGTGGGAACTTGTGGGCGGGGCCAATGGGTGAAATGCTACTGCACATATTCAGTGGGCCTCGTACCCCCAGAAGTAAACCCGGAAGCTAGAAATTTTTTTGGTGTATGCGCCAGGCAAGCAATTCTTATTGGCCTAAATAGGCGCCATTTTCAGTCTAGTATCCAGCTCTTATAATGCATCCATGACCAAAGCCCACTGCCCGAGTCACGTTACGTTACCATCCACATCATCTCTACACTGCGGCTAATGGCTGACAGTATGTAGCTCTATTGATAAGCAGCTAAGCTACAAATTGGCAAGCTAACAAGCAACCGTAATTCACAGAGGGGCTGATAAATGAATGAAAGCAGTTGGGATCTGTCTGGCAGTATGCATGGATGCTATTAGTGGTAACATTATAACAAAAATAAGCGTGGTTATGCAACACTAATAGGTAGTTTTTATAATTTAGTGTTAACCTACTGTAGTTAGCTTAAATGTATTCCCCATACAAAACTGCCAATTCAATATAGTAACCAATGCATAGCAGAGTAAAGTTGAGTAAAGCATCTCAGAGTCCCTTTGGGAACTCAGCTGTTGCTTTGCTTCTTTCCATTGTGTTATTGTTGGACCACAGAATATTCTTGTCTTTTTATGCCATTTCTCACTTTTGGCCTGCTGATCTTCTTACTTGTAATACTCAACGCTCCGGAAGACAGTGGCTGTTACATTTCGTCCGACATGTTTATTGTGGTCATCTTCCTTCCTGTTCTTTTTGTGTTTTATGGTAAGTTTTATGGTAAACAATGAAATGACACTACTGCCACCCACTGCTTTGTAGTGTGTCGGCTCGGAGTTGTTGACCACTAGTGGTGCACTGAAGAAATGTTATTACGAGCATCTATGTTTTGTTTGTATCTCATGCAAGCATGGGGATGCAAGTATTATATACACACACGAGCATGGGGGTGATGCGATACACATTCAGTTTCAAGCAATTCCCTTGAATAATAGTTGCTAGTAACATGTCAAGAGACCTGTCATTGCACCAAAAAAGGAGGGAAGGAGAAGACTGCTAACAAACAATGAATTTAAAATGATCAAAAAAATGGCTTCTCAAATGTATTATGATCATTTACACAAGGCGTTTTCGCAGGAAACACTGAATATAAACATAACAGCATCTGTTTACAAGAAAACTAAACAGAGTACCTTTAAATGCCCAGAATGCATTTGTCTTTAAAATATCAAAACATCTCTTCATCAGAGATGGGTTCTGCTAATAAGGTGTTTCTATTATAGTATATGCAAATGTCGCACTGAGATAGTATAATATTTGTGGCTAATATTTTTTTCTTTTGCATATTCTGTATGTGAATGGTCTTGCTAGGTAAACAGTAACTAACACAGACAGATGGATGGCTACTGATTTACCATTCCCTCCTTCCTCTCCTCCCTGCGCTGCACAAGGTAATGCAAATGAGATTCTCGGAGAAACTCGCAGCGTGATCCTGAGTGTCGCTCAGTCAAACAGCCAAGGAAGCTCTCCATCAATTTTAACTCTGGGTTGTGTACGGTGTGTGTATGGTTGCATGAGTCGCTGTGCAATATTTATTTAGATTTTTAAGTCAAATATTATAAAGGTAGCCGAAGTTTTAACTCTCTTTCTCTCTCTCAATTCAATTTTCAATTCACAGGCTTTATTGGCATGACATTTGACACGTGTTTCCAAAGCACAATTACTATTATGCAAGACAATGTTAAGGTATGAATTTAACTAAAAAATTATGTGAATAACAGTATTAGTTGATAGAATTAAAATAGAGAATTAAATAAATAAAATTATATATATACAGTGGAAGCCGCTTACACTGATCACGTCAATTTTTTTCTTTTTCTTTATTTCTCATGCAGATTACTATCTAATTGACATTTGTATATTGCAGCCGGCGATCAGACTGATTAGAGCTGTACATGAGGCCATGGGGGAGGACAAAAACATTGCAAGAAAGAGGGGATGACATTTCTCTTCGTTTGATAATGTTAAAAGTAAAGTTAGGCTTTGCTGACAGTTTCCTGACTCATTCTAAAAAAGGGGAGGGGGGGGGAGGGGGAAGCAGTGGTCGAGTGAGCTAGAGAGTGGATGAGGAGAGAGAGCAGTGGTAGCGAGAAAGCCAGTGAATGAGAGGAATAATTATTATTTAAACAGCATTTGTATAGGAATGATTCTGTCCTGAGCTTTTTGATCCATATAAGTGGTTGATCACTGTAACTGTGATCACTATAAACAGTTTCCACTGTATATGGTATAATATAAATGTGACTTTAACAATACAAGACAAACAAAAACAATCTACTGATAATAAAATAAGGAGATGTTAGTGGGGATAATACAAGATATCCATTATTCTATGGATAACAAAAGAAAATCTACTGATAATAAAATAAAGAGATGTTAAAATTAAACAGATGTTAATAGTCGGGATAATACAAGACAGCTATTAGTCTATAAATAACAACAAACAAAAAAAGGAGATGGTGGTGGTAAGTAGAATATGGTAAGTACAAGTATATTTCTAAATGTCTATCTGTCTATATGTCTGTGTCCTGCTGGTTGTCTCTTTGGTTGTGGCAGGAAGTGACATATTTAGCAGCCAACACTGCACATTCTTTATTTTCCCCCAGAATGAACGAGGGGTCATTTCTCCCGTTCTGTCAGTGTTTGGAATTCGGGGCAATTTTTTCCAGATTTTGGAAAGAATTACTCCCTAATGTGTCTGTAGTATTGACATTCTGTTGTAACTCTGTCTCTACAGCTCCCTCATCACAATGACCGCACAGCCTGTCCTCTCTGGGCAGCCAGGTCTGCCTGTGTCTGCCCTGCTCTATAGCCAGACTATGGTCACTCAGTCGGCACATTGTCAATGTTTTTCTCAGGTTCTTATCAGTTACTGTGGTTACGTTAGGATGTCAGAAGGTGAAAGGTAAGCCAGACTCAGGACCAGGTAGCTGAGGAACTCCTTTCTAAGTTCAACTCTTGGCAGGCAAGAGCTTTATAATGGTAACAGGCAGGGTGACTCTTTTTAATATGGCTCCAACCATTTGATTGATCGTTTTTGAATACTTAGGAGTAAAGGATATTGGTAGGGATGCACCGATTGCATTTTTCTTGGCCAATTTCCGATAGCTGATATATTTAAAAGCCTGACCTGACAATACCGATCCCAGCTGACACAGATTTTCTTTATAATTAACAACCTACAAAAATAAATAAATGAATTAATCAGTTAATTGAAAAAAATGTACCTGTTCTTTAATAAACAACTTAATGGTCTGCATATAAAACACTAAACTGATCAAACAACTTGAAAACAAAAAAAGAGTTCACCAGGTTAAACTCTACTTTTTCAAATGAAAATAAAGGGCAGAAGGCTACAGAACTTATATTTTTTTCTGCTATGTAGAATTCCCACACAGACAATCTGTTTCTGACCGGCTTTTTACAAGTGCACATGTGCAAAAGAACAGAGAAACTGACTTGATAAATACAATACAAAACACACCGTGAAACGCTGGAGAGAAAAATCGGCCCGTTTCGATCGGTAGCTGATCAATCAGTGCACCCCTAGATATTGGCCTAATTCAGCTCTGCATGCAGAGTTTGGGGTTTTTCTTTTTACCCGGAGAATACTTTTGCAGAACTCTGCATGCAAGGTTTCAATTGGATTATTGTCCCATTTTGCCCAATTATTTTTGTAGTAAGGGGCTCCATACCTCACTCCCATACAATGCAAACAATTCTGATTGGAAAAACTGATTTAAATATTTTGAGCCATGTCCTAATTGGAATTTGGATTTGAACTGAACACTTGATGGCATAGAAAGCCCCTTTTGCTTTCTCTTTGAGTTCTTCACAGCAGAACACAAGTTTCCTGTGGAGCTAATTTGTAACTCTAGATAATAGGCTCGGGTGGTATCTATTTTTTCATACCTTCATACACTCCTGACATTGACATCCTGACTATTGACTGGGGAATATGGTATATGATATAATATTAAAAAAAAAACTGAGCTGTTGGTGATAGAAGTCATTTTAGCATGTATGACACTGTGTAGCCTACAGTGCTGAGTGTCTAATATGCAATTAGCCTACTCACCACTTACCATAATACCTTGATACTGCCCAAGCCTACTAGGTAAGTATAGGTATTTGTTTGTTCTATTTGGGTCCCACCTATTTTAAATGTTGGGTCATTTCTCTGTAATCTTGGTCTTTTTTGGAAGGTGATAATTTTGGTCTTCTTCATGTTAACTGTCAGGGCCCAGGTCTGACAGTACTGATGGAGAAGGTCCAGGCTCTGCTGAAGACCTTCGTTAGTAGGAGACAGTATGACCAGGTCATCTGCATAATTAATTTATTAATTACTTTTTATTTACTTATTTACTTACTTACTTTATTTACTTAATTTATGTGTCTTGACGAGTGAGACCAGGTGCTGGTGATTGTTATAATAACAGAGGCAAGTTGATTAATATAAATATTGAAGAGGGTGGGGCTGAGGTTGCAGCCTTGCGTCACCCCTCTACCCTGTGAAAAGTCTGTGTTTATCCCCAATTTTGACAGCCAATTTATTATTTTCATATATTGATTTAATTACATCAAAAGACCGTCCCCCCATACCACTTTCTATTAGTTTATAAAGTAATTCCTCATGCAAGACTGAATCAAAAGCTTTTTGTAAATCAACAAACATTTGATGAATTGTGTCTTTATTTTGATTTACAAATGTATCAATTAGTGTGTGTAGGGTGAAAATGTGGTCAGCTGTTGTATAATTTGGAAGGAATCCAATCTGACTTTGGCTTAAGACACAGTGCTCGATGAGAAAGTCTATAATTCTTGAATTTAGAATACTGCCAAATAACTTCCTCAGGTTACTACTTACTCAGATGCCTCTGTAGTTGTTGGGATCAAATTTGTCTCCATTCTTGTGTGATCAGCCCATCACTCCAGCTTTCAGCTGTGAATATCTTTAGGTAGGATGGCCAATTCGCATTTTCTGTTGGTATATTTTAACATCTCATTTAAGATGCCATCAGGCCCATATGCTTTTTTAGGCTGCAGAACCTACAGTTTGTCTACCAGTTTCTAATTTTGTGATAGGGTAATACAGGTGGGGTCTGAAAATTCTTAGTAGCTCTTTCAAGATCTTTCAGTTTTTCTGAAATCTGCTCTTGAGCTTGATTCTTTGGAGGTTTTCTGTAGAGCTCTTCAAAAATGATTTTTTTTCCATGTATCTCCATTTTGAATGGACTGTTCGTTGTAAAGTTTCTTGGTAAATAAATTCCAATTTTCCCAGAATGTATTTTACCCCAGAGACTCGTCAATTAATTGTAATTGGCTTTGGAGATTTTTTTGCTCTCTGTGTGTTTTTATATTGTTGTATTTGTCTCACAGTAACTAAGGCGGAGCTCCAGGCTGTCTGGATTCCTGTGGTTTTGGTTTGAGACTTGATAGTCAGGCCAAGTGATCAAATATGTGGTTAATGTTTACCAGACACAACTCTACATCTTCTGTATTCTGAGGGTACAAATGGACCAGAAAGGAGTCTAGATAAGACTGGGTTTCTTCACTGACCATTGCTTCCTGGTTCTGCTCCAGGCTGTTTTGTGCCCGCCTGTATCACTTCTTTATTTTGTACAGAATACAGGGATGAGAACATATTACCTGTATCTGCTCCTTTCAGATACATCTGAGAGATCTGAGAGTGATCTAATAGAGGTGTTTGTTCTTTCACCTTGAAGGCTCACAAAGAGGTTTGGTCTGAATCTGTTATAGCATAACCAACAGTGCTCTTGCCAAGGTTTGAACACTACGTATAACGCAGGGTACAAAATTAACTTTTTTGTCCATTGACCAAATAGCTAACTAGTGAATATTCAAATTCTGTCAGCCACTCAATAGATTACCATTGTTTTTTTGGCTTGTGAGTGAAGCAAATATAGCAGCCACTTGCATATTTCACCAGCATTTGGCTGGTGCTAATTTTGTGCCCTGGTAGTCCAAAGGAGTCCCCCTTGCAGCCTTCCCTTGATAATGTACAGACCCGGCGCTCTGCAAAGCTGCCAGACTTGTTTTCCACTGTTGTTTGTGTTTTTGTCATAATTATTCCTATTGGGAAGGATAGGGAAGATAAGGATAGCTCTAGTGATGTAACTGTCACCTTCAGTACTAGTAAAGTCTATCTCCTCACCAGTTCTAGCATTTAAATCTCCAGTGATCAGCACAGATTTCTGGGCCTGGGAATGACTGATCTCTTCTTCTATGGTGGAGAAAATCTCCTCATTGAAATATGGAGATTCTATTGGGGGAATATAAATGGCACATAAAAGAATAGTTGTCTCAGTGGAAATTATACCTTTTTAAATTTTTAACCAAATGTGATATTTCCCTTTTTTCATTATTTCTATTGAGTCTGCCAGTTCTGACTTATACTATATCAACATTCCCCCTGAATCTCTACCCTGAGTGACTGCATTTAGTTTTGTTGATGGGACAATCAACTTTCTATAGTTAGGGAGGTGACCAGGGGGGGCATCTCCTTTGTACCAGGGCTCCTGCAAAATAAAAATATCAACATCATTAACCTTGTCTAAGAAGTCAAAGTTTCTACTAGTTTAAACCCTGAATATTCCAAACAGATATGCTATATGATTTCAGTGCAACTGTAGCAATTTGTCATTTTAAAAACCGAAAGAGAAAGAAATAAAGTAAGTAGGTTGTTATGAGAGATGGTTATTTACCTTGATAAAGGTTTTTTTTGGTTTTTGTAGTGAAATGAGGAGGTATTGTAGAGATAACAACTCATTTCAACTAAATGAATCGGCCGTTCCTCCATGACAGCGTGTCCTACAGCGATTTCGATCCGAGTGTGTGGTGTGGCTGCTCTGGTTGAGAGAGGGGATCATCCTGTTGGGAGTTGTGGGAGGGGCTCGCTAATGTGTGTCGACCACAGTCCGTCCTCAGTGGCTCAGACTGAGTGAGGGAGGTCACCTGTTCCTTCAAACCATCCAGTGCTCTGTCCCTCTCATTGAGTTCCTCTGTCAGAGCAACAAGAGCAATCTTGCGGCTCTCTTTCTCTAGCTGCAGTTCTCCCAGATGTTCTTTTAGAGAGCTCTGCTGTGACTCCCTCTCTAGTGGTTTAGCTCTTTCACCTCTTCTGACAGTGCAACAAGCTCTCTCCTCTGGCTCTCTTTCTCTTGCTGTAGCTCTCTCACTTGTTCTGTCAGAGTGAACAGGTCTTTCTTGTGGCTTTCTCTGTCTTTGAGTAATTGTTTTTGATGGGTTGTCTGTATGCTTTCTTTTCTCATCTGTTCCATTTGTTGTTGTCGTTGTAAGAGCTGTGCTGAGTTTTTGTCTGTCTGATTGAAGGCCATTTCCCTGAGCTGCACCAGCTCTACTTCTAACTGGGTGAAGTGTTCCTTCAGGTCGGTAAAGGAGGTCTGATGTGGAGTGGTCAAAGTCTGTTCTGTGTCATCGTGGTGTTCCTCCTCAGTCAGGGAGGCATGATGCTGGAGTTTCATAAGAGAGGTGTTTTCTCTTTCTACCAGAGTTTTAAGTGCATGGAAACTATCCTGGAAAAGCTTGAGATAGTCTTGTACCATGACTTTACCACTTCTATAGACACTGACAGTTATCATTATGCTGTTGGAGTTCTCTTGGTCCCTGATCTTTAACTGCCAGTACTCCTTGGCCTTTTGCCCTTTTTTGCCACTGAAGGGTGATTGTCGATAATGGCTCTGTGCAATGTTTCAGGTCTGTCAGTGTAGAAGATGAGATTACTAATTTTTTCCATTTTTAAAAAGATCAGCAAAGAGGGTTTCTGGCTGTACCCTTTAGAAGCTCGTGTTTGAACGTGCTTGTCCCCATGTCCCCTGCGTTAAAATCTGGTGGGTAGTGTACGTTGATCATGTCACTCGTGCTCTGCTCTGGGCAGTGAGGGAGGGTTGGCTGCTGTTTTGAATGGCTCATTGGTCAGGTTTATTTGAATAAAAGTTTAAATTTTATCTGTCCAGCTGCTCCTTTTAGCATCCACTGCTAGCTTCCAACTGCCCCAGTTAGCTGCCACTGATTCCAGCTCCCACTTTGGGGGTTCCAGATGTCACAGTTTGACCTCAGCTCAAATAGCTTATATGATTTATTCTTGGTAGTCTATTTGTAACACTTGAACAAACAACTATACTTCAAGGTTTTCAACAGTCCAGGGGTTTCTTCTATTAATCATATGTAGTCCTACTCACTCCCTTTTGAGTATTTATTGTTAGTGGCTTTTCCTCCTGTTTCCTCTTTCCTAGCAACAAGCTTTAAATCGTGTAAAGGCATGAGGTAAGCTGACAACAAGTGATGTTAATATACATGATGACTGCAGGATTCAAGGCAGCTAATTTTGGGTTAGCTGGATGTGGTGAACCTGTAATGTAGTGACCCCTCGGCCTCGAATAACAATGTTAGCTGATTGTGTGGTGTTCCGTGTTGCTGTCAAGGATGTGGCAAATGTTACTGTTGTGCTGGCTTGCTGGATTTGTCTTGAGATATTATGAAATTGGGTTTAGGAGTGAAGACGAGCATTTCTCCTTGTCGTTAACATGTTGTATGTTTACACTTGATCGGCATGGAATCAGCTGCTTAGCAGTCAAATGTTAGGGTAACATTAATGACTTTGTCATAATGTTACAAAACGTTGCCTTTGACCTCTAAGTTAGCGTAGCTAACATTAAAACAGTGTTTGTTGGTTATAACTTATCTGTAGCTAACAGATCAATGCTGTTGAGAGCTAGCAATCAGCAATAATTTAGATTTAGAACTCAGCTGGTCTGTCACTTGGTAGCTAACGGTAAAGTTACCTAGTTCACTAACTTTTTGTGGTTTTAGTTGACCCATATGTAAGAAGTAAATCATCTACTCTATACTGATGTGTGTAATGTGATGCCAGCCTCCCTGGTCTTTTATGTGCTTTTAGTAAAGCAAATAGGTGCTGCACAGCTGGCAACCATAGTTGCTGCCCAATGGTGGCGATTGTAAACAATCCCCAGGTAAGATGGTGGATGGTTATCCCATGAGTTATAATGTAACATTGCATCTAGTGTTTTATATCTGTGGCTCCTGCTAACTCCTGCTAGCTCTTGTCACATTTTCTTTGGGGAATTTTCTTGTTTTCTCTAGTTTTTCTTCTTGTCCAGTTTGACTTGCCTGTTGTCCTTGATCTTGTCTTTAAGCTGTCCAAATTTATACTTTGTTCTTCTCAGTTTCAAATGACAAAAATACGTGCAAATCTAGGAGCTCATGCAGTGCACGTCTTCCCTGTCTTTAGGAATTCTCACAGATCTCTCTCTTTCTCTCTCTCTCTCTGTCTCTCTCTCTCTCTCTCTCTCTCTCTGTCTCTCTCTCTCTCTGTCTCTCTCTGTATTGATAAAACTATTTTTGTAGCACTTTCAAAAGAACTTTAACCAAGTGCTTTACAACAGAATCACACACCACCATGCAGCAGTAAAAGGAACTGTAGAGTTCGATAACACAGCAGGTAACAGTTAAGCTATAAGATTAGAAGAGCACCTAAGCTAAGACAAAAGAACATGTTATTAAAATGAGAAAGAGGATAATGTGTTTCATGTGCTGTTTTAGAGGTTTTTCTGCCGTGCTAAGGAGAAAATTTCTGTGAGTATACTTTTAATCTTTGCCTAAAAATAACCCCCACCTCCTCCCTCAAACAGCAACGCCATATAGAAACACACACCCACATGTGCACACAGACTGGGGATAATCTAATTTCCCGTGTCTTCATGGATGAAGGAGTAGAATTGGAGGTACAGTGGCCCGCTGGCTCTCAGAGACCGAAATACAGAGAAAGATAGAGGAAGCATAGGAGTGGAGATAGGATGGGGGGAGCTATTATTCCTGCAGTTCTGGGAAAGACACTTCATCTGAGCATCATCTGTGGTTTTCTCCTGGGGGCTATAAATGGTTGGCTAACAACAATAACAACACATCTCTCTGGAAGGGAAAGCCACTGCCTGGAAAAAACCATAGTCTTATCACACACCAGCCATCTTTGTCATGTAACTAAAAGGCGCGGGGTGTTGTGCCATACAGGCACACAGGAAAGTGTTGTGTCCTTTTTGTTGTCTTGTGATATGGGAGGAAATCCATGTTATCCTAATTGCCTAGTAGGTTTATATACTTTAATAAATATGTACTTTAATATCTGTCTGTGCTGACATAAAAGATTTGTCAGTCAGTGGAAAATTTACAACAATGGTTATAATCAATCAAAAATGCCAAACATTTGCTGTTTTCAGCTTCTCAAATGTGCGGAGGGGCTACATTTATCTGATTTACATAATTGTAAATTGAATATATTTGGGTTTTTGACTGTTGGTCAGACCTAACAGTCAATTTCTAGTAGTCACTTTTGGGTGTGGGAAACTGTGACAGGCATTTTTCACTATTTTCTGATGTTTTACTGATATTAATTCATTAGAAAACGTATCTAACTGAATCGCATATCAAGAGATAAAATGCATGTAAATATAGTAACTGTCAGCTGCAGCCCTAATCTAATCTATCCAGTCTATCCATCTGTCTTCATCAAGTATCCACAATTAGACTCGTAGCATTGATGGTCTCCACAGCTGCCCTCCTGACTTTGCATCCCTGCTGGGGACAGTTTCTGTGACGCGGCTCCCTGCCACTTTCGAGCTGCTGACCTGGGTTAACTTAAACATCTTGATAGTGTCCAAACCCCAGGGGAGCATCTTCCTGGCTCCTAACTGATGCCTCTTTCACATGGCAGCACTGTTTGTCAGCAAGAAGGACCCACGATCGATGCCTTGAAGACATCTTGCTGTGTTTGTGTATATTTCTGTGCTCGGGTTTCTTCTCACAGTGCAAAGAAGTATAACTCCTGTGGATTGGATACTTTTTACAGTGTAGGAGTTCTTGAATGTACCCTATAGAACTGACAAAATATTTCCTATGGTGCTTCCTACTTACAAGTCCAGCACTAAAAATTTTATGTCACGCTCAGACAGAGAGAGATACGCTAATCTCAACTAATATAACTTTATTGCTCCTTTCATGGGTCTCTCCATGTTGCTTTAAAGTGTCTGTGTTGTGTCTGAAATTGGCTAAATTTCACAGAGTCTGGGAGGAGATCTGTGTGAACCAATCGATTTAAAATTGCCACTGAGCAGGAGAGTACAACTGATGTCAAGGCTGCTCAGAAATGAGTTTTCTCGGCTTTCCGATTGAAATGACATGGAGGCATTGTAACTGGAGGCAAACTGGAGCCAGGCAAGGACCTATTATCGGGTGCTCCCCAAGCCAAACCAAAACAGATTCAGAATCTGCTCCTTCTCCACTGTCCCAGTCGTCTGCCCCCACACTCCCCCGTCACACATAGCATACATTACGGCCGAGCGACCAAATACCTCGATATTGATATTATTGATATTGATATTGCCACAATATTGTAGGGATGACTATTTGTGCTTTTTACAAAATATTTACACAATGAGATTTTTGATAAATACTCTTTAGTAATGTGGATAAAGGCAAAGAACAGAACAGCTAGAACAGTCTGTTTCTCCCCTATATTCATTGTGCAGCAGTGGTGCGCCGCTGCTAAAATTTCACACAATCATTAATATTAATGGGCTACTAATGATTTTCACTCGCACAGTGTGCGAGCACGACAACACCCTATGTTGTCGTGGAATTGTTTTGAGTCATCGACTAGTGCATCAGATCCCAGAATCCTCTTCATTCTTCAAAGGACATCTATGTGAAAGGTACTGTTTATAAGAGTAGCGTAGCTCCTTAAGGGCAGTGCGTAATGTGTGTGTAGTGAGTGGCACAAAAGTGACGGTGAATGCGAGCAGAGCAGAGGAAAAGGTTAGCAGTAATTTTTCAGTCTGGCAGTAAATGTACAGTACAGGCTACAGTGTGTCAGTTAATAAATGCTGCAGCTTCTCAAGACCAAGAAAATTCTCGTTTGTTGTTTCACCAACTCCTGGAAGTGAGTGAAGGCGGTTAGCTTCGAAGTTAGCGACAATGGGTTTACTGTAATACATCACTTTACTGTAATGCAGCCTTTAAAACCAGGAAAAGACAACACTTATGCCATATCACAATATTACGATATCCAGTCTCATATCATGATATCAATATAACATCAACATATTGTCCAGCCCTAGTATACAATCAAGATAGAGGGGTAAAGCACACAGCTTGAAGATGCTCATTTCCTCATCTGCCCTTTTTGGGCCAGAGTGGGTCAGGGCATCTGCTTTCCAGAGGTCTCCTCACTGGAGGCAGCCAATTAGAGTGCTCTCCCTTTGCATTGTCCGTGGGGAGCTGGAGGAGGCACCGAGGCGCACCTGTTAATATTTACTGTTCTAACAAAATACATCATTCATTGCCATCTGCTCTCCGGCAGCACGCGTAGGGGCGCTGCTGCTGCAAAATTAATAGCACTTCTAATGCTCCTTTCCTAATGGGCCTAATCAATTAATCAGCCCTTTGCAATCTGGAGGCACCATTAACCAGCGCATAGATCCCTAATGCTGTCAAAAGATTTGAGTTTGCTCCACTGCAGCAACCAAGTGAAAATGAATGAGAGCCTTTTTGATGCTTTTAAAGTTATATTGCTTTACTAACTGTATAAACATAATTAAAACACCTTGCTCTTCAAGAAATGTTCAGCAGTGAAGCTTTGCTGCCACCATTGTTGTATGTCATCAGTGCCTTCTTTGCTATGTGATGACATATGCATTGCAAGCGGCAGCCATGTACTCAGAAATATTGCATGGGCAGCCTGAAGCTTAGGCCCAGAGGCTGGATGTGATCGTGCATTTTGATGTTCTGTCTCTTAGTAGCTACATTTCATCAGCAACCAAAATGCAGTGTGAGTTTTTGTCAGAGTATGTCTGTCTGTTCCAGCACTTCTGGTCCCCCCTTTTCCCAGGCAAACACACCAAAGCAGGGGAAGACAGAGATGTAAAATGATGTTTGACAAACATTCTTCTCAGGAGGCATCTCATTTTGATTCCATGACCTCAGGCACCTGGAGCAACTGAGGTCTATTTCAAAGTCGAACCCCACATTGGAATTTTCAGCACACTTTTTACTCTAGCATGTAGGGCAAACAGTCTGGGGATTAGTGTGTATATTTGAGTGAGAGTGTGTGTGTGTGTGTGTGTGTCGTGTTAGTGGTGACGGTGGGTGGGCGGTGTATATGTGAATACAAAACTGTCATTTTATCTGTGCACTCTCAAGCCATCAACAGTATGATCACGCATCAAAGTGGCTGCTGTGTCTGACTGAATAATCACCGGAGCAAATCTCACTCCCATTCAGCCCCAAGTTATCAGAGAGGATATTGTTTTAACCCTTTGTAATGTGACTCTGAGCGGGGATATGGAGGCTTTGTGTCGAGCTGGTAGCTACAACTGTACCAGAGCTCTGAATACAAGCCGATAACCTTGAGCATGTTTGAATTGTGAGGGTGTAACACATGCATACACATGGCTGGATTGAGTCAAACATAGACGTATTCAAGTATTCCCACTTACTGATTCTTCCTCGCACACGTACAGCTTGTGCTCCTGCATCACCCCCTCAGTCTTACACACACGTAAGCATTCCGCTATTGCTTGATCTCTCTAGAGTATACGCATGCACACACAAATACACACCCAAATCTCTCATATCTACCTTTAGTATGCTCGAATTCCCATAGTAATGCTGTGTCTCTCCCTTAAATACACTCGTACAGACACACACACAGCTGGATCTCTCAAATCTCGCCCACAGCCTAATTGACATGCACAACCATTTAAATATTCCCATATCATTTGCGGCTCTCTTTCTCATACTCCCACACGGACACGCACACCCATGCCAGATGATCCATCCCAGGAATAGTGTTCAACATCTGGTGGACAGGGTTTTGTCTCCTGCTACATCTCCTGGATTGCCCTTTACCGGACCCCGGCGCGTGCTGATGGATCACCCACGGTCCGGGATGGATGGTGCCTCATCCCCCCACCGAACCCTCTTTTGCCATTTCATCCTATCTGCGCCGCTAATCTGTCATTCTCATAGGCCATTTGTTACTGCAAAAGGGCTGCCATGCACTTTACATATGCGCGTGTGTCTGCATATGCCCACACAAGTCATTCCCTGACTCCTGCTTGCAGCTCCAGTTGGTCTGCCACCCCTACAAACACCCGGCCGGGGTGGGGGGGCGGCGGGGGGGCATGCTCTTTCCTGTAGCCATTTGTCTCATCTTTTGCTATTCTCCATCATCAACTGCTGCGTAACAGAGTGCCTCTTTTAAACACATTGTGTGCAGGGTTATGCTCCGTGATATGAGTTTTAGTCCTCAACTCATCTCCCTCCTCTCTTTATATAGGAAATTAAAAGCTGGATAAAAAGGTGAAAATTGGATAAAAAGGTGAAAATTGTTTTGTCTGCTGTGGTGAGGAAAAAGTATACAAATAGAAAGTGGAATGCTTATTTCCCATCTTTGAAGTTAACACTTTATTTGAATAGTCCAGTGGTGCTGTTTCATGTGAGAAAAAATGATGCTGAACAAAGTGTCACATGGCTGCGTACCTGCAGGCTGTGACATATTGTTCTTGCTGTTCAGTATTTAACCTTCCCAATATAGCATGGCTGGGCATTACTTCAAATGTATGTTGAATTATACTTCATTAATAGTGCTGCAATTGTGTAGGAATGATCAGGGTGGACTACATGTTGACTAAAACCTTTAAAAAACTGGAAAGACTTCCAAAAAAACAAAGTAATTCCCCTTAGTTTTCAGCCCTTCATGTTGAGCTTTTCCAGACTCTCTTCTGATGCAGCACAAGTGAGTGTTAGTAGGCAGAAAGGCAGGATACCATGGCCAGAGGGGAACCTGTCCATCACTCAAAACCCTCAACTGTGAACCAAGGGACCTCCAGCATCACACAGAGCTCTGCAACACAAACACGTGTTTAGCCCTGCAGCTGTGCAGAGAGGAAACTAAATAGAAAATCAAGGAAACGGTAAACAAAGTTGAGCTGACCTGTGTCAAACAAAAACCCTTAGCCTGGGGAAAGACAGCGCAGACCTGTCTCACTCCTCGGCCTTGAAATGGATTGCTGGCCTGTTTCGCCCTGTCCGCATGTGATTTTAAGCGTGGGCCTCTTTATCCACGGGAACCTAGAAAAGATGTGAAGCTAACCCCCCCCCCCCCCCCCCCCCCCCCCAGAGGAACCTATGGAAAAACACGCAGTTGTGTTTACACAGAACTTTTCCTACTTTTCTCATTATATGGTTCATATTGGTCAGAAAGCCCTGTTTCATCCATTTTTGCTATGGTAGCTATCCTACAGGCAATGTCTTGGCCACTTATTGAAAGCAGTGGTGGTAGCAACAGTATAGATTGTAAGAGCACTGGGGTGGATTGCTTGCGGTGTTTCTATCATCTAAATCACTCCTCCAAAAGGATGGAGGAAGAGTGTGTTTCTTCCCGTTCTGGTTTCATCAAAGTAGTGAGGACCATGTGTTCCACAGCTTCTTTCAGTGCTTTCTGGCAGAGTGGTACAAATCAGTAGTACACACAGCATTAATCAATGGCCTGGGAGGTCAGCTAAGCATACCTGTCCCCTCATGCATCCTTCTGGCGAGTCCTTGAAAATCTAGGCCGCGGCAATCAATCACAGATAATTCCCACATGAAGCTCTGACGATAAGCCCCTTGTGATTGTGTGGAGGAAAAATAAATGAGGAAAAGTTTGCAACTGAGTCTCAGACACGTTTATTTTAAGCTCTGTCAGCCTCTGCTTCTGCATCGGTACCCATGGAGCATCTAAGAGCGGGGACCTAAGGTCAAGACGCAGAGGCTGTCGGAGCTCTGTTCCAACTCCCATAGAGGCTTTTTCCATTGTTTGACAGTGTAATTAAGCCGCTTGGCTGTATGTATGACAATGAGATGTAAATTATACAGTGACACATCTCACTTAGCTTGTTTTATGTATAATGTATGTCTTTTCCCCTCGCTTTCAGAGTATAATAAGGCCTCAGTTACAATTTAAAACCTTCCCTTGTGCCCAGGAAACTCTGTAAAGATGAGCATTGATTGACATCCCTAAACACTTGACATTACACTTTATCAGAAAAATAGGTACTTTCACCACAAAATAGCTTGATGATTCCAGCCAGAGCTGTATGAGTCATTAATTTAATTCACAGGTTATTTCAGACATATTTGATAAGAGCAGTGGGGAAGCTTAAATGTAGGATTTTTTAAAATATTCTGTCTGATTTTATCTTTTTTTTTTCTCACCACCTGGCAGGATTCTTCCCTTTGATTCTTGATCTTGTGGCCAGATGCTATCACTAGTCTTATCACAGAATTGCACAGCCCTGAAGGACGGGACTCTGAGGATGCTGGGGCCAACTTCGTTCTAAAAATATGTGGGAGAGCGAGGAGAACGGTTCGGCTCTGATTGTTTAAGCTTTGAACAAATTTTATCCAAGAGTGGGGATGTGTGTTAGCATCTGTGACACTGCTTGTGTGTTTATTACATATTTTCTAGTTTCTTTCGAACAGTATATTACTCTCTTGTCATTAAATTACATCTTATTTATACCTTTGCTAAAAGATATTGATTAATGTTATGACTTGCATGCAGCTTTAGGGACAAAGACCATTTTTTAAATCATTAAATATGTTTTCTCTTGCCGTGTTTTATCCAGATCAATTTTCTCAGCTGCTGAACCTCAAGCTGAATTTTGCAATAGTATTTCTTTAGTTTTCATGACCTTTTGTTGTGCCAGATTTCACACTGTATGACTTGAAAATCAGTATTGATTCATGATTCTTGTTCTCGAGAGATAGGACGTGTGATATTTCCCTTTTTCCACTGTTGTTTTCGGTTGTGGAGGAATTTGTTGAGTGTGAGGAAAGGCTGCAAAAACGAAACAGTACATACTGCAGCGGTTTCCATTTCCCATTGGAAACCCAGTGGGCAAACAGTCACAGCCGGAGCCTGGGATCCTGTCTCATATCACAGCACAGTGTCACACACAAAGGCATCAAAACCCAGCTGCAGCTGTGACTGACAGGTGCAAGCTTCCCATCTCCGGGACCAGGGAAGGGGGAAAAAAAAAAAAAGCTTCTGAAACAAAAGCTGAGTTGAGTGATTTGAATCTCACTGCTTGGTGGGGTTGGGATTCGATATTGGCAACACAACTGGCTGAGGCTTGGGATTCTGCAACAGTGATGTGCTGGATATGTCTCTCCTCTTTCCAAGGGTGATGTAGGCGGGGGAAAATGGAAAATGTGGTGCTCTGCTGCTTTCAGTCATTAATCAGCGTGGTGACCCTCATCCTCCACCTCCCACCACTCCCTCAACTCTTTCTCTCTCAACACTGGCCAGGCATCTAATGCAGATTCAACACATTATACACCCTAGGGCTCTGACTGATGAGCAGAAATCCTCTGCTTTAACCTAAAGCTGTTGATACGGACAGGAAGGAGAGGAGAGGAGAGTGAAAGACAGTCTCTAGCTGTGATCGTCCATCTGTGAGCCCAGAGTGTAGGCCTGATGAGGCTGCTGCTACTGCTGCTGCTGCTGCTGAGGTGGTGGTGTCGGTGGTCTGATGGGCTAAGCTTAATGCGTTCTCACTGAATGCAAGTTTGATGAAGACCAAATGTATGGAGCACACATGAGGCAAGAAAACATAGATTAGCTCGCCACAGTGGTGTTGCCAGTGCGGGGGAACGATGAAAGCGAGGGAATAGGAAAGGAGGGAAAAAAAAGGCACCACATGGCATCCCAACAAAAATAGCTCTTTCTCTCACATCATCCTTATTTCCCAGTTTCTTCCCTAGCAGCTGTTTTGATGGATCATTTTGTCTCCCTAATAGCAGCTCCAAATCCCTGGATGCTCACCATTTATGTTCTGTGGGAGACTATAACAATTTAGCTGAATCCATCTAAAAGATTAGCGCAGGAGCAGAGGAAACAGAAAAGACAAAAGTCTAAGCTTTACCCAAGAGGAAATCAACTTGTACTTTATTTAGACTTTTCCTTGCCTTTATTTTTTTTTTTAAGTCAATGCTTTGTCAATATTAACTATAGCTGCTGCTTGCCTCTTGATTTTTGAAGGAGGCTGGTATAAATGATGCAGTCCTCCAAGCTTGCAGAGGCCTTTCAATCATGCATGAGTGGTGGATAAGTGATGGAAGCTGCTGTGGCCCGCCACTCTCTTTTCTTCCCGTCTGGTTTCCATTTTAACTGGGGGGGAAAAGGATGAGAGAGATTTTCTATAACACCCACCGCTTCATCACAAATATCAAGAGCGGAAAAGAAAGCGAGTGATGTTGTGAACAGTAGTCTCTGCCAACCACAGTAGATATATTTACAGTCTCTGAGACATATCAGCCAGAGCGGATCATGTGCAATAACTTCAGTCTGTCAATCAGTGGCGCACAGCTAACTCTTTGTTCAGGGTTTGCATAGCACATTAATAAAAGGCTCACGATTTGTTTGATCACACTTTCTCGACATGACAATTTAGCATTTATAACAGCCTCATTATACATTGATAGAACATTTATGGGACAAGTCTGTATAGCAGATTTGAAATTAAAATAACCCATGAAAAATGATGATTTATACCTTTTTGCCTTTTTGGCTTCTTTTGTAATTGACAGGCTTGTGCAGAGGTGGGTATTTCATGATCTGATTCCAGTTTTGGTGTAATGATTCAGATTCACTGAACAAGAAAAAAGAGCAGTGTTTTTAGGCTCTTACTCCAGTGGACTCTGTCCTCAATCCACTAAATTGCAGTATGAAACATGACCTGTGCGGGCGTTTGTGAAATAAAACCAAGTTATTTTCTTTGTTGGTTGAAGTTTTGTAAAGTTCTGCACTGTGTGTCGGTCAGCTGGTCTCATTTGTTAGTGCTGGATTTGGTACTCTGCTCCACTGAAGTTAGTCTCTGGGTGATGGGGTACAAAGTATTCACAAAATATTTACTCTTGCAAAGCTAATTATTAAGTTATTAAATCCAAAATGCTCTTTTTTTTTTTTTTTTTTTTTTTTTTTTCTGTGCCCTTGCAGTTGAGGTCTGCCTTTTTTGTTCCTTCAACATAATTTTATTAACTAAAGTTGTTACAAAAACAAATGAAAAATTGGCCGTTTGAATTGAATCAGAATTGGATTCCAAGCCTTGTGCTGTTCCTCCATTTCAATAATGTATTGTGAGTGGTTTATCTAAATGTTTTCATGCAAGGAAAAAGTCTAATCAATGTATATTATATTTATATGTGACTAATATAATCATAATAATACATAAATGCATATTAATGAATTGGGCTTCTCAATATTATTATTATAAGTTGTAGTAGAATAATTGGCAGTAGGCTATATAAGGAACTTTCTTTGAGGGGATAGTAAAATATTATGTTGCTGATAACAATATACCCAACAGAAAATGTAAGTTACATTCAATTCGCCAAGCTGCATGATGACATCACCAGTACATACATCAGCTTATCAGAAAAGTGTGGTGATACAATGGTACAAAGCAAATTATAGTGATAAAACACAAAGTCTATCTTGTAATAGAAAAAGAGAATTGAAAAAAAAGAAGAAAATTGGAATGCACCTATAATATTTACTTTTTCTACAGTCATGGAAACCTTATCACAACCATGGTAACGTACATAGCCTGGAGGTTAATCCCTCTCTCCCTGCAACTACTGTATATTGTAATAACTTTCACTGTCCATGTTTTTCTTGCCCTCCTTATCCCAATGTAGATGACGTCCTTCTGTACAGATTCTCAAAGTCAGGAATGGCAAACGTACGTCTGTCAGCATCAGCGCGTGTTGCATGCCTCTCCCGGACTGCCGGCTACAGCACAGTATGTCTGCATCTCGACCCTGTGAACTTGACCCTTTTATTAAGACCTGCTGAGATAACTAAAAGCCACCTGAGCCCTGCTGACCCTGCTTTCTCACAGAACTGTAAAAACCTATGCAAACCACATGCACAACACCCACACACAAAATTATTATTATTGAACATGCTTAATTTTTTTAGTGGATAGAGTGGCTCTAATGGCGGTGAATCAGTTGTAGCATGACATAACAACTCGACAAACATTATATAGGGGATAGGACACAGGTATGCTCTATCATGGGGAGGAGTGCAGGCCCATAGCTAACACTGAGGAAGCCAAGGTCATGTCCTCAGTATTTTTCTGAGTCTTTTTACATTTTTTAACATATATATATTTCTTAAAATGTTAAAGTGACAAAGTGCCTTAAAACTGTTTAACTTGCCACACTGTACTCGCCGCCAGCCTGAACCCAGGCATAAAATTCATGTAAGGTGTCATTAAGCATAACTGCACAGTATCTCTCCAAGTCCGTGTTCTTTTGTTTTTGGTAGGGAAAGTCTCTCAGTATATTAACTGCCCATTTTGTTGCCTTTTTTGTATTAATCTCATCCTTCTCCTCCTCTATCATTTTAAGCTCCTCAGGTGTCAGTTCCCTGTGCTGTTTGTCGCTTGGTTTCTTTCTTTTCTTCTCCGTTTCTTTTTTCCACTCTGCTGTGTCCCATTCTTCAAAACTCCATAACGAGTACGCTTTGACAGCTGTGCTCTTTAATGTTGCTATGGTTACAGGTTGGGTAGCGGATGAATTTAGAACGGTGATTAAACTTGAGCCAAACTATGTGAGCAATAAATGGTTTTAACACACACCTGCTGGCCAATCAGAAAAGAGTATTCACCTAGACCATGGTATAAGGTACATTATGTAAGCAGTGTTCCTGGCTGCTGCCATTGGTGTTATTATTTTCTTTCTTGTTTGGCAGATGGGTGTTTGCACCGTGGATTTTCTCCACGACTTTTTATAGATTTTTTTTTTTTTTAAATGTTTGTAAACACACACATTTACACTACACTAGTGCGTACACACACACACACACACACACACACACACACACACACACACACACACACACACATGCTGCACTTACACTAATTTTATTATTTTAATATATTTTTTTTTTAAACTTATCTTTTGTGTTTTGCATTTTTATGTTGTGCTTGGGTTCATGGGTCCTGGCCGTAACAGTCATATATCTTCATTAAGCTAAAGCATCTCCCTTTGATCTTTATTTTATACACTAATTTTTCACTGTCATGCCATGTGTAACTTTTAGATTATGGCTTATTGTTTGGATGATATTGAGTAATGAGTGTTAGAACACTTGTTAGGTAATTTAGGGCAAAGCCTGAAAGATACTGCAGTTGTGCTCCTCTGCTCAATTTGTTTAATTTCAACGGAATAAGAAACTGAACTTAAAAAGAGTCATTTCAAAATTGGCCATATTTGTGATTTATCTTGTGTTGGATTCTAGTCCAATTTTCATCTATGTGTTGGCACTGACATTATTTCCTAAGTGATTATTGTTACTCTCAAAATGCATTAAAATACATAGATTTATACTATAGTCTTAAACATTTCTTGGGGGGGTGGGCGTGTAGGACTCATGACCGGAGTATTTCTAAAATTCTGGCTATGGCCATTTAAAAATCACATTAGAAAGGTGCAATACATTTAATAGCTTAGGTTATACAAGGTATCAAAAAACATCTCCTTATAAATATCAAACAGCTAACATTAGAAAGGCACACAACGTTTTATAACCTAAGCTATTAATCAAATGTATTGTGCCTTTCTAATGTGATTTTTAAATGACATGAATCAGTGACTTGCTCCTTCTCCAGTATGTAAATGTGATGTAAATGTTTGTTATGAGTTGTTATGTCCCTCAATACCTTGAAGAACATTGTCATGTCGAAACGTTGGTAACTTAAACTATTCTTGCATCGTGGCCATGAGTGTCTGACTACTTTCCTTCACGCTTTTACTTACTACTCCTCATCGTGGTCAGCACCTCTTCATCACTGGAATGCTTTCCTCCTCTCTCCCATCCAGTGAATCAGTTTTAGCCTCAAAACTCCACATTTATTAAATCCCATGTGGGCTTTCTATTTTGGAAGATTTAGAAATGGTATGTGTGAAATGTTGTGACAACGTGGAAAAAAGCTGTTATAAATATTGGCATATCATGATCTCATCTCATTACAATCTCAACACTTCACATACCAAACAACTGTGCAGACAGTTGTCTTTTACAAATGTAAAAAAAGGCAATCAAACATAACAAGATTATTACAGATCTGTATTATTTTAGAATATTACAGTTCCTTCTGATCTTTCAGTGTGTTTCTCCATCAAACTATTGGATTAGTAAAGAGTGGGGATAACATTTAGTCACTCTGCTACTGTACAAATGTGATAATTGGTGTTCAGTTTCAATCTGTTGTTGGTTCACAGGCTCCATTTGACACGAAATTCAACTCAATATAACTATGTCTATTCTAGTCTGTTCCAGTATCAAAGAGAGTGTTACACCAAAGCTGACAAGTTACAGGCCCACATTATCAGAGTGATGTTGGGCCAAGTTAATTTTCATCAAATAACATTTCATAACGTTCTGTTTTGAAGAGGTGAAATTTTTTTTTTTTGAATAGCTGTTAATATTCACGTTTGGCTTCTGTTTTTTCACGTTGTTCTGTGGTGTGATTGCCCGTTTTTGTAGTCAAGTAAACGTGTCTTGATGCAGAATCTCTTTTCACTTGAAATATTCAAGTAACACCTGGTGCAGAAGTGCAAAAGGCTCTTTTTACTTCGCACTGTCAGTGAAAACCGCTTTGGGTGTTGAAGAACATCACAGCTTGGCTGTGTGGGTGGGTGGGTGGAGACACAGGACATTATCGGGTCTCTCAGATGGAGCATGTTATGTGGGACACCAGGTAGTCACATTATATTATGGACAAGAAAGGAAATGACAGGACACCATCAGCGGGGAAATCTCTTATACAAGGGAACATCTTTTACAATAGCAGGAACATTGATGGCGTCGGTTCCCATTGGACTGAAATTGCAAAGAGGACGAGGAGGCAGACTCATCTTCCACTGTCCAGGGAAGAGATTTCATGTATACAGTAAACACACAGACAGATAACACAGGTCATGAACAGCTTGACTAAGTATTAGAATAAGCATGCAGCTCTTTAATCATCATAATTTTGCTGTTAGAGGGAGATTTAGAGTACCTTGTGTTCCTCTGAAACAGCAAAGCTCTAAATTAGTTTTTACACTTGTTTTGTTTAGTAAATCGTTGTACCCTGTGTTTGGACAAAGCATTGGTTTATGGAAACTGTTTTACTAAATATGCAAGGAGTGTTCCCTTTTTAAATATCCTTGTCAAATTACCTCCTCCAGAGACACCCAAGGCAATGTTAGGTGTAAATTATGCATTTCATATTATCTTTTAAACCTTGTTTCACACACAAAAAAAACACTGTTTTTTGTGTGTGACAAATCACAAAATATTCCACATAAAAATAACAGAATATTCTACGTGTAAAATAAACATATGCTGAGTGTTTCTTTTCAGTTAGTAGCTATGTTTGTTGTCTGCTCCCTCTTCTGCATTTGACACCCTAAACCAGAAACATTAAATGGTCAGTTCATAAAATATAAACAAAAGCTATTTTCTCACTTACCTCCAGTGACATCCAGCCGAGCAGGTTTTTTTAGATACCTGTGCCTAAGAATTCTACTTGTCATCCCAATGCAATGCATGCGAGTGGAATTTTATGCTGCTCAAAGCACCAAAAATCATATCTGGAAAAATCACCAGCAATGTGTCCTTTAGAAAATAAAAGAAGAAATAAAACTACTGCCTAACGGTTGTACGCCTCTGCCAACCAGTCAAGTTGCAGTTTATATCCATATCTGTCCAGACTCATATAATATTAGTAGTGAAGAAGGAAGAAGGAATATAATAAAAGTTATTAAGTGTATTTTCCTTGTATGTGTTCACATGCTTGGCCAATAAAGCTGATTCTGATTGAACACAAAGTTGTAACCATGACAGTATAGACGATGCTTCAGAGATGGATGTTGCTGTAAAGAAGCTACAAATTTTAAAACATGGATGCTTCACACACATCTTCAACCCGGCAGCACAGCAAGATCTATACAGTCACCACAGTTTCAAGGTGGGCCCCCAAGATTAGTGTCACCAATTCAATATCCGACCAGATGTGAAATACAGTCACAATCTCCCCTTCGGTTCCTGAGTTATGGCGTTGAATAATGGCCAGGAGTCTTTTTGCAGAACACTATGATGTCACAGTGAAGTTGACCTGTGACTTTTTGCATATAAAATGTCGTCACTTTGTCATAATTAGCATATGAATTCTTGAGTTAGTGTTTTGTGAGGTCACAGTGACCTTGACCTTTGACCTTTGACCACCAAATTCTAATCAGTTCATCACTGACTCCAAGTGGATGTTTGTGCCAAATGTAATGAAATTCCCTCCAGGCGTTCCTGAGCTATTGTGTTCACAGGACGGGGACGGACGGATGGACGGACAACCTGGAAACATAATGCCTCTGGCCACGGCTGCTGCCTGCGTGGAGGCGTAAAAACCTGTTCACAGCAAAGTCTGTGGATTATCCAGAGTAACCAGGACCTTATGTCAGCAAAGAAATGTTGCTGTTGAGTTTTTCAAATGTCATTTCTAATGCTTTGAGCACCACAAACAAAATCCCATTTCACCCCATTGTGTTGGGGTGACAGATTAAATCTCGAAGGTGTATTTCTCTAGACCCCCGCACATAAATTGAAAGCTATCTACATTGTTACATACCACCCAGTTAGCTGGAAAACCACTGTAGAAAAGCATCAAGCAGAGGCTCTGGATAAATAGCATCATTTACACAAAGTCCTCTTCCTGAGTGCATCCGGGAATACACAGCCAAAACAAAAGCCAAACCAATTTAGATGTTCACTCAGTGCAACAACACAAACAAAGCAGGAAGCGAGGGTCACAAGGCCAAATCCCTGGTTTGAAGTCCCAGGTCCTTTCCTACAATGAGTGACTGCAAACCTCTTCCAAATTAGGCCATCACCGTGGTAACGCAGGAAAACTGCCAAAAGTTGAAGGGATTGTGGTACGCAGCAGGACCGAGTGATTGAGGTCAATGCAAGAGGTCAGTGTGCCATTTTCAGAGCAAAGCTCCCATTACCTTTGGCAAACAATTTCTAGTCCCTTGGCTACCAATCAAAGTAGTTTGTGAGCCCTTTTGCTTCACACAAAAGTATTTGTGGCTCACTCAGTGTTGAGCTCTTAGAATTTAATTAGTGCTAGTGGGCTTGTGATATTGACACGCCTGTCACATTTTCCCCTGGAAAACTACATCCTGTACTTTACAGGTTTGTTTGAAACCTTTGAGATTCTCCAGGCCCCCTATTGAAAATGGCAAGATATAAAGACTAAGCATTTTTCAGCTGGCCCTTGGTTTTTAAGTGGCCCCTGTGGGATGCTGATGATATATCAGTGGTTGCAGTTATTAAAAAGCCAGAGAGTGGCATTTAGAAATGACATAGGGTCTTGCCACTGGTAGGGCCTTTAGCACCTGGCTAGTTATTTGAGCGTGAGATACATTCTCCTATCTGACAGCTGAGTGAGTGGGAGCTCGTTGTATAATACGGGAGCAGGAAAAAACTTGTAAATATTTCATGGCAGTAGGTCAACAGGATGTTAATGTTGTTTTCCTTTTGTGCCGTGGCCCCCTGGTAAGGTTAGTCAGTGACAGATTAAATGCATTACATACAGTCACTTGTGTTGTTGTGATGTATACTAGTAGCTGCCACATATTAAATTCCGATGAGACCTCAGTGTGCTGGTGGCTTTGAGTAATTTAATAGACACAAAGGAACTCCAGAAACGCATACTGCATGTGGTAGCGTTTCTGCAATACTTTAAACATCTACTTAATTATGCAAAGAAGTATTACGAAGCCCCTTAGATATAATATTCTGATGAGACCTTCTGTGTTCTGGTTGGTTTGAATATTGTGGCAGACCCGAAGGAACTCCAGAAACACACAGAGCATGTCGTTGCTATGACACTTTATTAAAAATCCACTTAAGTATGCAAATAAGTATTACTGAAGCCCTGGATTTCCAGAGCTGATATTAGTTTTTCATTCCCCCTTATCATGTTTTTGCAAGTATTTGTGGGATGTTTGCATGTGTGGTAATGCTGGGCTGAGCTACTTGACCATATTTCTGTTACATGTGAAGCACTTTGGGAATTAATTTGATTGTGACCTTTGATTATTTGAGTGTGATTGTGAAACGAGGGTGGAGGGCTGCGGTGAAGAGTAGCGAATAAAGCGAGATGAATAAAAAACAAACCCTTCATAGAAGGAAACAAGCTTTCAATGTCCGACCAAACCTTTTAATTTTCCGCTTCATTAAGAGCTCCAGTGCTGGTGCTGTGAGCCCAAGGCCAGAGGCCGCTTGAGGCAGAGGCAGACCCTTTAATAGCCTGTTTACAACCAGACTTGGGCAGCGTAGGGAACAAATGGAAGGACTGAGCTTGTGAGCTTGTTAACAATTTAATGGCTGCAGTGACTGATTTAAGGATTTGCATACACACAAAGGTCATATTTGTAAGGTTCTTTACTGGGCAAGACTTAAACCCACATTCACGAGGTTTATGAGCCACACTGATCATTTTCAGGGATGGGTGGTTGTAATGAAGCATAATTGGAAACTGCCGTTCTCCTTTGTGGCCACTTGATAGGTCAGAAATTAGTGTTTGGTACAGCAAACAAAGACAAGTGTGGTGCCAATGTTTTATAATATTGTCAAAACTAATCAATTTGTGCATGTACTAGAATGAAAGCATACAAATGTGCACGAATAACTTAAGTTTGATTCCTGATTTAAAACATATATCATTGTAGATATTTATCATTGCACAGTTATGAACCTGAAACGAACCAAGATGGCAGCTGATGGCACTCTTTTCATGGCATTTCTAGACATTTCTTGCATTGAGTGGAGCTATGAATAATGCAGCTGCAATGCCATCACATTGCTTTTCAACTCACAAACCAGAGCTGATAGTGAAAAAATGTCAGTAAAAATGATGAATTAGGATCTTGTCAGTTAGTTTTCATTTGAAGGAAAAGCCTGACCTTTTTAATTTCGATTGTGGATATAAAAAGACCTGATTTTTTTTTTTTTTTTTTTTTTTTTTTAAGGCAAGTTGAGAGAACGTGGCATACATCAGGTGTCCCCAGTTATTCAAACTGGCTTTCTCATCTTCTGTTCTCTTTTTATACTCTGAAAAACAGGAATGGAGATGGTGACATAATGATTTAAGGGGAGTCTGTGTTTTAGCACCTTAGTGACTTTTGACAGCTCTTTCTTTCTCCCTCTGCCTTCTTTTCTCTCACTTTCAGCTAGACTCTGTCAGACCATGTAATACATGCAAGGTTACACGTTGTCTGGACAAGGACTAAGGGCATACAAAATCAATGGACCTTGACTGAAACAAGTGTGAAGTTGCAGCAGAATGGGAAAACCAGCACCGCCGAGTGTGGCCAAGGCTGCCGCTGCTGTGATGTGAATTTATGTCCAGCGAATGCGTGGGCTGAACCTGCAGACTATAAACAAAAGTGGAAGACCCACTGAGTACTAATACGCTCTGACATCAGATTACATACCTGACCCAGGGCACAACTTGACCAGTGGAGGTGTTTGAAAGGTTGGTACACATGCTACATTACCCTACCAGCAACGACATCTCCTCCTTTCTCATTCCTGTCCAATTCTCTTTATGTTACTCTCATCAGCCTCTGTATCATGAATTAAAAAGGCCAGCTTCAAACATAGCTCTCACATGACCTGGAAGGAGGGCAGGTCACCTACAGAATCATGCTTGTGGCCTTTTTGTTTTTCTGATGTGCTGTTGCTTATGACTGGCTGCATGCCTCCACCAACGCAATTTGGCATTGAACGTCCTTCCATGTCACTGGTCACGACAGGCTTTCCCTGGGCTTTTTCTGCTGCCCGGGGGTGACCCTAATACCAGCTCATACCACCGTGTGGAACTGAGGGCACGTCGCAAGGGCGAGCGTGTGGGGTGCTGGTGGGGATTCTTGCCTGTGGATTGTGGTAGGAGTTCATGAAAGGGATGAAGCATGGCAGGACTAGAAAACGTATCAATTTAGAACTTTAAAGCTTGGAGCAAAAAGTGATGTGAAGAACATATGGGAGAGTTTAGTGTGTAGCAATGTATAAAATATTGAGGAGATGCTTCCTAGAAATCCTGGGATTGTCAGAGAGAACATGATGTATTGTGCACTGGGGAAGTGGTGAAACAGTACAGCAGAGATTTGAAGCAGCTGTACCCTTGGCCTTGGCCCTTGAACCTATCATGCACCAGTGCTCTGTGTGTCTGTCTGTCCACTGCTCTTTCTGCCTCCTGTTGGCTCCCCGAGAGGCTGTAGAGTCCCAGAGGAAAGAAATTCTGACCTCCCCCAGCTGGCTCGCCTTTAGATGGCCCACTGTCAACATCCCCATGCACAGCAGCATTGCCATCTGGAGCACTCTTCCTCTCACTCCCGTCATTGTTTTCTCTTGTGTACTCACACAGATACTGTTTCTTTTTGTTGTTGCAGAAACACACAGGTACGTGCACAAGGATGCACACAATGCAGTGAAAATGCAGTCTAAACCACAGCGGACAGCAGGTTTTCACTGATGCACACCCAAACAACTGGAAGGCAGGCTCATTTGTTTTTGTCTAGAGATGAAAGCTCCACATGTGATAGTATAAAGTCCATGCACAGGACAGTACATATTAATAATGGATATTTATTCTGTTTGATATTCTTTTCATGTGCTCAAAGAGACCATCAGACATTGGAATCATTTCTGTAGTAGCTAGGAGGACAACAGCCTTTTACAGGTCAACGGACATTCATTGTGGTTTTAGCTGTGCCAAGATAATAAAGCTAGATGTAAATAAAACACAACCATCCTTTAGTCTCCTGTAGGACATTGCCACACATTTATATTAGCATATCAAAGGTCAGTGTTGCTGCTTTTCATAATTCCACCAACTCTGCACGGTGACTTATTGTGTTAAGTAGATTTGGACATGCATTTATGCTATAACGTATCTGCACTCAGTCCAAGGTGAGCACCTGTCTTTGTCATATTTTGACATTCAATTTACTGCTCTGGATTTTCATTTTATGCTTACTTTGTCTAATAAAGTGACACTGCCACAGCTCAGAAAAAAGATTTGGTGCATAATACCTTAGATACCCAACTGACTGATATAACTTCCATCAGCCAGACACCCACATGAAAGCAGTGCTTAATCTACTTGTTCTTACATATAGGTCGCTTCATACAGCTTGCCACATTGAATATTGACTACATGATTGAAATTCCAATAATTGCCAATCCCTCATTGTCAGATCCAATGTTCAATCAGGAACAATCACTTGAACACAGCAATGGCCGCATGACTAGTATGCTGGCTATTGTTGTGGTGGGATTTCATCAGGATTCAATAGCCTGTATCTCCAGCGTGTGACCGATGGTGGGACACGACAGGAGGGACAAGTGGAGGAAAGAATAATTACTGGGCCTATTTCCTCCCCAAGTCATTCACGCACCAGCAGGCCCAACAAAAAGGACTCTCCCCCTGCATTGTTATTATGAAATGAAAAATGGGCAGCAGATCAGTACAGTGACAGGCCGTTTGGTGTATTTACCTGTCATTTGTCTCCTTTTGGACAGGAGTGGACACTGTGCAGTTTGAGGCGGTGCGCGCCCACTGATGATATCAGTTTCTGAGCCCATGCTTTGTGGTGTAGATGGATGTGCTGCACTGCAAGTGCTGGGTGTAATCTAGCCACATGCTGGTTGTCGGACACGGAGAGGAACACAGTGTATTTCAGATGTAATACATTTGAAAGCAGGCCTAATTAAAAAGTGAACAGGCACTTGGCAAGCATTGATTGTTTGTGTACCTGCACATTGAGGATAAGGACAAGACCATTCAACTGCAAGGATACTCTGTATTAATTAGTGGGTGGATGCAAAGGCCACATTTGAACATGGAGAAAATGAATTGGCATGTATTGTCACTTCTCCTCCTGCACTTATGTTAGCAGATCAGGTGGACCTCTGCCTGTCTGCTGATATTTGCTGTAAATAATGATTGAATCTTTAGAGGAAGTTACACTGAGCACGCACATCAATACACAACTAAACCAAAACTCTTTTATTAGCTGTTTAGCTTATTAGCTAAAATGGTCAAGTTAAGCCATTTCCAATTTTTGTGTTTACTGGGTCAATTTGCACCAGCTGTCAGGCGTATGAGGACTAATGCTGCATTCATTCCAAATCTGGCAATCCGGCAGAATACGGCGTTCACGTTACAAAGTAATCCACCAGGAATTTGCGCTTGCATGTATGTGATTGGTAACCATGTGATATCGGGTTGCGTTTTGGCAAAAGTTGAGTCTGGTTCAACTTTTCGCCAGATAGTTCTGAGTTATTGAGCTTAAAGGTTTTCAACATCCATTGGCTTAAACGGTGATTACACACTGAAAAGTAATTCCTTTCCAAAAATAACACCACAGTGACATTAATTAGTATTCATGGACTAAGTTGATGTGAATGACTCAGCTTGGACAAAAAAGTGAGACGAGTTCTGTCAGGACTTGTCAGTAAACTTTGTATAAACAGACCATGAAAGACCCTTTACTCTGGGACAGTCTAGACTCCCTATAAGTACACAATATTTACTGTCCTCAATGGCCGCCACGCATTTTACATTCAAGGAAAAAATTTTTTTTACATAAGATGGTCAAACAGTCAGCTTAAAACTTACACATTTACTTATCGTCACATTAAAGCTGACTACTCTTTGGGGTACCGACTGAGAGACCTTTTCCAAAAAATGTCCAGTGTTTCAATTTCTGAGTAAGAAAAAAAAAAACAACCTTTAAGAGCTCTGCAGAGCATTTTGTCAGAAAGTAAGTGATGTGTAAAATTTCAGCTGCAATATAAGTCAAATGGCTGTAGTGACGTTTGAATAATGGACTGTCTATCACTGATTATAATGGCTTTAACTACAATCCATCTTCACCAAATTGACAGAAATATGGAACTGCAGATTTTACTGCAGCTGGACACAACCTTTGGTTTTAGGCACTGTGTTATCAGCAAGATCACTGTTTTACCTACATTGTAGCTGTCAACACACCAATAAATGCTGTTTACTACATCTGCAAGGCAATGTTGGCTTTGGGTGTCCAGTATCTAAGTGTGTGTCTAAACTGTTATTGTGCAGTGTTGAAGTGTTGTTGTTTTTCATCCTCAAACATCTTTGCTAGTGCTAGCCACCATCACCCCTGGGTTTCTCACTGACTGACTGGTTAGAGGCAAGGATGTAGAAGCCTTGGGCCATTTTAGATTGCTGATCAGACCTGGCGGTTTCTACATAAAGGATAACCTGCATCTGTCTGCAAAAGATTTGCTGTCAGAAATAAATTCAGAGCGATCAATCTGCGGCTACACTCAGAGTGGCATACTGCCGTTATTTTCTGGCATTGGCGGGAATGCTAAAGAGGATACTTGTATATGCACAGAAAGGAAAGTCAATTTGCCCCAGCAATTTGCAGAAACAGATCATGCCAGTCAACCAACACAGTGCTGACTTTGATGGCACCAATCACAGCAGCACAGAGATGTGTGCTATGAACTCACTCCTACAAACTCTGTAGTTGGTGCTGTCAGGTTTTCTCTCTCTCCTTTACCTCCTCTGTCAATACACTCCCTGTACGCATCACTGGCATGCTGTCCTGCACTCAGGCCCTCAAAATACAATCATTAAAAAATAAATACAAAATGCCAATGGCAATGAAGCAGGTAGGAGTGGTAGCAGTGTGAGACTTCAGACTGACTCAGACTGACTCATATTTCTGCCCACTGACTGAATACATTTACTCAAAACCACCGCCGACTTTATGGATTCCAGGTATTGATTTTCTTATTTTAAAACTAAATGAACTGTAAAGAAAAAAAAAAGAAAGGAATAATTCTCCTTATCGAGTGGACTGCTTTCCCTTTGTGGTTGACATTAATAAGTTAGTTTGCCATGCATAATTGAAAGCTTTATGATTTCATTAATGGATAGGGTGACTACACAGAATGCTGTAAATGCCTTGACAGTCCATTTTCCAATACTTCCTAAACACACATACAAGCTCTAACAAGTGGAGTCAGCATTATCATGTCATTCTCAGCTGCATATTGGCTCACTAAATTGCAGAAATGTATGTATTTACTTGTATTGCTCTGTAAAGTAGTTATTTTCCCCTGTAGTGTTGTCATGGCGGTACTGGTAAAATGATTTTTTTGGTCTTAGGGCTTCAACTACCACTAGGTCTTTTGGCTAACAGGCCACAACATACACTGAATGCCTGGATAGCCAGCAACAAGAAGGGATGCAGGCCTGACTGGAACCCCAGTGAGCTTAACTCACTTTCCGATTGCCCACCGACTGCTTGGTTGGAGTTGGTGTCAGTAAATTTAGGTTAACAAATAGATGCAGACAGAAAAAAAAATACTTAAAGGATGAGCGTTATCATTCATTGTCCATCATCAACAAAAGTTAAATGACAAATGATAACGTGTTAGTGTGACAGTTTACATTATTGTTATATTCAAAATCGAGGGGATTGCATTTGCGAACCCATGAATCAGTCTTGTCAAGTGTGTACTTTTCTGATGGAGGGACTGTGGGAGGTAACAAGTATACATGATTATTAGAGATGTTTTACATCAGGCGAGTATTGAAAACTGTAACAGGTCACTGATTTGATTAAGTAATACTTCCACTGATGGATAAAATGATGGGTTTGCTGTTGTGGTTTAAAATAACCATCCTGTTTTCTAATCAGGACCAAACTCAGTATTAACCCCTCTCTTAAAACAGTCAGCCTCAATGGTTTTATTTGTGATGTGCTTGAATTAGATTGAAAATGATCATACTTTTAGTTATATTATAGTTGATATCATTTCCATCTCATGCTTTATGAAGGAAACGAGGAGAATGATTGTATCTCTTTTATTGTCAGACATGTCAGAGAAGAAAAGTGTGCATTTTATCTAAGCATGTACTTTTTTTTTGTCTGAAGTTTCTCTCTGTGGATAACTTGTCGTAGCCTTAGCTTGTCCTAATTATTGTATTCTGAACTGCGCAGCCTAGACAGCCACAGGTTCACTTGTGGTGTTTATGCAGGGCCTTCTAAATGATTTTGTTCTGCTTGGCTGCACACTTTAATGAAAGTGTAAATGCTTTTGGAATGGTGGAATCAGCTGAGTTGGGCGGATTAGCACTTCCTTTTTTCCACAGCCTTGATGTTTAATTACCACAAGTTTGTTGTTTTCTTATTCATCTGTTACTTTTTTCTTTCAACTTCTAGACAGCTCACATTTAGCCCAGGGCCTTAGTAATTGGTGTATTTGGGAGGGGGTGAAGGAAAACAACGAGGAAGAGTCTGTCTGGCTTCTGTCTGCCAGACAGAAAATGGGTAAAGGTAGTTTGGGGGCAGCCAGTCGTTTCATAACTGCAACACTTTGGACACAGACATCTCAAATGAAAAGCCTCTGCAAAACACCGCTGAACAGATATTTATATTCAGACTTTTAATTTCTTCTACCTCCTTGTCTGTGCTCTCACCCTCACTCTCATCTTACCTATCATGCATCCTTTTTGCACTCAACACAACACAACACAAAAACAAACACCCACACACAAATTCTTTCTTTTTCTCTCCTGCGACATCAGGTTCTGAATTATCATTACACCCAGCCGGTGGAGTATGTTTAGGTCATTGGTTGGCTTTGACCTGTATTTAGCATTTAAATCAGGCCAGGGTTGGCTGTGATCTCATTACCAGGCCACCTGGCTGTATTTGATGTAAAGCCTGGGCATTAATAAAGATCCCTCAAGGGTTGAAGGAGGGAAAGATGAGGCTTGTCTTGCAGCCCAGGTAATTTACTGCAGCAGAACAAGATGGAGAGACTGTGTTATTATAGACTTGATCGCTTGGCAGGCCGGCTAGTAATTGATCTGTGCTCAGCAGAAGTGCTCGGTGGTGATGGAGGGTGTGGTTGTGGAGGAAGAATTCGATGCAGAATGTAATACATACTGTATAACAGTGAGACAGATCCATAGTTTGAAAACTGAGAGGGCTGGCAAAAGAGGGTTAGACAAGTGAATATTGATTAAAAAATACTCCCTGTGACATACATTTAGCAAATTATATGAGAGGGAAGTTTTTTTTTTTTTTAGGGCTTAACACCTGCTCATAACTGCTGATAACCCTGACAGCAATACAGACATTTGGAGGAAATTGAGCAAGGAACTCAAGCCAGTGCTGTATTGCGGTAGAGAGAAATGGAAAAAAAAAAAAAATCGAAACAGTTTGTTTTTAGCATTTATCTTTCACCTTTTCCTCAAATCTCAAAGGTCATTCCTGCATGGTAAATTGATTGAAATTAATCCCTTAACCTCATCATTAAGAGTGGTGACTACATTTTACTGTTGAAAGGATATGGTTTATTTCCAAATAAGTGTATTATAGCTATTGAACATCAAGCTCTCAGTAGTCATTTAAAAGCTTGTCATGAATCCATTGTTTTGCTTGCTGTAATCAGGCCTCATAGCATGAAGCTTGTCAGTGAAATACAACCCAGGTCACCTCTCTCTCAGTGAATATTTTCCATTTGTCAGTGTAAATTCTACTGTTACCACGCTGTGACATGCAAACAAAGTAATTTAGATGAAGACCGATAAAGACAAAAAAAGATGATACGCTTAGAGAATATGACCGCAAATATTTTCATGTCTCTTTCTGTTTAACCATGGTACAACACCGTAACCTATTTTTGTCATTCTTGTCAGGAAAATGCGAAATGAGCTGATTTTAAAACATCTACCCTGTCCCTCAACACAACAGGGTGATACACTGCGCTCAACAAAAGCACAGATGAATACAAATCCTGAAGGGCTCTCTATTAAATTGCATATCCTGACCACAGCGTCTCTCATGTGCAATGTAATGTCTTTTGCTTTGTGCGTTTGAAGCATTATCTCCACAAGAGACGAAGGGAGCAAATGAATCCTCCCTTAACATTTGCCATAACATTTTTTTTTATCATCTTCATTCAAGAAGGCAGAAATCTCCTAAGCCTGCAGCTGATATCAGAGCGGTGGCACAGCCTGAGTGCAAATCTGGCCAGACAGTCCTTTCTCTCAGCATCTGCAACAAAGCACTATTGATCGTTGTGCTCGAGGGAGTCAAACCTGCAACAAACAGAAAATCTTCTTGAGGCTCATCTGAGCTACTCTAAATAATTTTGCTGTCTTCATCATGGCTGCTTACAGCAGGGTCCATCAGGGAGACCAGAATCAATCAGGCACTGTGGAGGCCTGCTTATTATCTGGCAATAGATTGTCCAGGAGTTATTTCTGGTGCAGTGGAATACAATGAAGTAATTTAATATCTCGGGGTAAAATGGGTGTAAAGGAAGCAGAGTTTGTGATTTAAAAAAAATAACGCTCTACCAAATTATAACAAAGTTGGACTTGGAAGTCTGCAAGCAGTTGGCACCATGCTGCACTGTGGAACACTTCCTGCGTGAATCACAGTGTTTGGATGGAACGAGTAGCAGCAAGGCCATTTGGAGTTAGTCGTGGTGTGGCAGCAGTGTCACTTTGTGTTAGTTTGTGTGTCAGCACAATCGAAAATGTTTTTGGAAATAAATAGAGATGTCTTCTCGCATCAAGTACGGCTATTGCCCTAAATTCAATTCCTACCCCCGTCTTTGTGGTCCACTGGTCCTGCTGAATGTCTGGTGAGGGTGCAAGGAGAGGTGACATCTAGGTCAGTATGAGTGACTCAGACCTATCACAGGAACACAGGAAGTTAGAGAGTAGGAGGTGGAAAATAATTTCGGAACATTCAGGCACAAATACACACAGCCTTCATCACTATTTAATTTATTTCCTTGGGCACGAATGTTCTGTGACTAGAGATGCAACAGAGCAAGGACACAGACTGTAATATAGACCCACTGCTCTGAATTATACTGTACCTAGATTTGTGGCTGTTGCAAAGAAAATAAACAACTCATTATAATATAATTTATTTAATCTTTTTTTTTTTTATTACACAGGCATCTGCTTTTTACAGATTGAATTAAAAACCCTACAGCCTTCTGTAATTGTATGCGTTGACTTAAACTGCCAATGGATGTCACAAGTTACTGTAAGAACAATATTTTGTCTTATTGTTGCAGAAATTAATTAATGATGGGTTTTCTGTTCATCCGCTCTCCCAGTCAGATTGATTATTTTGTGACACTATCCATTAAAGCCACATTAGCTACCATTATGCCAGGCTATTTTCATTGCCAACAATAACACTTGAGCAGAATGCAGTTGGAGAAGAACGCAGGATACAAGCAGTAGGTTGACACATACGGGATTGTTCATCATTAGCTGACATTGTCTACGAGGCACTGGAATATGTCATTCACTAAAGGGCCACGGTACGTCCTTCCCAGTCGAATGGCTTTACATGACAGAGGACATTCCTCTCACATCCTTACATGGTTCTCTATCAACGCTGTCAATAAGAGGAGGGGAACAAAGGAGGAATCGCTAATAACAAAAGACGCGATTCATTTAGTTTAAGTGCAAAACATCCATCCTAAATATCCTCTCCCGCACAGAGGCTTTGATTAAGAGATTCAGTGAAATCGCTTTAAAAGGATAGTGTCGAGAGAAGAAATATAGACCATTTCCCCAGCGCCTGCAATCCTTCTCTCTCTCATTCTCCAGCTGTATGATAGATTAGCAAAATGTGGATGGATGGTCATTACTTGAAGCAAAAAGAATAGATTGAAAATAGTTTCTTTCTGAAGTTGCCAGAGTCAGTAATGATTGGGTAAACCTATCTATTAGGTAGGAAGAAGGCCACAACTCGCACATTGTCTGCATAAATTATTAAATCTGAAAATTGCCATCATATCCAGGAGATTGGCCATTATTTTTGCCAAAGTGTGAAAACACACTATGCTTTTGAGAGGTACTTGTTTTTCTGTCATTTAATTTCAGGTTTTTTTCATTTAAACTTTTACAAACACTAGAATAAGGATTTATATGTATCTGTCTCAGAGTTACATTATAGTAATGGAACCTGGATGTTGGAGCTCTATTTCTCTTCATCTTTCACTATTACAGCCACTGGGTGGTGTTTTATTTTCATAGAAGGCATTATGATTACTCATAACAATGAGAATAATAACTATTACATTTCCAGACTGTAGCTCAGAATGTCTAAAACATCTTTAGCATTGTTCACTCTGCATCTTACTTACTGAAATATGGAACAAATACAGTATGATATACTTGCTGCATATTAGTTTGTAGTACAGCATTGTGTGTTTTCTTTTTAGTCATTTAGTCTACTTCCTTCAAAATGTTTAAAGTAACAGTTTAATGGCCTTAATTCTCCATTATTTCTACATAGATTAAATATAATGACTAGGGATGGGCATGAGTACTTGAGTACTCCATTTGGACGTCAGTATTTGTTTAACGTACAGCGTAAACACATTTTTCTTCTTGCTTTGTAAAAAAAAAAAAAAAAAAACGTAACGTAAAATTGACCCTGTTCTATAAGCTTACAGTTTTTGGATGGGTCGCAGTGATGTAACTGCTATCTATGAATATCTGCACAGATCCATATAGCACTTTTTTTTTTAAATAAAAGGAACATTCAGCATTTTCAGTCAGACATCACTCAATCTAATGTTACAGGCAGAATGGCAACCAGGCATGAGAGTGATGTTTGGAGGTATTTTGACAAAATAAACGAAGTGCAAGCTATGTAACGTTAAACTTGTGTACCCCTATTTCCACTTGGGTGTTCATTTTGGACCCTATTCTTACATCAGATTTTTTTTTTTTTGCGAGTACTCGAGTACTTTATAATAATTTAATGTGAGTGCTCAAATATTGAAATTATTTAAAATGCCCATCCCTAGTAAGGACCTGTTTATGGAGGGAAATATATAGTTAATGGAAAAAAAACCCACATCAGTTGGCTTGCATGAGAGGGTTTCATTGTGTATTTATTGGTATGTTGCTCTTGATGATAAATAACCTGAGCAGTAGGGGTGGGTGAAAAAATCGATTTTTTTATATTGCTTTTTTTATAGAAACAAAACCCATTCAGTTCATTTTCGTGTATCAGGGCCCATGTTAATCAAATAAAAAAACTCACTATAAGCGGTTTCCACTGTACTAAGCATGTTATCAATAATTAGTTGGATGACAGATGCTACAATTATATTCCGTGACCGTCTGCAGCAGCAGCAGCGTCGCAGCAGAGTAGCGGAGTGAGATGTCTGTCCTCCCTCCCGCTCTCTGCTGTAAACACACGTAGCTGTTAGTGAGCAGCTGCTCTGATGTGTCCCCGGATCTCAGTGCCCGTTTTTGGCAGAAACTCTCCTGCTCTCTGCCTGCTCATCCTACTCTTGGATGGTATGTGGGTTACTCTGGTAGCTGCAGCCTCACCGTTACACACATGCTCTCGCTCACTCTCTCTCTCGAACGCACACTCGCCACGCACTGAGCTATTCCTTAAAGGAGCTACGCTACTTGTATAACACATTTTAATTTAGAAAACATCTTCAGGACTTTTTTTTTTTTTTTTTTTTTAAATCCCCAATGCTTAGGCCTGGCGGAGGGTCAAGTCAACTCAGGCCTGGAGGGCCACCGGGCATGCAATACACTGGCGGAAACCCTGAAGCTTACTGTCGTGCATAGTCACCACCCAAAGGCCCATTCTGAGCAGTATGGAATAGTGTGTAATATAGTATAAAGTGAGATGTAGTAGTTATACAACAATATAGTACAGCAGTATAGCATATTATTATTAATAGCCTATAAATACAATAAGGTACAGTATGAGTTTTTTAATAATATTATAGTAGTAATATAATAGTAACATAACAATATTTGATTAATAATAAACAGTATAGTAGTATAATAGTAGTGTAATATAGTAAATAATACAATTAAAATAGTAAATAAAAGTGAGTAGTGAATAGTATAATATAATGGTATAATTTAATAAAATTATTTAAAAATACACACACACACACACAAACAAATATAATAGTATTGTGTATATTGTGCAATTATACTCCAAATACGGAATCAAATATGCGACAGCTAAGTGATGAAGACATTTTGACGAGTTAAAAAAGTGAAGGGCTTGAAAAGCAGCATATATTAATACTAAACAACACAACAGTCTAATACTGTGCAACACTCAGGGGCCATTTGAGATTTCATAAAATTATGGCATTTTTGTCCTCCCTCAGAAAGACGATAAGAAAACAAAGGGAAAAGAAAGGATTCATGGCCTGAGTAAAAGAGAAAAAGAACCTCATTCAAAACAACAAAAAATGCTTTTCGTGAGTTGCCACTCTGTAATTTAAAAGTGTTCAGTTTGGCAATGTGGTGCAGCCTTAGTTTGTGAAAGACACACAACTAATGACAAGAGAGCAAAAAATGATTTTGTCAATTCCAAACTGTGTTTCCCGTGTGTGCTCCCTGAGAAAAACACACCCTCTGAACCAATCTCAGCCTGGACAAACTGATTGTTCAAGGACACTCTGGCGGCTAGCCCCGATGATGACTGGCTAATAAACTGCTCAGCTGTCCTTCACTGTACCTTCAGAAGGAATCATCAACCCTCCTTTGTTTTTCAGTGTAAGCAAGTGGTAGCTCTGATCAAATGATGTGGTTACAGCATCTCTCACAAGCAGGTAGCTCCGGGTCTGAAAAGTGAAGCCAATGCGGAAGTGACTTAAACCTGCATTCTCTCTAATTGCCAGCAGGGGGCGACTCCACTGGCTCCAAAAAGAAGTCCGATTATATGGAAGTCTATGAGAAAATTACCCTACTTCTCACTTGATTTATTGCCTCAGTAAACAGTTTCCTGATGATTGAGTTGAGATGAGTTTATGGACTCAATCACTAGTTTCAAGTCTTCTTCCACACATCATGATGTTCATTTTGTAAATTATGATCCCATTTAGAGTAAAATAGACGATAAAGCAGGGTATGCTTTAGGACGTGGCTACGTTGTGATTGACAAGTCGCTACCATGGTTAGGTAATGTAACCCCAGATTCATGGACTATAGGCGTAGCCATAGCCGTCGCTATTTCAGTGTGTTTTCAGTTCATGAAAGTCTTGTTCAGCATTTGGTTGCACTAAAAGACCCTATAAGGAGTCAGATGTTCAGTTTTTCCGGTAAGTACTTTTTGTTTTAATGGCTTTAAGCTTGTCTTTTGCTAGCGAAAAATAGCATTAGCATTATCACAGTTAACCATGGACTGTAAATACACCATGCTAACCAAGCTAGCAGCTAGCATTAGGGTCAGCTCCACTCTCTCGTCCAAATATGGTCACTTCGGGCTCCAAATATCTAAGATAGCGACGGTCAAAATGCAAACTCAAGGCTTCAAAATGGGAGTCCACAAACCAATGGGCGTCATGGTGGCTGTTTTTTTTTTTTTTTTTTTATTTCTATGATCTGTCACCAAGCTAGCAGAGCACACATACAGGACAGCTTTCTCAAAATCTGTCGAATGAAAAACTCTGATATGTACACAAGGGCATTGTCCACAAGGCCACCAAAGTGGGTTGGTAGGTAGCTATGGTCACAGAGATGTTAACAAAAGGGGATGGAAGCTCTTCAGTTTTCAACAGCAGATAGGGACACGGTCTCATTCTGCCACATTGCCTGAAGTGCTTGGAGAGACACTGCACTGGACCATGAGATGATGGAAAATGGCCTAGAACTGGAATGCGGAAGGATTGTTATTCCAGTCCCCTAAAAAACAAACACACACACACAGACAACACACATGACTTGATACTGATATTTGCTCTTTTCAGACTTTTTTGAAAACACAATTTATAAACTTCTGAAATCCCCACCTGATGCCCTGATTGAATTGAAGAGGAGCTCCAGGTGATCCTGGCTAAATCAATAAGTGCAGATGTATCGCTGAAATTGTATCTGTTCAGAAGTCATCATCATCATCAGGGTGCCATATTGATGATGAACCCCATGACAGACAGGTACCTTCAAAATAAAATGTTCAGTCATTATGATCATGGCAAACCAAGATACCTTAAAGAGAGCACCAAGTAATTTTCTTCATTGAAAGTTGTAAATGGATTTTTCCACAAATATCCATGAGATGTGACACAATAACACAGAGTGACAGGTTAGGTGACCAAGAGATGGCTCCACTAATAGAACTTTTGCTCCATTGACTTGCAGTGCAGAGAGACTGAGGGCAAATGACACAAAGTTGTAGTTATTATTAAAACGTTTGTGGTTGGAACCCCCCAGCGACGTCCCTGGTTGGTAAAGAATTTTTTTTCGTTAGAGGATGTTAAAAAAAAAACTAGGAACAATATTAGAACAGAACTGGGAAAGCACAGTGCCATACATACCATTTTGACACCTGTATGAGTTGAAAAACACAGAACATAAAAGAATTGCAACAGAAACAAAACAGTAGACAGCAAAAACAAGAGAACAGAGCATCATATGAACTTATGGTGTGATGATAAACTCATCATCATACAAACAGAAGCTTCACAATTTTAAAAGACCTCTTTGGTGAAGGGATGTGCCATCTTTCATCACCAAACTGATCAAGTATTCTCCTGCCTCTCAACAAGAACTCCACTCTCTCAATCCAATTCAAAGAGCCCAGGGGAGCTGTGAACCCTTTGGCATGGGGATTGCGGCTGTTCATTATGTCAAAGAGCCTGTCAATCATCTAAAAGCAAATGTTTGCATTAACTGAAAGCATCTGAAACATTAACATAAACAACATCATTTTTCATGTTTCCATGACTTATTAGCCTAATTTCTAAAATATAAAGGATTCACTATTTGCAGCATGGCCAGTAAACTTTAAGAAGAAACAATTATCCATGTAGTATTACCTCAATTAATTCAGCCATTGCTTGACAGTTTTTAAACTATGAATAGCTAAGGTCCTTCAATGTGCGCAGAGCTACTGTCACAGAGTGACTCAGTGTCTGCGCAGCCAGGGACACCTTCATCTTCTGGGAATCAAAATACACATGCTTGTCTGTTACCTTGTTGGCAGCATGCAGTCCATCTTTTGCTTGGACATCATTCAGATGAACAATGTATGTCCAGTTGATCTGGCCAGTGGTGCTGGTTATTGGACTGTAAGCCTGCAACATATTCCGTGCCAGCTTCAACATGTGGCAAGCATCAATCATCACAAACACCCCCTCACCACTCACTGGATGTGCACATTTAAGGGCTCGAGAGGGTTCGCATCGAAAGGAGCCAGCTGAGGTGGTTTGGCCACCTGGTTAGGATGCCTCCTGGACACCTCCCTCTGGAAGTGTTCCAGGCACATCCAACTGATAGGAGACCCCGGGGCAGAACCAAAACATGCTGGAGGGATTGCATATCTCTTCTGGCCTGGGAATGCCTTGGGATCCCCGAGCAGGAGCTGGAGGGCATTCCCGGAGTGAAGGATGGCTTGGTTTCCTTACTAAGTCTGATGCAAATGCAACCTGGTCCCGGATAAGCGGCGGAAAATGGATGAATGGATGGAGCGGGTTTGCCTTTACCTGGCCCCCAAGTTGGTTGCACATTCTAATCTTGGAGGCATGCCCATCCATTGTAACACCACTCTTATGCCACACTCATGTAGTTCCTCCAATGCATGCACAATTAGTCAGATAGTAGGCAATTAGAGCCTTTCCGTGGCCTTGTAGGCCAACCACTATAAAAACAAGAGCCTCAGTTGGCAATATCCATCTCATTCATTCCATCCCCCATATTCACAAATCTAGACATTTTCTGGGTATGAGGATTGTACTGGACATGTTTTTTGATAGCCATGGCATCCAACATCCATATTTAGCTGGATCTTCCTTTTTTCTTCTTTTCAACATCATCCAACATCATCATTTAAGGCCAGGCTTGGCATCCACAGAACTCATCCACCTTTGTAAAATGAAAAAAAGTCCTTATTTAATGTATTTGAACCAGTATTTTTTTAAAAACTGCATGAAGAATACCTTTGCAATGTATGTGAATGTGGGAGGTCAAGATAGAGAGACTCAGATAGTTATATGCTTTTGGACCATGTAGATGGAGAATAAGGGGAAACTCCCTCTGGTCTTTTATGTACTCATGGCTTTGTTTTAACTGAAATTCAGTTAGCACAGACTAATTAGTAAGTGCCCTTGAAATAATAACTAGGAAGTCTAACAAAGATGGGAAAGTGTAAACATAAGATATACATGAAGTTTAAAGTTGTATTTTCATTATTTACCTGAGCTGATATTGAGCATCTTTTTAAGCTCTTCATTAATGAGGTTCTTCCCCATCAGATCCCCTAGAAGACCATGCACTGTGTTCTTTGCCCTCTGTTCTCGGTCCTTTGCGTTTCTCATCTCTTGTGTCCTCAAATTGACTGTTACAACCCACTCACCACTCACCATCTAGGAACTCATGTGACTTAACAGCTACTGGCACATTGGATAGTGTTACCACCTCGTCCTGTGTTTTATGAATCTGAGAAGCTGGAAGGATCCAGTGACTGCTGGGAAAGGTCAGCTGACAACATGGGAAAGACTGTGTGACGGCCTGGAGAGACTGCTGACAGGAGGCAATAGACCCCACTGGGGCTGCCATGGGCCAGCTACCCATGGTGGCAGGCTCTAACGGTTATACAGTCGTTGGAGTCACCCGCCAAATGCTACGGAAATTGAACAAGGAAACACACCCCTGGAGCCTGCGAGAGCGGGGGCGCAAGATGGCTCAACGATTGACAGCACGGGTACCGACCTAGGAATGGAAAAGACTACGAGTAAGAGGACGACACATGGGGCAACCGCAGCAGGGGCAGGTCACACACTCCAGGTCTGCACCTGTGGTTGGGCGAAAGTAACATCCTTCAAGGGGCTGAGAACCCACCAAGGGAAGAAGGGGTGCTTGAGGGGGAAGAGACAAGGGCCTTGCATTGACCTGTACTTCTTAAGAAGCAAGCAGGCGAGTCAGTCAAGTGAAGCACAGCGACCGGATGCAAACCACAGTTCGCAGAGCATCAGCACCCTAGTCACTGAGGGGGGCACAAGCACAGGATTGATGGTGGAAGAGCCCACCCAACCACAGAGGTCTCCCCTGGAGAGAAACATCAGAGGGCACAGACCCGGAGTGAAGTGGCCTAAATCTGCAGAAAAGAGAGAGTGGGAAACAGTCAATAATGATTTGGCTAACATCCTAAAGCAGCAAGTGGGCACAGCGGAGAGGAAACTGGAAAACGTTGGTGATCTTATCTACCAGTATGGAGAAAAGCGGTTTGGGCTGATGGAAAAAAGGAACCACAAAGAAACACCTGCACCAGTCAAATCTAGGAGGCAGCAGGAGATTGACAGGCTGGTCAGAGAGAGGCGTCAACTGAAAAAGCAGTGGAGAAAGGCCTCTGACACTGATAGGGTTGGTCTCTGTCTACTCCAAGATGAAATAAAATCCCGACTGGCAGCCTTGCGAAGAGCAGAGAACTTGAGGAAACATCGAAGGAGGAAGGAACACACAAGAACACGTTTCTACAAGGACCCCTTCAAGTTTGTCAAGGATCTGTTCACCAAGGAAAAAAGTGGAATCCTAAAAACTACAAAGCAAGACCTGGAAAAACATCTAGAAACGGTCCACCACGACGCCAAAAGGCATGAGCAGCTTACTATCCCAAAGGACATCCCGCCCATTCAGGCTCCCGTGTTCCACATGGAGACTGGCCCTCCAAGGTGGAAAGAAGTAGAGAGGATAGTCAAGCAGACAAGAACAGCTTCAGCCCCAGGGCCAAATGGCGTGCCGTATAGGTTTTACAAGAACGCCCCAGATGTCCTCCGCTTTCTGTGGGAGCTGATGAGGATAGTGTGGCAAAAAGGGATAATTCCCAAGGCTTGGCGAAGGGCTGGAGGTGTACTCATCCCCAAAGAGAAGGATGCAGCAGAAATAGACCAATTCCGTCCCATCTGCCTTCTCAATGTGGAGGGAAAAATCTTCTTCCGGGTGATTGCACAAAGGCTCTCTGCCTACCTGGAGAAGAACAAGTTTGTGGATACGTCTATTCAGAAGGCAGGCATTCCAGGGTCCTCTGGCTGTCTGGAGCATGCCAGCATGATCTGGCACCAGATCCAACAGGCAAAGAAGGACAAGCGAGACCTACATGTGACCTTTCTCGACCTGGCAAATGCGTTTGGCTCAATTCCCCACAATCTACTCTGGGAATCGTTCAAGTTCTTCCATGTTCCACCATCAATCACCTCCCTAGTAAAAGCCTATTTTGATGACCTCCAACTGTGCTTCTCAACAGCTGACTTCTCTACTTCCTGGATACGAGTAGAGATAGGCATCATGGCGGGCTGTACAGTTTCACCCCTGGCCTTTACAATGGCCATGGAGGTCATCATCAGGGCCTCAAGGTGGGTGGTGGGTGGCGAGCGAACAAAAAGCGGCATCCGACTACCTCCTATCAGAGCATTCATGGATGACATGACCACTCTGACCACAACTGCAGCATGCACCAGACGGCTACTTGGGAAGCTAGAGGAGAACATCAGTTGGGCTCGAATGAAATTCAAGCCGAAAAAGTCCTGCAGTATCTCTGTGGTCAAAGGAGAGCTGAAGAACGTGAGGTTTCGCATTGGTGAACACCCTATACCAACAGTGTCTGAGCAACCCATCAAGAGCTTGGGAAGATGGTACAATGCAAGCCTCAAGGACAAAGATCAGGTGACGCAGCTAAGAGAGGGCATTAAAAACAACATGGACAAAATCAACAAGACCCTACTACCAGGAAAGCTCAAACTCTGGTGCTTGCAATTTGGACTATTCCCTCGTATAATGTGGCCATTAACAATCTACGAGGTCCCAATAACAACAGTGGAAAAGATGGAGCGTACGGTGACTGCTTATGTGAAGAAATGGCTTGGACTTCCGCGCTGCCTGTCTAACATTGGTCTCTACGGCAAAGGAGTCCTTCAGCTACCCATCACAAGCCTTGTTGAAGAATACAAGTGCTCCAAGGTAAGGCTTCTGATGACCCTGAGGGACTCTAAAGATCAGACCATCAGCAAGGCCACGCCGTCATTGTCAACTGGACGGAAATGGACACCATCTGATGCAGCGCAGCAGGCCATGTCAGCCTTGAGACACACAGACATTGTGGGGCATGTGCAGATGGGAAGAGGAGGCTTTGGGCTTACACCAAGTAAACCATCTTGGCAGAAGGCCTCGACTTCAGAGAAGAGGAAAATGGTGGTAGATGAGGTGCGCCATCAGGAGGAAGCTGGAAGAAATGCCAAGGCTGTGTCTCTTGCCAAACAGGGGCAATGGACTAGGTGGGAGGGTTTAGAGAGGAGGCAGCTTAGCTGGAGGCAGCTCTGGGAGATGGAGGCGAGCACCATCAGCTTCATTATTAGAGCTACATATGATGTCCTACCATCTCCAAAGAACCTCCAGGACTGGTATGGGGAGGACCCAACCTGTGCCCTCTGTCCAGCTCCAGCAACGCTAAGGCACATCTTGACTGGGTGTAAGACCAGCCTTGCACAGGGACGCTACACCTGGAGGCACAACCAGGTCCTCAGAGGTTTGGCGGCAGCTCTGGAGACGAAGAAAAGCGACATCAACTCATCATGCAGGCCAACTTCCAATCCCAGTCGAGTTACAACCTTTATCCGAGAGGGTCAACGAAGGCCAAAACCCCCCCCAACCAAGGCAGCAGGTGGAAGGCTGGTCTTGGCCCAGGATTGGAAGTTGAGCGTTGATATTGGCCAGCAGCTCATATTCCCACCAGAGATTGCAGCCACTTCACTCAGACCTGACATGGTGCTCTGGTCTCCCTCACTAAAATCTGTGAACATCATAGAGCTCACTGTCCCATGGGAGGGTTCAACAGAAGAGGCGTATGAACGCAAGAAGCTGCGCTACACTGAGCTAGCGGCAGAGGCACGACAGCGAGGGTGGAATGCTCAGGTTTTCCCGGTGGAAGTGGGATGCCGAGGTTTTGTGGCCAGGTCGACCATCAGTCTTCTAAAGGACCTCGGTATCGAAGGGCAGGTGCTGCGCCAGACCATTAAATCCGTCTCTGAAGCAGCCGAAAGAGGCAGCCAGTGGATCTGGGCAAAGCGAAAAGATCCCTGCTGGGCTCATAGACCATCCGGACCCACCCACTAATTCCACATACACACGCAGACACGCACACACACACACACACACACACACACACACACACACACACACACACACACACACACGAACACCCTCCCTCCCATCCAGGAGAAGAGGGAACACGGTATGCGGTCAGCTCTGACTCAGGGGATTGGACACCCCTGCCATGCATAGTCCCCCGGACTTGTGATTGGGCATGGGACACAAGCTCAGGCTTGATCACCCTGCAGCTGGCCACCTTTGATGAGGGTGTCTAGTGTTGAAAGGCCGAAACACCCCCTGATTCAAAGGAACACTACTGACGATGTGTCCTCAAATTGACTGTTACAACCCACTCACCACTCACCATCTAGGAACTCATGTGACTTAACAGCTACTGGCACATTGGATAGTGTTACCACCTCGTCCTGTGTTTTATGAATCTCCAGACTCTCCACCCAAGCCAAGGCTTCACTGAGATACAGGCAATGCATAGGAGTGGTCCTAGTAGGAAGAAGGGTAGTAATGTTTCGAGTAATGTTTATATCACATCAGTCACAGCTGTTTGTCTGTGTGTGTGTCAGGGATGCATATTCAACACTAGCATGTTTCACTGGGTGCACATGTGTATATTTGAGGTTGTCTGAAAAGAGTGGCAGAGTAAGAGGGGAGGGGGGTCGGTTGGGGGGTGTGGGGGTGGTAGCGACTGAGAGAGAGGTTTGGATGCTCAGCTGTTTGGGGCATAGCTAGTACAAATACTCACAACATTAGGCAGAGGTTCAGTCTCTTGGAAATGCATAGAATAGTACACTGAGCAGTGTTTCCCCTATAATTGTGCTGGCCTGGCGGGCCGCCAGGCCGATGAGAACCCCTGCCAGGCCAAAAAAATATTTTTTTAATACCAAAAATAACACCAAATACCCATTCATTCGGAAATCAATAGCGTTTGGGGGCGTCTCTGTGCTGCTCCCAAACATGAGTCAACCTCTGTGTTGTTGCCTGGGAAACTCTTGCTAGTGTAGCTCCTTAAGGAATAGGGCAGTGTGTAATGTGTGTGCGTAGTGAGCGAGTGGTTGAACGTGTGTGAGCGGCAGAAAAATGACGGTGAATGCAAGCGGACTAGAGGAAAAGGTTACCAGTAAGCTGTCAATCTAGCAATAAATGTACAGTATAGGCTACAGTGTGTCGGTTAATAAATGCTGCAGCTTCTCTAGACAAAGAAGTCATTTCTGTTGTTTCCTCAACTGCTGGAAAAGTGAAGGGGAGTAGCTCCAAAGTTAGCAACAATGGGTTAGCCTAACCTGACGACGCTGGGGACAGGCCTCAATGAACCAGTCGGGGGTGAAAGTCATACGGCCTGACTGACGTGTTACAGAGGGCCCGGCAGGTAACAACTACACTGGGGCTCACTCCAGGCTATTTAGACTGAGCCAAAGCAATTTTATTTGGATTCACTTGTGTTGAGCTGCAGTTACTAACTTCTGCTCTGTCTGGAATTGGACTTGATGTGGCCGGTTTTTGTGCACTTTTTCTTTTTTTGTTTTCAACTCTTCTCCCAAATTGATCCCAAAATTAATTTACATCCTCCCCGATCCTATTTTTATCGGCCCCGGGATGATGGGATGTCCTTAAGCTTGAGCCCTGGTTATCGCTAACGTTAGCTATTAATAATCTGACTCTAGTGGCCAACTAGTTAGTTCTCAACATAATGTTGTAATGGCCAAATACAACCAAAAACAATTGTTCAGTCTTACCTGTGAAAGGTAATTTCCTGAGATCTGGTTTGGATTGTACAATGGTTTGTACCCCAAACTGCACATGAGTCAGGCATCTTTTTTCCAGTCCAGTCTTCTGAGAGTCATGGCAAATTGCGGTCCAATATAACGGCAACGGTAACATACAATCCAGCGGCCAATGCGGCGTCTTTGTATATATATGTATGAGTGCAGCACCTGGACAGTCTACAGCCTGCACATGTTAGTTATCTTGTAGTTTATCTTTAAAAAAGGCAGCATTTTTTGTATCATTTTTTGATTTAATGACTAACTAATTACCTTTGCGAGACAAATGTGAAGTATATATTTTCTATGCCATCACCCAGAGACTAAGTGTGTGTGGAGCAGTGAACTCCAGCAGTAACAAATGAGACCGGCTGACCAACACACACTGCAGTTATTAAACAACTTAAACCAACTCTGAGGTGAAGAAAATAACTTCACCTCACCTACTCAGCGTCTTGGACAACGATGGCTTTCCCCAGAGCGAACGGTGCAGCACAGAAGCTGCTCTCCACTGCTGGAGACATAACCTTAATAACACAGTGGAGAACTCCCCCTCATTTTGTTATTCTCGTCCAGGCAGGAGACTGTAAGATGCTTTCAAATTAATTAATTCATTAATTAATGCAGTTAACTTTTTAAAATAAAAACTCTGCAGAACATTTATCTTAATTGCCACTTACGTTTCATATTGTATTTCAGTGGAGTAAGGACACCAGTGAATGGTTTGGCACACAGGATACTGGAGCAAAAAATAGCGTCCCTTTTGCAATTCATTCAATCGAGAATTGTTTTGAATGGAGTATCGATTCTGAATTGAATAAATCATGAGATTCCCAAAGATTCACACCCCTACTGAGCAGATGCTTTGTGATTAGTAAATAAAATTGTGATGCCCACAAGATTCAGGTTAAATAAGATGTCAAATGTGATGTTTATATATGTGTGTACTGTGGGTTGGTTTGAATTTATGTGCATGCATTTGCATGTTTTATGGGAGGGTTCAGCAGTATGTAATTGTACTGCATAGGTATCAGTGCATAATATGCATTTAACATATTTGAGGAGAATAAATGAGGAATAACAATGTGCAAGTAATTACATGGTGGGTGGCTCCCTCCCAGCATCTGTCATTTCATTCACTGTGTTGAATATCCTCATGTCTGTTCCATTTCTCACCCTGAACAGAGACTGAGAATTTTAATTTGCATTGTGTCTTGGCCCGGGCTCTCGCGCTCTTTGACAATAAGCCAATAAAATTCAAATTTGGAGACTGTCTAAAGGATATTCAGGAAATGTACATAGAAATCAGAGGCACGAGTCCCTTATGATCAAGCATTAATAACTTTCTGAATGAATTTCCTGGCGTAAATGGCAGCAAGTCACCCAGGGAAATGGGCTCAGTATAGATATTGACATTGCGATCAAAGGAAAATGACAGAGCAAAGATGACAAGCGGAGCAGCTAGAATATAGTGGACAGTGGGCATGTACAGGTTCTTATCACTGCTCACATCCACTGTGGACACAACCTATAACAACCCAATCTTGTTATGTTCTGAAAATGTCAAGATGCTCGCAGGTGTGTGGACGCTACTTGCTGCTGTGACGGAGCTCGCAGGAGGAACTCAAGAAAAAGGATGAACTTATTTTAAGTTTTACAACTGTTGCCACCGCCCAGGCCAAATACATATTGGCCAAACCCACATCCTGAGCTTGTTCTACCCCAGAGCCATGGACCTTGGTCAAGGGCAAACATCAGCGGGGTAAGTTTTTCCGTTATGTGTCTCTGCCCGACCCTCTTCAGTTGAAGAATAAATTCCAGGCTTTGCATTTGCTGGAGGGACTTCCATCTGGGAAGGCGGAAGGCATCCGGGGCGCCTGAAATCCTCCGCTGTCGCCCATCTCAATTGGCCAACATCCCTCCTGTTGGCTCGATCGTGCCCATCCGGGCTGGTTTCTACTGCTACTCCCTCCATGGCTTGCTCCCCACGTCCTGCGGTGGAGTATCCCCCAACGGCTCCTATCCTATCCCTATCCCATGACTGGCTGGTCCACTCGCACCCGTCGGTCTTTGCCTCATGCCTCAGCTGGTGCACGGCCTCCCACCATGCTTGTGATTGGAGGCTCATCATGTAGCTGTTTCTACTGGTAAAACTTTGTTTTCCTGTTTTATGTGGGTACACTCGGAGGAACTCCAGAAAGATTTTTTCTGCCTCGTGGATAGACTGCTGGATTCTGGTAGCAATGCATTATATCTGGCCTGTTGCCTGCAACCTGTTTGTGATGTAAAATTCAGCCAATCCACACCTGGCTCAAAGGCTACTGTAGCAGTAGAGACATTCCCTTTGTTGACAATTTTACTTCTTTTTTAAATTGGACTGAATTCTTAAACTACGATGGCTGTCAACCTAACCGTGCAGGTTCAAATCTTTTATCCATGAACATTGAATTGACTTTACATTCTTTCAAGTTTTTTACCCACAGACTGTCAGAAAACACTCCCTCTAAGCCTTCCCTTTGTTTTTCTTGTTATAAAAACTGCTTAGCCAGTAGTACATGCAATGTCATTACATCCTGTTTTCATTTAATTTTATCCCTAGTGTTTGTATTACCACTCTCAAGTGGCATGGTCAAAATGGTGTAAATACTGGAAATCTAAAGTTAATTCCCTGTGACTCGTTTTATGACCAAGGGCTTGGTTTGAGAAATGGGACTTCTAATCAAATTTTAGTTGATACTCCTCTTGACTTCCTAAACCGCAGAGGTCTTGGATTAATCCACATGAACGTGAGAAGCTTGGTACCAAAACTGGACTCCATTAGAATCTGGGTCCAACAAACCAATCCAGATATCTTGATTCTAACAGAAACCTGGTTGACTGATAAAATTAAGGATGATGTCATTGCACTTGACAGTTACAATACATATAGGGTGGAACGAACCACAAGGGGGGAGGGGTTGTTAATTTTGTGAGAAACTATTTTTTGTCTCCGTGTTACGCTCTGTGTCTCCGCCAAAAGAATTTGAATTGCTAGCTTTAAATGTCTCTCTAAATCCTAAAAATAGTATGGTGGTAACCGTGGCCTATCACCCCGTCTGCTTATCAAAGTGCCTTAGATAAATTGGTAAATTTTATATCTGTGTATGAGGCTTTTGAAGTTTTGTTCATGGGTGACCTTAACCTTGACTGGTTATCTTCTATCTCTGAGGGGCTAAAAAAATCATTGTGTTGAATTAAATTTAACTCAGCTCATTTCTTTACCTACTCAGCCAGACTCCAGAAATCCAGAAAAATCGACCCTTAATCCTAATGAACAAACCACATACATTCACAGCCAGTGGTGTATTTGCACTAGACTTAAGTGATCATTGTCCAATTTTCTGCATTAGAGATTCAGGACAAAAAAAAAAGATTCCATCACATTATTTGACTTTAAACATTTTGTTGAGCAGGCTTTTCTTCATGATTTATTTCTCAGTGATATCACAAGGTGATGTGCTATTACTGACCCTGAATTAGCCCCAAGCCATTTCACAAATGTTTTTAACTCAAATAAACATGCTCTCTTTAAGAAATACAGAGTAAAAAATAGATCTAAACCTTGGTTCTCACCTGAAATCTCAGAGATGTTAAGGTGTAAGGGATGTAGCGTGGGCAAAAGCACGAGGCTCAGTCTTCTACGGATCGGCAGATCTTTGGACAGTTGAGAAACAAATGTGTCAGGGCAATTAGAAATGCTAAGTCATGTTGTTTTGTTGCCTGTCTAATTGTTGTAGTAATCCAGCAAAATTTTAGAAAACAAATAAGGCACTAAATCATGGTCATGCTTGTTCCCTACCCAAGCACCCTTCTCTAGATTCTGTCCTTGTCTCAGAAAAAGAACAAATCTGTGATATTATTACAGACCAGTGTTACTTGTCCAGCTCTGAGGACTGCTCATTTTAGTGAAAATTAGGTTGCAGCTTGTTGGTTACCTTACTACAATGGGAAAGAGGTGTCGTTTGTGTTTTAAGAGCATTTCACTTATGAGGATTGATCATAAGTTCGAATCTGTCAACTTTACCAAAGTGTGTAGCATAGCCTACAAACTGTAGTTTTTCTGTCAACAAACGCATTCATTGTTTACACAACTCACGGTCGAGGCAAAATGTTGCCACACTGGTGACTTCAGGGAAGCAGGAGGAATTTCCCGTTCTGTTGTTTCTCCATCATCTCTGACTCCGGCAGTGGCCATGGTGTCTCGAACAATAATGCAGCTGCAGGCTACCGGTAAGCTACGCTGTGTCATCTTTGCAAACCTACTACTCTGGTTAGATGAAAAATTATATTTTAAAACTCATGTTGAGGAGCTGACTGAAAAGCCTAAATTTAAATTAGATATCTTTTTTTAGAAATAAGCAGTGCCTCTCTTTTAGCAGTAGGTTGCAGATTGTACAGGCAACATTTTTTTTTTATCAGCGCTTGATTATGCAGATGTGATTTACATGCATGCCGCTGCCCATACCCTCCAACCTCTTTCTTGATGCTGTGTATCACAGTTCTTAGATTTATTACAGGTGACAGTTTTAGAGCCCATCATTGTATCCTCTATTTGAAGGTTGCGTGGACATCACTTGCCACTTGAAGAGAACAAAACTGTCTTTTTTTTATTTGTAAAGCCATCCTAAATATCTCGTTTATAAATGCAGAACTGGGAGAAACTGCATTCACCTATTATGCTCCTCATAGGTGGAATAAGCTTCAGGACTCCCTTAAATTAGACAAATTTTTATCCTTTTATATAATGAATGCTTTTGTTTTTCTTAATGTGGCTACTATGTCTTTATTTTACTGTCTTTTTCTTTGTGTTTCTTTTTGTTATATGGCTTGTTTGGTTGTGTACTTGCAGGGCACCATTGTGAATGGGGGCTTTGCTCTCAGTTGGTTTTCCCTGGTTAAAAAAAGTCTGTCTGTCGTGTGTCACTCTGGTGTCTGAAGTCACTATTATTCAGAGATGAATGCAGCTAGGCCACTCCACAAGTAGCTTCACAATAAAAGAGTAAGATGCTGCTCTACAAAATATTGTCTACACACAAAATGTAAGCCACCATTACAATTTCTGTTTACCTTTACAATGGTTTAAGTGGAGGCTATACATTTTTGATTAGTGTTCTGTGATGATGTAAAATCTTTTATGCACCATTAAAACTATAACATTTTCCTTTAACAAATAGACTTGTCATGAATCTCTGATGCATGCGAGTACTTAAACTAATTGTTTTTCTGTGGTGAATAATACCAAAGAGCCATTTATATGAAGAGTGTGTTCATGGTGCTGCTGAGCGCACATGTGGGTCGGGGACTACGGATGACAAATGATGCAGCATTGCAAATTTATTGATGTGTGTGTGATACTGACTTCAGCACTTCAGCACTCGCTGCTACATGGATAAACTTCAGTGCGGCGCTCATGATTGTGAACAGGCTTTGATTTTCAGGCATTACTCTGGATGGTGAAATGACGATAACCAATTTCTTCTCAGACTTTTTGATATTGATGTTTTACATGCTGTGCTCCCCCTTTGAAAGTAATTGATTACTGTTGGCTACAGAGTGTGTGCACATTGTTTAGAAGTGCAAGTACAGAGGGTACTCCTATTTAGGTCGATGATGAGAAATGCTATTTTATAGTTTTATTACATCTTAAAACTCACTAATCTTGCTCTTGTCTAACGTCATCCAACTAATATCCTAAGCGTCTTGGCGCAGTATTATTCTGCAATGGCAGCAAATTAATGCTTATGGAAATGTATAAATTGAAAATTAAGATTTCTCATGGAGCTTTTCTGTTGGATTATATTACTGTGAAAGATTAATGTTTGGAGTTTAAGATGCATCCATCTTTCACACGGCTGCTCCGGGTTAAACTGTTCTGAAACCCTAGGGTTGAAGATGAATATCAATGAGTGAACCACATGATTCTGTACTGATCCTTTGATGTTTTTCAACTGCAAATATTCTCACAAAGTGCAGGCACATGACAGATTTTGATAAATATGACACCCATGACAATTATGAAAATAATAAGGAGATTGTATTTGTGATTATGTCCTGTAGACGCCTAAACAGAATTCCACTGCTAATATTATGTAAATGTCTGCGTGGAATGATTAATGCATTAAATAAGTTGCAACTTTATTTTTATTACTTCCCAAAACTAAGATGTTTCTGTGCAAATATCACAGAGCCTGCTGGCATCGCTATTAGCATCCGCTCAGGAGGCCCATTGGAGGCCTGGCACTCAGTGCCACTTCTTGTAGCGCAGAGGCAGAGATGCCAAGCTGACTTAATTACACCACAACTGGCTGCCGACGTCCTAAACTGCTCTCCACTTTTTGTGTTTCATTTTCATCCACTTGAATTTACACCTCCTTTTCACTCTAACCATCGAAGCACTGGCAGGGTTTTCAAAGCTACATTAAGCGGTATTTTTTATGATAGCATTGCATCAAATGACTCCTTTGAATGTGAAAGGCTGATTCTACTCACAATCAAGAGTCCAGTCTGCAGCCCTGAGCAGCCTTTACCTTTGGTTGAATCCTTACACACCTCAGCGACCCTCCTCTATATAGAGAGGAACTTATCACAGTCACACTCTAACATAACCTAACACCTGACAATGACATTCTCACACAGAATGATACCTAATAATAATTTATACAGAAAGGAACACTTTGCACATTAATCATACCTGCAGAAAGTAACACCTACTGTAATGATCGCTTTCATAATGGAGAGGAACACAATGAAACAGTCCATAGTGCACTTAAGCTCATACACATGGTACTCTGCTGCGGTGGCTCAATGGTTAGAGTAGTGTGCTTATGACATTTATGAGTGTGAAGTGTTTATTGCTTTGATCAACTGAGGTTAAAATATGTGTGTATTTTTTAAACTCACAATACATTACCAATGAACTCAAGGTAGGTAGAAGTACTTATATTCATATTATACTTGTATTACACTTTAAATAGCAAGCCTAAAGATAGGTAAAGTTTACACACACGTACCCAAAAAGACATAAAGGTTTTACTACAACTGAAATTGTTTCTATTTAACACAGAACTGCTTCTTAAGTACAAAGTGTACTGATATGATGCATCAGTCAAAAGTTTGGACACACTTTCCCATTCACTTGAATGAGAAAGTGTGTCCAAACTTTTGACTGACACTGTAAATGTAAAAAATATTCTTGAGCAAGCTTAGTTTTATGGTTACCGGGGCTTAAAGGACAATTCTGGTTTATTAAAACTTCATCTTGGTTTCAGTAATATTGTACTCATCAAAGTAATTACTGAGACCTGGTGACATGCTGCAATGAAGTTTGACCTTTCAAGAAACTTAAGTGGTCAGATGATCAGACAGCTCTTAAAAAAGACAACAGTTGAGCCAGATGATCGAAACCACTTTTTCTGGAGGAAAAACAAAAAATGAGAGCTTGTTTACAACCAATAGTTTGGATAATAATTTTACCTTTTACTTTTGTTTTCTCTTAAGCTTGGTTTATCTGGGGCTTTGTTTAAAACCTGTATGTGCCTGCTTGTGCTTCTTGCTCTTTGGACTGTGTAAATATGTTAGAGTTCCCAGATTTCTGCAGTTAACTTGGTGAGTAAAATGTTATTACCAATCAAAATGATGGACAAAACTGCAAAAATGAAACCCGAGTTAAGTGTGAAATGATCCTTTAAGCAGCTGTAAATATTGCTCATTGGGTATGGTTGATTATGTAGAATCAGCAAGAGATAGCGAGCAGTCACAACTGTATGTTGTTATTGGTATGTTGTGTCAATGACTGAGTGAGTTAGCTTGACTAAGAATATTGTTAACACGCTCAGCTGAACCTTAAATGCACTAAGGGCCATGATAAGTAACGTCATGGGCCATTTACTTTATATGCAGAAAATGAAATCTACATTTAAATCCGTCAAGTTAAAAGGTAGCAGTAATCCTGCTCCCCATGTCTATCTAATTGAACCACAGACAGTAGCACATCTGCTTACAGAGATATCACACGATTCCTATATTTACATTTGTTATCTGTTGCTTTGCACTATAGAATTAATAGCAAAAATTAGGATCCTGCCTCAGGCAGTAAACAAAGAATTAGATATCAGCGCAGTACAGGCCTTCTGTAAAATGTTGTAAAACCTCTTCTGAGAACACAAATGACACAAATTCAATTTGCTTCATCTTGACACATAGGAGACTGTGTGATGCCAAGGTACTATCAGCTAGAATATCATAATTTAGTATTAGCATTAATAAAATTATTTATTTAATATGCTGTGAAGAAAAATCCCATCGGAATGCCTCGGATTGAAGTAAGTAAGAATCCAAGATGTTCTTTTCCCGCTAAACAGTGGCCCTACTTCAGACAGATTCTCATGTAATTTTAAAGGATTCAGCTTAAAATCTGAAACATTAAGGTCATTTAGTACAAAATTGTCGTCAACCTGTGCCCATAGATACAGTTCATGAGTGATTAGCTTCTCCACTAGCCTGAGGGTGAATTCCACCTGAGTGTTCTCTTCTGTGTCTCTTCACATCACTGTCTCAGAGAAAGTTAGCTAATGTCACCAGAGGTTCTTTAATTTCTTATAGAGCTGAACAACCAGGGTAAGTTGGCCAGTGAGGGGCATATTTAACAAGCTGAAAAAAGTTGTCTGTGTCTTAACGTTTCACTGGCCAATCAGATTTTTGTGCCACTTGCTTCCCCTACCGGTGTATTTTATTCATGAAGTCCTGCCTTAGATGTGCAGCATGGATGAAAAATTGACTGCAGCCATTCAAAGTTTCCCCACTTTTATTTTCTGTTTAATTGCAAGTTTACTTTTACCTCATTTCTACCCGTAAAGAAACCCATCAACCAAGAACAAATGCAAAATCAGGCCGTGACCTCACATCACATGAATTGCCAGTCAAATGTTAGCAAACTGCTCCTCTCCTTTTGTATTGATTATATTTAGAAAATTAAATGCACACTTTTAGCCAGTTAGTTATCTCCCCTGTACAACTGATTCATAATGGAAGAGTTTTCTTAATCAAAAGTTTTCAATATGTAAAACTTTTGATTTTTACATAATAATAAACTAAACTAAATAATACATTGTTTTTTTTAAACGTAATTTTTGATGATTTGTTTCACTGCCACAGAATATTTAAAAAATGAAAGTGGTTGGGAAGCAGCAGACTAGACTGCAACTAACTATCTTATTATTTTCATTACCCATCAATTGTTGATATTTTCTTAATTAATCGATTAGTTTTTTGGTATATAAAATGTCAGAAAATTGTGAAAAATGATGACCACCGTTTCCCAAAGCCCAAGATACAACCTTGAAATGTGTTGATTTGTCCCCAGCAACAGTCCACAACCCAAAGATATTCAGTTTACTATCATAAAGGATTAAAGACACAAGAAAATATTCATGTTTAAGAAGCTGCAGCCAGAGAATTTTAGCATTTCTTTCTGAAAAAATGATTAATTGATTTATCAAAATAGTTAGATTAATTTTCTGTCAATCGACTAATCAGTTAATTGACTACTCGTTGCAACTCAACAGCAGACATACAGCTTATTTTCTCCCTGGTGCATTTGGCCGATGAAATATACATTGTTTTTTCTGTCCTGCTAGTCAGTTGAAAATTACGTGAAACAAAGCTCAAATATACTTGATTTCAATCCCGACTGAGCATAGGATTTTTGGGAAAGGGCTGAATTCTGCCCCAATGTTCCCTAGGCTTTCATCTACCAAAATTAGACTTCAGGCGCTCATTTTATCCACAGGCCTCAGTATTTCCTCTGTCTGTATCCTCAACTGACTGAAATCTTTTTTTGTCCTGGCTGTAAATGAGAGAGCTCTTGTGGAGGTGGCCGGAGGGCTTCCTGATTGATTAGAATTCCTCAGAGGGAAAGGAGCTGAGTGGTTCTGAGGCTTGGGGGTTTTGAGTGTGAAACACTGGGTGACACAGGCCATGCAAGTTGCAGCCGAAAATGTACACCTTTAAGATCTTGTTTACTGAAACAAGCACAAAGTGTGCTGATTTGGGTTTTGTTGAGGGAAGCATTTCACTGAAATTCACGAGGGAGCTTTGCAGGTGTCTGTGCAGGTGCTTTTGAATCCACTGAACCAGTGCATTTTTGCACAGAGCCTTGGGACACTCTGATACTAAATTATATACTCAGAAATGGACGTAGCCTAATATAAACATTGCTGACTTATTGTGTTCTTCAGTGTAAGGGAGAGAAAAAATGAATAGATTCTGAGAAATGTAGTGTAATTTACATTAGACTTGTACCTGAGGACAAATAACTGTAGGACAAGCAAAACACTATACGTGACTCAGCCAGGGACAAAAAAGGAATAAATCAGGGACACTTCAAAGCATACATGTTTCAGACAATAGCAGTTCCATCAATGCATAAAGACATCTAAGTGAGTTTAATGATGTTCCTTATACTTATATAAGAGTCCTCAATGGTACGTGCCTCAAAATCGGAAAAAGAGAACACATCTCAGATTCAATGAGCTGCTTCAACGTTTGTCCCATGCTGGCTAGAGGAAGCGCACACAAAATGCCAAACACGATGAAATGGATCCAGTTACTTGCACACAGTGTCAGACTTCAGAAAGATCCTTTTACTGTGCGACTGGGACAGAATATTTCAGAAAGATTCTACAGTCTCATCACTGTATAGAAAAGGCAGTATGCACCCCATTTGTGCACCTTTTGGCTCCTAAATTGTGCAGTCAGCATGACTTTTGATGTGATTATCAGCATTACGGAAATGCTTCAAATACTTCACAATGGGGATTTTTAACCACTCCAACAGCATGGCTCTATGGATTGCAAAGTCTGTACTGTAGGTTGGTCAGTCCATCATTTTAGTGAATCGCCATTAAAATGCCCCTGACTTTTCCTTTAGCACCACCATGAGGTTCACAATTGTGGTTTTGTCTCAGTTGGATGGATTATCATGAAATTTGGTACACAGAATAATATCCCCCTCAGGATGAAGTGTTAACGTCAGTGTTTCCTCGAGGATTTTCAGCAGCAGCAGGGGGAAAGGGTTTTGTTGTACCTCGGTGGTGCGCGCGTGTTGGCAGTTGGAGTGAATGTCAATAGGTAATATAAAAATGTGAAATAAATGAATGTACCTGCTCTTTGATGGCCAGGAAGTTAACATTTTCTTTCTGGAAAAACTTGGACAGTCGAGCAAGATGTGGCAGTACATCAGCCTGCAGATAGACTGCTGCAACAAAGCGGTAGGTGCAACAGAATCCATACAGGCCCTTGGCTTACTGGGTACTTATTGACATCAGTTTCCTCAGCCGAGGCAGCCAAGACTGCACTGAGGTTCCAAAAAGTGATGACTGCCAGGTGCTGAGACAGCCAGCGCCGGTCCTTCACTTGTTGAAAAATATTTCAAGCATGAGATAAAGATTGATAATAACACAAAGTGCATCTGGAGTGCACAATAATGACCAGACTTACTGTTAAAAGTTACAAGTGTGTTTTTTTGTGATCTTACCTTAAGACCTCAAGGCAAAGGACTCTGCTGCAGCTTTCAGAACAGCTGTTCTGTCGGTGCTGTTGTGAAAATAGAGATAGAGCTGTTGCAAGTGGTCCCTGAAGGTAGCCGTATAGGGATGAGGCATCCTTAAGTGCCAGGGCGAGGCGATGGGCAGCACATGCGACTGGCAGCAGTTACAAGAAATGCAGTAACCAATTCATGTTCAGATCTTTGACTGAACAACTCAAAACAAAGACATGCAGTAAAAAAAGAACAACAACCCAATTCACTCTACTTGCTTATGTTGCAAATTCACACCAGTCATTACAGCAGCTCCATCCTAATCCATAGAGCTTTTGGGTTGGAACTTTCTTTTTGCGCAGCATTTACTTTATAGTTGCCACGACAGTAGCTGCTTTTCCATCAGCAAACATCCAACAATGGATTAATTAATTGGTCATAACGATTACTGAGACAGTTTAGTTGTGCTGCAGTGGAAAAAGAAAACTTTTCTGTTCATTGCAAGGAGTCAGGACGCCTGCTGACAGCTGCTTTATGCTGATTGTATATAAAGTAGTTGAAACTAGCTCCACCTCCAGCAGCTACAACAGTAACATGCTGCTTACACACTGATGCTTCAGTATTAATCTAATGGCATTGTTGGTCATTGGAATACATGATATGGTGTAATACTGAACACTCACCATGATCAGTGTGGTACAGCCATGGGTGGCACTTTGTCTTGTCTACCCATTTAGGGTCCCAGCCTGATAGTCTGTGCTTAGTCTTCGTTTTCTCTCCTCTCTGCTCTCCTCCTTCGCTCTCTTCTCCACTCTCATCTCTTTCTGCCCTCTCTCTCCTGCTCCACTCTGCTCTCCTGCTCCACTCGCCTCCACTACTCCTGTCTGCTTGTCTATTAAGGTTACATTTGAGAATGAATGTTAGATAATTCTCTCACATCACAAATATTTGATCACGCAACCAGTATGAACATTAAATATTGTAGTAGCCACCACTAACGTTACATATTTTAGAACTAGAAGGCATTTCTTTCCCTGCAAAACTTTGGGACATACCCAACTGAAATAACGTTACCTGACTATCTTCCTCATCAACATCAGGCACCTTTCTCTTCTTGGAGAAATATTTTAACAAACTCATCTGAAAATCTGGAATATTTTAATACATAGCTTATATAAACATCGTTGGCAATTATTTTACTGATGTAAAATAATTTTATATCCCCTTTGGTTCATGACCAAATACCTGCAAAACTAATGGCATTCCCATTAGCTTCAGTTGTACCTAATGTATTGCACTAATTAGCAAATGTTAGCATGCTAATAAGCTAAACTGAGAAAGTGTTCATAGTAAACATGCCTGCTAAACATCAGCATGTTAACATACTCATTGTGATATTAAGATATAAGATATTTGTATGCAGACTGTCGCATTTAGCTCAAAGCTAAATAGGGCGGCAACCAACGATTATTTTCATTATCGACTAATCTGTAATTAACCTTCTCGATTAATCGATTAGTCTCTTGGTCTATAAAATGTCAGAAAATGCCCAAGGTGACGTCCTCAAATGTTGTTTTGTGTCAATCAACAGTCCATAACCCAAAGATATTCAGTTTACTATCATAGAGGACTAAAGAAAACAGAAAATATTCACATTTAAGAAGCTGGAACAACAGTTTTTGAATTTCTTATCTTAACAAAATTACTTAATAACAAAAAAAGATAAATCGATTATCAAAATAGCTATTAATTTTCTGTCGATCGACTAATCGTTGTAGCTCTAAAGCTAAATGAGCTAAGTGTGAACACTTCATTTTCTACAGTGTTAAGGGTGTAAAGTAAGGATGAGGAAACCAGAGTTACAAGCACAAGCGTCTTAGCACAGGCAGCCAGAAATTCCCAGTCAGCTAATATCATTCTGATTCTGACAAACTGGTGGTCCCTCAGGCAATAATCTGTCACTGAAGGCATTAACCCGAAGTGGACATTGATACCAAGCCAAAGAGAAAATCTTTGAGTACATAAACTGTGACAGCAATTCTGGCCATGTTCACTGATGCTTGTGTGAACCATCTTATAGAGGTTCACTTTGCGTTGCAGCACTTAATATTGGTGGCTGGACAAATGACATCATGTCAAATAATGAGGAAGAGCTACTGTACAGGACAATCCATAGCTAATTAGAGCAGCTGGCTTTTAAGCCAGACAGTTTGACGAGGACATCAAGAAAACATGTACGCCGTGTGTCGATACTGTTTATGTTGCTCCTGCTTGCACTCTCACACTGTGCTCAGCAATATTGGATGGTTTTCATTACCCATAAATTGGACTGAGTGGACAATGAATGAAAGCCACATTGCGGTTAGGGTTGGAGGCTTCACCTTATCTGTGGCCAAAATGATTAAAGTAAAAGCAACTCACTGTAAAATATTTCATTGGTGGAACGTTTGCTGCTCACTGATCAGCTGAAAAATTATGTAATTTCTATATCAGCCAATAAAGACCGCATGTTGGGTCTGACCTTAATTTAGTTTTCATCCTCATGAGGTCGACATGATGATTTCATGCTATGCTATAGATTAACCACTTGTTAGTCATGTTCATTAAAGTGATATTTGTGTTATTTATTGGTATCAACTTGAGTGATGGATATAAGTGCTGTGAAGGAACAGAGAGCTTCATTATTTTAAGGAATTGGCTAATTGAATTTAGCTCTTATATAACCCTTATCAATATATATATAATGAGCCTCTAATGCTCTGCCTGTAAAATCACACTGATCAATGTTGACATTTTCTCGGCTGTGCTTTGATTAGCCTGTGGAGAGCGGCTTCATCATGAATATACCCGAGCAGACAGTAACATCATCTCTAATATTAATGTGTTTTTGATTTGATAGCTGTAATACGTTTCAAGCACTGTGAAATATTTTGACAGGTCTCAGAATTGTATTACTACTCTGTTGCCTGGGGTTAAATTCAGAGGCTGTAAAGCAATTCAGTCTATGCTATGAAAATTCACATTTTCTCACCAGGTTACACACTCTCTCTTCTTTAAAAGCGTCTCTCTCATTAAACCCTAATTTTCCTCAGCCACATCCTGTTAGCTGTGTGCTCGCAGTCCTCAAACAGAAAGGAGATGTTAATTATTACAGATGAATTCCGTCTTAAATTAATCATTAATGTTGTTTTACACTTCAGTGAAATTGGACTTAAATGAAGACATATGGAGTGTTCCTATCCCAAAATGATAATATCCACCTGAAAAACAGAGGTGGAGATTAAAAAAGAAATATTTTTGATGATAGTTAATTACTTGCGACTGGCTGTTGTTAAAGTATCATCGTAAAAACTTTAAAAATCTACTGTATGTGTGAGTGAAATCATTTGTGTTTAATATCAGGCTAACTCATGATAGTACTGATTTGTATATTTGTTGTGTATTTCATATCGAGAACACTACACTCTGTTTTCTCAGCCATTAAAGTGACCAGATCACTTAGATTAACATTCCTGTTGGGTAATTTCGGTATTAAAATGCAAATATCTTCATTTTCCACAGTGACACTGGTCACAATGTGTCTTGAATATCTTTTTTGAGTGCTGCATGAAGTGCTGATGGAGATTTCACAGACAATGAAATCATCATGTAATCATGTTTGCAAGGTCTGTGGCACGTTGAACTTTCACACGTAGAAGCACCTTTGTCAAAAGCAGAACCCATGAAAAGGAAAAATGAAAATGCAGGAGGAAGTCCAAGTGGACTGACCTTGAGCTAATGATGCTTTTATCGGTGAAGGGAAGAAATAACAAGCATAGCTGACCAGCTTTCTACATCATAGATATTTCTGTCTTTTTGCCAGTCTGGTTGCCTGTTTTTCTTTTTTCTTTTTTTTCTTTTTTCAAGGCCATGAGAGGAGAAGGCGAAGCTTTGAAGGACACTGTTGAGAACTTGGGCCCCAGTGCAAAGTGCTCCATCTGTTTAATTTTTCCAGTTCCAAACTGAAGTGGGTTTCCTCTCCTCACCCATTGGTGTGAGATTCGTAACTATCGATTCTGGCAGCTAGGCAGCTCCCGTAATTAAAAAATTCTATGTGGAAGATGGTAAACACTGCTCAAAGCCAACTGTGGCAGGGCTCTTCATCCTTAATGAGATTTCAGTGGAAAGCTAAGCAACCAACCCGAAGAATCAATAGTTTCTCTCTCTTTCTCTCTCAAATACTTTTGATAATCTTCTCTAAGGCCTTGATCAATTTCGACTGATGCAACTCATTAATAATACTTGTCCAGGCCCACTAAGACTATGTTTAAGTCTTTGAAAAGGATCAGAAAAAGTGACTTCGTTATATTACATTCCTTAGTCTTGGCACCCTGCGAGCTTTATCTCTTCTGCAAGAATGAAATAATCATTCATGTGAGGTTACTGTACTACCTAGAGAGGTGGACAGGATCAATCTGTGGAAACTACAGTAGAATGCATCACCCAGCATGTGCTTGACAGTGTAGCTGTAATCTCATTAAATCTTCAGTCTTTATTAACATCTTGTTTCATACTGTTATGTTCTGTCTACGGGAGGAGCAAAATCAATAAACCATTTACTTCATTTTGTAGTTCACAACAGCAAATCTGCACACCGCTCCCTCAGCTGTGACCTCAAAACCCAACTGTACTCTTACATTAAAGAGGCTTTGTGAATTTAGCAAAGCAGTGCACTTACTACCATAGGCACCTTGTATCTATTTCCAGCCCATAGATGTATGCCAACAACGTAGTATGGCAGAATCACACGGAGAAGATGGGAGGAAAGTGTGCCAGCATCGCCTTAATGAGCTGATCACTCTTCTGCATTTACCTGTGTGACTGACATTAGCTCTGCAGGCAGCCTCCTCATCATGATAAACAGCCCAGTAAATGTGGAAGAGCCAGGATAAAAAAATACATTTATCATCTTTCTAGGCCATTACATCTGTCAAACTTACCCTAAAATAAAGATTGTGACACTGGGATTGCTTTTCATTATTTGACTCTCCTTCCTGCGCCAGGTGCATTTTATAACAAGGTGAGGAACGTTTAATATCTCTAGCACCCGTAATTGATGAGCATTCTCATATTTCTTTAACAATGAAAACAAAACTCACTCATTTTCTTGTGGGTGAGACATAATTTCCCCGAGGTTAAAATGCAATGGACATGAGAATTCAAGTTAATTTAATTTACAGGCCTCGAAATGAGCTTCAGCATGACAACATGCATTTATTACAGCAGAGTGGTGAGGGAATTTTTACCAGGATAAAAAAGAATGTGACATTGCATATTCCTGCATGCTATATTTAAGCCTAAGCATGTATAATATATCACACAGAATTTGCATAGTATTTGTACGGGCGCAACTGTGCAATAAATTGAAAAAAGTGACGGAGGAACAACAGTAGACCTTTAGGCTCCGAGGCAAAGTGTGGAAAAAGTACAGCAGCCCAAGCAGCCCACAGCTGGAGATAATATTGTCAGTAATTACTCCTATCCCTACTGGGCAGAGGACCTCAGTGTTGTCTGTTTCTCTATCATATCTGGGCCAGCCGCTCATCTCATTCCAGGCTGCATCGGCTCTGTCAAGCATCAGCGAGGAGGGGGAGGCATTAGTGGACCCTGGAGAGGAGCGGGATGAGGTGATAAGAACATCACAGGGAATCTGCCTCATTTTAATGCTACACACTGCCGAAAGTTGGGCTTCTCATCTATATAAACAAGAGGTGTGCAGTGCTTTCTTGTGTGTATGTGTGAAAGGAAAAAAACAGTGTGCGAATGTGTTTCTGTTACTTTATTCCTATTTACACAATTTTGGGCAATTTGTCACCTGTATTTCAACATCACAGTAATAGGGCATGCATAGGATCGTGCTCATAGGCATATAATACTGTATCCTGCTACGCAACAGAACTGTCACTAAAATGTCACTAAAAGCTGCTGTTAACAGATGTTGGTGAAATTGCTTGACATTGTATCATACAAAACTCTCAGTAATTTCCTATAACAAGATTTAAAAGGCAAGTAGTTGAGTAATAAACCATGACAGGCCATAATTTATGGTTGTGTAAGTATTTAATTGACATTAGGGAAGAATCAGGGCTGTTTAGCTTTATAAAACCACTTAAACACTCCAATGTTTTAAAATAAAAGTAATAAAGAATAATGTTCAATAAGCCGTTTTAATTATATACTGTATATTTTAATTATATACTGCCATTATCATACAAGCCACTAGGAAAATGTGAAATATTGTGAGTCTGCGGAAATGGGAATGGGGAAATGATTGAACATGGGTTAGGACCAAGAATAAAACAGGACTAATAGCCTACAGCCGTGCTCTACTTTGTCAATGACAGAATAACTGTGCTTAACATGCTGATGTGAAGCATGTGTTTACTGCGTTTCGTGTGTTAGCACTAATTAGCACCAAACACAAAAAAACTTAGGGATGATCAAAGTCATTTGGATTCATTCCACTAGAAGAATAGTCAGGTGGTCACCAAAATGATAACAATTCATCCAGTTAAAAGAGTCTGGATCAAAGTGGTGGACCAACTGGTCGACAGACCATCATTGCCATCCCTGGAGCCACGCTGCTAGCATGACTAAAAAGTAAGAAGTTGAAAAATAAGATCCAGTAAAAGAATAACTAACAGAGTAAAAATATTTATTTTAATGTCTGACTAATTATGTAATTATGTTTTATTTAGTAACACTTATGCCATGTCACTTTGTGGGCTCCATACAGTAAGTTTCAGCATCATAACAGCAAACTATTCTATAAACATTCCCCAAACTTCATGCAGTAAATGTAACATCTGGCAGGCAGCTCAATTTAGCAGCACCAATTATATAGAGAGCACCATTTGAAACTGATGGACTGAATTTGGCTGATGAACAGGTCCTTATTTGTGTACAACTGTAACTTGTGTCCAGTAGCAGCTGTATGGTTTCACCTACAGTACCAGTCAAATGTTTGGACACACCTTTCCCATTCACTTGAATGAGAAAGTGTGTCCAAACTTTTGACTGGTACTGTAGATGAATGTGCGCTTAGGAATCTGATATAAACCTAACTGACTTTTCCATTAAAATTTTAATTGGCACCTGACAACATCCCACTACTTAACCTCTTGTCATGTCCTTCATTATGGTAGGTACTTCAGTACTTAAAATTTTATATCTGAAGTTAATGAAAGCTTGTGGATCTTGCATATACAGCATATCCTCTGTACTGTAGTTATACTTACAGTGGTTCCTCATTGCTCAGTCAGATGAGGATGAAGAGGTTATTCCATTTGGGATTAGCTCAGTATTACCCTACGTGGCTTGATAAGCACCACCTAGAATCTTTGGTAGCCCTTCCTTTTACAGTCCCCTAATTACTAAATATTTCCCGGTAAATATATGGTAAATTATAGTATATTATTGGGTAATTACCACTGGTAAGAAGTAGGTAAATACAGAGAAACTACAGCTGAAATACTAAGAAAAACCTCCACTTTTACCCATCGATTCAACTGAGTACCGTGTAGTTGTGACCGTTTTAGCTTGGTAATAACGCAGATATAATTGCATACTTCTTGGAAAGTAAGATACTAATTTCCAATAAATTACTCTTCTTATATAGTTACTGTTTATGGCTACACCGATTTTATAAAGGGTTTATTAGATTTACTTTATATTTACCTGGTAACAACCTTTTGTAATAGATTATTCCATTGTCTGTGCAGTTAACAGGAACTTCCACAACATTACTAAGTAAAACAGGACAATTTACTCAGTAAGTAAGCTGAAACTGTACTGTAAAAGGAAGCAATGTTTAATCACATGGTATTACAAAGTCCTTACCATATCCTTTCATCATAATGGATGGTTTCCTTTCCCATGCAATATAGACAAACTTGTACCATAAGTTCCATAGTGTTACTAACTAAAACATGACATTTTATTGGCAAAGTAAGCAATGCTTAATGACATGGTAGATACATTGTACTAAAAAAGTGTGCCTGTGATATCACGTTTATTTTATGATCCTTATAATACAATGTAACAATATGTACCAGCACAAAGCTTAAATTGCAGTTACCATGTAAATATATAAATATTATACACTTAATAGAAACTGGGTTCAAAGAGACAGCTCCCTACTGTAGCACTTGTATTCAATTTAGGCTGTGATGCTATTTTGTTTACCTGGGCTCTGAGGAGTAAAAATGAAAAGATCGAGTGGTTAATGAAACAGTTGGCAGGTTTATTACAGCGCATTCAACATTTCTCTTACAATTTACGAAAATTGAAAAAAAAAAAAAAACTCACAATGAAAAGAGCTCTTGTACCCAAAAATAAAATGAAATAAAATAAAATGTCCTTAGTGTCTCTTTTTTCCCCCTTAAAAGTCTCTCTATCTGGGTAGGATAAATTGGTGTGTGATGATTATTCCTTATCTGGCAATTTTCTGCAAATCCACTGTGTCAGTCCTGTAGAATGGGATCTGAAGCAGCTGGCCGCTTCCAGGTTTCCCTCAGAATGTTTCACCACTGGGACTGGCTGGCCATCACGTTCCAGCAAAGAGTTAACTCCAAGCTACAAATCCGGGGTCATCAAAAAACCAATCTGCACGTACAGTACAGAATAAATGAGATAAATCATCATACAGCCTACTTTCAAATGAGATCTCATCCACTTCCTCAAAATTCAATTTCACATCCCTATTGTCAAGGGACTTTTCCTATAATTTCATAGTACTAGTGTAGTGCCCGTTCAAAATGTGCCCGGCCAACGCATAGAAGTTGATGCGAGGTGTTAATGAGTATATACACCAACAACATTAAAGAAACATTCTATTATACACGGATGTTATAAATAATAATTACGTGTTCACAACATCAGATATTAGCTGTGCAAAACCGACTTCTACACGGAGTGTTGCATTATGAGTCGTTTGTAGCATTAATGTTGCTAGGCTAGCGTGTGTCTTAAAGTCTGTTTATAGTGAGTGTGTTAGAGTCAGTCAGCCCTAAGAGTGTTTCGTTTGTCCAGTTTAACCTGCAGGAGTTTCTGAAGGCTCGTGTAACGTGTTTTTCTGCCACGCAGGAAATAAATTCGTGACGAGTGAAAACGAGTCCAAAATGTCTTTAATGTATTTACTGCAGAAACGGAATATATCAAGCTGCCAAATACCACTGTCACAGATGATAAGGAGCTCAAAAAGACAAACAAGCAGTCTTATAAATGCTAACTGCCGGAGAAAATAATTTTTGACCGCTTCCAACAGCCTGGCAGAAGACTGTGAGTATGTAACTATACTATGATGTAAATTATATTCAAAGAGTAAAGTTATTTTTCCAAAAACAGCTGTTGGAAAAGGGGGGGTCGTGTTATAACCAGGGTCGCCTTATATTTGTATTATTCGTACCTGTACTTAGTTGAGTTGATGGGTAAGAGTGGATGTTTTTCTTTAGTATTTCAACTGTAGTTTCTCTTCTTCTACTCATTACCAGTGGTAATTACCCAATAATATATTATAATTTACCATATATTTACCGGGTAAATACTTAGTAAATAGGGGATTGTAAAAGGAAGGGTTAATCTTTTTCAATCTCTGTGGCAGCTGATCTTTAAATTAATGAATAAATTAATTCATAAAAGACTAAAATATTTCCTAGCAAGTCAAAATTTGAAGAGCAGATTATTAAAAAAACTATCTGAAAACAGATAGTTTTGTTTTTTTTTCAGAATAGCTGAAAACAGATTGATTTCTCCAGTGTGAAAACTATTGCTTTTTTTGGGTCCTTCAGTGCACTCAGGCCTAGGGGAGTAGGAGTAGAAGGCGGAGTAGTCACCTTGATATCTTGTAGGGCAGCGGTGTTCCATACATCCTGGACCTTTTTTCTTCTAAAGTCAAACTTTCTAGAGAACACTCTATCAGATAATTAATCCAGGCTTTAACAGATGTCCTGAAGCTTATGTTGTCAATAGGGTAATTGCAACTCGATGATCAAGCAGTGGGATATGTTGTTTTCTGAAGCTAATGTAGCATATACATAAAAGAATATTATATAATTTTACCATGTGGTGGAAAAACATATAAGGGAGAAAGGCGATATTTACAGCTCTTCTGTACCTGATTAGTAATAGAATGTCGAGGGTTGGGGAAGGGGTTGATATCAGAGGTGTTTGCTCCATTGGCTTGAGCATGTGAGTAAATCGATGCATTGACACCGGGGTAGTTCTTGCATCATCAGTCAGCCAGCCCATCTCATCACACTGTTTATTCAACCACAGTACACAATAACAACCTTCATGCTAGGCCAAGCCTCTTCCTATAATTGCTCAGACATATAGGACCAAGATATAGGCACCTGAAGAAGCTCGTACAGAAGAGCAGGTGGATGCTCCAGAGCAGGTACTGTAAATGTATCCTCACAAAGCTGCGAATGAGCAGATAATGGGCTCATATGCATAATACTGACAAGGGGGTTAGATTGTACTCTTCCTGCTCAGTGACAGCATGTTGTTATCCATTAAGTAGAACCTTGGATTCAGGTGAAATTAGTCAGTGCTTCTTGTTTAAAGGGCATAGGGCATGCTGAATATATTAAGCATTGCTTTATACACCTTATTAATGTAGCACTTTTCCTAGGCCTTACAAAATTACCTACATTGTTTTTTTTTTTTCCCCCCAGACACAAAGTGACTGACAAATGAGCATGCCAACTCTTAACACTAGTGGAAATCTAAGTGAAATATCTTATTCAAGTGAGAACGTATGTGTAAAATACAATTTTTGAAATACAGTTGGTTTGTGTATTTGTGCTCTCCAAAGATGATATTTGGTCCATTAATAACGCCAGGTTCAGTAGATGACATGGCCATTACAGAGACTCAGAAGTGTCAAACACCATCATTACATTGGAAAGGTGAGATTAATATAGACAGTGAGATAAGTTTAATGGGTAGTAGTTTTCCCAAAGGGAGAACATGTGACATAAAGTCAAGCAGGTTGACATATGAAGACCAATTACAGGCTCTGTACTGCCTGATACTCGCTGTGTTGCACCTTCCATAATTCTGGAGTGAAGATCCACTGCTATTAATACTGCACTTCCTGCTGTACAGCAAAGGACATCACTGCCTCAAATTGACAGAGGCACACAAAGGCCAGCAATCAAAAGCCCTTATACTGTAATGAGGCAGAAATATTAAACAGTACATCCTTGCCTTTGATCCATGGTACCACCTTTGGGTATGATAATAAGTCGGATGCTAATGTGTGAAGTGCTAACAATAGAGACTAACTGCTCTGGATAGGGGCTGAATATGAATTCAGGATCTGGTCACACAAACTTTCAGAGCATTCAATCAGATCTGAGAGACAGCAGGCCCTCGAAGCGCTGTGATGGTTGAGGAACCCTTGGATGATTTGACTGATTTGTAGTCTGCCATTGGGGGGAAAAATAATCAAGCCAACAAGGAACCAGCTATGAGTAATGAAATGTGTTTTTCAGTTGGGTAAATACACAAATTCATTGCCAACCCAGGGATGAATCTTGACATACATGAGGAACACTGCTAATGAACCAAACAAAAATTTTGGATACATGCAAATATCAAAAGCTGCTGTTGTCAGCCTCTATCATCTTTTCAGCACACTGAGCACAACAAAACAACAACAAATCATTTGCCACTGTACTTTAAGGCTACAAAGAGAGCCAAATGATTGTGTTTGAAAAGCAGGCTGCTTGTTAAGTTTGCGAGCTGCACATTTCAGTGCTCAGGCTTATAAAATAATGTGTTATAGAGCAGTGCAACATACTCTTGTACTCAGTTATTTACAATGAGATGAAATGCAATTGGCTGCTAGGATGCCAGCTTGAATGGCGATACTGGTTTTCAGTAAAGTGCCTAATCCAGAAGGTAAAGCAGTCAGAAAGCCTGACAGAAATGCACAAATATCAGCTGCAACATGATTAAGCATCATCCCCTTATTTTCAAAAGCCAGCTCAATCTGATTGACCAGTGCTTCTTTTTATTTGGGTACACACAGTAGGTCCTTTGATCTTTCACTCAGCACTGTGTAGAGCCTTCAGTGAGAGGGAAAAGTAAAACCTAAAGGATGGTGGAAAGAAGAAAACCGACTGAAAGTCCGCGCTTGACACTTCAACAATTCTCAATGTAGAAATGTCCTAGCAGAGAGCTAATTAGATAATTAAAAGTGTTCAGAATGCCTGTCTGTTTTGGGACAGGCACTCTGAATGACACACAAGCCAAAACACATGATTCCTCATTTTGCTGCTTAATTCTCTGGCAATATTTTGGATTTACTGTTTGTTTGATGTTGGATTTGTGTGCAAATTGACTGTCTAAACTGCCTAACTGTTGGATTACCTGCTTTTGGATCACCTGAAATTGAGATTATATCAGTTTGCTTTGCTAGAGCTACAGAACAGCTGTTAGCTATGGACAAACCATCAGGTTTTATGGCGGTCAGCTGTTTGCTGCTACCAAGATCAAGTACTACCAGTTAGCTAGCTTTCCTATGATTTCCTGATGTTACCTTTAGGCTATTGTACCCCTATCTTGTACTGGCTATGCCTCCACTGGAATGCTAAACCTTCACACTACCCCAGAAGGTTCAGCTCACTTCTTCAATTCACAGGCTGCATTACCGGCCCAGATTTCTGACAATGACATCATCTGATGCTCGCTTGGCTTGTTACCACCATCCAACACTGTAATCTCTGGTTACTGTGAAATCTCCATCAGCCCTGAGGATCTCTGACCCAGGCCAGGAGCTAAACCCAAGCAACTGGATTGTTCTACACCCCCTGCTCCCTGGTTGGCTGTTTCTGGGAGTTCTAACAATCCGATTCCCCGTGGAAATGGCACCAGAGCTTTAACAGAGCTGCCCTCCCCAGGGTCTAATGACTGGCATACGGTGGGTGAGCGCTTCTTTCTTCCATGACTCCTCAGTCTGTTGTCAGCAACAGAATTCCACCCCTTTGGTCTTGAACCATGTCCCTGCATTAAGAAGTAACTCAATGGTAAAACATATATGGTATTAAAACATTGCTGCACTAACCTGGTCTGTTGCACTTATGATAACACCCAACACTATGCACCATTGTGCACTATTGTGCAGTGTTGCATCACTCTGGGATGCTGGGAGTAAGGATGTTGATTGTATGTTGCGGCGAGGCGAAAATTGTCAAATCTAAAATAGCTGCACATTATAGAAATAATACTAACTGAGCATGCACCCTTATTTCTTTTTTTATTCTAATGCACCACCTTTTTTATTTGCTGCAAAGGTCGAATGTGCTATTGGTACTGTTGGCTCTTCTCTGGAGAGAAATCCTCACATTACAGGATTTGTTCAGGGCTTGTGCTGATGTCAGTTATTAAATATTATAGTGGGGGCAGATCCTAATAATCACTTGCTTTATCATCATTTATCATTTCCAGCTATCCGTTCCAAGCCATCCATCAGGATTTTCCCCTGATTTTGGGGATAGGCAAATCCTCTCTGGCAAGCATGAAAATAACTAATTATTTCTCAGAAGCACAAAAGTATTTTAACAAAAAAAAAATTAATAACTCAAACTGGATTTGTGTCATTGTGCAATCAAGTGCCTGCTCACATTCTGACCCTCTAATTAGGTTGCGGACTGGCTCCGTCCACTGTTAAGAGTAATTGTTATTCTCTGCCTGCTCCAGCTTTCAGCCAACAAAGAGCTATTATAAGACTTACTTTGATGCTGTCATGTGACTGTTGTTTGGAGGCCTTTGTAGGTTAATGGAAGGATAATCGGGAGTATTTGATCTCAGCGGAGTTGTAGCTGGTATTAGCCTGTGACAGACGTGTCTTGCCTCTGCAGTGGTCCAGCCTTTTGTCCATTTTCTAACAGTTTGAGCGTTATTTCAGTTCATATTCTGAAGTTACAGGTCTTTATTTTTTTCTGATTATATTTGCATATTTGGATGGATTATTGGATGGATGGATAACAACAATGAAAGCATTTTAGGATATATTGTGAAGAATGAACACATTTAGCTTATAGTTAATGGTATGAAATTAAAAATGTTGAATGAAATGACTTGATTTATACTGCACAATATTCTCTGTTAGGGCCTTAACACACCAAGCCAACCTCAAAGAACTGGTGCCGACAAAGGCTGACTGATCAAAAGCTCCATGTTGCCTCACCTCGCCTCATGCTTTAGAAGTTGCACGTTATCACACAACAAAGACTACAAAGCTGACCAGCTTGGCTGCTGACATGCACTTATGTTCTGTGTCTGTGTGGAAATAACTAGTCAGTCTTTATTCTTAATCTGAAAAACAACAAAATAACTCATCTACCCTTTCATACTCCAAATAAACTGCCTGTGATTCGGGGAAATGGTCTTGTTACATGCTTGGAATATGAACTAAGAATATGTCTGGAAAAAGTTAAGGCACTGACAAGTTTTGCTTTGCTCCATACTGTCAGCCGAAGGTCTATAGCTTAGAGAACAACATAGGAGAAGGCGAATTGTGCTGTTTCCTTGTACAACACAAGTCAAATGGATTTATGGACACGCTGTTTTTTCACCTTCTCTACACATTCTGTGATTTTAAACCTCACCCTGAAGAGACGTGGTTTCAATGGTTTATGTCCATAACCAAAATAATATTTGACAGTGGAAAGAAAGAATTGGAATTTATACAGTGTTTACTCCATTCTCCGCCGTGTGTGCATAGTCTATTATAAGCATTCACTGGTGCAAACTCGCTATTGGAGAGGTTTCATAGTCTTCTTTCTCTTCAGGAGCTTTAATAAAAATGTGCAAACAGATACACATGGTAAGGGTATAGTGGCCGTAACAAGACTGAGCCCCTGTCTGAACTGGAGCAACCTAACTTCTTGTGTGGATTGAGAGCAAAGAGAGTAAATTATTGCACATCTACAGTCAATTTGTGTGTTTATGCCCCCTTATTTCAAAGGTTTTTAATACAGATCATTTTTGACATGTCCATAACTGTTGTGTCCAAATTCATTACTTGTAAGTCATTGTAGGCCAAGAAAATATCCAGTGACATAATCCACCACTAGGGGATTAGGGATGAGACTGCTTTATTGTCTCTGGTTGAGGAATGTTGAACATAATTGCCCTCCATCGTCTTAAAAAAAGTGTAATTTGTGTGCTTTCCACAGAGCATAGTCTTGCTACTTCAGTAAATCCTGGTGCTGCACAGACCACGTCAATTACCCATCATGATCTTACACTCTCAGCAAAACATTTTAGTGAGGTTTTCACAGCATGTCTTCTCATGCGACTCCCATTATTCTCCAGGAGAAGTGCAATATTCATGAGAAAATGTTTGTGGAGATGTTTTCGGTAAAACAGGATTGTTCTTTTATACAAGGAATAAGTAATAAGAGGGAAGGTTTTACTCCTTGAGCGGCGGCTCCTAACTGCAGCCGCTGGTCCTCCAAACTCAGAATACATCCTATCAGATAGTTTGTATTCATGCTGCATTCTAAGTCTAACCCAATCCCTAATAGATGAATAGAATGAAATCCAGCAAGGCTATGAATTGTGATTATTTCTCATAATTATAATTAAGAACTGTTGTATACATACAGCATTTTACTATTGAAAATTGTCTGCATGCCTCTCGAGGGCAGTCATTTCCATCTCTGTTCAGCGCCTAGAAGTTTTTTACAAGCTCTCAGAGTCCTATTTATCTTGCATTTATATGCGTTGTATTTAAATTCAGCAATAATTGTTATGAGTTTCAACATATTCAAGGACTTTAAGATTTTAGATGTTAAAATTTGGTTATAGTGATGACTAATTCTTGGATCCCAGTGCAAGCAAAACATAGATGGAAATTGGATTATTTACATAGCCTGAATATTTAAAGAACTTCCCTAAAATAATGATCCATAAAACATTTATTTAAACTAAGACTATCAAGTTTTGGCCCCTTGTGTACATACTGTTCTTTAAGGCACCTATAGGAACAGTTACTTAGAACAGTGTGTTATAGTTCCTGTTCGGTGTTCTGTTCTCATCCAACTCCTCTTTATCTTTGTTATTGTGTCTTCAATCTACATTTTATACGGGCCAGGACTCACTTCCAATTAACTTTGCCCACAGCGGTCTCTTTTGGGTGATTGAGGGAAAGGATTAGGTGAGTGATGAAAGAGGAAGACTGAGCAGGTAAGTAAAACTGGGTGAGAAAAAGATAAGAGTCTGTAGGTGAGGGAAAACACTGAACTGATGTAGTATGCCAGGGATTATCATGTTCATGGTTGTGAAACTAACTAAACCTTGTTATTATCCAGAATGCTCCCCGTGCTACAGACAGGATGTCAACACTGTGTGTGTATATTCACAACAAAGATTAGCCACCCGGGAATGTTCAATGTCATATTTTAACGTCAAACTGCTGTTGCATAGTTAAGAAGTCACTTCAATAAATTGACCAGGCTGATGTATTAGCCGATGTTAGTTTATCAAATGCAGATATATTATTAATGGCATGTATGTTGAACAAAAAGTTACAAGACAGTGTCACTTGTCCACCAGAGAGTGCTAGAAAGTCTATTTTTTAATTGCAAAAGGTCCTGCGTAGTACACGTCTTTGTCACATTTCTTCAAAAATTAATTTAAAGGACCAATATCAAATGTTTCTATGTTTCTATTTTAAAAAACAAACAAAAACTATTGGTCCATAAATTGTTATCAGATTTCTAAAAAACTGTCAAATATTAAAGCTAAAATATGCAAGTTCTGGAAATCAAGCTAGCACTAGCATGAGACTTGAAAGCAAACCACTCCGCTCCTCCCTCCCCTCCCTCTCCCTTCTACGTTGCCCTCCGCCCAGCCCTCCACCTTTATCTTCTTCACGTGCAACAGATGAATTGATTTCACCCCGGGGGGGCTGGAAGTAAAGGAGCTCTTCGATTACAGGTATCAGGAGCTTGCTAGCCTGTGACTAAGCCATATAGGCATCTTCTTGCAGCTATACTAGCTTGGAGCCTTGGTACAAGAGGAGTAGTAGACCAGAGGTACGTGCACATATTGAGGCTTTCCTAAAAAACCTGAGAAGGGAACATCTCTGTACCAGCTGCCAAGCTTTAATATTAGTATCAGCCTCGAAAATCGAGTATCGGTCAAGCTATGATACACTATAATTAAAATAACTTAGTAATGCTGAAATACTGCACATACTATTGGCTACTACTAAAAATAAGAAGAAAGTTGAAATGTCTTGTACTTTCAGATGGTTAGTAAAGGTCTTGGACTAATGACTTCAAGATCAACATACAGTAACATTACATAAGATTCTGTTCTGCTTGCCCACTATGTAAATGGGATGGCTTCATGTACAGTAAACAACTACAGAAAAATGACTATAGAAATTGATGAGGATGAGGAAGTGATTACAAATACCTAAACCTATACACACAGAGCTTTAAAGAAAATGCTATTTTAACCAACACAAATAATCACTGTTTACTGTTGAAACTTGAGGTATGTACTGTATGTCCATCCAACATTGTTTGTTTATGAAATAGTGTTTTTCTCTGTTCATGATGAGACATACCATCTCCATTTGTCATATAAGACATATGTATGTGTATATATATATATATATATGTGTGTGTGTGTGTTCAAACAGAGAGATTTTTCCAGCTTTTAAGAGGAAAATAAAAGTTGCAGAATGGTGTTTGAAACACTTTTGTTGTAGCCCTTTTACAAGGTTGTTGAACCGTTCCTGCCAGAAGCAAGTCTGGGAGTGAGAAGAGTTCCATACATCATTGTGCTGAGGCATTACTGTGGGTAATGAAGTGTGAACTAGGAGCAGCACTTCGTTTTGTCATAAAGAGTGGGAGGGAGCTTACTGTAGCACACGGAGATTGTGGATAGTCTTCAGGCGATCACAGCCAAGTGCTTCAAATTACAGCTGTCAGTTAAATAAAAAAAATGAAGTCCATATTTCTTGCCATTTCTTTACATTTCACATGGAAGTAACATGATCTCTGTGTGTGGAGGATATCCCCAGGATGAGATTAGAGACCCTTCGTCATTTACTGTATGTCTCAAATCTAAATAAAAACGGATAGGACTTATATAATTTCCTAACCAACTAAAATGCCTGAAAATGCAAATTAGTAGCAGAAATTTAAAGAAAGATGGCATTACTTACTGGTGTAGTCATGCTTGGGAGAGCAAAGGTTACCTATGCAGTTTAGAGAAATTGTTGCATTTACATTTCTTTTAACATCAGGCTTACCCATTGGACAGTAACATATGTCCAATGTTTCTTGATTGTATGTACATTTGATATTGGACAGCCATTCATTCTGTGAAAATGGGATATCTGTTTACATTTCGCGCTCCGTCCCTTGTTTATTATTTTTTCATGTATCCTTAGCAACCAGGCTTTTGCAGTTAATTCAGTCCAACCCCAAGAAAAATATAACCTGCAGGCTGAAGCAAGCTTTCTGATGGAAACATTCATAGGCTTACATTTGTTTCTAGGCCAGCACACATGATTTTACTACATGATTTATTGTCCACACAGGCAACTTTGCCCCAGGATATCTCAGATAAGTGCACTGCTTTAAAAAAAAAAAAAAAAAAAAAGCCTCTGATTTAAGCAGCTGCTTATGCAGTTGTCAGATTGGATTCAGGGATCGCTAGCAAGGGTGGAGTTATATTTAGTGACATGTATTATGATAGATGAGTATAACAGACTATTTTGTAATGATGAACACCTAACATTTCGGGATGCTAAGATACAGTATGAATGTGCCCTCTGATATTGTTGAATATTTGATAAACAAGCTTCTACCGAGGCTTGCAGCTTACAAGTTCCCACATTTTCCGGGATTCACCTCTTTTCACGAAGTGTGTGTGTGTGTGTGTGTGTGTGTGTGTGTGTGTGTGTGTGTGTGTGTGTGTGTGTGTGTGTGTGTGTGTGTGTGTGTGTGTGTGACGCATTGACGTTCCATTTGAGAAAGCAGTTCAAGGGCAAAGTGTAAAATCTCAGCTATAAAAAGTAGACTGCAGGACAGCAGCTGTAACACTCGTTGCCTGCAGGCAGCGCAAGTGTCAAAATGAGAAAAGCCTTGCCTGAAGATGGTACTCATACGCTCATCTACATATTAACATCTAAACTGCTGTTATTGTTTCTGCAGCTCTGCAGGTGAATATCACTTGTTTCAGGTTTTAAGCAATTCACATCACTGACTCAGTGAGTCCTTATTCTTCTACGAAAAAATAATTAATGGCAGTTATTATTAATTGCATGAACACAGCAATCACAGAAATAGAGATAAACAAGTAACATAACATAACAAGGACCTCCCAACGTCTTTTTTAAATGATCCTTTTTTGCATCACTGCAGTATAGCTTTAATTAATCGGCTTCTCTTTAGCAATAATTTAACAATTCGTGTTTATAAAATATGAGTTCTGTGATGACACATCTGTGTTGAACTCACTGACTCTGTGCTAAACCCACCGGAAAATTGCAACTCAGCCTGCTTGACGTACCTAGCGCCTCGTAGCAAAAAAGGCTGGCAATAGAAGAATTCCCCCTGGTTAACTTGCACTTTATGTCTTTGGACTTCCTTTTCTTACTGATAGATGCTCCTCTTTTAATTGATTTGCTCACTTTTTTATGGAGATTAAGGTGTCGTTCCTTCCATACCACCTGCAAGGGAGAAAGTTGAAGGTGTGCACTTTCACATCATCTCTCATCCCTTTATTACAAATGAGTCCCATGCCATCCACAATGACGAAAGTGACGGCAATTTTCTTACATGAAATGATGTGATTTCTGAGTATTGCAGTTGGAATTTGATTTAATCAAAGTGTCACTGCCTTGTGGTTCCACTGTGGGAAGTTTCCCAGTATACTTAAAACACGATATTATGAACAATCACTTTCTCCTTTCTCATAAATCCTTTACCACCCGTAAGGAATCTTATGAATTCATTGTCTTCACCATTGTTCCAGAGGGTCCAGAATTTATTGGTTCTTTCAGCTGTGATAATTGCAAATTTGCAATTTAGTTGAAAGAAACAAAACGCAGAGTCCTGGGGGAGTTATATTAATATATCGTTTGTTGCTCAACACAGGGCAGGTCATTTGTTTTTATCAACTGGCTTAGCTAAACGCATTTGTTCCTTGCATTATAGTGTATTAATATTTGAAGGCACCATTATTACCCATTTTAATCAGCAGGTATTTTTGATGATTCAACTACCAATTCCACACACACACACACACACAAGTGTACAAGGTTAGATAAATGTTTGATGGGAAAGGCATAATGGCTTTCCTATTGGATTTGTTCATTTTGCAAATACAAACAAAAAGCTTTGTGGCACATAATGGTACATTACGTAAGTTATCAGCTAAAATAGCAAGGAGTTTGGTACTAAGATTATGATATAATAGGATTAGGAAAGAAAACAACAATACAGAAAAGGAGTCTGTTTAATTTGTGGTTAAACTATGAGTATTAAGTTATTGCACCGGACTGGACATAGATTTTAACTCCCTATAGCTCCCTGTATAAACTCAGAAAACGAATGTTCCAGGATCTCCGCATTCGTAGTCCGATGTTTAGACTGACCCCAAACCCACATTATAATATTCACAGATTGTGAAATGAGCACGCCTTTGCATAATAGGAAGACCAGATGAGCAATGGCAAAAGGTGTTGATCAGAGGTATCTGTGCATCATGTATTCAGCATTTCAACATGTGACAAACCGACAACTTGCACTTAAAGTTTGCTGTATTTCAGATCTTCTTGTGTGTGTGCTTGTGTGTTTTTGGCCAACCAAATGCACAAGTCAGGGTTTAGTGTAACAGCTGACACAGCAGACAGCAGCCATGCATCTGGAGTGATACACAATAGGAAATCAATCAGATATAGAGAAAACAAATAACTTGTCAGTATAGGGATTAATAGACTGGATGTTTGTAAATGTGCCTGTTTACATATCTGTGTGTTTATATATATGTACACATACACTCTTGGTAAGTGTAAATGTGCAACAGATGGTATTAATGGTATATTTTTTGTATTAAGCTGTAATGTCTAACATTTAAGCCATATAATATGAGACATATGGATAAATTTTATAATATATTCAAATTGGGTGCGAGGAGTATCAAAAAATGGAAAAACAGCAAATGTCATAATACTAGCTGAGCTGATAGGTTTTTTTTTGTATTAGCTGTGCGCTTCTTGCTTTAATTCCTTTGAAGGCCAAGATCATTGCATCGTTCCTTTTCAATCACTTTCAACAAAACAAGACAGTGGGGGAAAAAAAACTTTCTTCTGCTGGTAGCATCTGTAATTATAATCAAGACGACCGTGGTGTGAACAAATCCCGTCTTTGTGCATGGTGTTTGCCTTAAAATTAAAACAAGGCAATCAGTGTACAAAACAGCTTGATTTGCTGGGTGACGGACAGATGTATTCAAAATGAATAGTCTTAACCTATTTTGAAACAACTTTTCTCCCCCTCCAGATATTCTGTTATAGCATCTTCTCACTGCCAGATGCTGTGCACTGCTTTTGCTCACTTCTTCAAATACATTTTGATGCTGCGCAGTTGCTTGAGTGTCTTTTTCTGGGTTTGTTAACACAATGATTACTCGTTGCGAAGACAATATATTCATGGTCTCAAAGTTGACAGAAGCCTATTGTAATGGTGCTATTTGTTTTCTGTAGATGTGATCTCTCACCGTGTTGTTTATTGTCTTTATCTATTTCTGCTCTTGTTTCATGTTATTGAATTAACGTAGTTCCAAGGCACCAGCAACTTAATCTGGGGAATTACATGCCATGAGCGGTCAGAAAGGCAAAGAAAAACAAATCTTATGAATTATTAAATGGAGTATTTATAGTCTTTGTATTGAATGTATATTCCCTTTTGATACTTCAGTACATCCGCTCATTCATGTCTTTTTTTTTTCTGTCCAGATCCAGAGATGACAGATGAAAAAAAGCCCACCAAAAAACAAAGCGACATTTAGATGTTTTTAATGATGTGTTTTGCATTTAAAAGTGTATATAGTTGTTGTTGGTTTTTAGTTTAGTGATTCCAACTGGGACTAGATGCGTGTCTCCTGACAGGAGCATGAGAAAGTAATGATATCTTCTTCCACACCGTGTTGTTTATGTCTCCAAGGGGCTAATTACAATAGTGGAAGTGTGAGGCTGTCAATTGAAGTCAGGATCTCACCACTATAGTCGATTCTTGACTCCTCTCTAAAGGAAGGACTCCATACTCAAATATTGTATAACTGGGATCTAATATATCATAGCAGTTTTCATTTGCTACAAGTATTGAATATACACATCAAAACTGCCACTTTCTCTGGATATTCATGTAGGCTGTTTTATCGCATCAAAGCAGATTTATTCTATACCTTTTATTTTAAGAACATCAACACTGAATGATTTTCTTAGCAGCCACAGAAGAGATAATGAAGTCCTTATGTTGACATGAATACTCAGAAAGTTTGTCAGACAGGTAAATATTAACGTGTGAACAAATTTAGTATTCTGCGATAACAAACACAAGGCCAGATGCTGTCAGAGTAGACAGTGCATCATAATCTTGTTCCATCTGGCATATGGTGGATCCAATCTCCAAAAATGTTTCACTTGAGGGATGTGCTCTCTTAGGGTTTGGCATATCCCCCGCTGTCAACATTTGAGCTATTGCACTGACTGACTCAAAACATTTCATTTTAGCTGGATGTCTCAAAATGTCACCCCTGACATCTGTACAAAGAAAGCCATCTCCACCAATCAGATGGCTCGGGTTGAAGAGATAAATGGCATTCTTTTGGAGAGAAACTGCAATCTAATATCTACAGCATCTGTAAGTTGCACAGCCCTGATAGCTTTGCACATAGCTCTATTGCCTCTGTCCCTTTGGGAAAGTAGACCATTTTTCTTTTTGGCCACAGTGTAAGAGCTGAGCAGGAGCCAGCAGAAGCCAGATTGGCAATATTTATCTTGGTCTGAAGAGGGACTGAACACAAACATTCAGGGTAATTTTAACCTCTGGAAAGACTACGAGGGAGTAGCTGCGAGCATTGTGTCAATATCAAAGTGAAATAAGGCATTTCATTACCATTCGTCTGGCTTGCTTTTGCAAGTGGACACTGATAAAAAAGAAAGAAAAAAGGACATCAATTGGGATGAAGAGATGAGATAAACTTGTAATACATTAGTTGAGCTAAGTTACATTTGAGCAAACTCTACAGTATATGGCTACAATGGATCACAGACTGTTTGAGTAGATTTATGCCTCTTTTTGCCTCGGTGAGCAAAACACACTATCCACATACACATATACTACTTTGGATGGCATTACTGTTGCAACAAAGGCCTGTTGGGAAATGTTTTGTATAGTCCCACCAGACTGCCAATCAATAAAAAACTCAGATCCTATTAGCCTCCCTGAACTATTTAACACCAACTGGCCCCTATTACTCAGACCAGTCAATGATGTTTGTCACCTTAATGCGATTAGTACCATTTTCTATTAAACCTATTACAGATATCTACCTCTGACTCTAGGGGTCAGCAGTGGACAGCTACCTTGCACTTAACCAACCTTTAGTTGGCTAATCCCCTGTTGCTTCTTACAGGGTCAGTGTCTAATTTAACATTAATTGTCTCCAAAATTGACACATTATTTGGTTTCTTGTTCCGCTGTTCTCCTCTTTTGGCTGTTTACATTGTCAGTTTCAATCCTATTTATGTCCTATATAAATAATATGTCTGTTTTAATCCATATAGCAAAGTTTTAGTAACTCTGTGGATAAGGTTTATCACTATTAAAGATGTATCAATTGATTAGGGCAGCATAACAAACTGAAAACACAACATTGATATAGTACAAAGTAACCAAAGGTTTACTTATTTACACATCAAGCAGACACATAGCAACATTAGCATTTACAGTATTTAGAGTCACAGCCACCTGCTGGTGAATATGCCCAGAAACACAAAAAAGTCCAATATTCTCTCTCCTATTAGCTCTGTTTGTCCCCACCAACTCAAAGATATCTCGCTCTTTGATTTGCTAGATGCATCGCAGTGTTCACTAGCTAGTTGCTAACATTTTCTGTAAACCAAAACAAATTATCCAAAAAAAGGTGAAAAGACTCAGTAAGGCTGAGAGTAACTGTATGATTGGATGGTAATTCTGTGTGGGTTTGTCAGTTTGAGTGACCTCTTTCACATTACACATAGCTATTTGATCCAGTGTTGATATAAAACATATTGATTGCTGCAGCTTTAAATATTAATAAAAGGCTACCAGCCAGCTGGATGTGAACTCCCACCTCCACACCCTGACTTTGCACAAAAAAGTCACACTGTAGGGCGAAAAACATAATGGTCAAGTGCTCCCTTATCCAGGGGAGGAATGGTTGCTCAGAATAGCTCAGAGCCTCGAGTGACACGGGTGAAATCAGTCAAGACAGAGACAGCTGCTTTCACCTGCAGGGATTACACCAGGACAACCCACTGTACATTTTTTCATTAACTTACAAAACATCTTCCTCTGGGACTTCACACATCCAAGAAAGCTGCACACGTCGATTAGAATAATGATTTGATTATTTACATTCTACAGTTTTGTATTATATATTTAAGACATGCTATTATCCAGAAACATTTATGTGTCTGCCAGGACACTTACTGTAATTTACCGGTATGTTCGAGTATGAACACAAAGCTTGATCAGCCGTCTGTAGAGGTGGTTGAGTTCAGCCGCCACCTTTGCTATTCTCCTGCAGACAAGAGACGGAAGGTCAATGGATTGAGTTGAAATGAAGCAGACATTTCAATTGGCTGGCAAGTCAACCAAAGAGGCTGATCTTCTTTTCCCTTTTATTATAATCATAGTTTTGTGTGAGCCTGTGGGGATTGTAAAAAAAAAAAAAAAAAAAAAAAGCGGTAGGTCGTAAAATTATATTGCGAAGTGGAGGCAGGAGAGGTTTGGATTGCAGGAAGATGAAAAGAGATATCAATTGATATCCTGTGTAGTGTGCATCTTGCTTGTGGCACTGCTGGCGCCATGAAATGCTCCCTTTGTGGATTTGTGATGAGATGTTAAATATAGGAGAGATACTGTCAGTAAGCAATGATTTATACAGGGACTGCCATTGAATGCAAGCAGTAATGTGCACTAACTAATTGCCACTTCTGTAAGGCCTGAACCATTTAAAAGCCGACGTGCTGAATTAACATTTGACATTTTTAGTAATTTCAAACATCAATGATGCAATTAACAGAAATTATTTTAGATTTGCTGAATGGATTTGAGACAACTACAGTTTATTGCCCATAAACATAACATACTTTTCTAGATTAGCCAATGTTATTTTCTAGTATTTTTCAGTTTCTTCACTTTGCCCACTTGAAACTGACAGTGCACCATTTGGGCTATCCACTTTTTCTTGTTACCACATTATAGATAATACTAATTTTCTTTTCACCTTCCAGTCATTCGAACCAAAACACTATTAAATACTTTTCCCCTTCCCATTCTTCTCTTCCGGCTCAGTAGAGGCCATAGCCCAAGATGTGCGCTTGTCACATTACTCTGAAAAACACATTAATATTCTGCCCACAAATTGTTCTTTGTACTGTATGGTAATGAAAATGTACTACACTCCTTTCACATAGACAGTTTTTACCAGGCAAAGGCAGGCAACAGTTGCTCAGAATGAAATACCTCTTGTTCTGTATATTCCAGGTGTTAAGGTACAAGAACGGAGCTGAATGTCAACGTCATACTATATACAAAAGAACAAATAGCTGTTCTTTGGGGAAATAGTTGCAGGGCGGAGGCCAGCGAGTGCTCCTGTCTGGAAATATCTGAAAAATACTGTTGTTTTATAGATCAAATCCATCGCCGCCTTTTGCTTTTAGACAAACCATATGTTGTGATTTCCTTTATTGTTTTTGCTGCTATCAGTCATCAGCCATGTCTTGCTAGTGTGAGTTGGAAAATTTCTCCAACCCATTTGTGAGTCCATGTGTTATAGGAAGAAAAAGAAAAAAAAACACATACTGTTACATGGATGCTCACAGTGTGTGCAGTGTTGTAAGTGTGTAATGATCCAAAGTATATGTGTTTGTTGGGGAGAAAAGGGGGGAAATGAGAAAAATAATTTGACAGGACCCCTTGTTGCAGTACTAAACTCAATGTAATTGGCTGCATGTTTTTTGTCTGTAACGGTTCGAAATTATTTTTCTGCTGAGAGTTTGGGATGTATCCTGTTTTAATCCCATTAAAGAAATACAAACTAAAGTTATTTGTAGCAAAAGGATGTAGGAAAAAAATGACTGCAGATGGGCCCAAAAGTCTGCGACCACTAGTCAAGATACTTCTATTTTGCATTTGTTTCGAATGTAATACATATTTTTTCATTACAAATGATAATATCAGCTTAACAATTGATTGAAAATGTTCATGAATTTCACAATATCTTTGTATTGGTATGTACCCCTGTTGCTTTAATGACAGCATGCACCCGAGTGTTTCTGTTCTCCCTCCCCAAAAAAGGTCATTATGGTACGTTATTTTTCTAGGAACAATGGTTGTACTGTTAAACAGTTGTGTTAAAAGAAAGTCCATAGGCACAACCGGCAGACTACAGGCAGAAGTCCTGCTGCGGAACCAAAACAAACCTGGTGTACCTGGTGAACAGGGGGTTGTTCAAGAAGACGGATCTCCAATTTGTAAAACGTGCCGAAGAAAAGTTGCTGCTAAAGGATCCAACACCTCGAACTTAATGCAACACCTTCGAGCTCACCATCCAGCTATACGGCAACAAAGCAGGAAAAAGAGCTTTGCACCGTTTATAAATTAGCACTCCAAAATGGCATGAAGTTCCTCAAGGGCTTCGGTGCAACCATTTACACCCTGTTGCTTCCTCCCATCTGTGTTGATTAAACCACAGGTATGGTAGGTAAATATGTGTAAGGTTATGTGTAAAAGACTCACTTAACAGGAGAGTAGACTTCCAGCACCATACCATGGGATCTAATTATTTGCATTTCAGCGATTAATAACACCTGCATAAGAGATGTTCTTTCATTTTTACTAAAACTGAAAAAAATAAAATAACACAGGATTTTCTCAGGCCACATGTAAAATTAGATTCATTATTAAAATAGATGATTAAAATCGGCATGGCTGACAGTTGATAATAAAAACACAGTTTCAGTTTATTACCTACATTAGTAATATTTTCTCCTGAGGGATCAATGAAGTTAATCTTAATCTTATATTAATAATATTTTATATTTCATATTTTTATTACTGCAGTGTCCGATCGAATCTTGGCATGGATGACATGTATACTGCTGCAGTTCAACCCGCTGTTGCAGAATCCTTGAAGTGTGTGTCTTACGCTCTCTCTTCAAAACATGCTCATGTGATTTTATGCATCCGTAATATTGTGAAATAAATGAATGCGTAATAATCGTAAAAACGTTACGATGTCATTTTTCCTCAGTCCATAATCGTACCATCAAAATCTATAATCGTTGCATCCCTAAACACCCCCAGACTTGAATTTTCCCACCACCATGTTTCACAGTCGGTTTGACACACTGCAGTATTATTCTATCTCCTGTTTGCCTTCTTACATACACCCTTCTGTTACTGCTATAAATCTCAAACTTGGTTTCATCACTAAATAGGACTTTTTTCCAGTCATCCACTTTGAAATGCTGGTATTTCTCTGCCCACCCCAAGCGTTTGGCCTTGTTTCCCCTCCTGAGAACTAGTTTAGAAACTGCTATTCGTCCTCTGAGACCACTACAACACAGCCTTCTTTTGACAGTATTTTTGCTGTTAAGAGTCTTTATTTAGCAAATTCTGTATCTGTGATGAAGCTGCTTTTCTATCTCTCAGGGAACTAAGCTTGATGTATTGATCTTCTCATGGTGTGGTCACTTTTGGTCTGCCTGATCGTGCTTTGGATACAACTGATCCAGTTTCTGCAAAGTGTTTAAAAGCTCCAGCCATGATTTGATGCTGGGAAAGTCCCTCTTTGCTTAAAATAACAATTTGACTTCTGACACTTTCACTTAGTTCTGATGCCATGTTTCCCACTATTACAACGCTGGTTAGTAAGCAATGATCTGCTGGAAACTTGAGGCACAGCCATATTTATAACAAGTGAACACTGGCTGCAAGTTGAGTTACTTGAAGTGTCTGATGAGAGTGTCATCTGAACGCATACTTCAGTGTAAGGGATACAACTCAAAGAAATCTGACCTTTTGACCTTTAGAAGTTGGTCAATGGCACAAACGTGCTTAAATTTTATTGCTGACCTAGAAATAGTGCAGAATATTAAATCATTGTACATGTCATAACTTCTTGTTTTTTTTTAAACATGTTTCTGAATCCTCAAACTTTCTGATTATTTCCAGGTTTATGAGATTTTCAGTGTGGTCTCAGACTTTTGGACCCAACTGTATATGATGTCACCACAAGATGTGCATATTTTTTCAGCCGCATACTGGACAGATATTAAAACCAGAAAGAAAAACAGATTACTCAACATATACATCAACTACATGTACAGTATATACTTTGTTTAATGACTGTAATTGAACCTGGAACTGCTTTTGCTATCCTTTACCATCATCTAAATTAATTCCATTAATTAGAGTTTTTTTCCTGTTGTGTGTGCTTATGGTATGCTCTCAACATAACATATGGTATGTTTTTTTATTCCACAATGTATTGAGACTCCAGTTATCTTTTATAGCTTTTCATATTTAGCACTATTATACACCTAAGCATGCATGCTGGGTGCTACATCCTGCCAGTCTAAAAAAAGCAAGGAAGTGCTAAAGCAATTTAAAGGTAGAGCCAAAACTTTAGACAGAAGAAGGCAAGTCTTTATAATTTTCAATTACACCTTTTTTGCTGATGTTTCTTATCACATAGTGGCTGACATTATGCCCTCAGTGTCTTTGGGATCGATTTTCAGAGTGTCTGTTGGCCCTGTAGGATTGGATGGTCCTACACTCGGCGAAGCAGGCTGCAAGTAGCTCTATAGTGAAGCAGTTAATGAGATTTTGGTTCAGAATCGATCTGTATGCTGGAAAAAGAAGAGTGGAGTTAAGCATCAAGTCCTTAGACATCAAAAACAAAACTTTCTGTTCTGATACTGAATTGTAGATCACCTTTGTGAACCCCTAAAATCTTCAGTTTTTATGTCCACGTGCAGTGTTTGACAAGGACCAAACAGATTTCACAAACTAAGACAGCATCTCAAAAGTATCCAGGTCCTTTTAGTTTCAGAATGGGGCTGCTCATATTCACAACAGTTTTCTCTGTAAAATTGGAGTAGTGTCATACGGTATGTATGTCACTTTTAAAGTGTGCACTTTCTCTTCAATTTGCTCGAGGATGTATAGCTCAGCTCTTTACAGCCCCGTTTCTCTTTAGCCTACAAACTGCTCTGCTGTCAGTAAGGTAGTACGCTGACAATATGCCGTGCCACTGGTGAGAATGCTGAGCTGACAGAGGAGCATAGGTAATGCATTTTTGATGCACACAATGGCTACCATTTCCTTGCTGAGGGAGTAGTGTGCCTGTGCTAGAAGGAACCCTGCGAGTCTCCAGGTCTAGCTTCTGAATAAGTGTTAAGTGTCCCATTAAAATGGATGTCCAAATCAGCAGGGAGAAGCAGATTCTCCTGCAAGCTCCTAATCTCTCCTTTCAGCCCCACTTATCTGCACTATCTCAGAGGGTAGTTCTCCAAAGGTGGCACAGTTTGAAGTCCTTACGCCCCGCCATTGAAGGCTCAGGGAAGTCACGGGTTTTTTCCCCAGATATGTAATCAAAAAGTTTGCACCAATCACTTGTGTGCATGTTATCTTTTCTTCTTTTTTTGTACATGGTGGGCTGTGTGACATTTTCAGAACACACAGCATTCGTATGATGATTCACTACAACCCATTTTTTCACAAATAGGCTATGCACACACTCACTAACCTCAGTATGACTCCTATTAAGGGTTTGTATTTTCTTATATAACAAATATTTTCACTGCGCTCTCATAATGATTATTCTAAAAAGGAACTGTTAATGAGCACCACATAATCACACAAAGATTTTGTATTTTCTTCACAGTCACACAGTTATACACGCTCACAGAACAGAGGCAGAGCCAGATAAGCATTGCAGTAGTAATACTTTTTTTATTTTTCCCCCACCTGCAGATATTTCCGTATGCAGCCCTCATGTAGGGCTGCATGTATCTCATGAAGCCTGCAACTTTCGGGCTTTAATAGCACTCAGATCCTCGGGGGCGGGTCCCTGTCATTCAGCCATTGAGTGGACATTATTGGGGAAGGTAATTGGCAGGGACTCTCATCTCTGGAGGTTTCCCTGGGCTTCAGTGATCTGTCAGAGGACCGTGGGACTCTGTCATTAATCTGTGTAGGGATAAGAGAAAGGAGGGATGTGCCAGCGTCGGCACAGACCCTTACCTTTCCTTCCTCCTGACAGAAAAATCCTTAACCAATCAAACTGCCCACTCTAATCTACACTTAGCATCTACGCGGATGTGGCAGCACATAAAAGGAGGATAACTCACTCTGCTTTAATAGTTTGCATTCTTAGTGAATCCAGTTATAATAAAAAGGGAAGAATGAAGGTTTTGCTTAGACTTTGTCATGTTATGTTTTACTATGCTGGATTTTGATTTTCAGACGTGATGTCTTTGACACATAATTGTTGGTTAGTGTAATAATACTGTTAGAATAAGTTTAGGACAAGTTTGTCTGGCTTTATTTAATGCAGCCAAATATCACTGCTCGTTAAATCACTCTTAGTTAGGAAAAAACTAACTTACATCCATACTGAGCGATTCCACGTCTCATGATATATGTCCACTGCTGCTAAAGTTTATTGCCAATGCAGGAATAGTGCATAAATAATAAATAAAAACATTGGCATTTGATGTAAAGAAACTGTCATTGAATGTAATCCAGGGTTTTAAGGAATCATTAAATATGTATTGTTGTCTGGTGATGGGGTTGGGCTGCCAAGTACAGTAGCATTGCATTCACATGCTGTGTTGTCCGCAGATCAAACCTTGAACCATTAAACAAACCTAGATGCAACTTTTTTGACGAAGGCCGATTTCCCTACAGCACATGAACACACCACAAAACTGCAACAATTTTCAGGTATGCACAGATGGCAGCAACGGCAGAAAATGAATTCAAAAGTTATTTGCTCAATCTTTTTTTCAAGCAAATATAATAACTATTTTCTTCCAGCTCCTCAATTGTGGCAATTTTCTGCTTTTCTGTGTTTTATGTGATAGTAAATTGATTGATTAGGGGGATAAAAGCAATTTGAAGACTTTTAATTTGGGTTTATGGAAAGTGTTTGAGATTTATTCACTGAACAATTAAGCAGTTAATCTAGATAACAATTGTCAGATCAGCCAATAATGACAGTAATAGTTAGTTGCAGCCCTAATAAGATACCCATCAGACACCTCTTGGCTGAACCCTAATCCCATTTATGAGACAACCAATAATAAATGAAAATCCAGCAATTACTCACATTTCTTCCTATTTAACAAGAATTACTCAACATCATTACTCCAGATTAAGAATGTAGCTGATATTAAGTGCCTTATTTTAAGTTGAAACAACAGGAAGAACAACAACAGAAGAACGAATCGGTGCCCTCTACACTTAAATCCCATGTGTCATACTGATTCGTACTTGTTCAGCCCCGGATAGATGCTCCATGAACGTTGTTTTGCAAGTCAATAAGACAGTAATTGCGTGTGGTAAGTAGGTATCATCTTAGTAGAGGTCAGGGTAGGGAAATCATTCTGTGGCCATCTGACTTTTATGTTTTGCTCAGGGGAGACGTTCGCCACAGAATGCAAAGTGGCCTCTTTTCTCAAACTGATAGGAGGAAGATTGTAGCAGATTGCTGACCATCCCAGTGAGGTTACTTCTAATTTGTTTGTCCCTTATTCTCCTGTGGGGCACTTTCAGAGCAAAGGAAATGAGAAATGAATCTTTCTCAACATTTCTTTATCGTCTCTGTTTTTTTTTTTTTTTTGGACACAAATGACTTATTTGTCCCTGAAATAGCACAGTGGTTAGTGTGGTTGTTCACTCAAGCTTTAATCAAAGTAGCAATCTTTGGTCTGTGTTGTGCTTTGGACGGAAATGGCCGTGAAGTCCAAAGATAACTCTGTGGGCTTTGACATGCTTTTCATAAATGACCCATAAGATCAAAATGAATGGCAGACATTTGTAATAAACAAAGTTTAATTGTATGAACTTGAAAATGACTGACCCTAATCAAAAGGCTGTAGAGCTGAAATTTTATTAGATCTGGAATAAACAGCATTTCTAATATCTTCAGACAGATTGTTGGATTAGTTTACTTCCAACATATTTCTCTATAAAAATCAGCAGAGAGTTCAACATATACTGTATATATATATATATGAGTGAATTTAGCACATAGTGCTTCTATCTCAGCATTCAGAATCTGTCTTTGACTTTTCAAGAGTGACCCTTATAAGTGGCCCATGAGGGATGATAAGCAGGTTCACATTTTGCCCCGTGTCTATTGATGAATACAGATGTGATTTTTCTGACAATGATGATGGATATTCTGACAGGTCCCATGCCTGCTGCCATTGCTGATGAATTTTCAAGAGGGCGGGGGGAGGGGGCTCAAGAGACTGGGTATAATATTTTTTGGTTTCGGTACTGAGTGGGCACATCTATTCATGTTTATCCTTGTGAATTAATGTGAATGAGGTCCAAGGTGACATGCGAGCTCAGGGCACAGAGTGAATAAAAGCAGCGAAAAACAATAAACCCTGGTCGTAGCGAATCGTCTCAATGTGATTTGCGATGCTGTTTGCCTTTGAAGATTAGATCAAACTGTCATTACTGGCGTACTCCAATGAAAACAAGTTTAAAAATATGATACTGCATCATTCTTTACTGTGTGGACTATGAGTCAGAAGAACAGAGCCAGACCAAGCACAGCATGCAATACTGAAAATATCTGCTTTTAGTATTCAACTCAGTGCTATCAAATCCCCCTCAATCTTATGCCGTCGCTTTTATTACTATAAAAAACATTGTATTTCAGAGCACAGCCTGTTGATATCTTGTTTATAAAGGAAGCCATTACATTTGACCTTGAGTCTTGTGTGTCCCTAATTGCAGTTTGCATAACAATTTGAAAAGCACCAACAACACTGAGAAAACAACATCCATCAGTGGCAGGAGGGGCATACTGCTTTGTATACACAGTGGACAAAGAAAATGTCACACACACACATTTACTTGGACGCATGAGGTTTGGAAATACACTGAACAAGAGTCCTCAGCTGGAGGATAGAAAAAAATTTCAAATACCAGATTCAACAACATCAAAACTTCCTGTATTTATTTTTTTTAGGTAGCTACAATTTCTTGTTTCTCACACATTCCCTTCAGTTTTGTTTGAGATTAGCTCTTTAAAGGATAAAGCTGGCAATAAACAAATTCCATTAAAAGACCAAAACCTTTAACGTGTTAGTCCCCAGTCTGTCTGTGGCCCTCAGCTCCAAGCCCATTTGTTCCTAATAAAAACGGAAATCTTTAAAACGGGTAACAAATATATACAAAATAATTTCCTAAAACAGCCTGGCGCTATAGATTGAGCAAACATTACTGGAGCTGCAGTAAATAGTGTATCTGTTGGGAACTATTTTCAGCTGTGGGTTTGGTGCTGTGGCGAGTATTTATGGCAGCAGGACGGTTGTTTGTGGGATTGACTCAAAATAAACTGTTGTGCCAATGATCATCATAAATAAGAAACATCTTCCAGTGCAATGGTGTCGCTTATTGGTGTGTTTTCAATCATTTTTGGACAACAATGGAGGTCTATTGCACAAAGGAATATGTTTTATCAGGCGTGATCAGCTACACAGGTACAGTAATAGAGTTGCAAAATGGGAAGGGCTGCTGTTTCTGGTGTTCCCATTTCAAATTCTTCTCCAAACAATATCTTCAATATTACTTATTTTATTTTTTCTCTCGGATAATGTAACAGTCCTACAGTTTTTATATTATGACCTCCCATTTCAATTATTTCAATTATTGGCTATTTCTTGCCAAAGTGCACCATGGGAGTTGTAGTTAACTTGTAGCCCAAACTTTTGATGTACACAGTCCTGTAACCTCAACCAGTTAGATTCTGATGCAGTTGTTCATCTTTTGTACAGATGATTTAACCGGGAGAGTTTGGTCTTGGTCTTTTCATGGGATTTTTTAGCAATAAGAAAAATAGAGAATATGCCCGACCTATCCTTTTAAACACATTTAAACCACAATGATTAGAATATTTTGTGATATGATGTCCAGTATTTGTGTTTGGCTTAGAAACTGCAGCATAGTTGCACGTTTGAGGAGGTTTAGGTTGATAAACAGTACAGTAGGTTGACCTTTTAATCAGTATGAGATATATCAACAAATTATGATCTAAATGTTATTTCAGAGGCTTTTTCACCACTCACAAGAAAAAAACCCAACAAATTATAATACATTTTAACACTTTTTAAACATTAAAATTTAAAGATACAAAATATGAACTGTTCTTTTCATGTCATTTTAAATCTAACACTATCTCCATCAGTATCGACTTTCAAAAGCCAGAGTTGTCGAACTGTGTTGAGAACAGTCAGTTGAAGGGTCTCTTCTCCATTATACTTTGATGTTCTTCACTTAAGACTGAAAGCAAACCTTAATCATTCTGCAGAACAGTGATAGCTCTAATGCATCAAGGGCTCAGCACTGGTACGTATTCACAGGGTTTGGATTTGGATCTGCTAAATGTGACTTCTTAATGTGAAGTGGTAGAGACATGTTCTTTTCTGCCTCGCGTTGACTGGCAGTCTTCTTGAGTGATTGCTCTAATGCATCACTCCCGAGGGAATTTCCCATACACCTGAAGGCTGACAAGATGTGATAATAAAGTGTGGTAACAACTTCATCCCCAACGATATATATCTCCTTTAAGCTTTGTTATTCTCACATTGCATGTAAAAATATATATTCTGGGGGGGAAAAAAGTTTTAAAAATGTTTTCAAATAAGAAACATGTAAGTGAAACGAATGGAGGCAGCTGAAATTTTCAATCACATGTTCTTGTGGGGATGATGGGTATGACAGATTGGATTAGAGAATCAGTAATTACAATGGCAGTTGGGCGAAACCCTAGGTTTGTCTTCATTCTGTAAGGCACAGCACCTGCGCCACCTGTGCTGTGTCAGATTAATCACAACCGTCTGCATGAGCGTAATCACTCTCTCTCTCTCCGTCTCTCTTTGTCTTCGTGCGTCTCTTTTCTGACAAAAAAATTTTCTACAAAAATACAGACTTACAAAGATGTGCATCTTGTGGAACACTGCACACCTGAGTTCTATTTGTAGAGACATATGTGCGGAGAAATTATGCCGTTCGTGGAAAAAAAACAAAGGTTGATGGTGTTGTAATGTGCCGCAACGCTGAGGAAAACCTGTTTGAATACGTAAAGGGCTTTTAGCTGTAGCTGGCAGAGAATAAGTAATCATTGCTTTTTCTTTTTCACTGGCTGTATGATCTACGGTTAGCCATAATCTGTATTCTATCCAGCACATAATTAGCCATCATAACCAACAACCCTTTGTCTATTACTCTGTGTGTTTAACATGCATCACAGAGGTAGAGCAGCTGACAAGGATTTTAGTGAGTTTTGCAGCAGCACAGTTAAAAGTAAATATCTGGATAGCGCCGTGAAGGGATTTCTTAGATTACTTGCGACTTGCTACTTCAGAGGAGTTTGAACAGGAAGAGCGCAGGGGTTTTGTTATAATGACACAGTTTGTGGGAGAGCTGTGCAGAAAAAATGTGAAGCCGAGCCTTATGACAAAATGTCATCTCCTTTAGCACATCAGATGGTGACAGTTTTGTCAGTGAATTTTACTGATACTAGGAAATTGTTGCACATCATTTAGTGCTATGGGTGTTGGTCCTTTTGTTACTCCAGAAAACACCACACTATTAAATACGGTTTTCTATTAGTTCCTCCAATCCCATGTCTCCTGTTTGGGAGACATCATAAAAAAGTTAAACTTTCTTAACAAGATCAAAAGACAGAAGCAACATGAAGCTGTTGTGCACTCTCAAACACCTACTGTGAGCCCCAGTTCTGCAGTAAATAAAAGAATAAAGGATTCTCTAACACAGCATTTTGAAAGAGAGACAGATCCAATCACATCTGTGTGGTCAGACTGTCAGGGGTGAGAATGTATTGATGACTGAGACAGAAGCAGTACATTTAGCTATATTTTGGAGAAAATATGACTATTTGGAACATACTGAGCATATATAGATGGACAGCAGAGAGGCAGATTATTCTGCAGGAGTGGTTTAAGAAGGTATTTTTCAGACGCTTGATACTTTTTTCCCACTGTGAAAACCTGTCACTGTGTGAATCTAAGCTGACCACAGCCTCCAAGAAAAACAAGCTTCAAACTTTTCACAACCCTTCGAATCTACAGAGAGTTAGTGTTGAGATCACTGAAAAGTAGCATCACTTAAAAACTGATACATTTAGAGCTTGAGCTAAGAATTATTATCATTGATTAATCTGTGACTGCTTTCTCAATTAATAATTATTTGTTCAGAAAACAGTGACAAATGCTTGCCAGACATTTCCCAGAGACCAAGATGATGATTTCAAATGTTTTGCTTTGTCTGAACAACAGTACAAATCCCTATATTTTCAGCTTCTTCTACAATTATATGAATATATGTTTGGCATTTTTAGACCAGTCGTTTCAGCTCTAGCTTAATTACAGTATATTCATGTCAACTTTTTTGAGGGGGCACAGTTTCAAAATGCATTTGTTAAAGGTTCTATATGTAGAATTGTGAATCAATTTACATGTATTAATCATTTTTTAGTGCCAGTGAGTGAACAGGTTGTAACGTAACTTAAAAATTGAGACCTTCCCCGACTTTCTCGGCTGCTTATAACAGCCTGTGGACTGATTTCTATTTGAAAGATCAAGGCCGAAATTTCTGCGAAAATCCAAAGGATGTGATGTTTTTAGCGCGCTCCTGAATGCCTTGCCTCTCTCCCACCAACGTCAACAAACAACCGGCGTCACAACACAACACAACAAAAACGGTGTTTTCCGACTCGAAAACACCCTGCAGACATTAGCTCTCCAGCTAGCGAGACAGCTAGCTGCCTCCATCGAACCACAACACATTTCACAACAAAACACCCCCGCAATGACAAGTCGCCCGCTCCCGAGCACACACAGCTAAAACAACATTATTTCCTCAACAAAGGAGCAGAAAACAAGCTCCAGAGCCATAGCAGAACATAGCTTACCCCTTTTTTTCTGTTGGTAGTCCAAAGGTGGTAATAAACAAACATTTCTCAACAAAACCGCAGAGCGTGACATGTTAGCATAAAGCTTTAAACTCAGGGCTGACGTTAGCTGATTAGATAGCCAGCACTGTTGATTATTTAACATTAAGTAAAGAAAGCTCACAGATGTGTAGCTACAGTACTGTTTTGCTACAACCAACCCCCGTGGGACGCATTTCAATGCAGCAAAGAGCAATAGCAGAGAGGGGGGGGGCACTGTGTGTAGCAGGCAGAGTTAAATACAAATAAAATATACAGAAAAGCAACTTTTGTTTATATACCATATGATTAAGGCATTAATTGTGAAAATAAAATTTAACAATTTCTGAAGCCATCCAATCTCAAATAGAATGGGCACAACACCTCTGTCACTGATTTTCAGCAGCCTCTGTGTAGCCTTGAGGAAGTCATTGTGTAGCGGCAGAGACTTTTGTATGTTTATGTTTTCTCCAGGCACTGCATGGCCTTCAATGTAATTAGCTCTTGTTCATGCTCTCTAGCGCTGATGTTTTTCATTGGTGTTTTTAATAATACACATAATATCGACGGCTTTCCAGCAGACATGACCTAAACTAATCCTCGGCATCATCCTATGTCTCCCTTTCAGATTACATCTCCTCATGTCGCAGTAACTCTGTTTATTCACTGTCATCAACTGTAGACTTTAAACTTCTTCATTATTAGAGATGCTGGGAGTTTTAACTTAGGATGCGTGAAGTAGTGTGAATCTGAATGATAAAAAAAAGTTTCTCGAATCGCATAATAGCTCGTCCTGTAGCATTTGCTTTCAAAGTCAAACAAATTCAGACGAATGCATAATAACGCCGACAAAGAGACTTCTCTTTAAGTTGCTTTGCATTGAAAATAGAAAGGAATAAAACAAGAGGAAAAAGTTCACTGATGATTCCTGTCTCTTCTACATTCTGTTTTTGTAACTTTGAATAAATCCAGGGAAGACATCAATATTTTACACATTTCTCAAAACATGAAAGATTTATTGTGTCCAAATTCTGATCCCGGGTGAATTATTAAGTCTCTTTGCTTTTGAAAGGTAAAAACATTCTGGATTTATTTGTTCTCATAATTAGCGGAAAAAATTGTTCTTTTTATAAAGGATCTCAGATTTTCTGAAACAGCCAAAGCATTTAAATACACTTTAACAAATGATATCGTTCCTCTTTAGAATTACCTTCACATCTACACACGTGACGTGAGCGTTCAGATCAAAGATAAACAGAAAGCTAAAAAAATGCTGTTTATATAATATTACTATATTTCTATTAGCATTTAGATCAGCTGATTGTAGCTTTTACATCCACAGTCCGCAGGTGAGTCGCAGTGATCAGAGAGCAAAAACCCAAACCTGCATCCTGGGTGAAGTAAAACATTCCTGTTTGTTTCTCAGCTTCCTCAAAATTAAAACCCGTCTCACAACTCCTCTCCAGTACATTATGCTTTAATCACCAAACGTTTTCAGCTATGTTGCCTTCATGAGCATAGTGCCTGAGGGTATTTGTGTTTTTTTTTAATGGTACAGTCCATTGATCAGTCATGTGACCTATAGATCACCATAGATACATAGTATACAAAACAGCCTCAAAATTATGCCCAAGGCATACTGTCAAAAATGACTGTTGTAGAGTGAGCTCCCCATTTACAGTTCATTCATTTTAATGAGCTCAGTAAACATTTAAAATGTACATGTTTCTATAACACAGCAGCCCACGCGTCATTTTCTTGCCCCATCAGATTTTTTTCAGTGTTAAAATGATGATTCAAAATTTAAAGATCTTATTTGTTGTGCAGTGAAATGCAGGATGACATACTCTTGAGGCTGCGATAAAAAGGTTAGTGTGCAATAGTACATATGTCACAGTTGTAAAGCAAACTATGAAATTAAATATTTGTGCACACTTGAGTGCAAATATGCAAATTGCAGTGCAGTGAAAAGGACTCAGAGGACAATCTGCTCGACAAGGGAAAGGATATACAAAAGTCAGAGGACTGAGTTCACCATCTTTATGACTTGAGGAAAGGAGCTTTTTCTTGGGGTATTTTCACACCTGTAGTTTGTTTGCTATGGTCCAAATCAGTGGATGAATTGGTAAACCTGTTGCGTTTTCCTGTTGGTTCAGTTTCTCCTCCTCCTGCTTCCTCCTCAGCTCCATATAAAAATTCAGAGGTGATTATATGAGGTGATTTTAACTTTGCTTGAGTTCTGCCTCTGATTATTTAAAACAAATCTGTGGCAATCAAAGCGAACCAAAGTGCATCACTAAAAGCCACGTGAGAACGTTTGGCACTCGCCTCATTGGTTAGATGTGTTTGCAAGATTGTAAACACAGAAAGAAGGTCTTACCTTCCAAAATATCCAGAATGCAATGTATTTTGTTGCGCTTGTCCAGGTTGGATCTCGATTTGCCCCCCGGCTAGCTGCTAGCAACTGTTGATTTCACAAATTTGGATCCCACTATGCAAAGAAACCGTTTGAAAACACCCTTAGTCTCTCTGTGTTGCACTTGTGGCTATTACTGCAGTGGTGAGGATCTTTTATAGTCCTACTACCTCCAGTGTCTTCCTACTGTGCTGTCTAATTAAGTCAAAATGCTCAAAAATACAGTAAAAAAACAGCCTTTCTTTTTATTTTCTGTATAGATCCATACTCCAATGGCAGCAGCTACAAGTCTGAGACAATTACTCAAGCAGGAAGTGGACAGTGATCTGATTTCTTACCAAAACTCCCATTATATTTCTGGATAATTTAAAAGTTTCCGCGTTGAACATTGGTAATTAACGCTGGTTTTAACGACTTTTTGTCCTTTGAACTAATCTACAGGTCCGCATTACTTGCTGGGCCTGCCAGTTTTGAGCCGCTGATAGCCACGGCACAGCTGACAGAGCTGACAGCAAGCGGAGCTAGCTTTAAACCATGCTTGTATGTTTTTACAAGGACCAACTTTCCTGCAAAGGTTTATCCACCACTGAATGAGGGAACCTGCTGCTGCTGCAAGCTTGGCTATAGGCTCGTCTTTAGCCTGGTAACCAGGTCGGCCAGCTGTTTGACCATGACTATGTGTGAGAGTTGTCTGCCTGCCTACTCACGGATAACTGAAGACATCTGTCACCTGTGTGAAGATATCAGAAAGAAGGATGAGCTCTTTGTGCATCTATCCACTATCGCCAAGACCCAGGCTAAGCACATTTCATGCTCTGTATCCTCAGCCTTGGTCCCACCGCACTCTGACACCACCCTGTCTTGTTCTGGATCCATTCTTGCTGTGGGTGAGTCGGGCCCATCTGATGCCCCACCAGCTGTGAAAGATGGCTGAGCCTCAGAGCAAAGCCCAAGTCACGAGCCTGCTCTACCCCAGAGCCCTGGACTTTGGTGAAGAGTGGAGGACTGCAAGGCAAGCCCTCCCTGCACTGCGCTATGCCAGAGAAATTCCCCCCTTTGTGTGGAGAATTGCAGTCATTCATGCCATAGAGTGGACCGCGGCCCTCTCCACTGCCGCCAGCCTCCTCTACCATGCCTGGGCGGTTTGTTCGTCACCAAGGGAAATGCGCCGCTGCTGCGGCTCGCTTTCGCCTGGTGGTTGAGCATCATTCGGGACCTCCACCTCGCTCCTCTGTCAGTGTGCTCCCTGGGGCATCCATGAGGCAGCTCTCGAGGATAATCGTGCCGGCTGTTCTCCTGTGCTTGACGTTGGGTCATCCATGGTCTGTCATGTTCAGATCAACAGGTGCAACACTTCCTGCCACCCACGTGCTTTTGTTGAGGACATTAATATTGCCGTCCCACAGCTGCTTCGTCATCACCCATCTGTCTCCACTATTGTGGTTCATGTGGGCTTTAATGACCTAATGTCTATGTTTTTGTCTCATAGACAGTATTCTGAACACTAATAAATGATGCATAATATCAGGTCCACTGCCCTCCCCCATTTTGGCAACATAAAGTTTAGCCGACTAAGGCAGCTGCACATCTAGCTTAAGGGCTACTGCTGTAACAGAGACATCATCTATGTGGACAACTTCACCACCTTCTACAATAGATCAGATCTTTTCAAACATGATCGCCTCCATCCAAATCATGCAGGATCTCGTCTTTCATCTATGAACATTGAACTACATTCCTGAAAGGCATTCACCACCTGATGGTTCACACATAGTTTGGGACTTGTGAACTCCTCCTCTACTCCTCCTACTCTACTCCCTATCCTTAGTCCTTTAGGCTTTAAGAATAGGAAAGGTTTAGGTTTCATTCATTTAAATATTAGGAGCATTACTCAGCATGAATAATTGGATCAAGTGAAAATCTTGGTAAGACATAAAATATTGTGGTTTTATCTGAGACTTGATTAAGATGCACTGTGAGTGATTCTCGGGGTAGCCTTGGATGATTATAACCTTTTTAGAATGGATAGAAACTCAAGAGGATGAGGCCACTTACACAAAAGCTTGTTTTACTTGTACTGTTTTTGACTCTGAAAGTGTGTATTGCACATAATATTTCTGTTATTGTGGTTGCTGTGTACAGACCTCCTACTGCTTTCTCCAGAAAAGGCAAAATTACTGACTCAGGAGTATTTGAGATCATTGTCCAATAGCTTGCTTTAGAAGTACCAGGATGAAAAAACTATGTCCACATATTATTATACATTAGACAGAATCTCAAACATTTAGATGAGCAGGCCTTCTTGACATCTTTTGACAAGTGATAATCATCATACTGCTAAAATCCCAGATGTGGAATTAGCTCTTGACCATTTTTGTAAGACGCATGCACCTGTTTAAAAAAAAATAGAGTACAGAATAGGTCAAGTCCCTGGTTCTCAGCAGAAATTTCATCCTTGCTTAAAGAGAGAAACGAAGCTTGGGCTCCTGCCAGGTGTACCGGCAACCCTGGTCACTGGCTTGCTTTCAGGCACCTTAGAAACAAATACACATCTGCAATAAGAAAGGCTAAATCTAATTATTATTTGTTTTTAATTCCCAAATCATATTCAAATCCAGCAAATTCCTGGAAGGCAGTGAATTCTCTTAACCATAAGTCTTCACTCTCATTTCCTCCTCTCGCCACAAATGATGGGTGTTCAATATCAGACCCTAGAGAGATTAGTGTAGCTTTTAATAGACATTTTGCATCCGCTGGCAACCTGTTTGAAGAAACTTATACAGGACCCCGTCTGTCCGCTATTGATCCTGATACCCAGATAATGCCAAGGGCTCATTTTATGCTACAGCTGTTCCCTTGACGATGTGGCCAATGCATTACTAGCTATAAATTCAAAGAATTTGGTTGACGAGGATAAACTTGATCCCTACTTTTTAAATCTTGCTGCTCCAATTGTCTATGTAGCTATGTAACATATATTTTTAACCTTTCTGTTTTATCTGGTACAGTTCCTAAGGTCTGGAAGGCTGCTTATGTAACTCCATTACATAAAGGCGGGGGAACAGCCGAGCTTAACAATTATAGTCCTATCTCTAAATTGTCATGCCTCGCAAAAATACTAGAATCTCTAGTAAATGATCAGCTTAAATAATTCCTCTCAGCACATTCTATTCTAAGCATACACCAATCTGGTTTTAGAGAAAAGCACAGCACTGTTACTGCTGCCATTCTTGTTTTAAATGACGTTATTTTGGCTTTGGATAGAAAGAAACACTGTGCAGCTCTTTTTTTGATCTTTCAAAGGTATTCAATACATTTTAAAAAGGTTTCATAGCATCAGATTTGATGAAATTGCTTATCAATGGTTTCAGTTACCTCATGGACAGACAACATTGTGTGGCTGTTGAAACTGTTAAATCTGAATTTGTTCAAATTGCAAAAGGTATCCCACAAGGCTCAGTCCTAGGGCCTGTTCTGTTCACTCTTTACATAAATTATATTGTTTCTGCTGTAACTGGATGTAATATACATCTTAATGGCAATCACACTATCTTGTATTGCATTGTGGATGCTGTACATTCTGCTGTAAAATCTCTCCAACACTGCTTTGCTGATTTAGAAGTTGCACTCAGTTAACCATAGGTTAGTTTTAAATGCAGATAAAACTAAATGAATGTTTTTCACACCAGAGCCAAAAATATTGATTATGATAACCTCATCATCTCTACTAAGAATGGTACAAATATTGAGTCACGGAGTACAAGTATCTTAGAATTTGGAGCGATGAGAAGGTGTCTTTTAAATATCACGTGACTAAACTTGTGAGCAAATTAAGACAAAACATTTGTTTCTCCTGTTGGAATAAAACTCTGCATTGTAGAAGGATGCTTATTGAGACAACTGTTTTATCAGTCCTGGATTATGGTGACATTTTATGCATGCTTCAGCTGTGACCCAGAAGCCCTGAGATGCTGTTTATCACTCTGCACTAAGACTTATTACTGGTGATAATTATGATACTTATAATTGTGAGCTGTATGCTAAGGTTGGGTGGCGCTCCCTCTCTGTAAGGTGTGATAGACACTAGGTTTTATTTTATAAAACCCTTACTGTTTTTTTTCCCCCTTGCATCACCTCATTGCTGTCTTTTAATGCAAGCCCTTATCAAACACACTCAAATGATTGGATTACATTGCAGGTGCTGGCTGTTTTTACTGAGCTTGTAAAATCCAGTTTTTCTTACTGTGCACCTACCTAAATTTTTAATTTCATCCTGTTTCACTTTCAGCTGTTAAATTTTAACTGTCATTTGCTCTTGCTCTTTTTTTTTTTTTTTTCCTACTATAAAGTCATTGTGAGGTCACAGAGAGAGAGAGATGCAGAAAACCAGTTGCACTACAGATAAGAGGATTACAAGCAATGCTCCTTTTTGCACCTCATTTGAGATTTCAAAGCTGCTGCAATTCTCCAAGAGCAGCAGCTGGATCCTGGGTGCTAATCTGGGCCCACCAAAGTCAAAGAGATGGCTTTCAAAGCCTTGCTTACGTCCCTGTGCCATCATCATTAAGGAAGCTGCAGATGGTCCCAGTTTTGCATGGCTACTGCAAGGCAGGGGGTATCGAGTGTGGCTGCTACTGAAAGGGAATAGATGGTTTTGGTTAGAGTGGTTTGATTTGTAGGAGAGACGAAATGTTGGAAATTAAATGTTTCATAGCCCAAGAGCTTTTTGACCATCTTGCATATTTCTCTCATCTTGCATCAAGACTCCACTCTGCAACCCATTGCTGTCTCTCCAATTCATACATCATTTTTGTCTGATTTAACAAGCACAATGATGTTACAATATAAAGTTATTCTAGTTTATAGCTGTTAACATTCATCCATTGATATTATCTGTAGGATTTTCTCTACATCGCCTGATTATAAAAATATCATAGGCCCCAAAGCTTGGTACACTCATTCTCTTGGTTTGATGTTTGAATAGTTGAAAGTTATGTAGGAGTCAATCAAACCTCAATGGTATCACCCGACAACCAGCATCACGCTCAGCAGGAGCAACAAGGTTACCATGGTGAGAGTGACTGAAAGCCCATTAGCGTACTGTTTGTATTGGCCACAGAACAGGTCACTGTGATTTTATATGGAAGGACTGATGACATTTTTTACTTGATTTTCTTTCTTTCCTACGTAGGGATCTGCAGAACTGGTTGAAAAATTACATCCTTGAAAGACATTGTAATTACTTATTCCTCAGATTCAATCATTTCCTCAAGCCAGTCGTCAAATGTTGTAAAATCAGCCAGCACACTTTTCTGAAGAACAAAGTGCACAGAAAATGGCATCTTTAGCAATCTTTTTTCTGAAGAAAAAAAACAAAAAACAAAACTGTAGACAACTTTGATGTGATCTATGAAGCACTATGACGCACCTGAGACCAAAACGAAAGGTTGAATGATTTTAAATGTCACTAAGGGGCAATCAGCAGATCTTAAACCTATTTATTTATTTATTTTTTGTCTTTTCATGCCACTACAATCACCACTGAACAGTCAGAACTAACAGTAGCACTTTTGAGGCTTACACATTTTGCTGTCCATCTGCAGAAAAAAAAAAAGAAGCAAAATATGTGTTTGTCTATTTTTCAAACCCAAATTGGCTCTGCTCGTATCACTCGCTGATGCACCATCAGTTTGTACTTGGTTAATTTAAATTGATTCTTCTGTGTATTTGTTTGTGCAGGTTGCAGGTCACTCACTGACAACACAGGGGGTCTGTGTTTTCCATTGGTTTTATATAAAGCCCAGTAGCCCAAAGGATAAAAACTGCCTCGCATTTGGCTCTGATTCTTGAGACATTTCTAATATACACCCTACAATCACAGAAGGCCTCAAAGGGAATTTCAGATTGGGGATTTGGTTTAAACCCAAGCAAAGAGAATGTGACCTGTTTTTGAACGCAGTGTTTTCCACATAATGTGGATGCATTGTACTTGAAAGTATTTCTTTTTGGGAGGGGAAAATAGTTAAAAAAGGTCATTGGATGTTGGCCTCTGGCATTCGTCATTGACAGTAACCCTCTTTAAAAAACAACTCTGTTAAAATTTCAGTAAGTTGGGCCTACTTAAATATCTTGCCCAGGGCTGAGGAGACGAAGGAAATAGTCATCTAAAAATAGGGAGCCTCCAGGTATCACATGAAGGTTTCATATCTCAATGGATCCCAAGTCTGTTTCTTTTTTCCCCCTGTTTCAACCTGCGATGTACAGTCTGATGGGTGAAGGGTCATTTTACTCAAAGAACCTCACCCTGCAGGGATCAATGGAGTTCAAGGGATTATTTTTCCAGGGCTTCTGTCTGGAACAATTTTCATGTTTCCTCAGGCTGGAGTAACCGGTCATTGTATTAAGACCAGATCACCAAATCATGATTTTAAAAAGAAGTTTTGTCCCAAGATTTATTACGTCTCCCGCGGGGAAATGGCCCCTTTCTATTAAATCACTGCTGGCTAACAGATGGATGCTCCATTGTGTCAACTAGGTTTCCTCGAGGGAAATGTCACCAATTTCAACTCTTTAAAATGTGCCTCTCTCCTGGAGACAGAGACATCCTCTTTTGGTGATAGTAGTAGGCACACACAGTTGTCTGTCCACATGTACATTTAAGCACTTGCTTGGTTTTCCGAATAAGATTCTGCTCCTCGCAATCCTCGCTGTTACTCGGTCAAATCAGCAGGGAATGCTGCTAACATGCTCAATGTACTGTAATATTGCCTTGGTCTCTCAGGATCTTCTCAGCATTACAAATATAATACAAAATTCATATTTGCAAGCATCTGAAATCATGACTCTCAATCCACTAGACAATGAACAGGCAGAAAACATTTGCTTTGCATCTACATGGATATATCTTGTGGGAGTATTTGCATACCAACTATCATTTGCATGTATTTGTTTAACAGAGCTTCAGTGATGTGATTAGTTACCCTCAACCTGATGCTGTGTGGACAAATAGTAATGCATTGCCAACTTGGTCTGCAGGTGCCTCCAGCATGTGAGACAACAGCAGTGACAAACTGATGGTAATTTCTGGCAGTACAACCTTTCAGCCACCCACCTCACACTCCAATCCTTTCTCTCCTGCTCCTTCCTTGTGCCCTTGTGATTAATGTGTCTTACTCTCCACATGCTGCCCTTAAGAGAAGAGCAGCTTACTGCTTCCATTACCCTGCCACAGGTCCCCAAAATGACACGGTCAAATAGGATTAAAGTTCGGATACGGGGCGGAGGGTGTTTTTGTGCATGTGTGCGAGGGCACAGAAGAAACATCCATGAAGTAGTTTGGGTTTTTTTAGCCAATTTATGTCTGAAGAGAAGAAAGGTGGAGCAGCTCGGGTGGGTTGATGCCTTGGCAGTTGTGTTGTTGCGGAAAACAAGACTGGAGGGGGTGAGATAGGGATTTGAGGGGGTGATTCATTGCAATCTGCCACAATGGTATATCTGCCCAAAGCTGAAATCTCAGCCTAGGTTCTGCCTCAATAAAGCCTGTTGGCGTTAAGCCTTATTACTCAGCAGTCAAATGCCAAAAGACATCCCATGTCCCACAGGGAGACGACACCATTCTGTTTGGTCCTCCATTAAAAAGAATCTGCACTTTTTTTCCGGCGGGCCTTTTATGATGTTTTATGTCGTGAAAATACTTTTTATTATTACACCTTTGACATGACAATCTACCAGAGATATCACACCAATTTGAGTCTTTTGCATTTAGTGAAATGTTAATGCATGTGTTATATTATATGTATATTTTTTTTAGGTTTTATGAACATACAGGAATAACATGTTAATTTGAGATTGCCACAAAATAACAACTTATTATATATGTATAGTCTCTGCAGAACAGAACAATCTACATTTTAATACTGTCTTCAAGAGAGTGGACCTGTCGAGATGATGTATATGGCAGGGGCCTAAATGGTAAGTGTTGCCAAAAAGTCAGTCACTCCATTGTCACAATTTTGGGTGATTTTATCAGCTCCTCCATCCGTGGCAACCACTGGCCCTATTTGCAAGGAAGCAACCTTGGAGAAATCGTGGCCCAAAGGGAGAGTTGCAGACTGTGCCTCTTTTCGCCTCATCACCCACTCTATCCCCCAGACAAAGTAACAACTTTCAGACAACGCGAGGCCAAGAACACAGATGTTTAGCAATCTGGGTCTCAATAAAACGTGTCCCTGGTTTCAGCTGCAAATGGAAGCAAATGGTAAAGAAATTCTTTTGCTGCCAGTAAAATCCTTTGACGTATCAAGGGTGAATCTGTCCTACACGACTGGAACAACAATGAAGACCCAGCAGCTTTCTGTTTGTTGACACAGTGCATGTAGTTTACGACCGTATTATTCACTTGCCATATATCTTACAAATGACCATGCCCATTTTCCCATTTCTTGTTACCGCAGATGATGGTTTTGTGACTGTATGATGAAATAGAAGATTGGAATTGGTGGCAAATAAAAGACATATCCCCATAGAAATGTCTGACTCCATTTCACTGGATGAGATTGAACCTGTCCACCTGCCACTGAACACCAATTGAGTTGATGCAGGTGCACGCCGAACTCTGCTGTCAGTCAGCAGTCTAAAGGCTAATTCAGAATGACACTCTCTGTCCATCTGTGCAGGCTCAGTCTCTGTTTATTTTTGAAAGCACAACTGGGAGATAGTTAGCTTTCTTCCAAACCTACTTATCCAAAAAATGTGTGTCCCTTTTTTTTTTTTTTCCTATGATGCCGTATTTTCTTGGTCTTGACTCTGCCACGCATCAGTAGCTGAAAAAGAGAGCAGTAAATGGAAGACATTTTCTGCACCTTTCTAATCCTCTTACACTTCATCTTCGACCCCTTATCTTAGTTTTTCTTAAAATTACAGTGCCTAATTACATATCACCAGTAGGAATTCAGCTGGGTGAAATGCAGTTCTGGGCCATATGTGATGTAACAAAATTTGCTGTGCAACTTCTGGTGCTGAAGCTAATCCTATCAAATGAGGATAAATACAACACAATCAGAGGTCTAACACAACCACGTCGGCAGCTGATACAGATCCCCCGACATCAGCCTGCCAGAGCTGATTTGAACCACAAGGATAAATGTTTCTGTGGCAGAGACTATACCTACATTTAATATCTGATGTCTCCTGTTTTGTTTAATATGCATCAGCGATCACTGGTGGCATTATCTAGATCGGGAGGGAGGTGATGCTCTTTTGGCATATTGCAGAAAAGATAGGATAATTTTTCACGTACTTGTGTTTTTCTGTCTTGCACAATGTTTTACATACTGTACTACAGCACATGTAAAAAAAAAAAAAAAAAAAAAAAAAAGAGCACGTTATCGGTTTCGCATTTTAAAGAGAAGTTGAAACAAAGTGACAGAGCAAGAGTCAAGCCATAAACCAAGAAAATACGATGGCCCTGTTGTACCTTTGCAAGGTGTTCTGTTTTTGTGCCGAGCTGTCTCGTGTCAGCACAGAGTGACCTTCTTTGCTGATATGAATTACAATTACATTTGCCCAGCAGACAATGGAAAGTTTATAAAATCTGTCCACCACATCCTCTCATAAGGCCATATCTGAGGCCACAAACACTCTTCTTGTTGTCTTATTGTTCAAACACATCATGGAGGAAACCTGTATAGCTGTGGCCAGTGTCAAAAATTAACTTTTTGACTGACCTGCCACCTGGGGACTGGTAGATGAAAAAATCCACTGGCCAAAATAATAAATTGTCTTTTTGTGTCACATATACATTAGTTTCAATACATTTCACTGAGATAATAAGGTGTTATGTTGAACACAAACTTAAATTTGAAGCAAAATTATTTTAATATATTGATCAATGGTTAATCAAAGCATATCAAGTTTTTTTTGTAGAGCAGATTTGACCAAAAATCTGAAAAAATGCCAAACAGTGGGCACACAATGAAAGAAACAAAATAGAATGAATAAGAGTGCATAGAAGAGAAAACAGGGCAACAACAATGGTAAGTTGTTACAATTATGAGAAGTGCAGTGGACATAGAACTGGCACTCTCCTGATACAAAGGGGAAGCAGGGGAAAGTAGGTATATAAATCCTTTACTTTGAGTAGAAATACCCTAATAAAATACAACAAGGGCAGAAACAAACTTTGTATTTCACTGACCACAGTGGCTAATGGAGGCCAAAATTAATTTGCAACTTCTGCTATTCTACAATATCATCATCTACAAATTAATTTCTAGATGATGGCAGGTTACCTGCAGGTAAACTAGAGACTTATCAGATGCTGGTTAATTGTGTCTGTGGCTAGATTTAATTTCCCAGCCCGAATACAACTCGAGAAGTCTTGAACTCAAAATTCTACCGAAGTATTTGCTATTAAATGTACTTAAGGATCAAACATAAGAGTAAATTTGATGGTTTTGTAAACCTTTCGGATGCTTAATCATTTTAATCAACTTGATTAACATTAATTTTAACCTCATCAGACTCCTCACTCTCTACCACATTAACACTCCTCTTTCACATTCAGCTGTGGAGGCAGGAAAGGACAGGACCAGGTCAACCAATGCCTATATTAGATATGACACACAAAACATTCAAACATGATGTACTTAGCATAGCAATCTAGAGCCACTACCTGTTCCAGGTGCTGGACAAGCCCCTGGTAACCTCTCAGGAAGTGATTCAGAGCCACACTAGGTGTCCTACCCATTTGGTCGCGCCCATTCCGGTGGGCACCAGTGGTGTGTGCCCAAGAGCCTGGAAGCTGTTTGCCCTCTTCAGTGGACTGGTGTGGTCTGGAGCGTCATGTTGGACTGAATGGCATCAGAAAAGGTCAGTTGAAGGTGGTGTGCCATACAGCAGATGCTGATGATGTAGGCCCTGTCCCCCTTCAGCCGTCTGACCACACCATTCTTGGCTCCGGTCATCACAGCAGCTCCATCTGTTCCCAGAGCGACCAACTTGCTCCCCCACTCATCACACACACTCTCCATGATGGCACTGATGTCATTGCTTATGTGTGCCACGTCTTCCTTCTCCACCGACTTGATGCCAACAAACTTCGACTCAATTTCACCCTTGTGACATAATCTGACATAAACTCCTTCTCTTTCACAGAGCTGTCTGTGGAGCCATCTGACATGATGGAGAGACTGTTGGTGTTTTTCAGATTCTCTCTGATGTTGTTTCTCTCCACCTCTCCAATATGGTGCACAAACTCTTTGGCCTGCTTCTGATTTCTAAATGTTGAGCCCACAGCGATTCCTTTTTTTCTTTCTTTCATACTGCAAAAATCAATCAAATTAATTCAATAATAATTCAATATACAAACATGTTATCCAAGACAGCTGGCAGTTGACTGTGCTAGCCTTCTACCCTTTGTTTACACTGGATTAAGGATCAACACTATAAGGCTGGTAATGTCAATTGTGTCACAATGCTTTAAAATGTAATTGTTTTATTTCCGATGACAAATTAATTGTTTCTGCTTTTGTCTTTGGTGTACTGGCGACACACAGAACGACTCACCACAGCCTCAGCATCATACTGTAGCCAGCCTCTTGAAATTCCTTCATCTCCAAACCTCCATTTCTCATAAAACTTTCTTTTTTTTTTGTGATTTATCCACCTTTTTGTCGGTGGGTTTTTACATTATAAAGGTTGGCTTACTCCCTGTAAATGTCACCACATAATAGCTATTTAATGAACGGTAGCTAGCAGCAGACCGGCGGCAAGTGACCGTTTAGTGGAGAGCTGTGATGTCGAGTAGCTGATGTCCCGTATGATAAACAGTGCAGCGAAACTAGGAGTGCTCGAGACGGTCTGTGGCTGGCGCTCCTTCGCCTCAGACCGTCTTGTGCGCAGATATTTTTATTACATGACTATTTTGGTAGAAACATTTACCCGCCAGTGTGGCAGATAGCCTGAAATTTACTCGCCAAACAGCAAATCTACCCACATTTGGTGCGTGGCGGGTGTTAATTTCAGACCCTGGCTGTGGCCTTTGTAAAGCTGCCAACTCAGGCTGCCGTCTCCATGGGAATGCTATATATTTTCTGTTGAGGGGTGTAGTCATAAACAAGCAAGTCTCTGTCCATACCTTTCCTCTTATTGTTTATCATCTCATTCCAGACGACAGTCACCATCTCTAGACCCCCACAGAGTAGGTCATCTGTCATGAAGCATAGGTCTGCGTTTAGACACCAAACCTGGAATAGAAAGGTGGAAAGAGCAGCAAACTATGAAGAAGAGAAAAGGGGCTGCTATATTTTAGGAATGATTGACTGTTCAGGGGCATCTGGCAGCAGTTGCTCTCACCTGTGGTTGGTCTAGTTGGGCCATGAATCAACTCGAGCCAGCCAAACTATCACATATAGTAGAGGTCAAACTTATTCCACACAAGCACAAATTAGATTTACACTGACAATGATAAGGCAGGATTGGCAGGCCTCTAGAGGCCTCAGAACAATAAGGGGATGTAGACCAACATCCCACATGCTGTAGATTGATGGGCTTAAGAAAACATTATGCCTTCAGTGACAAGGCAAAAAAATGCAAGGGAGAGGAAGTAAATATAATGAGTTATGTAAATTTGGTATATATAATATATATATTATTTTATTTATATAGTGCCAGATCATAACAGAAGTTATCTCAGGGCAGTTTTCACACACAGCAGGTCTAGACTGTACTCTCTGTCTTACAGAGACCCAACATTCCCCCATGAGCAAGCACTTGGCAATGTGCTTGCTCAATGTATTATTGACCCAATTACATTTGTTATCAACTTAGAGGAAAATATTGTAATGAATGCATCTGCAAAGTTGTAAAATGTTCATACTGAATGTATCTGCAAAATGTTCACTGACGACATATTTTCATTTGTTTTCCCCTATAATATCCGGTGGCATCAACTAAAGAAGTTTTTTCTTTAATAGTTATATTTAGGCAACTTGTTTGGCAACTTTGGTGTAGGTTAAGGAAATACGGTGGTCTTGTTAAAATATATAACAATCTTTCCCTAACCCCAATCCAAAGTGTTTGTGTTGCCAAGATCTAACCCCACAAAGTCTTGTCTTTACTGTAAAAGTACAGCGCTCTTTACGCCCACCATCCACCCGCACCACCACTTACTGTACTGTATGTGTGTGAAACAAGAAGGTAGCAACCGCTTGACTGGAAAACAAAAAAAAAAAACTTTGCCAGTGAACATAATGAAGGCAGCAATTGTGTTTTCTCTAAAACATATTTGGCGTATATAAATGTGATTTCTATGATACAGGGATACATAGAGTTCATCTTGGTGCACATGTCAGTGCAATTAAATAGGATACAATAAAATAAAAACAATGAAAATAAACTTAGGGAACTTAAAATAACATAGTACCAAAAGCAGTGCTAAATACATATGGACAGTATGTGGTAATATATAAACACACAAACGAAGAAACGGGGGAAATAAGGTTAAATAAATGTACATAATGTGCCAGGAATGTCAAGAGATTAGCTCACTGCAATCGCAGACTAATAAAATGTACGTAGTAATTTTCAGTCATTTGCGACTTGCTAGATGTGTCGTTACGTCTCGATCATTTTGCTGGTAGTATGAATACATAGTAAGTCATCTTAAAGAAAGACCTTTCTCACCCTGTGGGAGAAGGATGATCAACAATCCTGCTCCTTCCACACTATAATTACCTTTAATAACAGTATATTTACTGTATTAGTCAAGCTCATCTGGAAATTATCTCTAATTGCTCTATTAGTATGTGTAGCATCAACCCTCCACAAAAGCCAGTTCTATCATTATGTGAAGTTATCTAGTAAATGAAAGACTCTGCACTGCATGAAAATTAGCTCTTAATTATTTTATTATTATAAGTTATGTAAATGTATCATTTCTGGTTTAATGATAATTACATGTCAGTGATGTCTCTCCGTTAGTCACGACCATCACTCTTGGTTTAGGGGTTAATGTTATCTGTGGGTTTTCTTCCCCCGCTGCACATTAATAGAGCGGAGTGTGTTGTGGCTTTTGTAGGCTGAAGTCAACCACCTGCAGTATCTTTGTGCTCACATTGGCCATCGTTGATGGTAAAAGAAAGCCAGAGGACCAGTGATGTTTTGCAATTTCCTTTCGTACAGAGAGATAATTAGGAGGAGAATTTGATTCATTAGCCTATGAAAAGAAGCGTACCTTCCTCCCAGAGCGGATGGCCCTTCCACTTCAAAGGGAGCACAGGTTCTTTGATCCACGACCAGGAGTAGGAGATGGGTAGAACGGTACAGAGTACCACTGTGATTACTGTGCACCTCATGGCTTCGCCTCTGCCTCTGGACACCAGCTCTAGAAGATGGATGGTGATCGTCAGACACGTTAGAAAGATAATGTGATCTGATTCCGAGAGGATTTGGCCCCTAAACTTGCTCGGCCCTGGCTGTCGAGATTAACTTTGTGTCATGTCCTGTGATGTCCGCCTTAGGTTTCGCTACTTCTCGTATCATTCTTTTCTTTTTTTTGTTCATCCCTTTTCCACATGTGGCCTATTTTACAGCTCACTGACCTCAACACCGATGCACCCATGCGCATACTTGGAAGACAAATGTGTGCACACGCACTTTCTCCTTTTCTTTTTCTGTCTTTCTTTGAAGAGAAGGACAAGGTGATATTCCAATTCACTTGGTGGTTTTGGTTCTCTCAATGTACCACTCACCTTTGATTTAATTGCAATATTTCTGCTGCAATGGGGGCTGATACGAAGCTTGTAGGAGCCTTTTCAGAATCTACCTTTTTTTTTATTTGGCTCTGTCCTATCTTCTCTTCTTTTAAAAGGTTTTCTACAATTCCTACGGAGATAGATACACTACTTTGGGGTGGAGAGAATCCCAATTAATTTGGAGGTCGTTTGTTTAGCCCTCCTCATCAGATCAATTTTATGCAGGAGGGAAACAGAACAGGGAAAATCGTTACACAGCTTAAAAGAAACCTAAGTGAATTACAGTAATTATTTAATGCTTGGTCTTGATCAAGCTAAGTGTCTGTACAGGCTCTTATTTATTTCCTTAATAGCCCCTTCATCTCCCAAGGTCCCTCTGTGGACTGTGATAAAAGAAACATTCATGAACCAAGGACGTATCTAACTGTAAAGGAGCGGATCTGCAGTTGTTTTTACTCACAATTTTTCTCATAAACCAACTTGGAGAAGACTCACCTTACTGGAGAGGCCAAATGGACCCACATTTTCACAACTAGTAGTAATTTTTGTTCCCTGAGATTTTTGGACATCTTGAGCAGTAATTGAAGAGAGTGGGCTTTTTTTTTTGTTTGTTTGTTTGTGTGAATGTACAGTACATCTTCGTGTGCAGTAAGTGTTTGTTTCTAAATATCTTGATCGTGACAACAATGCAACATTGATTTCTGTAAACTAACACATAATATATATAATATAAAGGTTGATACAATTTTAGCTGAGCTACTTAACAAAGTGAAATTTCATCCCGCCAGCTGGAGTTTTTTACTTGAAGCACTGAGGATTTTTGTGTTATTGGTTCAAGTCAAAATTGGCAGATTCTCTGTCAACACCTCTCACATACAGTGCACAGAGCTCGACACTTTTCAGAGAGTAACAAAGTACTCCAGCACAAGGAGGCAAAAGGAAGGGCAGTTAATGTTTTTGTGAGCCATAACCTCAGGAAAAACTCTGCTTCCTTAAAGAAAAACAACAAAAAAAATCAACAGGCAATCTTTACTTGAGGTAGGAGTGTATGAGAGATAAAAAAACACAAGATAGACAGTTTAATCTAAATAAATTAAGATGAATCTAGCACCACATTTGGCACACCAATTGAAGCCGAATAAAAACCCACCTGCTAATTCAAATTGCTCAATCTGACATGGCTGCAACTCAGAGAGGAATTTCTCTGCTGCGGTTTTAAAAGGTTTAATTGCTTCTTTTTTTTTTTTTTTTTTTTAAATGTGCTTCAGATAGAAGGAAGAGACATTTAATTGTTGAGTGAACATGGGGGAACATTGCACAGGGATAGCAAGTGTACGAGCTTTTATTTGGACAGTAAAACAGCAGCCTCAGTAAAACAGTAGCAATTGAGCCAATAAATTGTAGCTTGTAATCATAGATGACATGAAAGCTCGCATCATGATTCTGTCATTTAAAGGAGGAAATATGGGTATGCGGTGTAGCCAATTGGGATAATAGTTCTGAATGAATGTTTTTTTCCTTTAATGTAATTTCAATTTCACTGTGTCCTTTTAGGTCATTGAATCTCTGTCTGACTGTGCCCTGGGAAGGTAAACTTAATTTACGGCTATATCTCTTTCCACTAGTAAGGCGCAGCATATCCAATAGTGAACCTCCTAAACATAATCAATTATCTGAGCTCCAATGGCAGAGAATGCAGAATGCTGATAAGACTTTGTAGACTTTTTTTTTCTAATGAAGAGAGAAAAGACGATTTGGTTCAATACCCTAGGGGAGCTTTTTTCTCTCCTGGTAAAAGAGAATTATTCATTGCATCCTCTAAGGGAAAAGTCGATCATTTCCAATAAGTCACAGAGTTGTTGTCCCTTTTTGGTTGTGCTGAGTAGGACCCTAGGCAATGTCGATTTTATGTCATATGCTTTGCTCTGCTTTTTCTTAAAGGCACGGCTGTCGGGCCAACGGTGATGTGATGTGATTATATACACGACTGACACTCGGTGATATTTATCAAGGTGCAGTGAGACTGTCGTGTTAGAGATGCTGGCGTAGCCTGAAATCAGCATCGCCTTTGCTTTCTGTGCAGTCCTTCACCCTCAAAATCTTCTTTGCTGTCTTGTTCTTTGCTGTACGTGCAACAATGAAGCATGGGGATTATTAGCGAGATACAGTGTGTATGTATGTGGGTTTCTTCAGTATGATCACCTTGGCTGTAATATTGTACAGCTCATGTTTTATAAAAAACATTTATTTTGCCCCTGGGTCAAGTTTATGGTAGGCAAGCTCCCTAATGCATTCTATTGATCATCTCATCCAGCTGATTTGCATGTGAAGAGCTGGTCTGCAGAGATGCACATAGATAAAGAATTACATTTCCCTGAAGATCAACTGTATTGATTTTTGGTCTGTTTTTTTGGCAAGCTCTGATGACAACCTCGGGCTCTTCTTGACAAATGCTACTTGTGGGGTTACGCAAACAAATGAAAACAATGGATTAGCCTCATCTGCCTTTTAATTTTTAACAGTGAAAGGATTCAAAGTCATGCTGACCTTTTACAAGCAGCATCTGTGGGGAAATAGAATTTATGTTCCGTGGGCCAGGCTTTATGCCAACACACTGGCTGCTGTTTTTCTACCATTAAACAAGAGTTATGTCACACTTCCCATTTAATCACAGGCTTTTTCAGGGGTCTGGGCTGAATCAGAGCGCTCAGCCAATGACTCACTGTGAGGGGCCCATTTGACAGATTACACCTGCAGTCACACTTAAAGGTAATGTTAGTAGGCTCTCTGAAGAAGAGGAGGAGAGCCTAACAGTTCCATTAAATGTTTTCAATTGACCTTCATGGCAAATGAACAGTTCGGTTCGACGTAGTCAACATAGTGTTTCATGTTCACGGGAAGCCACAACATTCAGTATTCCTGTTTCAGTACAAAGCTGTTGATCATTATTTCTGTCAAAGTAATGTTTGCCATCATTGTGTTATGTCCACCTCTACCCTTATTGAAGTCAAATTTTATATCCTAAAATTACTTAGGCCAGTGTTTTCTCAAGGGTACGCCAGCAGCTTTGAGGGCAAACTTGGCAGTTTCATGGTTCAGCGGTGTGGTGTAAGCTCTGTACCACTGCCTAGGAGAGTCTCCGAATCATCTAGACAGCAGAGTGACAAAGTATGGAGCAGAAACCTGTTTAACACTTCATCATCACTGTCATAGACATCCAGAAGGAGCCAAGCAATTCCCCTCATACAGGGAGAGAGAAAGACTCCCGGCAAGGTTGATCACATCTGTGAAATTAGAAATACTTTAGGCCTAAATGGCCACCGAGTGTGTTTGCTTTTGTAATTATCTGAAGCCACTCGTTCTCAGTCTCCTTTTTTTCTAGAATAATGCTGCATGCTCTACCCGTGCCGCATACATACAGCCTGAATTTGTCAAAGTCAAATAGAATTTTTGGGCAAATCTCACAGCAATGAATAGACCAACAAACTCTATTTCATGCGCTGTTAGATTTAAAGAGTATCATAAGCCATCCAGGAAGGTATATCTTAAGGGTATTAGGTTTGGGTGTGTTACACAAAACATACTACTGTAGGATGCTATAATAGTGGTTAACTGGCTGAATCAGTCCATGATAACACAATGGCAGCAACAGTCCTGGTAAATACCTAAGTTACTACAGATTACCTTTAAACAGGAATGTGTGTTTTTATTGGATCGTTTCATTTCTTATTTTATATTTTAAGGAACAGAGATTTAATTAATGCATATTGAGGTTACTGCCATCAAAAAAGTTCCATGCTAGTATGTTCATGTATTTTAACCTTGTCTAATATAAAATTTCTAAGTCCTTTTCCACTTTTCACCTCTGAAATTCAGATTGCTTTTTGAAGCAGGGCAAGTTCCTGGCCTTATTTTAGATAATAAGTGCACTATATGCACATACTGCCCCTACTCGTTTTACTCAAGCAAGGATATGACCCAGCCGGCAAACTGAATGTTCCATTTAGTAATGGGAATTGAATAGCAAATGCTTTCCACCTGGCACAGAGCCTGTCTTTGTGTGTGTGTGTGTGCGCGTGCGTGTGTGTGTACACGTGTCCGTGCAAACTTTAACATCCATGGTTTTCTGCCTGTATGTTATGAGTGTGAGTGAGCCAGGTGGGTGAAGAGGATAAGAGTTTAGGGGGTTAAAGTGAAAACCAAGAAGTAATGTGGATATTGACCCACATTCCCTGAGTGTGTGGAGGCACTGAGGGGGCCGGCAGAGATAGTGCTTCTGTTAAGGCCACATGGGGTGAGGGATGAAGACTATCTTTGTGGACGTTTAACAATAGCTAGCCAGCAAAGCTTGTGCCCTGGAAAGTGTGATTTGAAGGCTTTGCTGTGAAATCTGGTTCAACTTTCTGTGTGAGCTGACTTTCAGAACTGTTGTATTAACAGTCTCGTCCATGGGTCCTACGGCCTTTTGTAAAAGTTGCTTCATCATTTTAAGCCTCACTGGAAGGCGAGGGTTTTTAAGAGAGCTAACTTAAGTTGTTTAAGAAAAAAAAAGGCTTTGGTTGTATGGGAATGTGGAATTGTTGGAGGAGAAAGCACTCATAGTTGATCCTTTTACATCAAAACAAGGCGCATATGCTTAATAGTTGATTTGGAAGATCGTAATATTTCTCATTAAGGACACTTATTCCATTTCATAGTTTCTGAATATTTTACCCCTTCACAGGGGTACGTGTGGGTTCATATGTGTAAGTGTGACTAGACCATAAAACGGAGGCAGAGCTGCTCGACGTTATTGAACATTTACCAATTAGGATTCTCCGAGAACCTCAGCACAGGTCTCGTGGTGTGTTAGCTGAGAAATGCTGAATATGGGAAATGAAAATGAATTACTTTTGTGAGTTTTCATAGTGTGTTAGTGTTCATGGCAGCTTTTGCTTAGTGATTAGGGATCTCAAAAATATTTAGGAAGGCCCTGCTAAATATACAGCCAAGGAGACGTTCTCATACCTTACTTAACCAAGTGTGAAATAGCTTTGGCTAAGTAAGGGGACAACCATTAATACTGATAAAACTGGAACTAGGTGCTCTCAAGGTGGAATGTGCGTTCCCCGCAAAGAAAGTGATTTATGTCACCTTCAACTGAGGTTAAAAAAAAAAAAAAAGAAAAAAAGCTGGCACACTGAATAAAGATGATTCACACATACACACATATGCACATACACACTTTCGAGATTTACTAGGTTTTCATACTTGTTGTGATATTGCAGAACTTATATACTTACACGTGTATATATATTATAATACATTATCAATTTTAAATCATATCACACCATGCTTCAAAATTTAATCTTAGATAAAAAATGTGTTTTCATGTAACATTTACCATAATCTTTAAGAGCCAAAGTTTTGTCAGTTGTGAGCTATTTTCTATGCTCCTCTGTGGCTTTATGATGTTTGGCTTTGTCATGGTGTAATAAAATATTCTACCTGTTTAAAAGATATACTGTACTTCCATATGCAGGCATTATATCAGCCCAGTTTTTGGGGATCAGCAGTCGCTTTTGCTTTTGTTTTCTCTCATTGTCACAGCAGTCAGGACAAATTACTGCTTAGAAGTCATAACCATGGACAAAGAAAAAGTTATTGTTGTAGTTGTATCCCAGGACACATTGGGCAGAAATTATAACTATAATATTTTTACCAAACTGACATTTAACATGCGATTTGCTGATTATAATGACAACAACAATTTGAGGCTTTTTAAGAAATTTAGGAAACCAAAGAATCAAGTGCACTATTTATCGTTCTCTAACTTATAAACAATGTATATTTCCTCAGACCTCTATAGATTAAGTTTACCTGATTAAGGTTTAAGGACTGAACCATTATTTTTAAGGTAGTACAGTCAAGAGATATTACTTTATTGGTGTTCAAGAACTTTGTAGTTATTTTTTACTGTTTTGGTAAAGAAAACTGAAACTGATTAACACATTATTTAAAGCCTGTAAGACCTTTTTATATTATGTAATGCTCTCTGGTATTTATTAAGTTCTTAGTCCACATTATGAGTATTTATTTGCGACAACACATTTGGCACTTGACCTCCAAGTTAGGAACCGCAGCAGGAGTGAATGGTCATTAAAGATCTGTCAACATATTGACTTGATTGCAGTAAAGAGCTGGTTGTTTACCCCAGTTCAGCTCTGACACAATGTCACAATAAGTGCTGCAATGTCTTTCTGAGTAAATCATAATCTTTTGCAACCTGTCAGCGTCAAATAGCATCGTCGCAAGATTTTTAAAGCAAGTGTCAGAACCCCCGTCTTGTCTAGATACTCATGCTTGGCAGTGAAAACTGGTTTCTCTCATACTTTTTCCAAGTCCATTTTCAAAATTCCTCCCTTGCGTCATTATCATAACATGAGATTCTGAGCATCTGCATAGAGAATATGTCCAGGCTTTGTCACCTTCCTGATTGGCCAAATCAACGTGCGGGACATGCCTGTGGATATGCTTTATTAGCCTAATCAGGTCTCTAGAGGCAAGACCCCCAGCATAAGACCCTTCTCAAGTAGTTAATAAGGTCCTTGGTTGAGATCAGGTTGTAGCACTATAGCATGCCAACAATATAACTGGGGAGAGAGGTGGTGAACACTGTATGTCTTTCGGAAAGGATTAGGGATTTATGTATGACTGCTAAGCAAGTAATATATGCAAGTGCATTCAGCACTGCCGAAGCTTTTTGTGCAGAAGCCTTAACTGAGCTCAGCCTCAGCTTGAAAAAGACCATTACATTAGAAATGTATACTCAAGGCTGCAGCAAGGGCCCTGGACAAAAGCTGTGCAGAAACAAGTCTTTCACTATTCACAGCGAGAGCCGGTGCACTGAATCACTGGTTATCAGTTTACCTTCACATATTGCAGCACAAATAAGAACAAGTCAACACACAGGGTATACACGTGCACATTTAATTCTTCCATTTAATTTGAGAAGCAGGATCTGTCTAGCTGTGCCTGTGAAATGAAGAAAGAGGATATTGCCTCCTTGAGAGTATAGTATCTCCTCTGAGACATCTCACCTGTTCATATTTTGCCTTGAGAAGCAGCAGGTTTGTCAAGGTTCAATAACAGAAATTTAAATACAGTTGAAAATTGTTCGCCTGGCTTGCCAAAACCCCCAGGAAAGTCTTTGATGTCCTAAATCCTCCGGTGCACAAGAAGTGATGCATTTTATGTTTATGGCAGAAGCATAAATATAATCACCATAAATTGAATCACTGTAAGGCATTAACCCAATGTGATAAAGTCCCAAGCTGATGCAAATGGTAGCCTATAAAACAACAAAACACAATTAACACTATATTTTCAGTAAAGCACTCTGAATTAATGGATGTCTACATAAATTTGCTACCTTTTACCCTCTTCTCAGCCCAAGGTGATGTAGAAGGGCATAATGGTGGCAGCCTTAATGCTTGTTACTGTACAAAGAAGCTAGACTGGTATCCTCCTCACTGAGAAACCTACAAATGAAATAAAATGAATGCTTCTTTTCAGCTGCTGTAGCTTAAGTACCTCTAAAAAGCCTACAATCTTTTGACTGTGTGTCCTCTTTGAAGCTGAATCAGAGTATATCACACTAAATTGCGAAGCTCACTCAATGGCGAGAGCACGCCTATATTCCAGAAAGCCATAGATGCTATTATAACTAATGCTTGGCAAGTGTGTCCACACAGGCATGACGGAAGTCAACACCATGGACAGTGCTTTATGCTGCATCTGTGCAAAAGGCCACGGACAAATCAAGAACATCACTGCAGGAGGGAACACTTAAGTAGCTGGCTTCTTTGTCCATCCTTTTTGGCCTTCACAATCTTCAGAATACCAATCTGTATTTCACAGCTGCTTAGGCCAAGAGAATAAAAACACACACAACCTGTTGGTTCACAGTTTCCAGCACAATACTGTATGCTGTTAAATTTACATGAGAGTTTCATAACTAATATATGCATAACAATGTTTTCAAATTTGAATTATATATTGTAAAACTCACATTTTGATTATACATGTGGCTGGTATTTTTTCTGCAATAGCCATTCAATGTATTTGCACTCTGTAATGCCTCTTTATTTAGTAGTTTGAGACTGTCATCCCAAGAAAAATGACAGAATGCCCCAAAATGACAGAGAAGGGGGGACCCAACATTTCCCAGAAGCCATCGATAGCAGTGGAGTAGGGTGTAGTTATCGGATTTGCCACTAGGTAGTGTATGTCTACAGCTTGGTGAAACTAAAATTGGGACTGAAAGGGAGAAGATTCTGGAAGAAAGGCAGGAGGCTCTGGACACGGTGACAGAAGAGGACCACAGGAAGTGTGTCCAGGAGTGGGAGAATCGCTGGGACAAGTGTATCGCGTCTCAACGAGAGAATTTAGGGGATTAGAAAGGTACTGCTGAAAGATTTCCGTGAACTTTTGGATCCCTCCTCGTATGTTTATGTTCAAGTGTCAGAAGCCGTCTAGTATTTAGTAATTATGACTGGAGCTAAAGTGGAAGTCAGGTGATGCTACTGTAGAGTGACAAAAAGTGCAGGGAGGAAATCGGGGTGGATGGACGGGTCAATGAAACGTCAGACTTTAGCACCGCAGATTAGACTGCAGTTCATTTCTGGTTTTCAACCGTGAGTTGTCAGTGTGTTGTTTTTTTTTTCATGACCACAGCTGTCCCCTAACCTTAACAACATGTTTATTATTGCAACCATAACGCAGAAGGTCCCTTAACCTTGACAAAGCAGTAAATCCAAACCAAGATCTTTCCCTAAACATAACTAAGTCATTTTTGTGCTTAAAACTAACAAAACTTTGACCATAACGATGGTCACATCTTTAATGTTCAGGAGTGATTTGTAACAGTTTTGGAAGGCACAGATAAATGATGTCACCCTGCTAGGGGGGGTGTCAGATCAGAAAACACTTCTATGATGAAGTCAACAACAGATGTTGTTTAATTTGGAGCACCAGTTGAATCGTTTTCATTGTTACTGGTGGAATCTACCTTTTTCATGCAGGGAATTCAAATTGCCTACCCACGCAGGTTAGGACACCAGAAAAGTTCCCTGGAGTCTTGGCTAGCTGTGTGAGCCACCCTTGGGCAAATATAACAATAAAGCATACACTTGAAAGACTTTGACCCCATGTGTCTAATGCTCATTGGTAAATGTAATTCTTGGGTAAAGGGTTGGTCAGATCAGGGCTGCTCCGATACTTAATAGGCATTGCAGGTCCTTCTCTAGTATAAACAGTAGTTGGCCATGAAACTTGTAGATGCAGGCATTCATACAAGCAGTTTTTCTCAAACACTCATCTTGTTTATGCCCTGTTCTGCAGTGATGTCCACTGAGCAGGAACTATCCTCCATGACGTAGGTAGCCCCTGGCTCAGAATGACCCCATGTCACTGCTGCTCTGCCTTGTTCGCTGCCTGCCCGCTGGCTTGTGCCTTTCCCTGCCATATGCAGCTGTCTCACACGCCTCCTAGCAACAGCTAGTCTCAACTCCAGCTGCTTTATAAAAACCCCAACAGAGAGACACACACACGTGTGCATAAACACACAGGCATACTGGTACACCCTTCCCACTTCCAATGCAATATTCACATCCACAAACACTGTCACACAAACATACAGGACATTTAATCACACGTGTATTGTATGCTCCGGGTGGATGTGAATGACAGACACTGAAAACCTCACACTGCCCTGTTGTGATCTAAATGCCTCTATAGTGATTAAACTATACAGACCCAAACCTTAATTTGCTTGAATCCCACACATGGTCAACCAGTCTGCCCATGTGTTTGTGTGGTGGGAGACAGGACGTGCTATTCATGGTGTTGATAATTGATAGATTTGACCACCGCAGCAAATATTCCAGGGGTATCAGGATATATTTCCTGTGTGCTCATATTTCATTTTTTTTATTTTGCTGTCTGATATTGACAAAATGCAGTAGATTCTGACATGCATCAATGTTCTGCACTCCAGTTACGAAGGAGGAAAAATGAGCTGCTGGGAGCCAATGGGGGGCATATAAATATGCTTCTCAGTTGAAGTACTAAAAGATAAATACAAATATTAAAACACTTCACGATCAGAGACGTCGGTCACTGTTGACATTTAATACAGCAGCTAGTGTACCATTTGGCCAGAAAAAAATGTGTCTTGGTTATCTTTTTTCCATCAAAAAAAAAATAGCCAGTCGTCTTCTATCATATTAACAACTGTATCAGATTAGAGGTGTTTAAGCACAAAGTGGCCACATAATTGGTATTCTCCATTGACAGCCTCAGAAATCTGACAAGTCTGGTATTTGTCTTTGTCTGCAAACAACCAAAAAAAGAGCAAAATTATTTTTGCTTCAATTACTGAAAACCTCATTTGGCTGATTACTGGTGTAGAATGAATCAATGCTGAAAGCACACTTGGCTTCAATACCTGCCATGGTCTGACTGAGCAATCTGAAAGACATGTAACTTGGAAGTGGCACTGTGGAGTTGTTATGCATTTCCTGAGCATTGAGCCATAGTGGTGCGGTTGATGGACTGCTTTTATAAAACAATAATTTAGACTGTTGTTGGTCATTGCCAAAAGGATAATAATCACCATTAGCAACTGCCGGGGAGTAGCAGGCAAGAGGTGTAAAGAGAAAGGAATCTTTTTTAAATTAAGCCAATAACCAATAATTCACTAACTAGTGACTTCCTCTAACAGAGATTGTAGGTAGCAGTAAAGATGCAGCCTGAGTATTGTTTTTAGCTAACTGACATTACCTCTCTTATTATGTCTGCTCCTACTCTGACATTACCTCTTCCTAAGAATGGCCTTGTCCAAGCTACAAAAAAAAACGAAAGCTTGTCGTGACCGAAACTTTTGGCAAATTGGTCGGATCAAAACAGGTTACAATTTGGCATGGAATCTACACCAAACTGAGTCACCCGCAGCCTTAATATGTTATACACAGCAAGCCAGTGTTGCTGACCTGTGGCTCGTAGATAAATACAAGAGCTCTAAAGAAAAGGCAATTTTGCAACCATTTTCCAGATAGTAATTTGGCCAACATGAGGGCTGAGTTCAGCGCTTATTCAGGTTAATACCAGTAAATTGGACACACTTACTGTACTCTTGACATGTTGTTGGGCATAATGCATTTGTTTTCTGTTATTTTTTATCTAGGGTGCAGAGAAATGTTACTAGGTCACATGGTTTAATAAATAGCATGTAATGATGCAACAGTGCAAAGGGACCTTTGGTTGGGCATTGAAATTGTCACACTTTCAAACTGGTTTGTGGAAAAAAAATACAAAATATGTTTACGGAACAGACTTTCTTTCTTATTTTCACTATGTCTAAGCTTATTTTACACTAGGTGTAAATTTTATGCTGCACTTCACCAACGTACAAACCTGCACAACCTAATGTCGTCTTTTTCTTTGGATGTCAATCATGTGACACAGATTCGTCACAGTTGTCATTCTTTTCTGTCGAATGATGTGACGAGTTGACCACTGGAGTCAATTCACTGTTATAATGATTGTTCCACCATGCTGTCACCACACAAACAAGAGGCCTGCGTCCTGCAGTGTGTGATGCTAGTAATCAACCAACCAGTGGGTCAGATAGACACCAATCAGCCACGGACTCCGTCTCACTCAGCATGACTGCCCATATCAGAAATGGCAGGTACCACCCACAGAGTACCATCTGCTCTACATTTCATCTCAAAGTGCCTTTACCATCTATCTGCCCGCTTGGTTCACACCTGGGGGACTTTTTTGAGGAGCCGGGCTTCAGTTGGATTGTGATTTTCTGTGGCTTTGGGTGTGGGAGAATATTTTGTGTCACTACTGCTAAAGACTAGAATTGATATTTCTTCTCAGTTTTCAGCCTTGGATTAATACACATTTGGTGCCCAAGTGAGTATTTACAGTAATTGCTCGAATTCAACTACTGTACAGTTCTTATGTTCATTGTAATGAAACACTCATTGATGTGTTTTCAATTGTTTTTGCACAACAATTGAGGTCTTTCGCATTATATAAGGCTTTGGCTACAAGCCTTTAAGTTCAGTGGATATGAATTCACACTAAAGCAGAGCAAAGCCTTTGGTTACCTGTCTGGTGGGTGAGGTTTGGATTTGTAATAGCAAAATAAGGTTGAAGAGGAAAGCGTTGTCCTGGCTATGTGCTCAGCACCGTCCTTTTCAGGTGCGCACTTCCCTGTTTAATCTTTTACCTTTCTGCTGCCAGCCTGATTGATTCTGTTGTGGCCTGGTATTGGCATCATTTAGCTTTTGCAATTTCAAAGGGCTGCGTTCTCTGTTAAATGTCCCATCAGTAAAGAGCTCAAACCAGAGTCAGTTATCAAGCCTGAGTCAAACTTCAAAGACTACAAAGTGTATTCACCTAAAAAAAACAAACAAAGCAGGGCTTTGCATCCCCAATCAATTTAGTAGTTTTCTTCTCCATATTGTACACTCCAGGGGTCCATCTCATTAAGATGTAGCTTATGAAAAAATATTTCAAACCTCAGTAGTAGTAGGACATTTCATAGTACAGTCTGTAAATCACCCCAGATGAAGCATGTGGTTGTTTATGTGTTTTTGTGAGCACACCTACGCTCGAGGAAGATCATTGATTTTTCTCTTTAACTGTTGCGTCGACACATTTATTACACTGACATTCATTCTCATCTTTGTCATTCTGACTGAGGATTATGTTGTATAAACCAGAACCAATCAGCATGCAGAAACAATTGTAACATTGTCTGCTGCAATCCATTGTGCTGAAGATTATTTTATTCCTCGCCAAACCTACAGCAGCAGAGAATACCTCAGAGTCTGCTAGCGGCCTTGACACAGGAACCCTTAGATCCATCATGCCATATCTTTGTCTTAGGGTGCTTTGTTACATTTTAGGGGCCTGCTCTCGGGTGAAGATAAATGCTGTAAACACTGCTTTATGAATGAATAAATTTACCCTGCGCCGACACTGCTCCATGGCCCACCGTTAATAAACTGATTCATGGTGTAATCCACTCTCTCAAGCATTCAGAGTTCCTTTTTATACCCCCTATTTATGTTTGCTGTTATTTCAGAGAGTCAGCTGAAAGGAACCACAAGAGGAGAGAGATAAATCACATCCCCCTGCTTTAATTTATGGAGGTGAGCGGGTGTTGTACGAGCAAATTCTCTCCCAGCAAACACCACTGGTGAGGAGCAGCGAAGGGGAAATCTGAAAGAGGAAGTCCAAGTCAGGCACAGCATCTTTCTTAATAAGCTGGAAGCAGGAAAAGTGAGTGAGTTCATTAAAAACCTCATTGTCCGTAACCATGACAGAAAAAAAAAAGTTAGTCCAAGACTGAAGAATATATTGCACTTGAGCCCCTAGATAGAGCATGTCTTTCATCATTGTTATTCACAGTCATGAAAAATTGAGGGGCCCTTTTTCATAGAAGTGAAATCATTTTTGCAGAAATGCTGACAGAAGCATCATGATTTTTACAGCTACTTCCTGGGGAAATATTTATGACTTTAAAGGCATACTATGCTTCCTAAAAAACAATGTATAGACTCATACCAAAATAATCCCTCTCAGTCATCACTTATGACCCACTAGAAGTGTGTGACGGTGTATCTGCAGAGACCCTACCCTCTGTCTGTATTTTCTTCTTCTCATTATTTCTTATTATTTGCTGTGTTCGGGACGTTTCTGGGCGTCAACATTTGGGAAGTGGGTGTGTAGCCCCCAGCCAATAACAGAGCACAGAGTGTGAGGTCGGGACTCTATAAAAACTTAGCGACCAGAGTACATCGTTGTCTCTCCTCTGCTTTCCGTCTGTGTCATGGATGTATAAAGAGGACAGGTCTGTGTCTGTCTGACCAAAGGCAGGGCTGAGCTCCCCGTGCACACGTGCGCAGAGCAGAGAGGCCACAGCGGACAGCTGCATCACACAAAATAAGGCGATGCGGCACCTTCCCACAGGGTTGTGCGGTGGCGTGGGCGTTGTTTATTTGTGCTTTAGAATGTAACCGCCGTGAAACAATCAGAAAATTGTATTTATCTGACTCACCAGCGCTGCTCTCTCTCTCGCTCGTGCTCTCAGCTCTCTCTGGTGTCGTTGAGCCAGGGAGGAGGGGCCAACTTTGAATGTTGTGTTTACAAACAGCAACCAGCAAATCCTTCAAAGTATGCCTTTAACAAATTGGTCATAACGAATGATCGCTCTGTTAAACCTTTTACTTTGGGCAAATGTATTATATTGCTTACATTTCTCATTTCACAGTGGATGGAAACACATAGATTAATTGTGTCTGGCCAGAGGAATACAGCTTATTTTGACATGATTTAGCCATTTTGACCCAAGCTCAAAGTGCACTCCAGCATATTTAATAAAAAGGACAAGATGACATTCTTACTGTGTGGTGGAAACTGAAGTTAACATGCAAACTTGACACAGAAGGATGGGATTTGAGACAGTATCCTTTTTACTAGGAGGTAGTGCCTCCCTTAAAGAATATTTTTAAATAAATATTTGGTATTAATGCCTTTAACATTATGCACACAAAATATACCAACTGGTCTGTGAGGATGTGCGAAACAGGTGAGTGCAAGCTGAGCGACTCCTGCTCAGAGTGATTTGATATGCAAATAATGTTGACCCATGGTCCAGGTCTGACAGAGCGGCCATCTGTTAGCAAGCCACAGAGTGGCTGGTAGACGAGACCTCCAACAGTAATCCCTCTGCTTACAGTCCACTAAAAATAACCCTACCTTCCATGTTTGTTATTCCACTAATGCAGCAATGATAATGCAAAAGTGTTTTGCATACTGCATTTCTTGTTGTTTTGGTCTGGTCTTGTTTGGTATGGACAATCAGCAATATACATGTATTGATTAGAGTGCATATCTTCACTGCCATGACTTCATGTACTATACATGGTATATTGCTGTCTGCAGAATTTTAATTAAATTGGATGTTGAATTCAGGGCACATTAGCATATTATGTGCATTGTCTACATTATTATTGTGTTTTGTCTCACTCAATAAGAGGAAATGAAAGCATGCACTTGACCCTTTTAGACAGCGGCAAAGAACAATATCTGCAGCCAACAATTATTAATTCACTATTATCATTACTGCCCCTATCACATCTGGAAAACATCTTGTTGTCATATTTGAAAAACAGTGGACTCACTGGAGAGTGAATGTTGAATATTTTCACAAGCAGGATGATGTTTTTTACATGAAAAACTGGGAACTGGCCTTGATGTCTGTCTATAATGAACCACTGTACTTTAGTATTTTAGTATAAAATGCACTTAGATGTGCAGAATACACCATAAAAGCAGAATATGGAAACATTTGATAGCAGCAGATTGTATTAAAGCCTTGACCTTTGCCTGGATTTGCAGTCTGATCAACTTTTCTCCTTGTAAAATAATTTAACTGAAAAAGAAGCACAGGTATGAATAGTTGAGCAAACTGCATTTTTGATGTCCTCCATATTTTACATTGTGGTAAAAATTTTGACTTAAAACAACCTACAAAAAGTTAACTGGATGATCATTCTCTGTACACACGAGGAGTTACAATACTGTACACAGGGATGGAAATTAGCATCGGCCAAATGCCAGTGAATTTGTGAAGTAGCTGGTAAATTTTTTACCTACCAGCCGCGGTGGCCAGTGGCATTCAATGGCGTTGTTCTACAAATGACCTGTGGAGGGCAGCAAAACACCTTTGCTGCATTTAGTCTGCCACAAATTTCATCATCAGAAGAAGAAGAAAGTTGGTGAGCCCTTCTAGCCTAATCTGATAGACTATTTTAACGACAATGTGGCGTTACATTGCAGGTGTTGGCAGTGGGGAGATATGTCAGTCAATGTTTTGCTCCCACTGTCGGCAACACGCTTCAGCCAGCAGCGAGACAAACAACAGCTTTATTGTGGGCACCAAAAATTGGTGCCTATCAAGGACCACAAAGTCTCCAAATGCCACAAGGAGGTGATCTGCACTGTGTGTGTGTGTGTGTGTATGTGTGTGTGGTAGATTGTTAAAGTTTGATATCAAAAGACTTTTAAAGTTCTGACTTAAAATTAAGGCTGAACAATTTTGAAAAAATATCTAGTTGTGATTATTTTGACTGATATTAAAATGATTGTGGTGTGATTTTTGCGAGGATCTGTACCAATTAGAGATGTTTTCTTAAGTCTTTAGAAAATGACAATATTTAATTTAAAATGGTATTTTGACACACTTCGCCTTCAACAAATTGCCGCACAACAGCTAGAAGCAATCATGAACACTGGAACATGAGGAACAATAATTATCCTATAGACCAGGTTAGCTGCATGGATATTGATTACAGACTAGAAGCTGCACAGCTGAACACAATCAGGGTAATTAGCTATTCCATTACAGCCGCTGATTGGCTACGTCTTCAGGACTGGAGCAGAACGCCAAGTTGGTTGAAATGAGGACCATCTAGGGCTGCCTAACAGAAAATGGAGTTCAGAAGAGAGGATTAAAGTATGAGGGATGTTTGTAAAAATGAACCCACAGAGCTGCCAGTGACCAAAACATTTCAAAAGCCATCATTATTGAATTGGACCAACCATTCTATTTGAAATAACCAAGTATAAACTGTTAGTGTTGAGCTCTAAAATGTCAACTGAGAGGGACATGTTGAGATTCAAAGCACATGGTATTTTTGAGAAATGGAAAATGCTGTGCAGTGAAGCTTTAGGTGTTGTCCATTAGTTAGCTTTTGTTACACATTTCTTTAAGTCTGTGAAACTGTTACAGAGACACACATCACAGTTTAGTTAATTACTGTTTAGAAAAGCAATATAGGTTGTGCTTGAGGCTTTAGGTTATTGGTCTTATGGCATGAAAATCAGAGAGTCGTGATTTGCAGTGGGTGTCTGCCTCTGAAACGCACAGGAGTGAAAGCACAGGGAGTGCTCACTCCACCAGCCTGAAGGCTACAGTAAGTTGATATGAGAGCTGAGCTCCAAGTTGCAAAAAAAAAAAAACTGAAATAAAATTAAATGTTTTCCATCCACTCCGCTACCAAAGAAAAACCTTATGCCCCTCATTTTCCACACTGTGAAAGGCAGAAATAATGATTTCCTATTTGGTATGCATTTTTCTGCCTCTCTCTGGTGGAATGTTGATTCTTGGGGAGCAGAAAGGCAGTGTGGTGCCTGTGCCTTATTAAAAGTCGGCCCTGTGTTCCGTATCTTATCACATACAGAGACAAAAATTATGAAAACAACCCACTTTGTTAGATTGTCTGGCTGAATGGTAAATACCAGGTGAATAATTAGCTTTCCCTGTCGCTGTTTCCCTCTTTTGTAATGTAAAGTGGTTGAGCTCCTCTGAGAGAGGGCTACTGCGAAGCTTCTGTAAACATCATTTCCTCCATTGCTCACGTCCCTGGGACATCCTGTATCTCAGCTGCATGAAAGGTAAACCACATCTTCAATAAACCCAATTATGGGAAAAGTTCGATCAGCTGATCCCAGCCTTGTTGAATAACCTATGCATCTCATTCCCGTAGAGGAAAATACTGTAGACTGCTGCAGTAACTATAAAGCGGATTCGGCCATGTGCCTCTACCTTTTTGGCTGTGGATAATTACCACCTAACTTCATCAGTTACGCTTTAATTAAAGTGTATACGCCTTGACAAACCTTAAATGAATCGCTGATAATCAAATAAAAATGTGCAAGAATTAAGTGGAGAACATTATAAACATTTGTAACTGAATTGTACATTAGTGGAAGTGACAGTTAGAAACTGACGTTGATCTATATTTCAATTAGAAACTTCATTTTTCATACTGATATATAATTGAAGAGCTTCAGTACATCAGTATCTAATGTGATATACTGTGTTTACATACAGTATATGCTTAAATGCTTTAGCACATACAGCACAGTATGTGGAATTAATAGATGTAAGTTGTTATATTGCTCCTAATCAGAAGTTGAATCTTTTTGTGTCAGGCAGAAATATTGACAGTAATTAACAGAATAAATGAAAAGTCATCTACAATTGACCTTCAGTTGTGTGATGGGTGGATGGGTGAATAGGTCATATGAGAGGTGAAAACCAGTAAACATTTATCAAATTAGGATTAATTACCTTGACTCCTTGCTTTTCACACAGTGTTATTTCTTGCCATACTTTCTAAATAGCTTTAAAAACAGATACACAAAAGAAAACTTTAAACATTTGACTGATTATGACACTTTTCATATCAGTACGCTCTTTTAATAGTCGCTCCACTGACCCAGAAGTTGGACTTTTATTTATTTATGTATTATATTTTTCTATTGATCCAAACGGTCAATCATGACATTCTGCTGGATTAACGTTATGTATTTTCATGGATTTTGTGACAATATATACTGACGTTTATACAATCTGCTCCATCACTGCCTCAGTCTAAATGTATGTTACGGTCTGCCTTCTAAACAAACATCTCTAAAGCTATTTCCTGTCTCCTTTATCCTATTCTCCTCACCATTCTCAGTTGCCTACCATCCACACACTGGAACATATTAACTCATACTGCTTCTCTGCTTGGTTTTTTGTTTGTGATTTGACTTTTTGTGGTTTTCGGGGAGGACTCTTTTTAAACCCCACCAGGGTTTCCTGCAGAATTTTTCTGTGCAAATAAATAGTGCAGAGACACTTCCATTTGATTTAATACTTGTTTATTTTGTTGATATTATTTAACATCCTATTTATGATGTTTAATTCTTTAGCTACCCATTTAATTCATTTAATTTGTATAAATGTAAATTACCTTCACAGTTTTACAGTCTACATTACAAAAATTTGACACATACAATGTAGCTGCTCACTGAGGGCAGAGATTTTGCCCACAGCACTGAAGATTCTTGCTTTTTTTTAAAAAACAAACACTTCTGCAGGTTTAATATGATTATGGAATCTGTGGAGGAAATAAAAGCACAACAGTGGTGAAATGAGTACTGAAATCTCCCAACTAATCTCTGACATTGAAAGAATGCTTGCTACAGACTACTGCATTTTTAAAAAAGATAGCTCATAAATGTCAGTGACTACAGTGCGCTACTGTCGATAGGCCAATCGATAGAAAAACCAATTACTTTGTGTCATTGCAGTGATTTGACCAGAGTCGGACTGGCCATCAGGAGCGCTGGGAGAAATCCCGGTATGTGGGCCGCTTGAGCAGCTTGTTATACAAAAACAAGAGCAAGAGAGATGCCAGCCAGTCTGTGTATTTAAAAAAAAAAAAAAAAAAAAAAAGTCCATGGCCATTTTTTTTTGTCCGAGTCCGACCCTGGCCGACCCGACTGTCTGAATGTTGTGGCTTTTGCATAAACCCAAGGATTTTTTTTTTTCAAAGAGAAAGTTCTGTACATGATGCTCAGGACTCAATTTTGTACTTGATGATAATAATATATAATAGTATAATATAAAATGATTATACTTTTTATGCTATTATAGGTAATACCTACTAATAACTGTTTACAAGACCATCAAATCAGAACCATTCACATTGTAAACAGTATTATCACCAAATTATCAACAGAATATTTTTTTTCAACCTGTCTCCTTAAATGCTACATATAGCGGTACATTTGTACTACTAGTACTTAACAAACTCATGGCTTATTTGAAGTTAGTCAATCAATGTCACAGTCATAGAATCCCTGGAATTTTAAAGAAAAACATCCCCATCTGTCACAAAGATATGAGAAGTGACGTTTGCATTAAGGATTTTCAGCCCATGATTCGTATTTCCTTTGAAATGCCGGTGACAGGACTCATGCCATCTGCTACAGAGTTACCATATATATCCAATACTGTGCGTGAGTGCTTTGATGGATTCCACCCTAGATCCTAAAATCCCACCAAGCCCGGTTAGACTGTGTGACGGGGACCAGCTTGGTTTTTCTTGGACCAGAAAGACACAATCAACCTAGTTGTACAGTGAGTGACCTTGAAAA